>JAGIQG010000006.1:23655804-24941442 GCA_024679065.1 Sphyrna mokarran
AACTGGAGCTAGAATTTTTATCAAAGTGGGAGGGAAACCAAAATGTCCAAGTGCAGTCCTATGCAGGACCTGAAGATTTTTCAGATGATTCAGTTTTTTTGCTTGCATGCTCCCCTAAAAGGTCAAACCTCACGTCCATTGAGATGTTTCAGTAGTGGCATGAGGGCAGTCCCTCATTTGAGTGCCCCCTCCCTCTGACAGGATTGTGAAGGGGGAAGAAATTTTGAGTTGAGTAGCAGAGACCCAGAAAAAAGAGTAAGTGACATCTATCGCCTCAATGCAAAGTTAAAACGAGAGGGAGGGGAAATGAAAGCATTGAGGCAATTGTATTCTGTTTTGAATATGCTGTTGACATTTTTACATGGCAAGTTTCTGCTAATTGCACCTGTTTCGAGGCTTTTGAGAAGGCTCTCAAAACAATTAAGCTGCTTTATAGGAGCAAGGGCATCCATAAGCACCTTTTAAAACCTTTTAAATATTCAAAAACATCTAATTTACTCAGTAACTGACCACTGCACATTCATAAAGCTATCAAATCACTCGGTGTCGTTTATTTTAAGTAATTTGCAGCTAATGCAAACTGATTACTCATAGGTGATTCCCCGCCTAGACCCTGATTAGAAATGCATTATTTTTGTGTCAAACCTGTTTGTAGCATTATTAATAAAACTGCACCAGGTTACCACTCCTAAATATATCAAGGAATATTTTTTAATGCCAGCAAATAATCAACAGTCACATTCTAGAAGAGTAATTATTAAGTTTCTACGTATCGGCACCCACTGGAATTGCCCAATGAGAGATTTTCTTTGACTGCATGCGAATGAGGTTAAGCAAAGAACTTGAAGCATGAAACCAATTTGAAAAACTAGTGTAATTTTGTATGTGGAATAATGATTATATCCAAAACAGAAACTCTATCCTTTAATCCAGAAACATAATCCATCGCACTATGGAATTTTTTTTTAAATTAGAGACAGCACAGTGGCACAGTGATTCACACTGCTGCCTCGTAGTGCCAGGACCTGAGTTCAGTCTCCATGCTTGCGTCGCTGTCTGTGCAGGGTTTGTATATACTCCCCATGTCTGCATGGGTTTCTTCCAGGTGCTCCAGGTTCCTCCATTCACGCTCCAGTAGGGTGTCTCTACATCTTAGCTATGATTGTAACACTACATTCTGCACTCTCTCATTTTCTTCTCTATGAATGGTGTGCTTCATCTGTATAGTGTGCAAGAAACAATATTTTTCACTATATGCTAATACATGTGACAATAATAAATCAAATCGAATCAAATTGAATCCAAAGGTATGCGTGTTAAGTGGATTGGGCATGCTAAATTGCCCCTTAGTGTCAGGGAGACTAGCTAGAATAAATGCATGGGATTGTGGAGATAGGATGCAGATGGGATTGTGGTCGGTGCAGATTCAATGGGCCTAGTGGCTTCCTTCTGGACTTAAGATTCTGTGAAATTCTAGGGGTTAAGAGAGTATATAAAGGACAGTTCCTTTCTTCTGTACTTGAGCTTCTATCAGCACTTTTTTATTTGTGCTTAATTACACAATAAAACTGTTGTACAACCAAACATAGCCTTTGACAGCTGCACAAAGGGAAGACTTTAGTATGGGGAACATTACAGAGAAGTTCTGTAACTGATTCTGTATCAACAGAGGGGGGAAGGCATGAACAGTGAACATCATTTGATTGAGTTTCTATGTACATATTGTGGTCCGAGTTCCGGCACAGTTAAACTCTGCTGACCGATATGCGGACTTGATTTTCATTTTCCCCTTGTTCCATTTATACCCTCAGAAGCTAATTATAGAGAATCACATCTAATAGAAACAACATCTCAGTTTGAAACTTTCTGAGTCCCACGCTCGCCACAAAATTGCCTGTTTCCCTTCCTCGCTGAAATCCTTTAATTTTGTGGCATTGAAAATTGTGATTTTTTTTAAAAATCGGTAAATTATGTTTCATTTTGTTGCCAAACAGTGACACGTGCTAATGCCTTGCACATGTTTCCAGCGGGATCTAATTTTGTGGGAGGTTTTGTTTTCTTTTATTAAAAGAACGGGAACGTATTCTTTGGAGAGAAAGGAATCTGGCTGCATTGCATGCAAAAATTCAAGGAGACACCCTATTCAATCAATGACACCCTTTGGGCCTTGGCAGCCACCAGTCATGGAGCAACCAGGATTGGGGATGGATTGGAGGTCTGAACTGGAGGAGTGCAGAGATCTTGGTGGGTTGCAGGGCTGAAGTAGGTCACAGAGATAGGGAGAGATGAGGCTGTGGAATGATTTCAAAGCATACAAATGGTTAGGGGGCGGCATGGTGGTGCAGTGATTAGCACCGCTGCCTCACAGAGCCAGGTTCGATTCCTAACTTGGGCCACTGCCAGTGTGGAGTCTGCAAATTCTCCCCTTGAGTGCATGGTTTTTCTCTGGGTGCTCCAGTTTCCTCCCACTGTGCAAAAAGCGTGTTGGTTAGGTGCATTAGCCATGCTAAATTCTCTCTCAGAGTACCCAGACGAGCGCCAGAGTGTGGCAACTGAAGGATTTTCACATTAATTTCACTGCAGTGTTAATGTAAGCTAACTCGTAACACTACTAAATAACTTGAATTTCAAAATTAACGTTGTTGTTGGTGCAGGCCTCTTTCTGCACTGTAGAGATTCGATAATCCAATGAGTGGATGGAAGCTAACATTGATAAGGATACAGACAGTAGATTTTTGTGAGCTCTGTAAGAGGCTGGAAGATGAAAGGAGGGCCTAGAATAGTCAATTTTAGAGATAGGACAGGCTAGAATCTTTCCCTTTGGAGTATAGGAGACTGAGGGGGTGATAGTTTGGAGGTGTGTAAGATCATGAAAGGCATGGATGGGGTGAATGCACTCAATTTTTTTCCTAGGATTGGGGGATTGAGAACTGAAGGGCATAGGTTTAAGTTAAGAGAGGAAAGAATAAATGTAAACCTGAGAGGTAACTTTTTTACACAGAAGATGGTACGTATGTGGAGTGAACTGCCAGAGGAAGTGGTTGAGGCTGGGACATTGACAACATTTGAAAGGCTTTTGGACATATACATGGATAGGAAAGGTTTGGAGGGATTTGAGCCAAATGCAGACAAGTAGGGTTAGCTTAGATGGGCTTTTTGGTCAGCATAGACCAGTTTAGGCCAAAAGGCCTGTCTGCATGCTATACATTCAGATCATAAATAAGAGCATAGAAACATAAAAACTGGCCCCTCGAGCCTGCTGCACCATTCAATAAGATCATGGTTGATCTTTTCATGAACTCAGCTCCACTTACTGGAAATAATAGTAAGAGGGATTATTATTTAAAAGGGCGAAAAGCTGCAGCATGCTACGATGCGGAGGGACCTGGAGGTCCTTATGCATGAATTGCAAAAACCCAGTCTGCAGGTGCAGCAGGTGATCAAGAAGGCGAATGGAATGTTGGTCTTTATTGCAAAGGGGATAGAATATAAAATCAGGGAGTTCTTGCTGCAACTGTACAAGGCACTGGTGAGGCTGCAGCTGGAGTACTGTGTGCAGTTTTGGTCACCACAATTGCAAAAGGATATATTGGCCTTGGAGGGAGTGCAGAGAAGGTTCACCAGGCTGATACCAGAGATGAGGGGGTTAGCTTATGAAGAGAAATTGAATAGACTGGATCTGTACTTGTTGGAGTTTAGAAGATTGAGTGGGGGATCTTATAGAGACATTTAAGATAATGAAGGGGCTAGATGGGGTAGAGATAGAGATTCTTCCTGCTTAGAAAGGGTTGCAGAACTAGAGGGCACAGCCTCAAAATAAGGTGGAGAGGGGACAGTTTAGCTCGGAGTTGAGAGGAACTTCTTCACTCAAAGGGTGGTGAGTCTCTGGAATTCTCTGCCCATTGAAGTGGTGAGGCTACCTCGCTGAATATATTTAAGTCATGGGTAGATAGGTTTCTGATAGATGAGGGAATTAAGGGTTATGGGGAGAAAGCGAGAAAGTGGAATTGATCCACTTCAGATCAGCCATGATCTTGTTGAATGGGGAGGCAGGCTCGAAGGGCGAGACAGGCCTGATCACCATACCCTTAATTCCTTTATGTTCAAAAATTTATCTATCCTTGCCTTAAAATCATTCTATACCTCCAAGAGAAAAGAAAGTTAATGAGAGTGTTACAGCAGCAGGTTAGCTGTGGCAGCAACTCAAGGCATTGGGGAATGTCTTAGATGATGCACAATGACTGTGGGGTTAACTTGCAGATAGCCATTCTTTTGCTGCCCATTATTTCCATATGTTTGAAAGCACTTAAACTGCCTGACGGAAGATTAGATAGCCGCAAGCCTATGATTGAGTCTGCACCTTCTTGATTGGTGCTAGTTAATCTATGCCATGCATGAAATTGAGCTGCTTAATCATTGGGAAACTTGAAGATCATTTCTCTTTTCACTTGCATGAACCATGCTCCTACCATGGCACCTATTCATCAAGGACAGCATGTGAAAATATTGTGAACTCATTATGTAAATATTTATTCATGTCATAAGTAGGCTCGCATTGAGTGAGAATTAGCGTGGCCAATGCACCTAACCAGTACCTCTGTTGGACTTTGGGAGGAAACTGGAGCACCCAGAGGAAACCCACGCAGACATATGGAGAGCATGCAGACTTCGCAATCAGTGACCCAAGCTGGGAATCGAACCCTAGTTCCTGGTGCTATGAGAACTCAGTAAGAACCTAGCAACACCAATTTTAAATCCAACCGATTTATTTGTTAGTGAATTTGCGAGCTTTCGACCTTTTCATCTTTGTCAGGCAAATGCAGTGTTCTGCAGAACTTCCGGTATTGCACTGAAATGTGAATTACGTGCTTGAGACTCTGAAGCTCTGAGGTTTGAACCCATCTGACTCACAGAGGAGAGTGCTTTCACTGAGCCACTGTCAACACAAGTAAAGTAGGAACCTCAACTTGAGCTTTTGAACACTTTGGTTTTTCTAGCTCTTCCCACGGACGTGTGTTCCCATTTAGGCCACTAATGATCCTGGGACATAGGTCACAATCAGGAATACAACCAGGTGTGCCCTCGAGACAGATCTATCCCTATACGGCCTCCATCAGAATTTCTTGGCTCCCATCTCTTATGGATCAATGAGTGCCCTGAGGTTAGGAGAGCCAGATTTAGCCAATACTCGTACCCAAAATGAAAGATTGTCAATAGAAAACTGAATTCAGATAATATATATGTTCTCCTCCAGACTGCAGTGTATCTTTTTGTGAGTTGCTTACCATTACCAAGTAAGAACATCAAAACTACCCAGGGAATAACTCATTGCTGACTTCTCAATTTTGTCCCACAGCTACACACGTAATAATGGTCTATTTTGAACAGGCGAGTGCCTTTAATTCTAAGTGAATGGATTTGCTCAGGGCCATTCTGAAGTGCTCTCACCTTTTTGTTCTGTGTGGCTGCTTTACATTTTCTGAATATTAAGAAGTCCCCTTACAATTTTCACGAAAATGAGTTGCTATAAAATGCAATATTTAAACTATCGGTTTACGTTATTTAAATATGCTGTGCTTTTGCGGATTTTAAAAACATAGAAAAAGACGAGGCAATTCAATCCCTCGAGAAGATTCACCATTTATTCAGAACATGGCAGCACGATGGCACAGTTGTTAGTGCGACTGCCTCACAGCTCCAGGGACTTGAGTTCGATCCTGACCTAGGGAGGCTGTGCATGGAGTTTGCACGTCCTTCCTGTGTCAGCAAGAGTTTCTTCCAGGTGCTCTGGTTTCGTCCCACAGAGCAAAGATATGCACATTAGGTGGATTGGCCATTTTATATCGCCTCTCAGCTTCCCAAAATGTGTCGGTAAGATGAATTAGCCATGAGGCCTGGGTTAGATAGTCTGTCACAGATCTAATGGGTCAAATGGCCATCTTCCGCACTGTATGATACAATGATCCAATGATTCTGTAGTCCATCTATATCTGGATTGTATTTGTCTGCTTTTGTTCCAGAGAGATTCACAGGGATTTCTGCTACCCTTTGTGTGAAGAATTGAATCCTAACATCACCCTATACGGATTAGCATGAAAGTCAACACTACATAAGCCTTCCAGACCCCCCAACACAAGACAATAGCCTGGGTGGCATAGTGGCTCAGTGGTTAGCACTGCAGCCTCACAGAGCCCGGGATTAGGGTTTGATTCTCAACTTGGGTCACTGTCTGTGTGGAATCTGCACATTCTCCCTGTATCTGTGTGGGTTTTCTCTTGATTTCCACCTCCCACCCCCCACCCTCTCAGTAGGAAAAACTTGCTGGTTAGATGCATTGGCCAGGCTAAATTCTCCCTCAGTGTAGCCGAACAAAGTGCTGGAGTGTGTGGACTAGGGGATTTTCATAATAGCTTCATTGCAGTGTTAATGTCAGCCTACATGTGACACTAATAAATTAAAATTTTTCTTGTTGCCATTTGAAGAAAAGCAGAGGTGTGGTGCCCCCCACTCCCCCCAGCCAATATCATTAATATCAATAGTTTGACCAGAATTACAGATCGTTTTGTGGGACTTGGTTATGCGCGTATCTCCTGCTATATTTCTCCAATTGCAACAATGACTACAATCAAATGTGCTTTGTGGCTGTAAAATGCCTTGGGGCATCCTACGGTTGGAAAAGGTGGTAAAAAACGCAAGTCTTTCTTTCTCACAAACCAACGGCAGTTCAGATCCCTGTAGTGATAGTGTTACATGTTTTAGTTCTTGTGAGGCTAGAGAGAGAAATAATTCAAACTTGGAATGAAGCTGTGTGATTGGTCCAGTTTGTCTGTTGTTACCAGTTCCCTTTTCACTCTAAATGCCTGAAGTTCTTTCTCAGATTAAAAAAATGAACTGAGTTATGTTCAAACCAAACAATTGGTGCTGCATGGTTTCCTTTAGTCAGCTTTTAATGGAAGCAAAGAAAAGCAAAGTCTGTAAGACCATCAGATGTAGGAGCAGGCACAGGCCATTCAGCCCATTAAATCTGCTTTGCCATTCAATGAGAATATGATTGATCTGATGTGATAATCGCCACTTTTTCGCCTGATTCCCCATTACCCTTGATTCCTTCACTGATTAAAAATCTGTCTGTCACAGCCCGGTGGCACAGTGGATTGGCACGGTGGCACAGTAGTTAGCAGTGCTGCCTCACAGCGGCAGAGACCAGTTTTCAATTCCGACCTTGGGTCATTGTCTGTATGGAGTTTGCACATTCTCGCCGTATCTGTGTGGGTTTCCTCTGGGTGCTCCGGTTTCCTCCTGTTGTCCAAAGCTATGCGGGTTAGGTTGTTTAGCCATGCTAAATTGCCCCTTACTGTCAGGGGGATTAGCAGGGTAAATATGTGGGGTTATGAGGATAGGGGCCTCCTTCTGCACTGGAGGGATTCTATGATTCTCCATAATATGAGACCATAAGAAATTGGAGCAGGAGATAGACCATTCAGCTCTTTTAAGCCCTCTTTCATAATATCGTGTACGATCTAACATTCATTAAATTCACTATCCTGCTTTATTTCTGAAACCCTTAATTCCCCAACTGATTAAAAAGTTATAAACCTTAGCCTTGGTAGTGTTTGAGGGCTTGGCCTCCAAAGCTTCCTGGGATAAAGAATTCCAAAGATTCACCATTCTTTGAGAGAAGAAATCCTTCCCCTAATCCATCTTAAAAGAGCACCTCCTTATTGAGTGCGTGCTGTCTGGTTCGACACTCTCCTGCAACTGGAAACATCCTCCTAACTTTCTCCAAACATGACCTCTAAGAAATCCATGAGATAGGAGAGAATATACAAACTCTACACAGCCAGTGACCCAAGCCAGGAATCGAACTTGGATCCCTGGCACTGTGAGGCAGCAGTGCTAATAATTGTGCCACCATGCCACCCAGAGGTGAAAAAAGACTGCCTCCAGAAATGGTAACAATATGAGGTTGGAAGTTCACCTCAGGATCAAATGGGACGACACCGCTTTAACCTGATTTAATATCAGACTGTTGCCAGAGAGGCAGATTCTTCTTTTCAAATTAAATTGCAACAAAAGAACATTTAACTTTCTGATTTTGCTTGAATTGGCATTGGCCATAGCACCATAAAATAATAGCGTGCTTGCACCACATTTTGCCTGTCAGTTCTCTGCAAGCTCTTCGCAATAACAATTTAGCTAGTCACACTCCCCAGCCCTTTCCCTGCAGCCCTGCTGTTTATTTCACCGCCCCCCCCCCCACCATGCTTATCCAATTCCATAATGAAAGCCATGATTAAATCTGACACTGAATCCCAACACTGTAGCCACTCATGATGTAAAACAATTTCTCCATATCATCGTTGGTTCTTTGGTTAATTACCTTAAATCTGTGCTGTTTAATTCTCAATTCTTCCATCAGTTGGATGCAAGTGGGTGCTGTAATTTGTGGGGGAAGTGACGAGGGTCTTGGCTGCTGGCTGGTGAACTGACAAGATGGCTGTGTCACTGCACCGACTGCCAATCATTCAAGGCAGTGTCGCCACTTCCATTGGAATCAAGGACCTCAGAAACAGAAATCCTGTCCAGCATAAACTGCTGGTCAGTCAAGAGGCTCAGCTGTGCCCTCTGGGGAAACAGTGGCTGCTATCGGCTCAGGCACAGGTTTAGTGATGGTGGGATGGGGAACAGTGTGGTTCTCAACTGGATGCCTGCTTTCTGATGCTGGGTCCCTTGATCAGGCATTGAGAGGACTCTCTCTCCCAGCTTGCTAGAAGCCCACAAATCTTTCAGGCTTCTCCCATGGTGAGGCCACAAATAAGTGAATATCAGCAGGATGTTAATTGTCCATTTAAAAGCCTTCATTGGGTTAGGATCAAAAGGCTGCCTCAAGACTTTCCACTACTATTCAATAGGAGCAGCAGCAAGAGAACACCTCTCACCACCTGCCCACCTGTTTAAATACCCTCTATCATCAATCACACCACAAAGAGAAGCATTAAATTCCACCCTTGGCTTCAGCTGAGGCCTTGAATCCAGTATTTTTTATAAAAGCTCATGACAACTTCCTTTTTCACTCCATAGCTCTGTTTATAAACCTTGGGATCCCTATTAATCACCTTAACAACTTAAACTGTCATCCTCAATGCATATATATTCAAATCCCTCTGCTTCTGCATCTCCTTTAGAATTGCATTCTTTCTTTTATATTGCCTGTCTCATTCTTTCTATCGACTTGTGTCACCTCACACTTACTTCTAATAAATTTGATCTGGTACATGTCCACCTATTGCTCCAGCTTCTCTTGAAGCCTATCACTTCTCTCTTCATTGTTCATAATATTTGTCAGTCTTGAATCACTTGTGAATTTTGAATTTATGCCCTGTACACCTTTACCAAACTAATATATGTTAAGTAAAGCAGTGGCCTGTGTTCTGAGAATCATGCTGTTTCCCTCCATTCCACAAGACAACCATTCACCATTACTCTCTGTTCCTATCATTTAGTCACTTGCTATCCATTCTGCCACTGTCACTATTACTCCCTGGGTGTCAACCTTATTGAAGTCCACCTTTTGGAAGTCCACACACATGCTATCAATGAGGCAAGGTGATGTTGCAGTGGGAAAGTTTATTTATTAGTCACAAGTAGACTTGCATTAACACTGCAATGATGTTACTGTGAAAACCCCCGAGTTGCCACATTCCGGTTCAGGTATACTGAGGGAGAATTTAGTGTGGCCAATGTACCTAACTAGCATGTCTTTGGACTATGGAAGGAATGGCTATTGCAGACCAGAACACTGCATTTGCCTGACGAAGACGAAAAGGTCGAAAGCTCGCAGATTTACTATCAAATAAATCGGTTGGATTTAAAATTGCTGTTGCTAGATTCTTACTGAGTTCTTACTATGGGAGGAAACCAGAGCATCCAGAGGAAATCCATACAGGATGCAGGGAGAATGTGTAAGTTCCACACAGACAGTGACCCAAGCCAGGTCCTTGGTGCTGTGAGGCAGCTGTGCCACTGTATCACCCATATTATCACTGGACGAGTAATTCAAAGACTTCAGGAATCTGGGGACCCTGATTTGAATCCTGCCGTGATGAAATTTGAATTCAAGAGCAATTTATGGATGTGCAATAAATGCTGACCCAGCCAGTGATGCCCCCATCTCCTGAACAAATAAAACAAAATCAAATGACACCCCAGGACATAAGTGTGAGGCAAAAACTGCCAAAGGATGAAGGCAGCATAGCAGTCACTTTGCTTTGCCTGATGATGTTTTTTTTTAATCAGTTGTCCCCTGAAATGCGAGCGCAACACCTTTCTGTTTGTCTTGCATTCCGACCTTTGACCCTGTCACTCGACCGAAGCGGGTTAGTGTGGTTCTGCCAGAAGCAGAGGGGTTTAGCTTTCCCAGTCTGAAAGGCGTGGGGGTGTCAGTTTAAGAAAACAACAGAAGCTTAACCATTTGTTGTGAGCCGAGGAAATATATTTTATTGGCTGCGGCGGTTAATGCATGTCAGCTGCTAGGTGTGGCTTCCCCTGACCATCTGGAGCATGTTTGAGTTTCATTCAGTGACTGGAGCTCTCAGCACAAAGAAAACAGCAGAAGCAATCATATATAGTTGCAAATTCACTTGGTGCTGGGGCTGGAGGGGGAAGGGAGGGAAGTGGTCAGACTTTAGACAGCGGACTGGACAAACGTCTCAAATTACATGATGGGTGAAACTTGACACAGGAACCTCTCCAGCGGGACTAATTCACCGCGAATGACCACACTGAGCTACTGTTCTGTTCTGAAACACCGCTCCCAATTCAACCAGAACAAAAAGATTTCTGACCACTGGGAAGATGTGGGAGGGGGGGAATGGATGGGCAAGGGGTGGAATTCTTTCCTTTGCAAGATCTCTTGCGGCCAGAAGATTCGTTTCCATTGAAATGTTGCTGAATGAAAGAGTCAGCTTAGTCACAAGGAGACTCGTCCCTCTTTCTACCGACACTGATTGAATGCCCAGTCGACAGAGCAACCTACTTGGGATGTGGGGGGTGTTGGCGGGGGATGGAGGGAGGGTGGTTAGCAAAGAGGAAGAAGGATTATCAATGTCATTGCTCGAGTCTCAACGAGGTGCTTGGGCAAGTGTGTGAACCTCGAATGCTGGTTGCACCCAAACGCTGAAAGAAAATCCCACCAATGGATGTTTACTTTGCAAACTTGTCTTGTTCCTCGGGACAGCAGTTTGAGTTGGATCACGATTAGCATAGAAATCCTGTCACTGGCTCAGTCAGCAGGAGGAGCAAGAGTGGCAAAAAAGCTTAAAGTCACCCCAACACTGAGCTTTTGATGAATACATGGGATTTAATGGGATTGGGAATCAACAGATAGTTTTATGACCTGGTAGGTACTGATATGATTGGCACAATTTGTGGGCCGAAGGGCCTGTTTGTGTTGTAGTGTTCTTTGTTCTATGTTAACACTGCATCACCTTGTTCACAGCGCTCCCAAAATGCTTCTGAATCGCAGAATCATAAAATCATACAGTGCAGAACAGGCCCTTCAGCCCATCAAGTCCATACCGATCTATTGGATACATCTTAGCTCCCACATCATCCCATCTGCCAGCACTTGGCCCGTAGCCCTGAACTTTATGACGTGCCAAGTGCTCAACCAGGTACTTTTTAAAGTATGCGAGGCAACCCATCTCGATCACCCTCCCAGGCAGCACATACCAACTGTCACCACCCTCTGGGTAAAAATGTTTTTCCTCACATTGCCCCACAAAACCTCCTATCCCTCACCTTGAACCCCAGTCCCTCTTCACGGACCACTTCAACTAAGACAAACAATTGCTCTGTATCCACTTTGTCCCTCACAATCTTGTACACCTCGATCAGGCTGCCCCTCAGCCTTCTCTGCTCCAATGAAGACAACCCAGCCTACCCAACTTCTTCATAACTTAAATGTTCCATCCCAGGTGGCATCCTGGTGAATTTCCTCTGCACCATTTTTTTTTAATAATTCATGGGACATGGGCGTCACTGGCTGGCCAGAATTTATTGCAGGTCCCAAAGTGCCCTTGTAGGGCAGTTGAGAGTCAACTATATTGCTCTAGCTCTGGAGTCACACGTAGGCCAGACCAGGTGAAGACAGATCTCTTTCCTAAAGGACGTTAGTGAATTTACACATACAAAGAATTATTTTGTGGGCAGATGTTTGTGGCTTCTTGAATGAACTCAACAGCCAATTGAACACAGCAAGACCATTTAACATTTGAACTTATCTTGTTAGACATGTGAACAAACAGGGAATAGCAGGATATAAGTGGTTGGTTTTTATAAGTGAACATGATTGGCACAGACTTGATGGGCCAAAGGGCCTGTTCTTGTGCTGTACTATTCTTTGATCTTTTCAAATTGCGGTGAAAGATCAGTAATGTTTGCTCCAGCAGTGCCAGACTTCCATTTTAAGGTGTACAAACCTGTGCTTGGATAGCTTTTAGCTAATCCTTAATTTCTAAGTTAAACCAGTTTTTCCTTTGAACAAGGCAAACAATCAGTTAATTAGTTTTGAATGGTGTTGGCTGGGGAGAATGTCACTCAAGGAACTCCACTCTATAGTTAGGAAAACAAATGATGTATTGGCCTTAAGAGAGGACTTGAGTATTGCATCAAAGGTATCTTACTTCAACTGCATAGTGCATAAAACCACACCTGGAGTATTGTGTGCAGTTTGGGTATCCTTATCAAAGAAAGGATATACTTCCTACAGGGGAAGTGCAGTGAAGGTTCACCAGACTGATTAACAGAATGCATGATTGTCATATGAGGAGGGATTGGATCAACTGGGCCTGTATTCACTGGAAGTTAGAGAAATGAGAGAGTTCTAATTGAAATGTATTGAAGTTTTGGAACAACGTGAAATGTTGGTTAGGCCACAGCTAGAGAACGTGTGCAATTCTGGAATCTACATTATTGGAGGGATGTAATTCAATTGGAAAGGGTACAGAGGAGATTTACTAGTATGTTCCTGGCTCTAGAGATTTAGTGATGAAGAGAGACTAGGATTTTGATCTTTGGAGCAGAAGACACTGAGGGGGACATATGATTGAGATAAGAATATAAGAACTAGGAGCAGGAGTAGGCATTTTTGGCCCCTCCAGCCTGCTCTAGCATTTAATAAGATCATGGCTGATCTTTTCGTGGACTCAGCTCCACTTACCCACCCACTCACCATAACCTTTAATTCCTTTACTGTTTAAAAATGTATCTATTCTTGCCTTAAAAACATTCAAGGAGGTAGCCCCAGTTGCTTCACTGGGCAGGGAATTGCACAGATTCACAACCCCTTGTGTGAAGAAGTTCCTCCTCAATTCAGTACTAATTCTGCTTCCCCTTATTTTGAGGCTATACCCCCTAGTTCTAGTTTCACCTGCCAGTGGAAACAACTTCTCTGCTTCTACCTTACCTAGTCTCTTCATAATCTTATATGTTTGTTTAAAATCTCTCTTCATTCTTCTGAATTCCAATGTGTATAGCCACAATCTACTCAGTTTCTCCTCATAAGTCAACCCTCTCAACTCCAGAATTTCCTCTGCATCCTCCGCATCCCTTCCAGTACCAGTGTACCCTTTCTCAAGTAAGGAGACCAAGGGGTATTGATCAACAAGATCGTCAATATATTTTCCCAAAGGTAGGGGAGACTAAAACTAGAGGGCATAATATTTAAGATGAGAGGGGAGAGATGCAAAAGGTTAGAGGGACAATTTTTTCACACATAGGGTGTGAGCAGCTTCCAGAGGTAGTAGTAGCTGGGTATAATTTTGTCTTTTAAAAATCATTTAGATAGTGAGATGGGTAAGATGGGTATAGAGGGATATTGTCCAAATGCAGGCAATTGGGATTAGCTTCGGGGTTTAGAAAAAGGGCAGCATGGACAAGTTGGACCTAAGGGCCTATTCCCATGCTGTAAACCTCTATGACTCAAAAACTGTACATAGTACTCCAGGTGTGGCCTCACCAGCACCTTATACAATTGCAACATAACCTCACTGTTTTTAAACTCCATCCATCTAGCAATGAAGGACACGATTCCATTTGCCTTCTTAATTATTTGCTGCACCTGCAAACCAAGTCCTTGCAATTCTTGCACAAGGACACTCAGGCACCTCTGCAAATTTTTACTATTTAAATAATAGTCCATTTTGCTGCTATTCCTACAAAAGTGGATGACCTCACATTCACCAACATTGTATTCCATGTGCCAGACTCTCCCCCACTCACTTAGACTATCTATATCCCTTTGCAGACTTTCAGCATCTTATGCACACTTTGCTCTGCCTCTCATCTTAGTGTCATCTGTAAATTTTGACAGGTGACACTTGGTCCCCAACCCCAAGTCATCTATGTAAATCGTAAACAATTGCAGTGCCAACACTGATGCTTGACACACACCACTGGTCACTGATCGCCAACCAGAAGAACACCCATTTACCTCCCCACTCTTTGAGATGTTTGAAGGGCATAAATAAAGTAGACAGGAAGAAACTACTCTTGGTAGAGGGATCGGTGACTTGGAGGCATAGAGTTCAGGTAAAGGGAAGGAGGTCTAGGAGGGTATGAGGAAAATTGTTTTGCCTAGAACGTAGTGGGAGTCTGGAACTCACTGCCTGAAACAATAGAACATAGAACATAGAACATTACAGCACAGAACAGGCCCTTCGGCCTTCGATGTTGCGCCGACCAATATAAAAAGCAATGCCCCTCCAAACTAAACCATTCCCTTCTCTTCCATATACTTATCAACTAACCTCTTAAACGCCACCAAACTTGGCGCATCTACAACTGCTGCAGGCAGGGCATTCCACTCCCGAACCACCCTTTGGGTAAAGAACCTACCTCTGATATCCGTCCTATAACTATCACCCCTTAATTTAAAGCTGTGTCCCCTCGTGCTAGCTTTCTCCATCCTAGGAAAAAGGCTATCACTGTCCACCCTATCTAAACCTCTAATCATCTTATATGTTTCGATTAGGTCCCCTCTTAGCCGCCTCCTTTCTAACGAAAACAACCTCAAATCCCTCAGCCTCTCCTCATAAGACCTGCCCTCCATACCAGGCAACATCCTGGTAAACCTCCTCTGTACCCTCTCCAATGCCTCCACATCTTTCTTATAATGTGGGGACCAGAACTGCACACAATACTCCAAGTGCGGCCGCACTAGAGTTTTGTACAGTTGCAACATGACGTTGCGGCTCCGAAATTCAATCCCTCTACCAATAAAAGCCAAGACTCCATATGCCTTCCTAACAACCTTCTCGACCTGACTGCCTACTCGAGACTACCTACTTCTCGACCTACTTCTGCCTACTTCTCGACCTGACTGCCTCCACAATAGTGGAGGCAGAGACCCTCATAAGAAGTATTTAGATGTGCACCAAGGCATATAAGGCTGTGGGGCACGTGCTGGAAAATGGGATTAGAATAGTTAGATGGTTTGTCTTTGGCACATATGTGATGGGCCTGGATACAAAGATGTTGATTCCCCTGGCTGGGGGTGGGTGGGGTCTCAAACAAGGGTTCACAGTGTCAGGATGTGGGGATTTAGCATGAAGGTGAAGACCAATATAACCAACTCAGGGGAGATAACATGTGGAGTTCTCAGAAGGCTTTGGTTGCCAAATCATTGAAAATATATTTAAGAAAGAAACTGTTAGATTTCTGGACTCTGGTGTCAAGGGTTATGGGGAGAGTGCAGGGGTGTGATGGTGAGACAGAGGATCAGCCCCATGAGGTGATGGTCTAGTGGTATCATCACTAGACTACTAATCTAGCAACTCAGCTAATTTTCTGGATGCCCAAGTTCGAATCCTGTCATGGCAGATGGTGGGATTTGAATTCAATAACAAATATCTGGAAATAAGAATCTACTGATGACCATGAAACATTGGTGATTGTCGGAAAAACCTATCTGGTTCACTAATATCCTTCAGGGACATGTGACTCCATAGCCACAGCAATGTGCTTGATTCTCAATTGCCCTTCAAGGGCAACTAAGGATGGGCAATGAATGCTGACCAGCCATCTCCACACATGTTCCACAAATGAATGATAAATAATAATGTTTACATTGAATGGTGGAGCAGTATCGAAGGGTTGAATGGCCACTCCTGCTCCTAGTTTCTATGTTTTTAACGAAGGCTCATTCAGACACGAAGCATTGGCTCTTTTCTGTCTCCACAGGTACTGTCCAACCCACTGAGGTTTGCTCGCATTTTCTGTTTCTGTTTCAGATTCCAGCATCTGTGGTAATTTGCTTTTATATTTTGTTCTTATGTTACTTCAACAAGTTACAACATAGACTACAGCGGTTCAAAAAGGCAGCTCATCACCACCTTCTCAGGGCAATTGGGGATGGACAATAAATGCTGGTCTAGCCAGCGAAGCCTATATTCCTTCAAAAAACTCACTGAAATATAGATAGGGTTATATTTAGGTTCTCGCTCAAATGACAGCACATGCCTCTTGATCTCTCCTTTCCTACCTTGGCCTTGATTTGTGATTTAAGTTGATTTATTATTGTGATATGTACTAGTATTCAGTGAAAAGTGTTGTTTTTTTACATGCTATGCAGAAAAAAACATATCAAAATATACCTTGTTTATAGAGAAAGAAAGGAGAGGATGCAGAATGCAATGTTACAGTCATAGCTAGGGTCAAGAGAAAGATCAACTTAATATATGGTAGGTCCATTCTAAAATGTCTGATGGAGCAGAGACGAGGTGTTCTTGAGTTTTTTTTCCAAAGTCAGAAATGATAAACACAAGGATCACAAGTTCAAGGTAAAGGGGGCAAGATTCAATACAGGTATGCAGGGGACATTTTTTACACAGAGAGTGGTGGGGGCCTGGAATGCACTACCAAGCAAGGTGGTTGAGGCAGACATGCTAGGATCATTTAAGACATATCTGGGAATAGAGGGATACAAACAGATGGTCCAGTTAGATCAGTGCAGGCTTGGAGGACCAAAGGGCTTACTCCTCCTTTAAGTTTCTATGTAAATTGTTCAAGGTGCATCAGCCACCTTTCTAAGCCTTGAAAATTGACAGGCAAATGGTAAAGTGAAAAGCTGTCTCACTCGAGGTTTTCACATTTCCTGCTGAAATCTTTGTGAGTCTAGACCTCAGATTAAGTTTAATTCTGCTGAAGCACACTTCACG
Organism: Sphyrna mokarran; assembly: GCA_024679065.1. NCBI lineage: Eukaryota > Metazoa > Chordata > Chondrichthyes > Carcharhiniformes > Carcharhinidae > Sphyrna > Sphyrna mokarran. Next base: position 23,673,021 of record JAGIQG010000006.1, read on the forward strand.
CAGATAAAGTCAGATTTCAAGCTTGGAGCAACAATCATTCTTCAAATACACGTCTAATTAACTGCTGCACTTTTTACACTAAAGTTAATTAGAGCAAATTATTGGGTATGTTGAACCTATTGTCCTCGATTTCAAAGAGTGTTTCTTCCCCCTCCGTTTAAATAATCTGTCTTGGTATGTGGTCCAGATGTTCTGGTTCGGGCACTTTCTTCTTGCGATAAGCCAAAACATCAATTTAAATTTTGCACCCAGATGGTCCAAAGATACCCGTGCTGTTAGTTCAAAATTAGTGGCTGCAAGAAGAGACAGTGGAGTGGTTAATTAAACAAGCAGTAAGTGAGTGAGTGGGAGAAAATGAGGAGAGGGCTAGATGAGCGATTTCGAGTGACATTTGGGTCAGAACTCAGAACACGAGTTTACAATTGAGCTGTAGTCATCGGAGTAAAATGACAGACTTGAGCTATCTTCTCCTTAATGCTGTTAGATAAAGGGACAAAAGTATATGAAGGGAAGGTGGGATCAAACTATTGCATCAGATGACTAGCCACAATCATAATGAATGGTGGAGCAGGCTCGAAGGGCGGAATGAGCCTCCTGCTCCTATTTCCTGTGTTGCTATGTATCCTCCAGAATTGATTTGATTTATTGTTGTCACAAGTATTAGCATAAGAGTGAAAAATATTGTTTCTTGCCAGCATATCTCACATAGAGAAGGAAATGAGAGAGTGCAGAATGTCGTGTTACAGTCATAGTTAGGATGTAGATAAAAATCAACTTAATGCGAGGTAAGATTATTCAGAAATCTGATGGCAGCAGGGAAGAAGCTGTTCTTGAATTGGTTAATACACGATCTCAAAATTTTGTATCTATTTCCCGACTGAAGAAGATGCAAGAGAGAACATCCGGGGTACTTGGGATCCTTGGTTATGCTGACTGGTTTGCCAAAGCAGTGGGAAGTGTAGACAGAGTCAATGGACGTGATGCTGGTTTGCGTGATGCATTGAACTACATTCGCAACCTTTTGCAATTTCTAGCGGTCTTGGGCCGAGCAGGAGACATTTCTTCACTGAAAGACTGGCGAGTCTGTGGAATTAATTATCACAAGAAGTAGTTGTTGCCAAAACATTGAATGCATTCAAGAAATGGCTGGATATAATATTTGAGATGAATGGGATCAAAGGTTGTGGGGAAAAAGCAGGATTAGGCTATTGAGTTGGATAATCAGCCATGATCATAATGAATGGCGGAGGAAGCTTGAAGGGCCAAATGGCCTCCTCCTGCTCCTATCTTCTATATTTCTCTTCAATGGGTAAAAGGCTGAGCTGCCACATTGATTGATGAATGTTGCCATCCATGTCTGCCTTTGTCACTTCAGCTTTAGTAAAAGCTAATAAAGTGTCGGCCTCTTGAAATCCTTTAGAAAGGTCCAGGTTTATCTTTGCTGGTAGCTTTAAATGGGATGTATCATCTTGGCTGCCCTTTATTATCACCCTCAATGTTCAGTTCCATTAACATTGCATGTTGCACTGAGAAAAGATTGAGACGTTGACACACAGCAGGCAGCCATTATTGAACTAATTTTATTTCCACCTTCCCAACAGAGAAGGCAATAGAGAGTGCTCGATGCTGCACTCCCTCTCCAGTTCATAAAAACGACTTCTCCAATGGTACTTGTACACAGTTTCCCAGAACACAATGTGACAAAACCACCATCCCCAATACCTGAATCATAGAAGCCCTACAGTGCAGAAGGAGGCCATTCAGCCCATCGAGTCTGCACCGACCACAGGCTCTATTCTCACAACCTCTCACATTTATCCCTCTAATTCCCCTGACACTTGGGTCAATTTAGCAGGGCCAATCAACCTAGCCTGCACATGTTTGGACTGTGGGAGGAAACCCATACAAACACGGGAAGAAGGTGCTAACTCCACGTAGACAATCACCCGAGGCCAGAATTGAACCCAGGTTCCTGGCGCTGTGAGTCAGCAGAGTTAGCCATTGTGCCACCGTGCCGCCCAAATGTAACTGCTTGGCTTTGCAAATCTGTTGCTCCTGCAATGATAACCAAAATATATGATTGAAAGTACCGGAGTAATTTACATGTAAATATATATTTTTTTCCTCAACACCAATACACATTTAATGAACTCATCATTTAATAAGAAGTAATGAAAGTAATATTTTTCTGCAAACTTTCAAGGAACTAACTGGAATGTCATGATGGCACAGTAGTTAGCATTGCTGGCTTAGGTCACTATTTGTGTGGAATCTGCATGTTCTACCAGTGTCTGCAAGGATTTCCTCTAGGTGCTCTGGTTTCCTCCACAGTCTGAAAGACGTGATGGGTTAGGTGCATTGGCCACGCTAAATTCTCGTTCAGTGTACCTGATGAGACACCAGTGTGTGGCGATGAGGGGATTTTCACAATAACTTAATTGCAGTGTTAATGTAAACCTACTTGTGGCTCTAATAAATATCTTTTTCTTTCTGCTTGTGCTTCTCATTCCATTTCCATTCACTTGACTATATTCCCTCAACATCGCTGACTGTATCAGCTCTAAACTTTGATTCCCAACTTCAGTTACTGGTTGGGACTGTGACATTGATTTATTTGTCTCAATCAAAAGCCTGGACTCAACTTTCCTCAGCTGGTGGATTCTGTGATACCTGCAAACTTTCAATCCTTTTGTGTCCTTCATTCTATTTCAGTTTGGTCTACAGGAAGAATTTGACCTGCAGGAGGTTTCTCATGCTCCCCTTGTGTCAGATTTCCTCTTTCATGCAAATGATTTACACACTACTGATAGAGTCTCTATCCAATTGTCACAAGATATGTGAATTCGCCTCATTCCTTCACAACAACTCCAATCACACACTTCTCATCACCTCAGTTTCTTCACCATGATTTCCTGACCAGTACTGAACTCTCGAAGTTTCATGCCTTGAATGTAATAGCCTCCCATCCATTGACCCTGAATACACTCCCTGCTGCCGGGAAAAGCAGCCAGCATAGTCAAGGACCCTATACATCCCAGACATATTCTCTTCCACCTTCTTCCCATTAGGAAAACATACAAAAATCTGAGATCACGTACCAACTGACGCAAGAACAGCTTCTTCCCTGCTGCCATCAGATTTTGGATAGACTGACCTCCCATTAAGTTGATCTTTCTCTATACCTTAGCTATGACTGTAATACTATATTCTGCAACCTTTTCTTTTCTTCTCCCCAATGTACTCTGTGAACGGCATGCTTTGTATAGCACACAAGGAATAATATTTTTTGCTGTATCCCAATACAATTTTTAAAATCATTTGTGGGACATGGACATTGCTGGCTCATTCGTATTTATTGCCCATCCCTAGTTGCCCTTGCGGAGGCAGTTAAGAGTCAACCACATTGCTGTGGCTCTGGAGTGATCCGTAGGCCAGACCGGGTAAGGAGAGCAGATTTCTTTCCCTAAAGGACAATAGTGAACCAGCTGGGTTTTTCTGACAATTGACAATTTCATGATCATCATTAGATTCTTAATTCCAAATATTTTCTATTGAATTCAAGTTCCACCAACTGCCAAGCTGGGATTCAAACCCTAGTCCCCAGAACATTAGCTGAGTTTCTGGTTTAATGGTCTAGCATTAATATCACTAGGCCATTGCCTCCTCTTTTGATTATAATAATAAGTGTGACATGTGACAAGAATAAATCAAATCAAATCAAAATTATCTTCACTTTGCCTTGCTTTTCTCTTTCTTTGCTATTGATGTCAGGCTTAAGCAAACTAACCTTGTTCAAGGACTGTATTTAAACACTAACTCATAAAGTGAACAACTTGTTGTAGACCATGGGCTTTTTCTGTAAGAGAAAATAGTCTAACCTGTGTCAAAGAGAAACATGGAAATTACTGCCAACTTGTCACCAAGCAAATATTCCTGCAAAAACCTCTTCACATTGTGTACACTCCATCGTGCAGCACCACTCTGTACTGGATGACAGAGAGTGTGTTTGACTCCATTCTTACTGGGAAATATTTCAAACTCTTCTGATGTAAACTGTGGACCATTATCTGATATTGACGTGTCTGGCAGCCCATAAATTGCAAACCAACTTCTCAAAACCTCAGTGATTTTGTCACTTGTGGTATTAGGCATTGTGTCAACATTTATCCACTTGATATATTTATCAGCGAAACAAAGTACTCACCTTTCCACTTCAAAAAAATCAAAATGTACTCCTTCGCACAGTCTTCTTCAGCTTGGCCATAAATTGAGAGGAGCCTTGATTGGAATATTTTTCATCCTGAGACACACTTCACAACCTTTCACCAACTCTTCAATGTCTCTATCTGCCTTTGAAAATGCAAAATAGCTACTTGTTACTGCTTCCGTACAGACAATCACCGTGTGGTCTTGATGAAGTTCCTCAAACAATCTCGTACTAATCCTTGGCTGAAGATCCAGTTGTGGCCTTGATTTCACTTTGCTGCCTATACTCCCATACCCTTTGACTCCCTTGTCAATAAAAACCGATCTAACTCAACCTTAAAAGTATTCAATAACCCAGCCTGTACTGCTCCCTGGGGAAAAGAGTTCCCCAGATCTCTTAAATCCTATAGCAGATATCTTTGAGCGATGCTCAGTTCATTTCTGCAGTTTCTCACTTTCATGCTCTTTAGGCCTGCTGTTCATGAAACTAGAAGCAGAAGTGCGCCATTTGACCCTTCAACCCTCTCGAGCCCTTTGAGATTTAATCGAACACAATCTCTTCACAAGTTTCTTCATTATTCTATCTGACAGATGCGAACAATTGCACAAAGCCACATCTGGGGCTGAATTTTTCGTTCTCCCCCTTCCCAAGGCCAGCTTTGAGACAGGGTAGGTGAAGTGAGTAATTGCATGGACAGGGTGGCATGGTAGCACAATGGTTCGCCCTGTTGCTTCATAGCTCCAGGCTCCTGGATTCGATTCTCAGCTCAGGTCACTGTCTGTGTGGAGTTTGCACATTCTCCTCGTGTCTGTGTAGGTTTCCTCCGAGTGCTCCGGTTTCCTCCCGCAGTCCAAAGATGTGCGGGTTAGGTCGATTGGCCATGCTAAGAAATTGCCCCTTAATATTCAGGGATGCGTAAGTTAGAGGGTTTAGTGGGTATAATATGTAGGGATATGGGGGTAGGGCCTGGGTGACATTGTGTTTGGTGCTGACTCGATAGGTCTAAGGGCCTCGTTCTGCATTGTAGGGTTGTATGTTCTATGTTAATTCCCACTGGGATTCCCATGTATCTTGGTCCGGATTTGATTTTATAGTGGTTGGCCAGGACTTCGGGATAGGAAGCCCTTGTTCCTATGAAGGCCTTTAGTGACCACTTGTGGCCACTTCAAGGTCTTTTGCCATTACCCTGCATGAGTAAATCGGTCATCCCAGAGTGAGAATCTCAAGCAGGAAGCTAAGAGTGATGGCTGCAGTCCCCTTCTCACTGGGGGATCACATACCTTCAGGCCTCCTTCCCCCTGCTGGCCATATTCTCCAATTACCTACTTATCCCCTCACCCATTCCCCTTATAGGAGAAACTAGAACTAGGGGACGTGGTTTAAAAATAAGGGCGCTCCTGTTTAAGATGGGACATAAAGAGAAAACTTTTTCTGTCTAGTCTGGGGAATTCTCTTCCCCATGGAGCAGTGGAGGCTGAGTCAGTGAATATTTTTAAGGCTGAATTAGATAGACTTTCATTGACAACACCATCAAAGGATATAGGGGTAGACAAGAAAGTGGAGTTGAGGCTACAATCAGATCAGCCGTAATGTTATCGAATGATGGAAAAGGCTTAAGAGGCTGAATGGCTTACTCCTGTTCCTTATTCATATGCCTTGATGCCATCTGTGTGCACAGTACTTCACAGCTAAACCAGCTGTGCTTGTTGGAGGTCAAATCCCTCAATCCTGGGACATCACTGCAGGAGCTCCTCAGGGCAGTGTCCTCGGCCCAATCATCTCCAGCTGTTTCAACAGTGACCTTCATTCCATTATAAGGTCAGAAGTGCGGATGTTCACTGATGACTGCACAATGCTCAGCACCATTCACGGCTCCTCACATACCGAAGCAGTGCATATCTGTATGCAGCAAGAGCTGGGCACTATCCAAGCTGGGCTAATGAAGAGATTCTTGCCACACAAACGCCAGATGATGACCATCTCTAGCAAAAGGGAATCAAACTATCTCCCCATGATATTTAATTGTGTTACCATCACTGAATTCCTCCCCCCCCCCCCCACATCAATACCCTGGATTTACCATTGATCAGAAATTGAACTGGCTACAAGAGAAGGTCAGAGGCTAAAATTTCTCTGGAGAATAATTGAGCTCTTCTCTCACTATATCCTGTTCACCATCTACAAGCTCAAGTCAGGAGTGTGTGACTCCCTTGCCCACTCAGGAAAAGTTCAATTTGCAACAACCATTTGCATAGCTGTGGCCTGACCACAAGCCTCCCTCCACATTAGTTCATTACATTTTGCTCAAAAGCATGGCCTTGATTGTAGACCTCCTACAAACGTTAATTTCTAAGTTTATACCATGCCCTCAATGACGAGGAAGTTTCTTTAATTTGAGAATGTCACCTTCAACAGTCTCACTTAGCAATTGCTTCCTTTGAAAGAACATAACTTTCAGTTTGATCTCATTCTTAGCCATACCATAATGTGAATTCAAATCTCATCAATTTCAGGATAGTTTTTAGAACTAGGGGCTTCAGAGTTACATTGTTTAGAGACCACCTCAAAAGCATCTGGGCTCATCATGTTAAGAAAAACCTTTATTCTCACATCCTATTTTGTTTGCTTTCAGCCATTTTCAGAATTACACCAGTCCTCTTTCTTGGGATTGAATGCACCCCTTCATCCTCAAATATGTCCTTGCTGCCATTTTTCAATTATATACCACACTGACTCACTGTGTACCTGAACATGATGTGCACACATTGAGCAATCTTTCAGATTGTTCAAATTCCCTTGAAACCACTGCAACGATCATAAATATGACACAATTTCTTCAAATGAAATGTATTATAAGGTATTGATTGCATTCTAGTAGGTCTGTGGAAGTTGTTGTAATGTTGTAGAGATGCCAGCATTGGACTGAAGTAAACACAGTAAGAAGTCTCACAATACCAAGTTAAAGTCCAACCAGTTTATTTGGTAGTAATCCCAGTAATATCTGTTTGTTCGTCAGGTATGTAGAAGGTTCTGAACCTTCCACACACTTGACGAAGGAACACCATTTCTGAAAGCTTGTGGGGATTACTATCAAATAAACTAATTGGACTTTAACCTGGTGTTGTGAGACTTCTTACGGAAGTTGTTGTAGCCATATATAGGTTAGCTGTAAGTCTTCGTCAACTACTAAAACTATGTACAGATATGCAGTAGAGGGTTCATGCTAGAAACTGTTTCCATTTTTGCCATGTCCCCGACCCCAGGGAGCTTCAGTGGCCTCCAGGTATCTGGCATGGTCGTCGCATTTGGTATCCGCTTGTGGAGACTAGTAGTGATTCTCATCATTCTTGCGCTGTCCCCGAAGGTAGGAAAATCCCAGGAGCTGGGAGAATCCTGTGTCAAACAGACTTTGCATATTTAAATACTGCTTTAAGTATGCTAATCAGCCTCCCACCTTTTCTGGCACAATCCACTTCGCACCATTAGACAGAGTAAAAAGTCTGACAACACCAGGTTCAAGTCCAACAGATTTATTTGGTAGCAAAAGCCAGCAGCTTTCAGGCCTCTGACCCTTCATCAGAAAAGCCCGAAAGCTAGTGGCTTTTGCTACCAAATAAACCTGTTGGACTTTAACCTGGTGTTGTCAGACTTCTTACTGTGTTTACCCCAATCCAATGCCGGCATCTCCACATCATTAGGTAGGGGCAGGAATAATTGCAAACTGTTAGGTGCCTGGCATAAGACTGATTTTTAAGCCTGCACACAATGTTGCAGGATCGGCACAAACCACACCAGGTGCGGAGAGGTCAGAAAATCATCCTCACTGGTGCTTGTCTACTTCGTTTGCACTGCTAAATCCCATTCTCTTATCACAGCGGCAGAATTGTGGCTGCCAGTCCTCCCCCTGTTTACGTCATTCTCCCTAATAGTCACACGGCATTGCAGGAAGACGTTTTTTTGGATGGACGAGCAGAGATAGATTGTGCAGCCTTCCTCTTTAGTGTTTTGAATGATACAATTGAATTTCTTTTATTTCTCAATGTGGCCAGAATGGAAAGATGCTGCAGTATCCCTTAAAGAAAAAGAGCCCTGATTGGTGTGTGTTGTACCTACCATCAAAAGCTGAAATTAAGTTGGTTTGGCTTTCTTTCTGCTCAGGTAGATAACAATGCACACATTGCTGAATCTGATACATTGGCTTTTGGATCCCACCCAGTCTAAGAGCAGAGATGTCAAAGGTCAGGAAGGGAACATATCCAATTTAGTGTGCTCACCAAAATGAACCTTGAGCAGGATAAGCTGGAAACTGTGGAATTAAAAAGTCTTTGTGCCTCACTGAAGCCTTCTGCTTTTTCCCACAAATAGTAAATGTAAACCTATCTATTGACCCGAACTCTGGTTTCAAATTGGACTACTTGAGTTAATGCGTTCGGTATGTGAGTATGTTAAAAAGCTTGCTCTAGATCAATCAGTGTAAAAATGCTAATAGCCTGTGTGGCTTTAGATTAAATCTTATAGAAAGCTGCCGTTTCAGCCACTTGTTTAAAAAAAAACTCCTGCGTTTCTTTCAAAGGATGAGATGAAAAGAACTAAAGAATCTTAAGGACTTTTCAGAGGGGTGGGGTCCGTGTCAGACACAAAGTGCGACATGTTGGTCCAGTGGTAAAAGTCCTTCAGCTGTAAACAGTAGCCCTGTTTGAGCTGTGTTCTCTCTCTCTATCAATGAAAAGACATACTTTGCAGCAGTGATAACTGTAATAAAAAGTTTCTTCATGAATGAGAGAAGTAGGTTTACATTAACATTGCAATGAGGTTACTGTGCAAATCTCCGAGTCATCACACTCCTGTTCAGGTACACTGAGGGAGAATTTAGCAAGACTAATGCACCTAGCCAGCATGGCTTTTGGCATGTGGGAGGAAACCAGAGTACCTGGAGGAAACCCTTGCAGACATGGGGAGAATGTGCAAACTCCACACAGACAATGTGGAACAACAAGGAATCGAACCCTGGTCCCTGGCACTACAGTACTAACTATAGTACCACATGCTGCCACACTGCTGACAGAACCTTAAATTAATCAAACATTCTGGAAACGACAAGGGATTGACATCATCCTCCACATGAGTCTCTGCCTCCCAACCCAGCTTTGCTCCACCCTTACTTCGTCTCACCATTTATGTTATTGAATTGTGACCTGACAGCTTTTAGCATCAGGTGCAAACATGAAGATTTATGTTTATCTTTCCGAAGACTTTTAGCTCCAGCAATGCCAGCTGGGAATGGTGACTGCTAGTGAGAGGACAATCAGTCCCAAATATGGAAGAACCTAGCTGGTTCCATGGCTGGGATTCTCACAGGACTGTGTGAGTTAGGGGTAAGGACTGGGTTCAAGAGGCCAGGGGGAGAGTTAAACAAATCTATAAAAAAGATCTGTGTACCCTTTCCCACTTGCCCAATACCAGCCTGTGTAGTGTAGCCTCCACTTCTGTTATTGGGTAAATGAGGCCCTTAGGTGGCCATTAATTGGCTGCTTAAAGGCTTCAATAGATCCGAAGGCAGATGGGTCATCAGATGCCCCATAAAATTTTAGACAGGTTGGGTGGCGGTGGGCATTCTGTGGTGGGCACGTCACCTGCTGGATTTTACATGCCCCATCCCCACCTTCAAACCCAGCTAGTGGGGGAACAGAGGCCGGTTGGGGGGGGGGCGGGGAAGCGTAATATCCGATCCTGTACTTTGGATGATGTTGCCAAGGAGAAGCAGGTGGATGAGAAATAGGAGGGGGACCAAGGATAGTTTCCTTGGGTACACCAGTAAGAACAGTACAGGGAGAGAAGCAGTTTGAATGGCTGTCTGGATTATTCAGTGGGAGAGCTGGATGGAGGAGAAGATCAGGGATAAACAAAGTAAATGCCAAGATTGGCAAAGGCGTTGCAGATATAAGATAGAGGAGAGTGTTAATGGTGAAACAATTGCTGAGTTAAAAGATGTGATTGTGAAAGTGATACCACCAAATGTGAGTTGGAAAGTAATGAAGGTGAGCATGGTCTCCCACTGGAGAGAAGAGCAGTACTTCTTCAAATGAAGGCATTCCTGGAAGAGAAAAGGCAATGAGTTCAACACACAAATATAAGCAATTTTTTTTTACACTGTTCTAAACTATGGTAACTGAGCTCAACGGTCGTGCATTCACTGTAGCCCCGAAAACAGTTTAAGTTTAAAGCTTATTTACTGGTGTCACAAGTCGGCTTACATTAACATTACAATGAAGTTACTGTGAAAATCCCCTAGTCGCCACACTCTGGTGCTGTTCAGATACACTGAGGAAAAATTTAGCACGCCCAAATGTCTTTCGGACTGTGGGAGGAAACCCACGCAGCCACGGGGAGAATGTGCAGACTCCACACAGATAGCGACCCAAACCGGGAATCAAACCTGGGTTCCTGGCATTGTGAGGCAGCAGTAGTTAACCACTGTGCCACTCATGGACAGTGGAGCATGAATCAGACTCTGAGACCTCCCTGATTACTATGGTCCAGACTCATATTCTCAAAAGACTGCAGTCAAGATTTTTTTTGTGACTTTGTTGTCGTTTTTGCCAACAAATTGCAGACTTGGGGAAGGCTGGTAAAATGGTTTGAGAAAAGAGAGGACAGGTTTTCAAAAGGGAAAGAAGTCATGTCAGCCATTGATGCATGACAGTGTAAATCAAGATTGAGATGGAAGGAAGGCAGATCAGAGAAGCATTAGATAGAATCGAAGATTCTTGGAATCATAAAATCCCTACAGTGCAGAAGGAGACCATATGGCCCCTCAAGCCTGCATTGCACTAACATCCCTGTAATCCCTCATATTTACCCTGCTAATCCCCCTGACTCGAGGGGACAATTTTGCAAGGCCAATCGACCTAACCTGCACATCTTTAGAGGTGAAAAGGAAAATCCATTTGATTACTCAAATGCAGGCACAAAAGAAAAACAGCCACAGAGAAAACAAAGGTGAAACTGTATAAAATTAGAAGATCAAAACAATCAAAAGGCCCAGATTTGTGAGGCAATAGTTGTGGTATTAGGGCTGCAAGCCAAAGGTTGTGAGCTCAAATCGCATTATGGCAAATTATTGAATAGAATTTTAATAAATGTGGTTGTGAGGAGGAATAGCAGATTAATTAAATGCCACTTAGAAAAGTTATCTGTCAAATCTTCCTCGCCTGGCCTTTCACTGAGTCCAATTTCACACTATGTGGCTGACGGTTAATATTCTCTGAGTAGCTGGTCACAGATAAATATTGTCCCATCATTTTCCAAATTGAAAGGACCAGCTGGCAGAAACACAAGCTTCCACATAAACACTGTGCTACCGATCTAAATCAGAGACTTACTTACTCATCTCTGCATCTTCACCTTATTTACAGATCTATCTCCCTCTTCTAATTAAAGATATACATCTATCGCTTTGCAACACAGATGCCAAATTTGTCATAACCAGAAATGTATCTCAATTTCCAAAAGTGAAGGCAAAAAAAAAATCTGGTATTACTGGAATAAATCAAATCAACTCACGGGACTGTCATTAGCAAGGAAATTTGGCATGTCAGCTACAACTCTCACCAACCTTTACAGATGCACCATAGAAAGCATCCTTTCTGGTTGTATCACAGCTTGGTATGGCTCCTGCTCTACCCAAGACCACAAGAAATTACAAAAGGTCATGCATGTTGCCCAATCTATCGTGCAAAGCAGTCTCCCAACCATTGATGCTGTATACACTTCCCACTGCATCAGAAGAGCAGCAAGCATAATTAAAGACTCCATGCATCCCAGGCATATATGCTTCCATCTTCTTCCAGCTTAAAAAGATACAGAAATCTGAGGTCATGGACCAATTGACTCAAAACAGCTTCTTCCCTGCTGCCGGCAAACTTTTGAATGGACCTACTTCATAGTAAATTGATCTTTCTCTACACCCCAGCTATGACTGTAACACTACATTCTGCACTTTCTCCTTTCCTTGTGTATGAACAGTATGCTTTGTCTTGTGCGCAAGAAACAATACTTTTCACTGTATACATGTGACAATAATAAATCAAATCAAAATAAAAAGTCTAGGAAATGACCCTGTGCTTTCTGAAAGAAAGAACTAGCATTTAGTTAGTGCCTCTTATGACCTCAGGATGTCCTCAAAGGATTTTGCAGCCAGTCAAACACGCTTGAGATGTATTGGCCATTGCCATTTACAGAAATGTAGCTGCCATTTTATGCACAAGGTCCAGCAAACAGCAAGGAATTTCAGGACCTGGAAGTGGAGCGTCTCTATTTAGATCCAGGCTTGGTACCACATGAGGAGTGTATAGGAGGCCCAAGATCTTTCTGAAATTGGGCCTTAGCCATACACATCTTCTAGAATTTTCCTTCTTGGATCACTCATCTAACCTTGGCCTGGTGGGTGGGGGAGAGGGGGCCGTGGTGGTGGTGATGGTGATGCACGCTGCAAAGAATTCACAGAATACACAATAGCAACCGTTCAAAGCACTCTGTCGGCACTACGGGGGGAATTTCCCTGTCCTGCCTGCACAGGAGACTGGGACAGGGGAGGCGCGGAGGATAGGGGGGGAGCCATGCAGAGGTCAGTTGACATTGGGCGGGATATTCAGCTTTTGGGGCGAGAGAGGCCAGAAAATGCCATACCATATTTTGAAGGCCTTCTCACAAAGAGGAACATTGACTCTGTGAAGTAGTTAATTCTACCACTGCACTTTAAGTCCTGGATTTTCACCGAGACCAGGTAATTCGGGAGCTTTTTGAAAAGGGTGGTTGGGATCCAATTCGAAGATTCCTGGCCCACTCCCAGGGTTTCAGATTTTCAGCATTGTGTGTTAAGGGTGGCAAGCTGGTATAGGTTGCACCCTATACTCCAAACCCAAACAGCTTCTCTGTGGGATCAAGCATGTCCTGGATCATTTTTTGTGGAGTTGGGCCAGGTTTTCAATGAGACATGTTTCACAGAGTCTCAGAGGAGTCGTGACCCATAGGTCGGAATTTTATCGCTCCACGCACCACAAAATCAGAGTGAGCAAGCGGCGGACAATGGAAATGTTCATTGCGCTGGGGTGGGATTTTATGGTTTTGGAATGAGCAAGGCCGTAACCACCCACAGCCTGCATGTGGGAACCATTGAAAAGGTAAGTTTGAAAGCTCCACCTCAGGCCTCCCATGCCAATGCATGCCTCCTCACCCATCCCCCATTATCCCTAATACCTCATCTGGCAAGGTCTGCCCGCACCACCTTTCTCTGCCTCCTCATGTCCTTCATGCCTGACTTTGACAGTTGCTTGCCCATTCACATGCTACACAATGTATAGAACCAATGAACCCCACAGTAACAATAGGATGAATTGAAAAAAAAATCACTGGTAAGCTTTTCAACAGCAAGTGTGGGAGCAAAAGGACCTGTGATTGGAAAAACAGCTCCTTGCAGACCTCCATTTAGCTATACTTTAAGTCAAGAGGCAAAATGCAGGAAACAGATCATTTAGTCAAACTTCAGTTATTGAAGAAATATTCAAATTGATTATTACGGAGAGTGCGTTTGGAAAGTGCTAATCCAATCAAGCTGAGTCAGTATTGTTTCATGAAGAGGAAATCATGTCCGGGGTAGGTAAAGGAGAACTAGTAGATATTATATATTTGGATTTTCAAAAGGCATTTAATAAGGTGCCACACAAATGGCTACTACCCAAGATAGAAGGTCATGGTGTTGGAAGTAATATTTTGGCATAGACAGAGATTGGCTGGCTAACTGAAAGCAGTGAGGGGGTTTTTCTCAGGTTGGAGGTCAGTAACCAGTGAAGTGCTGCAGGGATCAATGCTGGGACCAAAGCTCATAACACCACATATTAATAATGTGGAGAAGGGAGTGTGCTTTGGCCAAATTTGTGGATGAAACAAAAGTGGGAGAAGTAAGTTTGTAAGGAGGATACAAATAGTTTGCAGAGAGACATTGACAGGCTAAGTGAATGGGCAGAAAATTGGCCAATGGGATTCAATATGGGAAAATGTGAGATTTTGGAAGAAAGAATGAGAAAGCAGTTTATTATTTAAATGGAGAAAAACTGCAGAAAGCTATAGCGCAAAGGGACTTGAGAGTCCTTGTTCATGAAACTCAAAAAGCCAGCATACAGGTGCAAAAGGTAATCGGAAAGGCAAATGGAATGTTGGTTTTTATTTCAGTGGGGCTGGAGTAGAAGGATAAAGAGGTGTTGCTGCAAATGTGCAAGGTATTAGTGAGGCCACATTTAGAATACTGTGCACAGATTTTGTCCTCTTATTTTTAGAAAGGTACATAATCATTGGAGGCAATACAGAGGAGATTTACTGGGATTATTCTGGGCATGGAGGGACATAAAGAATGATTAAGCAGGTTGGGTCTGTACTCTTTTGAGTTTAGAAGAGTGAGAGATGATATGAATAAAACATATAAAATTCTTAGGGGGTTAGACAGGAATGGTTTCACTCAGAGGAGAGTGTAGGATCAGAGGATGTAGTCACACAATAAGGGAGTGCTCATTGAAGATGGTTTTGAGGAAGAATTTCTTCTCTCAAACAGTGGCAAATTTTTGGAATGCTTTACTTCAGCAAGTTAGAAGCAGGGAGGTGGTTTCCACTGGTTGGTGAAACTAGAACCAGGGGGTATGGCCTCAAAATAAGAGGAAGCAAATTTAGGACTGAGTTGAGAAGGAACTTGAGGATTGTGAATCTGTGGAATTTCCTACCCAGTGAAGCAGTTGAGGCTACCTCATTGAATGTTTTTAAGGACAGGATAGTTAAATTTTTGAACAGTAAAGGAATCGGGAGTGATGATAAGCGGGTGGATAAGTGGAGCTGAGTCCACAAAAAGAACAACCATGATCTTATTGAATGACAGAGCAGACTCAAGGGGCCAGATGACCTACTCTTGTTCCTAGTTCTTACGTTCTTAAGGCTTGGAGGCCGAGTCCTTGAACATATTCAAGGTTGAGATCGATAGATTTTTAATCAGTGGAAGAATTAAGTGTTCAAGGAATGAAAATGGACCTTGAGTGCTAAATCTGACATGATATTATTAAATTGAGAGTAGGCTGGAAGGGTCGAATGGCCTGCTTCTGTTCCTATTTCTTGCCATTTTATGGTTCTAATTTATAATGATCCATAGCAGACTGCAAATGAACTCCACAGGGGAATCAGGATGAAGCAACAAAGTGTATGTTGCAGCAAATGAAAGAGTGTATTATATCTCCAAGCCAATGTGGCATCCTGCCCAACATTGTAATACCAACTTGATTATTCATGCCTCAACCCACCTGTAACCGCAGTCGCAGTGCAAAGCCAATTAAATCCAGAGGTTATTTTTACATACTCCTTGTCTGTATTGTAAATGAACTGTTGTGTATTGTTCTGAATGGCAGTACCTTCACCCTGACTCAGAACGTTGTGGGTTCGACCCGCACCCAGAGATCTGTGCACATATATCAAGCACAGTACAGAGAGAGTGCTGGTTTTATCAGAGATGGTGGCCTGAGTGTATCAGATGATGGGGTTTTGTTTCCCCAAAGCTGTCCACGCGAATGAGCACTGGACGGCTGCAGGAGGGTCTTCCGCCCCTCACTTGGGAAGGAATCTCACCATGGAGTGCTGCAGTTAACCAGTTGCTGACTAGTCCCCACAGCGAAGGGGAATTTCCTGAAGCCCAAATCCCAGGACTGGATGAAAAGGTGAGTTCCAGTGATTCCAGGGCAGGGCAGGGCAGGTCTGGGATGCTGGAAATGAACGTTTTGATGTTTTGAGGAAAGAGAGTAACCATTTGGACCTTGATTGGAGTGGAGGGATGGGAGGTGTTGCACTGATGTATACAATGCAAGAAGATTGGGCAGGAAAACAGCCCCTAAGTGACCAGTAGGGTCTCAATTGGTGAGAGTGGGTCAAGAGCACACAGCCCCTCCAAGGCTTTGCCCCCCACACCCTGCAATGTAAAATTGCTGTAAGTTCAGGGTGTGTGGAATCTGGAGAGAATCCCATCCCTTCAGTTTTGTGCCCCTTTGCCAAAAAACCTGCCAGCAGGTGAATGTGAAATTCAGACCAGGGTTTTCTGGTTGGGAGCTGCCTAAATGGTGCAACTGCCTTCTGATACAAGTGTCCAGGTAATTTTCCCCCTTCCTGATGTGTCACAGTGTCTGCAGGTCAACCTCCAACTCATTGACTCTGAGTTGAAGTCTCCTGAGTCATGAACACTAACTGCAGACAGCTTTGCCTCAGAACACAGTGTCACCCAGGAACACCCACATGGTGCAGCCTTGACACATCATCTACCCTGCCACCCTTAATGTGTTTTCACAGAATCATAGGATCCCAAAGTGCAGGAGGCCATTTGGCCTATTGGATCTGCATCGGCCACAATTCTACCCATGACCCCATGCATTTACCCTCCTAATCCCTTTGACACTAAGGAGCAATTTATCGCACCCAATCCACCTAACCTGCACATTTTTGGATGTGGGATGAAACTGGAGCACCCGGAAGAAACCCACGCAGACACAGGGAAAACATGCAAACTCTCCACAGTGACCCAAGCTGGGAATCGAACCCAGGTCCCTGGTGCTATGAGGTAGCAGTGCAAACCCCCTGTTGCCCCATATTTTAAATTAATTTTGTTATATTATTTGCTTTTTACTTATGTTGCTTTTTATATATTTTAGTAACTTTATCACCAATTTGTTTGCGATTTTAAACTGAAGGATAGAATAGAGCTTCCCTATTTACATGATACTCATCGAACAGTAGCTCCTTGCCATGTTGTAGAGGGTACAGGGTGAAAAGGGAAACAAACACCTCCTTACCTCCTGCCCTAACTCCTCCACTCAGCCAGTCTGTAATCAGTTTCCCCAGCTGCACTCTGCTTGTTACTACAGAGCGGATGAGCAAAAAGACCTTGGCACTATGGTGCAAGAAACCAGGGCTCTAAAAGGAACGTAGTGGTGATGGTGGTGGTGAGGGTGGGGGTGGCAACATATAGTATAGCAAAGGGGATTGATCTATTCTCTGCAGCAAAGATTGATAGTCCAGATGGCTATGCTGTCTGCATGGGTTTGAGTGCCCCAGTTTCCTCCCACACTCCAAAGATACATAGGTTAGGTGGATCGACCATGCTAAATTGCCCTTTAGTGTCTGGGGGATTAGCAGAGTAAATGCGTAGGGTTATAGGGATAGGATCCGGGTGAGATTGTTGTTGGAGCAGCCTCGATGGCCAAATAGCTTCCTTCTACATTTCTTTGGTACTCTCACTCCGCTCTCTCAGCATCTTTCTCTCTCCATTTCTCTCTCTATCTCTCATGTTTTTGTTGCTTTGAATGGTCTGCTACCTGGTTTTAATGGAATTCTTTTTTCTGTCCCAATTATTTCTTGAGCTCAAAGAATTCTGATCTTTGTCTTGGATGATAATATTGCTTCTGACAGCACGACAATATTTACCGTAGCTGAAGAGATGCAGACTTCCATCTCAGACAGTCAAGCTTACGTTAAATGAAGTCGAATAGTCCCTCAAATTAGACATTGTGTGTTTTAAATAAACATTCAAAATGCAATAACTCAAACTCTTTTCTCGACGGACACTCTAGCTTAGCTCGATACTGAGAAAAAGGAGAAAATTTTGCCTCATCTTAAAATTTATTATTATTAGTTTGCTGTTTCCAAGCATGCAACATGAAATGTTATCAAGTATTATCACCAAAGTGTTCAATCTTAGTTTTGTCCTGCTGTGGACGCCAGTCCGTAACAATTTTGAATTATTTAAACTGAAGTTTATGGGGTTCATTTGTTTGCAATAGCCCCTGAATTGTAAATCACACCTCAACACTTAACTACATGGCAAGATGGAAATCTTTAAACAGTGAATTCAGAAAGATTATTAACTATTAAAAAGATAACGGGTGGTATTTTCTGGTTCTCCCTGCTCATCAATGAGCCAAGCGAGCTGTTAAAATCGCACAAGAAACGAGAAACCAGGATTGCACTCAATTTCTCAGCTTTCACGATCTTACTAAAACCGGATTTCCGACAGTTAGACTTTTCTGGTGAGAGGCTGAATAAATTATTTAAATTAGTTTTAATCCTCATTTGCATCTGTATAGTCAGCCCAGTGCTCAATTGTCTGGGCTCACGTGCCTTCATTGCCTCTCAGGGAGAATTTCTCTCCGGCAAGGAAAACACCTGGTCCCCATGAAAGGGGAACAATGGTGTCTCCCTCATCAGTAAAACCGGAGGCTGTCGAGGCCCCCTGCAGAAGCTGAGGGCAAGGGTGGATGCCTTTAGGATGCCAGCCTAGCACCGTGGCACTGACTACTGGGCAGTACTGGGTGGGCCCTATAGAGGGAAAGGGCCTGGACGGTATGGGCCCTATGGGAGTGGGGCCATGCCAGAGTGGATCAATTGAGAAGGAGGGGAACACACTGTCACTCTGCAGCTCTGATCTCTGGGGTGAGGGAGGGAGGCTCACTGCTGCTCTGCATCAGATCAGTGGATGGAAGGGGGTGTGATCGTTCTGAGTGAATGTGGGGGGGTGGAAGGGCTATATTTTGAGATGGTGCGGGGCTTGCAATTGGCTGTAGGCATCTTTGATTGTGAGGGAGAGGAGTTGGTTGAGGCTAGCTCCAGCAACAGAGGCTGACAGTTCGGTCCCTCTCTCTTCATCAGGCCTTTGTTGTTGCTATTGCACATGTGCAGTAGCTCCCTCTGCTGTTGAAATTTCGCATGTGCAGATACAGAAGTTTGCACATGCACAATAGCTCCCTCTGTTGCTGGCTGGTGAATCAAGCCCCACCTACTACCTATGGTAGCTAGAAATGGTCAAACACATTTTTTCGTGCACTGTGTGCACAAGATTCAATGTAGAAAACTATCCAATTTTCACATAGCTGGACACTTCAAATTATTCTCTTAAAATTCCGCCCAACAAGTCAAAAGGATAAAAAGAAAAGTATCAAGTAATAGTAATTAACAGTAAATGGAAAAATTTGAACTTTAGTAATTGAATGGGCTTCTCACGGCGCTTCATAGACCAGGATATATAGCGATGGGTGTGAAAATATTAATTACATATAAAACCAAAGTTCTCAACACTGGGTCACAGAAATCGAAATATTGCTCCAAATTCCAATTTTCCACGTTAACATCTATCCCATTCCACCCTACATTCTCCTTAACCTCCAAGTGTAAACCTACTCTTCTCCATTTAGATAAATTCTCAGCTTTCAATACTTCTTGGTACTATTTTTTCTCTCTCTGGTTTCTGCTCTCTCTCATCTATTTTGAAGGTCTGGAATAGTGTTATACAATTTAACTTGCTTCTTTTCAGCCAATTGGCCATTTATTCATATGTGAAGCTTGAAGTCAGTGTTAACATGCAATTTCCCCATGGGAGCCGTCGCAGTGAAGCCTTTTCATAAGTAGCACACATCCATGCACGCATGAACCATTCCATGAGGCATCACAATATAGCAATGAGAAACAGGAAAGGGAATGGTTGTTTGTTTTCCCTCCCTCAACTCAATGAGAAAGAGATCACTTGGGCCAGGCGCAGTTCATTGCTTCATCATTCTTTCTGAAATAAAAGCAGAAAATACTCTGAAACAATCAACAAGTCCATGGGTGGAAAAGAAGAGTAAGTGTGTCTGGTCAAAGGCCCTCACCAGAACTGTAAGATGGTAAAGACTCACAGCTTGTAAGCAGGTGTGGAGCTGGGAAAGTGGGAGGTGGGGAAAAAACCAAATAGTGGATGGAATGGGGAGAGAACTGATTAGCAAACAAAATGGCTGAAAGTTCAAGGCAAAAGAGAATGATAATGGAACAGTTAAGGAACAAGAGGTGAGCTTAGGGAAGATATAAATGATCACAACAAAATAGCAAATGTGAAGAGATACATGCACCATCTGCCATTGTGGGATTCGATCCCAGATCCCCAGAACTCTGGGGATCTGTTGAATTTCTGGATCAATGGTCTAGTGATAATACTATATGGGATAGCAATGATGTGGGGATGCCATCATTGGACTAGGGTAAATACAGTCAGAAATCTCACAACACCAGGTTAAAATCCAACAGGTTCATTTGTTAGCACAAACTTTTGGAGCGCTGCCCCTTCAATAGGTGAGATGCAACACAAATACCAAATAAACCTGTTGGACTTTAACCTGGTGTTGTGAACTTCTAGCTGTATGCGATAAACAATTTTGGACTGAAATGAGGAGAAATTTCTTCACCCAAAGAATGAGAAGGCTGTGGAATTCTCTATCACAGTTGAGACCAAAATATTTAAGATGGAGTTTACATATAACTTTGCAAGATAAAAGAATCAAAGGATATGTGAGGGGAGGGACAGAAACAGGTTATTGAGTTGGATGGTCAGCCATGATCGTAATAACTGGGCAGCATGTTGGCACAGTTGTTCCCACTGAACCTGGGTTCAGTTTGGGCCTCGGGTCCTCTCTGTGTAGAGCTTGCACATTCTTCCTGTGTCTGCATGGGTTTCCTCAGGGTCCTCCCACAGTCCAAAGATGTGTAGGTTAGCTTAATTGGCCATGCCAAATTGTCCCTTAGTATCAGGGAGACCAATAGGGTAAATACATGGGTTGATGGGGATAGGGTCTGGGTGGGATTGTTTTTGGTGCAGACTCAATGGACTAAACAGCCTCCTTCTGCAGTATAAAGATTGTACAATTCAGTTTTAAATCACGGGCAGGCCCAAGAGGTCTAATGGCCTACTGATGCTCCTACCTTCTATGTTTTTATGAAATGTTCAAATATCTTTCAGTAACAAATCCAGTTTCAGTCTGTGAAGTTGTACATTCCTCCCACGCCAGAGTTAAAACCTTGAAACTGAACACTTCATAGCCAGTACAAGTCCTTTGATGCTAAAAGTGAGTCAAAGCTGTACTTTAACAGTGCCTTAACCAACATGCTTAGGAATTAAGAAAACAAACTGGAACATTTTTACCGTTTCATTACACAGATAGAAAGAATGCTATTGAGGGTGGGATATTTAATTTAAAAATTTATAAAACTTTGATGAAATCAAAGCCCTGGAGGACCACTGTAAACTATAATGAGCAGGGTGGGGGGATATGGGAAACACTTGAAATGGAAACATTGGTTCTTTTATGAAGAATTTCATTTCTTGCAACATAACTATCAGTAACATGAATTATAATTCAACATGAAATCATTTGTGTGGCAAACATCTGGGCGACTTGGCTTTTCATGTCAAAATGAGGTTGACACAATAGCTTAACACAGAGCTGCAGGCGACAGCTCTGTTCAGTGCCTTTCAATTACCTGTTGCTCTCTTAATGTTTTGTGACGGGAACAGTTATTTGCGATTAAAAACCTGCTTTCTGTCGCACAATACCTGGGATGGTAAGTCGATGTAGAAGGTACTGTTCATGTGAAATGATTTCATGGCCTCAACACACTGAGTTCTTTCACTCCCGAGTTTTTTTGTCTGTCCCTGAAGGATGAGGCTAATGACTGGAAGTGAGCAGTGTTAAGTCGTTCAGAATTGAGTGTCCCACCTTCAGCCTACAGCAATACCTGGCAGGTCGGATGGTTGATGAGTAAAATGGCAACTTGTTACATGCTAAGTTGAAAAGATTGTGAGCAGTGAGGTGCGGACACTGATGATTTATCACAGGCCAGTGGGCATTAGGCTTTATCATTGTAACTGCTGGTGGATCTAAGCTCCAAATCATCCTCAATATTCCTCCCCCAGCATCATTTCCAATTGCCTTCACTCTACAGATTTTGCTGACAAAGTATCAGCTGATGTGGAAATTTTCATTCGAGTGGCCGGCTTGGTTTGTTATCACTTGCTTTGGGCAAGAGTTATTGGCATCGCTTCAGTGTTTTTGTTTTAAATGGGCTTGCGGATGGTTAGTTGGTTAAAATCATAGAATCATAGAACCCCTACAGTACAGAAAGAGGCCATTCAGCCCATCGAGTCTGCACTGACCACAAACCTACCCAGGTCCCATTCCTGTAACCCTACTAATCCTCTGACACTGAGACCAATTCAGCGTGGCCAATCAAGCTAACCCGCACATCTTTGGACAGTGGGAGGAATCCAGAACATCCGGAGGAAACCTAAGCAGACACAGGAAGAACGTGCAAACTCCACATAGACAGTGACGTGAGGCCGGAAATGAAGCCAGGTCCCTGGTGCTGTGAGGCAATAGTGCTAACTACTATGCCATAATTGCCATCCCACATGGGGCCAAGGGTTACAGTGTTGGAGAGAAAGCCCTTCTGTGTTTTTTTTTATTCATTTGTGGGGCCTGGATATCACTGGTTGGCCAGCATTTATTGCCCATCCCTAGTTGCCCTTGTTCAGAGGACAGTTGAGAGTCAACTACATTGCTGTGACTCTGGTGTCACATGTAGGCCAGACCAGGTAAGGATGGCAGATTTCCTTGCTAAAAACCAGATGGTGTTTTTCCTACAATCGACAATGGTTTCATGGTCAATATTAGACTCTTAATTATAGATTTTTTTTATTGAATTCAAATTCCACCATCTGCTGTGATGGGATTCAAACCAGATTCCCAGAGCATTTGCTGAGTTTCTGGATTAGTAGAATGATGTAGTATATTCTGGGTAAATTAAGAGTTGTTGTGACTTGAGAGAGAGAGCAGCAAAGGGGGATGGGGTTGGTATAAGATTCGTTATTGCTTTAGCCACCACGTTTTTTTTTTGGCATTTTCACCACACTATCTGCACCGTTAGGATTAATGGGAGTGATTCTCGCTATGCTGATTTTTTAGCACAGTGGACTGGACGATTTCATTTGGGCGGCATTAGTTCAATCTGCTCTCGTCGTCCAGACCCGGACATTTTTCCCAGCACCAGTTTTCCAGCACTATCAGCTTCATGCTGGAAATAGGCGGAGCGGTATTACGTAGTCAAGAGGATATTTTAATGTCATTTACATAGAATTATAATATAAACCTCCCCCCCTCATCTCCCAGATGCTAGGAGTATTTCACTCCAGCGGAGTTTACAGCAGCTCCCCACTAATGAGGACCCAGCAGTCCAGCTCCACTGAAGTTAAGGGGGTGCAATCGGGGCCCTCGCAGGAGTCAATCACTGGTGGAGGGTTGCACCCCCTGGACATTGGTGGAGGGTGGAGGGTTGTACCCCCTGGACATTGGCAAATTGACAGTGTCAGCCTGGGCCCCCGGCAATGCCCAGGGGATGGGGTAGTGCAAAGGAGGCGTGGTCTGATGCAACAAGGCCTCTAAGGGGGTGATCGGTGGGGGTGGGGAGGATGTTCCAACATCACTGTTGCACAGGGATCGCGAGCAGAGGAAGGGGGGGGGCAGCAATCGGGGCTGCCCACTGTAGTGGTCAGCCTGCTTAGGGGAGGGGGGGGGTGTTGGGCTGCTGGCAGGGGAAAGGGAGATTGGTGGGGGAGGGAAATCGGGAAATTGGGGCTCTGGAGATGGGATGGGGGGGAACGAGGCTGAGCCCGGGCTTTCCGGCTGTGCAAGGGCCAGGGGGCATGGGGCTAACCAGCAATCGAGCTGGTTAGTAATCAGGAGGCTGGCAGACGGGGGCCTCTGTGCGTGTGCCAGTCTTGGCATTGACGGATTGTTGCTTGTGCAGTGGCCCACTCAGCACTATGCTGCTGGCCTCCTGGGCAGGAATACACCCCACCCCCTAATTTTCTACACGATTTATGCTGGTGCACTCAGCAGCACACAGAGTGTGGGAGATTCTTCTCTGAACTCCCACTGAGAAAAACAGCATGATTTATTCCAGTTTTCATACAAATTCCACGGTTAGACTTTTTTTTGGGAGAATCGCCCCCAATTTCTCCAAAGCTTTCCTTGCAAGCCTTGACTCAAACACAGTCGCCAGATTGAATGAGTATGAAAGCACATTTGCTCCTTCCCACTCATGGTATCACTGTCCCCTCACCCTCTTGATCTACACTGGCTTCCATTCTCTTGATGCATTCATTTTAGAATTTAAATCCTCATTCTCATCTTCAGTTTGTTCCAGAGCTCACTGCTCAAATTCTGTCCCTCCATCCAGTCTCCCATTCTCTCCTCTTCCCAGCCTTCATTCCGCTACCTGTCTGCTCCCTTCACCACCCAGTGATGGCACAGCATGCACTTACTCAAGCTCCCAAAACACTCAGCTGCATGCCCTCCACCTCCATATCTCTCTCACTCTCCCTTGCCATTGAAAAGTCGTCTCCAAACCCAACTTTTTAATCAAGCTTTTGGCCACTACTTGCATTCCTATCTACTTTGTTCTCTCTTCCTCTACCCCATTCTCCATGACCTCTCCAGAGCACCTGGGGGCATTTTTCACAGAACAGGGATTGTATAAATATCAGAGCCTGTTGCTGTTTAAGATGCTTGTAATTATTCTTAGATACCTTTTGGTGTTCACCCCCAAAAGTAATTTTGAGCAGGTTTGAAGTGGCACAGGATAACCAGTCGCTCTGGAAAGAATTCGGAACTTCGTTAACTTAGAGATTGAGCTGGGGCAAATAGTTGTTGACCTGGATGAATCTGGCAATAACAGTGAGTGGGAATAGCAGCCGGCTGCCTTTCCCATGGGCTTGTCGTTGCAAGGAAGAGTGACTGGGCAACATTCCCTCACACTTCTGTTTGCTGTGTCGCTGCCGCTTGTGCACTTTGTGACCTCTTTAAAATTGACACAGAGCTGAGCGTGTTCCCTTCCTTTTGCTCCCTGCACGTCATATTCCCAATTACTACATGCATCTGTACAATTTAGTGGCAACGTTGCTGTTAATTGATTGAGAGGGTTGCTGCAATTATGAGTTACATTAATATATACTTGCACTGATATATATCTTTGCAGAACCATTATTATAGAACCCCACAATCTTAGAATCATAAAATCCCTGCAGTGCAGAAAGAGACTATTCAGCCCATCAAGTCTGCACCGACTTTCTGACTGTAAATCTTACCCTGGCCCTATTCCCCGATCTTATTGCCATTAACCCCACATATTTACCATGGCTAATTCATCTAACCTACACATCTTGGGACACTAAGAGGCAGTTTAGGATGACCATTCCACCTAATCTGCACATCTTTGGACTTGGGAGGAAATCAGAGCACCTGGAGGAAACCCATGCAGATATGGGGAGAACGTACAAATTCCACACAGACTGTCATCCAAGGCTGGAATTGATCCTGGGTCCCTGGCATTGTGAAACACCAGTGCTAACCACTGTCCCTCTATGCCATTATGATACAAAACAAAATTTGACAATAGGGCAAGTGGTCAAACACTTGGCCAAAGAGGTAGGTTTTAATGAGCAACTTGAAGGAAGAGAGATTTAGGGACAGTATTCCAGAGATCAGGCCCCATGTGAGCAATTAAATCAGGGCTGCAAAAACATTCAATATTAGATGAGTGCAGTTATCTCAAAGGACTGCAGGCTGGAGAAGGTTGCAGACATGGGGAGAAAAGAGGCTCTGAAAAGATTTGAAAGCAAGAATGAGAATTTTAACATCAAAGGGTTACACAACTAGGAGCCAGCATAGGTCCACAAATACAGAGCTGATTTGATGAATGGAAATTGGTATTTGACCTTTGAATGTGGGCAAAGCCAGAGATGATTTCAAGGGCAGAATGTAGGAGGTTGGCCAGGATTGCATTGTAATCATCAGGTTTTTAGTTAACAAAGATATAAATCAGGCTTTCAAGCACAGATGAGCTGAGGCAGATATAGAATTAGTGATAGTACAAATGCACAGCTCAAGTCCACACACAGATGCACATAAAAACAAGTGGTAACTGCAACAGCCCTCCAAATGCCCAGAGGCTGTGGTTCAGTTCATATCACTCTCATCCCTGAGTCCGAAGGTTGTGTTTTCAAGAGGATCTCTGAAATTGATCATGATGGCACGGTCCAATAGCATAGTGGTTAACACTGCTGCTTCACGGTGCCAGGGACCCAGTTCGTCCTGCCTTGGATCACTGTCAGTGCAGAGTCTGCATGTTCTCCCTGTATCTGCGTGGCTTTCTTAAGTGCTCCAGATTCCTCCCACACTCCAAAATGAGCTGATTAGATGCATTGGCTTGCTAAATCCTCCCGCAGTGTACCCAAACAGGAGGAGATTCATCACCCCAGCCTGGGCTGGGGTGTTTCACATATGAGAGAGGCTGGGGTTGTTCTCCTTGGAGAAAGGAGGCTGAGAGGGGACCTGACCGACATGTTCAACCTCATGGAAACATATAGAATCCTGATGGGACTGGACAGGCTAGATGCCGGACAAATATTCCCAAAGTTGGGGAAGTCCAGAACTAAGGATCACAGTCTAAGAATAAAGGGTAAGCCATTCAGGACTGATGTGAGAAAGAACTCCTTCACTCAGAGAGTTGTGAACCTGAAGAATTCTCAACCACCGAAAGCTGTTGGGGCCAGTTCGTTAGATATGTTCAAGAGGGAACTGAACGTGGCCCTTGCAGCTAAGATAAGTGATCATCCTGACCAATAGACAGACTGTACTAAATTGAAGGAACTACCAGAAAACCGCAAGGAGTATTCGGTCTGAGGAGGGAGGAGGTAAACATAGAATTTCCTCTGCTTGCAAAGAAAGATGCAGTAGGAAGGGAAGGGAGTGACTGCAGGATTAACATGTGCATCACAGAGCAAGCAATCCTTTCAGTAAGATAAAAGGGGAGTGGAGCAGAAGTTATGACTGGTGGAGACACTGGAGATGGTGGAAATGGTGGGGGATGGTCTGTTTAATAAGGAGACTGATGGGGTGGGGAGATGAGGACAAGGCAACCCTCCTATTCTTCCAAGAAAGAGGTGAATAGAAGATCCTGGATTCCTCTTTCAGCTTTATCTTACTCAATCTGTATTCTAACCCTTTATCAAACTGCATTTCTTGGCAGGAAACCCAGCAGACAATCTGCTTTCAGACCTCTGAGAGAGTTGTTTGTGTTGACATCCTCCCATTTTTCAGCCTATCATGCTTCCCTCACCAGACTGTTTTCTTAGCTGAGTGCTCAAGATCAGTCTGTTATCAGGAGCAATTGCTCACTTGTAAGTGCCATTCGATGCGGATTTAAGTCAGTGCGTATCAACCTCTTTCATAAATGTTGGATTCAATATGCCTCTTTCTATGTATTTTTTTTAGTGTATTTTATGATCAATGTTTTGTGTCTCTTGAAGCCTTCATCACAGCTATAATTAATTCTCTAAGATGCCAAGTGTTGGCTGTAATTAAGTCTCCAAGAAAAATGAGATGCGAGAAATGAAATTGTTTAAAACAGATCTTGCTTTGTGTCATTCTATTAATTCCCTGTACGCATAGAATATGGTCATTGCCCTATAGTCTACCAGTTGTATTCGGGCATTGTTCCAGAATTACGACTTCTCTAGCAACTGCCAAGTTTTCTTTTCATTCTTTTCTTATTTCTGTTCTCTCTTTCTTTCTTTCTCTCTCTTGATCTCACACGCTCTCTTTCATACACATTCTCTCCTTCCATCTTTTCTCTCAAATTCAAATCCAATGGGTTAGTATTGGAAGAAGTAACTGAATGGATTTCCCGATACTTCCACTGGAAAACCCGATCTACCCACAAG
Source organism: Sphyrna mokarran (assembly GCA_024679065.1). NCBI lineage: Eukaryota > Metazoa > Chordata > Chondrichthyes > Carcharhiniformes > Carcharhinidae > Sphyrna > Sphyrna mokarran. The sequence goes on from JAGIQG010000006.1 coordinate 23,700,887, forward strand.
ATGAAAAATTAAGCTTAAACATCAAAATGGCTTTATTGAATTTGCAGCCAATGTTCTAAATAAAATGTTGTTTTGACTCAGTTTAAGGCCTATATTTATACATTTTAGGGAATGTCTTCATATCTTGTTGATCATTTCCATACTAATTACTTTACAATTAATAATATGTAACTGCATCTGCCATACACTGGCCCAAGTATCTAAAATTGTTAAAATAATTATCAGAACAAAGAAAAGTACAGCATAGGAACAGGCCCTTCAGCCCTCCAAGCCTATACTGATCATGATGCCCTAACTAAACTTAAAAAAAACTTTCTGACCTTACTCAGTTCATATCCCTCTGTTCTCTCTGTATTCATGATTGTTGCTAATGTGCCTGCTTCCACCACCTCCTCTGACAGTGCGTTATTGCATCCATCACTCACTGCATGAAAATCTCTTCTGCACATCTCCCTTAAACTTTCCCCCTCTCACCTTGAACCTCTGCTCTCTTGTAGTTGACACATGCACCCTTGGAAAAAACAATCTATTCTGTCCACGACTCTCATAATTTTGTCAACTTCTATCAGGCCTTCCCTCAACCTCTGTTTTTTCAGTGAAAATAATCCTAGTTTATTCAAACTCGCCTCATAATCAATGTCCTCGGGACCAGGCAACATCTTGGTGAACCTTCCTTGCGCTCTCTCCAAAGCTTCCATGTTCTTCTGGTAGTGTGGTCTCTAGAATTGTTGTCATATTCCAAATGCAGCCTAACCAAGGTTTTATAAAGCTGCAATATGATTCCCCAACTTTGATGAAGGCAAGCATGCAATATGCTTTCTTAATTACCTTGGCCATTTGTGTTTCCACTTCTCGGGAACTGTGGACATGCTCACCCAGATTCCTCTGTATATTAATGTTCCTAAGGGTTCTGCCACTTAACGTATAATTCACACTTAAATTTGATTCTCCAAAATGCATCACCTGTCATTTGTCCAGATTAAACTCTACCTGCCATTTCCCTGGCCAAATCTCCAATCTATCTACCTGCTGACAATCCTCAGCACCAGCAGCAACTCCACTAATCTTCATATCATCTGCAAACTTATTAATAAGATCCCTCACATCTTCCTCCAGATCATTTATATATACTACAAACAACATAGATCCCAGCAGTAATCCCTGTGGAACGCCGCTAGCTATAGATCTCCATTCTGAAAATACTCTTCCATCGCAACTCTCCATCATCTTAGGTGGCATGGTGGTTAGCACTGCTGCCTCAGAGCGTCAGGCTTGGCTTGCTGTTTGTGTGGAGTTTGCACACTCTCCTCGTGTCTGTGTGGGTTTCCTCTGGATGCTCCACTTTCTCTCACAGTCCAAAACTGTGTGAGTTAGGTGGATTGGCCATGTTAATTGCCCCTTAGTATCAGAAGGACTAGAACAAAGAACTAGCTAGGGTAAATTCTTGGGGTTATGGGAATAGGGCTTGGGTGGGATTGTGGTCGGTGTAGGCTTGATGAGCCCAGTGGCCTCTTTCTGCACTATGATTCTATAACCAAGCCAGTTCTGTACCCATTGAGCCATCCCCATGTGATTTTTTTCCAGTCAGCCCCGCCCCAAATCCTGTGTGATTTTATCCTGACATTATTCTCCACTCATGGCGACAGTCAGCAACTCTTTCAACCAATTCTCTTGCCTGAACTGCCTCCTCTTTTATTACTAGCTATTAAATCCTAATGTGATACTTCATTAACGTTTTCCCAAAGTTCAAATAGACATTGGTTGGACAAGTATGAATAAGGTCATGATATATATTGAAAATTACTATGTAATTATGTTGAGAAAATAAATAGATGGAAGTCAGCACTATCAATGAAGATGAAAGGTTGTTCAAATGTTCAATTTCTTCGTAATCAATAAAACTCAAAACATTGCAATTGGTTTATCATAAACAGCGAAACATATCCTCATAGCTTTGAAGTCCATCACTAATAAACATCCTGAGCATGTATGTAGTTATACCCCTCAGGTGTTCAACAAAGCAAGAGACCAATGGATGTGAAATCTATTCATATTGACCACTCCAGGATATGTTTCAGATGATTTACCCAGGATCATTTTACATTAGGTCAATGCTGTCAATAGTGAGTGATATTGCCAACAATGACAGATGCCAACAATGAAGGGCACAACCTCTGGAGCTGTGCCAAAACAGTCGGCCCAGATTTTGCTGGGAATACTAAGTGTGTGACATCAGGTCACTTTGTTGGCAAGCGTGCTCAAGCACAGTTTGTCTGTTAACAGCATGTGTAGGGTAACCATCCAGTTAAGCACATTATCAATCAACAATGACCCCAGCGCGACACGCAATAATAGACTTCAGTAATGTTTAAATTCTCCCCAGTGTGTGAAAAGATGCTACGTAAGAGATGCATGTATGGGATGCTGTGAATGAGAGAATAAGTCATTTCAGTTAAATTAATTCACCTGCTTTCTTATCATTATTATTAACATCACAAGTAGGCTTATATTGACACTGAAATGAAATGACTGTAAAAATCCATTCGTTGCCACTTTAGGTATACTGAGGGAAAATTCAGCATGGCCAGTGCACCCAGCCAGCACATTTTTGGGAGAAAACTGGAGCACCCAGAGGAAACCCACACAGACTTGAGAAGAAGACATAGACTCCACAAAGACCCAAGCTGGGAATCGAATCCAGATGTGTGGCAGTCTGAGGCAGCAGTGCTCAGCACTGTGCAACCCTGCTGCCCCACTTCACATTGATGCTGGGCTATGCTAATCAAATTCCAAGACTGCTCCACAATTCACAAAGCAAAGCGCCTCTAGTATCTGAGATATATAGATAACATGATGGTGAGAAGGTGATGAGCACTTTTATTTTGGTACTGGTGTGTGCACACGCTTTTATGAATGACAGCTGGGAACCCAAAATTAATTTGACAATTGCTGTCATGGAAACGGTGCTAAACCTGTTCGATTGAGCAAAGTCAACACAGGGAACCGAGGCCCATCTTTCCCTTCTCCCTATAATTCACCAATGAAAACGTCCTCTCTCAATTGTCGAAGCTTTTTAAACTGCTTCCCTATTCCATTGTTTTGCTTTTCTCCAGTGGTACAAATGTGGAAGTGAAAAAGAAACAGTTTTATTAATCTGTTCTTTGCAGGTGATGCTGCAGTCATGGGGGAAATTCAAATGTGCAAAAACAAAATAGACTGGACCCATAGATTTTTGCATTTCAACGAGACAGTGCCTCCATCATTTCTCTGCTGGATAACTTGTAGCTCTTAGCAGTGTAGAAAAAGAGTTATGAGAAAGTGGGCGATAGCAAAGGCCATGCAATGGGCATTCGCTACATGCTCTCTTTGACCACTCTTTGTTTTTTTTTGTTTATGCAGGTCTTGCTGAGCTGAGCATCAAGAGGAGATCAGAGTGAGACACGCGAGGGTTGGACACATAATGCCTGCAGTATGGATGTGAAGGAACGTAGGCCTTACTGCTCCCTGACTAAAAACAGGCGCGATAAGGAGCGACGCTACACGAGCTCATCAGTAGACAACGACGACTGTCGAGTTCCCACTCAGAAATCCTACAGCTCCAGCGAGACTCTCAAAGCTTATGATCACGATACAAGACTCCTATATGGCAACAGAGTGAAAGATTTGGTGCACAGGGAGGCTGATGAATACACAAGGCCAGGTAAAAAGAAAGTGTTACTTTATACACTGTAACCATTTGTATTTGTGTGTTTTGGTAACTTTATGGCTGTGTTCCTGGCCAAGCAACCTCAACCTCTCCACAACAATGATCTCCGTTCGATTGGGACTACCTGTTTTAGCCTATGCGTGAGACTCAAGCCCATACGGTATGGCTGACGATTCATGTTGTCAGCCCAATAGGATGGGCACTGTTACCCTCCAGTAAGTGCCATCCTCCACCTACACAAAATGAAAGAAGTCATGCGCCCACTGATCTTATGGACATGGTGAATCATGTCATGCCATACCTTTTAAGCAATAAGGTGCTCCTCACAAGTTATGAATCAAATATAACAAAAAAGACATTGACATGGCAGCTTCTCAGAAGGTGAGAAATATGATTCTAATACACACTGAATGTTCTTATGGGAGTGTGAGAGAGAAAGAGGAGTGGGTATCCAGGTGCTGGAGGCATACGATAGGTCATCAGACACTGCAATAAAATAAGTGGCAAGTTGTTAACTGTAGAAGGCATGTGGTTCCAAAGATTGCAGAATAGACAGGGAAGTAAATGCTAACTGAGGTGTGGGTCAGAGCACCCCAACCTCCCCAGACTGAGGTACAGCACAATCCACCACTGTTGTTCTCATATTGTGTGATGCCCTCCCCACCAGAGAATCCCCTCCCTCACTATTCAATTTTAAAACAATGTGCTAGATTTCTAGCCCACCATGAGACCAGATTGTACCTTATTTGGAAAGAGTTTGTGCAAATTTGTTCATTTTGGTTTTGTCCACACATGAATTTAAAAAATAAGAAAAGATTCATTTCTATTGACAAGTTTAAGTGTGCTGACTTGGGGTAAGCCTACTGTGACTAATAAAGTGATCTCATTCTTGGGTATAGTCAATGCTGGCACATGTATGATCTGGGGGTACAGAGTTCTAAGGATTTTCAAACTGTTGAGCAAAACAAATTTCTTCTCATTTCTGTCTTTGAATATAAAAGTAAGTCCAGAGTTCAGATTTTCACATTCACCTTTCATTTTGGGAGATTTGGGAATTTTGTCCAGTGTGAGGAGGTCAAAAACCCATCAAAGTTAACTTAAGACAAAACGGAAATTGGGCTGGAAGCAATGTTTAATAGCAAAAAGAATCTGAGAATGGTAGGAGGTTTGTAAAGAATAAAATTCAATATTGGAGTGTTTTTGATATTTTATCAACAGGAAAAATGGATTTGGTTCTCTTGTGTGCATTAGAATTCGATAAAAAATCTATTTTTAAGGTTACAGGAAAAGCAGGAAGAGTAAGTGTCCTGGAAGTTGAATGCATGGGTAATCAACTGAAATTAGGCTCTGAATTAGTTGGAACTGATGTCCCAATTATCAGTAGAATACTGATATTTACAGTCTCAAACTCACAAAGAATGGAAAGATAAAGTAGCTGCTAGCAGGTTTGCAACCTTGCCTGCTAGTGAATGATTTGATTTGATTTATCATTGTCACATATATTGGATACAGTGAAAAATATTATTTCTTGTGCTACATAGAAAAAGCATTCAGTTCAGAAAGGAGAGGATACAGAATGTAGTGTTAGAGTGAAAGCTTGTGTGGAAAGAAATTTAATTTCAGGTAGGTTCATTCAAAAGTCTGATGGCAGAAGCTGCTCTTGAGTCGATTGATAGGTGCTCAAAAGTCTGAGGGAAGAAGTTGTTCTTGAGACAGTTGGTATGTGACCTCAGACTTTTGTACCTTTTTCCAAACTGAAGGTGGAAGAGAGTATATCCGGGGTGCATGGAGTCCTTGATTGTGTTAGTTGCTTCACCGAGGCAACAGGAAGCATAGACAGAGTCAATAGATGGAAGGTTGGTTTGCGTGATACATTGGGCTACATTCACGATTCTTTGTAATGCCTTGAGGTTTTGGTCAGGACAGGAGCCATATCAAACTGAGATACATCTGGAAAGTCTTCAGTGGAGGAGGAGAGAAAATGACAAAGGGACAGGCTGACTTTCATGATTGTTCCCAGCAGAACAACTCATTCTCAAATTGAGTGCCATGTCCATGCTGATCTTCGTATTGCATCTGGAAATAATGCCAGTGATGCCATTTGATCCAGTCAAACAGATCTGGTCCCATCTTCACTGGAAACCTGAGTCTTTTTTTATTAAAAGCAAAAGAATGTACCTTGAGAATTTCCACTTTTACTGCCAACAATCTTAAACCTACTTACACACACCGTTCACCACCTCTGGATGTTCTAAAGCTCTTTATGGCCACCAAAGTGGGCGGCCACTGCTGCAACATAAGAAACCTGGCAGCCAATTTGTGCACAGCAACATCCCCCAAACCAGGATTAAATGCTGAAATAAAAAACACAAAGTTCTGAAAAGGCTCAGAAGATCAGGCAGAATCTGTGGATCGAAAGAAAAAATATAGAGTTAACATTTTGAGTTCTTGTGACTCTTCTTCAGAATCAAATGTTCAGAAGAATAGCCATATTGGACTCCAAACATTAACTCTTGTTTCTACCATCACAGACCTGCTGCACTTTTCCAGAACTTCCTGTTTACATTTCAAATTTCCAGCATCCGCAGTATTTTACTTCTATTTTCAGGACAACTATTGGTCAGGACACTGGGTAGAACTTCCCTGTTTGTTTTTTACAAGCAGTGTATGGGAGCTTTTATGTCACTCATCTTAATGTAATGAGAAATAATATTTTGACCCAGTAGTGTTTGTGTCTCGCTCGCCCATAGAGTTGACAGTGAAGCTTCCAGTAATGTTCGGTGAATTATTTGCCACAAAGAACAATTCACTATTAATGCCAATTTTATTTGTTGTGGGGTATGATCAGTAATGGCAAGGCCAGTATTTATTGCCTGTCCCTAATTGCCCTTAAGAAGCCACCTTCTTCAACCGCTGCGATCCATGTGGCACAGATACACCCATTTTTTTCCCCCTGTAGCAGCTCAATACGCCACAATGACTTGCCTCAATATTTCAGAGGCAGGTCAACCAGGTTGTAGATCTGAAGTCACTTGTAAGAACGGCAGATACTTAGCAGATACACTGAGGTACAGGGTTGCAAACTGGAAAGTATTGAAGTAGATAGGGAGGATGTGCTAGATATTCTTGAGGGTTTGAAGTTAGATAAGTCCCCTGGGCCGGACGGGATTTACCCTAGGATTCTCTGGGAGGCAGGAGAGGCGATTGCAGAGCCTCTGGCTCTGATCTTCAGGTCGTCGTTGGTTACGGGTATAGTTCCGGAAGACTGGAGGATAGCGAATGTGGTCCCATTGTTCAAGAAGGGGAAGAGAGACTTTCCAGGGAATTCTAGGCCAGTGAGTCTTACTTCTGTTGTGGGCAAAGTATTGGAGAGAATTATTAGGGATAGGATTTATAGTTATCTAGAGAGAAATGAATTGATTGGGGATAGTCAGCATGGTTTTGTGAAGGGTAGGTCATGCCCTACTAACCTTATTGAGTTTTTTGAAAAAGTGACCAAAGAGGTGGATGGGGGTAAGGCAGTTGATGTGGTATATATGGACTTTAGTAAGGCGTTCGATAAGGTGGCCCATAGAAGGCTTCTGCAGAAAATGCAGATGTATGGGATAGAGGGTGATTTAGCTAATTGGATTAGGAATTGGCTAGCAGATAGAAGACAGAGGGTGGTGGTTGATGGGAGATATTCATCTTGGAGTTTGGTGACAAGTGGTGTACCTCAGGGGGTCTGTTTTGGGGCCCCTGCTGTTTGTAATTTTTATAAATGATCTGGATGAGGGTATTGAAGGATGGATTAGTAAATTTGCAGATGACACTAAAGTCGGTGGAGTGGTAGATAGTGAAGAGGGTGTTATAGTTTGCAAAGGGACTTGGACAAGTTGCAGAGCTGGGCCGAGAGGTGGCAAATGGAGTTTAATGTGGAAAAGTGTGAGGTAATGCACTTTGACAGGAATAATAAATGTGTAGAGTATAGGGCTAATGGTAGGATTCTTAATAGTGTTGATGAACAGAGGGATCTTGGTGTGTATGTGCATAGATCCCTAAAAGTAGGCAGTCAAGTCGAGAAGGTTGTTAAGAAGGCATATGGAGTCTTAGCTTTTATTGGTAGGGGGATTGAATTTCGGAGCCGCAACGTCATGTTGCAACTGTACAAACCTCTAGTGCGGCCGCACTTGGAGTATTGTGTGCAGTTCTGGTCCCCACCTTATAAGAAAGATGTGGAGGCATTGGAGAGGGTACAGAGGAGGTTTACCAGGATGTTGCCTGGTATGGAGGGCAGGTCTTATGAAGAGAGGCTGAGGGATTTGAGGTTGTTTTCGTAGAAAGGAGGCGGCTAAGAGGGGACCTAATCGAAACATATAAGATGATTAGAGGTTTAGATAGGGTGGACAGTGATAGCCTTTTTCCTAGGATGGAGAAAGCTAGCACGAGGGACACAGCTTTAAATTAAGGGGTGATAGTTATAGGACGGATATCAGAGGTAGGTTCTTTACCCAGAGGGTGGTTAGGGAGTGGAATGCCCTGCCTGCGGCAGTTGTAGATGCGCCAAGTTTGGTGCGTTTAAGAGGTTAGTTGATAAGTATATGGAAGAGAAGGGAATGGTTTAGTTTGGAGGGTCATTGCTTTTTATATTGGTCAGCGCAACATCGAAGGCCGAAGGGCCTGTTCTGCGCTGTAATGTTCTATGTTCTATGTTCTGTGTTCTAGATGTCCTCTGAGTATCCCTGGCAATTTGTGTTCTTGTGGCAGACTTCCTCCCCTGAGTAACGTCAATCAACTGGATAAAGTTTTACAACAATCCAATAGTTTCGTAATTAACAACAATTCTGTTTCCATTTTTTTAATTGAATATGAATTCCCCCAACTGCAATGGCAGGATTCAAACTCATGGCTCCAGAGGATTAGCTCATGCCCCTGGGTCAGTGATACAGACACCATGCTACCATTCTCATTGAGCATTTTCCCTGCTACTTCTAACCATGTTAAATCAGCTTCTTTAAGGTGTCATGAAGTGAACCAATTATTGGCATGCCGATTCTTAGAAATTAAAGCTTAGGTTTTTTTTATTTTGTGAACTAAAGGTTGGCTGATATGACAATTCAAAGCCTCTCACTTATCTGTAGGGATTCACGTGAAAGGCTGCCTTTACCAGCTGCGCACTCGGGCATTCTGTAGAGACTGAAAGCTGACATTGAAACGTGGATCAAGTGGAAAGCCAGCAGGATTGTGGCTTCTCTTTAATAGAAGGACTGTGTAAACTACCTGTCGCACACTTTGGACAGAGGTGGACTCCACCAATGCTCTCTACTACTCTTCCACAAGTTCTGAGCCATAGGGACTATTGCAGGAAGTCATTCAATCCATTGTGGTTGTGCCAGATTCAGCTCCGTTAATGAATGTCACACATTGTTGTCAAACGACTGCACAGTGGTACTTCACAGCACCAGGGACCCAGGTTCAATTCCCAGCTTGGATCACTGTGTGTGTGGGGTTTGCATGTGCTCCCCATGTCTGCATGGGTTTTTTCCAGGTGTTCCAGTTTCCTCCCACAGTCTGAAAAATGTGCTGGTTGGGTGCATTGGCTGTGCTAAATTCTCCCTCAGTGTGCCTGAACAGGCACCAGAATGTGGTGACACAGGGGATTTTCACAGTAACTTCATTACAGTGTTAATGTAAGCCCACTTGTCACGCTAATAAATAAATTTTAACCTTCTATCCATTCATTTTCTTAACTTTCTCACCAAGGGATTGAACCACCGTGCCCTTCCGTCTTTCAGGCAAAGATGGGGAAAATATCAAAAGACACATTACTCTAAAAAGCCAATTCAAGAGCTTGCATTGTCTGAGATTTAAAATAACCCTTATTATCAGAGAACTTTAGCAAGTTCCAACAAGATTTTTAGAACCCATCTCAACTGTATGGTTATCAAGCAGCATTGAAGCAGTGTAACAAATATCCACCAATTCCCACCCTTCAGCTGGTTTCTCATCCAAATTCTAGGTCTTATTCTGCTTCAAGATGAAAGAGGAGAATTCATAATTGGAACTTGGGAAATAGGAGCAGAGTAAATCATTTGGCCCCTCGAGCCTACTCCCCCATTGAACTAGATTATGGTTTGTCTTCTATCTCAACGCCATTTTCCGGCACTGTCCCCATATCCCTAACTGTCTTTAATATCTAGAAATTTATCAGTCTTTATCTTGAATACACTCAATGACTGAGTCCCCACTGGGGGATAAAGAATGTCAAAAGATTCACCACCTGTTGAGTGAAGAAATTTTTGACACTGTGTTCCCTGGTTCTAAAGTCTTAACCAAGACAAACATCCTTTCTGCATCTACTCTATCGAGTTCTGTAAGAATTCTGTATGTTTCAATGGGAACGCATCTCATTCTTCCAAACTCTGGAGAATAGAGGCCCTGTCTCATCGATCTCTCCCCATAGGATATCCCTGCCATCCCCAGCGATTAGTCCGGTGAACCTTCATTGCATTCCCTCTGTGGCTTGTAAATCCTTTCTTTGGTGAAGAGACCAAAACTGTACACAGTACATAGAACATAGAACATGGACATAGAACATTACAGCGCAGTACAGGCCCTTCGGCCCTCGATGTTGCGCCGGCCAGTGGACCCTCTAACCTAAACTATTCCAATATCATCCATATGCCTATCCACCGACCATTTGAATGCCCCAAAGTAGGCGAGTCCACAACTGCTGCAGGCAGGGCATTCCACACTCTCACCACCCTCTGTGTAAAGAACCTGCCTCTGACGTCCGTCCTATAACTACCACCTCTTAATTTAAAGTTATGTCCCCTCATGTTGGTCATCACCATCCGAGGAAAAAGGCTCTCACTATCCACCCTATCCAATCCCTTGATCATCTTATACGCCTCAGATGATCAAGGGATTGGATAGGGTGGATAGTGAGAGCCTTTTTCCTCGGATGGCGATCCATGCGATGTGGTGTGGTGTACTCCAGGTGTGGTCTCACCAAGCTCAAATTCTTCTGATAATAAAAACCTATGCATCATTTGCCTTCCTCCTTTAAGAAAAGAAGGCAAATAATGGTAGTGGTGGGGTGCAGAGAAACACATTAAGATGAAATTCTAGTGAAATTAAATGTCAGCCATTAATAATGCACCTTTCAGCTTGTAGACAAGAGAATTAAAATGCAATTAGCGTGACAGTGTTCCTGAAGCCATAAAATTTAAATCCCTTGAAACTAAAGGGTTTCACACTAATATTAACTGACGGTTTACTAATTCCGGTCTCCGAAGGCTTTAAAGACTTAAACCATATAAAACAAGTCAAAAACACATTATGGATTCAATCAAGTCTGATTTTTATTAAATAAGTAAAAAGACCAGAAAAAGATTAGCTTAAAGCTGCCCTCCCATTCACAGCTAACATCTGCCAAGAGATATTTACTGCATTAGATGCAGCAGTGAGTTAGGGGATGGTGAGATATTTTGTTATTTTAGAACGAGCAGGAAAGATATTGCATTTTATATAGCGTCCTTGAAACTACAGGACATACCAAAGCGTTTTCTAGTCAGTAAAGTACTTTGTGAATTTAAGCACTGTTGATGGGGCAGCACGGTGACACAGTGCTTAGCACTTCTGCCTCACAGCACAGGGACCCAGGTTCATTCCCAGCGTGGGTCATTGTCTGTGTGGAGTTTGCACGTTTTCCTTGTGTCTGCCTGGACTTCAACTGGATGCTACGGTTTCCTCCCACAATCCAAAAATGTGCAAACCAGGTTGATTGGCCATGCTAATATTGCTGCTTAGCGTGAAGGGGATTAACAGGGTAATACGTGAATTACGGGCAGAGGGTCCATGAGGCATTGTTGTTGGTGCAGGCTCAATAGGCCAAATGGCCTCCTTCTGTGTTATTGACATTCAATAATTCTTCTATGACTGCTGTAATATCAGAAATGTAGCAGGTAATTTGTGCATAGTATGCTCCCATAAAGAGCAATGCGATAGAAGCCAGATAATTTTATTGATGTTGCTTTCAAAATAAATATTTGATTTGATTTGATTTATTATTGTCACATGTATTAGTATAAAGTGAAAAGCATTGTTTCTTGTGCACTATACAAACAAAGCGAAGGAAAGGCGAGATTGCAGAATCTTACAGCTATAGGTAGGGTGTAGAGAAAGATCAGCTTAATATAAGGTAGGTTCATTCAAAAGTCTGATGGCACTCGGGAAGAAGCTGTTTTTGAGTCAGTTGGTATGTAATCTCAGATTTTTATATCTTTTTCCCAATAGAAGAAGGGAAAAGAGAGTATATCTGGGGTATGCGTGGGGATCTTGATCATGCTGGCTGCTTTTCCCAGGCAGCGGGACGTGTAAACAGCATTTGCAATATTAGTCATGGGAAGGGGAGAATTCCCCCGGTGCTCTTTGAAATGTTGCCATGGATCTTTCACAACTACTTGACAGAGCAAGTGAGGCCCTGACTTAAAATCTCCCGCACTGAAATGTCAGAGTTCCCTCATGGAACCTGAACCTGGATGATGCTCAGGTCTTTGTAAGGGGCCTTGAAGTCCTGCACCAGAATTTTCCCACCTTGTCCGCCACGGGAATTGCAGCAGTTGCGACATGGACCATGCAAAAGTCCGTTGACCTCAGGTGGGATTTTCTGGCCACGCTCGGCCAAACTGGAAAATCCTGCCTTTGATCTTCCCACTCAGAGATGGATAAGTCTTCACTGAACTATGGCTGAGAGGGACATTGCTGTGGCTGAATCTGAATCTAATGGCTGCTTTTTATTTGCACCTGTACTGTACCAAAGGTAACATAGAGAGGAAGTAAACTTACAATGAGAGGGGTCTTGAACAACATGGTCTAACCTCAAATATAAAAACAGGAAATGCTGGAAAGACTCAGCAGATCGTGGATACAGGCCCAACTTTCCCATACTAAGTATATGTGGAGGGAGAAACAGAGTTAACTGCCCGAATTATACCAAATCACCTGCCTGAGGTTCATAAGATTCTATATGAGGCCTCCAGAGAATGGCATTCTGTGAGCCTCACACACCCCAATTCTGAGATTTTAAACTCCAGCTAATATTTCAATTCTATGTGACCCTTGGTAGAAATGTAAATAGGTCATACAGACTGGCCTCAGCTATCTTACTCCACTTGCTGCAGCTGAAACATCACGTAGCTGGAAGTCCATCAAAATTCTTGAGCCACCAGAATCTTTCTATTCGCGGGTTTGGTTGCATAATGGCTACGTTACAGGAGATAGTCGGCCCAAGTTTAAAAGAAGGTCTTGCTCCACAAAACTGATTGAATTCTTCAAGGAAGTGACAAGAAGTGTTGATGGAGGTAGTGCAGTGAATGGTGTGTACATGGATTTTAGCAAGGCGTTTGACAAGGTTCCACATGGCAGATTGTTCAAAAGAGTAAAGCAATAGGAATACAGGATAATGTGGCAAACTGGCTTAGTAGCAGGAAGCAAAGGATGATGATCAGTGGATGCCCTTGTGAAGGGGAAGTTGTTTCAAGTGGTGTTGCACAGGGCTTAGTGTTGGGATGCTTGCTGTTTGTGTTATATATTGGATGTGAACATGGGGGGCACAATTGAGGAATCTGTAGATGACACAAAGATTGATCAAGTAATGGACAGTGCAGATGATGTTGATCCACAACAAAATAAAACAAGACTTACTCCAATTTATAAATCAAAGAGAAAGGTTTAATAAAGAAACTTCATTACTCCAGTACTTGAGGCCTCACCCAGGGCCATTCCAAGCTCCCACAACCCCAGTAGCCTCTTACTTATACTGAATCAGCTGGTCAACTCTCCTCCACAACATTTTGTCATTGGTTATATAGTTTACTGGGTGAGATGACCCTTATAGCTTGTTACCACTGGTCACACTACAGCAGATCCCATGTTATCATTTGTTACATTCGAATGGAGGATAGATAGAATCTCCAAAACGATATAGGTGGGTTGGCGGAGTGGGCAGGAAAGTGGCAGATGGACTGTAACTCGGAAAAGTGTGAGATCATGCATTTAGCAAGGTCTAAAAGTTATAGGGAATACACTAAGAGAAATAGATGAAGTGAGAAATCTTGGTATTCCAGTACCCAGGTAGTTTGAGTAGACAAGGTTGTAAAGAAAGCATATGGAATGCTCTCCTTCATTGGCAGAAATATAGAACATAAAAGTAAGGATATCCTGTTGGAATTATATAAAACACTGGTGAGGCCACAACTGTGTGCAATTCTGGTCACTACATGACCAAAAGGATATAATTGCTCTGGAGAAAGTTTGCTCTGCGGAGGAGTTTTGCAAGAATGTTGCCAGGGTTAGAAAAGTGTCAATATGCGGATAGCTTGCAGTTACTTTCCTTGAAACAGAGAAGGCCGAGGGGTTGTTTGATTGCAGTGTACAAAATTATGAGGGGAAGAGATAGAGTGGACAGGGTAAAACTATTTCCCTTGACGGAGAGTTCTAGATTCAAGATAAGTGGCAGAAGGTTTAGGGGACCTGAGAAAGTATGTTTTTTAACACAAAGATTAATGGGTGTCTGCGTATCATTGCCCAAGCTGTGGTGGAGGCAGAGATCCTAACTTCTTTCATCAAGCATCTAGATCTGCAGCTTAAGTGCTCCATGCTACAAGGCTATGGACTGGGTGCAGTAAGGTGGGATTAGAAAAGGCACCAGGGTGTCATTGGGTTGGCATGGACAAGATGGGCTGAATGGCCTCCTTCTGCACTGTAACCTTTCAATAGTTCTTTCTATGGTTCTGTTTGTAACTTGTGGCAATGTGAGAATTTTATTTACTTTAAATCTCTGTTACAGAAAATAGTTTAGAACCAATAAGGGTGATCATGAAACTGTCAGATTGTTGTGGGAACTGAACTGGTTCATGAATACTCTTTAGGGAAGGGAATATGCCATGTTATATCCTACTTTATGACTGCAGCCCCACACCGATGTCTCTGATCCTTAACTGTTCTGTGAGGCGGCCTTTTTAAAATTCATTCATGGGATTTGGGTGCAACTGGCTATGCCAGCATTTAGTGACCATCCCTTACTTTGACTGAGTGACTCACTTGTACATTTCAATGACTATTCAGTGGCATACAAGATGATCAGAGGGTTAGATAGGATGGACCTTTTTCTTCAGATGGTGATGGCTAACATGGGGGGACATAGCTATAAATTGAGGGGTAGTAATTATAGACGGATGTCAGAGGTAGGTTCTTACTCAGAGGGTAGTAAGGCCTGGAATGCCCTGCCTGCAGCAGTTGTGGACACGCCAACTTTAAGGGCATTCAAATGGTCAGTGGATAGGCATATGGGTAACATTGGATTACTTTAGGTTAGAGGGTCATTAGATTTGTTCCACTGGTCAGTGCAACATCGAGGGCCAAAGGGCCTGTACTGCGCTGTAATATTCTATGTTCTATTTAAGATCAACCGTGTTGCAGCAGATCTGTAGGCTAGGCTGGGCAAAGGTGGCAGATTTCTGCCCCAAAAAGTCTTTAGTGAACCAGATACCAGATTACCAAGCAGGCCACATACTTGTGTCAACTCACTGCAGAAGGGAAGCATGCTGGTACAGTGTTTAGCACGCTGGCTCAATGGTTAGCACTGCTGCATCTTAGTGCCAGAGACCTGGATTCGATTCCCGGCTTGGGTCACTGTCTGCATGGAGTCTGCATGTTCTCCCTGTGTCTGTGAGGGTTTCCTACCACCAGCCGAAAGGCATGCTGCTTAGGAGCAGCATATCTATAAAGGCACCGGAGGGGATTTTCACAATGCAGTGTTCATTGCAGTGTTAATGTAAGCCTATTTGTGACACTAATCAATAAACTTTATAAAGAATAATTCATGAAGCAGTTCATGATGAAGATGGCCAATAATTGGTACCTTTCCAGAGCAACTTTCACATCCTGTGGGTGATTGATCAGTGAATCGGTGTCAAGGCAACAACACAGTTTCCAGTTTCAGTCGGAGAAGAAACTAATAGTTAAGGGTGAAGTTCTTGTGTTTCTCCAGCTGTATTTATCAATCCACTAAATCAACCCAGGATTCACACCTTAGGCTAACTTGCAACATCTGTGCAGACACTTTGGAATGTGGACAGTGATTATTCTTTTTCAAGAAAACCAGCTTTTAAATAAACTTCTTTAAGAAAAGCCCATTCACACAGAAATTTAGAAATACAACAATTGAAGGGCTGGGGCTGGATGGGAAGGGGTAGAAGCAAGGGTCTCTGATCACTCTCACACAGATTTGGCAGATGAAGATTGCAGCAAACCTGTGTGAATGGTCTCTAATTATGAGAACTTTTACACAGGACACTGTGATCTGTGATCGGGTGGCATAGTGGTTAGCACAGCTGCCTCACGGCACCAGGGATCTGGGTTCAATTCTGACCTCCGATCACTGTGCGGAGTCTAAACATTTTCCCCATGTCTGCATGGATTTCCTCTGGGTGCTTCAGTTTTCTCTCACAGTCTGCAAGAAGTACTGGTTAGGTGCATTGGCCATGCAAAATTCTCCCTCCGTGTACCCGGACAGGTGCGGGAGTGTGGCGACTAGGGGATTTTCACAGTAACTTAATTGCAATGTTAATGTAAGCCTACTTATGAAACTAATAAATTTAAAAAAGTTTCCATTACAATCAGCCAAAGTTGCAGAGGCATAGGATTCCTTGCAATGGAGGCCAGAATTTTCCACTGCTCACACTGGCAGGATTCTCCAGTCCTGCTACAATGAATGGAGATTTATGTGGGTGCCAGGTTTTCTGTCCTCGCTGGCAGCAGTGGCGGGACATGAGAATTCTTGCCTGAGTGCCTGAATCAGCAGGCTCTAAAGCTTGTTTGATTCAAGCTGACGCTGTTGCCTATTAGGCTGGGCACCAGCTCTTTATAAATACAATGCTGCCCCAAGGTTGGAGTCAGCTTCGATTGCACTGGATGCTTTGGCGAGGAGGGAGGGTGCACTCCACATCCTTACAAAGCAGATTCTTTTCCTTGGAGTCAGGAGGATCAGATGTGTTTCTTCGAGACAGTTTACGTGGCCTCTGGAGAGATTCTGTGAACTTGTGCTGTCCCCGCCAGCCATCCTCTCCCCAACTTGACAAAGCTTCAGGACCTGGTAAAAGTGGCTGCTCTAACAAGGATAAATGCGTGATGCTGTCATTGATTTGACTGCTGCTTCTAAAGATTTTTCAATCCCGTGCTACAAGAGCAATTTACGCTACTTACTGTCAAACTCTTAATCCTTAGAGGTCCACAGCAATGCTCCTGCATCAAAACAAAACCAAGAGGTGGAATTTTCCCACCCCACGGGAATCATAGCGGGCGGGACAGGAACATGCAAAGGTCTGTTGTGTTGGGCAGAATATTCCAGTCTTGGGGCGAGCGTAGCCAGAAAATCCCACCCTTGCTGTCTATTAGTATGTTCTTCAGAGCCAGCGGTGCTGGTGATTTTTCACTGTTCCAGGTTCCCCAAAGCTGAATTAACATTTGGGGCAGCTTTGCAGTCTAGACATGGATTTCATTGTTGTATAAGCATTTGCAATGTTGCAAAGTGCCACACTGCTTCTGATTCTCCAGCCTCGCAGCCACCTATTTCATGCCAGCAGGAGGTGGTACACTGTTTTGCTGGCAGAAGGACTCTTTGGTCCCACGGCTGGTAATGGGAATCCCCATGGGTGTCATCCCGCACTGGCGGGAAATCCACAGGCAAGAGCACGCTGCCGGCAGGAGTGGAAAATCCCGTCAGCGTGAACGACCAAAGAATTCCGGCTAGTCTCTCTGATCGTGCAACACTCTCAATGTAGAATCATAGAATCCCTACCATGCAGAAAGAGACCTTTTCACCCATCGAGTCTGCACCAATCACAATCCCACCCAGATCCTATCCCCCTAACCCCATCCACCCATTCTGTTAATTCCCTCACTATTTAGCATGGCCAATCAATCTAACCCACACATCTTTGGACAGTGGGAGAAAATCAGAGCATCCAAAGGAAGCCCACACAAACACAGGAGAATGTACAAACTCCTCACAGACAGTCTCCCTAGCTGGGAATCAAACCCGGGCCCCTGACACTGTGAGGCATCATTGCTGCCATCTTGCCACCCACCCCATACTCGACTGGAGACTCAGCTAGATTTTGTGTTCAATCCCCTGGAGCAGGACTTGCACCCAGTACCTTCCCAAGAAATGGGAGTGAACAAATAGCCTCCAGCTTTGATTCATACTCCTGCTAAGGGGATCACAAAATAGCAATCAGGAGATTTTCCTGTCTGCAGCCCACAGGCAAATTGCATTCCCCTGAGAGTTGACCTAGATTAGACTCAGCAGAGAGCGGGAATCAGACCAGAGACCTTGTTGAGTATCTTTCTTTAAATAGTTTTCAGAAGATCGATTTTGACTGATGTGAGTATGTGCCTATTTCAAAAGTAAAAAAATGTTTCATGATGCTTCAGTTACCAGTATATGCTTGAGTCAGTCAACCTCAGCTAGAGTTGCAGTTGCGGGGGGAATGCAGATGGGGGAGGGACAATCATAGAATTAATCTTGCTGCATCAAATACAGAGCTTGCAAGGGGATGAGGAGCATTTCAGCCATGATCGAATGACAGAACAGACTTGATGGGCTAAATGGCCTAATTCTGCTCCTTTATCCAATGAACTTATGTTCCGTTCCCTCAGGAGGTGACGGCCTAGTGGTATTACCACTCGACAATTAATCCAGAAACTCAGCTGTGTTCTGGGGATTCAGGTTCGAATCCTGCCACAGATGGCGGAATTTGAATTCAAGAAAAATAATCTGGAATTAAGAATCGACTGATGACCACAAAACCATTGTTGATTGTTGGAAAAACCCATCTGGTTCGCTAATGGCATTTAGGGAAGGAAGTCTGCCGTCCTTACCTGGTCATGCCTACATGTGACTCCAAAGCCACAGCAATTTGTTTGCCTGTCAATTGCCCTTGAGCAATTTGGCAATTTGCCCAACTAGGGAAGTGCAATGAATACTAGCCAGCCAGCAATACCCATGTCCCACAAATGAATAAAAAAAAGATGCCCTGAAGCGTTTCATAACCAATGAAATGTCATCTCTGCAATGATGTCAGAAACGTGGAAACCAATTTGTGCACAGCAGATTCCTTAAGCTGCGAAGGTAAGGGAAACTCACCAAAGATGCTGTCATAGAATCCTACAGTGCAAAAGGAGGTCATCTGGCCCATCGAGTCTGCACTGACAATAATCCCCCCCCCAGGCCCTATTCCCATAACTCCATGCATTTACCCTAGCTAGTACCCCGACATTAAGGGGCAACTTAGCACGGCCAGTCCACCTAACCTGCACGTCTTTGGACTGTGGGAGGAAACTGGAACACCCGGAGAAACCCACACTTTAAACGTACAGAAAAAAAGGCTGAGGGAGGGAATTCTCGGATGTGGGGCCCCAGTGCGACCAGCAACAGTGGAGTGGTCCAAACTAGGAATCTGTAATGGAGAATAGAAAGAGGTGGAAAAGAATTAAAGGGAGACTTCTTTTTGTTGAGAAGATGTTTTGTTCCTCAAAGGGTCAGTAAACTAAACCCAAAACTGTAGCAATTTCCCATAACAACTGTTGGAAAACAGCAACAAGCACATGAGGAAAAGGAAATTCAAGTTAACAGGCTCCTCTTGAGCTGGGCAGTGTCACTGTTGGAAAGCGTGACATTGCACTGGAGACTGATATTTAGCTGTTTTCTATTTGTTTCACTTCATTAGGTCCCTCAAGTAATCAGTTAAGGTATTCCTGCATTGCAAATCTGTGACAGCTGATGTTTGATTTGCAGTTAATTATAGCAGTTGATTTTCATAATTTATGAGTCTCGCTGTCAGACCCCATTTAACATTCGAGGCTCCAGATAGTGCTGAGTGGTGTAGGGTGATATGACCAGGGCAATGAACCAATTAACAGGCAGAGTTAATGTTAAGTCAGCCAAGATGCTGCTGGATGAAACTTCACCGGGGATTGTTTCCGTGCGCAAATGAGAAGGCGAGCAAGATTAGAGCTATTTCCAAAATTCTCACCCACTCTCATCTCTGACCTCCTAGCCTCCACACTTCTGATTTTCACACAGCATCACTGAAATCCATAACTCCTTGTTTCCAGGGATAACGAATGTTTAATTAAACTTTCAATTGAGGCTTCGAATTTAAATCCTCCCTCCCTCCTCATTCCAATATTCGAATGTTGATCCACCAGTGATCAGGGAGCCTGACCATGTTGTATGTCCACATAAGTCAGGTTCTTGGATACCGATCATTGGCACATTAGTCACAGAACGGCAGGTGCTGGCTATATCTTTCTGTCAGGGATTCAGACACATGCTGCTTGGGACATGGTCAGGTACTGGGAGGGACTCAAGGGACATGCTCTATCAGGTAATTCAGCACTCTTAGTCATAGACTTAGTAATGTATTGCCAAAGAACCCCCGCATGTGTGATTAGAGATACAGGTCGGAATTTTCCCTGTCTCGGGAATTGTAGCAGGAGGGGGGATGGGTGTGCAGACCAGGCAAAAGTCATTTGACCTCTGATAGTAACTTCCAGCCTTTGGGGCGCGTGCAGCCGGAAAATCCCACAGAAATATCTCCTGTTGGGGCATCGGGCGCATTCTGTCAACATTAGGCAAGATTAGGGCCAATGATCAAAAACTTGGTGCAAGAAGTATGTTTCCAGGGGTGTCATAAAGAAAGAAAGGTGGGGAGGTTTAAGGAGGGAATTCTCAAACTGAGGGCCCACACAACTGAAGACTTAGCCACCAATGGTGAAGCGATTCAAGTCAAGGATTTTCATGAGGCCAGAAAGGGGAGAGTGCTGATATCTCAAGAAAACAAGAATCATGAGGACTAAGTCATTCAGCCCCTTGAGCCTGCTCCGTCATTCAGTAAGCTCATGGTTGGTCTGAATGTCTCCTCAACACCACTTTCTTGTCTCGCTCCCCTCGTAATTGAGACTTGCTTGTCAACGAAAAATCTAACTCAGCCTTGGATACATCCAATGACCCAGCTGCCACAGCTCTCTGGGAAGAGGAATTCAAAAAACCAATGATTTTCTCAATGGGATTTTCCTGCCCTTCCCACTAATGGGATCCTTGATCCTGCCAATGGTGCATCCCTACCATGGGTTTCACGACAGCATGGGGTGGATTCATGGGAAATCCCATGACCAAAAGATCCTGCCATTAGCCAATAGTGGGCCACCTCCTACCCCTGAGATATGTGATCCTTTGGGAGGTGGCGAAGAATTCCACTCCCTATTTCTCTTTATCTGAAGGCCCCTAATTTTTAAATTGAGTCTCCCACAGAGAGAAACACCCTCAGAATCCACCTTGTCAAGTCCCCTCAGGATCCTGTAAGTTTCAATAATATCATCCCTCATTTTTCTAAACTCTAACAGATATATAACATTTATTTATTTACTCATTGGTCATAAATAGGCTTAGATCAACAATGCAATGAAGTTACTGTGAAAATCCCCGAGTCGCCACACACCAGCTTCTGTTCAGATACACTGAGGGAGAATTTAGCATGGCCAATGCACCGAACCAGCATTGGTCTTTCGGACTGTGGGAGGGAACCAGAGGAAACCCACGCAGACATGGAGAAAACATGCAAACTCCAGACAGACAATGACCCAAACTGGGAATTGAATCTGGATTCCTGGCACTATAAGCATTGCTAATCACTGTGCCACCATCTGCCCCAGTACTGCTCAACCCTTTCTTGTAACCCTTTAATTCAATGAACTACTTCAGTGAACCATCTCTTAGTAATCATTTCGAATGCAATAATATCCTTTTTCAGGTAAAGATACTAAAATTGCACACAGTCCTCCAGATGTGGTCACACTCAGGTCCTGTTGCGCAGCATTTTCCTACTTTTATACTTGGTTATGCTTACAATAAACACCAACATTATTTTGCTTTTCTGAAGTGTGTCCACTTTTTGTGATTAATGTATCAGGACACACAGATCCCTCTGTTCTTCTTAAAATTCATTTGTGGGATGAATGCCCCTAGTTGCCCTTGAGAAGTTGGTGATGAGCTGCCTTCTTGAAGTGCTGCAGGCTGTGGGTTGGCACTCAATGGCATTAGGGAGGGAATTCCAGGATTTTGACCCAGTGATTGTGAAGGAATGACAATATATTTCCAAGTCAGGATAGTGAGTGACTTGTAGGGAAACTTGCAGGTGATGTTGTTCTCATGTATCTGCTGCCTTGTCCTTCTTGAGTTCTGCAATCTCTCTCCACTCAACAACACTGCTGCTTTTTTAATCTCCCTGGCAAAGTAGACACGTTCAGTGATTCCTGGGGTGGCAGGACCGATGTCGTTGGTTAAGATTGTATTCCCTGGAGTTTGGAAGAATGAGGGGGATCTCATAGAAATTTACAAAATTCTAACAGAGTTAGACAGGGTAGATGCAAGAAGGATGTTCCTAATGGTGGGGATGTCCAGAGCCAAGGGTGTGAGGATACAGGGCAGATGGTGTGGGATAGAGAGGAGGAGAAATTTCCTCTCCCAGAGAGTGGTAAGCCTGTGGAATTTGCTGTCACAGGAAGTAGTTGAGGTCAAAAAATTGTATATTTTCAAGATACAATTTGAAAATATTTTTTTCAATTATTGAAAAAATAATTTCAATAATTATTTTATTATATTATTATTTTATAATAATTATTTTAATTATTACAATAATTATTACAATAATTATTTTATTATGGTTCGATATAGCACTTGAAGCAAAGCGGGGGTCAAAGGATATAGAAGGAAGGTGGGATCAGGATATTGAATTGGATAATCAGCCATGATTAAAATTGTTGGTGGAGCAGGTTTGAAGGGCCAAATGGCCTTATTCATGCTCCTATTTTCTATATTTCATATTTTCTGACATTACACACTACCTGCAAAAATTTTGTCCTGGTTGGGAGTGGAACATGATTGTCATTTTTGAATGTAATTAAAACAGGAATTGTCCGGAATATATTGTATAAACTTATTCTCCAGGTTTCCTTTGCCACTCTGATTCATTCAGTCTACAAAAAGATTTAGTCACTCATGCTTATTGTAGTACCCTTCTTACAAGCCCCCATTATTTCTTCCTGTCAACTCTAACACTGTAACGATGATGTGGAGATGCCGTGGCGAAGGGGCAACCCCTGAAAACTTCTGAGTTTACTATCAAATAAATTGGTTGAACTTTAACCTGGTGTTGTGAGACTTCTAACACTGTAACCACTTTTGAGGAGGTGCCAATAAACCATTTCCACAAGTGACTCTTACCTTTGCTAATTTTTACCTCAACCCAAACTGATTCTATATCTTGATTATCATCTCTTGCAACGAATGTCAGCAAAGGCCTGTAGGGCTGGAGAAGATGAGAGAGATCAAGAGGGGTTAGGCCATAGAGAGATTTGAAAACAAGATTGAGAATTCTAAAACAAAGCCCATTACTTACGTGGGAGTCAGAGTCAGAGACAGGTCAGTCAGCGCAGGTGTCATGTGTGAATGAGATATGGTGGGAGTTAGAACAGAGAGTGAAAGGTTTTGGATGATCCCTAGGTTAGGAAGGGTGTAAAACAGGAAATCAGTCAGAGTGGCACAGTGGTAGCATTGCTGCCTCACAATGCCAGGGACTCAGGTTCAATCCTGACTTGGGTCACTGCCTGTGTGGAGTCTGCATGTTCCCCCTGTGTCTGCGTGGGCTTCCTCTGGGTGCTCCGGTTTCCTTCCTCAGTCTGAACGATGTGTCGGTTAGGTGCATTGGCCATGCTAAATTCTCCCTTAGTGTACCCGAACGGGCACTAGAGTGTGGCGACTCGGGGATTTTCACAGTAAGTTCACTGCTGTATTAATGCACGTCTACTTGTGACATTAATAAAAATAAACTTTAAACTTTAGGCGGGGAAGGGAGGGGGTTGAGAAAAGTAATTTAAATGGCTGCCTTCATGTTATTAGATAAGATTTAGCAATTCTTGGCCAAGATTCTCCTATTGAAACAGTTACAACATCTGGCTCATAGCTCAAGGCGTTTCGATACAAAATGATAGAATTCAGGCTGCTGGATGTGATGAAACAGAGGTAAGGACCCAGAATGGTTAAAAAAACATTTTTTTGTACGAGGTGAAGCATTCTACAAGCAAAACTAAAAGAGTTCCTGACAAGCAGTTTTTGGTTCCTCTATCATCACTCTAATGGGCTGGAACAGACTGAGTGCGGAATATTCTTTTAAATAGTCAGATAGAGATCTCAGCCTTCAATCCTCTCTGCTCTTTCATGATAGGTGTCATCACTAATGCAGTGTGGCTAAAGCCCAAAAGCATTGTTGAAATAGGTTTAAGGGGAGTTGAGACAAAGGGCCTGCTATCGGTTTTCACACCTTTCCTGCACGTCCCAATTCTCCCTCGATTGTCCTTAAACTCCTGGTGAAGCATTCTCCCAACCCCCCAGCTTCTTATATAGCTGCCAGCTTGTTTGTGTTTGACACCTGAATGGAGGTGATAGGGGCTTGAAATGACAAAAGCAGGACTGAGCTGCTACGTTGTGTGTGAATAGCCGTGGAATGCGGCAGACAAAAGAACCAATCTTGATCACCTCACACCATAAGCTTAACAAGATGTCACTGTATGATATTTGATGGAATTTGTGCATGTGTGTGTGTGTGTGAGTGTGTGTGTGTGCATGATTGTGCATGTGTGTGTGCATGTGAATATGTGTGTGTTATCTGTCCACGTGAGTTGTCTTTGTGCATGAATATTTGTTTGTGTTCACACACATATACATGTATTTATGAGTGTGAGTATATGTGTATGCGGTCTGTGCGTGTGTGTGTCTTTGTATGTGATACATGTGTGTTTGTGCATGTATGCATGTGTGTATGAGTGTGTTGACTGTGCACGTGAGCGTGTCTTTATGCGTGAATATTTGTGTGTGTTCACACGTGTATACGTGTGTGTGTGTGTTGTCTGTGTCAGTGTGTATTTGTATATGAATATGTAAGTGTTTGCGCGCGTGTGTGTGTGTGATGTGAGTATGAATATTGGTGTGTATTGCCTGTGTGAGTGTGAGTATAGGTGTGTGTTGTCTGTGTGTGTGTATTTGTGTATGAATATGTATGTGTTTACACATGTGTGTGTTTGTGTGAGTATAAGTGTTTTGTGTGTGAATGCCGTGTCCGTGTACTCGTGTGTGTGTGTATAGCATGTGTGTACATGTGCAAGAGTGTGTGTGCATGTGCACATATATGTGCGTGTGCACGCACATGCGTATAAAGGGGGAAGACAAAGCTCACTTCCGCTATTATTCCTATGACAGGGGCAAATTTC
Organism: Sphyrna mokarran; assembly: GCA_024679065.1. Classification (NCBI taxonomy): domain Eukaryota; kingdom Metazoa; phylum Chordata; class Chondrichthyes; order Carcharhiniformes; family Carcharhinidae; genus Sphyrna; species Sphyrna mokarran. The sequence goes on from JAGIQG010000006.1 coordinate 23,725,965, forward strand.
TCCCTGAGGGAATTGGGAATCTGTGAGCCTGCCACTCGCCGTGGGCTGGCGTTCTGCTCGGAGATGGGACTCCCCCACCGAGGATACTCCGTGAACGCAGGATCAGATGCCGACACAGAAAACGAAGGCGTGATGTCTCCGGAGCACGCCATGAGACTCTGGGGTAGGGGAGTCAAATCCGGACGCAGCTCCTGCCTATCCAGTCGTTCCAACTCGGCCCTCACACTCACTGACACGGAGCACGAGAACAACAAGTCAGACAGTGAGAACGGTGAGTTCAGAATCTCCTTTAAAATTCCAAGTAGTTTTCTCTCTCTATCTTTCTCAACCCTCGCAGGAGCAAACCTTCTTTTTGTCATTTTTTTTCTCCGTGGATATCATGTCCTTGAGTACTGTCGTTGCAACAGATCAATACGTAACAACCGGATGAGCTGCATAATGCCAGGGACCTCCACCGTGATCTTGGATATATCTTTGAGATGGAGCACTGTCTAAATCGTGATTAATTTGCCTCATGGATCCTCTGATGGCATTGCTGACAGCCTGGGCTGAGGGACCAGGAACTGCTGGGAGATTAATGAGGATTTGATGGGTTTGGTTTGAAAGTAAGGAGGGCGATGGGGAGGGGAGAAGGCAGCAAGATTTATATCCACTCGTGCCACCTGTGCACTCGCAGCATTGATGCACCGCTCACGGTGAGAAAATGATCCCCTGGGCTTTCCCCGAAATCAAAGGCATCTTTGTGTATTCCTCATCAAGGATAGGCCGCAGAAATGTGCGGATTCTTGGGAATGGATGAGTAACCACAGAGGGCAGTTTGTTAATGATGCATTGGGGGAGAGGATGGGGGTGATTGGGAAGTCGGAGTACAAATTCATCATGTTTAAAAAGCAAAGGTAATGCACGCGATTGAAAGAGTGTTCCATTTGGAGCTGAAAGCACTTTAAAATGCGTGCCTTGAGGACTGTGAGGAGCAGATGTTAGAGCAGCTTCTGGAGGTCAGTGAACTGAGTACCGGCTTTGATCCACAGTACACAAAAAAAGCTTAATGCCTTCACCTCTGAAGGTGTTTTAACATTAGAGTGGTGCTACTAACTCCTGACGCAGGGGGCCCGTACGCAGTTGACAGCAGTATCAAAGTGAGCAAACAATTTGTCTGACAGCGCTGGACTCTATCTGAGGTCTGACCTGCCACAGGGTAAGTCAAAACTCCCCTCAGTGGCTGTGTCAACCTGCCAGGTCTGTTCTTTGGCATCAGGTTGCTTAACGGCGCTCTGCTGGTGCGCAGAATTCAGCCCGTCAGTCAGATTTGAGCCCCACAGTCTGAGTAGAAAGAGCGTGCACATTTATTGGCGTAGAGGTAGGCAGATTAAGTGAGTAGGCAAAAACTTGGCAAATGGAATATAGTGTAGGAACATTTGCACTTCGGTAGGAAGAATAAAGGAGCTAAATATTGTCCAAATGGAGAAAGACTGCAGAAAGTTTGCAGCACATAGTGATTTCACCATCCACCTTGTGCTTTGCGGCAGCTGGGGACGGCCCACTGTTGACAGGCTGCGGGACCAGCCGTTATCAACGGAGTTTCCAGTTTAATGCCCAAGTTTCCATCGGAGCCCCCCCCAACTCCCCAGCCCAAATAGACTTACCAGATCCCTGTAGCCAAGTCTTCTTCTGCAACCATCCTTAGGCTCATCCCAGTTCAGTTTGGATGTGAATTGGTCCATCAGAGCCCTATTTGCTTCTCATTCCAGGTTAAAAGTGGGGCTTATATTACAGGATGCCCAAATGCCCCATTCTGCCATGCATTGGAATGATGGAGGAGGTTGCAAGGCTCCAAAACTCCCCCCATATGGTTGGGCATTTTTATTTCTGAGAAGAGAAATCATTATTTATAAAATCAAGGCTGGCATCAGTCTGAATAAGAGGTCTGGCAACACCAATTTTAAATCCAACCAATTTATTTGATAGTAAACCTGCTAGCTTTCAGCGTTTGTGGCTTTGTCAGGCGGATGAGGTGTTCTAGTCTCCAAAAGCACACGTATCAGCACAGACAGTTTACAGATTGCTGATTAGAATGCAAATTAGGATTCACATTCTAATCAGCAATCTGTAAACTGTCTGTGCTGATATGCGTGCTTTAGGAGACCCGAACACCTCATTCGCCTGACAAAGCCACAAACGCCGAAAGCTAGCAGGTTTACTGTCAAATAAATTGGTTGGATTTAAAATTGGTATTGCCAGACCTCTTACTGAGTTTACCCCAGTCCAATGCCAGCATTTCTACATCATCAGTCTGAATCCCAGCCCTTTAATCAAGAGGCTTCTGAAGCATGTTTCAGCGATTCTTCTCATGTACCCAACAATTTACAACTGGGAGTGGGGGGGGAAGATCAAAAAGATTTATACGCAAGTTTAAGAATTGGTATTAACCAGCCTGTTGCATTAACTACAGTGCCAGATGCATGTGAATCCATCTCCACATCCATTAGTTTAATCATGTAGATATGAGGTACCAATAACTGCTCAAAAAGCCAATTGTTATGTACCAAATGTTGTGCTTTACACAAGTGCGGGTTGGTCAGCTTTGTGACAGTCATGTCTTTGGGGCTTTGCTATTTCCACCATCACCACATAGAGCAGTGCGGAAAGTGAAGACCCTGATCATGTCCAAGAGATTTTTGTCTGTAACGTTTTGTTTAAAATTATATCACTCATTGTGGTAACAGTGGGTGGCATGGTGGCACAGTGCCTCACAGTGCCATGGACCCAGCCTCAGTTCCCAGCCATGTGGAGTCCACACGCTGTCCTCGTGTCTGCGTGGGTTTCTTCCGGATGCTCCAGTTTCCTCTTATAGCCTGAAACTTGTGCTGGCTAGGTGCATTAGCCATCTAAATTCTGCCTCAGTAAACCAAACAGGCACGGGCTGTGGTGACTAGGAGATTTTCACAATAACTTCATTGAACTGTTAATCCAAGCCTACTTGTGCCAGTAATAAAGAAACTAAACTTTAGAAGTCAAATCATATGTTTGTTCAGCAACATTTGTTCCTATTAGTCCAACTAATTAATAATAGATGTACTGTATCGCTGCCTAGACATGTAGATATTGGACGTGACATATGATCCCTTGGATTGTATTCCTCTCTGTTCCTGATAAAATTATTCAAAAATTGAATCTCCCTCCCCTTCAGTAATCAACTGAGTTATTTTCCGGAGGAAATGATATTGTAGCTCTTTGTAGATCCACTTTAATACAAATCAGATCATAGAATCCTACAGTGCAGAAGGAGACCATTCAGCCCATTGTATCTGCATCGACCACAATCCCACCCATGCCCTATCCCCATAACACCATGCATTTATCCTAGTTAGTCCCCCTGACACCCAGGGGCAATATAGCCTGTCGAATCAACCTAACCCACGCATCTTTGGACTGTGGGAAGAAACCGGAGTACCTGTAGGAAACCCACACAGATACGGGGCGAATATGTAAACTCCACACAGACAGTGACCCAAGCCGGGAATTGAACCCGGGTCCCTGATGTTGTGAGGCAGCAGTGCTCACCACTGTGCCATCCAACATTTACACGAAGCAAAGCTTTTCAGCAAATAGTTGTCATTTCAAAGGCACCCTTACTTCTGATCTAAACCTGCCGGTACTCTGTCAGTTCAAGTTATTTGTTCTGATGTTTGCTGGCCTCACGGGCCTTGTGCTCGGAAACAAAATCAGTCGAAGTGAGTAACAGCCTTCAGGTTTGTGGCCTTCTGCTTTCAACAAAGGGAAACCAAAAAGTTCCCACTTCTAATTCCTATCTTACTGTTCTCAAAAAAATAAAATGTAAAATCTTACAGCAAAGATAGAAGCCCTGGGCCCATCATACCTTCAAACCAGTTATTCAATTAATTCTTCTCCTTTGCTCTTTCCACACAACCCTGTAAGTTTTTCATTTTCAAGAATTCAACAAGTCATTTCATTGAGCTATTAACATAGTGAAATGTCTCAAGGTCTTTCACAACATAGTGGTTAGCACTGCTGCCACACAGCGCCAAGGAATCCAGATTCAATTCCCAGCTTGGGTCACTCTCTGTGAGGAGTCTGCACGTTCTCCCTGTGTCTGCGTGCCTTTCCTCCACGTGCTCCGGTTTCCACCCTCACTCCAAAACACGTGTTGGTTAGGTGCAATGGTTGTGCTAAATTCTCCCTCAGTGTACCTGAACAGACACCGGAGCGCAGTGACTGGGTGATTTTCACAGTATCTTCATTGAAGTGGTAATGTAAGCCTAGTTGTGACACTAATAAAATAAACTAAAGAAGTAATTATCAGCTGGAATTTGACACTGAATCGCATAAAGAGATAATAAGACAGGTGACCAAAGACTTAGCCAAAGAAGCAGGGTGTGAGAAGCAGAGCTTTCCCACAGAGAGGTGGGAAAGCTGAGGGAGAGATTTCCAAAGTTTAGAACCCAGGTTGGTGCAGACACAGACATCAATGGTGAAGTGAAGGAATTGGCAGATGTGCAATGTATTGCAAAATAGTTTGTTCCCTGTGAAGATCCTGAATTTGTGAGGAGCATGGTGGAATTGCAAGTTCATTTTGTCCATACTGAGTGATAGTACACCTGGCTCATCAAATCATCCAGCTCGCTGAATTTAATAAATCCCAGGTGCCTATCGGACAGGATCTCCTCTTCTGCTTCCAGGATCTTCTCAGGTTCCTGTCAAGTTTGCCTGAGTCTGGGCTGGTCAGGGAAGGTATTCCACCTCTCCGTGCATTACAATACTTCTGCATTTAATTTCCAACAATTCATGAATGATTCACATCTGCACTGCATGAACTGTGCAACAAGATTGCTGACATCCGGGGAAGCATACAATAGTTCTATCAGCCCTTTCAGGAGGCGAGCAGAGGATATTTTTTTCCTGAGAGCTTTTTATAAAGATGTGGATGGTAAACTCAAAAATTCAGTTTTCTCTCAGATGCTTCTGCCACATTTCCTGATAGGGAAAGCAGATGATTGCAGAATGGAAGATCAAAATGAGTAGAGATTAGGATTTATATTGAACAATCTGTTCTCTCTTCTTTGCTTCTGATGAAGGCGGCATGATGGTGCAATGGTTAGCACTGCTGCCTCACAGCACCAGGGATCCTGGGTTCGATTCCAGACGTCGGAGTTTGCACATTTTCCTCGGGTCTGTATTGGTTTCCTTTGGGTGCTTCGGTTTCCTCCCACAGTCCAGAGACGTGTGGGTTAGATGGATTGGCCATGCTAAATTGCGCCTTTTTATGAGGGGACCAGCTAGGGTAAATGCATGGAGTTATGGAGATAGGGCTTGTGTGCTATTACAGTCATAGAGGTTTACAGCATGGAAACAGGCCCTTTGGCCTAACTTGTCCATGCTGCCCTTTTCTTTTAAACCCTAAGCGAATCCCAATGGCCCACATTTGGCCCATATCCCTCCATACCCATCTTATCCATGTAACTGTCTAACAGGTTTTTAAAAGACAAAATTGCATCTGCCTCTACTACTATCTCTGGTAGATTGTTCCAAAACACACCTCTGTGTGAAAATATTATCATATTGTTATATATGAATGGCCTCCTTCTGCACAGTAGGGATTTTATGAAATGCTAAATGCTAATGACTTAATTGAGTGAACTGGGGAGGGAGTTACTGCTTGTGACCATTAATGACAAGGCAAGGAAGTTACATCAATAAAGCATACACTTGAAATGACAGAATCAATAAAGTGTCTTAGATTAATGATGGAGGCTTTACTGATATTAATTCAGCTCCCTTACTCTGCCAGCCTCTGTCATTGCCACTTCCCTTAATGTCATTAACATTCACAGTTTAGATAGAAATTTCAAAGCCAATCATCAGTAGCAGGGTGGATGGGTTTTGTTGGGGGGAGTTGAAGAGATGAAGTTGGTTGAGTTGCTTCCATTGCTCTCAATTTCTCCCTTCTGTCCCCTTCCCTCAGAATGCAAAACACACTTGAAAGAAAGCTGTTACTAGGAGATGTATACTACATCCTTCCAATAAATAGTTCCAATCTCAGGATACTGGAACCATGGAATTGGAGACAGACTCATAGAATCATTATAGAATTCTTACAGTGCAGAATCATAGAATCATCCAAGACCTACCCCGTAATGCAACTTTTTACCATGATAATTCAACCTGACACTCAGAGGCAATTTAGCACGACCAATCAACCTAACCTGCTCATCTTTGGACTGTGGGAGGAAGCTGGAACACCCAAACTCATGCAGACACAGGGAGAATGTATTATCTCCACACAAACAATCACCCAAGGTTAGAATTGAACCCAGTTCCCTGGCGCTGTGTGGCAGCGTGCTAACCACTGTGCCACATGTTTGAAGAGCTGATTTCTGGTCTTCAATTAAATGAAAACTTTACAGCTAGCAGTAACAGTCACACCACCCAAGTGCCACAAAAGAAAATCTAACCATCACCCATTGAATGACATTCAATGACATTACATAGAACATAGATCACCATAGATTACCATCCCTGATTGACCACTATCAACATCATGGCGGGTGTTACCATTAAGCAGAACCTGAACTGGGCTAGTTATATAAATACCATGCTACAGGAATAGGTCTGAGCTGGGAATTCTGTGGAAAGTAGCTCAACTGCTGATTCCCCAAAGCTTTCCACCATTAACAAGGTATAAAACAGGTTTGTGATGTAATACTGTCAATTTGTTTGGGCAAGTGCAGCCCTACCAACTCAAGAAAGCTTGACACCATCCAGGACAAAGCAGTTCACTTGGTTGGCACCCAGTCTGCCACTTTAAACCTTCACTCCTTCCACCATTGATGCATCCCTGATAGCAGCAGTGTGTACCATCTGCAAGATGTAATACAGCAACTCATCAAGGATCCTTCAACAGCAGTTTCCAAACCTCTAACCTCTGCTGTAGCTGGGCAAGAGCAGCAGATCATGGGAATATCACCTGCAAGCCACTACAAGCCATTCACAATCCTGAATTGGAAATTGAGCACGATTCCTTCATAGTGGCTGGGTTAATATCCCAGAACTTTCTTCCTAACAGCACTGTGAGTGTACCTACACCAGGTGGACAACATTTATTTAAGAAGGCGACTCAACACCACCTTCACAAGAGCAATTGAGAGCAGACAATCAATGATAATTGAGCCAGCAATGCCCACATCCCGTGAAAGAATTTTTAAAAATTCCCTTTTCAGCAGTTGTGAGTCGTGATCTTAACGCTAATTAGAAGCCATGAAAGTTGCAGATTTCATTTGATCATATCAAAAGGACGTTCTTTGACCTTAGTTCAGATAAATGCTCAGGTTTCTCTCTTCGAATTTGACTAATTCCAAATCAATCAATTACTTTTAGCTTGACAAAGAAAGGTTGCAGTCATTGTTTGCTGATTATATTTGAATAAAAAGCTCCTCTAATAACCAAGTGGGTGAGAAAAGAACTTTTGTTCCTTGAGCATCTTTCACAAATCCCCAACACCCTTCACAGTGAATGAAGCATTTTTGAAATAGAGTCAGTTTTATGTAACTTATGGGGAGGTGATAACCTAGTGGTATTATTGCTGGACCAGATTATTCCAGAAACTCAACTAATATTCCGAGGTCTTACATTCGAATCCCACTGCGGCAGAATTTGAATCCAATGAAAGGAATATCTGGGATTAAGAATTTACTGATGACCATGAAACCATTGTCGGGAAAGGCCCATCTGGTTCACTGATATCCTTCAGGGAAGAAAACCTGACTTCCTGACTTGGTCTGGTCTACATGTGACTCCAGAGCCACAGCAATGTGAGTGACTCTCAAGTACCTTAGTGAAGCTAGGGCAATAAATGCTGGTCAGCTGGTGATCCCCATGTCCCACGAATGAACAAAAAAAAAATTAAGGATGTGCAGTAATCAATTGGCACGCTGCAATCTATAAACAGCAATGTAGACCTCAGTTGAACATCACATCTGGAAGATAGTAACTCCTCCGATATGTTAGTCCTTTGGTATCTCACTGAATGACAGCCAATATGATGTGCTTCAGTCTTGGAAGGGAGCACATACATCCACCCTTCATCTTTAAAATATGCCCATCCATATCTTGAGTGGATGTTATCCTCTCTTTGCTGGCGATAATTCAAATAATCGAAGAAGTGGATGAGGAACCCAGCGGAAAAGGTCACCAACACACCCACCTGGAAAACCTGGCAGAGGATAGACGGAAAATTCCGTCCAGAAGACCTTCCTGTTCCTTTGCATCCCAAGCAGAATGCGGAATTCTGATTTAAGATTCTGAAATGCTGTGCCAGAGGAAGTGGTGGAAGCAAGTACAATAGCAACATTTAATAGGCGTCTGGATGGGTACATGAGGAGGGAGGGAATCGAGAGATATAGTCCAAGTAAGTGCAGGAGGACTTTTTTCTATTGAATGAGGGCATCATGATCAGTACAGGCTTGGAGGGACCGAAGAGCCAGTTCCTGTTTTGTACCTTTCTTTGTTCTTTGATTTATTGTCAATGAAACAATGGTGGTACAAACAGCCCCATCTGAATCTCAAGATGCATAAAGGACAACGCATCAGTTAACAAACATAAATACAAATAGGAAAGCATAGCCTGCTTTCAGGGACCATAAATGGGCCCCACCTTCCTTCATCTAGATGAATTTGTGAAGAAATGGTAAGATATCAGAGGGGTGACTATGCAATGGTACAGTAAAGTGAGCATTGACAAAATAGGCATAAAGGGAAAGAATGAAAATAATGCCAGTAGCTCTGTGTGGTAATTCGTAGAATAGAACAGAATCGTAGAATCCCTACATCGCAGAAAGAGGCCATCCATCCATTGAGTCAGCAATGACCACAATCTCATCCAGGCACTATTCCAATAACCCCACATTTACCTTTCTAATAGCCAATCAACCCAGCTTGCACTTCTTTGGTAACACATGCAGACATGAATAGAATGTGCGAGCTCCAGACAAACAGTAACCCCAAGCTGGAATTGAACCAAGGTCCCTGGCACTGTGAAGCAGCAGTGAGAACCACCCTGCCAACCTTATTGGATAGTTAATCCCAGGATAATATGTTTTGTTCACTACGGCTTGCAGGTTGAATTGCTGCCAGTGTAGAGGCTCAGCACAAATCGAATATTTACATATTTGTGATGATCTGGAAATATAAAACATTTTTAAAAATCTAATATCACTATTCAGACAACAGTTTCACATGTAATTCTTGTGCTTTTCAACTGCATTTCAACTCCCTTGATTTGATTACAGTTCTTTAACTGCTGACAGATATCCAATGCGATAGGCATTTACTAATTTCCAGATATTCCTCACTCCACATCGAGAGCAGCAACTCAAAGTGCTTAAAACGAGCAGTGAAAGTGTTGTTCTGTATGTCAATGAATTACTGCAATGCTTTTAAGCATTTCTTACACCTGAACCTGTCATAAGAAATGCTTTTTACAAGCTGTAGCTTCTCTGAACCTCTATTCACTGTATAGAATGAACATTGTCTGGGACAGAGTGACGTGCAACAAATATTTAGAATGTATCACAGTGGCTTTAGATCAGTGTTGTTCAACTGGCCCTCAATCTGTGTGCTATTATGTCAGCATGGTCTCTTCCACATTGCAGTCAGATATCTTTTAATCCCCACTCCCTTTCCCTCAGGGCAACCGACTAGTGTCTGGAGGCATCGCTTAATCTGCTTCTTTTCTGGAATTGAATTGAAATTGTGAAGGATCTGCTGTGCTGTCCTGCGTTGCTTGAATTTTTAAGCTAAAATCTGCCTTCAGACTTTCTACTTCACTGCTTTGGTGCTGTTTTTCATTTTAAGAGCGGGGCCCACTTCCACCAAGCAGCATCCAAGATGATTCAAAGATGGCTTATCAAAAACTTTCTTAACATTTTAGCTCCCAAGCCTTTGCAAATTGACCCTGTACATTGGCCTAGATTTAAATAAAAATAAAAAAAATTAAATCTTCCTTCTCCTGGAGGAAGCCATCTGAACTGTAACTTTTGGTCTAACAAATCAGGCAACAAAGCTGGAGAGTACAGATCAGTATCCTTACAGTTGAGGCTCGAAAGGGGTGGCATAGTAGCACAGTGGTTAGCACAACTGCCTCACAGCTCCAAGGACCCAGGTTCAATTCCAGCCTCAGATGATTGCACATTCTCTCTGTGTCTGCATGGATTTCCTTCACAGTCCAAAATGTGCAGGTTAGATGAATATGCCATGCTAAGTTGCCTCTTAGTATCCAAAGATGTCAAAGATAGATGGATTAGACATCGTAAACGTGTAGAGTTATAGGTATAGAATGTGTAGAGTTATAGGTATAGGTATAGAATCCTTACATTGCAGAAGAAGGCCGTTTGCACCATTGAGGTAGCACTGACCACAATTTCACCCAGGCTCTTATCCCCATAAAAGCAAGTATTTATCCTGCTAGTCCCCCTAACACTAATGGGGAATTTAACATGGCCAATCCACCTAACCTGCACATCTTTGGAGTTCGGTAAGAAACCCACCCGACACAGGGAGAAAGTGCAACTCCAAAAAGACAGTGAGGCAAGGCCAGAATTGAATCCAGGTCTCTGGTATACCCAGCTTTAGGGTGTTGGGGACCATTTATAAGATACTGTCTCTGTTAGAGAGTTGATATAGACTCAATAGGCCCAATGGCCTTTTCTGCACTGCAGGGATTCTATGATCAAAGGTGTTGTCCCACTAATGTTGACTGACTGCTTGCACATCTCCATCACTTCCAATCCTTTGTCAGTTTTCTAGTTATTGGCTGCGTTTGTTATTGTGCTTTTTATTCTTTTTTTGGCAAAAGATGGCAGGTTGGGTTGATTGGCCACGCTAAATTGACGATAGTGTCAGGGGATTAACAGGATAAAAGTTGCAGGAATAGGGCCTGGGTTGGATTGTGGCACAGACTCGATGGGCCAAATAATCTCCTTCTGCACTGTAGGGATTCTGTGATCTGTATCTGTCCATCCTTGCCTGTGAACAAGATTCTTGTATTTGATATACCTTGATCCTGATCTCCAGAATACCCAGAGGACTCTCGTGGCTCCCCAGGCTGAGCACATTCACCTGGGTCTGTTTTACAAATAAAAGGGCCCCAGTGTTTTTCTTGTACAGTGCTATTTCTTTGTATTTCCCTTCCCACGAGGTTTCGCAGCCTTGTTACAGCACGGATTCCGCAGCCAATCAAGAAATCTATGTCTTTTCAAAGAACATCAATGACGGGGCGTGGATTGAGGGTTCTGTTTTCTAACCACTCACTATAATCAGTGTCTGACAGTATGTAATCTTGTGTGAAACCAGAGGTATTGCTGCGGTCACCGTCACTCATGATAGAAAAATACCTAGTTTACACAAGATAACTGATAATTTGCCATGAGAAGCAATCTTCCCGCGTAGCTTCAGTTTTGTGTAAAATATGGGGAGGGTTAGAGGCATCACTTTTGATAATCTGTGTTTCGCTGCCAAAGATTTTTAAGCTTCATTTTATTTATTCAGTTCAAATATTGCACCTCCCCCCACCCCACCCCACCTAGTTCTCCAGAACAAGAAAAGGCCTTGTTTCGGAAAGAGAGAGTTCTTGCCTTTTCTCTCTCGAGAGAGAGATCTTTGAAAGGGGGAGTGGGAGTTGGTGGAGGCGGCGAGGGGACGTTGTTGCGGGTTCCCTGGTTAGTCGGGATTACAGTGTGCTGCAAATCTTGCAAAGTGATGAGATTGCTCTTCTCGATTTCAAATGTATCTCTGCCATCCTTGACAATGGCTTTGGCACCTGTGAAATCTTTAATTAATGGTTTGCAGTGCATCAGAAAGTGCTGGTGCCAACATTTTATTTCCCTCAGATTATGCAAAGAAAAGAGAAAAAGGGAAGTAGAGCTCACGTCTTGAAAGGGGACAGAGATTTGATTTGATTTATTATTGTTACATGTCCTGGGATACAGTGAAAAGTATTGTTTCTTGTGCACTACACAGACAAAGTTTATTTGTTAGTGTCACAGGCAGGCTTACATTAACATTGCAGTGAAGCTATACTGTGAAAATTCCCCAGTTACCGCACTCCGACACCAGTTCAGCTACACTGAGGGAGAAATTAGCATGGTCAAACCAGCACATCTTTCAGGCTGTGGAAGGAAACCGGAGCATCCACAGGAAACCCATACAGACATGTGGTGAATATGCAAACTCTGCACAGATAATGACCCAAGCCGGGGATCAAACCCGGGTCCCTGGCACCGTAAGGCAGCAGAGCTAACCACTGTGCTGTGGTTCAGATAGTACGTGGGGGAAAAGGAAAGGAGAGGATACGGAATGTAGTGTTACAGTCAGAGCTAAGGTATAAAGAAACAGCAGCTCAGTATATGGTAGCTTTATTCAAAAGTCTGATGGAAGCATGGAAGAAGGTGTTCTTGAGCTGGTTGGTATGTGTCTTCAGACTTTTGTATCCTTTTCCTGTTGGAAAAAGGTGGAAGAGAGAATATCCAGGGTGTGTGGGATCCTTGATTATGCTGGCTGCTTTGCCCAGGCAGTGGGGAGTGTGGACAGGGTCAATGATGGGAGGTTGGTTTGCATGATGGACTGGGCTTTGTTCACAACCCTTTGCAGTTTCTTGCAGTCCCGGGCAAAGCAGGAGCTATACCAAGCTGTAATATATCCAGAAAGGATGTAACCATTGTTTGATGAAAACATGTCCACCTTCACGCTGCCTTCTTTCATTTCAGTTTTTGATAACTCGGTTGCTTTGACATCTTTAATCACAATCTTTATTTATTGTGATTCAAACACTCAGGATTGAGTCTTATTCTGATACTTTCAAGTCATTATTATCTCAGTGTTATGCCGAGGTGACCTGCGGAAGGGACCAGTGTCGTTATAACCACTCGAATACAGGAGCAGAAAGAGGCCATTCAGTTCCTCAAATTCTATCATTCAGTGAGACTATGACTGATCTGCACCTCAACCTAATGAATCCTTTGCTGTATGACCCTAAATACTCCATGAAACAAGATCTGTCCATTACCATAAAACCCTAACAATGCAGAAGAGGCCATTCAGCCTATCAAGTCTACACTTCTGTCTGACAGAGCGTTTCACCAGGCACTCTCTCCTACCTTATCCCCATAACTCCAACCATTTACCATCCCCCTAACCCGCACATCTTTAGAAGCTCAGGGACAATATTAGCATGTCCAATCCTCCTAACCTGCACATCTTTGGACACTAAAGCACCATTTGGTATGGGCAATCCTCCTAATCCATACAACATTGGAAACTAAAAGGACATTTGGTATGGTCAATCCTCCTATCCTGCACAACTTTAAAGTATGGGAGGAAACTGGAGCACCTGCAGGAAACCCACATAGACTCTGTCAGAGAGTAGGTGCAAACTCGATAGGCCAAATGGCTTCCTTCTGCAGTGTAGGTATTTTATGATATTATGAGAGGTGGCAAATGGAGTTTAATGTGGAAAAGTGTGAGGTAATGCACTATGGCAGGAATAATAAATGTGTAGAGTATAGGGCTAATGGTAGGATTCTTAATAGTGTTGATGAGCAGAGGGATCTTGGTGTATATGTGCATAGATCCCTGAAAGTAGGCAGTCAAGTCGATAAGGTTGTTAAGAAGGCATACGGAGTCTTAGCTTTTATTGGTAGGGGGATTGAATTTCGGAGCCGCAACGTCATGTTGCAAACTGTACAAAACTCTAGTGCGGCCGCACTTGGAGTATTGTGTGCAGTTCTGGTCCCCGCATTATAAGAAAGATGTGGAGGCATTGAGAGGGTACAGAGGAGGTTTACCAGGATGTTGCCTGGTATGGAGGGCAGGTCTTATGAAGAGAGGCTGAGGGATTTGAGGTTGTTTTCGTAGAAAGGAGGCGGCTAAGAGGGGACCTAATCGAAACATATAAGATGATTAGAGGTTTAGATAGGGTGGACAGTGATAGCCTTTTTCCTAGGATGGAGAAAGCTAGCACAAAGGGACACAGCTTTAAATTAAGGGGTGATAGTTATAGGACGGATATCAGAGGCAGGTTCTTTACCCAAAGGTTGGTTCGGGAGTGGAATGCCCTGCCTGCAGCACTTGTAGATGCGCCAAGTTTGGTGGCGTTTAAGAGGTTAGTTGATAAGTATATGGAAGAGAAGGGAATGTTTAGTTTGGAGGGGCATTGCTTTTTATATTGGTCGGCGCAACATCGAAGGCCGAAGGGCCTGTTCTGTGCTGTAATGTTCTATGTTCTATGTTCTATAGGAAGGACGTGGAAGCTATTGAAAGGATGCAGAGGAGATTTACAAGGATGTTGCCTGGATTGGGAGGCATGCCTTATGAAGACAGGTTGAGGGAACTGGGACTGTTCTCCCTGGAGAGACGAAGGTTGAGAGGCGACCTGATAGAGGTTTACAGATGTTGAGAGGAATAGATAGGGTGGACTCTCAGAGACTATTTCCCAGGGCTGAAATGGTCGCGACGAGAGGGCACAGATTTAAGGTGCAGGGAAGCAAGTACAGGGGGGATGCTAGGGGAAAGTTTTTCACTCAGAGGGTGGTGAGTGAATGGAATCGGCTGCCGTCGGTGGTGGTCGAGGCGAACTCGCTGGGGTTTTTTAAAAGACTTCTGGATGAGTATATGGGATCCAATGGGATTGGGGGTTATAGATAGGTCTATGGCTGGGTAGGTTTTGATGTGTTCGGCACAACTCATGAGCCGAAGGGCCTGTTTGTGCTGTAGTGTTCTATGTTCTATGTTCTATGAAGGGCCAGTTCAGTATGGACAAAAAATTGTGGCCTTGCCAGTGATACCCACAACCCATGAAAGGAGAAAGAAAAACTTGTTGGACTCCCCGATGCCCTGGCTGCTCTGGTTTCCTCTCACAGTCCAGAGATGTGCAGATTAGGTGGATTGGCCATGCTAAATTGCCCCCTTGGCATCGGGGAGATTAGCAGGGTAAATATGTGGATTTATGGGGATAAGGCTGACATGGGATTGTTCTCGGTGCAGACTCGATGGGCTGAATGGCCTCCTCCCACACTCTGATGCTATGATTCTAATTTATTGCACTGAGTAATTAGATTAAGGAGACTGTATTCCCTGGTTTCTAATGCTGAGTGAATTGATGGCAGCCTGTATAACAGTCGGGATGTTACAACGGTATCAGTTGCTCCTGTGCAGCAAAAGACCGAAATGACCCTGATCCTCAGAGCCTGCAGCAAGTGCGTCCCGAGTGTCAGTAGTCTTATTAGTGATGGAGCTTTTTGGCCAGGTAGCTCAGAGGCACCGTCAATGCTCTGAAATAAATAACTGTCGCTTGGGCAAGGCACTGGAGAATTGTTGCTGGCTTGACAGCCATTACTCCCAGGATCAGTCACTGCCTACAGGAGAGGAATATTAAAACAGGACAGCTTACTCAGCTGAAAGTGGTGATAGAGTCAGTGAGGAGGATTCCCCTTGTGTGCAACGCTTCAATACCAAATCAGACAGTGCCTTCTCCTTGAAAGCGTTGAGGGGAGCTGCCAGAAGAAAGAATTAATGGTAGCCTTCAGTTCACATGTGATCAAAACAGTCCATATTCCATATGAAAGATATGGCACTGAATTAACAATCAGTACAATTTATTGCAATTAGAAAGTTGTAGCAATAATTATTTTTCAAACTTAGCCCTTTACAAATCGTGTAACAGTTTGTTGGACATTTGCTTGTGCCTATGCTTAACGTGCTGCTTTGTTCAAATATTTGTTAGGTTTTATTGAATTGTATTGATGAAGGTTTGAAATAATAAGGTGATCAAATCCTGTTTTTTAATTCTTCTGTCAGATGTGGGCTTTCTTGGCAAGGCCCACATTAGTTACCCATCCTTAATTGCCCTTGATAGTGGCAGGGCAGCACTGCTGCCTCACAGGGGCAGGAACCAGGTTTGATTCCCGGCTCGGGTCACTGTCAGTGTGGAATCTTCACGTTCTTCCCGTGTGAGTTTCCTCCGGGTACTGGGTTTTTCTCCCACAGTCCAAAGGATGTGCTGGTTAGGTGCATTGTCTGTACCTAAGCAAACACCAGAGCATGGCGAATGGGGGATTTTCACAGAAACTTCATTGCAGTATGAACTTAAGCCTACTTATGACACTAATAATTGAACTTTAAAGTGGTGCTGAGCCACTTTATTGAACCACAGCACTCTATCTGGTGTAGGTACATCTACAGTGCTGTGAGGAAGGGAGTTCCAGGATTCAGAAGAAACGGTGGTGTAGATCCAGGTCAGTATGGTGGGTGGCTTGGAGAAAAATTTGGTGATGTTCCCTTGCATCTGCTGCCTTTGTCCAGCTTAATGGAAGAGATTGATATTTGGAAAGTGCTATTGATGAGACAGTCCTTAGCCACCACAGTGCATCCTGTTCATAACAGGGACAGGGAGAGAAATCAGGGCCCTGATGTTTTGCTTGTCTTCAGGATCCTTATCCTTGCTGTTCTGATGTGCGAGTTTGGTTGATTGGCCATGCTAAATTGATTGTTAGTGTCAGGGGGACTAACTGGGTATATAAATAGTGCTACAGGGATAAGGGCTGGGTGGGATTGTACTCAGTGCAAACTTAATGAGTTGAATGACCTCCTTCTGCACTGTAGGGTTTCTATGATTCTATACATGCTGAATGTGTTCAGCTATGTGAGGTGAAGACAGGATGCATGTTAAAGCCTGTTATTCCCAGAGGCAACGCTGGTGTCAGATCAATGTTACCTGCTGACTGCTGTTATCATTCTACTCTGTATATTTCTGAGAAACTGTAGGGACTGGTTTTACGGCCCTCTGCCCAGTGTGTTGTTAGTAGGAGCATGTGCAATGCCTGTTGACAACATACTGGTTTGGGAGGCTAACCCACCACCTTTTTACCCACCCCAAGTGTTCCTTATACTACTTGCAGCCCACCCACCTTAAGTAAACAAACAAACTTAGTTGACCCCATTATTGCACTGTCAATGCTGTAATATGGTGATTGGGCAAGCAGGCGGGGGTTATAATCTATTCTGTTGAAAAGAGATGTTAAAAGGGCGAAAAGGAAGGAGCATACTACCTGTGTGTAACGGGGTGGTACACTTTGCATATTGGGGGCACCCCCCCCCCCCCCCCCCCCCTCCCACTCCGTAGATGATGACCCCCCCCCCTTTTCTATCCACCTGCACTGCAAGGCAAAACACACATCCCTACCCCACCGCCACCACCATTCCATAAAGTTACAAATCACCCCCCCCCCCCCAACTCCCCATCCAATACCCCTGATTTACCTTAGTCTGGTGTGCATGGGGACCTTTAGCCTGGTCCCCACAGCTCCCACTGCCATGAGCGGGACTTTCGCCCAGTGAAGATGTCGGATGTCCCACAATTTTCTTGTGGTTGCTGTCTGCTGAGTGTTATTCACCAGTCAATTTCTGACCAATGTTTTAGTCCGGCACAGAGTGAGCAATGCACACCTCATGTGAAATCCAGCCTCGAAACATGTGCCATTAATGCTCCACTAACAAAGCATCTGGCACACTTTGCCGCAGACTTGTGTGCGTGTGTGACCAATTCCATTTTGGGATTTTAAGCGATCTCGTAGCATCCAAAATTCCAAATTCACCCCCAGTATCTTGTCTTTTCAGTTTGTGCATCATGTTACATATCAATTACATGTCTTAGTTACCCACATTGAGTACAAGAATTTTCAGTAACTGAAAAGCACTCTGGTGAAGTTGAGAAAGGCATTTGAATATCACTGTTGCTACTATGAACAACTTGTACAAAATACGCTTGGTTACACAAGTGAAGTCAAGTAATATACAGGTAATATAAAAACAGCACTAACTTTGAACACAGTTTCATTGACCATTAGCAATGAGAGGTCAGATAAACTTGGTTTGTTCCCACTGGGATGATGGAGGTTGAGAGAGGATTACAAGATTATGAGTGGCGTGGACAGAGTGGATAGTCAGATACTCTTTCCTAGGATAGAAGAGTCAAGTACTAGGAAATAGGTTGAAGGTACATGGAAAAAGTTTTGAGGAGATGTGTGAGGCAAGTTTTTTACACAGAGGGTGATGAATGTTTAGAACACACTGCCCAAGGAGATGGTGGGAGCAGATATAATAGTGATACTTAAGGGGCAACTAGACGAATATATGAATAGGATGGGACTGGAAGGATACAGCCTCTGTAAGTGCATATGGTTTTAGTTAGGCAGGCATCATGATCAGCAAAGTCTAGGAAGGGCCTGTTCCAATGCTGTACTTTTCTTTCATAAAATCCAACAGGTTTATTTGGTAGCATGAGCTTTCAGAGCACTGCTACTTCATCTGTGAGTGCAGGATTTGTTTCACAAACAAATAGACACAAACTCAATTACAAAGTAATGGTTGGAATGCAAAATTGAGTTTGTGTCTGTATATGCTCTGTTTGCGAAACAAATCCTGCACTCATCTGATGAAGGAGCAGCGCTCCGAAAGCTCGTGCTAGCAAATAAATCTGTTGGATTTAACCTGGGTGTTGTAAGACTACTTACTGTGCCCACCCTAGTACAATGGCAGCGATTCCACATCATGTACTTTTCGTTGTTCTTTGACAAAGAACTCAATTGAACAACTGCAATAATTTCAGTAAAATAGCCTGAAAACAAGCTAGGACATGACTTGGAAAAGAATGCCTCTGTGTCTTAAAATTTTTACTTAGAATTGTTCGGATTATCTAAACCACTTCCTGAAATAGTAAGAGTCTTGTATCATTGCAAGAATTGTTTTTACCTCATTCTTATGAACTGGTTGAGCCTATCACACCGGTTAAATTCTGTTGTTTTCGTCCACTCATTACATCAAGTGCCTTTGCAATGTGCTTTGCATCCTGTAGTCCTTTAGAATCATGGAATATTACTGTGCAGAAGGAGGCCATTTGTCCCATCGAGTCTGCACTCACTTCAATCCCACCCAGACTTTATCCCCATAACTCCATGCATTTATCCTAATTAGTCTCTCCTGACACTAAGAGGCAATTTAACATGGCCAATCCATCTAACCTGCACATCAATGGACTGTGGGAGGAATCTGCAGCACCTGGAGGAAACCCATGCAGACACAGGAAGGATGTGCAAACTTCAAACACAAACAGTGACCCAAGCCGGGAATCGAACCCAGGTCCCTGACTCTGTGGGCAGCAGTTGTAACCACTGTGTAACCATGCCATCCTAGTGGGCTGGAACTCCACAGGAGGACTAAATCATCTAGAATGTGCCCAATCAAAACAAATGGCAGCACAAACTCAGACTCTCAAACCAGAACAGTTGGGTGCTGGAAATTGTTCCAGAGCAGAGCTTGGAGTGGGATGCCTTCCAGATTCAGAAGTATTCATTTAATTTTGTGCTCACATCTAAGGCAAGAGGCAACCACTTGGAATGAAAAGGGGCAGTGCTGCCAGTGAAAGCAAAGGAAAAAGCTGAACCTGCCCCATAGGGCACCTTTGGTGCCCAGCTCTCCCAGGCCCTGGTGTATGTTTGTTTATTAGTGTCACAAATAGGTTTATATTAAGACTGCAATGAAGTTACTATGGTACATGCAGCTTCTGCTGTGCATTGGGGTTGGAGGGCATTCACCTTTAAGTTGGTGAATGGGCTGCCAATCGAACAGACTGCTTTCTCCTGGGTGGTATCAAACTCTTTGACTGTTGTTGGAGCTGCACTCATCCAGACAAGTGGAGTGTATTCCATCATACTCCTGACTTGTGCATCCCATATGCTCGGATACAAAATTGAAGAAGTACTGCCTTTGGATGAACCCGAAACTTATGGACTGTCTGCCTGTTCAGGTGGATGGGCATGTTGATTGGAATTATGATTGGACTTGCACAATAACAAGCGGGTGATTGATTCTACCCAGTGTTGAAAACAAGAATGAATGCCTTGTTATTAAATACCATGGAGTTCACATTAGTGCCATTATCCAACATACTGATTTAGACCAATACCATTAATATCAGGCTAACTGGCTGTCTTTATCATTGGCATGATTGTCTCTTTTTTAGATACATAGATATCCTACAGTATAAAAAAAGGTCATTTGTCCCATCGAGTCTGCACCATCCCACCCAGGCCCTATTCCAATATCCCCATGTATTTACCCACAAATCCCTCTACCCTACAAAGGGCAAGTACACAAGGACACTAAGGGCATTTCTTTTTCTTAGCATGGCCAATCTACCTAACCCGCACATCTTTGGACTGTAGGAGGAAACAGGAGCACCCAGAGGAAACCCACATAGACACGAGGAGAATGTCTTCTGTTGATTGGTTACTAAATGAATTCATAAGAATAGCAAGCTAGATGTAAACGAGAAGATAATGTCAACAGGAGATAGGAAATGCGGTATCACCCATATATGAGCTGACCCCAGACCATTAGCACATGTACTGAGTTCGATTCGGAAAAGAGTTCCCATAAATTGAGTATAATCATGGGGGGCAGGAGGGTGAGATTGAAGGGCTAAAACAGAAATGGTAAAATGGACATTAGTTAATGGGCTGCCAGTCATCATACCTTCCTTAAATGCAAAATACTGTGGATGCTAGAATCTGAAACGAATGCTGGAAAATCTCAGCAGGTCTGACAGCATCTGTGGAGAGGGAATAGTGTAAGAAGTCTCCAGGTTAAAGTCTAACAGGTTTATTTGGCAGCACAAGCTATCAGAGCACTTCCCCTTCAAACTGCCGACTCTACATGAAGAGGATCTCCAAAAAGATTGCGCATATTGACACAGACTTCAAAAATACCCCGGTCCAATGCCGTCATCCCCACATCAGAGAGAATAGAGCCAATATTTCGAGTACAGATGATCCTTTGTCAGAGCTCAAAGCAGATTATATCTTCCTTTGTTGCCTTCTACTTTTTGAAGGGGGTTTCTGACAAAAGAAGTAGCTGTCTACTTTGAGCCAGTTACTTTAAACATACCCCTAATACTTCAGTAACATTATAAAAGACTAGTTCAGAGTCCTAGCATAGTATGGCAAGTTCCATTGCTTATGCATTTCAAAGGAGGAATAACGAAAACTAAAAAATATTGCAAAGATTGCACGATTGATTCTGGTTGTATATGACATAAAGTTCAGTTTCAAATTTTTGTGGTTAATTCATCACAATCTCTGGCACCCTGATGCCTTTTTTGGATTATAAAAAAGTGTACTTAAATTGGGATTTAATTTGGAATTTTAATGAAAGAAGAAATGAGCTTGTTTGAGAGAAACATTGACTTGAAGTTTCCAACAAGCAGTTTGGATTGTTCTGGCCACAAGCATTGACTGTTTGTATTTATATATACATATATGGGAAGGCATGGTGGCACAGTGGTTAGCACTGTTGGCTTACAGCACCAGAGATCGGGGTTCAATTCCAACCTCGGGTGACTGTTTCTGTGGATTTTGCATGTTTTTACCATGTCACGTGTGTTTCCTCTGGATGCTCCAGTTTCCTCCCACAGTCCAGAGATATGCATGTTAGGTGAATTGGCTGTGTAAATTGCCCCTCAGTTTGTGTGTGCCCTACAATAGACTGGCATCCCAGGTGTACCCTGCCTAATGCTCGGTGTCTGTGGGGACAGGCTCTCACATCCCGCAACCCTTAATTGGAGTAAGCAGATAAGTGAAAGTGAAGTGCTATATTTATGTATAATATATACGTAAATAAATGCTAAAAAAATGCAGTATAACTGTGTGTGAATCTTACAAATATCCTTGCTTGTCATCCGTAAGATATTAAAATGTGAAACTGACAGGCCTATCTAATGGATTGAGATCTAAGGAGGCATGGCAAAAATCTAATTGCAAAAAGCAATTCTCAAGCAGGTTATGATGCTAATTTTCCAAGCATGGACAAAAGCTTTGGCGAAGACTTGCATGCACGGGTGTGATTTAAGACACAAGACCAGCACCTACTCCACACAATTATATAATCTTAAGATGTTGTTTTCAATTGCACTGTGCAGCATCAACTCTGGTGCGATACGGCTGTTGAAACTAATGTTGAGGCCTTTTTGATCTTAATGTAGATAGAAATTGTTGTGAGTTCATTGATTGGCGCTGAATACAATTGCTGGTAGAATCAATTCTTTATCTTTATCCTCACAGCTTTCATTGAACTTCCAGTGAAAACAAACAGGGTGTTTTCTCAAAGTTAATCATTCTTTCTGACTCTATCAAACACATCGATTTTTGACAAAAAAAGTTAATCAATTTAGTTTTGGTAAGGAATGGATTTCTTCTGAAATTAGCCTAATGAAAGAATTTATTTCTCTCAAGTGTTGGCTCATTTCAATGCCTGTAGACACCTTGCCCAGCTGGGTTTAGGCCTAGTAATTTGAAGTTCTTCAAATGCTATGAGACCATCCAAGTATCGAACATGACAGTTTGGGCACTCTTGCCCATTACACATTAGAAATTCATAGCCCGAATATTGGTAAACGCTGAAAAAATGTCCAGAGCCCCATGCCTGAAATGGGCATTTGATTCCAGTCAATTTGCAAATGGGGGCCAAACACCCTTTGTCAGAGCTCAAAGCCCCCTGCCCTCCCCAAAGGGTAAAATTGGACTTCCCTGAATGAAATCTAATTCTGTGCTGGTTGAACTGATCTTAGAAAGGCATGAAGGAGGCATTGAACTTTGTCACTGTGTCCTCAGGCTAAGGGGTGAAAAAACAGCCAGCGTTTACAAGTTTTCAATAGCCTCTTTGTAGAAAGAAGGAACAATTTATCAGTGAGGAAAAACTTCTTCACTCAGAGGTGTTGAGAATTTGGAACTAACTGCCTAAAAGGGTGGTGGAGGTAGGAACCCTTGCAACATTTAAAAAGTACTTAGATGAGCAAGTATTTAGATGAGCATGGTAGCAGAGTGGTTAGCACTGCTGCTTCACAGCACTAAAGACCCAGGTGCAGTTCCTGGCCTGGGTCACTGGCTGTGTGGCGTCTGCATGTTCTCCCTGTGTCTATGTGGGTTTCCTTATGGTGCTCCAGTTTCCTCCCACATTCTGAAAGATGCGCTGGCTAGGTGTATTGACCTGAACTAGTTGCCGGACTGTGGCAAATAGGGGAATTTCACAGTAACTTCATTGCAGTGTTAAAGTAAACTTTACTTGTGACTAATAAATAAATTTTATGTTACTTAAATGCCAAAGCATATAAGGCTTTGGACCAAATGCTGGAAAATCGGATTAGAGTAGATAAGTGTTTGATGGCCAGAGCAGAGACAATGAACTGAAGGGCCTCTTTTCATGCTGTGTACTGTATAATTCTCAGGTCATGGCTATTCTGGCCAGTCCATTTATCGCCCATCACTAGTTGTCCCTGAGCAGGTGGTGGTGAGCCACCTCCTTGAATCGTTGCTTTTGATGTGCTATTTAGGGAGAGAATACTGGGATCTTGGCCCAGTGACAATGAAGGAACAATGATAAATGCCAAGGTTTGGACAATGGGTGATCTGGAGTTAAGAGGAATTTCCATTCACCTAAAACACTTGTTCTTCCAGGTGGTGGAGGTTGGAAGTTTAGAGTAAAGTAAAAAGTAAAGTTTATTTATTAGTCACAAGTAAGCTTACATTCACAATGCAATTAACTTAATTGCAATTAAAGTTAAGTGAAATTACATCTGCGAGTTGCCACACTCTGGATACACTGAGAGAGAACTTAGCACAGTCAATTCATCTAACCTGCACATTTTTGGTCTATGAGAGGAAAGCAGAGCAACAGAGGAAACCCACGCAGACATGGGGAGAATGTGCAACTCCACACAGACAGTGACTCAAGTCGGGAATTGAACCCAGATCCCTGGAATCGTGAGGCAGTAGTGTTAACCACTGTGCCACCGTGCTGCCTCTAAGGTGCTGTCAAAAGAAGCTTCTGCCAATGTCTGAAATATCCTGAACTCGGGCTCCCACCCCTTCTAACATCACTTGAAAGAGAAACAAATCTGAGTGCTGTTTGAAGTGATATCTGGCTGGTCTCTGATTGAAAGTTGTCTCT
Organism: Sphyrna mokarran; assembly: GCA_024679065.1. Lineage (NCBI taxonomy): Eukaryota > Metazoa > Chordata > Chondrichthyes > Carcharhiniformes > Carcharhinidae > Sphyrna > Sphyrna mokarran. The sequence continues at coordinate 23,750,034 of JAGIQG010000006.1, forward strand.
GCATTGCAGCTGTGTGATGGTTCAGGAAATGGAATCCATTGCGATTAGCACTTTCAAGCCAATCACTCTGAAATGTTTTATTTTTTGAAAAATATGTTGATGTTTTGCATGTTTTGCTGTAAGCTGCATTTGTGCACCCAAAACAAATTAGACTGTTTACATTGCTTTTCATTTTGCTCATTGCCAAACGAAACTTGCAGCAATATTTGCCATATGTTTACAGTTTGTGTGTCACAGCAGCAAGTTTATTTAAAAAAAAAGTCACAATGTTTTTCTGGAAAGCAGGAATATGTCTCATTTCTTCAACTCTGAAAATGATTTTTCCATTTGCAAACCTGTTCCCCCTCAGTATTGAGATAATTATGGTAATTCAGATGTTTATTCACAAACCACTCAGATTTTTAGATTCTTTATTTCTCTTCACTCCCAAGTTTTGCTTTTCTCTTTGTGACTGAAGGTCGGAGAGGCCATTTTCTCTGCCCCCGTGGCTGCTTTTAACCAGCTGAATCTTAACTGGATCGTAGACTGCCAATCGTGATCCCGGACCTCATAGAATCATAGAATCCCTACAGTGCAGAAAGAAGGAGGCTATTTGGCCCATTGTGTCTGCACTAACCACAATCCCATCCAAACCCTATAGCCATCACCCCTCACGTTTACCCTGCTAATCCCCTAATGCTAGTATCAAATTAGCATGGCCAATCAACTTAACCAGCACATCTTTGGAGTGTGGGAGCATCCAGAGGAAACCTATGCAGACACTGGGAGAATGTTCAAACTCCACACAGACAGTGACCCAATGCCAAAATTGAACCTGGATCCCTGGCGCTAAGACGCAGCAGTGCTAACCATTGTGCCACCGTGCTGCCCAATGACAGCCACTGGGAAAAAGTTCTGTGGGCACCGTTGGTTTGGCATCATTACAAACATTACAATCATGGTGACAGGTGCAAAGCCTATAAAGTGCCAAGCTCAGTCCGAATTTCCAAAGACAAGGGACAGAATTCTCCGATATCGTCTGTGTGTGTATCCCCCTTCTGTCCCCTTCCCCTCACTGCAAGCAGGAATGGAGAACTTGGCATTCTATTGCCTCCATTGATTTCAGTGGCACTGGAGAATTCCAGCCTTGAACGAGGGTGGAGTTTTTCGGTGTAAAACCTGAATTTACACTGGGGTCCATATTCAATGTTTCATTAGGTCATTGAGATTGAATGCCTTTGGTTTAGTCACAGTCTGCTGCTTCAATGTACTTTTATCTCTATTTTGTTTGATTGTTTGCATATGTCTGTGGCCAGAATTTTACCACCACGCCCACCCCAGAACCGGGGCGGGCGCGACTTGCAGAATGGGATTTTCCGTTGACCTCGGATGGGATTTTACAAACCTCACCCAAGCAATGTTTTAAAATACTGGCATATATCTCGACATTGTGCTGACTCCATCCCTGCCGCAGCTCATCCACTGAAACCTTGTGGACATCTTTTTTCCGATGCATTTCGGGCTGGTTTTCCATGTCCTACTCTCTGTGGGCCTGAGTGCATCCAAATCTCTGATGCATATGTCCTTCCTTGTGCCAAACCCCACTGACCTATCGCCCCTGTGCTCACTGACTGACGTTGGATTCTGATGACGAAATGCCTTGATTTCAAAAATGTTCGTCCACATATTCAAATCCCCCCATGGCCTCACCCTTTCCTAACTCTATCATCTCCTCCCGCACCACACCCCACATCCCTCTGAGATACCTGCACTCATCTAATTCTTGAGCATTTAACTTCCCAATTTGAATCTCTCCATCATTGACGGCTGTGTCTTCAGCTGCCAGTGTTTTCAGCTCTTGGACTTCCCTCCCAAAATCTCTGTCTCGCGGATCCTCCAACTGCATTCACCCCAAAACCAGAAAATCTTGCCTGAGGTCAGCGGACCTATCCATGTTCCACCTCTCGCCTGCTACAATTCCCATGGAGAGTAGAATAGGAAAGTTTGCCTTCTATCTCTTTTGGTCATCAGCTCCTTTATCAGCTTTTATGGCCCACTATCAGGTTCTGCTTTATAAATGCCCCCACAAAGCACTCAGGACACCTTCTTACCCTAAAGCCACTATCTGAATACAAGTTATTGCTATTCTATAATCGAGGATGTTAATTAGCTCACCGGCAGTCTAACCGAATGGCGGATCAAACTGGATGGCGCTGGATCGTTATCTGCATACAACAGTTGATTCCAGAACCACAAGGTTGAGGAGGAAAGATTCAGCAAGAGCTTCTAATCCAGAATGCTGTCTAGCGGTACCTAAAGATGTGGATGTTGATTTGATTTGATATATTGTTGTTACATCATTAGGATACAGTGAGAAGCGTTGTTTCTTGCATGCTGTACAAACAAAACATACTGTTCATAGAGTACATAGGGGAGAATGAAAGGAGAGGGTGCAGAATGCAGTTTATTGTCAGCGCTGGGGTATAAAGAAAGATCAGCTTCGTATAAGGTTGGTCCTTTCAAAAGTCTGGTGGCAGCAGGGAAGAAGCTGTTCTTGAGTTAGTTGATACGTGGCCTCAGACTTTTATATCTCCTGTCAAATTGAAAAAGGTGGAAGAGAGTATGTTTGGGATGTGTGGGATCCTTGATTGTGCTGGCTGCTTTTCCGAGGCAGTAGGAAGTGTAGGTAGTCAATGGAGATTGAATGTTCATCAGATCAGTTGTGGCTGCGATACCCCCCTGAAGTTTAAAAGCCTGCTCCATGTCAAGGGTCATGTGAATAACAGGTTGATGTACTGGGGAGGTAATTGGTACCTATTAAGTCAATAGCTTCAGCAACAAGTATTAGAAAGTGGAATTTGTGTGATTTTAATCGTTGTTACTGTCGGTATAGACACAATGGGCTGAAGAGCCTTTTCTGTGCTATGCGACTCTATGACTAAGAGGGGAGGGAAGAAAAATTGGAACAGATCTTCCTTCAGCCTCCTTTCACAGATGCCATTGGGAAAGATTTTGCATTGTGATATACTGTTGGGTAGCACAGTGATTAGCACTGCTGCCTCACAACGCCAGGGACTCGGGTCCGATTCCCTGCCTATGTGGAATCTGCAGGTTCTCCCTGTGTCTGCATGGTGTTCCTCCGGGTGCTCCAGTTTCCTTCCAAAGTCTGAAAGACATGGTGGTTAGATACATTGGCCATGCTTAATTCCCCCTCAGTATACCCAAAGAGGCATCAGGGTGTGGCGACAAAGGGATTTTCACAGTAACTTCACTGTAGTGTTAGTGTCAACCTGCTTGTGACACTAATAAATAAACTTTAAAATTTAACTAGTAATGCATTAAAATTATCAGACTTATCTTACTTGCACAGTTCCTTTACAATCACAAGTGAAGTGGAGGAGGAATACAATCTCTCAACCTCAGGTTAATGTAAAGGCTGTTGCTCTATATTGTGCTGCCAGTCATGCAATGCCATCCTCTGCTGCCTGCTGCACACTGCCTCACCCGCAGAGAGAGGGAAATACATGAGACACTCACTGGGAGAGAAGGCAGCTTTGCACAGTATCCATCCAAAATGACAGGAGCATCAGCACACACACAAGCTCTGTGTGGAGACTGAGAGGGACTCATTGTGGAACACAAATCTTCACACTAAACCTGTTAAGGCATTGGTAAAGAGTTTAAAATAAAAATTCAGCAAATGTTTTGAAACACTGTGGCTCTGTGGGAAAAATGGGGTGTGTAAAAAACTGGTGGAAGATGTTTTCATTTCTTGCTTTCGGGAGTTATCTTTACATTTACAAGGACATATATATTCCTGCTTTTGGGAGTTATCTGTACATTTACAACATGGGAAGGGAGATATTTGAATGAACTTTCAGCTGTGTGATTGATGAAAATGTCAATTTGTTTACAAAAGCTTTTTACAGTAAGTGTTCCAAGAGATTGAATTGTTTCAGTAAAGTCTATGTCTCCCAATACTTGGAGTCAAGAAGGCATATGGCATGTTTGCCTTCATTGGCCAGGGGTATTGAGTTTAAAAATTGGCAAGGCAAAAATTTGAAGAGCCTTAGTTAGGCTGCACTTGGAATATAGTGTTCAATTCTGGTCGCCACACTACCAGAAGGATGTGGAGGCTTTGGAGAGGGTACAGAAAAGATTTACCAGGATGTTGCATGGTATGAAGGGCATTGGTTATGAGGGGAGATTGGAGAAACTTGGTTTGTTCTCACTGGTTGAGGGGTGACCTGATGAAGGTCTACAAGATTATGAGGGCATGGACAGAGTGGATAGTCAGAAGCTTTTTCCTAGGGTGGAAGAGTCGATTACTAGGGGGCACGGGTTGAAGGTGCAAGAGACAAGGTTTAAAGGAGATGTATGAGACAGATTTTTTACACAGATTTTTTATTCAGAGAATGACAGAGCCCTTATCTTTAATCAGTGTCTCCAGATTCTAGTCTCATCCATAAGCAGAAGCAACCCCTCAGAGTCCACTCTGTCAAATCCCTACATGTTTCTATGGCTGGAGTTCTCCCATCCCACCATTTTAGCAGGCAGGTTGTGGAGAATGTGAAATATTCTCTACAACGGTTCATTTTGGAGAGAATTATGAGCGTTGCATTCGATTGTTGTACTGCCCTGAGTTTGATTATGTAAATCTGATAGCTGATCAGTGTTCAATTTGTGTGATTGGCTAAGCCTGGGTGTGGACTCAGAGCAAAGTTACATAGAATCATAGAATCCTGACAGTGCAGAGGGGGCCATTCAGCCCATTGAGCCTGTACCAACTCTCTGATAGAGCATCCCAGAGAGGCTTCCTCCTCCACCCATCCCTGCAACCTCACATATTTCCCATGGTTAATCCACCTAATTTACACATTGTGAGATATCAAGGAGTAATTTACTATGACCAATCCACCTAACCTGCACATCTTTGGACTGTGGGAGAAAACCGGAGTGCCTGGAGGAAGCCACGCAGATACAGGGAGAAGGTGCAATCTCCACACGGAGAGTCACCCAAGCCATGAATTGAACCCAGGTCCCTGGCGCTGTGAGGCAACTCTGCTAACCACTGTACCACCGTATCACCCCTAGAGAGGTCAAGTGGCTTCCTCCAGTAGTTTGATGAGAGGGATGGGAAGTCTTTTTGATTTAGATAGGCTGCAGTTTATTCCAAGTCAATATGGGTATTGAAGGTGCTTTTGTGTATTGACACACACTGGCAAGAAACACAGCAAAAGTGTAAAAAATGAAATCTTTCACAGGATTGATAATTTGTTGCCAGATTACTGTACAGATCCGTCCCTTGATTAAACCCTTGGAAACTAAGAAAAAAACCGCAATGGTTTCATCAACCCATCACAAGGATTGAAGTAATCAAATTATAAATCAGTGGCATTCTAAAATTAGTGAATAGGGAAAGAAAGATTTATATTTATAAGCATTTTTCATCACTGCCAGCACTTTACAGCCAATGAAGCATATTTGAAGTGTAGTCACTCATGTAATGTGGAAATCCAATCAGCCAATTTATGCACAGCAAAAACAATTTGCTAATGACCAGATAATCTGTCTGTGGTGTTGCTTGAGGGATAAGTATCGGTCGGGCCACTGGCAACAACTCCCCTCATTTGGACAATGGTACCTCCAAACCTGCAGCACTCCCTCAGCACTGCGCCAGCGTGTCAGGGTCACAATTCTTGCCCTGGACTGGGTCTTGAATCAGCAAGAATGGCACCAATTGCGCCACAGCTGCCAAAGCTAACTGGGCAGAAAGCCTGCATGAATAAAGAGGACATTTTTTTTTTGGATAGCAGCAGTTGGTCAGTTTTGTGAGGGACTTTTCTGTTTCCTTGCCCCTGTAAATCTCTGTAGCACCACACAAGCTCTGAAGGGGTCAGTTTATAAAACTGTTGCAAATCTCCAAGGGGGCCAGTGAGCCACGTCCCTCATTGGAACTTTGTATTTTACAGGCAGGATTGGCACCATACCTGGAGATGACAGACAGCGGTGAGTGTCTCCCAGGTGACACTGAAAACTGCACAGCCAGCTGTTCCTCAGCTAGAGTGATTCTTCCAAGAATCACAGATGCATTTGCATTTGACAGGACATATTAAGCCTTTGTAGTGCCCAATGCTGATGTTCTTGGGGAAAGCTGTTTAGTCATTTGAATTCTCTTACAATCCCTTTGGGCATTATCTGCAATCGCCAAGCTGCAAAGCACATAATGTTCATGCAGGCAGTTATCTACAGAAAGTTTTAAAGATCCTTTTCTGTACAAGCTACCTCTTAGTCCTTTACGATGGTTCAGCTTCTTTCTGAACCAGTAAGAGGTGTACTTAGTTTAGTTTAGGAAGAAGTTTAATGGATGCACTCCTCATTTTAAGGGATACCTGTTCTGACAGGTGTGTATTTGTAAAAATAGATCATGGACTGATGTGGTACTTCACACTTCATTGATTACGTATCAGATCAGAGTGCTGAAAATTGTCAGAAAATGCTCAAAAAATTCAACAGGTCTGAGAGCATTTATGGAAAGAGAATAGACGTGATGTGGAGATGCCGGCATTGGACTGGGATAAAGACAGTAAGAAGTATCACAACCCCAGGTTAAAGTCTAACAGGTTTATTTGGTAGCTCTCGGAGTGCTGCTCTTTCATCAGGCAAGCGGGAGTTCTCTTCACAAACAGGACATTAAAGACACAATCTCAATCTACAAAATAATGGTTGGAATGTGAGTCTTCACAGGTAATTAAGTCTTAAAGATACCGACAATGTGAGTGGAGAGAGGGTCAAACACAGGCTACAGAGATGTGCATTGTGCATTGAAGACAGAATAGAGCCAATATTTTGAGTCTGGGTGACTCTGGGGTGGCCCAATGTATCACGCAAACCAGCCTCCCATCCACTGACTCTGTCTGCTCTTCCCACTGCCTCGGCAAAGTAGCCAGCATAATTAAGGACCCCACACACCGTGGACGTATGCCCTTCCACCTTCTCCTATCGGGAAAAAGGGACAAAACTCTGAGGACATGTACCAGCCGACTCAAGAACAACTTCTTCCCTGCTGCCATCAGACTTTTGAATGGGCCTAAGTTGCATTAAGTTGATCTTTCTCTACATTCTAGCTATGACTGTAATGTTACATTCTGCACTCTCTCGTTTTCTTCTCTATGAATGGAATGCTTTGTCTGCATAACGTGTAAGAAGCAATACTTTTCATTTATACTAATACGTGTGACAACAATAAATCAAAATCAAGATTGTCAGAGCCTGAAGTTCTGACCAAGAAAATACTGACTCTATTCTCTTAACACAGATGCTGGTTTTTCCAGTATTTTCCGTTTTTGTTTCACATTCCATCATCCACAGTATTTTGCATTTATCCTTGCATTCAGTATTATCCTTGCTGCGGACATTAGCAAGTATTCAATTGCTTGTGGTTTGAAATAGGCGGAGAGGCGGGAGGGGGGTAGGTTTTGTCTGATCTGCCTGTTACTTTACAATTCATCCCCCTTCAGGAAATCTAAGCAGCCGTTTCTTGATATTAAACTACGGATGAGTTTTTTTTACTTAACAGCACGTGAGAGCAGTTTATCACTCAACGTGGATTAAGCCAAATTAACTCAAGAGTGCTCCTTAAGCAGACGTGGGAGGTTGCACAAGTCCCCAGGCTGTGTCCTTGCTATTTGACTAATGTGGCATTGATCAATCTCCAAATCTCAAATTTGAGGAAGCCTCATTTTAATATCTCCTAAACAGTCGCAATCGTGCGCAGGCAGCTTGCAGCAAAGGTCAGAAAGATAAATTGTTTGTGTTGTCTTTTTGTGAGTTTTGAGGTCAAAATTCATTCATCTTGATGCCTCCTGCATCCTTTTAGTGGCATCAATTGCTGGATTAAATATCGAATAGTGACAGATCATTCAATATCTGGCACCTGATACTGGAGCATTAGTAGGCTTTGCATGTACAAAAATGAGTTCTCGGCACAAGGGATGCCAAAGGTAATCTTCTTGATGATATATCCCGCAGAATTAATCCCACAACAAAGTTATCAGGCAATTTTTCACTGGCCTAATTTATTTAAACACCGTATTAGGAGGTTTTTTTTCCCCTCCAGTACAGAGTCAGCAATATGAGTGCAAATCATTTCAATGACATTCAAAAGAATCCCGCCATATCATTTCAAAATATTACATAATGATCTAAGAACAGTTAGGGACCAATTTAGGGAGTTCAAGCAATATCAGTGCTATGTTGTTGATTCGGCAATGTTATCCTTACTGCTACGAATTATAAAACAAAAATAAAGAAATGAGGGCAAAGATAGAAAGGAACAAGTTATCTGTACCGTGGCAAAATAATCTTTCTCCTTTGACGTACTTTTATTTAAGATTTGAAGGGCAGCACAGTGGCACAGTGGTTAGCATTACTGACTCCCAGTGCCAGAGACTCAGGTTCGATTCCTGATTCAGATCACTTTCTCTGTGGAATTTGCACTTTCTTCCCGTGTCTGCGTGGGTTTACTCCGGGTGCTCCAGTTTCTTCCCAGACTCCAAAGATGTGCTGGTTTGGTGCACTAGCCAAGCTAAATTCTCCCTCAGTGTACCTGGAGTGTGGCAACTGGAGGATTTTCACAGTAACTTCATTGCAGTGTGAATGTAAGTCTACATGTTGACTAATAAACTAACTTTACTTCAAATTTTGCCCAAAATTGTTGCAATTGATCAACCTCATCTGTCTCTTCCAGTCTTCTCGCACTTGCTGGTGTGCAACAGATTTGCTACTCTCTAGGTGTCAGACGTGGCTCAGTGGTAGCACTCTCACCTCTGAGTCAGAGGCTTTTGAGCATATGATGCTGGCTGTCAGTTGAGTTCAGTGCGCTGTTGGAGGTGGCATCTTTTGGAGGAGGCGGGGGGGGTTAAAACCAGATCTCGAATGCTGCTCAGGCTGGCATCAAAGATCCCTTGGCACTGTTGGAAGAAGGGCCAAGGAGTTCTGCCCGAGTCCTGACAACATTCTTCTCTCAGTGAATGCGGCCAAAGCAAATGACCTGGTCATTTGTCTGACTGTGTTTTTGCACCTTGAAGTGTGAATATTGGCTGCCACACTTCACTGTGTTACAACTGTGACAACAGTTGAGAAGTGATTGTGAAACTCTTTGAGATGTCCTGAAATTTTTGGTTTGATTTGATTTATTATTGTCACATGTATTTGTATACAGTGAAGTATTGTTTCTTACACACTATACAGACACAGCAGGCCATTCATCGAGAAGGAAAGGAGAAAGTGCAGAATGTAGTGTTACAGTCAGAGCAAAAGATCAGCTTAGTGCCAACTTGGTCCATTCAAAAATCTGACAGCAACAGGGAAGAAGCTGTTCTCAAGTTGATTGGTACTTGACCTCAGACTTTTGTACCTTTTTCCCAATGGGAGAAGGTGAAAGAGAGAATATCCAGAGTGTTTGGGATCCTTAATTATGCTGGCTGCTTTGTTGAGGCAGTGGGAAGTGCGGACAGAGTCAATGGATGAGACACTGGTTTGTGTAATGGACTGGGCTTCATGCACAACCCTTTGAGATTAGGAAAAGTATGTCCCAGAAGCAGGGTTCATAGTCTGAGGGTACAGAGTAAACCATTTAGGACAGGGATGAAGAGAAACTCAGACTCCTATTTATTGACTTCAGCTTAGCCATCAACACCATTATTCCCACGAAACTCATCTCCAAACTCCATGGCCTAGGCCTCAGCATCTCCCTCTGTGACTGAATCCTGAGCTTCCTATCTCACAGAACACAATCAGTAAGGATAGGCAACACCTCCTCCACAATCATCCTCAACACCGGTGCCCTACAAGGCTGTGTTCTCAGCTCCCTACTATATTCCTTATACACCTATGACTGTGTGGCCAAATTCCCCTCCAATTCGATTTTCAGGTTTGCTGACAACACCACCTTACTGGTTGAATCTCAAATAATGACGAGAAACAGTACAGGAATGAGATAGAGAATCTGGTGAACTAAAGCGGCAACAATAATCTCTCCTTCAATGTTAACAAATTGAAGGAGATTGTCATCGATATCAGGAAATGTAAAGGAGACCATGCCCCTGTTTACATCAATGGGGCTGAAGTAGAAAAGGTCGAGAACTTCATGTTTTTAGGTATCCAGATCACCAACAACCTGTTCTGATCCCTCCATGCTGACACGATAGTTAAGAAAACACCAACACTCTACTTTGTCGGGAGATTAAGGAAGTTTGGCATGTCAGCTACGGCTCTCCCCAATTTTTACAAATGCAGCATAGAAAGCATTCTTTCTGATTATATCACATCTTGGTGCGGCTTCTGCTCTGCCCCAGACTGCAAAGAACTACAAAAGGTCGCGAATTTAGCCCAATCCATCATGCAAACCAGCCTTCTATCCATTGATTCTGTTTATACTTCCCGCTGTCTCAGCAAAGCAGATAGCATAATTAAGGAGCTCAAGCACCCCAGACATTCCTCTTCCACCTCCTTCCTTCAGGAAGCTATGACTGTAACACGATATTCTGCATTCTCTCATTTTTTTTCTCTATGAACTGTATGTTTTGTCTGCAGAAGAAATAATAGTTTTCACTGTTACGTTAAATCATGTGACAATAATAAATCAAATCAAAGTTCTTCACTTGGGGGGTGGTCAGCCTATGGAATTCACTGTGACAGAAAGTAGTTGAAGCCAAAACATTAAATGCCTCCAATAACAGTTAGATATAGTACTTGAGGTGAAGGGAATCACAGGATATGGGGAGAAAGTGGGATCTGGCTGTTGAGTTGGATGATCAGTCGCTATCATAATGAATGGTGGAGCAGGTTCAAAGGTTGAATGGTTTCCTCCTGCTCTTATTTTCTATGTTTTTATTTCAATTCTTAACAATGATTACACTTCAAGTGCCATCTATGCCATCTAACAGATGAATGGCCGCAGTCCAGTGTCCTTCCACTTGCCAGACACGGTATTCCTAGGCTTGAGAACCCAACTTGCATTTATATTGTGCCTTTCACAAAGCATTTTAAAATCAGTTAACTACTTTTGATGCATTGTCACTGTAAGAAACATGTTATGCAGCCGGGATCCCAATAACAATGTGATAATGACAAGATTATCAGCTTTGAGCAATATTGGTTGAGGGATAAATAATGACTAGGATGTTGGATGTGAATCGACAAATCAAGCCATCAAGACTATTCCCACAGAACATGGAGAATCAACACTAAAATAAACTGAATGCCTGACTTAATCTCCAGCGAGATTGTTTTGCAAAACTTTATCCCTATCAATATATGAGCGAAATCCAAAAATATGTTTCACACATTTGCAGCTCCATTATTCAAGTATGACCAGATATTTGGCATGCAGAAGGAAAGTCTGAGACTTCCTGCATGCCTTTGTGGGCAGCATGGTGGTACAATGGTTAGCAGTGCTGCCTCACACCGCCAGGGATATATTCGATTTCAACCTCAGCTGACTGTCTGTGTGGAGTTTGTGCATTCACCCCGTGTCTCCATGGTTTTCCTTCAGGTGCTCTAGTTTCCTCCCACAGTCCAAAGATGTGCAGATTAGGTGGATTAGTCCTGCTAAATTGCCCCTTATTGTCCTGTTATATGTAGGTTAAGGGGGTTAGTGGGGTAAATATGTGGGGATTCAGAATATAACCTGAGTAAAGTTTTTTTTAGAAGTGGGTCGGTGCAGGTCTGATGGGCTGAGTGGCCTCCTTCTGCACTATGGGATTAAAAAAGTTAAAAAACTTTCTTTATTAGCTACAAGTAGACATACATTTACACTGTGATGAAGTTACTGTCAAAACCCCCTATTGGCCACACTTCAGCGCCTGTTCGGAGACACTGAGGTAGAATTTAACATGGCCAGTACACCCAACCAGCATGTCTTCGGATTGTGGGAGGAAACTAGAGCACTCAGGTGAAACCCACACAAAGACAGGAAGAATGTGCAAACTCCATACAAACAGAGACCCAAGTTGGGAATCGATCCCAGGTCCATGGCACTATGAGGTAACTGTGCTAACTATTGTGTCTCCATGCCACCCCTTCCATGAGACCCACTAGCACAGGGATCGTAATCTGTGGACCATATAAACTTCTCCTTTCATATATTTCATATAATCACGGGTACTAATTTACAGCAATTGAATATATCATGTTCAGATTTAAAAATGTGGAATTCCTGAGTTTCAACTGGCATTTAAACAATTGACCCCTGAGTTTCTGCAGTTCTTTTTATTCACTCATGGGATGTGGTTGTCATTGGCTGGGCTGGCATTTATTGACCATTCCTGATGGCATTTAAGAGTTAACCACATTGCTGTGGGTCTGGAGCTATATGTAGGCCAGAGCAGGTAAGGACAGCATATTTCCTCCCCTGAAGGATACCTATCATAGTACATGAACAGAACAGAGAACCGCAAAATATGAAGTTGAACTATGTCCAAATTGGTGAGAAGCCACTTGTCGAATAAAGCCAATCTAACCAAGTGTCAATCATTCCCAATTCAGGTCAAGATTTTGGAGAAGGTCTGTTTACTCATTGATTTGGTGTTGTCCTTCAAGATGAGAAGTGTTCATGCTGAGGGACAGATCACTTCCTTGCAGCCAAGTGTCGTAAATGTGACCCCATGGGGAAGGATTGAGTATTGTCAGATAAGATGCAGCACAGTCAAATCATCGAATAATCCATCCATAGAAAGGCCATTCAACCCAACATGCCTATGCTGGCTCTTTACCCAACAACCCAAGTAGTTACACGCATTTCCCAAAGCCTGACAAATGTTTAGACTTAATGGGTGAGGTTTTTCTCTCATTCTGCAGCATGTTTCACAGTGATAGGAGGGGGCGGGTGTTTGTTGGTGGAAAGATCTCACGTTCCGCCATTTTCAACGAGGTTTCCTGTTGATTGCACTACTCACTGCTGAGAAACCTGTGGTGGAGGTGCGCGGTTTGTGGGACCACAAGATCCTGCCAGCATGAACAGTAGCAAAATTTTGACGCAAGTATTTATTCCAAGAGTTATTTCTTGGAAGTTATTATTGAAGCAACTTGCACCATCCTTTCAGGCAGTGCATTTCAGATGCTAATAACTCACTGCAGAAAAATGATTCTCCACATCTCCCTCCAGTTCGTTTGCCAATTGTGTTAAATCTGTATCCTCTCATTACCAGTTGTCTTGGCTTTGGGAACTGCCACTACGTATAAATATGCACAATAAGCTACTATACCCTGACAAGTGATTTAATCATAACCTCCAAAAAGTAACCATTTAGCCAATCTGATTTTTCTCCCCTCTATCTTCCACGCCAATATCCTAACAATGTCTCTGTCTGAAAATTTCCTATGTGTAATTTAGTGTTGTGCCCACCCCTGATAAAGATTGTCAAACTGCATTCTGGTAGGATGTTAATTTCACTCCTCCTCTACCTGTCACCCAGCCTATCGTCCTGCACTGAGGCTATCGGAGCAGAAAGCAAGTGCAGTTATCACCTGAGTCGCATTCCTTGCCCCTTCCATTTGATTTGCCTTTGTGATGTTAAGGCCAATGTGTTGATAAACATCAATGAAGAGTTTGGCATAGTAAGTGCTAAGCACCATCCACGTCTTGAGACAGGCAGCCCGCTCCTGTAACGGGGACCAACATTGTAGTTGGCGCTTTCTGTTGCCAAGGACTTAAAATAGATTACTGGCTTATACTGTCAAGTTAGTTTGCTGCGCATGATAAATTAGAGATACGTTCAGATGTAACTTGCGGGGGAGCTCTGTTGAGACTCAAGCTTTTCATGAATATAAAGGTCATTTGTGAATGCACAACTCTATTTCAACCCTTTTTTTTTTGTTCAACTCTATCTCTTTATTACGTCCAGCTGTCACTTTCCTCAGCCTGAATTTGAAATGTCAGCTTAACATTTTACTGCAATACAGTTTTGACAGCATGACATAAAGTATGTCAATCAGTATGTGCCAAAGGTATCCACAAACAAGAAAGCTTTTAAAGGACCGGTTCCCAAGCTCCAGCCGAAGGCCCCGTGTTTCAATCAATTTTCCTCCTTTGCAGACAAATAATATTTTCATATCAAAAGGAAATCGTGGAGGTCATGGCTTGTCTGTCAGCAAGTCTTACGATGCAGAAGTACAGCAACCTCTTCCCATATTGCCATCGTCCTGACTTGGTAGAACCAGTGATCATCAGCATCATCGAAGGGGCTGTTTTACTAGTTTTTCTTTCTGCTTATCAGGGACTAACAAGCAACATAATGGCATGTCAGTGGGTACAAATTCCCAGACAGTGTATTGTTAGTGAAAGGATGTTATATTTCAAGCGATGCTCTCCCTGTGTGCGTATGTGTTTCCTCTGGGTTCTCCAGTTTCCCACTAAGTTAAATGGATGACCATTGTAAATTACCCCTTGGTGTCAGGGGTATGGTTCTATCTGTGTTGTGATCTTGAGTATCTCAACCAAGTAACCATCCATTGGGTGTAAACCTTGACCACCACCCCCCCCTCCCGCCAAGTGATGATTCATCCACAGAAGGGAATTTGATAGAGGGAAGATTGATTGATTTTATTTATTATTGACACATTTTTATTTATAAGTGTTACAAGTAGGCTTACATTACTACTGCAATGAATCTTCGAATCACCACACTCCAGTGCCTGTTTGGGTATACTGAGGGAGAATTTAACATGGCCAATGCACCTAACCAGCACATCTTTCAGACTGGGAGGAAACCAGAGCAGACATGGGGAGAATGTGCAGACTCTGCACAGACAATGACTACCAAACTCCCTTCTTTGTTCTTTGTTCAGTTTGTTGAAGGCCAACGAGGAGTTTCATCATCGGATTCAGGATCCTGTCGTCAGGGTCAAATGCAGGATCGGAAGCCCATACTGTATGGGGAAACAGTCACCCAGATGTGATTTTATCCAAATTTAAAGATGGCTTGGTGGTGCAGTGCCAGAGACTGCTGCCTCACAGTGCCAGAGACATGAATTCATTTCTAGTCTCGGGTAGCTGTGAAGTTTGCACATTCTCCCCATATCTGTGTGGCCTTCAACAATAGGAGACAAATCGAACAAAGAACAAAGAAAATTACAGCACAGGAACAAGCCTTTCAGCCCTCCAAGTCTGCACTGACCATGCTGCCCGACTGAACTGAAACCCCCTACCCTTCCGGGGATATCCCTCTGTTTCCATTTTATTCATGTATTTGTCAAGGTGCCCTGTAAAAGTCACCATCATATCTGCTTCCACTACCTCCCCAGGCACCCATCTCTGTATAAAAAGACTTGCCTCGTACATCTCCTCTAAACCTTGCCCCTTGCACCTTACACCTCCATTCGTGCTTGCAAGTGAGTAAGCATGCACCCTCCCTCATTAACACAAATCCTATGTTCAGGAAAATGATTCAGAGGCAGGATTGTGTCAGAGAACAGCACCTCAGCCAAGGAGTGAAGAACTGGACCCATCTGCCTCCATACTGTATGGCAATAAAGATAAATAAATAAAGCCTTATAATTTATTCCATTATTTCCAATGTGTTCTGTTCACTCATAACCAGTGACCCATTTAAAATGCTATTCTGCTTGGCCAGTGTTTTTGGTGCAAAGCCCCTTGCGTTTTTTTTTTGTTGCAGCTGCACATGCACCACATTTATAACCAAACCTGGTCTGCCATGCATCCATGCAGTAGAGCAGGAACGTTGCTCATCACCCATGCTTGCTGACCTAGATCATCTTTGGATCCATGAAAACCTCAGCTTTAAAATACTCAGGAGGCTCCTTAGGGGGTCACCTGGCTTGAGGGACCATTTGGGACTGAGACTGGGGGTGGAGCTCTCTCTTGGGCAGAAGACATGTAATAGAAGTATCGGGACTCGAGTAGCTGATGGATTGCTGTCTTCTCTGTACGGTTTCTCCTTGTTAATAGATATCCTTAGAACTCCTGAAGAAGTCTGTAGCGTGCACCATTGCAATCTCTGTCGCCTCATGCAACTGAGAATACTCCATTCTTCCAAGTCTGCCCTCTTTCCACTGTCACTGTCCCTTCCCCTGCTTTGCTGCACCGTGAGTGGCAATGCCTGCATATGTCTAAGTATTAATCATTCCCTCCTTAGAAGCTTCTCTGACTCCTTCTCTTCCTTTGAAGGCTGCCTTCAAAACGAACATTTTTGACCGAACTTTTCACCTAATATTTCCATTCTTACCTCAGTGTGAATTGTGTTCTGTGAAGCATCTCAGCAGCTTTTGAGGGCCTATAAGTAGATATCTTAGCAGAATAAATGCTACTTCTTCCATTTGTAGATTGCACCTTGCTGCCCAGACATAGATAAGTACAGATTGAGTAAGTGAGTGTGTGTGTGTGTGGTTGGGTGTGTGTGGGAGTGTATATGGGTATGTGTATGTATGCATGTGTGTAAGCAGATACGTGTATCTGTTTTTGATTGATTTATTATTGTCACATGTATTAGAATACTCTAAAAAGTACTGTTTCTCGCGCACTATACAGGCAAAGCAGACTGTTCAAAGGGAAGGAAATGAAAGACTGCAGAATGTAGTGTTACATCATAGCTTGGGTGCAAAGAAAGATCAACTTAATGTGAAGTAAGTTCATTCAAAAGCAGCAAGGAAAAAGCTGTTCTTGAGTCAGTTGAGTACAAAGGTTTTCAGACCTTTGTACCCTTTCCCGACAGACGAAGAGAGTATGTCGGGAGTGAGTGGAGTCCTTGATTATGCTGGCTACTTTTCCAAGGCGTTGGGATGTATAGATTGAGTCAATTACCAGAGGCTGGTTTGAGTGATGGACTAGGCTTTGTTCATGACTCTTTGTAGTTGCTTGCCGTCTTGGACAGAGCAGGAGCCATGCCAAGCTGTGATACAACCAGAAAGAATGTTTTCTGTGGTGCATTTCTGTGTATGAATTTAACATTGTGGTGGAGAGATCTAGCTTGACTGACTTGGCTAACTTGATAACACCACAGGAGCTGCTAATGCTTAAAAGCTAGACTTCCATCTCTGCCAGGAACCCAAGAGTTGCTGCAGCTGTACTCCATTTTGTATCAGATCCAAAAGGTCTGCACAAGATACTAGAGCAATCTTCACACCCTGCTGTATCCTACCTGTGAAACATTCTCACAGACAATGGTGTTGCCTGCAAGCCTGTCCCTTCACACAGAAGTTTTGATTTTAACTATCACTTTGTGAACCAGGACTGCGCATTTCATTAAACTATGAGAAACCTGTTCCCGCTTTATATTCAAGGTCCACAGTGCAGATATGATTAGGGTAATAAAGAGTTTTTAGATAAGCATGTAAATATGCAGACAGAAGGGATTACTTTAATTTGGCATCACGGTTGCCACAATATTGTGGGCCAAAGGACCTGTTCCAGTGCTATACTGTTCTGTGTTCTAACCCCGGAGGACGTGGGCCTTCAACAGAGCTCCTGTTGAGTTTGATCAGAGTTGGAACCAACAGGGGTATCAAACCATTAAGTGACCGTTGATTGAATGACTGCAGTAAATGATCACATGGATGGTAAGTTTTGGTTAATGGTTGTGAAACATAAATGTATCTGTTGTTGAGTAATACTTTTGTCTCTCAACGAGAAAAATATTTTCTTTTATTCATTCACGGGACATGGACATCATTGATAAGGACACATTGTTTGCCCATCCCTCATTGTCCCTGAGAAGGTAATAGTGAGTTGCCTTTTTGAATACAACTGAATGATTGGCTGGGCAGTTTTAGAAGGTAGTTAACTGTCAACTGTGTTGAGGAGGGTTTAGACCTGTAGGCCCGACCAAATAAGAGTGGCAGATTTCTTCACTGAAGGATATTAGTGAACTAGGATTTACAATAGTCCAGTAATTTCATAGATGAGCTTTCACTGTACCAGCTTTTCTCTTTGGATTAAATTTGATTGATTGAATATAAAACCTCCTGCTGGCATGGTGGGATTTGAACTCATGTCTCCAGATTACTGGTCTGGTAACATCATCGCCTCCCTTCAGCATGTCAGTGATTTGGAGTAATTGTTTACGAAGTGAGATGAACAGTTTGCGGCACGTTATGAGGTATTTTCATGTGATGGCTTTGAAATAATTGAGATATTAGTTGTCAGGCCATCATTGCATGCGCCTGATGCAAGTGAGTTGACAAGTATTATTATTACTTTGAAATATTGAAAGGTAATATTGAAGCTGTTAATCTGTAGAAACACAGCTTGTATAACGTGGTCCCAAACTGTGTGAGATACATCAATTATTTTCCATTTGTATCCATTCTGCATCAGTGGATTACTGAGACAGAAACTGCAGAGCACTCTGATGGGAATAATTGTTTTGTTTAGATGTATTGAAAACTATTTTCTTCAGAGCAAAGAAAGACCATTAAAGTGATTTCAAATTAACTGGGTGTTTGGCGCTGGGAAGTCTTTTCAGTGAGGAAGGAGTACTCGAGGGTAAACCGAGCCTTTCATTTGAAAAACACCCATTAGGCTAGAATGTCCCATTTAAACCTCTTGCGGAATTGGAGAATATGTTCCAGAGTTATGCAGGAAGGAGACAGTTACACAGGATATGCTCTGACTGCTTTAGAGCTGGCGAATTAGAGGTCCTCCCTCATCTCCATTGGGATTAATGTCTTCCCTGATTCCAAACCTGCCAGCAAAATGTGTGAAAGCCAATCAATTTCCCAATTTTCCCAAATCAGGAGCTGTGGCAGGATACTGGATGGTCCCCAGCAACTCATCCTGTCAAGGCCCACAGCCAAATTAATGAAGTTTCAGCAGTTCCAATTTCCCCGTGCCTTGTCTGCTAGTTATATTCCATGGAGTCCCTGTGCATTTTGGCACAACTTCCAGACACATCAGAAACATTGACCTGGAACTTGGACATTACGGGCCAATTCTATTTTTGTGATGTGGCTGAGGGAGTAATACTGTTCAGGATTTGCAGCAGAAGTCCCTGATTCCTCTCCAGAATTGTGCCACAGGATTTCCAGCATACAACGGGTGGCACGGTGACAGTGGTTAGCACTACTGCCTCACAGCTCCAGTGACCTGGGTTTGACTCCTGGCTTTGGTCATTATTTGTGTGGAGTTTGCACATTCTGCTCATGTCTGTCTGTGGGTTTCCTCCGGGTACTTTGTTTCCTTCCACAGTCCAAAGACTGATTGGCCATGCTAAATTGCCCCTTAGTGCCTCAGGATATATAGATTAGAGGGATTAGCGGAGTAAATATGTGAAGTTATGGGGATAGGGTCTGGATGGGACTGTTGTCGGTGCAGACTCGATGGGCCAAATGGCCTCTTTCTGCACTGTAGAGATTCTATGATTCTCACTTAGAAGGCAGGCAGTATCTCGATTTGACATTTCATCTGAAAGACAGCTTCTCATTCCTTTAGTGCTGCACTCAATTGTCAGTTTGCCCAAGTCTGGAATAGATCTTGAACTCACAACGTTAAGGCCGAGCAGTGAGAACATTACCAACTGGGCACCGTGATTATGGTTTGAAACAATGTTGAGTTTCTAACTTGAGTACTGATATATTCACAAAGTTTTCTGTCACGGTAGTGGTATGGACACTAAATGGCAATGCCTGTGATGATTGGTCAATATTTTAAAGGGATAGTAAAAGTAGAGTCTTGCAGTCCAAGTGCTTTACAGCATTGAAACCTGAACAGACCACTTAGACCATCAGCTAATGAATGGAAGTGTGCGGTCACTGTTCTGCATAAAAAGAGCTTAAGATCAGTTTTAGCACCTGGATAGCATGGTGGTACAGTGGTTAACACTGAGCCTCACAGCATCAGAGACCTGGGTTCCATTCTAGCCTAGGATGACTGTTGGAGTATGTGCATTCTCCCCATGTCTGTGTGTGTTTCCCCCTACAGCCCAAAGATGTGTAATTTAGGTGGATTGGACATGCTAAATTGCCCCTTAGTGCCCCAAGAATGGCCAGAGGTTAGCAGCATAAATAGTTGGGGTTATGAGGATAGGGTTTGAGATGCTCTTTCGGAAAGTTGATACATTGGACTGAATGATCTGCTTCTGCACAGTAAAAATTTTATGATTCGATAACAGACATATAAGTCATGTAATGATGTAAGACATGTAATGATGAGTTAATCTGTTTGGTGTTTTTTTTTCCTAATTATTGACGGTTATACATTGGCAACAATATTGACTACCGTACAGTGTTGGAGAGCCTCCAGCCTCTGGGTATCACTCACTCTTAATTGGATGGCAACCACACACCCTGGCCACTTATTAGGTTGCCAATTCCAGATGACATCAGCAATTAAGGGTAGCTGTGACACAGGATCGAGTCATAGTGGTGGGATTCTGGTTCCTCAAATCTCAACCCCCAGGTCTGTGCTGAGCTAAATCGGGTGTTTGTTTTTAAAAAGTAAAGTTTATTTATTAGTCACAAATAAGGCATACATTAACACTGCAATGAAATTACTGTGAAAGTCTTCTAGTCGCCACAGTCCAGCACCTGTTCGGATCAATGCACCTAACCAGCACGTCTTTCAGAATGTGGGAACACCTGAAAGAAACCCACACAGATATGGGGAGAAAGTGCAAATTCCACACAGGCAGTGACCTGAGGCCGGAATTGAATCCGGGTCACTGTGAAGCAGCAGTACAAACTACTGTGCCATCCTGCTGCCCTGTGACGTAGGGGGCAATGGAATTGACCTTTGCACTGCTGGACTGGATAGAGCGATGACGATGGCCTCGTGTCTGCAGGATTCAGAGCTTTGTCTGTTTTCTGTGATGACGTTTGAATTTCTGCAGAGAAGTTGAGCACGTGCAGGAGTTCATCTTGGCTTGTTTGAAGAAAGATGTTCTCTTCAGGTGCTCAGCTGAAGAAGTGTGATTGGCCATTAACCTCACAGATCATTGTCGTCCCTGAACCTCTCAGTTAACACAAACTGTGGACTGTGTACAGGGCAGCATTATGTGACTGGATGAGTGTGCCCTCAGCTGCTTGTTGCTATGGAGGCCTTATATCCAGGCAGTAAAGTTATACAGACGGTATGAAAGATGGGCAGAATACAAGCAATCTACAACGTGATGCTTCATTAATTCTGCAATTACTCTGTAAATGCTCAATCACGGTTTAGTTTGATTGCAGCAGCTTGCTGCAACAAAAGCCAAGACAACTCAAAAGATGTGCTTTGATGGGATTGGAATGATTATTTAAAATATATATAACTGCTGTGTTGAATTAGATACTGTGTTCCATTGAGATGTAATTGCCTTTTTGAAATTTTGATTCAGACAACATTCTCACTGACCCAGAATTGCCTTGGACTTACAGCCACTGTGCTGCCAGATCTTTACCTCTGACAGAAATTCCATTTTGGCAGGAATTTTGTCACATTACAGCGCAGTGGCAGGAAGTGTGAGCCAAGGTCTGGGTCATTGTTTGGTGCAGTTATTCAATGAAAAGGGAAGTTGCCCATAAAACTCTCTGTATCGAATCTGATGTGGACAGAGGTTTAAAAATGCACCGTGGCACAGTAGTTAACGCTGCTGCTTCAACAGAGCCTGGATGGGACTGTTGTCAGTGCAGACTCAATGGGCTGAATGCCCTCCTTCTACACAATAGAGGTTGCAGGATTCTATGGATTCTAGAAACAACTCTTCAACATTGGAAGATGGCAGTGACAGCCATGGAGATACAAACATACCATAGATATGGTTTATATTTTGTTCAGGGAATAGAAGAGACAGAGCATCACTCGGAGGAGCAATTGGCCTGCAGGTTTACATAAGATATTAACCTCTCCCAGTCAGAGGTTGCATTAAATTCAAGGATAAGTAAACCCAAGGGTATACACCCAGGGTTATTACAAGCAGATTTCCCTGCTGTGCTGTGGCAGACAGTCAGAAGGGAAGGTGCTATCAGATGATTAGTTTGGCACATGGTTGAAACTTTTCTTGCAATAATGAGCTAAAATTGAAAAAGGGATCAGACATGACATGTGGGAAAAGGAATTTATACAGCAAGTTGTTACAATCTGGAATGCACTGCCTGAAATGAGGCTGAAACAGATTCAGTAGTAACATTCAAAAGGGGATTGGATGAACACTTGAAAGGGAAAAATTTGTCAGGCAAAGCAAGAAAAGCAAGTGATTGGAATAACTTGCACTATTGTCTCACAGTGCCGGGATCCCAGGTTCAATTCTGGTTTGGGTCATTCTCTGTGTGGAGTTTGCATATTCTTTCCGTGTCTGCGTGGGTTCCCTCCAGGTACTCTGGTTTCCCTCCCACAAAGGTGTGTGAGTTAAATGATTGGCCATGCTGAGTTGACCTTAGTGTCAGGGAATTAGCAAGTAAATATGGAGGATTGTGGGAATAAGGCCTAATTGGGATTGTGGTTGGTGCAGGCTCTATGGGCCAAATGACTTTCTTCTGCGTTGGAGGGATTCTTTGAATTCTATGATTGGTCTTTCAAGAGCTGCCGCAGGCTCGATGAGTCAAGTAGTCTCCTTCCATGCTGTACCGCTTTATCATTCAGTGATAAAATAGGTCAAAATACTTTGGCTAATGCAGATGTAATAGGCAATTCAGATGCATGGACAGTACAAATGTTCTCAAACTGGGATCCTTTTTCTCCTGGTATCTATTCTTTATCAATGTTTATGCAAAAGCTTAACTTGGGTGAATGAACTATTTATGATGAACATTCATGACTGGTTCTCCCAATTCACCAGGAGACCATTGAGAACTTAACACCTAACCTCTAACCAGCCGGGTCACAGAATTCAATTGGTAGTGTCAGTTCTATTATCAGTCCCACTTTGTCTATAGCCAGAAGCCCCTGATATTTTGTACAACAGCACAATTAATCGTAATTGCTAAAATGCTTGTTTTAATCTGGACTAATGCAGGATAGTTGTTTTACTGTTTTCCCCTGAGGTTTTTCAGAGTAGGGTTTGTTTTGGGTTTTGACAGGAAATGTCATGTGACTGAGTGGGGCAAGGATCACAGAAAGAATTCCAGTTTAGTTGCTATTTGGGAGCTGAGGAGAGAAGAAAATAGATTGTTCTCTCTTTCTTTCTGTGTGGAGATTGGAAACAGGAAACTGCCAGAACATTGGTCTGAAGTTTTGCTGCTTGAACACAGATCTTTCTCTGGAAATTGCTTTATGGGAGTCAGAATGCACGTATCATTCTGTATCTGTGCAGAGGAGATCAAAGGCTGGAAATTTAGTATCCGCGTGAGCATATCTGTTTTAAGTGCTGATGAGTCTTGAATTAGGATTTATGTCTCCAGGGATATTGCTTACGTTAGAACCATAGGGATAGATAGCTATTAAGAATTATACCTTGTCATGTTTAAGTATTTTCAATTAGTAAAAGTTACGTTAATTATTTTTGTTATATTTATATATGTTGCAACATTAAGTAAAATTTGTACTAATAAAAGCTTTCTCATGGGTCAAGTGAATTATACAACTTATGCTCGCACTAATGCCAAAATAAAAAAAGTTGGAATCTAGGCGAATTGTCTTGGAGTTTTTGATCTGGTCCCCAACAATGCATATCGCCATTCCTTCATACTAGTGGAGAAAACTCTCCGAATTCCCTACCTAGCAGCATCAAGGAAGTGCCGCAAACACAGTGGGTGGAATTCTCAGGTCACACTGGTTTAGAAGCCAGAAATTCCCACCCAATTCTCAATGTCCGCAGCTCACCCACAAAAATTCCACAGAGGGCAAGGTGGGAAAATTTTGGCCAATAACTGCCACACTTCAAGCTAGTGGTCCCAAACTACCACCCCAGGGGCAACTCGTGATGGACAATGATTGACAGCCTTGCTAGAGGTACACAGTTTGTGAGAATTAGTTTTTCTTTCTGACGTTGGAAATCAGATTAAATCCATCTTTCAACTCGAATTCAATGTTAAATCTTGCTGAATTCCAGCATCTGGTCATGACACAAACTAAAGCACCTCATGCTTCAATGAGTCAATTGAGGTTGGCCTATTGGAATAAGAACTCTGTGACTAATGAGTCAATTGATGGGCCAATCAAGGAATATTTTCCTTGTATTTAACCAGAAGTGTCAGTTCCTCTAGCACTCCCAAAGGTAGACTGCTGACTGATAGCATTCTGTGCACCGCTGTTGGAATTGTAAATAAAGGGAACTTAGTGAAGGGATTTCTGCCTCCGAATACTTATTACACCTCAGGGTGTAAGTATTGCCTCCATGTTTTGAAAGTGGGGAACAAAAGCCATTGTCGGGGTAACTGCTGAGCGACCTTAGACCCAGAGCAAGTCTGCGATTTGATTGAAAGCAAGCCAGCATTCCCTCTTTAATCTCTGTGAGTGTACAGCCGCACAACAATTGGTTAGGGTTACATTCATTGAAGTTTGGAAGAGTGAAAGGGGATCCTGTAGAAACTTATAAAATTCTAACAGGATTGGACAGAGTAAATTCAGAAAGAATGTTCGCAAAGTGGGGTATTCCAGAACATGGAGTCATATTTTGAGTATAATGGGTAAAACTTTCAGAACTGAGGTGAAGAGAAATTTCTTCACCCAGTGAACAGTAAATTTGTGGAATTCTCTACCACAAAAAGTAGTTGAGGCCAAAACATTGTGTGATTTCAAGAAGAAATTTGACATACCTCTTGGAGTAAAAGAGAATTGTGGATATTGGGGTGGGAGGTGGGGGGGGTTGTAGGGGGTGATCACTATATGAGTTTGATGATCAGCCATGATCAAAATGAATAGTGAATGGCCAATTGGCCTCCTCCTGCTTCTGGTTTCTCTGTTTCAATTGGGGATGTGTCATTGCAGGGGATAAACAGGCTGTGCTCGAGCAGTGGTCCCTTTAAGTCGGACGCAGGCAATCTTAAAGGGACCACGCTATGCCACAAATAGTGAAGGTAAATCAACAAGAATGCTGCAACAAAAGCAATAATTGAGGCTGCAAATGAAGGCTTTTAAAAAATACCATGCTTGTGGTGAAATGTTCTACCAAGGAACAACTATGCAACATAAAAACAGGAGAAAAATCAGGACTGAGAATAGATCTTTTATCACATCGAACCTCATCTTTAACTATCGTATCACGTATCTTATTATATTTGAAATTGCCTGCATACTTTAACCTCTACTTCCTTGCTTGGTAGATCATTCCAACTACTTACCACTGTTTGAGTAAAGACATTTGTCCCATAATCTGCTGTAAATTTACTCTCCATTAGTCTCAATTTATTTCCTCCAGTTTTACTCTCTGGGCAAAAGCATATCTACTTAATTTATTATTTAATGTGCTATACCCAGGGCCCCTTCTTCCTAGTTTTTATGCTGGATTATAGAATTTATATTTCTGTCGCCTATAAGATGTGGGAGCAGAAGTAGGCCATTCAGCCCATCGAGCTTGCTCCGCCATTCAGTGACTGATGTGAGATGATCTTCAGCTCCACTTTCCCTCCTTATCCCCATAACTCTTCATTGAATCCCTGCAGTGCAGAAGAGGCCATTCAGCCCATTAAGTCTGCACCAACCCTCTGACAGAGTATCTTACCCAGGCCCACTCCCTCACCTTATCCCCTACATACTTCCCACAGCTAATCCATCTAACCTATACATTTTAGAACAAGAAGGGACAATTTAGATAAACTCAAGGTAATGTGAATGCTGGAATCAGAAAGAAAAATGGAAAAATGCTGGAAAATCTCAGCAGGTGGAAATGCTGGAAAATGACAGCATCTATGGAAAGAGAGTAGAGCCAACATTTTGAGTCTAGATGACCCTTCATCACTGACGAGATAACTTAGCATGGCTAATTATCCTTACCTGCACATCTTTAGACTGTGGGAGAAAACCAGAGGAAACTCATACTGACCCGGGGAGAACGTGCAGGCCCCACACAGACCTAAGGCTGGAATTGAACCTGGGTCCCTGGAGCTATGAGGTAGCAGCACTAACCACTCTGCTACCATGTCACACTTGATTCCCTTACTGATTAAAAATTTGTCTATCTCAGCCTTGAACAAACTTAACAACGTAGTCTCTACAATCCTCTGAGATAAAGAATTGGTAAGAAATTTCACAACACCAGGTTAAAGTCCAACAGGTTTATTTGGTAGCACGAGCTTTCGGAGTGCTGCTCCTTCGTCAAGTAAGTGGGAGTTCTGTTCACAAACAGGGCATATAATGAGACAAACTCAATTTACAAAATAATGATTGGAATGTGAGTCAGGTAATCAAGTCTTAAAGATACAAACAACATGAGTGGAGAGAGTGTTAAGCACAGGTTA
This sequence comes from Sphyrna mokarran, assembly GCA_024679065.1. Lineage (NCBI taxonomy): Eukaryota > Metazoa > Chordata > Chondrichthyes > Carcharhiniformes > Carcharhinidae > Sphyrna > Sphyrna mokarran. The sequence goes on from JAGIQG010000006.1 coordinate 23,776,341, forward strand.
AAGAGCTGTGTGTTGTCTCCAGCCGGGCCAGTTAGTGAGATTTTGCAAGCCCAGACAAGTCATGGGGGTTACAGATAGTATGATATGAATCCAAGATCTCAGTTGAGGCTATGCATGCAGAACTTGGCTATCAGTCTCGACTTAGTAATTCTGCATTGTTGTGTGCCGTGAAAGCCGCCTTGGAAAACGCTTACCTGAAGATCAGAGGCCGAATGCCCGTGACTGCTAAAGTGTTCCCTAACAGGAAGAGAACGCTCTTGCCTGGTGTTTATTGAGCGGTGTTCATTCATTCATTCATTCATTCATAGATGACCTTCGTCAGCACTGACGAGACAATTTAACATGGCTACTCCACCTCACCTGCACATCTTTGACTATGGGAGGAAACTGGAGCACCCAGAGGAAACCCATACAGACACAGGGAGAACTTGCAAACTCCATACAAGCAGTCACCTAAACCCCGAATGGAACCAGGTCCTGGCACTGGAAGACTCCCTGCAGGCAAAATATCTGGTCATACTTAAATAGTGGTGTTGCAAATGCGTGAAACAGATTTTAAAATTTCGCTCATATATTAGTGGGAATAAAGTTTTGCAGAGCAATCTTGCTGGAGATTAAGTCAGTCATTCAATTTGTGATAGTGTGCCACTGTGCCACCCGTACTTTTATTTATTTTGCACAAAATCAAGGATTGCTTATGAGTGCATGCACACTGCGCTTAGCGGCCAATCAAGTCTTTACCCCGTATGGGTTTAGATTCCTCTGTCTGATGCTTTTAACAGACTGGCCAGTGTCTTGCTGTCAAACTTCTGTTTCGACTGTTGCGCACACAGCAACTTGACAGAAAGACATCAAGTACAGGACTGAGAATAGAGCACTGGGAAAATGAAGCGACTTGAAGGCAAGTGTAATGGTGTCACTTGACCCTGCAGCATTAAAGAATTACTGTACATTAGAGTGTTTCTTTTTAATTTCTCTATTTCAATGGCTGGCATATACAGGGAATTGAGGATGCTGGCTTGTAGACTCAGTTGAGTGGATTTTCAGGTTTTAGCTCATGCTTAGCGACACTGCCAAATCTTCAAATATTTGCAGTAATAATGCAGCTTAGATGACAGTTCTAACTTAATAATTTGAATATTCATGGACTGTTATTAAAATAAATAACCAGGGAAGTATTACCTCTGATTTCCCCTTAGCTTTCTCTTTGCTTTTTCTCAATCCATTATTTTATCTTTTGCCAACTTTCACAAATATTTTTTCTTTTGGATTTTTGCAAACTGTCTCAAACTTGGGATGCATGTTGGAGGGGAAGTGATGGCCTAGTGGTATTAACGCCAGTTTATTAATCCAGAAACTCAGATGATGTTCTGGGAACATGGTTCCAATTCCATTACAGAAGGTGGTGGAATTTGATTTCAGTAAAACAAAATCTGAAATCTGCCGATAATCATGAAACTATTGTTGATTGTCAGAAAAATCCATCTGGTTCACTAATGTCCTTTAGGGAAGGAAGTCTGCCGTCCTTATCTAGTCCGACCTACATGTGACTTCAGAGCCATAGCAATGTGGTTGAGTCTCAACTATCATCCAAGGGTAACTAGCGATGGTCAGTTAATGCTGCAATGTGAGGTTGATTCTTTATATGCCCTATTTGTGAACTGAAATCCCACTCACTTGATAAAGGAGCAGCGCTTTGAAAGCTAATGGCTTTTGCTGCCAAATAAACCTGTTGGACTTTAACCTGGTGTTGTGAGACTTCTTACTGCAATTAATGCTGGCCCGACAGTGATGCCCAGATCCCACACATGGCTGACTGACGGGATGTAGTTCCTGAGGAAAGTTTTGCAGCCGATCTAGTCACAGGACATTAAGTTAGAAATACCTTGCCACGTCAGCGACCAGATGGATGTTTTCTTGAGTCTTCAGGAGATGCTTTGGGGATTCTGGTGGTGGTAACTTGGCAGCCTTGAGGTGTGGGCTGCATCTCGTTGAATTAACTTGGCAGCAGTGCTCATCAAGCCCATTGTGGTATTGCATTTTAGTCTGTAGAAATTTCTTGCTGTCTTCAGTTCATGAATCACACCAGTTTATGCGCTGCCATTTTGAACCACTATAGTCCATGCACACTCGCAGGATGGGATTTTCATGCTCACCATGGAGTGTTCCTTCTGATCTCGCCACTGGGATTGGCATGGTGGTACAGTGGTTAGTAGTGCTGCCCCACAGTGCCAAGGACCAGGTTCGATTCCGGCCTCGGGTCACTGGCTGTATGGAGTTTGTACATCCTCCCCATCTCTGCATGGCTTTCCTCTGGGTGCCCCAGGTTCCTCTACAGTCCAAAGATGTGCAGGGTTAGGTGGATTGGCCTTGTTAAATTGCCCCTTAGTGTCGGGGGACTAACAGTGTAAATATATGAGGTTACGGGGAGAGGGCCTGGGTGGGATTGTTGTTGGTGAAGGTTCGATGGGCCAAATGGCCTCCTTCCTCACTGTCATGATTCTATGATTCTAACAAGGTTTCACTCTACACTCTCCCACTGCTGGGAAACCATGGAGGGTGTTAGCCATCAGAGGGACCAGAGGCACCTACTGGCGAGAATGGCCAAAGAATTCTGGTCACAGTGCTGTTCAGAATAGCGTTCTTGGATTTTGGCCCCTCGGAGAAGAAAGAAAGGTGATAGATTTCCAAGTGTGTGACTTGGAGGGGAACATACATGTGCTGGTGTTACTATACACCTGTTGCCCTTGCTGTTCTGGGTGGCAGAAAGCTGGTGTTTGGAAGATGATGCTGATATACTTAAAGGGAAAAAAGTTGTGGGAAAAGGGTGGGCAAAGAGAGGGGAGTGGGTTTGTAGTATTGTTGCTATAAGATCAAATTCTTGCTGGCCAAAGAATGTTGTTGACGCCAGTGGGACAACGTATGCCAATTCTTGCACCATACAAAATGTCCTTTATTAAATAATAACTTTGTAGAATGTGTACTGGATTAGCATGCTTCCTGCCAAATTATTTCCGAGAGAGTAGGTAACAGTATATTGTGGTTGCAGAGTGGAAGTATCCTAATCCTGTTATATTGCAGAAACATTCCTTCACAGTGGACGACTGTGTACCTTGCTGTAAAATTACCATTGATCTGACCATTTGTGGAGGCTTTTTAATTAAGTGTACTTGTATCACCATCCAGAATTAGCAGTTGGCGATGTCTATAGATTTGTGGAGAGAAACTGTGCACAAGTACCATTCGACAATAGACTTCTGCTTTTACTGCGGGAGCTTCAGTGGGAGGGATGATGGATTCTACAACTACAGCACAGTTTCAAAGCAAAAAGTCTTCCATTTAAGAGTGAGATGAGGAGAAATTTCTTCTCTCAGTGAGGGCCTTTAGTCTTTGGAATTCTCTTCCCCAGTACAGATTGAGCCATTGAATATATTCAAAGGGCACAATCTCCCCAACATTGATTCCACACTCACACTGCAGAAAATTTGGCATCTAGCCAAATCTCCTTTCGCTGCAGTGGGAAGTGAAAAATCCCACTGGCGAGAATGGCTGTAACGTTCCTTGATGGGCAAGGGAGTAGGGGATTGAGGGGAGTGGGTAGGCAGGATGGTGGAGTTAAGGTAACAGTTAGATCAGCCACGATTTCATAAAATGGCACAGCAGGCTCGATGGGCTGAATGGCCTACCTATGGTCCTATTGTCTTCCCATCTCATTGTTAAACGCGCTCTTCGGGATTTATTTAATGCCAAGTTTCGAGCACAAGTTTTCTTTCCCAACCCAGTTTCATCTGTTTATTATGGCCAAAGTATGTCCAGGCATTTCGAGTGCCAGTATTCCACACAAGTCTTCAACCCCATGGGCAGCATGGTGGCACAGTGGTCCGCATGCTGCCAGCACCCAGGACCTGGGTCTGATTCCCGGCTTGGGTAACCGTCTGTTTGGAGTTTGCATGTTCTCCTCATGTCTACATGGGTTTCCTCTGGGTGTTTCAATTTCCTCCCACAATCCAAAAATATGCTGGTTAGGTGCATTGGCCGTGCTAAATTCTCCCTCACTTTACCCGAACAGGTGCTGGAGTGTGGCAACCATAGGATTTTGACAGTAACTTCATTGCAGTATTAATGTATGCTGACTTTTGACACTAATAAATAAACAAAATAAAAATAAAATTCATCGACCTCTATCAGGGTAAATTTCTATTCCTTCCTCTCTTGCGTGCAGTGTATCACCCAGGGCTGCAACATAAGATTGCTTGTCATAGAATCGTAAATACAAAAGGAGGCCATTTGGCCCATCAAGTCTGCACCAGCCACAGCCCCACCCAGACCCTAATCCCATAACCCCACCAATTTATGCTGCTAATCCTCCTGACATAGGGGCAATTTAGCATGCCCAATCCACCTAACCTTTGGATTGTGGGAGGAAACCGGAACATCCCAGGGAATCCTGCGCAGACGCAGGGAGGACATGCAAGCTCCACACGGACAGTGACCCGAGATTGGAATTGAACCTGGGTCCCTGGCGGTGTGAGGCAGCAGTGCTAACCACTGTGCCGCCATGCCACCCACAGTGGGTGGGGAAGAAACTACGCTTAAGTATTTGACCTTTCAAGCAACTCTTGATGGGAGAAATGTAAAGAGAGCCTAGTTTCGTGAAAAGAGCAGTGGAATGCGATCATGTGGGTTGCTAGTTCGCAGTTAAGCTCCAGGGGTTTTTTTTTGTGTCTGCTCCTTGCGCAGAATTTTCCCAAGTGACACTAGCTCACTTCCTGACTCTGCCAGACAGAACAACATTTGATTGAAGTACTTGAACATGATGCTTACTGCAGCTCGTGTCACACTCCAGCATATGTCTGCTGACCTTTGCCGCATCAAACATGATGAATTGTGTGAAAGCAAGTGATTTCACTTTGAATTGCCAATTTCTACAGGTAGAATCCAATGAGAAACCAATTTGGAACTGGAATAAAACTAACAGCTTGAAGGAATTATTGTGTGCTGCTTTAAGAGCATCAGCTGGGCAGTGTAGAGGAAGAAATAAAAGGGAATCCATTGTACAGCTCACTTACACAGATTGAATGAGATGTAAACTTAAATTCCTGTCAAGGTAAAAACAAAGATTTAACTTCTGTTGAAATTGTGGGACTTCAGGCTATAAATATAAGGTAGGAAACAGAAACAGCCGATGTTTCATTAAAACAGCATGTGACCAAGAATTGCATTCGGGAAACTGGGAGACAGTTGCCTTGAGTGCAGTTGGATATATGGGCTGACTCAGGTTTGCACAATCTACGGAATTAAGCATCTTTCAGAATTGATTTAGGGAGGATTTCCCTTGGCTTTTTCAAGTCTCAGATTGAGTGATGGCAACAATAGGGAAAATCAGACAGTGAAGTCTTCCCCCACCTCTCACAACACCCTCAATGCACTTCCTCCAACAGCATTGTTTTCACAAAAACTAGAAAATGCTGGAAAATCTGAGCAGGTCTGACAGCATCTGTGGAGAGGGAATACAGAATTGCTGAGCAGAAACTGATAGTCAAGTTCCATACACATGAGGACAGTATCAACCGGGATCTTGGGTTCATGCCACACTATCTGTAACTTCCACGCCTTGCCTGGCCTTGTAGAATCTTACTAACTGTCCTGGCTGGAGACAATACACATCACTTTAACCTGTGCTTAACCCTCTCTCCACTCACATTGTCTGTACCTTTAAGACTTGATTACCTGTAAATTCCAACCATACCTCGCATTCCAACCATTGTCTTGTAAATTGAATGTGTGCCTACATTTGCCCTGTTTGTGAACACAACTCTTCATTCACTTGAAGAAGGAGTGATACTTCAAAAGCTTGTGCTGCCAAATAAACCTGTTGGACTTTAACTTGGTATTGTGAGACTTCTTACTGAGAGAAAATAGAGCCAATGTTTCAAGTTTCGATGGCCCTACATTAGAAGGGTCAGAAGTGTTTGATACATTTTCATTTTATGTTAGTTGAGGATTGGATCTCACAGCAGTGTCAAGCATATGATGAAGAGTCATCCAGACTCGAAATATTGGCTCTATTCTCTCCCCACAGACGCTGTCGGACCTACTAGGATTTTCCAGCATTTTCTGTTTTTGATTCAAATTCCAGCATCCGCAGTATTCTGCGTTTACTGTTGTTTGCAGCCTCCCTTCTCGTCCAAGTGTTCCCAGCTCACTTCCCTCCTGTGACCCTGGAACTAATGTCTATAATCCAGGCTGGGTAGGCTTCAAGAACTTGGCCAATCTCAGTCTCCTTCCAATAAACAATTGGCTGCCATCTTGGAGAACTTCAACCTCGGTTCCCACTGCTGCTGAGGTCACAGAGGCCAATGGTATCACTGCAGGATTGTCCGGATTTTCATGGGACAAACCAGGGAGATTTTGTCAGGAATTCCATCAGGAAGCCACGCTGTATAGATACTAACCTCCGTCCCAGGAAATCAGATGGGCTGTGGGCTTGGAAATGTTGGAGCAGTGGCCAGACACTGGACTCTATTTGGGATGGGGAAGAAAAATCCATCTCAAAACACCTGGAATTCACCACAATATCAACTTTCATCTTTGTAATTTGAATCCCTTTTGACTGCTGTCCTGCAATCGGAAAAAAATGAAAGCTATTGATGAGTTAAATGACAACACATTGTTGGCCAGACTTGCTCTACTTCACACACGATTAATTACTTTCGTATGACAATCTGGACGTTATTCGGAAGAAAGCAAAGAAGAATAAGAAAGAAAATGGGCAAATGTATTGAGCATGAATTAAGACGAAGAGGGTCCAGTCAGTGCTGGGAGTTCTTCCATCCCAACCTTTGCAAGGCCTATGCTGCTGAGAGGAAGTATGTCGGAAGTAGTAGTGGGATTTCCTTGTGTTGAACTGTCCAGAAAGGCTAGAGGAAAGCACCCAACCAGCTTAACAGGATTTTTATTTGATTTGACTTAATTTGGTTTATTATTGTCACATGTATTAACATACAGTGAAAAAGTATTGTTTCTTGCATGCTATACAGATAGAACATAGAACATAGAACATAGAACCTTACAGCACAGAACAGGCCCTTCGGCCTTCGATGTTGTGCCGACCAAAATAAAAAGCAATGCCCCTCCAAACTAAACCATTCCCTTCTCTTCCATATACTTATCAATTAACCTCTTAAACGCCACCAAACTTGGCGCATCTACAACAGCTGCAGGCAGGGCATTCCACTCCCTAATCACTCTTTGAGTAAAGAACCTACCTCTGATATCCGTCCTATAACTCATACCCCTTAATTTAAAGCTGTGTCCCCTCGTGCTAGCTTTCTCCATCCTAGGAAAAAGGCTATCACTGTCCACCCTATCTAAACCTCTAATCATCTTATATGCTTCAATAAGATCCCCTCTTAGCCGCCTCCTTTCTAACGAAAACAACCTCAAATCCTTCAACCTCTCTTCATAGGACCTGCCCTCCATACCAGGCAACATCCTGGTAAACCTCCTCTGTACCCTCTCCAATGCCTCCACATCTTTCTTATAATGTGGGGACCAGAACCAGATAAAGCATACCTATCATAGAGAAGGAAAGGAGAGAGGACAGAATGTAATGTTACAGTCATATCTAGGGTGTAGAGAAAGTTCAACTAAATGCAAGATAGGTCCGTTCAAAAGTCTGCTGACTGCCAGAGAAGAAGCTGTTCTTGAGTTGTTTGGAACATGTTCTCAGACTTTTGTATCTTTTTCCCTCCGGAAGAAGCTGGAAGAGCGTATGTTCGGGGTGCGTGGGATCCCTAATTGTGCTGAGGCAGTGGGAAATGTAGACAGTGTCAGTGGGTGGGAGGCTGGTTTGAGTATAGACTGAGCTTCATTTACGACCCTTTGTGATGGATTTGACTGCTTCGTGGAGTTACCAACGCATTTGAACTGCCCTTATTATTCAGCTCAGTTAACATTTCACTTTCGACTGAGCTCACATCTAAGCGTTAAATATCTGCTGTCCCAGGCTAGGCAAGGATGAATTGGAAAAGTTGGAATGGTAATAATCTCAATGTGTTTGATACACTTCTATTTTGTGTTAGTTGGGATTAGTTCCAACAATAGCCACAATCATACAACGGTGATGGACTATAGGAGAGAGGATAACCCAGTGGCATTATTGCCACTATTAATCCAGAAACTCAACTACAGTTGTGGGGATCTGGGTTCAAATCCTGCCACGGCAGATGATGGAATTTGAATTCAGTAAAAAAACCTGGAATTAAGAATCTACTGGTAAGTATTGTTGATTGTTACAAAAACCCATCTGGTTCACTAATGTCCTTTATGGAAGGAAATTTGCCATCCTTACCTGGTCTGGTCTACATGTTACTCCAGAGCCACAGCAATGTGGTTGACTCTCAATTGTTCTCAGGCAACCAAGGATGGGCAAATAAATGCAGGCCAGCCAGCAACTCCCATGTCCAATGAATGAATAATACAATACTTCATTGCGCTAGAAATTCCTTTTCTTGCCAAAATGTCTTTTTAAAGAAGTTGAGCATTTTGAATTAGTTGGCATTGGTTCTTGCAATAACCGCAATCATGAAATACTAGCTCTCACTGAAAATTCCAAAGTGGCTTTCTCAAGGAGTTAAGCAGTTTAAGTTCGTTGGGATTCATTCTCACAGTCATTTCAATGCGACTTCATATGTCACCAAAGAGTTTTTTTTCTCCCCTCCCGTTCACCCTGCAGTTTGGGAATGAGTGTACATTGTAGGCACAGAAAGGAGACACAACTTTTAACGACGGAACAATATAAACTGAACAATAACTGATCAAACTCACCCTTAACTGTGCGAGAGAATCATCCTCTTACTGCAAACAAATCAGATGAAATTCTTAATAGCAGTGTTTAATAAAATAACTTGCAAGTAACACTTTCAGAAAATAAACTGCCTTCACCGACAGAACAATTTGGTAATTCTCTGTCCCCTGGGAAAGTAATGCAAGAAGCCGAAGTTTAAAAAAAATTAGCTCACAGCTTACTACCCAGCAGAGAAGACTTGGTCAGTCTTTTCACACGAATTTGCTTTGAAGCAATTCTGTAACAGAACCGTTTGACAAGATTTCACACACCCTTTGTTTAAACTGAGAAAGATTTCTCAAAATAAACCAATGTTTGAGCAAAATCCTTCATCAGTCGCCCAGGACAAATGTGTCTTTTGTCCGATCAGCTAGACAAAGCGAGAGAGGGAGAGTGCGATGAGGGTAGGACGGGGAATGTCTGAGACATCAACACAGCGATTAAAATACAAACAGGAACTGGTAATGCAATGAAAGAGATGACTTTATTCCCTGAAGTTTTTACTCCTTTCATGTTTTCCGTGTTTAAAATTAGCAAAGCCCTCCTGACAACTTTTACGAGTTGAATTGCAGTGTCTGCAGCGTGTGAGGCAGCAATTGAGAGAATGTTATTCAGCACTGCCACCTAGCCATGAATGCACCATAATGCTCTTTCATCATTGCGCAGCCCCATTTACTCATCCAAATTTGAGCACCTGGGGCTAGGTTTCATCACTTTACCTGGTGGTGTTAAATGGACAATAGCAAGTCAGCAACGGGATTAGAAAATATTACGAGGTGCAAAAGAGCTGGCAGTTTCATGAAGATCTGTTATGCATAGTTGCACAAAATCCAAAATGAAGATAAATATTTCATGAAATCCCTGCAGTGCAGAAGAAGGCCATTTGGCCCATCAAGTCTGCGCCGATCACAATCCCACCCAGGTCGTATCCCTATGACACCATGTGCCTATCCTAGTGAGTCCCCCCACACACAAAAAGTCAATGCTGCATGACCAATCGTCTAATCTTTCAGAGTGGTAGGAAATCGGATCACTCGGAGGAAATTCACGCAAATAGGAGGAGAACGTGCAGACTCCACACAGTCTCCCAAGCCAGGAATCGAACCCATGTTCCTGGCACTGTGAGGCAGCAGTGCTAACCACTGTGCCACCGTGCCGCCCTTTGTGCAATGTTAAAACTATGGTCGGGAGCAATTCCCTTCAAGAACATCTCGAGGATCATAAATTTCACATCTCCCATCCTGAGGGTGCTTGCTCGTGTGGCGTGAAAGCAATAATGGAATTCTGCCTTGTGGAAGGTCCCTGAAGGAATTCAGTGTTTTCGCCATGCTGAACACACAACAGTGCTGTGGGAATTACACAATTTAGTCACTGCTGGTGAACTGTGCTTGGGAGGCGGGTGCTGTCTTTTCTGTGAAAACAGAGAAAACAAGGCTCCCTCTCATTTTGTTCACGTCACATCGATTGTGCAGCAGCCCAGTTATATGCTCCTGCCTTCTCACAGCACATCTTGGCCTGGGAGCAGAGAAAAAAATTTGCCCCATGCTCGCACAAGAAATGATCCTGCCACAGACTGACTTGGCAAAATGAAAATGAAACAAATAGGGAAATTTGTCAAGCACCCGTGCTGATTTGCGTTCACACGATTGCCACCTGAATCAGTCTGATTTCTGAGCCATTTATTATCGCGTGAGTGAGCGGGAACACTGATGTGTGCTGTTTCATGAATCAATCAACCAACATGAACATTGTGAGCGTCAGAAAATCTATGACGTTTTGCAGTAATGGGTTTGCAACATGATTAGGTAATGTGTGAGTGTGTAGATCAGGTTACTTCAATTGTTCCCTTCACTGACCACATAGATTCATTGACAGAATTGCCCCTTGTGAAAAGAAGCAGAATTGTTTAAACTGCCATTCGGCCCATCGTTTTCCAGCACTCAAATCTAACATTTGCTCTCCTAGGAGCCTTTGCGAAGCAGAGTCAAGGGGATGGACATGCATCCACTGCCCTCTTTTTCCTCTCCCCTCCCAAGGCTGCTGTCTCTTGTTGTAATGTAGCCCTTGTGTTGTAAATTGCTTGCCCAGCATTTAATCCTGCCTTGCTTTGCGATCCGAAACAGAAGCTGTTGGACCATGACAGGCATCACAGCCCTGATCCTAATCCTGTTCTCATCTAATGCCCAATGTGGTCAATTCATCAGCGGGCAACTGGGATTCAATTAGAAAGGGAATCATAGAGTGTAGAAGAAGGCCATTCAGTCCATTTGGCCTGTGCCAGTTCTGTGCTGAAGAGAACCCTCCAGTTAGATACAAGCCCCTGTTCGTTCCTTGTAATCCTGCACATTTTTTTTCCTCATTTCATGAATCTATCCAATTCCTTTTTGAAAGTTACTGTTGAATCTACTTCTGCTGCTAGGTGTGGCACGGTGGCACATGGTTAACACCGCTGTTTCACAGGTTCAATTCCCAGCTTGCGTCATTGTCTGTGTGCAACCTGAATGTTCTTCTTGTGTCTGCCTCCACGTACTCCAGTTTCCTCCCATAGTCTGAAAGACGCACTGTTTAGGTGCATCAGCCATGTTAAACGCCTCAGTGTACTAGAAAATGCACCGGAGTGTGGCGTCTTAGGAATTTTCACAGTAATTTCATTGCAATGCTAATGTAAGCTCACTTGTTACACTCATAAATAAACTTAATCTTCCCACAGGACACACCATGTAAATAAAATTTTGTCAACTCTTTGAATCTTTATTGATTTCTATTTTCCCCTCCCTAGTCTGGGGGCATTGAGAGCAACAGAACCATCTTAGTTGCTGCTCCAACTGAGCAAAACCTTGTTGTCTGGAATAGGTTTCCAAATTTCACTCTCAGCCTGGGAAAATCCCCATGGATGGTGATGCAGAGATTGACATTCTGTTCAAACAGATTTTCTCCTTTCCGATCGAATTTCACGTTTGATAAAAATGACCAAACATATATGCTGCTTCCCAGGGCTGCTATCGGGTGCATTGGTGTTACATTTACATGGGTGAGTCATGAGGTGATTGCGATTATATCTCTGATTGAGGTTGCCCATGTATATTTGGCAACCCAGCTGAAAATGCATTACGTTCCCTTGTCTAAAAAGAAAAGAATATAGAATCCTGCAGTGCAGAAGGAGGCCACTCGGTCTATCAAGTCTGCACTGCCCACAATCCCACCCAGGTCGCCATCCCCACAACCCAATGCATTTATCCTAGCTCGTCCTCCTGAATTGAATGGACAATTTATCATAGCCAATCCACCTAATCAACACATCTTTGGACTGTGGGAGGAAACCGGAGGACCCAGAGAAAACCCACGCAGACATGGGAAGAACATACAAATTCCACACAGAGTGACCCAAGCCAGGAATCTCACCCAGGTCCCTGATACTGTGAAACAGCAGTGCTAACCACACAAGTGCCACCAAGCCACCCACCTCACCATCTGCTCTGTGAGTGGCTTCATTTGTTTCCTGTCTCTGAACATCAGTTAATTTGCTGTGGGCTCCCTTGGGGTTATTGAGCCACGCACCACACTGACCAGGGCACAACTCACCATTCCTTCATGCATCTGGATCAACCTCTTGAAATTTCCTCACTGACAATGTCATAGTCCTTGCTGCAATAAATTCAACAAGACCCATGAGGTTGGCCTTTTGAATATGAACTCCCTGATTGAGGCCATAACAGTCTGCCTAATTAGGGAAACTTAGCTGTATACCAATATGGGAGTATCAGGGCTAGTGACACTCCTGATTCTGACATTGGACCTGAAATACTCTTGGAAGTGGAATTGTGTTTGCAAACAAGGGGAATCTGCTGAAGGGACTCCAGCCTGTGAGGAGTAATTTCACTTTCACTGGCCTAGACATGGGAACATGATGGCATCACCCAGATCCCTGTAAAAAATTCAAATAAATAAAAATTGCTCAGGGAGTGCTGTGAGGTACATCATTGCTGAAAGAGTAGAGAGGATGACCAGGAAGATGTGACAGAACTCTGGAAGCTGGGTGGCGGCGCATGCAGAGGCTGGCAGCAGCTAATTAAGTCATGTGTTAGGACAACAACCCAGCCTGCCCATTCAATCAGAGAACCAGAAGCTCAACAGCGCCACTGGGAGTGTTGGCCATTGCTGGAGCGGCACCTGGTTACCTGCAAAGTGAGGGCCCCATGCCCTTCCAGCCCAGTAAGCTAGGGTCTGGCGTGGCAGGGACGGTCAGGTAGGCTCCAACAATGTGTGGGAAGGCCTGGCCTCTGAGGAATGATGCACTGCTATGGGGGTGGGGGTGGGGGGTGGCTGTTGCTGTCAGTTGGCCCCAGCCTGTGCCAAGAAGTGCCCAAAATGGAGAGTCACATCCCCACTCCTCACCAGACCATGCTGGTGACGGGGCGAGTCTGTCCTTTGGTGACACAGTCAGAAGTCTCACAACACCAGCTTAAAGTCCAACAGGTTTATTTGGTAGCAGACGCCCAAACATTCTGTGCTCGAATTGGCCTGATCAGTCACCGTCGGACACACCACAACTAGCTTCAAAATGACTGATGGTGTTGAGGTACTCATCGATGACTTTGGACAAACAGCACTTTGTTTACCCCAGTCCAACGCCAACATCTCTATATCTTTGGTGATGCGGCAGTGGAGGCAAGAAGTGGCTCAACCTAAGTGGCTTAACTGGGCTCTGGGTGGGCTCGCTTTCCATCAGCCATCTTTCTTGCCCCTTACCAAATGAGAGAGTAGCATGAAAATGTCAGGCATGCCTGATCCTTGCCATTTTTCAATTCATCCTGCCTTCCAGCTCATACCCAAAAGGCTGGTAAAATTCAATTAGTGTATCTTACGACAACTTTTCATGAAAGTGCTCCATTGCAAATGTGTGATTCTTCTGACCATCAGTTGCCATCCACTGTGTAGTGATCCTGATCTGTGCATTCCAATCATTATTCTATAAATTGAGTTTGTGTCTTTATATTACTTGTTTGTGAATAGAACTCCCACTCACCTGACAAAGAGGCGGCAAACGCTCCGAAAGCTTGTGGCTTTTGTTACCAAATAAACTGTTGGATTTTAACCTGGTGTTGTGAGACTTCTTAATGTGTTTACCCCACTGCATCAGGGAGTCACACTTAATGAATTGCTGTACAGCTCCAGTTCAAAGTGAACAAGTTACATTGCCCCATCCCTCTTTTTAGTTTCAGGAACTGGGGACCCTAAAGCTTCAAATAAGCCTTGATTGAGAAAGTCGGGACTTATACAGGAGAGCATGACGCGTGCAATAGGGCAGGTATCTGTTTGTACACCAAGCTTTCAAAGACCTTTGGTAAATATAAAAGTGGCTTACAATGCAGTCCCAGTCCGTCAACCTGATCTGGCTTACATTACTGTACCTTTGTTTGCAATGCAATCTTAACTGATACTATTACCCCATTTCTCACTGGTGTAGTTGTTTCAAAATGAACATATTTAGCACATACTGCAAGGAGTATATGTTAAGGTTGAATATTGACACTCACTCTGCAAATCTCAATGGTGCCAAGTATCTTGAAGCAGGTCATACATATTCAGATTATGAGAGCTGTTTTGAAACTCATCACTCAGCAGAAATTATTTTTACTGTGAAGCAGGGGAGGAGGAATTGTGACCAGCAGATTTTGACTCTATTTCCATGCTTGTGTGTATTGTTTTCTATTGTAAGTTCAGGGCATTCGTGTTTTTGATCTAGTTTTATGCTTACATTGACTGTTGGATAGACCAGTGTTGTTGATGCATGATCATATTTTCATAATAATAATAATTATTCAGTATATTCTAGTTCTTGCTGGAGAGATATCAGTTTCTGGGAGGACAAACAGCAAAGTGGCACAATGGTTAGTGCTGCTGTCTCACAGCACCAGGGACCCAGGTTTGACTCTTGGCTTGTATGTGTGGAGTCTGCTCATTCTCTCTGTGTCTGTGTGAGTTTCCTCCCACAATCCAAAGATGTGCAGATTAAGTGATTGGTAATGCTAAATCGCTCCTTAGTGTCAGGTGGACAAGCTAGGAGAAATGTTTAGGGTTATGAGGATAGGGCTTGTGTGGGATTGTGGTTGGTGCTGGCTTGATGGGCCAAATGGCTTCCTTCTGCACTGTAGGATTCTATGATTCACCTTGTTTCGGGATATACTTTTGTGTTATTGTAGGTCTCACACCTTTGTCCCAAGTCAAAGTGAATATTTCCCTTTGAAAGAGTGTTCATGTTATCAGTGGGGCTGAATGGAATTGTCTCAGTTCAATGATTTGATTTGATTTGATTTATTATTGTAACATATATTGGGATACAGTGAAAAGTATTGTTTCTTGCACACTGTACAGATCAAACATACCATTCATATTGTACATAGGGGAGAAGGAAAGGAGAGGGTGCACAATGAAGTATGACAATCATAGCTAGGAGGTAGAGAAAGATCAATTTAATATATTGTAGATCCATTCAAATGTCTGATGGCAGAAGGGGAGAAGTTGTTTTTGAATCAGTTGGTTCGTGATCTCAAACTTTTGTATCTTTTCCTGACTCAAAAAGGTGGAAGAGAGAATGTCCGGGGTACATCGTGTCCTTGATTATGCTGGCTGCTTTTCCGAGGCAATGGGATGTGTAGACAGAATCAATGGATGGGAAAGTGGTTTGCGTGATAGACTGGGCTATTATAACAATGAGTTATCTTTGCTTAACTATCTTCAAATTTCTTTTAAGCTCAGGGAAAAAGCTAGCAGAATCTAATGACGGGGGAGATGGCTTCACAGTGGAAATGTCCAGAGGCTCAGGCTAATGCTGAGAGGGTGCAGGTTAAAATCGCACCACGGTGGCCGGATTAAAATTCATTCAATAAATCTGGAAATTTAAAGCTAGCGTCAGTAATGTTGACTTTTAAATGATCATTGATTGTCATAAAACATACTATTCGTGGTGTCCATAGTGTATGGGGTGGTGCAGTAGCACAGTGGTTAGCTCTGTTACCTTACAGCGCCAGAGATCTGGATTCTGTATGGAGTTTGCACATTCCCCCCGTGCTTGCGAGGGTTTCCTCTGGGTGCTGCAGCTTCCTTCCACAGTCCAAAGATGTGCTAAATTGCCCCTTAGTGTCAGAGGGACTCGTTAGGATAAATGCATGGGGTTATGGGGATAAGGCCAGCATGGGATTGTGATCAGTGCAGACCCGATGGGCCAAATGATCTCCTTCTGCACTGTAAGATTCCGAAGTGCTATAAAAACCCATCTGGTTCATGAATATCTTTTAGGGAAGGAAATCTATCGTCTTTACCTGGCCTACATGTGAGCCTAGACCCACAGCAATGTGATTGACTCTTGACTGCCCTCTGAAATGTTCAATTGAGAAAGGCATCATGTGCTAGCTTTGTCACTCAGATCCCATGAAAGAATAAAGAAAAAAAATTACTCTTTATAGTCGTACACAAATTCAATTTTTAAAAACTATGGATCGAATTTGCTGTTTATCCGAATATTTGCTGATTACATGGGCCAGATATTTGACAACAAAGAATAACTGGTGTCTCTATTTATGGTTTGCCTCAGGAAAAGAATTATTAAAGAAAAATAAAGAAGCTTCTGCAGCCTGACCTCCTCTCCAGTAGTTCACAGCTGTTTACAGGCTTGTTAACATGCGGACCAGTGATGTTCCAGTGCTGATGAACTGCATTTACATTGCTCCAGGCAGCTTCCCCATTAGTTGGGGCTCAGTTCTGATTTCAGATTTGATTTATTATTGCCACATGTATTAGTATACAGTAAATGGCAGAACCCTTAAGAGCATTGATAGGCAAAGAGATCTGACCATACAGGTACAAGGGTCACTGAAAGTGGAGAAGGTAGTCAAGAAGGCATACGGCATGCTTACCCTCATCAGCCAGGGCACGTCATGTTGCAGTTTTATAGATCCTTAGGTAAGCCGCGTTTGGAAACAGTGCTTAATTCTGATTGCTACACTACCAGAAGGATGTGGAGGTTTGGAGAGGGTACAGAAAAGATTGACCAGGATGTTGCCTGGTATGGAGGGCATTAGTTATGAAGAGAGATTGGAGAAACTTGGTTTGTTCTCACTGGAACAATGGAGGTTGAGGGGAGACCTGATAGAAGTCTACAAGATTTTGAGGGGCATGGACAGAGTAGATAGTCAGAAGCTTTTTCCCAGGTGGGAAAGTCAACTACTAGGTGGCACAGGAGGGGCAAAGTTTAAAGTAGATGCACAAGGCAAAGTTTTTACACAGAGAGTAGTGGGTGTCTGGAATTCATTGCCAGGGGAGGTGGCAGAAGCAGATATGGTAGTGACTTTTAAGAGGCGTCTTGACAAATACATGAGTAGGATGGGAATAGATGGATATGGTCCCCTGAAGGTAGAGGGTTTTAATTAAGTCAGAAAGTATGGTCAGTGCAGGCTTGGAGGGCCGAAGGGCCTGTTCCTGTTCTGTATATTCTTTGTCCTTTGTTCTATACAGTGAAAAATATCGTTTCTTGTATGCTATGCAGACAAAATGATACCATTCATGAAGTACATAGGGAAAGGAAAAGTTTAGATTGCAGAATATAGTGTTGCAAGTAGGGTCATAGATTCTCTGATCAGTCAGCACTGTAATCCATCCATCTAATTTGCAGCACCAAATGAATAGATTTGGGGTTGTGCATCATCTGCACTGTTCTCTGCCCTAGCCTTCTCCTCCATTGGTACAGTATCACTTGCAGAATGCCTGATGGATGATGTGTGCTGTACGTCCCTGCCATAGCAGGCCCATCACCACTGTTTCAGATTCATTTCCCAGTTGTGTCCCACTTGTAAACGCCAAGACACCAGCAAGAACAATGGCTCATTTGTTTGAAGATTTATTTCTGCTATTAGCCTGTGCGCCAGGGAAGTTAACTTAACCTGTTGTAGCCCAAGAGCCTACCCCTGACCTGCACCCTCCCCGCTCCCTGCCTGGAGTCTGCCGGAGAGTGTGTGCCATTTGGAATTAGATATAAAATGCATCCAGGCTCTTAAAGCTGTGTCTGACTGAATTATGGCATGCCCTGTTTGTCAGACTGTGTACACAGTGAAGGCTTTATACCGTTTTTCTCCCAATGAAAGGCCAATAAACAATACGTCATATCCCAGAGCCAGACTGTGGTATGAATAAATGCCAGACCCAACTGAATGCAAATGTGACCTGAGTTGGGCTAAGCTGAATTAGTTTGCCAGCATTTGAATTTGTTCCAATTCAGATCACTTCAGTTCAGCTGGCTTTCCCTTTCGTAGCTAACCACGGTCACGAATGCCAAGTCATTTGAAAATGGCCAGGTTGCAGGGAATAGTCAAGATTCTTCTGGTCTCAGCATCAAGTTGCTTTGTGTCTCAAAGTGAGTCAGTGACTGCTGGGAGGAATATCGACACAACAAGAACTCACATTCAGATTAAAACCTGACTGATTGGAACAATGTCTCAGGAATCTCCACAGAGGCGCGGAGAAACTCTGTGTGTGCCAAGACACAGACAGAGAAATGAGAAATGATGAACAGATGCCTAATTTCAGGCTAAATACTTGACTCTCAATTGTGGTAACCTCGGTCAAAAGGGCAGAAAGTAGATGTTCTTTCTTGAAGCGATAAGATTTCATACTACTTATGCGAAAAAGATTACAAATTCCTCAGCCGTTTTTTAACTCCTTGTGGAAGCTGTTTATTAGTGACATTTGTGAAAAATTATTTTTTGCAAAAATAAAATGCTTTATTCACAAACTATCTGAAAGAACGTTACAAACATTTCAAAATGGCCCTGACAACAGTGCGATCAAGTTTAGGTTTCCTGCACAGATCAAGTTGCACTCTGAGCTTTCTTCAGCACAGTAAAGGGAACATTACAGGCACTTCAAAATAGTCATTACAAATGGTGCAAAGGCATTTAAGTTGTCGACATGGATCAAGTTGCACTCTGAGGTGCTTCAATACAATTGTGATACATGTACCATTCACTGTATACATTCAGTGTGAGTCATACAGCCTGAGGGGTTTGATAAAATTCCCCTCCCATCAATTCACTATGACTGAAAGTTCTTAGACAGTGACTTTCTCCCATTGCGCCTCTGTGACAGCTACCCCAAGCTTTAGTGCGTCCCTCAGCACGTAGTCCTGGACCTTGTGAAAAATTAATTTAAAAAGGGCCATTTCCTGATATTTTCCTAATGGTATCCAGTCCAATTATCCTCCATTGATCACTCAATCTTTTTCAGCCCATATAGCCAAAATAAACATTCTTTTGGTTCAACTTTTTCACCCAGAGGGTAGTGGGAATCTGGAACTCACTGCCTGGAAGGGTGGTAGTGATGGGAACCTCCACAATGTTTAAGAGGCATTCAGATGAGCACTTGAAACACTATAGCACACACAGCTACAGTCCAAGTGCCAGAAAACGGGGTTAGAGTAGCAGTGGTTAGCACTGCTGAATCACAGCACCAAGGATTTGGGTTCAGTTCCTGGATTGGGTCACTGTCTGTGTGGAGTTTGTACGTTCTCCCCGTGTTTGCGTGGGTTTCTTCAGGTGCTCTGGTTTCCTTCCACAATCTGAAAAAGGAGTGGTTAGGTGCATCAATGTATCTGAACAGGCACCGGAGTGTGGCAACTAGGGGATTTTCACAGTAACTTCATTGCCATGTTAATGTAAGCCGGCTTGGGACACCAATAAAGAAAACTTCAATAAAGATGTTTAACGGCTGGCACAGACATGATGGGCTGAATGGCCTCTTTCTGTGCTGTAAAATGCTATAACTTGCTTTCCGCATTGTTCCTTTAATATTTCCAGTACACTTTCCTCAGCGAGATGTAAAGTCAAACAAACTTTTCTTCCCTTGTATCTATCTTAGGTTAATTCTATCGTCCTTTATTGAGATTAGTGGCCAATCACTGGAAAGCTGTAGGTGATGGGGGCTAAATTTCAGGCTTTTGTGGTGAGCTGAGGCATTCACATACCACACAAAGCAAATACTCAAGACAGGAGTTGCTACTTCCTAACTGGTGAGAGAGTCAGTTTGAATAATGCTGAAGCATAAAGGCCACGTAATTATGTCCAAAAGCCCATGTACACATAGCTGGAATTGTGACTACTTATTAACCAGGGTTATGAAGCAAAGGCTTTTTCTGGTTGTCTGTGTTAACTGCTGAGAACAAATATACACTTTGGAATACCAATTCAGCTCAAGGTTTTGCTGATGGCACAGAATGAGAAAGAGGTTACCGCTGTGGGGAAGGAGAAAAGGATAGGTTTCCGTGAAGAGTGTTTTCAAATGCGGACAGAATGTTTCAATCAGCTTCGACAATTCAGTAGGGCCATCTGGATAGTCTTAAGCTGGGGTAGAAAGGGGAGTGGGGGGGGGGGGGGGGGAGCATGTGTCTGCTTCTCAGTCCACAAATGGGTTCACGTATCTTGCCTTCTGTTAAAAAGTGCATATTCAGTCTCCCATCAAATTTAGTCTCACCACCTACAGTTCTCCAGTGATTGCCACAAACCTCAACAAAGAATGGTGGAATTAACTTAAAATAGGTGCAAGTTCAGAAAATATTGTTCGACTTCACGTGCTGCTGAAGATAGTGTACTGGGAACAATAAGGAAGCAATTAAAAAAATGTTAATCGTGGAAAGCAAGTTATTGTTATTCAGCCTCCACATTCTTTGGACATGGCTTATTATTTTGTGTCATATTGATTTAAAAGTTTATTTATTGGTGTCACAAGTGGCTTATATTAGCATTGCAAATTAAGTTACTGTTAAAAATCTCCTAGTCGCCACAGTCTGGCTCCTGTTTGGATATACTGAGCTAGAATTCAGCACGGCCAATGCACCCAGCCAGCACATCTTTCAGACTGCGAAAGGAAGCCAGAGCACCCAACATGGAGGAAGCCCACAGATACATGGATAACGCACAGACTCTGCAAAGACATTGACCCATGCCAGGAATCAAACCTGGGTCCTTGCGTTGTGAGGGAGCATTGCTAACTACTGTGCCACTGTGCCGACCAACAGTATGTTGCAGTGAATTCATTTTCAATCTCTCAGCCAAACTCTTTTTGAAGTAGCTAACAAGATACTCAGAAGTCTTCAGCGAGACCTTTGGTGCAACTTCCACAGGTTGTTTCTCTTTATATAGCTGGCAAATTTGTTTCTAAAAGGCATCCATCAGTACCTTCCCAGTGATGTGCAACAACAATAAGCTCTGCAGCAAACATTAGCCTTTCTATTGTGACATTTATAATGCTCCTAATAAACCTCACCAGGTTCTATCACTGCGAGGAATTTATAGTTTATTGAGGTGGATATGTGTAATCCAGCATGTATAAAAAGAAAGGGAATAAATTTGAGCTGGTCTGAAGTGTCGGCCACGGTCGAACGTTCACCTTTGAGCCACAAGGTTGTGGGTTAAACTTAGAGATTTGAGCCCCAAAGTTTAGACTGACCATCCAGTGCTGTATTGTAAGAGTGATGCTCTGTCAAAGAGCCATCCTTTTAATGACGTGTTAAATCAAGCTCTTGTCCAGTCTCTGGTGTCTGGAACAAAATGCATAGTGCTGTCCAAAAAAAAAGGAGTGTTTCCCTCAAAGTCCTGGCTAACGATCATCTCACAACCAGCATCATGTGTTTCACTGTTGTGACAGCACGCTACGAGGAAATCATAGAACATACAACAGTGCAAAAGGAGGCCATTCGGCCCATTGAGTCTGCACCAACTACTGTTCCACCTAGGCCCTGTTCCCATAACCCCACATATTTACATCACCAATCCCCTGACACTGAGGATCAATTTAACATGGCCAATTAACCTTACCAGCATATCTTTGGACTGTGGGAGGAACCAGAGCACCTGGACTTGGAGAGAATACGCAGACACCGCTCAGTGACTCCCTGAGACCAAATTAACCCAGGTCCCTGGGGCTGTGAGGCAGCAGTGCGAACCATTGTGCCACCCAAATCAGTTGCCATTTTCCCTTCATTAAAACAGTGAATGTTAAACAAGTTTGATTCTGGCTTTGGGTCACTATCTGTGCGAGTCTGCATGTTCTCCCTGCGTCTGCACAGTTTTCCTCCTGGTGCTCCAATTTCTTCCCACAGTCCAAAAGATGTGCTGGTTAGGTGTATTGGCCATGCTAAATTCTCCCTCAGTGTACCCGAACAGGTGCTGGAATATGGCAATTGGGGGATTTTCACAGTAACTCCATTGCCGCATTAACGTAAGCCTACTTGTGACACTAATAAATGAACTTAAAATTTTAAATAAACTTTAAACTTTAACTTTGACTGCACTTCAGAAGCTGTTAAGGACAGAGGTCACAAAATGTGATGTGAGTGCAAGTCAATTTACAGACTGCTTTAGTGTCCATTTAGGGCTATATACCCCAATGCCAAGGCTGAAGTGGTTTGAGGATTGCTGTTCCCCAATGCCATGTTGTTCTTTCAAACAACATAACTAACAAAAAAGGCCTTGTGTATGTTGACATCTTTCCCACTTCTTCCAGGCATCACCATGAAGGACTGCACAATTGGGAGCCTAAGTTTCAGATGGAATGTTTTTGGGTGGTTCTGTGGAGGAGAATTGACGATACCTACCAAGTGGGGTATTTGCTGTCCAGATACTTTCCAATCCAGGCCCAGTAGTTCTGATTAGGTTGACTTCTATTTTCATGAATCATAGAATCATAGAAACCCAACAATGCAGAAGGAGGCCATTCGGCCCATTGAGTGCACTGACAACATTCTTACCCAGGCTTTATCCCCGTAACTCATATTTACCCCACTAATCCCTCTAGCCTACTCAAACCAGAACACCAAGGGCAACTTAGTATAGCTAATGCATCTTCCCAACACATCTTTGGATTGTGGGAGGAAACGGGAGTACTCAGAGGAAATCCTTGCAGACATGGGGAGAGCGTGAGACTCCACACAGATAGTGACCCAAGTCAGGGATTGAACCCAGGTCCCTGGCACTGTGAAGCAGCGGTGTGAACTACTGTGCCACTGTACCATCCCAAAACTTGAAGATGGCATCCTGGAACTAACTTGGCATCAACTAGCATCACTTCAAACTCTTAAGCATTTGATTTTTTGTGAGAGAAAACACATGCACACTCAGTAACTGGTCTCTGAAGTTGCACCTCAAGTAGCCACAAATCACTGAATGGCAGCAAAGAGATTTGAGGTTTCCAGTAATAAAACCAGGTTGCCCTGTTTTTTACAGAAACTGAGCATTGACTTGTGGCACATGGATAAGTACATTGTTGGACTCTTTCAAAGCTGACTGCAGAGCTCTTCACAGTCACTATTTTGAAGTCAGTGGAATAAAGACTAAATCAAATTTTCAGCACAGTAATTAAGCACAGATTCCAGTTTATCAATTAGAACTGTGGCACATGCATCTTCAAAGCCTCCTTCACGTTTAAAGCCCAATAGGTTGATTAGACAGCATTTGCCAGCACTTAATTGAGTAAAGCATTCTCCTGTTAATGCAAGGCGTTTTTGTGCTGTAGATTGTACCTTTTATCCAGTCACTTTTATCTTATGACTGCTACACTTGGGTTAGTGGAGACAGCTTGGGGATGTGATTGTTACAGGCCTGTACTCTCTCATTTTTACACTGGAGGTGGGATGTTTCGGCCCCGTTCACTCCGTAACCAGAAAATCCCGCCGGAGGTCCTTTCCACGGTGCACCTTTCACCTGCGACAATTTCCGTGTCAGGCGGAACGGGAACATTCACCCCATAGTGTCAGGACCATGCCTCTGTTGTGGGCTCCATTATGGCATACAGAGAGACAGTGACCACAGTGACTCCCATGAAATGACTAAAGCAGGAGAGCTTAATGTGACAGCAGAATCTTCCACTCTGGAGGCTTAACTCAGGTGGCTGGGGGGGAGGGGGGGGGTGGGGGCAGGGCAGTGTCCATTAAGGATGGTGGGTGGGAACTGTTCTGCTACTTTTACCCTCATAGTTATTCTGAAAGAGTTGGAAGGTACAGGAAGCACTTCTAATTACAGTGTAACTGTTTTAACAACCCAGATTGAGCCCCTGCACAGGACAACTCCCATCTCCCCACCTTCACCCACCACCACCCCCCCAGAGGACCATCCACTGCTAACAAGGACCCACCTCCCCCTCTATTTGCCTGACACTTCTCCCCCAGTCCCCTTCCCCCATTCCCTGACCTGACAGCCACTCTCCAGCTCAGCACACCTAACCCTTGCCCTGATCTGACCCATGACACCACCCCCCCCTCCCCGCCCCCAGTGATGTCTGAACTCCCTTATCCCATTTATTTACTTTTTAAACCTATCATCTCCCTTTCAGTGGTCGCTTAAAGCTCAGCTGCTTTGTGGCGTCGTGCTGTAAAAAGAGAGTGGGGGCTCCTTCGCTTCGCTCCTTCATCCCAGGGCTGCTTTACGGTTCCGGTCTCAGCAGGCCCACGTGAGGATGGTCAGGCAAGACAGAGGCTTAGGAATCCCAGAGAGGTCAAGTGGTCAAGGAACAGCAATCTGCCACAGGTTTTTATTTTTTTGTTAGTGTTACAAGTCGGCTTACATGAATGAAGTTCCTGTGAAAATCTTCTTGTTGCCACACTCTGGCGCTTGTTTGGGCACACTGAGGGAGAATTTAGCATGGCCAACGCACCTAACCAGACTGCTGGAGGAAATTGGAGCACCCAGAGGAAACCCATGCAGACTTGGGGATAACGTGCGGACTCGTCACAGACAGTGATCCGAGGTGGAGAATCGAACCCGGGGTCGCTGGCGCCTGTGAGGCAACACTGCTAACCACTGCGCCCGTGTATGTGTGGGCTTCCTACTGGTGCTGCGGTTTCTTCCCATAGACATGCTAGTTAGGTGCATTGACCTGAACAGGTTACTAGGAGAATTTCACAGTAACTTCTTTGCGGTGTTAATGTAAGCCTGACTTGCGATTAATAAATAAACTTTAACTTTAACCAAGGAAGTTATGGGCCAATGTGATTCTTACAGCAATGTGAGGGGGATGTAAGAATCTCCCATCAGCCATACAACTCAAAGACATAAGGGCCTTTTGAATGGGCTGCAGCAATATGGTATCCAGTGCAGAGAGCATGACCCAGCCAAACACCTTCTCTTGCTTTATTCCCAAGGAGGTGTATTGATCAGTATTTAAGCCTTGACGCTGAATAATAAGCAAGAATCGCCATTAAAGCTGCCAGACTGATTAAAAACTGCGAGGAAATAAAGCTGCATGTGTCAGATTCACAGCTGCTTATGTTTATTTGTAGATAATAGTTAAAAATTCATGCTGCTGAATTCACTGACACTTGGCAGTCACTGCAGTGTGAACAGGCCTGCTCTCTGGTTTTCTGATGGTGTTTGCCTGCAAGACAGTAAAGGAATGAGAGTTCGTTCAGTTCCCAGTTCATTCCGGGACACGGGTGGTTAAGGGAAGTTGCTGGGAAAGGGTGATGATCGAAACCACGAAGGTTTAGTTAATGTGCTTCCTTTTAAACCTGTCAAATATTTGAATAAATAGGGTAGTTGCTTTGTGAAGCAGATGCATTGAAGTGTTGTCTAGTGAGGAACTGTTACACTGTCATCCTCCTTACGCCCTCAGGAAGCAATTCAAGTTGTTCTGGGCGAGGGGAGGCAAGTTCCAGCCACAGACCAAAATCTGTCTGTTTTGGCTAAACATTTGACACCGTTCCTTCAGAAATTCACTGCTCCTATTTGTTTGTTGTTTTAAAAATGGGTGGAGAATCGAATAATCTTTCTGAGACTACACCCTCAACATCTTCCAAATTAAAGTTTTTCTCTGCTCCAAAGACACACCCTGCATATAGAGAGAGCTTGCAAGCTGATTTTAAATGGAGGAAATGGAAGTAAGTCACTTTTATAGAATTGTAGAAAACTGGTGGCACGGTGGCACAGTGGTTAGCATTGCTGCCTCAAATTTCCAGGGACCCAGGTTCGATTCCCGGCTTGGGTCGTTGTCTGTGTGAAATCTGCATGTTCTCCCTGCGACTGTGTGGGTTTCCTCTGGGTGTTCTGATTTCCAAACCCAAAGATGTGCAGGCGAGGTTGATTGGCCACTCTTAATTGTCCCAGAATATGTATGTTGGAGGGATTTGCAGGGTAGATACCACAATAGAGCAAGGAGCATGGGGTAATGAGCAATCGAGACTTGGTGCGTTACTGCATATGAGCTGCAGTGTTTTGGAAGGTTACAAAGTGTATAACATGAAAGCAAACCAGGTATGCATTGGAGTAGTCGATTCTGGAGGAAGCAAAATTCTGAATAATGGTCTCAGCAGTTGATAAACTGTAGCAAAATCAAATTGAGCAATGCCGCACGGGTAAAAATGGTCATAGTGATGGCACAGATATGTGGTTGGCCATTCATTTCAGGGTCGGATATGACCAAGTTGCAAACAGAATTCAGCCTCTGACAGTTGCCAAGGAGAGGGATGGGGTTGGTAACCAGGGTGTAGAATTTCTGGCAGTGTCTCCAATATTTAATCGCAAGAAATTTCTGCACATCCAGTCCTGGATGTCAGATAGGCAGTCTTGATAGGTCCTCATCCCAGGGCTTGAACCCAAAAAATGGATGCTGACTTGCAAATGCAGTACTGAGAGAATGCTGCACTATTGGAGGTGCTGGCTTTGGGGTGAGAAGTTAAACTGCTTCATAGAACCCTACAGTATAAAAGAAGCCATTTGGCCCATCGAATCTGCACTGACCACAATCCTACCCAGGCCCTATCCCCGTAACTCTATGCATTTACTCTTGCTAGTCTCACTGACTCGAGGGTCAATTAAGCAAAGCCAATCAGCCTAACCCACACATCTTTGGAATGTGGGAGGAAATTGGAGGAAAGCCATGCAGACTCAGGGAGAATGTGTAAACTCCACACAGACAGTGATCCAAGCTGGGGATTGAACCTGTGTCCTTAGCACTGTGAGGCAGCAGTGCCACCCATCTTTGTTATGTGGTTATAGAAGAGTTATTCCTGGTGTACTGAATAACATTTATCCGTCAATCAATATCATGGAAAGAGATTATCTGGTTATTATATTAACGTTGTTTATGGGAGTTTGCCGCTCACATTTAAACGGTGACTGCGTTTCAAAATGTACAGTGTGGTAAAGTGTTTTGAGGTCCCTGGTGTTCATGGAATGGTCTTTTCTTCTCTGACTGAGAAATTGTACAATTTGCCAAGCATTAGTGAAAGGAAAAGACAGTTAAATTGATAGAAACGGGGAAACAATTCTAATGGTGATAAAACTGAAAGGGAGACGAGGGGGGAATAATGATCTTTTAACTTCCACTGGAGTGTTCCAAAATGCGAGTACAATACGAGGCAAATTCTTTTGGTGCTGTTTCAGATAAAAGTAATAAAGCTTTCATCCAGGAACTGAAGATTATTTCAAAGCGATGCTGTTTATTAGGCATGATCTAATCATTGATTGCTGATTAATCACACACAAAGCTTCAGAGATCTTAAGCCTCAAACTTGAATGTATTATCGTGTCATCTTCACAGGCTGGGAGCCGATTGATTTCTTTGGTGAAAGCGAGAAGGAAAATCTTTTTAACCACTCTGGTTAATCCTCCCAGCGATTTGTTAGCCACGAAAATATGTGGAGCCACACAGGCCATCAGCAAAATAAAAAACAGGAAGCTCAGCTGAGTTTCTGAAGTTTGTCATTAGTAAAAGGACGAGGTTTGCCTTCATCGGCATTGGATTCAGTGCATTCTGCTGCATATGTCTGATTATCCACCATCCTCTCTGCACCTTCCTGGAGTGTATTCCCAGGAGCAATTCTCAGAAAGTGTGTCCTTGTTAAGTACTGTGGTTCATCCAGGGCAGTTCAAATTTACATTAACCCGCAGGTTAGATGTTTCTTCAGGGATTCTGTCTGAGAAGTTGTCTTCTGACTCGTAATTCATCAATGAATCACTTCTTTCCCCTTCCCTATCAATTTTCGAATGTTCCTCTGTCAAATATTAGTCAGCTGTTGGTGGGAGTGGGTGGGCAGAGATTGGGAGGGTGCGGGCGGGGGGATATGTGGTTGATGTTGGACTCAAGTAATCCTCATGGACTGTGTTGTATTGAACCAGCTCACACTAAACCCGCTGTTAGCTTCAGAACAAAGGACCCCACACTTAGGGAGGACACTGCAAAGTGACTTTTGGAAATGGGAATTGGCCAAATTATTTGCTTAGGTTAGGAGAATCATGGAAAGTAAAGTTTATTTATTATTAGTCACAAGTCAGGCTTATGTTAACACTGCAATGAAGTTTCTGTGAAATTCCCCTTGTCGCCATACTCCAGTGTCTGTTCGGCTCAATGCACCCAATCAGCACGTCTTTCAGAATGTGGGAGAAAACCGGACCACCTGGAGGAAACCCACACAGACACAAGGAGAATGTGCAGAGTCTGTACAGATAGTGACCCAAGCTGGGGATCGAATCCTGGTCCCCAGCGCTCTGAAGCAGCAGTGCTAACCACTGTGCTGCCATGCTGTTTCCTTCGGAGCAGAAGAAGGTCATTCAGCCCATCGAGCCTGCACCGACAACAACCCCACCCAGGCCCTATCCCTCTCACCCACCTTGGTCCATCCACCTAACCCTCACATCTATCTTTGGACTGTGGGAGGAAACTGGAACCCCTGGGGGAAACCCACGCAGAAACGGGTTTTCAAACTCCACAAAGTAACTGAGTCCGGAATTGAACCCAGGTCCCCCGACACTGAGGGCCGTGGTCCGAACCACTGTGTCACTGTGCAACCCACGGGAAGCTGAGGAATTGTGCGTGTGTGTGTGTGTGTGTGTGTGTGTGTGGTTGGGAGAGGGGGTGAAGCAGGGAGGGGGTACCGTGTATGGCAGGAAAATTTGAAGACAAAGAAGGAAGGAAACTGTTACTGAGGAACTCGAGGGCACACAGAGAGCAATAGGCTGAGGGCCTAGCTGCCTGTGCACAGCAGACACTACAGAATGCCAGCTCCCAGCAATAATGCCGAGTTCAGCAGTCATTCATTTTCTGTTTAACAGAGAGTCTGAGGGCATTCACCCATGGAAAATAGTTAAAAATTCTACACATTCATCCAATTCAGCTTCAAGCATCCGCTGAAGTCACTAAGGGTGAAATAACAGGGCCGAGAAATGTCTCGTTTCTCATGCTGTTCTCATTCCCCGGTTTTTATATCTCATCTGTGAAAAGTGCACAAACCATAAAATGTGGCGCAACTCAAATAAATCACAAAAGCCATTGATTAAATATTTAAAGCACCGTCTTCCATAGAAATGTGAAACTTGAACCTGATGCTCTTTGGAGCACGCGTGACTACCTGGCAGTGACAGAGTCCTCAGCCAACATCTCAATCTCAATAATTGGCAAACCAGTGACCAGGAACACAGGGTGGTCGGGGACTGAGGAAGGACTGAGCTCTCCCTGGCAGTGATAATGACTTCAGAAACTGAGGTT
This sequence comes from Sphyrna mokarran, assembly GCA_024679065.1. NCBI lineage: Eukaryota > Metazoa > Chordata > Chondrichthyes > Carcharhiniformes > Carcharhinidae > Sphyrna > Sphyrna mokarran. The sequence continues at coordinate 23,805,712 of JAGIQG010000006.1, forward strand.
GGGTTGCGGATGTCTGGGATGAAGTGAGGGGAGGAATGCATTTTGAAACTCACTGGGTGGAATTTTATCACTTTTTTGACTGTGTGTTAACAGTAGCACAGTGGTTATCACTGCTGCTTCACAGAGCTGGGGGCCAGGGTTCGATTCCCATCTTGGGTCACTATCTGTGTGGAGTTTGCTAATTTTCCCTGTTTTTGCTTGGGTTTCCTCCGGGTGCTTCAACTTCCTTCCACTGCAGGTTAGGTGGATTGACCATGCAAAATTGTCTCTTTGTGTCAGGGGGACTACTAGGGTGAGCATATGGAATTATGAGTACTGGGCTTGGGTGGGATTGGCACTGGTTGGTGCAGACAAGATGGGCCAAATGGCCTCCTTTTGCACTGTAGGATTCTATGAGCCCAGGCAGGAAAAGCTGTTGTAATCCATGAGCTCCACTGCTGGTTTTATTTTTTGATACTTAGTAGCTATTAGAAAGAGAATATGGAGCTCTGAAAATTCTCTGACACCAAGTTCATAAATGAACTGTGTCTGAAGCTAAAACAGTTGAACACCATTATCATCTAGAAGGACAGAAGCAGGCACATAGGAACAACACCACCTGCAAATTCCCTGCCAAGTTACTCAACATCTTGACTTGGAAATTTATCTGTATTCCCTCACTGTTGCTGGTTCAAGATCCTGAAATTCCCCCCATAACAGCACAACGGGTGTACCTACACTGCAAGGAATGTAGGGGTTCAAGAAGATGGTTCACCACCATCTCCTCAAGGACAATTGGGGATGGACAATAAATGCTGGTTTAGCTTATCACGCCCCCAGCCTGCAAGTGGATTTTTAAAAATTACATTGCAGAGCCAGTATCCCACGCAGACCCAATTCCCATAGCCCCTCACATTTACTCTGCTAATATCCCTGCCATGAAAAGGTTAATTTTGCATGGCCAATCAACCTGACCCACATACACATGCTGGCCTTGAATTGTGTTTTAAATTCTGCCAGCTATACCTTCCCTGGTGTCTAGAAGTTGTTTGAAGATCCCTGTGAGAGAATCAAGGGCTCAATCGGCAAAGGCATATCAACTTGTCCGATGGCAGTATCTACATGTCACTCTGTGAGATGCTTCTCTCCTGAGTTAACCATGAAAGCTCTTTTTAACTTTGATCTTGACATCTTTGGCAATAATGTCACATGTGGAATTAGGGTCTCCTGGTCTCAGTTGCCTACTGTAGCTGCCTTGTGTCTCTTGAATCAGAAGATTGAGGGTTTAAATCCCACTCCTGAGACTAGCAAACAGAATCTAGAATATGCAATATTGAGGAAGTGCTATTATCAATGCTGTCTTTTGGCTCGTACCTTGAACCAAGCTCTCACTTGCTCCTTCAGTGGACAGCATGGTAGCACAGTGATTAGCACTGCTGCCTCTTCGCACCAGGGATCCGGGTTCAATTCCTGGCTTGTGTCACTGTCTATGTGGAGTTTGTACTTTCTTCCCCTGTTCGCACGGGTTTCCTCCCACAGCCCAAAGATGTGTAGGTCAGGTTGATTGGCCGTGCAAGAATTAACCTTAGTGTGTCAGGGGGATTAACAGAGTAAATGTGAGGGGTTATGGAAATCGGGTCCGAGTGGGATTGTGTTCGGTGCAGACTCGATGGGCCGAATGGCCTCCTTCTGCACTGCAGGGATTTTATGAACTACAAGCTATTGTGGTGCTATTTCAAGAGCAGCTGAGCTCCAGCCCTGTTTAATGTACTTGTCCCTCAACCAACACCAAAATGCAGATTGCTGTTTGTGGGAGCTTGCTCTGCACAAGTTGGCTGCCGTAATTCCTGCTTTACGACACTCCACCAGTTGTGGAACCTTATAGAATGTCCTGGAGTTATGAAGGGCACTAAATAAATGCAAATCTTTTATTTAACTGTCACTATAATGATACTGATCTTATTTATTCTTCAGTGTTCTTGACCATGTAGTTTGCCACTAATAACGTATAAGTCATATTAATCATCAGGTAACAGACAATGAGATGGATATTAAAATCATTCACGACTGTATGATCATAACCATGGCAACCTCACAGTTCACATCTCTTTCTGCTCGGAGTGACGCTCTGGCTGTGAAAGTAATTGATTGGCTTAATGTTAATGAACCCTTGGTCCGTTCCAGGTGTAGCTGTTGGGTCAGAGGACATCGAACATCTGGTTCTTTTTTCATGGTTTTGGAGAAAATAACAAGTTAAAATCAGCCATGTAATTGCAAAGTGCATTTAAATCAGAGGGAGACCATGTGCGAGAGCCCCAGCCCAGTCATGTTGACTTTCACTGCTCTGCAAGAATGGTTCATCTCCCTGGTATTCAGTTTTAAGCTCGGCTCCATGTGCAAAGTTGCCTTATGGGGGAGGACATGGCGCAGGACCAGGGTTCGATTCCTCCGTATTGTAATGGCATTTTTAGAATTTGTCACCGCGACAGGCACGTAGAAGAATGAGGGAAAATCAAATTGAGGTATACAAGATGATAAAAGGTATGGATAAAGTAGAAATGGAGTGGATACTTCCTCTTATGGGGCGTTCTCGAACGAGTGGTCATAGTCTTAGAATAAGCAAATTTAAAACAGAGTTGAGGAGAAACTACTGCTAAAGGGTTATGACTCTGTGGAATTTGATATCCCAAAGTGTGATGGATGCTGGGATAGTGAGTAAATTTAAGTGGGAGCTAGACAGATTTTTAATTGGTGATGGGTTGAAAGATTATGGGGAGAAGGCAGGAAAATGGGGATGAGGAGCGTATCAGTTATGAATGGTAGACCAGACTCAATAAGCTGAATGGCCTGCTTTAGCTTCTATCTCTTATGAACTTATGAACCTCTGTCGGGTTGAATTTTCCCAATCCAGTAGAATGGGTGAGAAGGCAGGACTGGAAGCAACATGAGAAAATAGCACATCCGTTTTCCTGACCAACATGCTCCTTCTTGCCTTTGAGGCCTCTTGTCAGAAATGGAGTTAAACTGGCTACCCACACAGTGACAACAAATAGCCAATTAGAGAAGCTACATGCCCACTTTGGGACAAATTGCTGAAGCCAATGGGATCTTCCCAATGGTGAACTGGTCCCCCACAGTCAAAGCGCATCAGACACCTTGAGGAGACCTAATTGCAGCAGGTCTGAGGGAATGGTGTGTGTGGTTGAGGGAGTGATGATTGTTGAATGTACGGGTGCCATCGACACCACCCTGGAACCACTGTTCAACATGCCGGCCAGAAGGGTAAGTGGAATGGAAGATTATGCAAGGAAGTGTTCCTCCAATCAGAGGCCATTCCTCTCTCACATTTGCTGCTGATCAACAAACGTGGGAGTAAAACTGCCTCCTCTGATTGGAGGAGCAATGAATATTTCAGGGAGGATCGAGGGAGAGAAAGAGGCTGGCTATGAGAGACCCAGGGTGAACAAGCTGGAACTAACTACCCAGGGCACAGGGTGAAAACACTCATGGCCAGTGGCTATGTGAGACAGAGAATGTGTGACAGCCAGAGTATACATGAGAGGAGGAGAGAGGGGGAGTGTATAGAAACCTTATGGAAATTTATAAAATCACGAGGGGCATAGATAAGATGAATAGTCCAAGCCTTTATTCCAGGATAGGGGAGTACAAACTGAAGGGCATAGATTTAAGATGAGGGGAAAGATTTAAAAGGGACACGAGGAGCAACTTTTTCACACAGAGGGTGGTGCTTATATGAAATGAGACAGTAGAAGAGGCGGTAGAGCAAGTACAATTACAGCATTTAGAACACATTTGTTCAGGTGTATGGATGGGAAAGGTTTAGAGAGATATGGGCCAAATGTAGGCAAATGCGACAGATTCAGTTTAGGAAAGCTGGTCGACATAGATGTCTTGGGCCAAAGGTCCTGATTTTGTGTGTGTGTGTGTGTGTGTGTGTGTGTGTGTGTGTGTGTGTGTGTGTGTGTGTGTGTGTGTCTGTTGGGAGAGGGAGTGTATGTTGGGGGGAGGTGGGAAGATGGAGAGCTGGAGAGAGTGTGTTGGTGGGAGAGGGAATTGTATGTCGGGGCATGGGTCAGAGGCTCCTTCTAGAAAGTTGCACCAGCATGCACTCTGACAAGATGGAGTACACCTCACCATCTCGCCATCAGGGCAATGTCACACACCAGAATGTTCAGCCCGTAGTCTGATCTTCTGAATGGGTTGGAGACAGCTCCTGGGATAAAAGGTGAAGTCACACGTAGGCTGATAGTATCACTGTGCTGAAGTTATTGCGAAAATCCCCTAGTCACCACACCCCGGCACCTCTTTGGGTACACTGAAGGAGAATTTAGAATGGTCAGTGCACCCAACCAACATGTCTTTTGGACTGCAGGAGGAAACTGAGCGCCCAGGGGAAACTCACGCAGACGTGGGGAGAACGTGCAGACTCTGCACAGACGGCGACCTAAGCCAGGAATCAAACCCAGATCTCTGATGCTGTGAGGCAGCAGTGTTAACCACTGTCCCAGTATTAGGATTTGATAGACTGGTTCAAGGGCTTCTTAAAAAATGAAATGATCTGGAAACCATTAAAGAGGAGAAATCCACTCAGTCAAACTCTTGTCAAATATTTGTTCCTCTATCACTGTTTCTCCCTAGTAATAAGTGCCGCAAGCCTTTTACAGACTTGTACAAGGAAAACAGCTGAGGTTGAAATGTGTCAGACACATGATGAGCGAAGGACCTGCCTTTGGGCAGAGCATACATGCATGAATGAATATGCTTGTTTCTGAAATCACCATTGCTCAGATTGACACATCTCAAAGCAGACAGGGGAAGCAGGGTCACGGCACTTGATATTTCCATCATCACTGGTGCAAATTTGTTGAAAAGTATTAATGACAAAAATTAATTGTGAATAGAAGGACTTACTACTTTTTTTTAAAAATCACACACAAGGCTTAGAACCCACTGTAAATTGTGGGATGTCCCAGGCACATCATTCAGGTCTAAATGCCAACCCCAAATTCAAATCACTAGCCCTCTTTCATCCACAGCAATGAAAAAGCACCTTGGTCTCTACCAGAGAAAAGGCTAGTTCTGCCGGCTTCAAAAATGAAATTGCTGTGATAATGACTGGAAAGAGTTTCCCTGTGGAGAAAATGGATTGAAATGGGGACTAGGGGGACTGTTCAGCATTGCAGACTCACTGCAAGAATTGGGCCAGGTTTTACTTCCAACACAGCTTTTTCTGACACATGGAAATTATGGTCCGATTCTCCCAGTAAATCATCAGCATGAAATCAAATCACCAAATTCGGGAGCCAGTTGTCGGGGCTGCACACTTAATCCTCTTTTGCAGCACTGCGTGAGAACACATGAAGGGTTGCCAGGAGCAGCGTTGGCGCTGGGATTGCCAGATCAGGAGCTGCTTTAAGCCGTTATCATGGCTAACTGAGCCCACCTCATGCAGTGCCAATTATAAGAGCAGAATTTGTATTAGATTAGTGTTGGTGGCACTTTCACATAGTGTGCAACCCTACTTACCCACCATCATCCATAACTAAACTTGTCAACTGGAGGACATGAATTAAAAAAAATCTTCCCTGGTAAGGATCCACCAAATTTAACTTGGGAAGGTAAGGCCCGTTTTTCAGGAACAGGGATGCAAAAGGCTCTTGATGTGGAAGAAGCAATCAAAAGGAAGGTATTTTTTGTGTTGGGTTGATAAGTACTGTAATTTCTTTAGAAGCGGACAGTGTCTGTTGTGCAGACAGTACTGGCTGTTTCAAGTCAACACATGACTCCTTTTGTCCAATGGAGAAGCAAATGTCATAAATCAGTTGACTGAAGGTGCAGTGAAGTAGTTAAAAGGGTTCAAGAAACAGTGAGAGAGGAAACCAAAAGATAAATAATGCTAGAAAATCTCAGCAAATCTGGCAGCATCTGTAAGGGGAGAAAAGAGCTGACGGTTTGAGTCCAAACAACGCTTTGTCAAAGGACCATCTGGACTCGAAATATCAGCTCTTTTCCCTCTTTACAGGTGCTGCCAGACCTGCTAAGATTTTCCAGCATTTTATCTTTTGGTTTCAGATTTCAACATCTGCAGTAATTTGCGTTTATGAGAGAGGAGATACTGTGCTATAAAGTGCTGTAACTCGAAAGTTGGCTGGCCCATCTGGATTTGCAGAAAGTTAACTGTTAAGGAGGGAGAATTTATAGCCCTAGAAATACCTTGTAATTAATGTACAAAGAGGCAACCCTCTGCTTAATATATTCAAATCATTTATCAAGGAAGAGAGATTGAATTTATATCTTTTATCAAGTGCTGCATAAAATGTGTACACAGTAATGGCCAGTTCTCCACACATCGCTGTTTTTTTGTTATGCAATGATCTTTTTTTAAAGTGGCCAAGCCAGACTTTACAAAGCCAAGTGAAATCAGGAAGGAAGATACTTGTCTTTTCAGAGAAATAAGTATCCAGAGATTTTAGTTTGACTCCCTTTGAGCACCACAGGGCTGGTATTGCAAAAGGATGATTGTATCTGAAGCAAGAACAGAAAATGCTGAAAACACACAGTGTCTGCGAAGACAGGAAGTGAATTGGCAGGGGAGGGGGCAGAATTTTCCTGAGCTGAGGGTGAGGGCCTAGAAAGTAGCAGTAACCCCCATTGAGATGGTACGGTGATGACTCTATGTTGGTTCTCCGGAGTGGGAGCGGGGGTTGGGGGAGTGGAGAGGTGGGGTGGATGGTGGTGAAGGTGGAGGGGGAGTGGGCACGGGTTGGTGGGAGAGTGGGGTTAGTGTTGACTATCTGCCCATTGGAGGCAGGCAGGCTGTCAAGGTCATGCCACGTCCTGAAAAAAGTGACGCAGGTTTGCAAGAGTCATATGGGCCTTCTGCAGTGTTAGGAATCTGGCAAATCTTCGGAGGTGGCCTACCGGCTGCTAATCTGAGGATCATCAGAGGCTACACCAAATAGAGTCAGAGTCATAGAGGTTTATAGCACGGAAACAAGCCCTTTGGCCCAACATGTTCATGCCACTCAGTTTTTAACCACTAAACTAGCTCTATTTGCCTACATTTGAGCAATGTCCCTCTACACCATGTAACTGTCTAAATGTTTTTTAAAAGACAAAATTGTACCTGCCTCCACTACTGCCTCTTGTAGCTTGTTCCAGACCCTCCTTAGGACTATCTACCATATTTATGTTACTCATTATTTTGTGGAACTCTATAAGGTCACTCATAAGCCTCCTATGTTCCAGGAAAAAAAAGTCCCAGTCTATCCAGCCACGCCTTATCACACAAACTATCAAGGCCCAGTAAAATGTCGGGATGAGGGAAACACAAGACTCAATGGGGAGAAGTGGCAGCAAAATGCACACACAAGTGGTCTGTCCCTTCAGAGTAAGGATCCTCACAGTTCTTAGCCTTGTTTTTCTATGACTCCCTCTGGAAACTGGGCCAGTACATGAGAGAGAAGGGAACCGATGGTTACAGTGGTGGATTTTGGTGAGAAAAGATAGGAGAACGTTTGAGTGGAGCATCAACCCTGGTTGGACCAAATGGCCACTTCCTGTGCCAGATATCCCATGCAATTCCTCTGTTGCACTCTGTTCCCTCTCTGACTCCTCTCTCCTGCTGCCCCTCCCCCTCAAAAGAACATGATGTTGTCACAGTGCAAGAGGTCGCAATGGTGCAGTGAAATGGAAACATTCACTGGGACATTGGGAGACCTCAACTTTCACCACCTTGCCCCTCTTCTTCTCTCTTACTTCTCCTCTTTCTCTCTCCCCTTGCTTCAGCCCTCCCTTTCCTCATATCCACTCTGTTGTGACATCTTGTCTTCTTTGTCTCCTGCACCCCCACCCCCGCCACCCCGCCATCTGACAATCAGCGAAAGCAGAATGAGAAACCATCAGACCCATTCCAGGGGCAGCATGCTGGCACAGTGGTTACCTCACAGCACCAGGGTCCCGGGTTCAGTTCTGACCTTGGGTCACTTTCGGTGTGGAGTTTATACAGTCCCCGTGTCTGCATGGGCTTCCTCCGGGTGCTCCAGCTCCATCCCACACTCCAAAGATGTGCAGGTTAGATGGATTGGCCGTGCTAGGGATATGCCCTAGGTGGGATTGATATCGGTGCAGGCTTGATGGGTCAAATTGCCTTCTGCACTGTAAATTCTATGAAATACAGGAAGTTACGGGAATGGGGCCTGGGCAGGATTGTTGTTGGTGCAGACCTAATGGGCCAAATGGCCTCCTCCTATTCTGCAGGGATTCTATGATTCATTCTGGCCCCACCAGCACTTGAGAGGTTAAAAAGAATGATGAGTTAACAACATCCATCTCCCACCACAAACTATAGGCTGTCCATCAACCAACCAGAAAGATCCTATGCAATCCACCCTTCACACCATCCAGCCTTTACTGAACGATCATCGTTCAGCCAGCATTGCATTTTTAAGACCTTTATTTTTATTGAATGCCAGCAAGGACTAATCTCAATTTGCCTTGACATGTTTATTTAAATAAAAGTTTTTCAAGAAACTTTTGATCAGTTTAATCTAAAGTTTAATTTAAAGATTTGAGGTTTTGGGATCAGGCTGATCAGCAGAAGGAAAATGGTTATAGATGGAGCATTGTTTCTTTAATATGTATGAGATATATTTAGCCCCATTCTGACCCCGACCATCTGATGCAAGTCGGCTTATTCTATAAATATTTCACGCAGATAAAAAAAATTGCAACAAATTAGAGGGTGGGGGAGTGGTGTCTGAAGGAGCAAAAGCTTGATGGCATCATGTTAGCAAGCAGTTAATTCTCCTCAGGCGGAGACTGCAAGCGAATGACTCAAACACAAAAAGTTTATTTATTAGTCACAAGTAAGGCTTACATTAACACTACAATGAAATTATTGTGAAATTCCTCAAGTCGCCACAGTCCCAGTCAATGCACCTAACCAGCATGTCTTTCAGACTCTAGGAGGAAACTGGAATGCCCAGAGGAAACGCACGCAGGCATGGAGGAAACTCCATACAGTGACCCAAGCCGGGAATCGAGCGCAGGTCCCTGGTGCTGTGAAGCAGCAGTGCTAACCACTGTGCCATCTTGCAGCCCACCTCCAGCGAACAGCAGAGCTGAAGCTGTCCTTTGTCAGTTGTGCTTTGTGAGTAGATGGACCAGCAAGTGTGACATTGAGAACAATGCTGGAAAGTGACAAGATGGACTTCAGACCCCAAGTCATCCTGAGTCAGCTACCTTCAGTGTTAAATTAGGTTTTGGAATGCATTACAGATCTTGGGAAGCGAAGGGAGTGTAGGGTGAGGGAGGGGAGCATTGGTGATGACGAGGTGGAGGGAAGAATTGGGTGCTCACATTATCCAGATGCCAGGTGACCTTTCATCATAGAATTCCTACAGTGCAGAAGAAGGCTATTTGACCCATCGAACCTGCACCGATAGCAGTCCCACCCAGGTTCTAACTACCTATTTACTCTGTTAGCTCCCTAATACAAAGAGCTAAGTTAGCATGGCCAATCCACATAACCTGTACAGCTTTGGACTGTGGGAGAAAACCAGAGCACCTGGAGGAAACTCACACAGACATGGGGAGAACTTATAAACTCCACACAGACAAGGCCAGAATCGAACCCGGTGCGTGAGGCAGCAGTGCTAACCACTGCGTTATCGTGCTGCCCTAAACTTTGTGATTCAGAAGCCCCCCCCCCAACTTCCGCCACCCAACAAGGGAGGAGTGTAAAGGGGTGCAAATCTGCCCCATCGATTACATCCATGTACGGAACGCTGTGTAAAAAGCTAAATGTGCATTTTAAATTCTGACAGACTTCAAACAACTCATTGTTGGGTGGTTTACTGTTGTTGTAACCAAATATCATTTTGGAGGGAGGGAAGTGGTGTTCTGCTGGATTTCCTGTGGCATCCTTGGAGTAAACAATCTTCACAGCCGCACACACTGCGCGGAATTCTGCCAAACCAACCAGCCCACCTCTGCCCCATGTTTAATGGGTAATGCAGGGACAAATAAAAGCGTGTGATCCAGAAATCAGTTTCACGCCAGCATCTATTACAGTGGAATCTTTCATCGGTGCCTGCCATGGTAGGTCAGAAAAGCCATCACAGCACGGTGTGGACCTCATTTGCATCCCATTAATGGGATGCAGATGAAGGCCCGACCACCACATTTCCCCTTCGCCAGATTCGCAGAGATGGGTCGTGGAAAAACACACCGGTGTAAAATACATCCAGCAGAATGTGGCGTGCCAAAGTTGGAACTTAGAAGAACAGCTGTTAGCATTGTTTCCTCACAGCAGCAGCGTTCGATTCCCAGCTTGGGTCACTGTCTGTGTGGAATTTGCACATTCTCCCAGTGTCTGCGTGGGTTTCCTCTGGGTGTTCTGCCTTCCTCCCACAGTCTGAAAGATGTGCTGGTTAGGTGCATTGACCCAAACAGGCATCGGAATGTGGCGATTAGGGGAATTTCACAGTAACTTCATTGCAGTGTTAATGTAAGCCTTACTTGTCACTAATAAATAAATTCTACGTTACTTCCATACAGTGCAGAAGGAGGCCATTCAGCCCATTGAGTCTGCACTGACCACAATCCCACCCAGGCCCTATTCCCCTCATATTTACCCTGATAATCCCCCTGACATCAGGACGAATTTAGCATGGCCAATCAACCTATCCTGCACATATTTGGACTGTTGGAGGAAACCTGAGCATCAGGAAAAAACCCGCGCAGATACAGGGAGAATGGGCGAATTCCACACAGACACTGACTCGAGGCTGGAAATGAACCCGGGTCCCTGATGCTATGAGGCAACAGTACTAACCACTGTGCCATCTTGTCACACCATAATTATCTGAACAAAGCCTGGGACTGCCTTTGAAATTGAAGATGAAGGCTACCTGCAACTCTGGTCCTTGGAACACCAGGTTAAAGTCCAACCAGCTTATTTGATATTAATCCCACAAGCTTTTGGAAACAGTGTTCCTTCGTCAGGTGTGTGGAAAGTCCTGATCAGAGAAAGGCATATAAAGACACACACAGTTTACAGAATACTGATTGGAATGCAAGTCTTTGCAGCTAACCTGCTGTTCAAGTCTTGGAACACAGCAGTGAATCAACAGAACATCTGAAGGTGGATCTTCCAGAAAGGGGTCCATCTTCCAGCCTCAGAATGTTCCTGGAGATCCACCTTCGCTTTCAGGTGATCCACTTCCTTTCTGTAACAGTAGATCAGTGATGTTAAGCATGTTTTCAATGTGGCACCCAGACATAGCAGTGGACTAAACGGCATCCAGGCCTCTTCCTGCGGTGTGTTAATTACCCAGAGGTGTAATTAATGAGGCTGGATCCGGAAGATTTGGCGTGTTTTCCTGCCGACTTCCTCAGTGGGACGTAGCCCATGCTCCTGCCTCCACCGGGCACTTGTCAAGATGGGAGAATTTGCTCAGTTTTTAAGCCTTTGGAGAATGAGGGAGGGGGAGAAGGATTCCCAAGCTGATTATCATCTTGCTGAACTACACCTTTTTACAAACATTCCTTCCATGGCCCACAAATCCTGGTGTTAGACTTGAACCCAGAGTTTACAGTCCAGTGGCAGTGACACTGCCATTGTACCTCAAGACAAGTTTCCCTTGAGCTTCCGCCAAAGTAATGGCAGGAAATCGGCGGTCAATGCCAACGGACATGTCTCTTCGGGCAATATCAGATGCCTGCAGTTGAATCGGGGCAGCATGGTGGCACAGTAGTTAGCCACTGCTGCCTCACAGTGCTAGGGACTCGAGTTCAAATCCGGCCTTGGATGACTCTCTGTATGGAATTTGCAGGTTCTCCTCGTGCCTGCGTAGATTTCCTTCGGGCGCTCTTGTTTCCTCCCACAGCCCAAAGATGTGCAGGTCGGGTTGACTGGCCATGCTAAATTGACCCTGGTGTCCAAGATTTGTGACATAGGTGGATTAGTCCTGATAAAATGTGTTGGGTTACAGGGATAGGCCCAGGGAGAGGGACTGGATAAGATACCAGGTCAGAGAGTCAGTGTGGGTTTGACGGGCCAAATGGCTTCAGAAAAATAAAGAAACGAGGAGCAAGTGAATGGAACCGGCTGTATCACAGGTTTCTGAACCTTTACTGAACATGTATTGAAATGTCATAGTGAGGTGATCTGAGGAAAAACGTAACTGAGCTATTGACTGTGACATCCCCGTTAGTCACACTGCTGAAAAAGGTGCAAAACTGTTAATTTATTATTAAGTAATTGACCACATTTCTGCGAGAAAGAGGTGTAAAACATTTTCAACCAGATTATCCACCATTAACGCGCCACATTCTCCTGTCCAATGTACTCATTTTCAGAGGTCAACACAGCAAAGGTTAAGTGCACAGATTGATTGACTTGGTTGCGAATCTAATTGTATTGAGTTGACTGTGCGACGCAAGATATCCCAGTCCAAAAACTGTTTCGTTTAAGATGAAGGTCATTTGTCGAATAAACCTGAGGCTGTTGTGGAAGGTGCATTACCCTTTCTTGATTGCAGGGCTGGTTTGAGGAGAGCATTTGAGGTTGCACTGAATGGCAATCAAATGGACCCAGGCAAACTCAGAGCTGCCTGATCCAGCAGCAGGCTGTAAGTGGGTCTCTCCATTGTCTTAGTTGTATTCCTAAGTGCACCCTGGAGTAGAGAGAGCATTTGCCATTAGCTGCAACCTATCGAGAGAGCAGTAAAATGAATAGGTTTGCTGTTCACCTGCTGTTTTTTTTTAACCTGTTTTTTTTTTAAAACCAATTTCATGTTGCTTTTCCGCGGCTTTGGGTGAGCGTGGAAATTCCAACTGCACCTGCTCCATGTATGTGCTGTTAATAGGCTCTCTAATGGGCCCTGGCTCCCTACTGTTAGACCTTTGCAAACCCACAGCCATAAAACAGCAGTCCCTCTTATTAACTTCAACTGGAATTTTATTTCTGCTGGCCCGCTTATTTTTTTGTTCAGAAAAATGCTTATTATTATTCAGGATGGCTGTAAGTTTGATGATGATCAAAATGCAGCCTTGGGGGGAGAAAAAAACATGTGTTTGATGGCCATGCCCATCGATGACGATTATCCATGTTGTTCGTGATCCGGGTAGCAAAGCAGAAGGGAATTTTGCTGAATAATGCTGTTATTTATGTTCTTGGGAAATATTCATGTGTCCGATTCTAGTGAGTGTCTAACTAAATTGGACCAACCTTCCTCTGAGAACCAGGCTGAGAAGGGGAAGGTAGGTGGTTGCTACAGTAGGGGATGGGGAGGGTGTGCTGTAACGGCAGACAAAGTTCTGACTTTGCGTCATTCAAGGTCACCCCTGTGTCTGGCTCACTCCTCAGCCTGGTTCGCAGGAGGGGAACATGAAAGGAAGCAATTCCGCAGAATCACCTCGCAACGCGCAGCAATAAAAGATTTATGTTTGTACAGCTCCGCCTCTCAGCCCAGCGCTCTCCATATGCAATGAGTTACTGTGAAATGCAATCAACTCCTTCATTTATGGGAAGCTACTTCTTACAGAAAGTTCCACAAATAGTAATGGATTGATGGATCAGTTTGTTTGGTTGATTTCTTTGTACTGGCGATTAGGATGCTTTATTTTAATAAAGCGCTGACATTGATCCACCTGGGCTAGTGGCATGATTTAATTTTCACCTGAAATATAACACCTCCAACAATGCAGCAGCCCCTCAGCATTATTCCAACGTGCCAGGTTAGATTGTGGCCCCCAGGCACAGGTTCAGGTGTGAACTCTTGACCCCTTTTTTTTTAACTCGGGTAGAAATGCTGGCAATTGAGACAATCTGTGCTTAATTACGGCAAATGAGCTTGAATGTGTTATAGTTTAGGTCAGAAACTCCAAAGCATTTTATGGGGCCCGTGTGGATCATTTGTTTTGCATCTTGAATTTGGCTAGGATAAACGTGAGATGTTTCATTTCAGGTATGATTCTAACAACCCACTAGGGAGCTTATATCAAACAAAATTTATTTAAGAATATAGTTAACATGTATAGTAAGAAAATTAATAAGAATCGCTATCAATTACAAACAAGGAACAAAACAACCACTGTAATGTATAACCCTTAACAACTACATCTAATGTGTTCCAATCAAAAAAAATCTTGTACTCCAAAAACCCTTTTCACAGGTTTAACACAGCAAAGACTAATGCTCACGTGATACCGGACTTGAGTCCTTTGGCTGAAGTCTGCAGTTCTCTGGATAGACCCAGAACAGACTGAAGTCAGAGTTGCTACCCAAAAACCAGGTACTCTAAGCAAGCCACCAATAGCAAATTTCCCCCTTCAGAAAGGCAAGACATTGCTTTCAGCTAACCAGCAGAGTTTGCAAATCCAGGGAGAGAGAGAGAGACTTCTTTTCAGTTGCCTGTCCCTCCAAAAACTAACTCGAACTATACATAAATAGAAAATGAAACCTTAAACTCACTGGAAAAGGGAAAAATGTGCAAAAATACATGATCATCCTTCTAACAATGCAGTATTATAAAACAACCCAGACTTAAAATAAACAGACCCATTTAAGCTATTGAAGTAGCAATAAAAGGATATCTCCAGTCAAGCTGGTAACAAATGATATCAGCTGAGACTGTGAGCTAAGAAAACACTGAAGCTCTGAGAGCTACAGAGATCATGATTAAAAAGAAACTTTCTTAAAGGTACAACAACATCACAAATGGTAATTGAGGTTTATAGAATAATAAAATTCCATAGCATCAGAAGCTGTTTGGTCCACTTTTGCAACTCTTTGAGTAATCAGTCACCTTGGTCTTTCAATTATTAATTTTTTTCACAAATATTTAACCATTTCCGTATTAAAAAGCTACTATGGATTCCACACTTACTTGGAGTGAAATGTCCCCCACCCTTGTAGTTCTCTACATTGAAGGAACACATCTAACCAGTCTCCTTTAACCTCTTGCAACAATATTTAGCGGGCTAAAATAAAGGCAAAAGACTATAGATGCTGGAATCTGAAACCAAAACCAGAAAATGCTGGAAAATCTCAGCAGGTTTGACAGCATCTGGAGAGAGAGAGAGAACAGAGATAATGGGGCAGCATTGTAGCACAGTGGTTAGCACTGCTGCCTTACAGCGCTAGAGTTCAATTCCAGCCTCGGGTCACTGTCCGTGTGGAGATTGCACATTCTCCCCGTGTCTGCAATGATTTCCTCTGAGTGCTCTGGTTTCCTCTCACTTTCCAAAAATCTGCCATGCTAAATTGACCTCAGTGTTAGGGGGATTAACAGGATAAGCATGTGGAGATTATGGGAACAGGGCCTGAGTAGGATTATGATCGGTGCAGACTCGATGGGCCGAATGGCTTCCTTCTGCATTGTAGGGATGCTATTCTATGGAAAATTCTATGAAATATTCTCATCCCACCACCCCTCCACAGGAACTGCTGCAGGCAGGACACAGATCATGAAAAGGTCTGTTGACCTTGGGTGGGATTTTCCGGGTTTGGGGCAAGAGTGGCAAATCCCACTCAATGTCTCAATGCCAGCATTTTCTGTTTTCGTTTGAATTCACCTTCTCTGGTAACCAATCCACCAACCAGTGGGAAACATCTTTTCTCATTCACGGCATCAGTGATTTACAGCACCCTCATCACATCAAGTCATCACCTTTGATCTGAAGAAAATAAGGCAGATTTCTCTATTCTCTGCTCACAACTAAAAGCTCTTCTCTTGGGCACCTTCTGCATGTTTACATCTCTCTTCCTGTAACGCTTCTGAAACTGGATACCGTACTCTAACTGCTGCCGAGTCAACGAATTGTACAAATCTGTTAGCAATCAGCAGCTCTGTTGAAATCCAAGGTTGCCACAATGTATTTGGTGAAGTCTAGTTCGTAAGGTCATTATTTTGTGTCACCAGATAAATATGGATGAGAAAGATGATCTGGCTCATTTTAGTTCATCCATCCAGAAAGACTTGAAGTGACATCAAGCCGTTTCTTAAATAATTCCAGAGGTTTCATTTTTGCTCTCTCTTTTCCTCTGAGCTGTGCTTTTTTTTTCACCACCATCTGCAGTCATGAAGCTATTCCTCCCCCAGTGCAGAGGCACGTCCTGCAAAGAGTAAAGCACACTCCACAATCCCTGACCATTCCAAAACAGTTTCTCTGCAGTGAAGGTGCATGAGTAGATTCCACAGCCACTAGCACAAAGTTGACATGTTGTCTTTGAGATGTTATGGCAGCAGAGAGAAACAGATGATAATGTCACACGCTGTGGACATGTAAAATGCTAGCAGTAGGGGCAGCACGGTGGTTAGCACTGCCGCCTCACAAATCACGCGTCCCCACATCATGGCTTCACAAAGCCAGGGATAGAGATTCAGTTCCGGGTTTGGGTCACTGTCTGTGCAGAATCTGCAGGTTCTCCCTATGTCTAAGTGGGTTTTCTTCCGGATGCACTGGTTTCCTCCCACAGTCCAAAGATGTGCGGGTTAGGTTGATTGGCCATGCTAATTTGCCCCATAGTATCAGGGAGATTATCAGGCTAAATGCATGGGATTGCAGGAAGAGGGCCTGGGTGGGAATGTATGATTTGTGAGGCAACAGTGTTAACGCTGAGGCATTTTAGCAGTGGTAGCATTTTTTTTACACGTCCTAGGTGGGATTGTGGTCGGTGCAGACCTGATGGGCTGAATGCCCCTTTCTGCATGTAGGGATTCTACGCTGCTAAGATCCAGAGAAATTAAAGAAAACAGATGATGAATTGAACAGTTCCAAACAAAAGTGCACACGCTTGATGGCCATGTTGCAATTTTAGAAATTTCTAAAGAGTTAGTCATAGGAGCTGAATAGTCCCAAACGCAGTTGAAAACGAATCCAGCCCCAGTCTTCCCAAACCTGGGGCAGGATCCTCTGACAGCCACTGAATTGTGGAAATTAAAGTGTTCAAGTTTATTTATTAGTGTCACAAATAGGCTTACATTGACACTGCAATGAAGTTATTGTGAAGATCCCCCAGTCGCCACACTCTGCTGCCTGCTCGGGTACGCTGAGGGAGAATTTAGCATGGCCAATGCACCTGACCAGCACGTCTTTCAGACTGTGGGAAGGAACTGGAGCACTCGGACGAAACCCACACAGACATCGAGAGTGACCCAAGCCAGGAATCGAACCCCCGTCCTTGGCACTTTGAAGCAACAGTGCTAACCACTGTGCCATTATGCTGCCTGCAGTGCAGATCTGAAGATTGTGGAGATGTTCACAGTGCCAGGGACCTGGATTTGATTCCCGGCTTGGGTCACTGTCTGTCCGAAGTTTGCGCGTTCTCCCCATGTCTGCGTGGGTTTCCTCTGGGTGCTGTGGTTTCCTCCCACAGTCTGAAAGATGTACTGGTTAGGTGCATTAACCCAGGTGGGTACCAGAGTGTGTTTACTGGGGAAATTTCACAGTATCTTCATTGCAGTGTTAATGCAAGTCCTGCTTGTGACTGGTAAATACACTTTACTTTATTGGGAGAGCAAAAGTTGATTCGATTTGGTTTATATTGTCACATGTATTGAGATACAATGTAAACTATCGGGGGTGATTGCAGCGCATCAGACTGGGAGAGTCAAGTGGAGGCTGCTTAGTAGGCTTCCTGCTGGACATCACGGCTTCCATGAATCCTTGGCCTCCGAATTTCTGGCGCCATCAACTCCATGCCCCAAATTGACACAGAGCCGTATAATCTATTTAAAAATGATTGGTGTACAAATATAGTCTCCCCTGCCCCGCACTTGTGGGGACCTTACAGCTCAACCCCGCTAGAGTGAAAGGGGGGCCATTGAGGACCCCCCCAGGAGGTTGGGGAAATGTGGGTGCCCCCTGGGCATTGCCAGACTGGCCCTCTAGTATCGCCCAAGAGGCAAAGTGACAATGCGCAGGGGGCACAGCCAGAGTGGGAGAAGTGTCTAAAGTAAAAACTTTTAGTTTTTACACAAATCAGACGCTTAGAAATTTTTTGGGCGAATCCCACCTATTGTTTCCTGTGCGTTATACAGACAAAAACATACCGCTCATAGAGTACGTAGGGAAGAAGAAAAGGAGAGGGTACAGCATGTAGTGTTACAGTCACAGCTAGGGTGCAAAGAAAGATCTATGGGAATGGGAGGGTCCTGTGATCAGGCCTTGGGGGGGCAGCGATGCAGGGACTGCAGGGTTAGTCAGTGATTGAGAAGCGGCAGTAGTGCGGGTCACTGCCAATCTTGCCATTGATGGATCGGCATATACGCAGTGACCTGCTCAGTGCTGTGCTGCCGACCTCTCCAACTGGAACAGGCCCTACCCACTGATTTTTCACATGATTCACGCTCGTGCACTCTGCAGTGCGCAGAGTGTGATTTGAAAATCCCGCTGAAAAAAAAACCAGCGTGATTTAGTTTTTACACAAATCTGATGCTTAGAAATTTTTTTGGAAAATCCCATCTATTGTTTCTTGTCTGTTATACAGACAAAAACATACCACTCATAGAGTACGTAGAGGAGAAGAAAAGGAAAGGGTGCAGAATGTAGTGTTACAGTCACAGCTAGGGTGCAGAGAAAGATCAGCTGAATATAAGGTCGGTCCATTCAAAAGTTAGTATTTCATAATGCCTCATGTTAAAGCTGGAAAATAAGGGCCATCATTTTACTTTAATATTTAATGAGTGGCAGTACACAGAACTGGGGGAACTGATCATGGAGACTGCTTTCAATGTACTCTCTCAAACCGCAACTTAATTCACAGCGATCTGATTCAGAAAATCGTGTCAGTGTGTGGTGTGCGTGTGGGTGTGCCTGTGTGTGTGAGTGGTGTGTGTGCACATGTTTGTGTGTTCATGCATGTGTGCGTGTGTGTTTGTTTGTGTGTGTGTGTTGTATGTGTGTGTGCATGTGAGACAGCACATGTGCATTTGTGTGTATGTGTGTGCATTGTGTGTATGCTTGAATGTGTGTGGTGTGTATGTGTGACAGAATGTGTATGCATGTGTGTGTAAGTGTGGTGTGTGTAAGTATGTAAGTGTGGTTGTGTAACTGTGTGGTATGTAAGTGTATGTGTGTGTGTGTAAGTGTGATGTACGTGTGGTGTGTGCATTTAAGTGTAAGTGTGTATGTGTGTGTGTAAGTGATGTGTGTGTTTTGTGTGTGTGTAAGTGTGGTATGTGTATGTATGTGTGTGGAAGTGGTATGTGTATGTGTTTTGTGTGTCTGTGTGTGTAAGTGTGGTGTGTGTCGTGTGTATGTGTGAAGTGTTTTGATTATAAACTGGTTTATTAGAGACTGATGGAGACAGATTTACACATTCTGCACCTACAGTCTAATTCTGTCTCATATTTTATTAATTCAGCCCCAGAGTGCAAACAGATGCGATTGATCTAGTGCGTGTGCGTGCAGACAAAACTAATTTAGTTGAATTCAGACATGTAGAACAAAATTGAAATGGAAAACTGTTGGAAACCCCCGACTGTCTTGAATAAAGGTGGCAAATGGAGAGAGAGAGGGAGAGAGAGAACTAACTGACCAGAGCAGTCCATATAGCTCACTCAATTCTCGGCTTGACTCACTGCCTGGACTCTGCACGTTCTCTCCGTGTCTGCGTGGGTATCCTTTGGGCGCTCCAGTTTCCTCCCACAGTGCGGGTTTGGGAGATTGGTCATGCTAAATTGTCCTTTATTGTCAGGAAGCTCAACAAGGTAAATATTAGGAGTATGGGGATAGGTTCTGTGTGGAATTATTGTTGGTGTAGAGTGGATGGGTTGAATGGCCTTCTTCTGCACTGTAGGGATTGTACATTTTTCTATTCAAACCGCCATCTCCCCCCGCAAAAGCTGACCCTTTTACTCACGGAGAGAGCTGACGCTACTACAGAGCTTCCCCTCCTCCCCAGCGTCCCATTGTTAAAGGAGATTGTGATATGCCCACATACTCCGTGGTTATTATTTTAACCTCGGTAGAAAATGTTGAAGGTAGTTTTAGCGCCAGCCCTTTCTCTCTCTCTCTCTCTCTCCATGACTGGGAGAAACAGCTGGGAGCTTCAGCCTATCCTGACTGACTGCAGGTCCTCGCTCCCCCGGAGCCGGCCTGTGTGTAATGTGATCCAGGATAGTGTTGGGTAAAGCCCACAGACACTGTGTGAGCTCTCAAGCTGTTCTCACACAGTGCGGAAGAGTCGGCGGAGAAAGGTGGGTGACCAGTTGCTTGGCTGTTTGACCTGATGGGCAAACCAGGATAAACAGAGATTCTTGGCAGAGTGTAGACTCATTAATATCTCTTGTTGCCAACGTAAGCAAGCCTGCCTGGGGAGTTGCTGCTTAAGGTGGGGGTGGTGAGGAATGTGCAAGTAATCTGAATCAAAATGGACTTTTAACATTCACATGCGAGGTTTTTCTGTTGTTTTAACCTCTTGAAAGGAATGAAGGATGTAGCACATGTTACATTTGAGGTTGTTTGCATACATTCAGGACACATTACTTTCTGGACAGTGCTATATATATATATATATGGACTGATGTTCAACCTTGTGCTTGCTTCCTACTTGTATCTAGAGAAATTGGAGCAGTGTGTCTGTGTGTGTGGTTTTGTGTGTGCGTGTGTGCGATTTTCTTTTTTCCTCTTGAATTGACTTCGTTGTGTGTTTTGAAGTGATTGTGTCTAACTTGAAGTGGTTTAAACTGCTGTAGGTATTGGGTAGTGCCCTCATCAGAACGTGCAGCTAAGGAAGCTGAACCATCTGCCCGTTGTAACTAAGCGGCCACTGTAATGAATGCACCCCCCCCCCCCCGAGCCCCCGCCTCCATAACCAGCAGAACCAGAAAGCAAAGACGAACCTTGGACCCCTACAGGATTTAACATAAGTAATGGCGGCCCCTGGGGAGGGAGGGGTATCACACTGGGAACTTGCACTCTGTTACAGCATGACTGGGGGAGAGAGAAAAAAAATAGCTTTGGTTTTGTTTTTTTTTAACCTATTGGATTTTAATGACTTTATTGATTCCTTTTTTTTTAAACAGCTCTACTTAATAAAGTAGGAAATGAAGCAGATCAGTGCTTAATATCGGTGGCTGGTTATTGAGGTGTGTGTGTGTTGTGCGCAGTTAATTTGTATTGCAATCAATGTCAGCACTTGAAGGTATGGCAGTGGAATGCATGGGGGATCTGCTCTCTGCAGCTGGTAATGGGATCACCAGCAAATTCTGCTCTGTTTGCCCATTCCAACAAAGATACAGACACGAAGGGCAAAGTGGCTTTATTTGTTTTATTTATTTACTTTTCTGACTAACTTAGCGTGCAGGAAAATGTATCTGCCATCAAATGAGACTGCCATGTGGACATCTCTGTTTGGCAATTTGGTTACATCATCCCTCGGAATGCTTATATCACCCTTTCTAGCCTTTTTAAGGAGAAGTTATGATGGTTCATTACTTTCAAGGCTTTTTACGGACAGAAAACTGGAAATAGATATACACACTGTGTGTGTGTGTGTGTGTGTGCAGTACGATTAAGAAAACGTGCCGCTTATTCTGCTTCTGGCTGTGGGGTGGCACAGCAGCACTATGGTTAGCACTGCTGTCTCATGCTGCTGGGGACCTGGGTTTGCATCCGGCCTCGTCACTGTGCGGAGGCTGCATGTTCTCCCCATGTCTGCGTGGGTTTCCTCCTGGTGCTCCTGTTTCCTCCCACAGTCCAAAAGACGTACTGATTAGCTTCATTAGCCATACTATATTCTCCCCCAGTGTACCCAAACAGGTGCCGGAATGTGGCGACAAGGGGATTTTCACAGAAACTTCATTGCAGTGTTACTGTAAGCCTACTTGTGATACGAATAAATAAACTTTAAATTTAAACTTTTCTATATATAGTGTATGTTCTATATATGTATATATATATGTACACACACACATACCAATGAAGATTTATATTATGTAAATAAATATGTTCCCATATATTTACCCTGATACTAGGGTCAATTTAGCACAATTAACCTAACCCGCAGATCTTTGGACTTGTGGGAGGAAACTGGAACACCCAGAGAAAACGCACGCAGACACTGGGAGAATGTGCACACTCCATACAGACATTTACCGGAGGCTGGAATTGAACCCGCATCCCTGCTCTGTGAGGCAGCAGTGATAACCACTGTGCCACCATGTCGCCCTTAATATGAACCGCTAATAAGTGAACTTCAAACTTTAAATGAAAATTTATACAGATATAATCATAAAAAAATTCATTTATATAATGAAAATTTATGTTATTTATATATATATATACATATGCTTATTTGGAGAGTCAATGCCAACATAATGTGCCAAACGACCTCTGTCTGCTCTGTTACAATTATTTGTATATAGACGTGGATCATTTTAGGGAACTGCAGCAAGAAGGGCTTGAAAAACCGCAGACCCTGCCTTGGATTTCAGGTGGAAAGTTGACAGCTTTGTATGGGCAGCACCCGAGGTTTAGAAAGAAGCATTGTTCAGCTGAGGGGAGCAAAAATTGTATGTCTCTTCCAGCTTGTGGGACTTATACTTAAGCTCCCCCTACTGGCTGCTAAATGCAGCGCAAGCCATGGGGTTACCTGTGGTTCTCCAGGTCTCCTGCCAGAGGATAGGTGTGCAGGCCGAGTGGACCTGAGCGAGAAATAATGGACGCAGAAGAAAAAAAAATTAATAATTTAAAAGAAGAACGGGTGGTTCAACTGGAAAATTGTACCCAAAATGTGATTGAAATTGAGCTGGTTCAGTTGCGGTACACGTTTACAATGAGATTCATTTGTCTAATTGAACAAATGTTAAATCTTCAGTGAGCCAGTCTAATAGATGAAATTATTTCTTTTTTTCGTCTTTCCGGTCGAAGTGTTCTGAATGGTAACCTAATGAAGTCTTATTAGTTCAGCTGCATCTGAGATTGTCACCGAAATTAAGCATTTTCATAAGAGCGCCTCCACTTCTAAGTCAATAGGGCATGAAAATCTCTGAAAATAACTGTAAAATTCTATACTGAACCATCGCACAGTGGCACAGTGGATAGCACTGCTGCCTCACAGCGCCAGGCACCAAGGTTCGATTCCCGACTTGGGTCACTTGTCTGTGCAGAGTTTGTACATTCTCAGCGTGTCTGCGTGGGTTTCTTCCAGCTGCTTCGGTTTCCTTTTACATTCCGAAAGACTTGCTGGTTAGGTACATTGACCATGCTAAATTCTCCCTCAATGCACCCGAACAAGCGCCGGAGTGTCCCAACTAGGGGATTTTTACAGTAACTTCACTGCAGTGTTAATGTAAGTCTGCTTGTGACTAATAAATAAACTTAACATTTCATTGGTATAAACCAGTCAGCTTCTTCGTAAATGAAAGATGTATTGAAAGGATTTAAAGTATTACTATATTCATTTGCTGTTGTTAGTGCGCTTTAGAAAGCGAGCATTACTTTGGAAAGTCCTTTTCAAAGCAGCACAGTTTAATCGGATCCCTCAATGTTAACCCCTGCTCAGTTTTGTGCACCTGTCTGATCCAAGCTGATTGAATCATAGAATCCCTACAGTGCAGAAGGAGGCCATTCATCCCAGCAAATCTACACTGACAACAATCCCACCCAATTCCTATCTTTGTATTCCCAGATGTTACTGTGTTAATCCCTCTGACACTCAGGGGCAATTTAGCATAGCCAATCCACCTAACCCGCACATCTTTGGAGTGTGGGAGGATACCGGAGCACCCAGAGGAAACCCACGCAGACCCGGGGAGAAAGTGCAAACTCCATACTGACAGCAACTGGAGGCCAGAATTGAACCCGGGTCCCTAGCGATGTGACGTAGCAGTGCTAACCACTGTGTCACTCCTAATTCTTGAGCTCAGTAGGAAAGATTGCAGACAAACATGAACGTTTTAGTGCTTTTGGCCACAATTCACTTGCCCCTACTATTTCTCCAATTTTTGTGTTATTTTATCCAATTCTGCCCATATTGTGCCAATGCACATGGCAACAACCCCTGCCACACAAACGCTTCCTCTCACCCCACCCACCCATCTTCAATTATGAAGCCATATCTTCTGAACACTTCCAGTGTATTATCAGCTGTGCGACTGTGCAGAGCTGGACTTTGTTATTGTATAGTTCCTGTCAGTAAGACAAATTGCGTGGGTTGCATTGTACAGATCCCAGTGACAAAGGTACCAGAGTCTCTGTGATACAACACGTGATAACTCCAAAGAATAATAATTACGTGTGGAAGAGGAACAAGGCAAATACATCAACCAAAGTGACAAGGCTTCCGGTTGGAGAAGAAACTGAGTTAGCTTTTCGTTTACCCTGTAGCTCCTCTGGCTGCCAGCAGGAACTGTTGCGGATGCTTGCAGTGCATTTGCTGGTGCACGGGCAGTTGCTCACTTGGGTGAGATGCTGCCGGAATAGCTCTAGTGTGAAGTGAGTTCATTCAATGTCTGAAGCTCATGCTGTCAAACCTGTTTGCCACTGCCCCATCACCTTTGGCTTGCAATTATAAACAAAGCTTCACTTCATCCAAATGCAGAGGCTTTAGAATCATAGAATCTCTACAATGCAGAGGGAAGCCATTCAGCCCATCAGGTCTGCATTGACTCCAATTCCACCCAGGCCCTATTCCCACAAACCCTCATATTTACCTTGCTAATCCCCTAACGTTAGGGTCAATTTAACATGGTCAAACAACCTAACCCCGGACATCTTTGGAGTGTGGGAGGAAACTAGAGCACCCAGAGGAAATCCATGCAGACTTGGGGAGAATGTGCAAACTCCACACAGACCCAAGGCTGGAATTGAACCTGGCATTGTCAGCAGCAATGCAAACCATTGTGCCATCGTGCAGCTCAAATGGGCATTAGTGAACCAGATGGGTTTTTTATGACAATCATTAACACTCATCATTAGACTTTGAATTCCAGACTTTATATCTGCTGTGGTGGGATTTGAGCCTGGGTCTCCAGGGCTTTACCCTGAGCCTCCGGATAATTAGCAATAGCACTATGTCAGTGCCTCCCTGAGTGAAGGAGCATTTACTTACGATATTCAAAGTAACTGTACAGTGGGTAAGCATCAGCTTTTGAACTATTTCTTTCAATAGCCATTGTGCATGCATCTTTACAACACTTTCTCACACAGGCACAAAAGCACAAGGCTCAGTGACCTGCACCTTTTTGTTGTGTAGGCAAAAATATCAATGCAACTGCTAGTCCAACATCCAGGCTAAATAAGTAACTCATGTACAAGCATCCTTTCATTCTTGGTAGCAGCGTGACTCTGTGAATAGTGATCACAACTCTTGCTCACGAAGTACAGCACAGTGGCAAATTGACACAGCTGACAGATGGTCATGAGGCATACCAGTTTCTATTCAGTTGGCTGTGAGGTGCCTTGGGATGTGTGGATGGTTTGATGGGCGTCATATTAATTCTGTTCCTTTCAAACTATTTTCACCTGCCATAATTAGTGGCGGAAAGTCTGCTTCCAGTCATCATAGATTTCATAGAAACCCTACAGTGCAGAAGGGGGCCATTCAGCCCACTGAGTCTGCATTAACAACAATCCCACCCCAAACACTATCCCCATAACTCCACACATTTACCCCACTAATCCCTCTAACCTGCACGTCCCGGGACACTAAGAGGAAATTTACTATGGCCAATGCACCAAACCTGCACATCTTTAGACTGTGGAAAGAAACCAGAGCACCCAGAGAGAAACCCACACAGAGACAGGGAGAAGGTGCAAACTCCACACAGATAGTGACCCAAGCTGGGAATCGAACTCAGATCCTTGGGGCTGTGAGGAAGAAGTGTTAACCACTGTGCCACCATGCTGTTCTGTGCCTTAATGTGCATGTGGGCAGCGGGTGGGGGTCCTCACACTGGAGCACTGATTGCATATCGAGACTCTGAACGTGGCTCGGTTTGAGATTTTCTCTCTGGATGGAAAGCACGCCAGCATAGAGCTCAGTCCTTCTTCCTTGGAGTTAGTTGTTGGGATTTATTTCCTCATCGTGGAGTTCATTGTGGAGCCTCTGCTTTTCTGCCCATTAAAGTAATTCTTAAATTAGTAGCAAAACAGCAGAAATTTGCACTTGGCTAATGCAGAAAGCCATCCCATGTCCCATCACAGAAGCGGAATCAGATAAGGAGTAGTTCATAAGGAGGAAAGGAAGTGAAAAAGTCTAGAACAGGAAATTCCAGTATATGGGGCCTAGACTGCTGAAGGCACCAGTGATGTGAGCAGACTGAGTCGAAGAGGCCAGAGTTGAGGATAACATGGGAGTCAGAAGCTCAACTCGGGGTCACGTAGGGCTCCAAGATTGTTAGAAGTCTAGTTCAGCATGAGACAGCAGTTTGGGAGGGGTAGGAATTAGTGGCAATCATGTGGAGGTTGTGTCAGGGGGTCAAAGATGATGACTTGGGTCTTTCCAGGGCTGAACTGGAAGAATTTGTAGTTCATTCAGGATTGGATGTCAGACAAGGAATCTGGCAATACAGAAGAAGTGGAGTTGGGAGTGCGAGGGTTGCAAGGGAGTGCCAGACATGGTAGTAAAGTGGCAGGGCTGTGTGACATCAATGTGCATATGGGAGTTGTCCCCGTGTTTTTGGATGATGCCCATTTCTCTCCCAATACCACTAACACAGATTGTCTGTTCATTATCACATTAAAAAGTGATGTGGATAAATTAATTGCAGAGTTTTCTACAATATAGCAATGACTACGTTGGAGGTTCACCAGATTGATTCCAGGGCTGAAAAGGTTGACATACGAGGAGAGATTAAACATTTTGGGCTTGTACTTACTGGAGTTTAGAAGGATGAAAGGGGATCTGATCAAAGTATATAAAATTTTAAAAGGAATTGATAAAATAAATGCAGATCAAATGCTTCCCCTTGTGGGGCAATCTAGAGCAAGAGGTCACAGCTATAGGTTGAGAGGCAATAGATTTAACACTGAGATGAGGAGGAACTACTTCTTGCAGAGGATGTTGAGTTTTTGAAACTCTCTGTCCCATAGCGCGATAGAGTCTGAATCACTGAATGGTTTCAAGAAGGAGATAGATATATTGCTCATAACAAAAGGATAAGGGGATATGGGGAATAGGTGGGGAGGTGGATTTGAGACCTGGGAAAGATCAGCCGTGATCTGATTGAATGGCAGAGCAGGCTCAAAGGGCTAAATTTGCCTACTTCTGCTCCTAATCCCTATATTCCTACACTTCACAAGTACCTAACTGACCTAAAGTGTTTTAGACTATCAGACCATAAGATATAGGAGAAGAATTAAACCATTCGGCCCATCGAATCTGCTCTGCTGTTCGATCATGGCTAATATATTTGTCAAACCCATTCTCCTGTCTTTTCCCCTTAACTTTTGATCCCCTTACCAATCAAGAACCTATCCATTTTTGCCTTAATAACTTGGCCTCCACAGCTCCCTATGGCAACAAATTCCACAGATTCACCACTCTCTAAGATACTGGAGGTCATGAAGGGTGCTGTATAAACGCAAATCTTTCTTATTATAATCTTTTTACAAAGCCGCCTAAAAGATTGTTGAATAGAAGTTTTTCTGTTTTCCATTAATGGTTCAGATATTTGATTTTGCAGATCCTGTATTGGATAAGCATTCTTTAGTTTGCTCACTGCCTCGATTAAGTAGTAATTCGGTGAGCTTTCAAATTGGTGTCAGTCACGTTAAGGGGGAAGAATGTTAATTTTAACTGTGAGAAGACTGATCTGTTTGTTTGCCTTGCCTGGTGAGTGGCAGAGTTATCGAAGGATCGAAGGCAGGTTTCCTTACTGGATATTTGGAATAGTTCTCTAACTGTGTGCATGTGAATTCCAGCACCGCTTTCACTCCATTACATTGTGTGAATGATTAAGATTCCATAAACAGCAGCTTAATAGAGCTGAACAATTACTGGATTTGAACTCTTTTTATATTAACTACTTGTGAACCATGTATGAAAGTAAAGTTTATTTATTCACCATAAGCAGGCTTACATTAACACTGCAATGAAGTTATTGTGAAATTCCCCTAGTCGCCACATTTCCGGCGCCTGTTCAGGTACACTAACAGAGAATTTAGCATGGCCAATGCACCTACCAGTACATCTTTTGGACTGCGGAAGGAAACCGGAGTACACAGAGGAGATCCATGCAGGCAGAGGGAGAATGTGGAGACTCCACGTAGATAGTGACCCAAGCTGGGAAAAGAACCCAGGTCCCTTCCAGTGTGAGGCAGCAGTGCCAACATTGTGCTACCATGCTGCCCCAATGAATGTGCAATTGGATACATGACACAATGGGTTTTTGTCTCTCATTCCCTCTCCCTCCCTGTTCTCTCCCTCTTCAGAAGGCACTAAGAGATGTTGAGCTGCCGTTCTGCTGTTCCTTGATTTGATCTGATTTAATATTGTCACATGTATTAGTATACAATGAAAAGTATTGTTTCTTGCACACTATACAGACAAAGCATACCGTACATAGGGAAGGGAAGGAGAGGTTGCGGAATGTCATGTGACAGTCATAGCTAAGGTGTAGAGAAAAATCAACTTAATGCAAGGTAGGTCCATTCAAAAGTCTGATGGCAGCAGGGAAGAAGCTATTTTTGTGTCAGTTGGTACGTGATCTTAGACTTGTATACCTTTTTCCCAACAGAAGAAGGTGAAAGAGAGAATGTCCTGTTGCGTGGGGCCTTAATTATGCTGACGGTTTTTCCAAGGCAGCAGGAAGTGTAGACAGAGTCAGTGGATGGGAGGCTGGTTCACCAGGCTTCGTTCACAACCCTTTGTAGTTTCTTATGGTTTTGGACAGAGCAAAGCCATACCAAAGTGTGATACAGCCAGAGAGCATGCTTTCTATGGTGCATCTGTAGAAGCTGGTGAGAATCGTAGCTGACATGACAAAATTTCCTTCATCTCCTGAGAAAGTAAAGGCATAGGTGGGCTTTCTTAACTATAGTGGCAGTATGGAGAGACCAGAACAACTTATTGATGATCTGGACACCTGAAAACTTGAAGCTTTCGACCATTTCTACTTCGTCCCCATTGCTGTAGATTCCGTAAAATCATAAATGCAATGTTATCACTGCCTGCTTCTCCAAAATACTTCATTTGAGTGTCCAATCATCACGTGTGAGGCAAGGGGATGACTACACATAGGTCATTTGACCAGGGCGGGGCAGAATTTCAGGCAATGAATCAGGTGAATTCATTTCTCATCGAGCACTTGCATACCTGCGAGCAGCTAACAATTATGTGTATGAACCTTGACTCAAAGACTTTCCCTCCCTAACAGGTAGAAATGTTACTTATTGTGCTCAGTTGCCACCTGATCTGGTAAAAGTTTATCATCATTATTCTCGTTACCTTTCTTTACAGATGCTGCTTTGAGATTCTAAGCTTTTCAAGCATGCTTTCTTTCAGATTTTTTTTAATAATCCTTTTGCTTTCTTTGTTCCAGTCATTCTTTCACAAGACTTGCCCTTTTTATTTTCCCCTTAAATATCCCCGACCCCTGCCATCTGAACTTGGTGATTTCTGCCTGGGCACAGTTCCAAGTGTCGCTACAAATGACGCAAGCATTGAAGAGAGTGCAGAAGTGATTGACAAGAATGATTTCAGGGATGGGAAACTTGTAAGCAACGAGGATAGATTGGAGAGATTGGGACTGTTCTCCTAAAAGGAGATTCAACAGAGTAGATAGAGAGAAACTGCTCCTGCTATCACAAAGATGTGGAGGCCTTGGAGAGGGTACAGAAAAGATTTACCAGGATGTTGCCTGGTATGGAAGGCATTAGCTATAAGGAGAGGTTGGAGAAACTTTGTTTGTTCTCACAGGAACAACAGAAGTTGAAGGGGTGACCTGATAGAAGTCTACAAGATTATGAGGGTCATGTTCAGAGTGAATAGTCAGAAGCTTTTCCTCAAAATAGAAGAGTCAATTACTAGAGGGCATCGGTTTAAGGTGTGAAGGAAATGTACAAGGCAAGTTTGTTACACAGAGGGTGGAAGGTCCCTGGAACTCACTGCTGGGTGGGTAATAGAAGCAGATCCAACTGTGACATTTAAGGGGCATCTGGACAAATACATGAATAGAATGGGAATAGACGGATATGGTCCCTGGAAGAGTAGGAGGTTTTAGTTAAGTTGGGTAGTATGGCCAGTGCAGGCTTGGAGGACCAAAGGGCCTGTTCCCGTGCTGTAGTTTTCTTTACTCTTTGTTCATAAAAGGATTGAGAATGAAAGGGCACAGGTTTAAAGTGATTTGCAAAAGAAGCAAACAGAATACCTTTTCACACAACAAGTCGTTGGGATCTGGAATGCTCTGCCTGGGAATATGGTGGAGGCAGATTCAGTTGAGGCATTTAGGAGGGTATTGGATGATTATTTGAACACAATGTGCAGTCTTGTGGGCATGATGTGGAGATGCCGGCATTGGACTGGGATAAACACAGGAAACACAACTTTGTGTGACAAGGCAGGAAAATGGCAATGAGGCATGATCTTATTTGGAGCACCGGTGCAGACACAGTGGGCTGAATGGCCTCCTTCTGCACCATAACAATTTATGATGTCTCTTGGTCTTTTTCTGAAACGTAAGGTAGAAACTATACTTCTCTAGTTTGCTGCTTCATCTGTTGATTGAAATGATAGTGAGTCATTTAGATGAGGTTGTATTCAACAGGGAGTTCTAATCTCCCTTTGCTCCATAGGACCCTGTCAAGGGATTGGGAGCTCCCTAGTGTGAGTGCGGCGTGCAAATCTCCAGTCACTATCTATTGGGAAGGTGACTCACACGTGGGACTAGTTATGTAATATTTCAACATGCTAAGTGGCTCAGTCAACCTCCCCCTTAGGAACTAGCATTCTCCAAAGGGCCGTGGTGCAGGTAGAGCTTTGCAAAAGCGGTCCGACAGTTCTGAAGAAAAGCTTTTAGGGTTGTCACTACTCTTGCTGGGACGGGTGTACGTGATGTTGTTGAGCAATATCAGACTTGGCACTAATGGGCGTTATGACTGAATAATTGGCCAGTGGTCACCATCTAGGCCATTGCGACAGGTAGTCACTGGATGAGGCACCAGGGGACTGGCAACAAAAATATATTTCAGTGGGGTTACTGTCTAGAGACATCTCTTGTGATTATTCAATAGTTGGCAGTTAATTTCTTGCCCAGCTGCCACTCCATCTGAAGTAAGGCAGCTTGACAGCCTGTGATTGCATGGACTTAAAATTTCAGTTACTCTAACAACCATCAGCTGCAATATTTGTGCACTTTCTAACTCGCGATGAATTATTCAGTTCGAGGTCATTCTCCACTAACCAGGCAGCAGCATATCTGTCAATGGGTGAGACTCTGAGCACAGCTTCCTCTTGAGTCTATGTGCCAACGCCAGGGAAGATTGGAGATGCAATCTATACCCTCTGTCCAGTGCTCCTGTAGCACAACTGGAAAAGTGATGTCCTTGCACTATCTGCCCTCATTTATGCTGCTGAAAATAACTCCTGGTTCCCGTCGGGGTGGCACAGTGGCTGGCACTGCTGTTTCACTATGCCAGGGACCCCGGCTTCAATTCCTAATGATCCTACGATTCTGTCTTCTTGTGACTGTCAGTGTGGAATTTGCATATTCTCCCCGTGTCTGTGTGAGTTTCCTCTAGTTTCTTTGGTTTCCACCCACAGTCCAAACATGTGCAGGTTAGGTAGATTGGCCATGCTAACTTGCCCCTAAGTGTCTCAAGATGTGCAGATTAGGGGGATTAACAGGATAAATCTGTGAGGGTTAAGGGAATGGGGCAGGCCGTGGACCTGGGTAAGATGCTGTGTTGGAGGTCGGTGCAGACTCAATGCTCTTTCTGCATTGTAGGAATTATATGATTCTATGATCAGCAGTATTGGACAGAACATTGTTCTGGTGCTCCATTTTGATGTTTGCAAAGAGAGTACTCAGGGAATAGCAAGGGAGTGGAATTTTGTATGGCCTGCAGCAGTTGTGAACTCGCCAACTTTAAGGGCATTCAAATGGTCGGTGGATAGGCATATGGATAACATTGGTTTAGTTTAGTTTCGAGGGTCATTAGATTAGTTCCACTGGTCGGCACAACATCGAGGGCCGAAGGGCCTGTACTGCGCTGTAATGTTTTATGCTCTATACTAATTTTTAACCATGTACACAGGATATATAAATAAAAAATAAAAGCTTCCTACAGCCTGCCCTCTCCTAACTAAGGCACAGGAGCCGCAGACGGCCAACCATCCATACCAATCTGGCTCATGAAAGACAGACAAATCCCATCTTCTTTTACCTATTTTGACTCCCACTTTTTGGTTTGCACCAACTGAGTTTGGGATGCTTGTCCATTTGGAGAGGGCAGTTTCAGCACCATTGCTCTCACTGGTGGACTGATCCTGAATTAGAAAGACAAGGTCTATTAGTATCTGCAGACTTGAGCTTTGTGTAAATTGAAAAGTTTTAGTGTGAGCTGTGGCTCAATTGGGAGAACTCTTGCCGCTATGTCCCAAGGTGATGTGTTCAAATCCCACTCGTGATTTAAGTAACAAAGCTGCCAGTGCAGTATAATGACATATTGTTACATGAAAGGCGCTATAAAGTTATTCCTTTTGGAGAGATCTTTTACTGATCCTTAGCTTCAAGAGCCCACCCATCATCCTTAATTGTATGGCAAGCTGCCCTCTGGCCACTAGAATCATAGAATCTTTACAATGCTGAAGGTGGATATTTGACCCATTGAACAAACAACAATCCCACCCAGGCCCTATCCCTATAACCCCCTGTATTTACCGTGTTAATTCCCCTGACACTAAGGGGTAAATTAGCATGGCCAATCCACCTAACCTACTCATCTTTGGACACTAAGGGGCAATTTAGCTTGCCAATCCATCTAACCTGCATATCCACGCACTGTGGAAGAAAATCATAGCACCCAAAGGAACTTCACAGAGACATGGGGAGAATGTGCACATAGACAGTAACAGGAGGCTGAATGTGAACTCGGCCCTTGGCACAATGAGACAACACTGTTCACTCCTATGCCACGGTACTATCCCTAAATTTGCCAATTCAGGAGAAATCACAGGTGACTAACTGTTTCCTCTGCAGAATGGGCTTCTGATACCCTCCCACTCCTGCCCCATCCCCCATCTTTGAGAGCTGCTTCTCCTCCAGGGCTACGTCCAGTCCAGTCGAAGTTGGGTTGCAGAAATAGATCCCATCGCATTCCACCAGCTGGTCAAGCTTTTCATTCTTGCTTTCTAAAGCTGCTTGTAATCTGCAAAAATCCCCAGAGGATCCTCCCTTCCCATTGATCTCAGGATCAATCAAGCTCCTCACTAATGCGGGGAATAGCTGCACAGGGATCGAAATGTGTAAATAAAAACGCTGTTGGAGGAAGGATCTGCAGAAAATTGATCATCACTCAACAGCAGCAATGAGTAAGGATGACAAAGCCAGCCTGAGATGTTTCTCTGAATCTGGCCTACGTGCACTGGATTACAATTGATAACCACAAAATGTCCAGTGTAAGAAAGATTGATGTTGCCGGTGTGACCTACATCCAGCCAGCTGTGGCTCAGTTGGCACCAGCCTGGCCTCGTCAGAAAGCTGTGTGTTCAAGTCCTCCTTTAGAGACTTGAGCACAAAATAGGCAACATGGCGGCACAGTGGTTAGCATCGCTGCCTGACAGCACCACGGACCAGGTTCAATTCTGGCCTCGGATATCTCTATGGAGTCTGCACTTTCTCCCCATGTTTGTGTGGGTTTCCTTTGGGTGTTCCAGTGTCCTCCCTTAGTCCAAGAATGTGTAGATTAGATGAATTAGCCACAGGAAATGTGTGGGGTTATGGGAATAGGGTTAAGGAGACACTCTGTCGGAGAGGTGGTACAGACTCGATGGGCTGAATAGCCTCTTCTGCATTGAGGGATTTTGTGATATAACATGGCAGGACAATGGGGTACCGAAGGAGTGCCACTCTATCTGGGGTGGCCATCTTCCTCGAGATGTTAAATTGAGAGGGGCACCATCCTTCCAGGTTGACTTAAAAGCCCCATGGCATGATGCAGAACAGGAGAGTCCTGCCTTGAGCCAATAATTGTCCTTCAATCAACAATGCAAAGCAAACTGAAAGAAAAATACTGCACATGCCGGATACCTGAAACAAATCAGAAAGAGCTGGAAAAGCTCAGCAGGTCTAGAAGCATCTGCAGAGAGCAAAAGACGCAGATTTCAAGTCCAGACTCCTCTTTAGGCAGACAGTGTGACCTCCCCTTTTGTTGCAGGCTATGGTTCTCTGTCTTAAGAACTGACAAAACAGTTGAGAGTACGGCCTTGAGTGATCAATGACTGGGATGATATCTGGGGTTGGGATTCTCCGACCTCGTCCATGGCTGGGATCCTCCTGTCCCGCTGCTGTGAACAGAGATTTGGCCGAGCGCTAAATTCTCTGCTCTCACAGGCAGCAGGAACAGGGAGTGCAAGACCGGAGAATTCTGGCCATTGTGAGGATTAGGTAGTGGTCTGTGAAAAGAGTTTGCCACAATAATAGGAAATGCTGGAAAATCTCAGTAGGTTTACAACATCTGCAGAAAGAGAATAGAGCCAACGTTTCCAGTCTAGATGACCCTTCATCAACACTTCTGACAAAAGTTCATCCAGACACAAAACATTGGCCCTATTCTCTCTTTCCTTACGGATGCTATCAGGACTGCTGAAATTTTCCAGCATTTTCTGTTTTTGTTTCAGATTCCAGCATCCACAGAATTTTATATCTGCATGTTAGCTATGACTCTCACCAACTTTTACAGATGCGCCATAGAAAGCATTCTTTTTGGGTGTATCACAGCTTGATACGGCTCCTGCTCTGCCCAAGACTGCAAGTAACTACAAAAGCCTAATCCCGTGAATATAGCCCAATCCATCACACAAACCAACCTCCCATCCATCAACTCTGTCCACACTTCCCGTCGCCTTGGCAAAGCAGCCAGTGTAATTAAAGACCCGACACACCCGGTACATTATCTCTTCTACCTTCTTCCTTCGGGAAGAAGATACAAAAGTCTGAGGTCACAGGCCAGCTGCCTCAAGAAAATCTTCTTCCCTGCTGCTGTCAGACTTTTGAATGGACTTACTTTGTGTTAAGTTGATCTTTCTCTAAACCCTAGCTATGATTGTGATGTTACATTCTGCATTCTTTTGTTTCCTTCTCTATGAATGGTACGCACTGTATAGCGTGCAAGAAACAATACTTTTCACTGTATGCTCGTACATGTTACAAAAATAAATCAAATCAAATCAAATCATAAATCATCTAAGTCACTAGGTGTCTCACGGTGGGCTTGTATAAGTCATTTACTCTGATGTTGACGGACACATACTTTACACATATATTAAAAGTCAGAAAAGCTTGATGATACAATAATATAAAAATGTATCATATTTGAGTTCAATGATTCCGTCTATTTTCCCACAAAAACCACAAATCAGCACCTCTTCTCTTATGCCAAATGACTCATTAGGGTTTGATAGCGCACAAATGATGTTTTAGCAGTTACATCTCAGATATCCACCTTCCTTCCCCTGACTGAATATATATATCATCCCAATTTGCATCCAAGCTGGATCTGCTGACGCTTCAAAAAGCAGTTAGTGTACGTTGAGGGAGTGCTGTGTTGATGGGAGTGGGGCAGGCAAGAAGCAGATCTCTTACAATCATAATAATTACTGCAATCCTTGTTGAGGGATAAACAAAAAAAAATGCTGATTTGTTTAAACAAGACCATTGGGATTAATAAAGGCTAGGAAAATGTTTCAGTGCGTTGTTCCTGTTCGGCACAGTTGTTAGAGGTGGAGTGTGACCTTGGTTTGGGTGGGAAAGGCTGCCTGGTTTGAGGCCATTCAGAGTTCTGTTCACAGGAGAGGGCTGTCAACCGTTACTGATCACTGTCTCCCTCGCAGCTTTCTTCCGCTAACTTCTGCCTAATTGTCATTAATCAAGAGCTGACGAGAAGCCCTGACACCAGAATTGAGAATTTTTAGGCCCCTTCTGAAAATCTATTACAGGTACTTAGCAAGTCACGAAGTGCCCTGTATGTTGTCTGTGTGAGTGTGTCTGTCTGTCTGTCTGTGTTTGTGCCTGTGTGTATGTTTATGTATGTGTGTGTGTGTGTGTCTGTCTGTCTGTCTGTGTATGTGCCTGTGTGTGTGTGTGTCTGTCTGTGTATGTGCCTGTGTGTATCTGTTTATATATGTGTGTGTGTGTCTGTGTGTGCATGCCTGTCTCTGTGCCTGTGTGTGTGTGTGTGTCAGTCTGTCTGTCTGTCTGTGTGTGGCACGAGAGGAACTCAGGATGCTGAAAGGAAACATATGCAGTGAGCTCCTGTGGGTGTTGTGTATGTTTTTCTTGTCCGCTTGTCTCCCCCATATCTGCTGAAGAGGGCGGCTGTTGCTGCAGCCTGGGTTTCAGTGATTAGCTGCTCTCTAATTGCAAGTCTCTATCCCTTTCGCCTGGGCTGAGGGAGGTTTTGCAGCAAATCTGCTTTTTGAGTTGGGCCTCATAGCCAAGTGTAAGAGGACCAGACTTCCCACTGTATAACCTTCACGTAAGAACATTCACACTGAGTAGTGACAGGCTATTTGACTACCAGTGGCCTCTCAGTATAATCTAAAGCTGAACCATTCATATCCACTTTGCGTGCAAACATTCACGCTCTGGCATGAGGCCACTGGGAAGTGATTAGGCACTGGATTATTGACTGGTTTGCTTCATCTGAACCCAAGGAATACAGATACAATGATAAGTGTCCTCTCACCCTCTTCTACCACATCCCACCAGCAATCTGTTCTGGTCCCTCCACACTGTGCTTCAGTTGAGAAAACATCCCAACGCCTCTATTTTCTCAGAAGACTGAAGAATTTTGACGTCAGCTACAACTCTCACCAACTTTTACAGATACACCATAGAACGCATTCTTTCTGATGATATCCCAGCTTGGTATGGCTCCTGACGTGACCAAGACCGCAAGGAGCTACAAAGACCAAAAGAGAAAATGCTGGAAAATCTCACCAAGTCTGGCAGCATCTGCAAGGAAAGAAAAGAGGTGACGTTTCGAGCCCAGACAACCTTTGTCAAAGCTTTTCTGTCCTTACAGATGCTGTCAGACCTGGTGAGATTCTCCAGCATTTTCTCTTTTGGTTTCAGATTCCAGTATCCGCAGTAATTTGCTTTTATTTAGAAACTTCAAAGAGTTGTGAATGAAGCCCAACCCATCACACAAACCAGCCTCCCATCCATTGACTCCATCCGCACTTCCCGCTGCCGCAGAAAAGCAGCCAGCATTATCAAGGACCCCACACATGCCGGGCATTCTCTCTTCCACCTTCTGCCTTACCCCTCTCTCCCTTCTCGAGGTACAGACATGTCACTGTTTAGATTTGCAGGATTTCTCTTTCCTGTTCTATTCCCCTGCACATACTAACCGACTCAAGAACAGCTACTTCTCTGCTGCCGTCGGATTTTAGAATGGACCCCCACTTATGTTAAATTGATCTTTCTATGACTATGTTCTGCGTTGTCTCCTTTCCTTCTCTCCATGTACTTGATGAACGGTATGCTTTGTATAGCTCGCAAGAAACAATACTTTTCACTGTGTAACAATACATGTGACAAAAACAAGTCATTGCACAAGCGAAGGTCATCTATTTCAGCGCAGGGACTGGGTCTTAGATCTCTGTGAGGTGCATGGCTCAGTCCTGTATTACACACCAGGCTCTGGCTGAGCTGTGAATGGGTCTGTTTCAGTCCCAGTGACCGATTTTATCTCCTCAATGTGCATCTGAGGGATGGAGCCGGGAAGGAGCAGAGCATACTGGAAGATTGGTTCTGTTTGAAAAGAAAGATTGGGTGACGGCACTCAAAGCTGAGGACTATCTACATTTTCCAATTAGCAGTGAAAAGAGCTGAAGTATGTATCAGCAAAAATAGGAGCATTACAGTGAAATGTTGCCAGACAGTTAAAAGGGTGGACGTGTTTATCTCCGGCAACTGCAAAGCTAGATATCTGGCACTGGTAAATGTTCTTGGTTTCCACAGGCACACACCATCAAGTTGACAACTCTTTGTTGCATGATTCCTTTTGTGATGAGGTGAACATTGAGATCTGATTGTCCAAAAGCGTTCAATGTTGTTTGCTCTGGTTGTTTGCGTATTTGAAAGGGTGATAGCTCTTACCCAGTGATTAAGTCAAGTGGTCACTATATTTGTAATGCTGTCAAACAGCTGCAGCAGCAGTGATAGAGCTGGTCTCCCCTGATTACCAGGGTTAAGGTTTTGGTTTCTCGATGCAGCAGCTTGTGTGTGTGTGGAATAAAAACATGCCCGTCCACATTTTCAGAAGTAATAGTAAACGTAAAACAACGGAACACCGTATAGGTCCCCCGCCCATCCCCTCTCCTCTTCCGCCCCAACCTAAAGCTAGCTATCCTGTTCTGTAACATCATGGCTCACTTGCAATGTCTTGTTTCAAGGTCAGTCCTTACCCAAGTGAGAAAAAGAAGTTGCAGTGCTGGCCAAGGATTATTTCCCCAAAATCCAAAGATTTGCCAGTTAGGTGGATTGGCCATGCTAAATTACCTCTTAGTATCTTAAGATGTGGAGGTTAAATGGGACTACAAATTTGGCTTCTTGACAGAAGCCAGAGGATGGTTGTAGAGAATTGTTTTCTAACTAGAGGCCTGTGACCAGCAATGTGTCTGAGGGATCAGTGCTGGGTCCACTGTTATTTGTCATTTATAATAATGATTTGGATGAGAATGTAGGAACATAGAACATAGAACATTACAGCGCAGTACAGGCCCTTCGGCCCTCGATGTTGCACCGGCCAGCGGACCCTCTAACCTAAACTATACCAATATCATCCATATGCCTATCCACCGACCATTTGAATGCCCCCAAAGTAGGCGAGTCCACAACTGCTGCAGGCAGGGCATTCCACGCCCTCACCACCCGCTGTGTAAAGAACCTGCCTCTGACATCCGTCCTATAACTACCACCTCTTAATTTAAAGTTATGTCCCCTCGTGTTGGTCATCACCATCCGAGGAAAAAGGCTCTCACTATCCACCCTATCCAGTCCTTTGATCATCTTATACGCCTCAATTAGGTCACCGCGTAACCTTCTTCTCTCTAATGAAAATAACCTCAGGTCCCTCAGCCTTTCCTCATAAGGCCTTCCCACCATACCAGGCAACATCCTGGTAAACCTCCTCTGCACCCTTTCCAATGCTTCCACATCTTTCTTATAATGCGGCGACCAGAACTGTACGCAATACTCCAAGTGCGGCCGCACCAGAGTTTTGTACAGTTGTAACATAACCTCACGGCTCCTAAATTCAATCCCTCTACCAATAAAAGCTCACACCGTACGCCTTCTTAACAACTTTATCAACCTGGGTGCCAACTTTCAAAGAGCTATGTATTTGTACCCCAAGATCCCTCTCCTCGACAACACTATTAAGGGTCCTTCCATTAACCCTATATTTCATATGCCTGTTATTCCTACCAAAGTGAATCACCTCACACTTATCCATATTGAATTCCATTTGCCACCTCACGGCCCAGCTCTGCAACCTATCTATGTCCCTCTGCAAACTGTAACATCCATCCTCGCTGTCTACAACTCCCCCCACTTTGGTATCGTCAGCAAATTTACTAATCCAACCCTCTACACCCTCATCTAGGTCATTTATAAAAATGACAAACAGCAGTGGCCCTAAAACAGATCCTTGAGGTACACCACTTGTAACTGCACTCCAGGTTGAATATTTCCCATCAACCACCACCCTCTGTCTTCTATCAGCTAGCCAATTCCTAATCCAAACTGCTAAATCACCTTCAATCCCATGCATCTGCACTTTCTGCAGTAGCCTACCATGGGGAACCTTATCAAACGCTTTGCTAAAATCCATATACACTACATCAACTGCCTTACCCTTACCTACCTCTTTGGTCACCTCCTCAAAAAACTCAGTAAGGTTTGTGAGGCACGACCTACCCTTCACAAAACCGTGCTGACTATCCCTAATCAATTTATTTCTCTCTAGATCTTATAAATCCTATCCTTTATAATTCTTTCCAAGACTTTGCCCACAACAGAAGTCAGGCTCACC
This sequence comes from Sphyrna mokarran, assembly GCA_024679065.1. NCBI lineage: Eukaryota > Metazoa > Chordata > Chondrichthyes > Carcharhiniformes > Carcharhinidae > Sphyrna > Sphyrna mokarran. The sequence continues at coordinate 23,845,927 of JAGIQG010000006.1, forward strand.
GGTCTATAATTTCCAGGATGGTCCCTACTCCCCTTTTTGAACAAAGGGACAACATTTGCCATCCTCCAGTCTTCCGGCACTATACCTGTAGCTAACGACGACATGAAGATCAAAGCCAAAGGCTCTGCAATCTCCTCTCTAGCCTCCCAGAGAATCCTAGGGTAAATCCCATCTGGCCCAGGGGACTTATCAATTTTCATACCCTCAAGATTCGCGAACACCTCCTTCTTATGAACCTCAATCCTGCCCAGGAGGCATGGTTAGTAAGTTTGCAGATGACACAAAGATTGGTGGCATAATGGACAGTGAAGGAAGTTAGCTCCAACTAGAACGGGACCTTGATCAATTGGGCCACTAGGCTGACGAATGACAGATGGAGTTTAATTTAGATAAATGTGAGGTGATGCATTTTGGTAGATTGAACTAGGGCAGTACATACTCAGTTAATGGTAAGATGTTGGGAGAGTTACAGAACAAAGAGATCTAGAGGTACATATTCATAACTCCTTGAAAGTGAAGTTGCACGTAGACAGAATGGTGAAGAAAACATTTGGCATGCTTGGTGTCATAGTCAGAACATTAAATACAGGAGTTAGAATGTCTTGTTTAAGTTATACAAGACATTGGTAATGCCACTCTTGGAATACTATGTGCAATTCTTGTCACCCTATTATAGAAAGGATATTATTAAACTAGAAAGTGTACAGAAAAGACTTACTAGGATACCACCAGGACTTGATGGATTGAGTTATAAGGTGAGACTAGATAGACTGGGACTTTTTTCTTTGGAGCATAGGAGTTTAAGGGTGGTCTTATAGAGATCTATAAAATAATGAGGGGCACAGATCAGCTAGATAGTCAATATCTTTTCCCAAAGGTAGGGAGTCTAAAACTAGAGGGCATAGGTTTAAGGTGAGAAGGCAGAGATATAAAAGTGTGCAGAGAGGCAACTTTTTCACACAGAGGATGGTGAGTGTCTGGAACAGGCTGCCAGAGGTAGTAGTAGACAGGGGTATAATTTTGTCTGTTAAAAAGCATTTAGATAGTTACTTGGGTACAATGGATATAGAGGGATATGAGCCAAATGTGGGCAATTGGGATTAGCTTAGAGGTTTTAAAAAAAGGGGTAGCATGAACAAATTGGGCCGAAGGGCCTGTTTCCATGCTGTAAACTCTATGACTCCAGCCATGGTAAATTTATGGGATTACAGGGATAGGACAAGGGAGAAGACCTAGGTAAGATATGCTATCAGAGAGTTGCTGCAGACTCAATGGGCTGAATGGCTGCTTCTGCACCGTAGAGATTCCGTGATTGAAACTGTTAACCCAGTTTTTCTTGTGCTGCTTATTGTGTTGCGCCGGTATTTTCTCTTGTTTATTATCACTTTCCGTGTTTTTCTGAGGAATTGCTGCATGCAGTTGGAGCACAGCGGGTGTTTGATTGAGTTTAGAAACAAATGGTGGGATTTTACAATCTCGCTTGACTCAAATCCGGAAAACCCCACCTGAGGTCAACAGACCTTGACACTGTCCACTCACTCCTTCTCTGATTCCTGTGGCGGGTGGGGCAGTAGAATCATAGAATCCCTACAGTGCAGAAGGAAGCCATTCGGCCCATTGAGTCTGTACCAACCACAATCCCACCCAGGCCTTATCCTCATATCCCCACAAATTTACCCTGCTATTCTCCGGACGCTGGAGACAATTTAGCATGGCCAATTCACCTAACCTGCAAATCTTTGGAGTGTGGGAGGAAACTGGAGCACCCTGAGGAAACCCATGCAGACATGGGGAGAACGTGCAAACTGCACGCAGGCACCCGGGTCTGTGAAGCTGTGAGGCAGCAGTGCTAGCTAGCTACTGAGCTGCCCCTGAATTCTGGCGAAAGTCTCTGTCTGCTGTTCCAACCCAGGCATTATCCCTAAAGAACTTGCTGACGGCACTGGCGTTGTCAACTTTCATTGTACCTTTTCAGAAATTGCGCCCTTGAAAATCAGATTGCAGGCATATAATCTTCAGTTGTCACTGCTTTGTTCTTGGTGAGGCAAACATTGCTGGTAGTGTTTCCCATTTGTCGTCCCTTAACGCACTTGCAACACACTGCCAGAATCTGCTCTGCTGCTTCAGTTTGTAAATTTGCCACAGCTGGTTGGAAGTAGGACTGTACAGGTGCATTGTCCTTGGTGCACTGTCAATGTAAAAATGATGGTGGTCCTGGCAGAATAGAAGCAGGGAGCCCACCTGTTTCACTGCACAAGTTTGCTTTTGAACTCCTCTGCCAGTACGCTCACTGTTAGCCTTCTCTGAGCCAGTCCTGACTGAAATAGTTGCAGTTAAAAACAGAAGGTGCTGGTTTTCCCCAGCAGTTTAAGCAACATCTGCGAAGAGACAGAGTTAACATTTCAGGTTAATGACCTTCTTCAGAACTGAATGAAGCCAGGAATGTAATGTGTTTTGAGGCAATTAAAGATGGAAGTGACACAGTGGTGAGCACTACTGCCTCACAGCTCCAGGAACCTGGGTTCGATTCCCAGCTTGGGTCATCGTCTATGCGGAATTTGCACGTTCTCCCCATATCTGTGTGTGTTTCCTCCCATAATCTAAAAGATGTGCTGGTAAGGTGCACTGGCAATGCTAAATCATGAATCAACCTGGTCTCTGTCCCCTCATCCCCTCACAAACCCATCAATGGTCATTTGGCGGAAAGTGCATCATTGAGCACATTGCATGGCCGCGAGAGGTCCCATCACAGTCTACAGCTAATACTTACCCAGTATATTCACCCTTCTGATGTCAGGAACACGGCAACTAATTTGCACAAGGAGGGCAAAATGATAACAACTAGGGATAAATATCGGCCTGAATACGTTCTCCACTTTAATTTAGGGTGGCAGGAAACTGTGATTAGCACTGCTGCCTCACAGCACCAGGTTCAATTCCCAGCTTGTATCACTGTCTATGTAGAGTTTGCACTTTTTCCCCGTGTCTGCATGGGTTTCCTCCGGGAGCTCTGGTTTTCTCCCACACTCCAGAGATGTGTGGGTTAGGTTGATTGGCTATGCTAAATTGCCACTTAGTACAGGGGGATTAGCAGAGTAAATATATGGGGTTACGGGAATAGGGCCTGGATGCGATTGTGGTCAGTGCAGTCTCAATGGGGCGAATGGCCTCCTTCTGCACTGTAGGGATTCTGTGAAGACCAGGGAGATCTCCCGTCCTGCTCTTCAAATAGTTAAGCTCGCTGAGCTGGAAGCGCTGTCACTGAGTCTCAACTAACATCAGAACTGGCCCTGACTGTGGAGAACCAGGCTGGTGGAGTCAGTGAGTCTGACTAAAAAGGAACCAGATTAACCTCAATGGGATCTGGCCACTTAAATTCACTTCTGCCACACTGTTCTGCTCAATAACCCTGTCCAAACGCCGTCTCCAAATGATACTATCACCACTCTGGCAGTTGGAATGGAAGTCATTTTGGACGCGGGGAAAATTCAGAAATAGAACCTGGAAAGAAGTCAGAATGCCGAAGCCTTGCGTGGGGCACACAATCTATATGTCTGTCTGTAACTAGTGCTGCCAGCCTTTGTTTACTCTGACTGTTACAAATTGACAGAAAAGGCATCATTGGTTTGTTAAAACATCCCTGTGTACAAACCTAAGTGTTGTGGTGTTTGTGATTGGAATTGCTGTTGTCAAGTGTAAACCAGAGTGGCCTGGGCCCTTTGTCCGTGCTGTCAGGGGGCTCTTGTTTCTCTAAGTGTGTGTGTGTGTGTCTGTGTGTGTGAGAGAGAGAGAGAGTGGACAGTGAGTGTATGTGTGAGAGAGAATTGTAGTGTGTGTGTGTGTGTGTGTGTGTGTAAGGCTTTGGGCACTCCTCCAGAGCCTCCCCCGGGGGGACCAAAATCTGCCCAGCCTGAGACTCGTTCTTGCTTCTGGCGTCAGTCACTACCCTTTTATTACATCTATCTTCACTTAATGATCTTCAGAACTGCAGTGCACGATTTTTAAAACAAGCACTTCATTATAAATGTAACAGAATTGTTGCAGCTGCTTGTTAAGAGCTGTACTTCATATTCGCGTAGCAGGACTTCCAGAAGATCACCTTCTTAGTTACCATTTTACTCCCCAACCCCTGAATCTTTCGTTCCCGATCACAAAAGCGCAGGCAGAGGATTTTGGATCATAATTCTGATAGTAAGCCATTCGTTTTAATGGCTTACTGTCAGGGTAACATCTGGAAAACCTAGGACACTGTTCTCATTGGATTTATAATTCCGCAGATGATTGTGGCCCTCCCGTACCTTGCTGAGTAGCTATTCGTCATGTGTGATCTTTTGAGAAGAGGGTTAGCCATCTTGGGAGGACTGTGGCTGAGATATATCCTGTCTTCTTCACATACGCGCGCACACACATACACCCCCCCACCAGACACATGCACACATTCTTCCTGACAAGTTATTGATAACCCATTAGGAAGCGGGGGGGGAACTGACTTATTTTTCTCGTTCTGAGCCAGGGTTGTACAGGCAAATAGTCAACCATTTCTGCTACCTGGGGTCAGATCGGGTAACTTAATGGATAGAATGTCAGGCCTTTCCTGGTATCACTTAGATTTCAATAGAGGTTTTTAAAATGATGAATGGTTTTGATAGAGTGAGTAGAGGAACTATTTCCTCTGGTTGTCATCAGTTTAAAATTCATAGGCTAGAATGCTTTTCTTGGAAGCAGTGAAGGGGGCAGAGACCACTGGCTCTTTGAAGTCGAGGATGACGCAAGACCACAAAGAGAAGCAGAATGATCAGATTAACTTCTGAATGCAAGGGGGTAGCACAGATAGGTTTGCTCAGTCACATGGCACCCTTCTTGCTATAAATCTCTGCGGTTTTCCCCTGGATATTTATTCACCTACTGAGAACACAGCATCACACAGTAAACACATTTGCCTGATGTTTAAAGTTTAATTGGTGTCACAAGTAGGTTTGCATTAAGGAAGGAAACTGGGCAGGGAATTCCACAGATTCGCAACGCATTGGGTGAAAAAGTACCTCCAGGCTTACACTGCAATGAAGTAACTATGAAAATCCCTTATTTGCCACACTCTAACACCTCTTCAGGTACATTAAGGGAGAATTTAGCATGGACAATGCACCTAACCAGCATGTCTTTCGGACTATGGGAGGAAACTGGAGTACCCGCAGACATGGGGACAACTTGCATACTCCGCACAAGACAGTGACCTGGTACTGTGAGTTAGTGGTGTTAAGCACAATTTGCCTGACATTTAAAGAAGTGCCCTAAATCTTGAATGATGATCCAAATACCATGCATCTAAAATGATGAAAGTTCTTATTATTTTAAAATTTCAGATTTTTAATTGTTACGAAAAGATTCTATTTCAGCAATTCATTAGGAAGACCTGTGGATACTTCTGAAGCCATCCAATTTTAGAAAAAGGTTCGAGGCACTTTATGGCATTCATTCTTTGCAATTAAAAAACTGTATAAAATTAGTCTGTGGATTCTAGCTCCAGGGGATATTAATCAATTTTGACTCTACTGAAGGATCGCATTCAACCCATTTGTTCACATGCATGTGAAATGCAATAAGCAATGTGCCCATTGGCACTGTTCTGGCCAGTGTATTGACATGATATTGGGCTCAGTTATATGTGTTGTGTTGCTTCTGGGTTGCCGACAATCTGCTATGATTTGATTTGATTTATTATTGTCACACATATTAGCCTACAGTGAAAAGTATTGTTTCTTGCACACTATACAGACAAAGCATACCGTTCATAGAGAAGGAAACAAGAGAGTGTAGAATGTAGTGCTACAGTCATAACTAGGATGTAGACAAAGATCAACTTAATGCAAGGTAAGTTCATTTAAAAGTCTTGACGGTAGCAGGGAAGAAGCTGTTCTTGAGTCGGTTGATACATGACCTCAGACTTTTGTATCTTTTTCCCAATGGAAGAAGGTGGAAGGAAGAATGAATGGAGTGCATGTGGTCCTTAATTATTCTGGCTACTTTGCCGATGCAGCGGGAAATGTAGACAGAGTCGATGTATGGGAGGCTGGTTTGCATGATGGATTGGACTACATTCACAACCTTTTATAGTTCCTTGCGGTCTTGGGCTGAGCAGGAGCCAAACCAAGCTTTGATACAACCAGAAAGAATGCTTTCTGTGGTGCATCTGTAAAAGTTGGTGAGAGTCATAACTGACATGCCAAATTTTCTTAGTCTTCTGAGGAAGTAGAGACATTAGTGGGCTTTCTGAATTATAGTTAATCATAGAATCTATTGATGTAGTGCAATATTGCCTGTGTGGAGCAATGGCAATTTCTGATTCCAGATAAATGCCTGAAGTATCTGCCTAGTACCAGTTTTACAACAGCCTTTTATACTGGATACTGTGCTCGCCAGCACTTCTCACCCAGAAATGTAATCAGTGGTGTAAAATTATTTGCGTCAAATCTATGTTTGTTTTTGTGTGTGTTATGACGGGGTTGCTGTATTGATGCTACAGTGTTCCATGATAAGAGAAATTGCCAGATAGCTGTTATCTTGGAGTTTATGGAACCTCTGACCTACGAGGAAAATCTCCTGGCCTCTTGAGTGAAAATATCCTGCAGTTCCCAAGTGGTCATGATGTTAGATTCATAGAAATTTCAGCAGCAGAAGAGGTCTTTCATTCCAACAGGCTTGCGCTAGTACTTGCTGTGCATCAGAGCAATTCATTCTAATCTTAGTCCCTGCTCACTTCTCAAACATTTCAACATTTTTCCTCTTTAGTTGCTCGAATGCTATATCTAATTCCCTCTTGGTGTTGCAAACACTCCATGTTCTAATACCTCTCTCAGTAGCACTATGTCTTCAAGGATACACTTTGGGTGGCACAGTTTTTCGCAACTGCTGTCTCTCAGTGCCAGGGACTCACGTTCAATACCAACCTTGATTGACTATCTGTGTGAAGTTTATACATTCTCCCTGTATCTGCATGTGTTTCCTCTGGGTGCTCTGGTTTCTTCCCAGTCCAAAGATATAAGAACATAAGAACTACGAGCAGCCCATTTGGCCCCTCAAGCCTGCTCTCCACCATTCATTAACATTACGGCTGATCTTTTCATGGACTCAGCTCCACTTATCCATCTGCTCACCATAATCCTTAATTCCATTACTGTTCAAAAATCTATCTATCTTTGCCTTAAAAACATCAGCTGCTTTACTGGGCAGAGAATTCCACAGATTCACAACCCTTTCGGTGAAGAAGTTCCTCCTCAACTCAGTCCTACATCTGCTTCCCCTTATTTTAAGGCTATTCCTTTACCTGCCAACAGAAACAATCTCCCGACTTCTACCTTCTCTATTCCCTTCATAATCTTACCTGTTTCTATAAGATCTCCCCTTATTCTTCTGAATTCCAATGAGTATAATCCCAGTCTACTCAGTCTCTCCTCATTAGCCAACGCTCTCGACTCCAGAATCAACCTAGTGAATCTCCTCTGCACCCCCTTCAGTGCCAACATCTCTTTTAGATGTGTGAGTTAGGCAGATTGGCCATGCAAAAATGCCCTTTAGTGTTTAAATTAAGTGGAATAATGAGGTAAATCTATGGGGTTATAGGAATAGGGCAACAGGTAGGCCTAAATAGGATACTCTGTTGGAGAATCAATGAGACTCGATGGGCTGAATCGTCTCCTTTTGCACAGTAGAGATTATATCATTCTATTCTATGATTTGGTGACTTAGAGAAATTGTGCTATGTTTTAGTTTTCACTTCTGCGCTATTTCTTCACTTTATGCGCCAAGTTGTAACTTCACATTGCCCCTATTCACCATCTGCAGGATCAGATAACCATTCAGGGCACCTGCTTCAGAGAGATAGATCATGCCTACTGGGTCTCCAAGAGACATCAACCAGATTACTCTGCAAAGTTCACTTTAACTTTCTCCCCCAGATACACCTTCCATCCCCAAGAATAAGACATGAAGCCATTAAGCTCACCCTTTCAGGAAAAGCAAGTGAGAACAACACTTGACACAAAAGCAGCACTTGAATTAAGAAACTCCAATTATTTTGATACTTCAGCCACCTAGTCACAAAAGCTGCCTCTCATTTGATACATCCATTTATATACTGCCCATTTCATTGAGCTTCCTGGGTAACTCATTCCTGGAGAATAAGATTCTCAGGTGTCTTCGCACGAGTTCAGGAAACTCAACGTGTTAACCCTATCAGTGGAAGTCTTTACACTTTAAAAACTTAGCAAAGTGCCTCCTGACTTTTCATAGAATTTCTACAGTGCCAAACAGGGCATTCAACCCCTTAAGTCTGCAATGGCCCAGAGTATCTTACCCAGACCCAGAGTATCTTACTCAGACCTTCTCCCTCACCCTATCCTCGTAACCCCACATATTTCCCATGGCTAATTTCCCTCACCTACACATCTTGGGACATTAAGGGGCAGATCAGCGTGGCCAATCCACTTAATCTGCACATAATGTGGGAGGAAACCGGAGCACCTGGAGAAAACCTGCACATACACGAGGAGAATGTGCAAACTCCACACAGTCACCCAAGGCCGGAATTGAACCTGGGTCCCTGGCGCTGTGAGACAACAGGGCTAACCACTGTGTCATCATACTTGTGGTTGTAAGCTTGTCCTTCGACATCACTCCAAAGCCAACAGCTTCTAATTTGTAAGGCAGAGAAGAATAATTTGCATTTCTTCGGTACCTTTGCCAACCTCATGACTTCCCAAAGAACCTCACAACCAAGAAAATATGTTTGAAGTGTTGTACTCTCGGTAAACATTGTAGCCAATCTGTACTCACTCAGTAAGGTCGGCAGTGCAATAAATAGCCTGACAGTCTGTTTTATTGATATTGGTTGAGGGTTATCCTTTGGTCTTGACATTGGAAAACCTGGCTTGTTGTTCTTCGAATAATGCCTGGGCTGTTTTACATTCAGCTTAGAGAATAGAAAGAGCCTTAATTTAGCATCTCATTCAAAATGGTAGGGCCTGTAGTCAGCCTAGATTTAGTGCTGAAGTTATGGATTGGGACTTGAACCCAGAACATTGTAGCTTAGTAGTGAGCCATGACTGACATTGTATCCTAAAACTGTTACTAACAGGAGTTTTCAAAATTCTGGCAAAGCAATATTGATGCCTACTGTAATTAGATTTTAAAATCATGTCTTGCTGAATGAAATTGATTGTCCATGTAAGTAACCAAGAATATACTGGTTGAAAAAACCCAAACTTAATCTTCCAGAGTTATAGCAACAGGTTGAGATTGGTTAGAAACTTGGACACTTGCTAAGTGAGAGGTGGAAGGGTGGCACAGTGGTTGGCACTGCTGCTTCACAATGCCAGGGACCTGGGTTCAATTCCAGCCTTGGGTGGTTGCCTGGAGCTTACATGTTCTTCCCATGTCTGTGAGGGTTTCTTCCTGGTATTCAGTTTCCTCCAGTACCCCAAACATTTGTGGATTAGATGGATTAGCCATGCTAAATTGTCCTTTAATATTAGGGGGATTAGCTGCGTAAATACATGGGGTTATGGGCATAGGGCCTGGATGGGAATGTCAGTGCAGACTTGATGGGCTAATGGCCTCCTTCTATACTGGAGATTATATGGAGTGATATGATTTGCTCGGTAGAATGAGGAAAGACAGTGCATACTAAATCATATGACTTTGAACAGAGTGCAAGATGAGAGAAATCTTTGAAGGTAGATAAATGGTTAATGAAGCATATGATATCCTAGGCTTTAGAATAAGAGACAAAGATTATAAAAGGCAGTAAGTTATAAATACTATTTTGAACCCACTTGGAGAACTGCATTCAATTCCCAGCAGCATCCTTTTGAGAAGGATGTGATGGCTTTGGAGAGGGTATAGAAAGTTTTACTGCAATGTCTCCAGGGACTGGGGATTACAGCTACTGGATAGACGGAAGAAGTCGGGTTGTTCTCCTTGGATTAGAGAAGGATAAGAGGAGATTTAACAGAGGTATTGAAAATCACGAAGGGTTTAGGTAGAGTAAATAAAAAGTAACTGTAACGAATGGATCAATTACCAGAGGGGATCGATTTAAAATGGTTGGCAAAAGAACTGGAAGTGACATGAGAAAAAATATTTTAATGTGAATAATTAGGACTTGGAATGCACTGTATTGGTGATACAGATTCGATAATCACCTTTAAAAATAGATTTGGAGAAAATAATGCCAAGTGCAAGGAAATGGGCCTGAACATAAGAATTTGGAGAAAGAGGTTGAGGGGCAATCTGGTAGAAGTCTACAAGATTATGAGAGGTATGGACGGAGTCAATAATCAGAAGCTTTTTCCCAAGGTGGAAGAGTCAATTACTAGAAGACACAGGTTTAAGATGCAAGGGGCAAGGTTTAAAGAAGATGTACGAGGCAGATTTTTTACACAGAGAGTAGTGAGTGCCAGGAATTCATTGCTGGAAAGCTAATGGAAGCAGACATGATAGAGAGTTTTAAAGGGCATCTTGACATATACATGAATAGGATGGGAATAGAAGGATATGGTCCCCAGAAGGATAGGGTTTTTAGTTCATTTTGGCAGCAGGGTCAGTGCAGGCTTGGAGGGCTGAAGGGCCTGTTCCTGTGCTGTAATTTTCTTTGTTCTTTGCTCTTTGAGTAGGCATTTGGCCCCTCGAGCCTGCTCCGCCATTCAGTAAGATGATGGCTGATCTTCAGCCATAAAGATTACTCTTTGAAAGAGTCATTACAGATTCAGTGGGCTTATTTTTATTAATTTTACATGGGCAAGGCAAATATTTGTTCAACTGGGCCAATTCAGAGGACAATTCAGAATGAACCACATTGCTGTGGGTTTAGAATCCCATGTAGTCCAGACCAAGTAAGGAAGGCAGATTTCCTTCCCTAGAGGATGTTAGTGAATGAGATGGATTTTTAAAACAATCGAGAATGGACATCATGGTCACAATTACTGAGACCAGGCTTCAATTCCAATTTGATTGAATATAAATTCCACCAGCTGCCATGATGGGATTTGAGCCTTGCCCTCAGAGCATTAGCCTGACTCTCTAGATGACTAGCAAGCGCCTCAGGGTTACTAGCCCAGTGACATTAACACTACATTCCTCCATTTCTGCATAAAAGACAGTTACATTCATAAGACGGCTATCGAGCGACATGGGCTAAATGCGGCTAATTGAAACGAGCTTCGTTGTTTAAAAGAAAAGGTGGACAGGTTGGGCCAAAGGATCTATTTCCATGCTGTAAATCTCCATGACTCTGTAACTCTATTTCTGCGCTGCGCAGATCTGTGATTCTGTGGTAATCAGAATCCATCTTGGGGTCCCTATTAATAAATTTGCCCTCTCCTTTGCCTTTTCACCTCAACACTGTTAAGATAAGCCTGATCTTTCTTTTGCAGGTTCCCTGTCTCAATTGCACAATTCTACCACATTCATTTTCGAACGCAGACACAGCTAGAAGGTGATAACATGGAAATTCTCCTCCCGATTATCCCTTGTGGTATATATACAAAGGCTTGGGTTTCAAATGATCTCTGATATACTCAGGATTCATCGAGCCTGACTGGTGTGTAAAAGATTCTTTTTGGCGCGGGGGGAGGGGTTATTTTGACTTTGTGTGATACTGTTTATATATATATAAAAAAAACAGCAAAATCGACAGCCCATTTTACATCTCTGCTGATCGTTTGAAGTTCTTTTGCCTCGAATGATTTCACAGTTTTACAGCAGTATCGTATAAAGTCAAAATGATCAATCCCCTGAGGGGTTTTTGAAAGTTAAAAGGCGAATGGTGTCACTCAGACGGGTTAAATTCAATGACTCAAATAGTATTGTCATATTCTCTATAGTGGGTTTTTTTTGGAGGTGGGGGGGGGGGGGTTGAAGGACTGTTCAGTGTGAAATGTATTTTGTACAATTGCCGGAATGTGCTTGAAGCATCTGAAATTTATATTGAGAGAGGCACTTGAGCCTGCCGCTTGAGAAATTTAGAGCAAAAAGTTAATGTTTCTCAGCAGATGGATGTTGACGCGTTGGGACCTCAGTTCAGATTCTTAAGTGCCTCCGATCTTAAGGGAAAGAGAGACGGAGCGAGAGAAAGAGAAGTAGAAAGGAGGGAGGGAGGGAGAGATCGCCTGTGCAAATCTAAGTGAAGGACCACTGATGTGCCATTGAGGCTGGGTTAGAGCAGGCTGCGAGGCTATGTTAATTATTTGCCAGCTCTTGCTAATAGATGGATAAAGCTCGGCAGGGTTGCATCGCTGAATGGAGTAGCTGAATGGACAGTTTTGTTTCTGCTCTGGGTCGGCGTGTGTGTGTGGGAAGTGACTGTCTGAAGAAGTTACAAAGAACGAAAGCTTGCAACATCTGGAAACTGTGCCGGCAGAATCGATCGGGGATATCCTATCCGCCTGCAGTTTGTTTCTGACTGTCAGTGTTGCTTGTTTTTTTTTTGCAAAAAAACCAAAAAAAATTGAAAGTTAATAGCTTCACAGCACAGTAGCTGCGAATCACGTGCTGCAGCCTAAATAATGCTGCAGTGGAGGATCTCTTGATAGTGGCAGAGTATTCCTGCTTGCCAGTCAGACTTGGCCATTCTTTCCTGCTGTTTCTCCGTCCCTCCGTCTCCTCCTCCTCCAGCTCCCCAGCTTTTCACTGTGCAGGCAAAAACCCCAGGGTGGAAATACAGGCTCTCTCCAGCATCTCCGGGCACAAAAAAAAAAGGAGCTTGGGAATGGGAGGAGGCTGCTGGCTACACAATGAATTCCTGCTCCCTCACTTCACGGCAGCATGACTTCAGGAGCTGAAACAGCGGCCAGTCAATTCTCAGGTAATTGTCAGGGAGAAGAAAGAATCAGGTCGGGACTCCGGAATCAAAAGGAGCTTTTGAGAAAGTGGAGTTGTGGGGGTGGGTGGGTGGTGCGGCGGGAAGAAGGTTCAGTGTTGTGGCTTTTACAAAGAGTTGCTGGATGTTTGATGTGATGTCAGGTTACCAGATTCCTAATCCTTGAACATTATCTCTCTCTCTGTCCCATTCTTTAGGTGATGAAGTGGCCCTGCTTTTTTACCTTGTCATGTCAAAGAACTGTGTATTCAGGGATCAGGACTCCTCACATTTAGACATTGTCGTTTTATTACAGACTATAATTAGACCTGAAATTGTACCTGTGCCTAGTAGTGTCGCCTCATCCTCAATGTCAAGATTGTTGACATTCGGGCAACTCTGGGAACAGTAAACCCATAGCCCAGTTCTTCTCTTATATTTGGTGAAAATGCTGAAAGGCAGGAATGTAAATATTGTACCTTCTTTAGCATAAAGATTTCATGCTGCTATGTGTATTCATCCTAGTCACTTACTGGATTTTCATTCAGTCGTTAGCCCATTAGTGCCGAACCAGCGCTGAACATGTTTTCAATAATAAGGGGAAGGACTATCACAGAGAATGAATGACCTGAGCTGACTTTGGTTGGAGCCGATTTTTTTTTCTCTTTCACTTAGAATCTCAGAATCCCTACAGTACAGAAGGAGGCCATTCAGCCCATTGACTCTGCACCGACCACAATCACACCCAGACCCTATTTCCAACACCCCACCATATTTACCCTCCTACTCTCCCCAACACTAAGGGACAATTTAGCACAACCGATCAACCGAATCTGTACATATTTCGTTAGTGGGGGGTAACCCACGCAGACACGGGGAAAACGGTCGGAATTGAATCTCAGTCCCTGGCGTCAGTGAGGCAGCAGTGCTAACATTGTGTCACCGGGCTGCCTTATTAGCCCTTGTCCGACAGCACCAGCCACGGAAGTATGGGCAGGACAGCTTTTTTTTAAAAAAAAATGGTGCATTTGCAGCTGCTTCTGGTCTTTCTCTACGGGAATAGGAGTGCTCCCATTCTATCCCGAGACTGTCGGCAGAGTGATAAGGATTGAAGTCTGGCTGAAGTGTTGGCAGTCGTGATTCAGAGTTCTCGGGCTGACAGCACATGGATCAGGCCAGTAATTTGATCCTGTCCAGCTGAGTGGAGAAGTTTACTAGGTTACATTTTGATCACACGATCACGATCCAAGCTGGATGCAATTATCTAGTGTGAAAGAACTTGCATTCCACTTTGGGGAAGTACTTAAAAGTTTGTGTGCATTTATTTATATCTAAATATATCGTCAGTCTATGTTGTCACAGTAAATACATTATAATTATATTTTGGATAGGACATAGAATCCTGCTGTCTTTTGATGGAAATTCACGAACAATATATTCTGCACTGATGCAGATATGCTTGTGCAAACAAGACTTCCCAAATCTTTTCTTTCCATTTGAGCAGCATATATGAATACATTACCTGGAGTTTGCCTGATACTAAATAGTCATTGAGGCTTATCATAAAATAGGATCCCTGCAGTGCTGAAGGATGCACTGGGCAGCACGGTGGCATAGTGGTTAGCAATGCTGTCTCACAGCTCCAGGGATCTGGATTCAACTCCTGGCTTGAGTCACTGTCTGTCTGGTTTTTGCACGTTCTCCCCATGCCTGCATGGGTTTCCTCCCACAGTTAAAAGATGCACATTTTTCATGCTCAGTTGCTCTGGGATGCATAAAATAAAGGGATTAGTGGAGTAAATATGTAGAGTTACGGGCATAGGGCCTGGGTGTATTTATTGTTGGTGCAGACTTGATGGGCCGAATAACCTCCTTCTTTCTATGATTCTATGATGCCATTTGGCCCATTAGGTCTGCACCAACTCCCTGACAAGTGTGTGTTAGCCTATCCCTCGAACCCCTCACATTCTGCATGGCTAACCCATTTAACCTACCCATATTGGGACAATAAGGAGCAATTTAGCCATGACCAAACCATCTAGTCCGCAAATCTTTGGATTGTGGGAGAAACCAATGTGCCTTGAGGAAACCCACAGAGACATGGGGAGAACATGCAAATTCCACGCAATCACCTAAGGCTGAAATTGAACCATGTCCCTGACACTATGAGATAGCAGTGCTGGCCCCCACTGTGCCATCCTCCTGAACCCTATTGCACCAAATGATACTGCAGAGGAGCTGTTGATGGTGGGTTACTTACTTTTAATTTAACTCAAGTTCAGGTGGTGTGGAGGGAGAGGGATGTGGTCGGTGGTCAGAGGGAGCAGATGGCAAAGAAAGTTGGATATTTAGGATTTATGAGTGAGTGCTTGGAACCAAAAAGAAGTTTCATATTTAACAGATGACCAGGAGGGTGCTTCATAGTCACAGGCCCTGAATTTTGTGTGCCGCTCTCTATTCTTTACCTTAGGTTAGTGCTGTCCCAGCCACTGCTCACTCAGGCAGGTTAGAGACTGTGTTTGTTCCCACTCAAGGTCCTTTTTCCTTCCCATGATGTTTACAACTGTGCACCCACATTCCAGGATGCGAAATCACAATTACAAGACATGTTGAAATATGTCATTGTAGCTTTTTCAGATGGCACTCGCAGACTCATTTAATTGTGAAGTATGCAGAACGTTCATGTTGCATTGCAATGGCAGAACTGTGGACGTTAGTACACCACAATATATATGCTATACAGTAAAGGTGCTATCGTCCCAGATTAGCCTGTTTGAGGGGAGAGCAGGCTGGTAGTGATTTAATCTGATGATTTCCACACTCGGGCGAATGTTGAGAAGGCAGGGCTTTCATCAATAGCCTCAGCCGCTACTGGAATTGAGCCCACGCTGTTGGTGTTACTTAGCATCATAAGCCAGATATCCAGCCAACTAAGCTAACTGACCCTATATACAAACTGAATGACACCCAGTTCTACCAATTTAGGAGAAACATGACAGCACACCTATTAGCTTCAAATGCTCACAGCTCTCTGGTGATGCCCATAATCATAGATCATAGAATCCCTACAGGGCAGAAGAACACCATTCGGCCCATCGAGTCTGCACTGACAATAATCCCACACAGGCCCCATCTCCATAACGCCTCATATTTATCCTGTTAATCCTTCTAACATCCTGGGACACTAAAGGGCAATTTAGCTTGGCCAATTAGCCTAACCCACACCATCTTTGGACTGTGGGAGGAAACACAGTCCTCCGGGAGCACCCGGAGGAAACCCAAGCAGACACGGAGAGAATATGCAAACTCCACACAGGCAGTGATTCAAGCCAGGAATCGAACCTGGGTCTCTGACATTGTGAGGCAGCAGTGCTAACCACTGTGCGCTGATGGAAGCCATTGATGGTGAAATGACTGAACCTGCCCTCAACAGAACTCCTTAAATAGAAAAGCTCACATGGTGCAGCTGAAAGCCTGTACGTTTTGAGTCCTGTGAGCTTTGAATACTTAGCTCACTAGGATTTTTCCCGTATGAAGAAATAGAGTCAAACTGGGGATATTTCTGTCAGAACAGAAATTTGTAATGATTTGATGATATTTTACAGTTATGAAGGAATGGGGTGGAGTATTTGAAAACAGACTGCTGTGATTAAGCAGTCTAACATGAGAAACTTGGATATGTACAATTAAATCAGCTCAAGAGCAGCTTCTTCCCTGATGCCGTCAGGCTTCTGAATGGACCTACCTTATATTAAGATGATCTTTTTCTACACATTAGCTGTGATTGTAACATTATATTTCTGCACCTCCTCCTTTCCTTCTCCCCAGAATATTCCAATAAGGGTATGCTTTGTATAGCGCAAAAAGCAATATTTTTCACTTTATATGTGACAGTAAAAAAAAAAGTAGGAATTGAGGACAGAGTAGGAGAAAGATGTTTGCAGAAAGATTGTGGGAGGCAGTGCTGGAGCTGGTGATTAGAGCAAACTTTTTATCATTTGGCTAGATAGGTTGAAGGAAATAAGGGCAAAGACATGCAGGAACTAATAGGTAAATTAAGACTAAGTTTATGTGAAGATAAACACCAACATGGACTGGATAGGTGAACTGCCTGTCACTCTGTTTATAGAAATAATAAAATTCCTCCAGTGTAGAAGGAGGCCACACAGCCCATTGAGCCTACACCGGTAACAATCCACACCCAGAACTGATCCCCGAAATGTTGTCGGTCATATGGTGTTGACTCGTGTGCATATGAAAGTTTGGGACTTAGCAATTGGCCACACCAACCCCTGTGTTAGGGAATAAACTTAGCAATAAGAGCTCCCGTGCACTATCCCAATCCAGCAACCAACAATGGAGAAGCGCATGGGTGCCGGGGGATCTCACATGCTGGGTAGTGCTCTCTGTAGTTAGATCCTCTCGACATCATTACAAGAAAGTAGCGAATGGCAACTGCAACCCATGGATTTGTATCCAGCCAGGCAGTGAACACCTTCAGGAAGGTGAGAAAGTTGAGGAGAAGGTTAGCTTAAAGAACGGTTTAGATTTACATGAGCAGCATGTATTAATCCATTGATTTCATGTTCAGGCCCCACGAGCAATGTAACAGGAATAAATGTGACTGTTAAAATATAATAATACAGCAATGTTACCACAGAGCTTTTGAGTTGCAGCTGCTGCTATGTGAACATGTCTATTCATGTCTCCAGTCACAAGTAGGTATTGCAGTGCAATGCGATCTGTTTTATGTTGGTGCTCCTTAGGGTATTGCAAGTGTTTTACAGCATACACAGCAGCCTTTAACATTTCCCCTCAATCCTGTATTCAGAAGATGGACTATATTGGGACAATTGAGGCTGGGGAATTTCTCAATCTGCATTGACCCTTTCATATCTGGACTGCAAGGTTTGAGTGATGAAGAGTATGGCAAAAAGGAAAATACAAAAGTACTTTAAGGATCTTTTTGGCTGATGATAATGCTGCTGATGTGACAAAATAAGAACAGAATCTCCAGCTTGTTCTACTGGTTTAAACTTTGCCAATGGTCGCCACATTTCCAGAAGGACGTGGAAACTTTGGAGAGGTTACAGAAAAGATCTTTCAGGATGTTGCTTGGTATAGATGGCACTAGCTACGAGGAAAGGTTGGAGAAACGCTGTTCGTTCTCACTGAAATGACAAAGATTGAGGAGCGACCTGACAGAAGCCTACAAGATTATGAGAAGCATGTAAGGAATGGATAATTAGAAGCTTTTTCCCAGGTAGAAGAGTCAATTATTAGTGGGCATAGGTTTAAGGTGCGAGGGGCAAAGTTTAAAGGAAATGTATGAGGCAAGTTTTTTACACAGAGGATGGCAGATGCCTGGAATTTGCCACTGTGGGAGGTCGTGGAAGTAGATACGATCGTAACTTTTAAGGGACATCTTGATAAATACACGAATAGGATGGGAATAAAAAGATATGGCCCCCAGAAGGGTAGAGGGTTTTAGTTCAATCAGGCAGCATGGCCAATGCAGGCTTGGAGGGCCAAAGGGCCTGTTCCTGTGCTATAATTTTCTTGGTTCTTTGTTCTCGACCAACTTTGGTTACTTTTGGAGCAACTGAAAGTTGAGATTGGATTTATTTTTATTCACAGCGGATTTGGAATGACCGGTCTGTCCACAAAATAAAATGATGACTTTCATGAGTAAAACACTTGAAATTTTGTTTAATTGAGGGAGGCTAGTGGTATTATTACTCGACTGTTAATCCAGAAACTCAGTTAATGCTTGAATCCCATCCACGGCAGATGGTGGAATTTAAATTCAATTAAAAATGTCTGGAATTAAGAATCTACAGATGAGCATGAAATCATTGTTAATTGTTAGAAAAAAACCATCTGGTTCAGTAATGTCCTTTGGGAAATCTGCTGTTCTTACCTGGTCTGGCCTATATATGACTCCAGAGCCACAGCAATGTGGCTGACTCTTAAATGTCCCCCAAGGGCAGCTAGGGATGGGGAATAAATGCTGACCAGTTAGCGACACCCAAGTCCTATGAATGAATACAATAAAATTCTCATCAAAAACTTGCAAACATTACCTGTGTCATCAAAGGCCTCACCTTTCATTGGTTATTGTTGCCTGTGATAGACAGTAGCAACTGAATGCACAAAAGGGTCAAGAAAGATGCATTTATTTATAAAACACCTTTCTCATAAGCTGGCATTTTGAAGCCAATTTTTGACATGTCGGGGGCGATTCTCCCAAAAGTGGAAAATTGTTCTGGATCGTGACTGTTTTGTCAGTGCAGCTTCACACGAATCTCCACACTTTTGTGCAATGCAGAAGTCGCAATTGTGAATCTTATTAAAAAAACAAGCCAGGGGCTGAGGCTCCGGGACTCTGCACGTGGGCAGTGGTCTTGATCTGTCAGTCATCCTGTTTGTTGATCTGCCCGATCGCTGGCCAGCCCTGGACCCCCATGATGTTATCTCTTCAGCACTCCCTGCCCAATTGCAGCCCCACAACAATTCCCGGGCCAGCCCTGAACCATCCCCCCAGACAGCACACCCTCTCCAGCAGAGGCAGTTCCCCCCTCTCACCTTGGCAGACCCCTCTCCCCAACCCCCAGCTGACCCCAGTCTGGGTCAGACCCCTCCAGGAGGCAGGCTCACTCACGGGCAGATCATCAACCCACCCCCCGCACCACACCCTCCTAAACCAGCTTTAGTCACTGGCCTCCCTCCAACCCAGACTAATCATCATGCAGAGTGGCAGCAGGACTCCCCATCCCCACCAATCAACCCAAGTCCTGCCCACAATACTCTCCACCCTTTTTACTACCCAGTGCCCCTGGGCGTGGGCACTTTGCCCCTTGAGTAGTGCTGGGGGCACATGCACGGAGGCACCACACCCCACCACCCAACACTCTGGGATGACCATGATTGCCCCTCCTTTATTCTGACGAGGTCTTTTGCTAGTTCCTGAGTGTGGGAAGCTACTCTAAAACTCACCAGAATGAAGTACTCCTGGCAGGGTGGGAGATTCTATTAGGACCAGCAAGTTGCCGATAATGACATTGAAAACATACTTAAACTACTTTTAAAAAAAATTCAAATGACTTACCTGTCTCCTCCCCCACTGCAGTTGCCAGCACAGTCTGAACTGTGTCTGCTCTCCGGCTCTGGGATGTGTGCATGCTTTCCCAGCACATGTACAAATCCGGGAAAAAGTCCAGCATACGACTTTCCAAACCAGACCTGCCAGAAAAGTTGCAGGTCGCAATGGGAGAATAGGCCAGTGGTCGCTCGCTGTTGTAATGCATGAATTGTGAAACAACTAATTTGCTCAAAGCAACTTCCCACATATAACAGCTACATGATAATGGCCAGATCATCAATTTTTTTGACATTGCTTACATGATAAATATTGACCAGGAAACTGGGGATAACTCCCCTGCTCCTCTTCAAAATAGATGCCATGGGACATGCATTTCCACTTGCGGGACAGAGAGGACCTTGCTTTAACGTCTCATCTGACAGACAGCAGCTCTGACAATGCAGTACTCCCTTCATACTGCAGCACAGCGTCAACTTTGATTATAGAACATAGAACATTAGAACATAGAACATTACAGCGCAGAACAGGCCCTTCAGCCTTCGATGTTGCGCCGACCAATTAGGAAAAAGCCATGACCCTCCAAACTAAACCATTCCCTTTTCGTCCATAAACTTATCTACTAACCTCTTAAACACCACAAACTTGACGCATCTACAACTGCCGCAGGCAGGGCATTCCATACCCTAACCACCCTCTGGGTAAAGAACCTTCCTCTGATATCCGTCCTATAACTACCACCCCTTAATTTAAAGCTATGTCCCCTCGTGCTAGCATTATTGTCTTCCAGTCTTGGAGTGGGACTTCTGACAACCTTCTGAGTCACAGGCTGGAATTCTACCATCTCGCCCACCCGAGGCAAATAAGATGCTGCCCGAGGCCAATTCTGGGGTGGGACTGCCAATAAAACCCTGGAAATAGAGTGCAATTAACTGAATCACAGCTGAAGGGTGATAACCATTCTTCAGAGCATTTAAAAATAACTCATTCCAAGAATGTCAATTGGCAGTTATCAAAATGTTTCCTTCGATGTATTAGCTTTCTAGTATTCTTTGCATGGTTCAATGATTTTAGGCTGTTCCTTCAGCTTTCTAAAAGGCTTTTTGTTCCTTTCAATAGGTTTTGATACATTTCCTGAACGAGGTGGTTTTTTTTGTTGTTAATGGTTCAGTAGTATGTAGGTGAGTTATGACTTGTATAGAATGAAGTGTGTGTTCTCCTAACCTGAGTCCCTTTGGTGTGGAAGTGAATAATATTGAATAGTTCCCTCACAAGAGGGAATAACAGACACACTCTGAAAGTATATGCATTAGGATCAGGAAGGTAACACTCAGAGGGAATGTTAACTGATCTCTGGCCTTGATTGAGAGTAAGGCAATAGGTTTTGGTTGCCTCTGTAAAGCAATGTTAAGTGTGCTGTCTACATGCACACACATTGTTAATCCTGAAGTGAACAGAGGCAATGGTTCTTTTTCTGCTATCTGGCTGGTTCAGTTTGACGCGTGATCCACTGAGACAAAGTTATAAATACCGACGATTGACATGAGTGGTTTGATGGAGTCACTTGATGGTTCATTTTAAATTCACTCCTTAAATTTGAAAGAATTCTTGTTTGGGCTCAGATATAGAACTTGTCTAAATACCTATCCCAAATCCATCATCATTATCCCCCTTAAAGTCACCTTGTACTTAACAGATTGATGAATTCCCCTGGCAATGACAAATCTCGATAATTTCAAAGATCAATACAGAAAACTATTAAGCAGACTTTGTGGGCAGTCCCTTGCTGGATTTCAAAGCTATCATAAGGGAACTTATTAGGAGCTGTGAAACAACATGTCTTATTGGATTTTATGTGATTTGCCCACAACAGTCAAATCCCTAAGCAAAAATTAAGCCAAACAAAGCTATCCCGTGGAATGACTTAATTTGACTTATTATTGTCACACATCAGGAACAATGAAAAGTATTGTTTCTTGTGCACTAAACAGACAAAGCATACTATTCATCCAGTACAGAGCGGAGAAGGGGAGGATAGGGTACAGAAGACAGTACTGCAGCTAAAGATAGGGTGAAGAGAAAGATCGGCTTAATATGATAGTACCATTCAAAAGTCTGATGGTAGTAGGGAAGAAGCTGTTCTTGAGTTGATTGGTCTATACAGGGCAATAAAGACAGGAGGAGAATTTCAGCAAATCAGAAAATGAGAGAGAGAGGTAAGTGTTAGCCCCGTATGTTTATTGAATTACGTCAGATGTTTAACTGGAACACACAGAAAGATAATTTTGTGTAACACTCACACAGTGCCCATGATTTTAGTTCAGTAAAATACTGTCACTTAATATGCTATTTTTCACTGTCTTGCAAATTATATTGGAAAGAAAAAAGTCGCAATTATAATTCCCTTCAAATCCTAATGACATCTCAAAGCATTTTACTGCCAATTAGTAGCTTTTGATGTTCTTGCTATTGTTGTGCGGCAGTCAATTTGTACACAGCAAGGTCCTAGAAACAGCAGAGAAGATAATTGATCACTTATTACCTTTTTTAGTGATGTCAGTTAAGGCATAAATGATGGCCAGGGCACACCAGAAACACTTGGTTTAGAGGCAGAGTTCTATCGTTTATAGTCTGTGTGAATCTTGGTTTAACATCCCATTGGAAAGGAGCCATCTCCAAACCAACTAGCAACCTCTCAGTCCGCCACTGAAGTGTCAGCCTAGTTTAAATGTTCAAGCCTGAATCTACAACTTTCTGAATGTTTGGTAAGACTGCTGTCAACTGAGTCAAACTGACACAGTCAAATGTGTGAATGACAAAATGTACAGCAATATGAATTTCATGGGAAAATGTCAGCTTCTCCTGAATTCTTTTCTATTTTATTCAGAATTGAATTTATTAATTTACATCAGTGTTGGCTGTCTCCTGTCAGTGTCCATTGCTGCTGAAGTATTGGTACAGGGCAACTGTCTTTTGGTGGCTTGTAGAAGCGGCTAGGCTTCAAAGGTGAGCCTGTGCAATCAGCTTTGGTTGGGTTATTCATCTGCAGCCGGCATCGTAGCTCAGCCCAGCTGTGATTGGTTACAGTGAAGGTACGCACATGGAAGAATGACCACTTGGGTGAGTCTCTGGAGGTCTGCCAAGGAATCCAAGGTCACCATGGGTCAGTGACTTCAAGAGAGGAAGGTAAACAAGCAATATATTGGACTTAAATGTTTTTGCTTCCACTGGCAGAGGTGCGATTGAGCAAACAGAAAGGGTGCCTGCCTGATACACTCAAAGGAAATGAAATATTCCAATCTGCACTATTTCGGGAGGGGGTAGGGCAGGCATGCTAGTGGCCTTCAAAGAGCTTAAAAGGCCAAGCCATCCATCAGTAGTACTTAAGTGGATCAAAAAGATGAAAATAGGGTTGTGAAAGAATGCTCTTCTGCTACGGTGGGGAAAAGCTCTGATGTCTCAATCATGCAGGCTGTCAACATTTCCAACAGTCTGGCTGCAAATATCTGTCCCACATTAATGAATAGAGTAGAAAATATTTGCAAATGCCTAAGCTAAGATGAGTTTCAGTGGCATTACACATCTTAGACCCGTGTCTAAGTTTAATTATGAGTGTCATAAATAGCCTTACATTAACACTGCAGTGAAGTTACTGTGAAAATTCCTGAGTCGCCACACTCTGCCATCTGTTTGGGTACACCGAGGGAAAATTTAACATGGCCAATCCACCTAACAAGCATACCTTTCGGACTGTGGGAGGAAACCGGAGGAAACCCACACAGACATGGAGAGAATGTACGCACTCTGCACAGACAGTGATCCAAGCTGGGAATTGAACCCACGTCTAAGCAAATTACTGCAGATGCTGGAATCTGAAACCAACAGAGAAAATGTTGGAAAATTCCAGCATGTCTCTCAGCATTTGTAAGGAGAGAAAAGAGCTGACATTTCGAGTCCAGATGATCCTTTGTCAAAAACCCAGATTGGACCCGGGCTCCTGGCGCCGTGAGGCAGCAGTGCGAACCATTGTGCCACTGTGCCCCCACCTTTTCCACCACATGTTCAGTGTCAAGCTCAGAAGACTGCATCTATTTCACCAACTTGTAGAGTGTGTGCAGTTGTCTAATGGGATACCATGAGACCATAAAGAGACTTCAGAGGCATCAGTGTAGCAAGCAGAGTGCAGACAGGAAAATAGTGCACCTGAGCAATCTATTTCTACACTCAGTAATCCCATCAGTGGTGAATTTTGTATATTGCAGTTTAAAATATCATGGGATTTTTTTTTGCCTCTTTGATATAGAACTTGTCTGTTGACTTTAATCCCTGCTGGATCTTGCCTTTGAGATCGCTACACTCTGCCTCTGGAATTGTGCAAAGGATTTGTGGCCGTGTGTTGCGGTAATTCTCACATGTCTTGTCATATTTTCAAAGGTTCTGTGAAGGATTCTGGCAGGATGTTTGAGGAATAGTAATTGAAGGGATCCGTGGCTATTGGGTCACATCCGCCTGTGAAAAATTTGACATCCAAGTCAGGCCAAACGGATCAATTAGAGTCATCAAGGACAGGAAACATAAGACTTAATGGATGAATTATTTTGTTCTTCAACCCCACTAATGATCAGGTTCTGTCTTTCACTTTGATTGGACATTTCTTTCTTTCCAAGTTTGGAATTGTAGTGTTAGTGATTTATATTGGATTATTTTGGAGTGTTTTGCGTACTCTACAAGTACAGCTGATGTTTTTGTCGATGACGTTTTCCTGTGGTACTAGAATCAGCATATACTTGATGAAGACATTTCTACAATTACTGTCTGTTACTGAATCATAGAATCCCTACAGTGCAGAAGAGGCCATTCGGCCCATTGAGTATGCACTGACTCTTTGTCAGAGTATCTTCCCCAGGCTCTCTCTGCCACCCTATCCCTGCAATCCCATACATTTACCCTGTTAATCCATCTAACCCTCACATCTTGGCACACTAAAGGCGATTTAACATGGCCAGTCCACTTAATCTGTATATCTTTGGAGTGTAGGACGAAGCCGGAGCACTCAGAAGAGGCACTGGAGTATGGCAATTTGGGGATTTTCACAGGAAATTCATTGCAGTGTTAATGTAAGCCCACTTGTGACACTAATGAGTAAATTTAAATCCAGGCAGGCAGGGGAGAATGTGCAAACTCGACACAGACAATCACCCAAGGCCAGAATTGAACCTGGGTCCCTGATGCTGTGAGGCGTGTATAACTAGATTTCTGTTCGGCGAGTGTATTAAGTGTTACAGAACCAAGGCTGGGACACAGAGTTAAGGTGCAGAGATGTTACAATTCTAATTGATTGGCTGAACAAGCTCGAGGGAATGGATGGCTTTCTCCTGATCCCATGTTCCAATATATTCCAGACTGAGACAGGGAATCAGTTAACGGAAAAACCCAGGGTAACATTGAGCATTCTGCTCCTTGAAAATGTGGTACATTAGATCACAGCTTATACAACATTACCTTTTTTCAATGTCGAACTGAGTATTTGAAAAAAGGGAGATAGTTACATTCAGGCATGAAAACCATTAACCCAGTGAAGATGGGGCAGGAAGTTATCGAAGCGAATCTCCCTTTAAGAATCAAATCCATGCATTGATGTCACCTAAATCCAAGGGAAAAAATAGGAAGTTTTGTATGGCTCTGTGCTTTTCTTTTCTTGGAAATGAAATGAATGATCCAAAAAAGGATTAATTTGCACAGAAACTATAAATTCAGAATTGAGCCGAATTTGAACAAAAAGAACTTGTTAAGAAGGCAAGAATTTTCTGAAATATTCTGAGGGAGACAAGTCTGGCTGGACTCCAAGTTTTTATCCTGTAAGTGCTGACAAATTGCAATCCCCAAACCACAATGGCCTTGAAGTTACCCTGTCTACCAACGCAGTGTTTGTCCATTTTTTGTGTGAGAGCCTTAATCTATGTAAATATCAAAGGAACGACACGATGAACACAGGTTAACACCTCCCTTGGAAGCTTCGGCATAGTGGCTTAGTGGTCAAAACGCAAGTTCAACTCCGGCCTTAGGTCACTGTCTGTGTGGAATGCGAATATTATCCCCGTGTTTGCATGGGTTTCCTCTGGGTGCTCCGGTTTCCTCCCACAGTCCAAAAATATGCAGGTTAGATGCACTGGCCATCGGCTCAATTGCCCATCAGTGTCGGGGGTGGGGGAGTGCAGTCAGCAGAGTAAATCCATGTGGTTTTGGGGATAGGGCCTGGACGGGATTGTTGTTGGTGGAGATTTGATGGGCCAAATGACCTCCTGCATTATAGAGATTCTATAGGCCAAGAATTTTGATGGAACACTTTAAAGGATTGTGTGCCGATACTAATCACTGTAGTTCAGAGGCTTCAGTCTATGAATAAACTCTGGGTCCAGTATGTTTCAATTCAGGGTGTCAGTGATATTAGAAATGGTCCAAGATCATTTTTCTTCTCATTCGTGTTAAGACTTGTGTATTTGACGGGGCTTGATGGTTTAGACTGTTGAAATAATATTCTGAAGCTGAGATCTCTATTCCAGCATGCTGTGAGATAGCCTGGAAACAGATGCTGACTAAATAATTCTCATTGTGTCATAGATCAATTTTCTGGTGTCAGTCCGTAACACAGATGCCCTTTGTTTGATCCGAGACAGTGATTTTTATCTCTGTGGATACCTAGGAGCGGAGTGCACTGAAATGTGAGCCATTTTTCTTCAGCTATACTGTCGCTTCTTTTTAACCTCTCGCATGAAGACAGTAGGGGTGCGGAAACATAGAAAATAGGAGCAGGCCATTTAGCCCGTTGAGCCAACTCTGCCTTTCAGTACAATTAAGTCTGGCCCTCTATCTCAGTGCCACATTCTCGCATTCTCCCCCTTGAGACCTTTCCAGCCCCCTTGTAGCAGCCTGGTGGGTTCTCACAGCTGCATGGTTGCCGAATGTTGCTCATCTCGATATCGGGTACAGCTGAAGCAGAGCAAGTCAGGAGCCTCTTCAAGCAATCAACATAGTTGAATCATTTTAATTTTTGTGTGTGTGTGTATGTGTGTGTATACATGATGATGTTGAGGCAGGAGGGAGCAAGCATGATGGATGAACATCGGAATGAACCTGTTGGGCCGAATGGCCTACTTCGGTTCTGTAAGTACTAGACAATAGCACAAATTGCTCATTCATCCATCCTAAAAGATCTGACCATCCTTCTTCATAGAATCCAATTGCTACCCCATAAGTGATGTCAGTTTTTCATCTGGACTCCGCCCGCGTTATCTTAAAAGTAAGTCCCATGTTTTAGTGTAAGTAAAAAGTACTGTTTCTTACACACTATATAGACAAAGCATACCATTCATCGAGAAGGAAACCAGAGAGTGCGGAATGTAGTGTTAACAGTTATAGTGCATTGAAGTTTATGAAGCATAGAATGAGAATAAAAGATAGCATCAGGAGGTATGCTGGGCACAGCTGGCAAGAAGTCACCTTATTCCGGCGCCATCTTGGGAAAGATCTGCCATGCTAATCCTGCATATTTCATGATGAGAGCCTCCCTGATCAGTGTGCACAGTTTCTGACACCAGTGATAAACCTTCCATCAGTGTGGTGATGTATTATTTAGACTTTCTGGTACTTCCCTTCGTGATGTAACCAGTTATCTGATCAATTCCAATGAAGCACTTTCAATGCTGGAGAAGGTGCATCCACATCATGATCTCACATCAAGCCAGGACACTGGAGCAAAGATCAGCCCATGTAGCTTACTTTAATTAACATTGGCGTTGAGAAACCGATCAGCCATGACTGAATAGTGGAGCAGTTTCGACGGGCTGAATGGCATAGTTGTGCTCTATATCTTATAATCTTATTGTTTCAGCCTCCAAGACCTTCTTAACAAAAAAACTTACTCTGGTTTTAATTCCTCGATGATTTATTGAATTCAGCTTTACATCTTACCACCGTGAGATTTGAACACGAGACCTCTAGGTTGTGCGTCCCATATCACAGCCTTGAGGCTTCCCCCATCAGATTTCACCATGGCGCCTTGAGTGTCAATGACTTATCTTCGAACCCAGAGTGCATAAACCAAAAGGGTCATGTGCAGATCCACAACTTTGATTTTAAAAAAAATGTTTTGCCTCTTGGGCAATAAGCTTCTGATCAAACTGAACCCTACATATTTTGTACAATAAGCTGTCACAAAGGAGAGACATGCGCTGCATAGGTCTGCCTAAATACTGTTTCGGAGGTTCGACAGAAAATAGACACTCTCAACAATTTATATCATTACAAGATAAGTTAACAGATGAATAGGATTAGCACTCATTGCTGCAATAATATAAAGTTCTTATTTTCTCTCTTGGCATCCTTAGCCTTTTTCTGAAATGCTAACTTTTGAGGTTTATGTGTAGAAATTTCTGCACGAGTTACATTCACCTCACGGGCAAAGCCGCTCTGACTTTATCTGTGGGTGGAATGTAACATACATAAGAACTCATAGCCATTAGTTACTGTCAGTCTCTGGGCAAGATGGAGCCTCGGGGTAAGATGGAGCCTAAGTGCCAATTTCTTACTTACGTAAAACTAAAAAAAACCCCACTCTTTGGAAAAAAAACATGTTGAGTGAACAAATAATATAAATTCCTTGTAAATGTACTTTGCAGAATGGAAATTTCCACTTCCTACAGTTAATCTATTTCTGTATTGAAGGGAGATTTATTTAAATTCCTATCTGGAAGGAGAGCCAGACTGATTAGATGTCATTTGCAATTATGGTTTTGTAGCAACTTAACTTCATATTAATCATCAAAATTAGTCATTCCACTTGTTTTTAGAATCACTGAAATATCCACTCAGTAAGAGGCCATTTGGCCCATCATGACATTTCCAGAGTTGACTCCACACTGGATCTATCCACTCTTCACCTCATTTTCCTGTGCTTTCCCCCATATTCTTCAATATCTTCTCTCTTCAAATATTTATCCACTTCGCCATTAGATGGCTAGCCACAATAGGCACTCCTGATAGTGCGTTGCAATTCTAATGGTATGGAGAAAAGTCTTTACCATTTGGCCAGGGCTTGCAAAATCCTGGCTTGAGACTATTCACACCTCTTTAATCTGTGATTATCCCTCTCTCCACTTATACTGTCTGTACCTGTAAAGACTTGCATTCCAACCATTTTTTACATTCCAATCTGTAATTATCTTGCAATTGTGTCTTTGCCGATATATGCTGTGTTTGTGAACCTACTTCACCATTCACTTATTGAAGGAGCAGTGCTCCAAAAGCTCATGATTCCGAATAAACCTGTTGGACTTTAACTTGATGTTGTGAGGCTTCTTAAATGAAAAGCACAGAATATGAGTTTTTAAAAAATCTTTCAAGAAATGTGGACGTCGCTGCCCTAGGCCAGCATTCATTGCCAATCCTTTATTGTCCTTGAAAAGGTGGTGGTGAGCTGCCTTCTTGAACCGCTGCAGTTCTTGTGGTTATAGGTGCACTCACAGTGCTGTTTAGGGAGGGAGGTCCAAGATTTTGACCAAGCAACAATTGCACATTCCCCCTATGTTTGCATGGGTTTCCTCTGGCTGCTCTGGTTTCCTCCACAATCCAAAGATATGCATGTTAGATTGATTGGCCATGCTAAATTGACCCTTAGATTCCCAAGATGGGACATTAGCAGATAAATGGGTGGGGTTGTGAGAATAGTGCTTGGGAAAAATGCTCTGTCAATGAGATAGTGTGAACTTGATGGGCCTAATGGCCTCCTTCAACACTGTTGGGATTGTATGATTCTATGAACAGTAAAGGAATAGCGATATATTTCCAAGACACGCTAATAAGTGACTTAGAAGGGAACTTGCATGTGGTGATGTTCCCATACGTCTGCTGCCCTTATCCCTTGAGTGGTCAAGGGTTTGGAAGGAGCTGTCTAAGGATCCTTGATGCATTCCTGCTGTGAATCTTATAGATAATGCACACTGCTTCCACTGTGCCTTGGCAGTGGAGGTAGTGAATGTTTGTGGAAAGAATGCTAATGAAGTGAGCTGTTTTGTCCTGGATGTTTCTTGATTTGTGGCTACATTTGTAAATTGAAATCATAGCTTAGTTTCTAAAGTGTGAATTTACAATTTTTTCTGATGTGTTAAAGCATTAGCTTCATTAACGTAATTACTTGGGTGGACTTGGTTGTCATTGAGTTCTAATGTTAGTATGTGATGGCTTTTGTAAGGGTGCCACTATTTGTATTGCAGGACCAGTTATGAATAAGAAAGCTTTTCCGAAAAATAAACTTAACTGGATGCAGCTTCCGATGTCTCTCCAACCAATGTTACATAAAATTGAAACGTAAACACGAGGGCCGTAAGCAAAAAGGGGATCTCCCATTTCAGACAGATGAGTAAGAATCCTCTTTCTCAGAGGTTGTTAATCTTTGGGGTTCTCTTCCCTAGAGAGCAATGAGACTGGATCATTGAATATATTTAACACTGAGCCGGGCATATTTATGACTTTGACAGGGTTATAGAGGACCGGCAGGGAAACGGAGTTAAGGGTCCATTCAAATCATTCACAACACTATTGAATGGTGGGAGAGCAGGCTGAAGGGACTGAATGGCCATTGTTCTTATTGTATTTTTTAATTCATTTGTAGGACATGGGGCGTCACAGGCTGGCAGCTAGTTGCCAGAGGACAGTTGAAAGTCAATCATATTACTGTGGCTCAGGAGTCTCATGTAGGCAGCTTTCCTTCCCTGAAGGACATTAGTGGATGGTTTCATGGTTATCAATATATTCTTAATTCCAGATTTTAAAAAAAATTCGAATTCCATCATCTGCTGTGGTGGAGTTCGAACCCAAGTCCTCAAAATTTAAGAATTCCTGAATTAACCGTTTTTGATAATATCCACTAGGCCATCAGCTCCCTCACCCCAGTACAATAAATAATCACAGCTAGTCATAAGTTATTTGAGCAAAAAAGCAGATGAATATTAATACTGTACGGATATCAGAGAAAATATCTCAATTGTAGTGGCTGCCGTTTGTAGGGTTAAAGATCCCCCTCTAGGATTTACGTATTCACCAATTTGGCAGCGGGTCTTGTGATATCCCAGTAGGTGTGGTCAGAGGGTGAGATTCTTTGCTGAAACTGCAGTTTTGTGGTGCTGCTGTGATATTGGATTGTCCTTCATTCGAAAAGCAGGCAGAGCGTGAGTTTTTCCGTCGTTGTATATGTAGTCGTGTTCCAATGGCACTTTTCAAAGTGCGGGGAGTCCTGCAGAAGCATCAGCTTGCACTAAAAAATGGACTTAATTTACCCTTTTTGCTGACATGACCATGCAGTGCTGATGCAGTGCTGCATGGTCGGAAGTGCTGATTTTAGATTGGACATTCAATCAAAATGATTAAATCTCTGAAATGAAAGATTCCTCAGCTGATGAAGTACATCTGAGATCTTTCCACCATTGGAACATAGGATACACATCAACCAATTTTATGTCAGTGATATTAGATGAGGTATACGCATTGACCAGGGAGAATGCATCTGCTGTCTTTCAAAATAATACCTTGGGACCTGTTAAATGGATTTGAAAAGGAACAGAGAGGGCAGCAGAACTTAATTGAGCCCACCAGTGAGAACATGATTGCAAAATAGGGAGAGTTGGGCGTAGGGGAGGTGGTGAAGAGGTGGTGGGGTGAGATGGTAGTTGGTGGGAGAATTGGGCAAGAGCATCACATTCCTAGTTTCAGGGAAATTGCCTCCAGTTAAATTGGAGGGGCAGGAAGGCCATATCCAGGAGTCCCTGCCGCTGTTGCTGGGATGTCCATTACTAGCCAGTTGGCACTAGTAATCCTTGAGCCCACCACAATTTAGTGTGGACTCAGAAATTAACTGTGTCCCACACAACTGTCTTTCAAAATAATAATAATAATAAAATTATTAATTCAAAATAATAATAATAATAATAAAGGTAATTATGAGGCTATTAGGAGAGATTTAGGATGCATAGGGTGGAGCAGGAAATTGCAGAGGCTGGGGACATCTGAAATGTGGAGCATATTTAAGGAACAGCTTCTGCAAGTCCTTAATGAATATGTACCTGCCAGGCAGGGAGGAAGTGGTCGAGTGAGGGAACCATGGTGTACTAGGGAAGTTGAATCTCTGGTGAAGAGGAAGAAGGAGGCTTATATAATGATGAGACGTGAAGGCTCAGTTAGGGCAATAGAGAGCTATAAGTCAGCCAGGAAGGAGCTAAAGAGGGAGTTGAGAAGAGCTAGAAGAGGACACGAGAAGACTTTGGCAGATAGGATTAAGGAGAATCCTAAAGCTTTTTACAGGTATATAAATAATAAAAGATTGGTTAGGGCAAGATTAGGGCCAGTCAGAGATAGCAGTGGGAAGTTGTGCGTGGAGCCTGAGGAGATAGGAGAGACACTGAATGAGTATTTTTTGTCAGTATTCACGCAGGAGAAAGACAATGTTGTCGGGGAGAATACTGCGATACCAGGTTGTAGACTGGGCAGGATTGAGGTTCATAAGGAGGAGGTGTTAGCGAATCTTGAGGGTATGAAAATTGATAAGTCCCCTGGGCCAGATGGGATTTACCCTAGGATTCTCTGGGAGGCTAGAGAGGAGATTGCAGAGCCTTTGGCTTTGATCTTCATGTCGTCGTTAGCTACAGGTATAGTGCCGGAAGACTGGAGGATGGCAAATGTTGTCCCTTTGTTCAAAAAGGGAGTAGGGACCATCCTGGAAATTATAGACCGGTGAGCCTGACTTCTGTTGTGGGCAAAGTCTTGGAAAGAATTATAAAGGATAGGATTTATAAGATCTAGAGAGAAATAAATTGATTAGGAATAGTCAGCACGGTTTTGTGAAGGGTAGGTCGTGCCTCACAAACCTTACTGAGTTTTTTGAGGAGGTGACCAAAGAGGTAGGTAAGGGTAAGGCAGTTGATGTAGTGTATATGGATTTTAGCAAAGCGTTTGATAAGGTTCCCATGGTAGGCTACTGCAGAAAGTGCAGATGCATGGGATTGAAGGTGATTTAGCAGTTTGGATTAGGAATTGGCTAGCTGATAGAAGACAGAGGGTGGTGGTTGATGGGAAATATTCAACCTGGAGTGCAATTACAAGTGGTGTACCTCAAGGATCTGTTTTGGGGCCACTGCTGTTTGTCATTTTTATAAATGACCTAGATGAGGGTGTAGAGGATTGGATTAGTAAATTTGCTGACGATACCAAAGTAGGGGGAGTTGTAGACAGCGAGGATGGATGTTACAGTTTGCAGAGAGACATAGATAGGTTGCAGAGCTGGGCCGTGAGGTGGCAAATGGAATTCAATACGGATAAGTGTGAGGTGATTCACTTTGGTAGGAATAACAGGCATATGAAATATAGGGCTAATGGAAGGACCCTTAATAGTGTTGTCGAGCAGAGGGATCTTGGGGTACAAGTACATAGCTCTTTGAAAGTTGGCACCCAGGTTGATAAAGTTGTTAAGAAGGCGTACGGTGTGTTAGCTTTTATTGGTAGAGGGATTGAATTTAGGAGCCGTGAGGTTATGTTACAACTGTACAAAACTCTGGTGCGGCCGCACTTGGAGTATTGCGTACAGTTCTGGTCGCCGCATTATAAGAAAGATGTGGAAGCATTGGAAAGGGTGCAGAGGAGGTTTACCAGGATGTTGCCTGGTATGGTGGGAAGGCCTTATGAGGAAAGGCTGAGGGACCTGAGGTTATTTTCATTAGAGAGAAGGAGGTTACGCGGTGACCTAATTGAGGCGTATAAGATGATCAAAGGACTGGATAGGGTGGATAGTGAGAGCCTTTTTCCTCAGATGGTGATGACCAACACGAGGGGACATAACTTTAAATTAAGAGGTGGTAGTTATAGGACGGATGTCAGAGGCAGGTTCTTTACACAGAGGGTGGTGAGGGCGTGGAATGCCCTGCCTGCAGCAGTTGTGGACTCGCCTACTTTGGGGGCATTCAAATGTTCGGTGGATAGGCATATGGATGATATTGGAATAGTTTAGGTTAGAGGGTCCACTGGCCGGCGCAACATCGAGGGCCGAAGGGCCTGTACTGCGCTGTAGTGTTCTATGTTCTATGTTCTAACTCTCCTTATCTGCTGGTGGCAGCAGTCTCCTGGCTGTACTTTGTTGTCAGATACTCAATGCCAGTTCGAGGGATCCCAGCAGTTCGTAGGGTGGACATTGAAAGCCACCCTCACACATCCTTGCCATTGACCTCTCTGCCTATGATACTGCTCCATGACACCTTCCTGCAACCCCCCCATCCCACCCTCACTCACCTCTGGCATGGTGTCCCTGACTAATCCTGGGCCTTTGGTGGGTGCCACCACTGCACCCAGTAGCACAGATAGAGGAGTTGCTGGCTTCTGAGTAGCCAGCAGATCTCGATGGCTGGGATTCCCAACCCTGAGGTTCTCAATCCAAGGAATTGCCAGGCAATGGCCAGTTAAGTGTCTGAAGGCCGTTTAAATCCGTCAGATCTCTGCAATGGAACTGATGGGGGGAGTTCTTCACCAGTCTGCAAACGAGTAGGAAATCCCTATCGGACCCATTGAATCCCCTCCAGGGTCTCTGTTTAACGCAAAGTAAGTTCCCCCAGCAGTGTAGCATTCACTCAGTGCTGCACATGAATGCCAGCTTTGATTTTGTGGACAAGTCCCAGCAGTGCAGTCTGACCACACAAATGTCTGGGTCAGGCTAAGAGGGCTACACATTGTACCACAGGTGACACGACAGAAGTAGCTGCACTTCAGAAACATTCAAATGTCTGGTAAGCCATTGAGTTATCCCTGAGTCACACAAGGTGCTAGGTAAATGCAAATATAGTCTTTTTTTTTTGTTATTGTTTTGTACTGTTTCTTTGCCTGTTTAGCAACAGTCACTCCAGAATAATTAATGGCCAGTGTAGTATTGTGGGATGTTTTGAAGGGACAATATTAAAATATCATACGCAGGTGAGTCTTTTTAAACCAGAATATGCAGTCTCCTAAATGAAACTACTTTGTTCTCCCTTATGACATATTGCATAAT
Source organism: Sphyrna mokarran (assembly GCA_024679065.1). Taxonomy (NCBI): domain Eukaryota; kingdom Metazoa; phylum Chordata; class Chondrichthyes; order Carcharhiniformes; family Carcharhinidae; genus Sphyrna; species Sphyrna mokarran. Next base: position 23,880,961 of record JAGIQG010000006.1, read on the forward strand.
TAGAGGGCTTAGTATTGATATTCAGTTCTCTTACCTTTAAGAGGATTGTTTTAATATCTTGTCAGGCTTTTTTCTCCCCCCTCCCCACCCTCTCTTTCTCCCTTGACCTTGTGAGACCTGAAGATGTGTGAAACGTAAACCACACAACTTCAGTTACACTTTTATTCACAACTGTTAGAATTGCTGCAATAATTGGCAGCAGCAAGAGTTCCCCACAGCACCGATAAACGTAACCATCTCGTGCTGCTGCCTGGGGCCTCCCCCTCTCTCTCACTGAGTAGCTTCAGGACCATTATCCCAATGCACATCCTCCTCCAACTATCACCCTAGAAAGCATTCTTTGTGGTTGCATCACAGCTTAGTAAGGCTGCGATCCTATCCAAGACCTCAAGAAACTAAAAGAGGTGATGAATGTAGCCCAATCCATCATGCAAACCAGTCTCCCTTTCATTGACTCTGTCCCCACTTCTCGCCATCCCAGCAAAGCAGCCAGCACAATTGAGGACCCCACACATCGCGAACGTTCTCCCTTCTATCTTCTTCTGTTGGAACAAAGAAAGAAAAGTCTGCGGTCATCGTACCAACCGACTCAAGAACAGCTTCTTCCCTACTGCTGCCATTGGACTTTTGAATGGACCTACCTTGCATTAAGCTGATCTTTCTCTACGCTTTAGCTATGACTGTAACACTACATTCTGCACTGTCTCCTTTCCTTCTCTATGTACAGTATGCTTTGTCTGTATAGCGCACAAGAAACAATACTTTTCACTGTGTGCTAATACATGTGACAATAACAAATCAAATCAAAACAATGTGCCCATTAACACACTATAATGGCGCCTTGTCCAAAAACTAGTCAAGTTCATTATTTTTTTTAACATGTAAGAGCTTTCGAGACCAAGTTTTGTATTGAAGTGGTAATGAGATGCAGATAACATCTGAAATGTTTGTACACAGCGCCTGGACATCACTTTATTAGCAGCAATTATGAAAGCTATCACAGGTTTATTAATAATTCATCTTCCAACTGCATGGCTGTTCTGAATCGAGTCAGAGGACAAGTCCCAGCCTCCGCGCTGCTTCTGACTAAACCCAGAGAAACTCTCTGATTCTATTCCTCTTCATTCAAAGTCAGTTGATGTGAACTCATCTGATTGTTTGGTTTTGTTTTATCAGACTAAGGGCCCAATTTTATCAATTTCATTCCAAGTGCCGATTCTGGGCATAGTACAGACCCGACTTAGAAATCCGATTCCAGGCGGCCCCATACGCTCCCAGCCATCTCCAGTCCGATTCGCGCTGTGGGCGGGGCTTAGCGCTGCCAGAACGATCAGAGCTCTGAATTGCGCACGCGCAGTTGGAAAGAAATTGGTGAAAGCACATCCGTGTCAGATTGCTCCTGAGTCACAGAAAGCAGAGAAAGCGGCCCAGGAGCGAAAAGTGGGAGCGATGGTGTATCTCGGGGGCGAGGCGAGTGGGGGGCTGGATAGGAAGGAGGCAGGTAGGATGTATCTCAGGAGGGGCAGATAGATCTCTGGGGGGAGGCAGATATATCTCTGATGGGGGGCAGATGGATCTCTCGTGGAGGGGCAGTGGGGTCCGCTGCCACTCTGCAGGGCGATCGGTTGGGGGAGGGAGGGGGGGCGATCAGTCAGGGTAGTGGGGAGGATGGATATGGAGACACACACATATCACTGCCCCTCCTATCCAACGCCCCACCCCACTATCCAGACCGGTCACCAACCCGCTCCCCTCTTCCCCCCCACCGATCGCCCACAGAGTGGCAGCAGAACCCCCTACCCCCTCCCCTCCACCAGAGATCCAACTGGCATCCCCTCCTCCCCAGAGATCCATCTGACCCGCCTCCATCCTCCCCTTGCTCCTGCCTCCCCCCCAACCCTAAGACAAAGATCCTCATCACCCTTGCTCCTGCCTCCCACCCAACCCCTGGCAACAAATATGCCTCACTTCTCCCACCCTGGGGAATGGTCTGGCCTCACTCCCCCTCACCTCCAGAAGAACATCTGACCTGCCTTCTCTCCCCCCTGCCACCCAGCCAGACAACAATCAGCCTTCCCCTCCACCACTAGAGATACATCGGACCCACCTCCTCCTCTTCTCCCCCTCAACCAGACAACAATCTGACCTCCTCCCCTGTCCAACCAGAGATTGATCTGACCCTCTTTGAACCCCACCCCCACCATTGATCTGAGTCCAAGAGCTGTTGGCAATACTGAACGCACTGTTCAGAAGCTGGAGCACCCAACTCAGACTGTTATTCAGCAGCTCCTTAAAAGCGCCGTTCCAGATTGGTAAACACTGTGGTAAAGGGTGAAATGCTGATAGAGTTGGGCAGGTAGTTCGTTAATTCAATTTAAATGCATTTGGGCACGGAACGATCTCGGTAAAGTGGTGATCTGGATGCAGATCGCGATAAAGGCCTCACACCCAACTTTACCACGATTTTGTGCCTGAAAATGGGTGCAAATTGTTGGTAAAATTGGGCCCTCAGTTCCCCCTTTGCTGTGCTACTCGCTTCAAATGTAATGAATACTTTGAGTATTTCAGCACAAACCTTGATGATTTTGCCAGGATAAATTATTATCCATTTCCAAGATTCCTCTAACACTCCTCATAACATAACATTTTCCATGCTCCCTTTATGTTGGGATATGGGCCCAAGGTTTGGCTGACGGTCGCAAGGGTATCCAGCTTCATGATCTCACTCTTGCAATGTGTGAGTTGAACAGTGAACTGTTTGACTTCCTGGCAGCTTTTCAGTCCCGAGCCCCCTACTATTCCCATCTGCTGTCTGCACACAGGCATTTTGAAATAGGTAAGGTATTGGCGTTTGCAGAGAACTCTTATGTGGCCTCTCCAATATCAGCAGGACCAGTGATTGTAAGAGCAGCTAATACAGCACACACTGATCCCTGGTTCACCAACACAGGGAAGGTATCATCAAGGATTATGACTCTGGAAACCGGGAGGCATGTACATTCACCGCCCAAATCAAATGGTTGACATTAACCTTGCCGGTATTGAGGATTTACCCAAATAAAACATGTTGAGCACTCAAATCTTTTCAAGTTACCTGTTAGCAAGGATAACAGATACAATGAATGGTGAATTTCATTATGGTGTTGTGTCAATTCATACACGTAATTAGCAGTCATGGTTAATTACAGCAAATGAGAAACAAGCAACTTTCTAACCCTTCATTTCTGCTCATAGTCTACGAATCATAGCATAGCTTGTTTGCTCTTTCTTAGCCAATAGTAAACCGTCCCCTGCAATTGATATGTCAACCTTTCTTGTTTTTTTAGTATTTGTCATGGTAATTTACCTTTGTTTTCATCCTGTATCCTAGCTCTGGAATGCAGTCTTTATGAAACTGATGTAAGGTTAGATGAGTCTCTTACCCTGAGTACGTAAGCACGGCCTCATTGAAGGCCTTGTTTGCTAATAAACATTTCCCATTACTTGACAGAGTTGTTTGTCATAACTTAATTTCCACAGTTGTTGTAATTTAGTTTTTCCTTATCACCGTCTGAAGTTTTTAACTGCTTTTAACTATAGTTTCACCACTTCCAGCAACCCCATGGTGTTTTATTTGAAGTGAGCATCTTTAATCTTGCAGAACAAAGTGAATTAAACATTTGGCCAGAGCTGGAATTACAATTTAATTCCCACACTGGCAACAACCAATCTGTTCACTGCGGTAACGATGATAGCCAAGTGTGAGGGACAGCGAGAAACCGATGCAAGTGGTCCTGACAATTTAAAGGAAGAAAAGAAAGCAGCAAACATGGAGAGATCAATTATATTATTTTGTCACAAGATATTGATGCCAACTGGCTAGCTGATAGCTGCATGAGATACTAGTTATGTTTGAAGGGAAGTATAGTGGCGCAGTGGTTAGCACTGCTGTCTCACAGCTCCAGGGACCCAGATTTGATTCCTGGCTTGGGTCACCGTCTGTGTGGAGATTGCACATTCTCCCCATGTTTGCATGGATTTCCTCCAGGTGCTACGGTTTCCTCCCACAGTCCAGAAATGGTGCGAATAGGGTTGATTGGCCATGCTAAATTGCTCCTTAGTGCCCCAGATGCTTAGATTAGTGGGTTAAATACGAGGGGTTACGGTGATAGGGCCTGGTGTTATTGTTATCGATGGGCCGAATGACCTCCTTCTACGCAGTAGGTTCTATGATTAGCGTAGCTCTGCAAATCTGTTCCATTTTTAACCCTGGATAGTAATGGTCCTGTACTCTGCTGGGAAAGAAATAATTCAGTTTGAATACGCAATACACAGTGCCTAATTTCCCATGGACGCTGGCCAGAAGCAATTAATATTCCTTCTTCAATTGAGTAACAGCAATAAAACTCAAATCTGACTTTGCGATGTCCAATACTCTGTGCTGTATTAAGTGGTTTTGGAGTAGATCATTAATTAGACTGACTTCCTTCTGAAGAAAGCAGTGTGTATGTTTGAATAAGGTTTGAACAGAAGTGGAATCTGTTTGCAGTGTACTCTATGCTGCTTATACAGTTTCAGTTCGGCATGCAGTAAGATCAGGTAGCACTCCTGTCCTGGGAACATTGTTCCCCATTCTCAGGGGGTGAATACTGATAGAATCTGGTTGATGGACTGCAGGTCAATGGAGAAGAGAGAAAGCGCTCACTTCTGTTATTTAGCTGTGATGTGTGGAAATCAATGCCAGATCCCAATCTCGAATCGATTAATTGCAACTTTTGAAAGCAGCTGCAAGAGTGTCTGTCTCAGAAGGACCTTGTTGTTTAAGCTTGTAATCAGCATTTGTACAACTTCACAACTTAATGTTGTGATGACACCAGGCCCAATTTCATCCATAGTTCAGTACAAGTCCAGCTTGTAAGCTTCTTTTAGTTGAATATTTATGCCTCTGAATGTGTGTGTGTGTGTGTGTGTGTGTGTGTGTGTGTGTGTGTGTGTGTGTGTGTGTGTGTGTGTGTGTGTGTGTGTGTGTAAGACTATGTATGTGTTTTTTGCAAGAGTGTGTGCCTGAATGTGTGTCTGCGTGTGCTTGTGTGGTTGTCTGCATGTGTGAGTGTGTACGTGTGTGTCTGCACGTGTTGTGTCTGCATATGTGTGTATATGCCTGTGTGCAAGTGTGTATGTGTGTGTGTCGGTACGTGTGTGTCAGAAAGTTTTATTGGAAAAAGCTTCCCACTTCAATGAGCAATACCTCATGCAGCACAATTGTATTGAGATATGGAAAAGGATTCTCTTCTTATTCCACTAGTGTTTATATTGCTGTCTATTTATCAGCTCAGTCAGCATCCTCCTCATTATGATTATTTGTGACACACAGTAAGTAAACAGACCTCCACATCCAGAAGGTTCCAGGTTCAAAGCTACTGACTGCATCAAGTTAACTGTTCACTGATGGAGGGACTATCACATTACTTTGTATTGAAAGAATCACTCCCTTCTCTAACTTTGACCAGTGACTCTCACTGGAAGATGTTTTGGTGTCACCTCATAGAATCCTACAGTACAGAAGGAGGCCATTTGGCCCATCGAATCTGCATCAGCCACATTCCCACACAGTCCCTATCCTCATAACCCCATGCATTTACCCTACTTAGTCCCCCGACACTAAAGTGCAATCCACCAAACCCGCACATCATCAGACTGAAGCTAGGATTGATCAATTGCCAAGTATCCTGTTGTCATTCAAGGGGCAATTCTAATGCTACCCTCTCTCAGAAACAGGGTGGAAAAATTGTCTGTGGCACTTGTCGGCCAGCTACGCTCCAGCCTATCCAGCTGCTACTTATAATTCAAACCTACCAATCTCGGTAACATCTTTGTAAATGAGGTTGTGAAAGGCATTGAGTGGGATTTTCCAGTCACGCCCGCCCCAAAACTGGAAACACCCACATGAGGTTAACTCATGGTCTATGTCCTGCTATGAGATTCAGGCGGCGGACGGGACAGGAAAGCTCTGCACGTTATGTGTATGCAAATCAGTCTTTTATATGGAGTTGGAAAGGACCATCATGTAAATGGAGAGATTTAAGGGGATGCTATGCTTTACCCGAAAAACTCTGCAGCCTTTGAGGAAGAAGGGAGCTGTAGGGAAAATTTAATTAAATAAAGGAATATTTCACATCATTCGCTGTGCTGAAGGCTGCAAATTATCATCAGGAAGAGAGGCAGTAACACAGTGAAATTATCACTGGATGAGCAATCCAGAGACCCAGAGTCATGCTCTGAAGATCTGTGTTCAAATCCCACCACGGCAGATGGTAAAATTTGAATTCAATAGAAATCTGGAATTATGAGTCCAGTGATGACCATGAAACCATTGTCGATTGTCGATCAAAGCTATCTGGTTCACTCATGTCCCTTAGGGAAGGAAATCTGCCGTCCTTACCTGGTCTGATCTACATGTGATTCCGGAGCCACAGCAATATGGTTGACTTTCAACTGCCCTCTGAAATGGAGGGTGGTTAAGGATGGGCAATAAATGTTGACCCAGCCAGCAAAGTCCACAACTGTAAAATTTAATAAATAAAAGGAGAGTTGGAATGAAGAGAAAAGCCTGAGAGTATCCAATCATGTGGCGACCGAGCAAACAAACAAGAGAATAAAAATTCTAGAAAATGGCAGCACTTTTTTTTTCCCCTGTCTTGTTTGCCTCAAACGAGCCTGGGAAAATTACGTTCAGGAATTTTAAAAACACCAATTGTGCTACAGTTGGATTTAAAATGAGCACAGGAAGAGCACTGATGTCAAATAAAGTACACCTATTCTGTTCTTCCATTTATTCTAACATGACCTGGGGTGTGTTTACACTCATAACAGGATGATTCATGAGTAATATATTCCCAAATCACACTAACAGTGCACTCAAGCATTCAAGTTCTGGTCCATGGTTGATTTTTGATTGGTTTAGTCCTGGTATTTCACTGCGCAGAGATGGATTGAGGAGCTGTCTCCGGTAGGATACACTGACACATGAGTTATGTTGGATCCCAGCGTGAACACATTTGCTTTGGGTGCTAGGATTGGTAAGAAATCTAGACTATTGTGTTTTATTTGTTCAAACAGTGCAATTTCCACACAGCTTGCTACAGTTAAAAGGTTACGAAGAGGCAGTTTGGCTTCATAATACATCAGGGATTTTTATCTTGTCAACTAAGAATATCAGTCATTGCTTCTTTTCTGTGTATTTGACTAGCTGAACTAATAGAGTTGCCAAACTGGATGTAATTGTTTTTCTGTCATTGAAATTTGTAAAGACTCTTTGGTTGTTATACATCTGAACATTCAATTGAGAAAGTGTGAAGGACATAGAAAAGGATGGAGTGAGATGGAAGATCACCAAGATCATCGAGGCAATTGCTTTAAAAAGCCCGAACACTGTCTGTACTGAATTCCATCCCAATATTTGTAAAACAGAACCCCCAAAAAAAGCCTACAAAAAATGGAATCAAGTTTTATATGAGGAGAGGTTGACTAGGTTAGGATTGTTTCTGCTGGAGATCAGATAAATCAGGATGGTTTGATAGAAACTTATAAAATTCTAACAGGACTAGACAGGATAGATGCAGGGAGGATGTTCCTGATGGGGGGGGAGTCCAGAATCACAGTCCGAGGATTCAGGGTAAACCATTTCGGACGGAGGTGAAGAGACATTTCTTCACCCAAGGAGTGGTGAGCCTATGGAATTCACTACCACAGGAAGTAGTTGATGCCAAAACATTGAATGCATTCAAGAGGCAGCTGGAAAGGGCAAATGGAATCAAAGGTTATGGGGAGAAAGCAGGATTAGGCGACTGAGTTGGTGATCAGCCATGATTGTGTTGAATGGCGAGCAGGTTTGAAGGCCTCCTCCTATCTTCTATGTTTCTATGTTTTTAGTTTTGCTAAGAACTGGCCAACATAATGGGTCAGCAACCTGAAAGATTTGTACTTGTTTAGATAGCTATTTAACATTAGCTAGTTTGCATCACTACATTGGAAGTTCCTCTGAATGGTGATGAAAATGTTCAGATGGTATTTGTCTGAAACCCACTCCTTCATTCACTCGGGACTTGAATACAATCAGGATTTGTCCGGGTTGCAGGAGAGTTGAGCCAAGTTTTCACATTCATCGTTGATTGTGCAGCAGCTTTGAGCCTGTTGTCCTCGGTGGTCTCCTGAGGTTGAACGCTGCCAAATCAAATCAAGTTCATATTGGCCGCATTCCTGCTTCATTTCCCACTGGCATTCACATTATTCACCAGCCATTCTTTTTCTTTTGAGTTTTGTTAAGCAAACTAAGATTTTGTTCAAATCAGCCTAAGACCTTTCTGTTTCAGAAAACTAATTATGTTCAGGAGATGGGCTACCGTGGCTTTGTTACTTACGCAGTGATCCAGAGGCCCAGACAAAAGCTCTGGGGCTACAGTGGCAATGTCATTGGCACGGTGGTCCAGATACCCAGGCAAAAGCTCTGGTGATCAGCATGGTGGTTAGCACTGTTTCTCACAATGCCAAGGACCTTGCTTGGGTCACTGTCTGTGTGGAACAAAGAACGAAGAAAGTTACAACACAAGAACAGGCCCTTCGTCCCTCCAAGTCTGCACTGACCGTGCTGCTGGACTTAGCTAAAACCCCTTATGCTTCCGGGGTCCATATGCCTCTATTCCTATCTCATTCATGTACTTGTCAAGAGATTGCACGTCCTTCCTATGTCTGCACAGGTTTCCTCCGGGTGATCCGGTTTCCTCCCAGGATCCAAAGATGTGTAGGCTAAGTTGATTGGCCGTGCTAAAATTGCCCCTTAATGTCAGGGGGATTAGTAGGGTAAATACGTGGGGTTATGGAAATTGGAGCTGAGTGGGATTGTGGCCAGTGCAGACTTGATGGGCTAAATGGCCTCATTCTGCACTGTAGAGATTTTATGATTCTATGACCATGATACGTTGGAAGTGTCACTGGTGTAGTGATCCAGAAGCCCAGGCAAAATCTCTGGTAACGCAGTGAAGTGTCACTGGCGCATGATCCAGAGACCCAGGCAAACGCTGGGGACGTGGGTTCAAACTTCACTGTGGCAGCTGATGGAATTTAAATTTAATTAGTACAAAAAACCTATTAAATTATCAGCAATTGTTTTAAAAACCTATTTGGTTCACTAATGTCCTTTCGGGAAGGAAATCTGCTGTTCTTACCTGGTCTGGCCTACATATGACTTCAGAGCCACAGCAATGTGGTTCACTCTTAATTAGGCTGAAGGACAATTAGGGATGGGCAATGAATGCTGGTCTTACCTGTGGTGTCCATACCCATCAGTGAATAAAAAAATTGATTAGTTGAGCTGCATCTACTGTTTATTCAATATAAGTGGTTAAAAAAAACTAGAATAATACTAATACCAGAAATAAGTTTCAAAACTCAATCAAGCAAAATAATTAATATAAAATTGTGCCATCCAACCCAAACATCTCAACTGATTGAACCACTATTATTTGCTCAGCTGAGTGAAACGGGAGGAAGTAAGGCATTGTAACACAAAGCGTGGAGAGAATTTATTTCACTCATTAGTCCTCACTGATTGCAACAAAGCTGTCTGGGCGAAAGGAATGTTGTTGAAGTTGAAGAGACTGGGTCTGTACTCATTGGAGTTTAGCAGGCTGATGGGGGGGATCTTATAGAGACATATAATGAAGGGGCTAGCTAGGGTAGAGGTAGAGAGATTCTTCCTGCTTAGAAAAGATAACAGAACTAGAGAGCACAGCCTCAAAATGAAGGGGCAGTTTTGATCAGAGTTGAGGAGGAACTTCTTCACTCAAAGGGTGGTGAGTCTCTGGAATTCTCTGCCCATTGAAGGCTACCTCGCTGAATATACTTAATTCACGGATAGATAGATTTCTGATTGACGAGGGAATTAGGGGTTATGGGGAGAAAGCGGAAAGTGGAACTGATCCACTTCAGATCAGCCATGCGGGGCAGGCTAGAAGGGCTAGATGGCCTATTTCTGTTCCTGTTTCTTATGTTCTTAAGTTAGGAACCGCCCTGCAAATAAAAGGACAAAAATGTTACCTGAGGCATCGCACTGTATTCCTTCACAGCTGTCTGTGAGTTCTTGTCTATCACCTTACAGTTCTTTTAAATGGGAGTTGATGTGGGGGATGAGTTGGACCTTTGGGGATGAACAATAGTTAGCCCAAATAGAATCATAGAATTGCTACAATTGCAGATTGTCAGAAAAATTCATTTGATTCACTAATGCCTATTAGAGAAGGAAATCTATTGTTCCTACCTGGTCTGGCTTACATGTGATTCTAGAGCCACAACAATGTGGTTGACTCTCAACTGCCCTCCAAAGGCAACTAGGGATGGGCAATAAATATTGGCCAGCCAGCAACACCCAGGTCCCATGAATGAATTTTTAAAAGAGAATAAATAACAATGCAGAAGGAGGTCATTCAGCCCATTGAGCTGACACTGATAATAATCCCATCCAGGCTGTATCCATGTAACCCCATGTATTCATCCTGCTAATCACCGTAACACTAAGGGACAATTTACTATGGCCAATCAACCTAACCCACACACCTTTGGAGTATGGGAGGAAACCCGAGCACCCAGAGAAAACCCACGCAGATGTGGGGAGAATATGCAAACTCTACCCATGTAGTCACCTGAGGTCAGAATTGAACCCGGGTCCCTGGCCCTGTGAAGCAGCAGTGCTAACCACTGTGCCAGCATGCTGTCCAGCTATCAGTTGTGCGGATATTAAAGGCTTTGCCACTACTTGTGTCCTTGATCTATGGATCAGAGTTATTTCCAGGCAGATTTTCAATATTAGGTTGAACATGAATTTCATGTCACTTTCTGGAGGAAATTCAACAGTGTGAATTACTGTTGGATTGGGAATCATTAAAAGAGCCAACTGCGGATTTCGTGCGACATTTCAGTACTGCATTAATCTGGCCGCCTGTGAGTTAGGTGAGCCGGTGGGGCAACTTTAGGTGTCCATCAAGTCATAACATGAATAAAGAGCAAGGCAAAATACTGCGGATGCTGGAATCTGAAACAAAAACAGAAAATGCAGCAAAAGCTCAGCAGGTCTGGCAGCATCTGTGAAGAGAGCCAGTGTTTCAAATCTGGGTCACCCTGATGCGAAACATTGGCTCTATTCTCGCTCCATAGATGCTGTCAGACCTGCTGAGATTTTCCAGCATTTTATGGATAAAGAGCATTTTGTATCCTGACTCACTAGATGGCATTTTATGACCTCCCTAGTGTGAGATCGTAAAATCCCGCCCGAGACCAACAGAGATATCCATTCCGGAAACTTCACCCAATCTGGAAGGTAAGTTTTTGGCCATTAGGTCATTTAAGAGTCCACTTCCTAATCATTTAATTCCTGTTTATCAAAAACAAAATATTTTTACAGGTGTGAGTAGGTGTGAAGAGCAGAATCTGTGGGCATTATGATGGGTTGGGACAAAATATTCAAGTCTCGGACTCGAGATGAATCCCATTCAGGATAATGTGATGATAAAGTTCTCTCCTGACGGCTATTGTGTGAGATGATGTTGGTCAGCCCCGGCGAATTGTATGATGAACAAGCGTGCAACTTGTACAAAACTAGCCGTGATTCAGTGCTAATTGGGCAATCTTGCTCAAGAGAAGCTGTTAAGGCTGGCTGTTGGAGGAAATTGAGGCTTTTGAAGTATATGGGGTGCACTTGTAATGCTGGGGTTAAAGCACTTGAGCATTCACGAATGAGCTCTGAAAGTAAACTAAACCATCTCATGCCCGACCTGCCTGCAATAAACAAATAGTGCATGCTGCAAGAACCATCGCGTTATGATTGGGAAAAAGAAAATGCATTTTCTTTTGAGCAATGATTGCCAACGCTGGGGGAAAAAAGGCATTTAACAGGAGGCTTCTTCAACTGTAGCAGAGAAACATTTAAAATCCTCCTTAAAGCATTCCCAGGGGAACAAATTACGTTTCAGAACAGCTGAATTCCCGAAGAAGGTCCATCAGTCATTGAGTAGACGCTCCTGAATAAATAAAAAAACAATTGGACAGACATTTCCTGCTGTGTCGAATTCCAGGCTGTTCCCAAAGTGTTATCTTTCACTTTGAAATTGAGAAAACTCACTTGCCCACACTATGAGGCAAATCACGATGATTGATCTCAACATATTAAATTGTTTTGTTTTACCTTGGGACTAATATTGCGTGCTGGAAAATTAGAGTTTCAGAATACCCTTTTCTTGGGCTTTGGAAGTGAATTCCACAAAAGAAATGAGCGAGTGTGTCCATTAAGTCGCCAATTTTAAAGATAGTTTATTCCCCAGAAGGGTTAGCACATTGTGAAAGTACATCTTTTTTTTTACTAATGGACCAATTTCTCCCTCCAAGGAGGAGTTGAGGGGATGGAGGGGTGCTGGTTTAAGCGCTACTGGGTGTGGAAGTCATCAAGTCAGAGATTTTGAACGTACAAAATTGGTCTGTAAATGTCAACTAGTTTGTTTACAGTGATTCTATTGCTTTGATGCTTTCGGGCCCCCAGATAGTTCTCTGAATAAGGTTTCAACAAGGTGCATGGGTAGACGGCTATTTGCAGTTTCATTTACTGATTATTTCCTCAGCCAAAAGACCCTAGGGCCTATGAGCTCGGCTGACATTACATCCTAATGAGCCTGGGACCCTGGTGGTTATTTTTGGCCTGTGCATTATTAACCCTTCATGCATTTGATGCTGGTAGTTTGGAATTCTGACACAAAAACAGAAAGTGCCGGAAAACCTCAATAGCTGGCAGTATCTGTCGAGAAAGAGGCAGAGGGTGGAATTTTACCGGCATGTCTGCTCGAGGTTCATACGGTCCTGCCCGAGGCCGATGGAGAATGAGGTTCTCTGAGTCTCAGTCATGCCGGAATCAGAATAGGCGTGCCAGTAAAATTCTGGTCAGAATTAATGTTTCGAGTTCTTTTTGAATCTTCTTCAGACAACAGAATTCTGTTCATCAAAGTTGCAGTGTTTTCCTGTTGAGGGAACATGGGCCAAGGGTGTTTGAGAAAAAAAGATACAATTAACTTCAAACAATGTGGGCTGTTAGCAAAGGCTCAGTGGTTTATATCAGGAGAAGGTACCCTTGCAACTTTGATGTAGGGCTGTGAATTACAAATTTAAATCCTAGGCTTGGCCAACCTTCATTTTTTGCCAACTTGACTATTTTACCCAACAGTTGTTACCCTCTTTGAAAGTGGAAATTACTCATTACTATTCTGCGGAGTAATTTGGATTAAATCCTGCTTATATTTTAGAGAAACTAGTTCCTGTGGGTACACAAGAACTCAAAAAATAGAAGCAGGAGTGGCCACCCAGTCCTTCAAGCCTATCCCGCCATTCAGTACAATCATGGCTGATCAATGCTGGACTCAACTCCTTTTCTGTGCCATTTCCCCATAGCCTTCTATTCCTCGATCTGTCAAATATTAACCACCTCCACATTAAATTTTTCTAATGATCCAGCCTTCATTATCCTTTGGAGCAGAGAGTTCCAGAGATTAATCACACTCTGTGAGAAGAGATAAGAAATTTCAAAGCACTTCAGTTCTAAATGACAGCCCTATGTCCCCTTGTTCGAAGCTGCTATTGGTGAAAATACTGGTGTATTTGTGTTTCTTGCTTTTAAGAAGTTTTCAGTAGCGTTCAGCTGACGGATCCATAACCAGGCTGGCACCTCATAAATTTCCTGATAGTTCCTCATAATGCCAAAAAATCTTCGGGAAATTGCACTAAAATGAGGTTAGGGAAGTCACAGGTTTCCTTCAGCACTCACATTTATATGGAATTACATCTCAGCAAGTGGCAGCCGGTGGCACATTCGGAGGGCTCAGGCAGAGAAAGTGATTTGTGTGGCTTTTGCGAAAAAAATGATTGAGTTCAGATGGTGGGATTGCAGTGACTTTTATCTCCCTGACTTGAATGTGCACGGCTAGCAGAATAATTTATCCAGCGTTGTCCCAGTGTTGATCCCGTTAGCTTGACTTTCTCAGGGACGCTGGCACTCCAGCATTCACAACCAAGCTGCTGGTCTCCATTTTGAGAATGGGCTTGAATATTATTTCCACTGGCGGATGAACTAGAACAAGAGGGCATGGCCGCAAAATAAGAGGAAGCAGATTTAGGACTCAGTTGAGGAGGAACTTCTTCACCCAAAAGGTTTTGAATCTGTGGAATTCCCTGCCTGGTGAAGTAATTGAGGCTACCTCATTAAATATTTTTAAGGCAGGGATAGATAGATTTTTGAACAGTAAAGGAATTAAGGGTTATGGTGAACAGGCGGGGTAGGTGGAGCTAAGTCCACAAAATGATCAGCCATAATCATATTGAATGGCGGAGCAGGCTCAAGGAGCCACTCCTGCTTCTAGTTCTTATGGAACAAGTTGTTTCTGTTCACTTATTATTTGGAACAAAAGTGAACTGAGAATCCCAATGTAGCTCATTGCAATTCTGATGAGTAACTAAAAATGAGTAATGGACACTTTTGTTAAGCACAATCACAAAGTGTCTCCATATGTACTTTAGTTTTTGTACAACTGTTGGTAAAGTGGAATCGTTTAATGCAGTCTGTACCAGAGTCTTGTAACTGATGTGAATGTATCTGATGAGAGTGCTTCAGATCCTTGTTTATAGAAATGATAGAAACTTGGATGCAATTTGCACATATGATGTACGTTCCATTCTGTATTCAATAGAGGCGGAGTTTTCATAGAATCCCTGCATGCAGGAAGAGGCCATTCAGCCCATTGAAGCTCCACCAACAACAATCGCACCCAGACCCCATCCCTCTATGTGCACGTATTTATCCTGCTAGCCCTCCTGACCCTAAGAAGCAATTTAGTACAGTCAATCTACCTAACTTGCACATCTTTGAAGTGTGGGAGGAAACCGAAGCACTTGGAGGAATCCCACACAGTCACTGGGAGATTGTATAAACTCCGCACAGATAGTTACCCGAGGTCGGAATGGAACTCAGGTTCCGGGTGTTGTGAGGCAGTAATGCTAACTACTCTGCCATTGTGGATCTCCTCCTTTCGTCAATGTAAAATAAAATGGTTGGCCAGTCCATTGCCTTTCCGCTCACCCCCGGCCCTCATGTTATCTCACTCCCAAAGACGATACATCCCCTTTGTCCCTAAACTCCAATCCCCCTGTACTGAAACTCCACTCCCCACTCCAGCCCACCGCTCGTTGGCTTCATCTGGCCATACCCGCCCAACATTCTGGGACTTACCAGAAGACCAGGAGCTGGCTTCACTTTGTTGTGGGATGGCTTGTAGTCCCAGCAGTGGCCACTACTGTCTTCTGGCGTTGCAGATTGGCCAGCATTTTTGTCCAACAGGACATCCTGTCTCTTGAGGAATGGAAGTCCCACTCTGCACTAATTAAAGTAACCCTCATTGTATTATCACTGCAGGGCTGGCAGATTTTATAATGGTAAAATCCACCCCAGTGTGTCTAGGGAATTTTCTACTCATACTGGGGCATGTGGCTAAAATAGTGACTGTGTAGCACAGCTGTGGCTAGTCGGCAATGTTAATGAGGTAACAGTGGTCTATAATGACTGTAAAAGAGCTGCAATATTTCATCACCAGGCAGGTGTAGGCATGAGTTTCTAACAGCAACAAGTAGGAAACACTTTCAGCCTCCAGCATGTTTCTCGTTCATCCCATGTATACTTCAGATTCAACGTGCAAGTCAAGCAGCAGAAAGTTTAGAATTCCAAAGGCTGACGTGCCCATAGGACAGAGGTAAGCAAGCAATTGTTGGTCATCGATCTATTTCAAACAGATTTTTCGCTTGAAAATGATTTATTGTCTTCCCACCTATTGTCAAGTTTCGCAATGCCTATCTGCAGTGACTGGTTGTGGTTTATTTAGTTTGTGAATCTGTTGAAGAATGGATCGTGATCAGCCGAGATAATAGGTAGAATTAAGTTCCAGTGACATGGGCTCCCACCTCCCCTCTCATCCTCAGCCTTCTTCCCTCCCCCACCCACCATCAGTCTGTCTCCCGCCCATCTTTCCCCTGCCCATCACTTCACCCCTCCCCCACCCTCACCACTCTTCCCCACCTACCACTGCACTCCCACTCACTCATTCACCACTCTTTCCCCCATTTACAATCCCTTCCTCTCAGCCACCGGTTGGAATTTGGATAGGAAGCGAAATAGGAAAATGGAAAGCAATGGGAGTCATGGGGTGAGAGGGTCGCTGAAAGCAGCTGGGGGAGGATGTCGAGGGGTAGTGGTGGAGATAAGGAGCTGGGAAGAGGATGGCACCCCCACCTCAACCCTGGCAAACATGGCAAGGTTTGCTGGGTGGCCTGTGGAACTCATGGGAGATCCAAGCAAGTCCTGCTAAATCCCTTCGCCACCACTACTTCCTGGAATATTTGGTCCTTTGTTGGGTTTAGGAACCAAATTGCATTCCTGTCTTGGATTCCCATGTGAGGGCTTTCCTGTCTCCGACTTAATTGAGGATAGCTTTCCTGTCACAAAGTATCAATTATGGGGCCTCCTGAGTGATTTTCCTGTCCCAATTCGTCACTCTTCAATGAAGATGAACTTGACAAAGCTGGACGCTCATTCTTTCAGGTTTTAATTGGTGTTGGGGATTTTAAAAGCATGAAGTAAATGAACAACTACCTTAACTACCCTCTCTCATTTCTTTTCTTTAGTTTTATTCAACTTTCTACAGACTGAATTCATTCATTCTAATCCTTTTCAGCTCTGGCACTGTTTAATTCTCAATCCATCAATCTGATTGGTTAAGCCATTGCGCTGTTGCTAGTTCTGCAGACTGGCCTGCCAGATACTCAGTTTCCCTCAATGTGATGTTATCAGCTCACATTTCAGTCACAGATCATGTCTTAAATGTTAAAATACTCAAGCATGCAAGGACAAATCAAATGATAAGCACTGTTAGATGCCCTGTTGCGGTGAAATTTGGCAAGTGCCATGACTGGCGAAGAGGAAGAAATGAATTAGAAGATACATGATGCTCCAGGAAATTACCAACACCTCTACATTCTCAGGAGGTGAAGGAAATGTGGCAGTTCCACCACGATTCTCACTAATTTCTACATATGCACTATAAAAAGCATTCTTTCTTGATGTATCGCAGCTTGGCATGGTTCTAACAAGACCCAAGAAACTACAAAGGGTCACGAACATAGCCTAGTCCATCACGCAAAACGGCCTCCTACCCATTGACTCCATCAATACTTTGAGTTGTCTCAGAGGAGCAGCCAGCATAATCAGGGGTCTTGTGCACCCATGGCATATTCTCTTCCATCTTTTTCCACTGGCAAAACATATAAAAGTTTGAGAACACATACCAACCAACTTAAGAACAGTTTTTGCCCTGCTACCATCAGAATGTTGAATGATCCTATCATACAATAAGCTGATTTTCCTCTTATATACTCTATGAATGGTATGCTTTGTCTACAACAGCTCACAAGAATCACTGTATCCCAATACATTAATAAATCAATTCAGTTCAATCAATCCAATTAACATAAATAAGCCAGAATTTGTTACCTCTTTAAAATCCGACACACACACACCGTTCCAACATTTTGCCAGATGTGATACAAGAGCCCAACTTGTTGTCGGTCTGATGGTTAAATGCACTCATGGCATTTGCAAGCAAAATTCCAAAGCTAAATTGGAAAGAAAGCTGTAAGGTGCTGAAGCTTAGCTATTGCAACAATTTCTGAGATTCCATGACCTCCAGGAACTTTCCTGTCACAGGCCATAACCACTGACCCTGAGATGTCAAGAGTCTGGCTTTGATTGCCTCATGTTTCTCTAACTATCCCTTTGCTCTCTGATAGACTGGAGCAATAACAACTGATGACAAGATGAGCTGAGGGAAGTGGCCAGCGGCTTGTTCTGAAAAAAATTGTGCACCCAGTCAATGGGCAGAATTTCTGCTCAAAGTCAACAGACTTTTGGCTACTAAATTACCAGCCCTGCCCATGACGATTCCCACCACTGGCAGAAGCAGGAAGTTCTGGCCAGTATTATTTTGGTGGGATCAAGTTGATGCACTCATCTTTCCTGTGTCTGATATTGATCGTGTTGATTGATTCATTGCATTTCGGTGGATCTTTCAGGACGGAAGTTGGAATTCAGATGAATGTTTGCCCTCAGATTATGAGAGGGAGATTTTTTTTCTTCGTGTTTTGCTTGACAGATTCACCAGAATGACATTTCACTGCATACAGCACGCAGATGTAATCCCTTCTAAAGTGTTTGGCAACTTTTTAAAAATTATTATTTATTCATGACTTTTCAAAATCATTATTTATTCATGGACATTGGCATCGCTGGCAAGGCCAGCATTCATTGCCTTTGAGAAGGGAGTGGAGAGCTACCCTCTTAAATCGCTGCAAGGATAGTTGGTTCTGTACAACTGTGTGGTTTGCTTGGCCATTTCAGAGGACGGTTCAGAGACAACTGCAGAGCAGAGAATCTGCAAACACAAGTCAGCAAGATTGATTAAGAACATCTGATTTCTTCCTCTCGAGGACATTAATGAACCAAATGAGTTTTATGAAGATCCAAAGTTTCACAGTTGCCATGAGTGACATTCACTCTTTGCAATTCCTGATTGATTTAATTTGATCAGATTCATATTCCCATCTTCCACGATACAATTCGTACTCACATCTCCAAACCATTAGGCCAGATCTCTTGATTAATATCTCAGTAACATTCATCACCTGTGACAGTCCCTGTAGAGATCGATAACTTTATAAAAAGAAAGGAATTACCACAATACCGACAGAAAGAAAACCGCTGAAACTTTTCAAAGCTTCTTCTGTCACAAACCAACTAAAATCAAATGTTAATTAACAAGGGAAGTTTTAGATCACAAGGTAAGTCTCACTTTAAATAGTTGATTTAAAGAAGATATGCCTCATGTAATTATAAGTGTGCAAATGACTTCCAGCACAAATAAAGGGCCACGTGCACTAACACGGTCTTTTCATCTTGATGTAACAGTGCAGGTCTCTCACTTCCCACTCAATCATTTCAGCCCTTGAGTCACATTCATTAGCAGCTTATTCTGTTCAGACACAATTGCCAGCAACAAATGTATATCTGCAAAACTTTTCCCACTTAAGTTCCAGCAGCCCTCATGGCAAGGAATCCCCAGGACCCTTCCTGTCCTTTGCTCACTACTCTTTCCTACACAAAATAACAGTGTCTGCTCTATTCCTGGAGACCTACTTCAACACCAGGATCTGTTTGACGATTGCCATTTGGAAAGGACCTTGCTTATTTCCTCTTTACATGAGTTCCCAGTGTGTACTTAACTAACAGACGGAAAACACTGGTTGGCCCAACCCCACTGCAGTTTCTATTCTGTTGATCCCCATGGCAATCTCAAGCTCCATGGGCATTTCTTGGAACATCAGGATGTAATAATCAGGAAACCAATTAATCCTCTTTCAGAATACTCCCCAGCCCAATTTGACCTTAAAGGAATGTTGTACAAGAGAAAAAGGCTTTTCCCAGCACATGGCTCATTACAGGATTGATAATATGATTAAGGCAGACACAGCAACCAGGATGTTTTTCATGAATCATGACAATCATGAATGGGAACCAATCTGAAATTAGGCAGTGGCCTAGTGATATTATTACTTAATCCAGATGCGCATGTTCTGGGAATTTGGGTTCAAATCCTGCCAAGGCAGGTGGGGGAATTTTAATTTAATCAAAAATACCTGGAATTAAGAATCTACTAATGATCATGAAACTATTGTCGATTGTCAGAAAAACCCATCTGGTTCACAGATGTCCTTTAGGGAAGGAAATCTGCCATCCTTACTTGATCTGGCTTACATGTGACTCCAGAGCCACAGCAATGTGGTTAACTCTCAACTGCCCTCGGGCAGCCAGGGATGGGCAATAAATGCTAGCAAGCTGGTGACTCCCAAGTCCTACGAATCCATATTAAAAAAAATACAGATGCACAATAGAAAGCATTCTTTCTGGATGCATCACAGCTGTCCAGCAAATAGCTTTATTCCATGATTGTGAGTGTTTGTGCAGAGGTACTTTCTTCTCTCTTTTTATTTGGCTATTTTTATCACTTATTTCTATTGAGTGAACTAAACTGAAGCAGGTCTTTTTCTGAGCAAGGGTCATGAATCAATCCATAATCTTCATGGATGAGATGTTGTGCTGTACAGTAATAGATAGATATATTTGAAACTTGACTACCAGATGAGATGCCACAAGGTTGCAATTTTCTGCCTGAACCCATTCCAATTAGATCTCTTGCACACCAAACCATGGTGACGTACCAACAGAAGCCTGTTTTGATAGGGACTAAGTGATTGTGTGATGTATCAACTGCTGATATGTTGAGTGCTTTTGGTGCTCTGAGAGTCAGTCCCCTGACTGGCTATTTCTATTTAGCTGTTAAATCTAATTAGAAATTACTTCCCAGATTGAAAATGACACCCTGTGGGGGTTTGATGGACTTTTTATGAGTGTGTAATGACATTGAAAGAAAACGGAGTACACAATAGAATGAGCATTCAACAGAATGGATGTTCAAAAGTGCGGCAAAGTTGGGAGTCCTCAGCAAAAGCTGGATAATCACGTTAGAGAAAGATCTTCAACTCTGCTGAACACTCCTGCCTCAGGATTTTGTTCCATTGAAATCAGTTCGGAGCCAGTGTGTGAACTGGAGGGCAATTTTCTTTCTAACCACCTGACCCATTGTGGAGTGACAAAGTGGACTTGCTTAGAAGTAAAAGACACTTAAATACTTTGCTATGGGACTCCAGTCTCGACCTTTCATATCTGATTTGCTCATCATCGCATTCTGCAGTTTTTGTATTCTGTAATTTATTTATTGGTATCATAAGTAGGCTTACACTGACCCTGCAATGAAAATCCCCTAGTCGCCACACTCCTGCCCTGTTTGGGTATACTGAGGGAGAACTTAGCGTGGATAATGCTTTAACCAGAGGGTGGTTAGGGAGTGGAATGCCCTGCCTGCGGCAGTTGTAGATGCGCCAAGTTTGGTGGCGTTTAAGAGGTTAGTTGATAAGTTTATGGAAGAGAAGGGAATGGTTTAGTTTGGAGGGTCATTGCTATTTTTTCATAATTGGTCGGCGCAACATCGAAGGCCGAAGGGCCTGTTCTGCGCTGTAATATTCTATGTTCTATGTTCTAATGCACCTAACCAACATGCCTTTCCAAGTGTGGGAGGAAACTGGTATACCCGAAGGAAACTCATGCAAACACAGGGAGAACATGCAGACTCCACGCAGAAAATGACTTACGCCAAGAATCGAACCCAGATCTCTGGTGCTAATCACTGCCCCACCATGCTGCCTGGTATGAAGAAGTAGGAAATGAGTTTACTTGTCTGGAAAGCATCCCTTTCAGACTTTTCTTTTAAGTTGGTCCAAGTGTTCTTGATGGAAACAAGATATGCAGATATGATATTGCCAACAAGAGAAATATAGAGCAAGATTTTCCAGCCAGGCTTGCAGGTAGGACCTTCCTGTCGCACCCAGGATGACCCCTTTCGACTGGTTCCCTGGCGGCAGGGCTGGCAAGCTACATGAAACACCACAGATGTCCATGGAGACGAAAGATCTTGCCACCGGCCAGTGGCCAACTGCCTCCACCACTGGAAAAGACACGGCGCAGAGTGGTGGGAGGGGTAGGGAGAGGAAATTGCGTCCGTAGATAGCTCTTCTTGTTCTTTCACCAGTCATCCTGATTCAATTGGAAGCAGCAAATAGAGGAGAATTGATTGGGTATGTCAGATACTGCAGTAAATAAATGGAATGTTGAACGGGCTGCACAATGAGAGTGGCCCTCCCTGTCCATTTTGCTTCTGTCCGTGTGGATGGCACGGTGGCACAGTGGTTAGCCCTGCTGCCTCGCAGCTCCGGGGACACAGGTTCGATTCTAACCTTGGGTGACAATTCATCAAGAGTTTGCACATTCTCCCTGTATCTGTGCGGGTTTCCTCCCACAGTCCAAAGATGGTGATTTGCCATGATAAATTTTCCCTCAGCAGGAGGGGATTAGCAGTGTAAATATATGTGGTTACGGGATTGGGGGTCTGGGTAGGTTTGTTGTCAGTGAGGCTGGATGAACTTGAATGGTCTCTTTCTCTGCTATCTGGATTCTATAATTCTATTGTATGAACTGTGCTCAGGTGATTTGACTATCCTCAAGTGCAAAAAGAATAATAACTATTCCTTGCATTTATTTTAAGCTTTTCACATAATTAAACAGCAGAAGATGCTGGTAAATGGGTGGAATTTAAATCCAATAAAAATCTGAAATTAAGCTGAATAATGACATGAAGCCATTGACCATCTGGTTCAATAATGTCCATGAGGGAAGGAAACATACCATCCTGGCCTGGCCTACATGTGACTCCTGACCCACAGCAATGTGGTTGGTCCTTAGCTGCCCACTGAAATGGCTAAGTAGGCTATTCAGTTCAAGAGAAGTTAGGGGTGGGCAACAAATACCCATGAAAGAATAGGGCAAAAAGGAGTGTTATTGGACAAAATTTCACATCCAAGTATGTAAAAAATATTGACCGAGCTAATGACACGATGGTTCAAACTGCTGCCTCACAGCTTCGTTGACCCAGGTTCGATTTCCGGCATGAGTGACTG
This sequence comes from Sphyrna mokarran, assembly GCA_024679065.1. Taxonomy (NCBI): domain Eukaryota; kingdom Metazoa; phylum Chordata; class Chondrichthyes; order Carcharhiniformes; family Carcharhinidae; genus Sphyrna; species Sphyrna mokarran. Next base: position 23,903,698 of record JAGIQG010000006.1, read on the forward strand.
TCTGTGTTGGAGTTTGCACATTCTCCCTATGCCTGCGTGGGTTTCCTCAGGGTGCTCCAGTTTCCTCCCGCACCATAAGGATGTGCAGGTTAGGTTGATTGGCCGTGCTAAATTGCCCATTATTATCAGGCGCTTAGTAAGTCGAGTTATGGGGATTGGGCCTGGGTGGGATTGTGGTTGGTGCAGACTCGATGGGCCGAATGGCTTTCTTCTGCACTGTAGGGATTCTATGATTCTAGCCAAAAAGCTTGAACAAAGCGGTCGACTTGAGGGTGCAATTGGAGGAGGAGGAGGAGGGAGAGGCAGAGAGGTTACAGCAAACAATTCCAGAGCTTTGGGAGTCACAGATAATAATGGTGGAGCAAAAGAAAATGAGAGATGTCTAGGAGGTCAGAACTAGAAGAGGAAACTGTGTCCCAGCGGGCAATCTTCTGAGTCACGGATTAAAACACCAGTAAAATGGAAAATCCTGCCCTTCATGTTGCAAGGAAGTTGCTTGCATGACAGGAGAGCTGAGGAGAATGACCCCATTTTGGTTTATTCAGTGACAAATGAACTTGCAAATGTCTAGCTGGGACTTATGATATCTATCTATTAGACTTTGACATTCACTATCCTGTGCATCGCAGCTGAAATTTCAGAAATTATACTCCAGTGTGGACATAAAATTCTCTTATTTGTCGGCCAACTGCACATAACAAAAGTAGCACTGAATGTTTCTTCTTATAATTGTAAGAATCCTGCTGTGAGCTTTCAAGTTAAATCAGCCATATCCCTGATAATTAATACCAAACTGGAGAGTCAATGCAGGCCTGTCAAGTCACATGCTTTTAAGTGCAAGACTCATGTATTTTAAACCGCAGTTTTGCTCCCAGATAGAATCCATATCTCACTATTAACCAGCCGTGTTGATTTGTCGATATTCTTCTTTTGTAATACTTAGCATTAAACAGTTTGCAGTTATTCAGCTTCTCGGGGACTGTTTATTGTAGCCTGCTGCCACTTTGCAGACCATGCAGAGGTGGCACAGTGGTCAGCACTGTTGCCTCTTAGTGCCACGGACCTGGTTCAATTTCTGGCTTAGATCAATGTGTGTGTGGAATTTGCATGTTCTTCCCATGTTTGCATGGGTTTCCTCTGAGTGCTCCGGTTTCATCCCACATTCTGAAAGACGTGCTGGTTCATGCATTGACCTGAACAGGCATCAGAATGTGGCGACTAGGGGAATTTCACAGTAACTTCATTGCTTCGGTGTTAATGTAAGCTTTACTTGTGACTAATAAATTTACTTCACTTTAAAGGTCTTTTGATCTCGGGCAGGATTTTCTGGCCTTGGGATGAGAGCGGCGGGAAAATCTTGCCCTCCATGCATTTCCCTACATTACAATGATGACACTTGAAAATACTATAATGTGCTTTGCAACATCTGCTGGTTGTGAAAAGCCCTTTATAAGTGCAAGTTTTCTTTTAGCGAAAAATTTTCAGCGCTTCTGGTGGTTTTGAAATTTGACGGTGCGTTTGGGTTGGAGATTTTTGTTTGGACGAAAGTAGAATCAAAATGGAACCAATGGCAATCTTGCTGAGCCCTTGGTTTCTTAAACTTCCAGACACAAAAGCAAAAAGATGTGTCTCCATTGAAAGAGTTCCGCTTTATTGACACTCAGCCAGAATGACAAAACACACATTGTTTAACCCAGGTCCCACATGGAGCAATGACAGAGCAAAAGATGTATTCACAAAGCATGATCTGAATTAAGTCAGATTGGCAAAGCATGAACTAACATTATTTAAATATAAGACAGGATTATTATCCGAGGTCAAAAGAACTGAATTGAAATTATTCATTTCATTTACGTGTCTCTATTATTAATCAAAGCAAATGCTTCTCCATCAAGTAACATTGGAGACTTTTCAATCTCCGTTTAATGGCTCCTGCCTACTCACAGTGTACTTTTGATTAATTGTCAAATTAATTGGAAATATTATCAGATTTAGCTTTAATGGTTTGTGACAGATAGGATCATTTTGAGGTTGTCTTGTCCTTTACTTCAAAGCTCCTTTTAAAAAATCTTTTGGCAAAGTCTTTTGAGGAAATGTTTCTGATGCCCTTCCTGGAAATCTTGAAGCCTGCCTTCCTCCTGCTGGGCCAAATGGCTTCCTTTTGTGCTCTACTAGTTGTTGATTCTATGATATTCCCTGCAATTAAACATCTGCTCCAAGACATATGTAGTCAGTCCTGCCCCTCGCTCCTTCCTTAGATCTCCTCTGCCAGGTCATGCCAGTTTTCATCCTTTGTACAGTGCTGTTGAGCCTTTGTAGAATCATAGAATCTCCACAGTGCAGAAGGAGGCCATTTGCCTCATCAGGTCTATTACCAACAACAATCCCATCAGGCACTATCTCCGCAATCACACATATTTACCTCGCTAATCCCTCTAACTTATGCATCCTGGGATAGTAAGGGCCAATGTAGCATAGCCAATCAATCTTACCCACACATCTTTGGACTAAGAGAGTAAACCAGAGGAAACTCATGCAGACATGTGGAGAATGTGCAAACTCTGTACAGACAATGACCCAAGCCAGAAATCGAACTCAAGTCCCTGGAGTTGTGAGGCAGTAGTGCTAGCCTCTTTGCTATCAAGCCACACCGTGTTATTAACTTAGGAGTCCTGCAAAGCTGCTTTATTATCTGGGGGTCCCAAATGATTGCCCAAGTTCGCTCATTTCACTTCAAACACCAACTCAGAGGCTACTTTTGCCCCTTACGAGCCCCCTATCTGCACAACAGCGAGATTTCAGCTTCAGTCACTGGGTGCATGCGCACATTAATTGAAGTTTGCAATGTTCAAACATTGTGTGCTTGGGCAATTATCTTTGCACTCGAATCTAATCTCTTGAGTAAGCTGTCGTCTGCATATCAACAAAGGAAAAGTGAGCCAAAGAATAGTTTACAACAAATGGGTGATGCTTCTATTGAGACATGTGTTTTTATTCATTTGTGGGACATGGGCAATATTGGCTGGCCAGCATTTATTGCCCATCCCTAGTTGTCCTTCGGCAGTTGCAAGTCAACCTTACTATCCCAGGATGCTCTGGAGTCACACCAAGGAGGGAGGGAAGATTTCCTTCCGTAAAGGATATGAGTGAACCAGATGAGTTTTCCCTGACGGTCAACAATGGTTTCATAGTCATGAGTAGATTCTCAATTCCAGATATTTTTTATTGAGTTCAACTTCCATTACCTGCAGGATTCGAACCATTGTTCCAAGAGCATTAACTAAGTTTCCAGATTAATAATCTAGCAATAATACCACTTGGCCATCACCTTCCCATTGTTGGGTATCAGATTGTTGTTTGATACAATCTTTGGGACATTTATTTTGGATAAATACATGATTAGGATGGGAATAGTCAGTGCAGGGTCAAAGAACAAAGAAAATTACAGCACAGGAACAGGCCCTTCAGCCCTCCAAGCACCAGCCATACTGTCCTCCTGAACTTAAACCCCCTATCCTTCTGGGGATCGTATCCCTCTATTCCCATCCTAATCATGTATTTGTCCAAATGTCCCTTAAAAGACACTAATGTATCTGCCTCCACTACTTCCCTCGGCAGTGAGTTCCAGGCACCCGCCATTCTCTGTGTAAAAAAACTTGCCTCGTACATCTCCTTTAAACTTATCTTTCACATCTTAAACCTGTGCCCCCTTGGAATTGGCTCTTCCACCTTAGGAAGATTATCTACTCTGTCAATGCCTTTCATAATCTTGTGGACTTCAATCAGGTCATCCCTCAACTCCGTCATTCCAGTGAGAACAAACCAAGTTTTTCCACACTCTCCTCAAAGTGAATACCCTCCATAACAGACAACGTCCTGGTAAATCAATGGCTCAATGGCCTCTTTCTGCAAAATAGGGATTTTATTATATTATTCTTCCCCATGCTCCAAAGATCTGCTGTCCACTCTCCAAATATCCAAGTATCTCTAGTCGTTCGACACAGCTCAGATTTCTAACTCCAGCTATCAATCTTGACTCTCTTTTTGCAATTGCCAACAGGCTTAATGGTCTCCTTCATTTCATTGTTATCAGAACTGGGTGGAATAAGCAAGAGTGTGGCCTACCAAAAGCACAACAAAATCTGTCCCCAAATTTGCTGGAATTAGATGTGGCATCCAGGTGTAATTGATGCGGCAAATAGTTTGTGGGATAAAACACAAATCACTGGAAGAGTTGCTATAGACTAATGTTTAAAGGAGATGTACGAGGCAAGTTTTTTACAGAGAATATTGACAGTGAGGGGCAATTTAGCGTGACCAATCCACCTAACCCACTCATCTTTCGACTATGGGAGGAAACCGGAGCACCCAGAGGAAATCCACACACACACGGGGAGAATGTGTAACCTCCACACAGACTGTAACCTGAGGCCAGAATTGAACCTGGGTCCCTATCATTGTGAGGCAGCGATGCTAACCTCTGTATCACCGTGCACCTATGCTTTGCTGATGTGGTGTAGTGTTCTGTACTTTACTCCATAGGACACAGGAAAATTTCTGTTGCAAAGTGTTCATATTTGTTCTTGCCACGGTAACACTGAAATAGAAGTTTCCATGGGCATTCTCCCGGCCACCACAGTGGTGTCAGAAGATTGGTGGAAACATTGCACTGATGAGGTAATTCCCTCGCCAAATCCCGTGTGTATGTGTTAATGAACACTCCATGTGGGCACATTACAAATATCTCATTTGTTATGGTGAATCTTTCTGACTGGAATTTTCTCTCGTCCACCCATTCACACACATTGACCCATCTATCGATGAAGTTCAGTCCATGATTTGTCTGGAGTTTATTTCTAATCTTGGTGCTTTCAAACATAAAGCTGGAGCAGGAAATTTAAGATTGACAGCAAACGATAGCGCAGAGATCATTGCAATCACAGCACGTCACATTAATTGGATTCCTACCTGAAAGGAGAGAATGTGCAAGGATTAAGGCAGGGGAGTGGAACGAGGTAGAATGCTCTTTTAAAGATCCAGTATAGACTGGATGGGCTGAATGGCCTCACAAGATTCTGAGGCCATCCCGGTTGGCATCAGAAGGATTTGTATGTTGGGAATCAACCAGTCTAGTTGCGTCACGAACTCATCTTCCAGGACCATCAAATCCTAGATCAGAATTTTACACTCCCACACTCTGGTGGTTTTGAGGTGGGGTGGGGTGGGGAGCATGAAATTTCATGGAGAGATTCCCTCCGGGCTGCTCCAAGCTTTTGAAGTGTGGAGGGGAGCCCACCTCACGCACTGACCCCTAAATGAGGCCCTCGAGTGGCCATGGACAAATCCGGTACGGGTTGGCAGGAGGGGATGAGGGAACAAAGAAAATGACCATACTGACATCTCAGGCAGGAGCAAGAGCCCATCCCCCGGTGTAACTCCCACCCCACAGCTGCCCCCGACACACACCTGCCACTTACCTTCTCTCTGGCTCCTTGCATTGCATGCTAGGTATATTACTGCAGTACCAAATCCAGCTTGTGTAACACTGTGCGTGAAGGAGCTGGAGAGCTGCCTTCTATTCTGACTGGCCACTGTGCACCCCTCCCCTACCCCACACCCGCACTATCCTAAAAACATAGGCTCTGGCATTGATACTAATGAACAAAGAACAAAGAAAATTACAGCACAGGAACAGGCCCTTCGGCCCTCCAAGCCTGCACTGACCCTGCTGCCAAAATGAACTAAAACCCCCTATCCTTCTGGGGACCATCTCCTTCTATTCCCATCCAATTCATTATGCTCTTTAAAACTCTGTATTGTATCTGCTTCCATTAGCTCCCCCAGCAATGAATTCCTGGCACCCACCATTCTCTGTGCAAAAAATCTGCCTCGCACATCTCCTTTAAACATTGCCCCTCGCATCTTGAACCTCTGTCCTCTAGTAATTGACTCTTCCACCCTGGGAAAAAGCTTCTGACTATCCACTCTGTTCATTTCTCTCATAATCTTGTAGATTTCTATCAGATTGCCCCTCCTTCTCCAAATTCTTATGTTCAGGCCCATTTCCTTGCACTTGACATTATTTTTCTTCAAGTATTTCTCCAAATCTATTTTTAAAGATGATTATCAAATCTGTATCACCAATAGAGTGCATTCCAAGTCCTAATTATTCATATTAAAATGTTTTTCCTGGTTAAAAAAGATTTCTTCAAAAATGGGAGTTGACTCATCTATGATACATTTTTGTTGCACATTTTTGCAAAACAGCCTTTTTCATCAGTAAAAAGTTATTGGTTCAAAAATTGTGTGTGTTGTGGCTGAAAGGGTGGGGGTGGAGTAGGGGCATAGTCAACTTATGTACAGGGCATACATGAGTTGAAAATGAAGTTGTTTTATATCCTGGGTAGATTTATATGCCGCAATATATGGTAATTCCACACCGAGCAAACATTGAAATTAAGACGGATTAATGGACAAAGCTAAGGAAGGCTATGAGGATGGAGGTTATTATTGGCATCACAAGTAGGCTTACATCAACATTGCAGTGAAGTTACTGCGATAATCCTCTGGTCGCCATGCTCCAGCATCTGTTTGGGTACACTGAGGGAGAATTTAGCATGGCCAGTGCACCTAACCACATATCTTTCGGACTGTGGGAGGAAACCAGAGCATCCTGAGGAAACCCACACAGACAAGCAAAGAAAGTGCAGACTCTACACAGACAGTTACCCAGGCCAGGAAGCGAATCTGGGTCTCTAGCACTATGGGCAGCCTGCTAACTACTGTGCTGCTATTATGGACAAAAGAGTGCGGGCCAGTCAGGGAGCAGTCAGTCACAGAGAGTGTAAAGTAGAAAGTCAGATGGGAGTTCTCAGTTGGCTATCTTTGTTTACTGATCCTTCATGCAGATGAAAACCCTGGGATTATTTACGGAACAGTGAGAGATTATGGAGGGTACAAGGGTAGGAGGGAGAAATGCATCAATTAACAAGAATACAGGAAAACTCCCAGAGAGTTATTTTGTTTTATTTGCACTGAATTAATAAATATTCATAAGAAATTCAAAAACTTGAACAACCGGAGCAAGCCGTTTCATGCTGTTTCTGTGCAGTCACTACACGTGGTATTTTTTGTGAACATGATGTTCCCGTCAATCCAAAAAGACGTTCTGCTGACTACATAGTTGAGCAATACAGTCTGTTAAATTCAATGCCTGTGTGATGTCAGCTATGTATGTATGATCTTATAGAGGCCTGTAAAATAATGAGAGGCATAGATCAGCTAAATAGTCAACATATTTTCCCAAAGGTAAGAAAGCCTAAAACTAGAGGGCATAGGTTTAAGGTGAGAGGGGAGAGATACAAAAGGATCCAGAGGGACAATTTTTTCCACACAGAGAGTGGTGAGCTTCTGGAACAAGCTGCCAGAGGTAGTAGTAGAGCATACAATTTTGTTTTTTAAAAAGTATTTAGACAGTTACATCGGTAACATGGGTATAGAGAGATATGGGCAAATGAGGGCAGTTGGGACTAGCTTAGTGGTTTTAAAAAAAGGGCAGCATAGACTAGTTGGGCCAAAGAATCTGTTTCCGTGCTGTAAACCTCTATGACTGTGAGTAGGCCGCACATCCTAGAAATCAAATCAAACAAGGGTGTTTCTTCGATGGGTTCTAATAGGCAGGGAACAGACCATACTCAAGCAGCCTATGTTGGCAAAACCCAAAACAAAGTGCCGAGTTTTAGATGTGATTCTGCATTTGGGTAGCACTTACTGAACAATTATGGATGTTCTAGAAGCTACATTAATTGTCCTTTTAAAGATTCCGGTGTGTTTGCCTCCTCAACATCACCCAGAAGCCATTCCACTTCCTTGTGTAAAGGTGAATTTTCAGATTCAGTTCTGAGTAAATGTGTTGGACTTTAACCTGGTGTTGTGAGACTTCTTACTAAGTTTGACTCTGATTGGCTTGAAACTGTTCCCTTGTGTCCAGTCACCAAGGTTTTGTAGGAAGTGTATCACTGAATGTCTCAAATATACCCAGATTCAGTTCGTTACTAGGCAGCACTGATCCCCACACTCCTTTATTCTTCAGAAACTTGGGCAACTTACAGCCGGCACTTCAAGGACTGGAGATGTGCCAGCAGCAGTGCCTTCATAAGACCTTCCAAATATTTGGTAAGAAAGACAGCATCTTTTCCCTTGTCATACCCAGCATTGAGATGCTGTCACTCAAAACCTGCTTGACAGGGTGAGACACATCGGTCGTTTGAAGTTTATTTATTCGTGTCAGAAGTAGGCCGACATTAACAATTCAATGAAATTTCTGTGAAAACCCCCCTAGTGGTCACACACAGGCACCTGTTCAGGTACACTGAGGGAGAATTTAGCATGGCCAATGCACCTAACCAGCATGTCTTTCGGATTGTGGAAGGAAACCAATGTTGTTGGCTCCATTCTCTCCCCACAGTGCTGTCAGACCTGCCAAAATTTTCTGTTTTTGTTTTAGATTCCAGCATCCGCAGTATTTTGCTTTTATTTCCTTAGATATCATTGACTAAAGAAAGGAAAAGGAAGTATTTGCATTATAAGAGCTTCTTATTAAATCTCTTTGGCGACCCAAAGCAATTCACATCCATTGAATTCCTTTTTGAAGTGCCGTCCCTGTTATGTGGTTTGAACTTTTTTAAACTCAGTGTTTTTATCTTCATAACGTTTAATAATCTACTGAAGCATCACTGTGAAGTATACTCTGATTAAACTGCAATACATAACCTAATTTTGGGAACCAAATTACTACAGCAGCTTTACTTTGCTTCTTGTTCAATAGCCATCAATAATAAGTAAATCAGTCCAGTTTGTATTTAAGAAACACAAAATCTTAACATTGTATTGAGCACACTTTAAACAATATCTCATTAGTTTTGTGTGTTTTCCCATGGTCGTAGTTTGGAAACAGTGAATGAAATGATTTTTTTCTTGTTGGAGCTTATCAAGATGAAATAGATAAAACTAAAAAGATAAAATTTAGAACAGCATGAGGCTGGGCGAGGCATGGCGGCACAGTGGTTAGCATTGCTGTTTTACAGCTCCAGCAACCTGGGTTCAATTCCAACCTTCGGCGACTGTGTGGAGTTTGCATGCTCTCTTTGGGTTCCTCCCACAGTTTTCTCCCACAGTCCAAAGCTGTGCAGGTTGGGTGGATTGGCCACGCTAAATTGCCCTTTAGTGTCCCAAGATATGAAGGTCAAGTGGAGTGGCATTGTGAACACGTGGGGCAATGGGAATAGGATCTGGATGGGACGATCTGTAAGCAAGTCAGTGCAGACTTGATGGGTTGAATTGTCTCCTTCTGCGCTGTAGGGATTCCATGATTATGGTTTTCATAGTGCTCCTTTTTTGATTTTTCCCATTATTATTTCATGGGATGTAGGCATCGTTAGCAAGGTCTATATCTGGTGTCTTTGAATTGAGTGACTTCTTGGCCTTTTCAGAGAGAAGCCAAAACTCTACCATGTTGTTGTGTCTGTGGAGTTGCATGTAGAACAGGCAAGAATGGCAGATCTCCTTCCCTAAAAGCCACTAATGAACCTGATGGGTTTCTATTACAATTGATGATAGCTCATTGAGACTTGTTAATTGATTTAATTGTTGAGTTTAAAATCCACTAGCTGCAGCAGTAGGATTTGAATCTGTATCTAGAGCATTAGGCTAGTCCTCTGGGTTGCCAGAGTGCTGTTGTGCCACTGCATCTCTGCTGAGCAGCTGAGGTTGGCAAAGGACTAACAGCAGGTGGAAATGCCCAACTTCTTCCCCCGTGGTGGTCACTGCCCTTTCCCCAGGAGCGTCACCACGTGTTTGATCTCCACGTGTTACCACTGGACTGGAAGCTCGGGAATAAAGATGAGTAAAAAGTATAAGAATGAGTATAATTTAGATCTGAAGAAGGAAAAAAGTGAAAGAAAAGGAAATTGAATCAGCCGCATCAAATGAAGTCGTGAAGTGACGCGATGTCATACAACCCCTACAGTGCAGAAAGAGGTCATTTGGCCCATCGAGGCTGCACTGACCACAATCCCAGTCAAGTCCTATGTCCCTAACCCCACATATTTACTCTGCCAATCCCCTGACACTAGGGTCAATTTAGCATCGTCAATCAACCTAACCTGCACATCATTGGAGTACGGGAAGAAACTGGAGCACCCAGAGGAAACCCACGCGGACATGGGGAGAATGTACAAACACTGCACAGACAATGATTTGAAGTCAAAATTGAACCTGCGTCCCTGGTGCTGTAAGGCCGCGGTGCTAACCACTGTGCCACTAGGTCTCACTCAATCTGCTAAAGCTAAGTAAATAATGGATGTTTGGATGTAATTTTGGAGTGAGCCATTATGCATTCTAAACCACAATGGACTAAGGTCTCTAATGCTGCCGTTCCAAATTGGGTACTTGGAAAATATGCAAGGGCACTCTGGGGAGGGAGGGGGGGAGGGATTCTGTGGCCTCCTCGCAGTATGTCTCTCATGGCAAGAGATGGGGTGTTATTCACCAGTAACGGGGCCTTCTGGTCCCGCTGCTATCAATGAGATTTCACATTTACTACACCCCACGCCGCTGGGAGACCCACTCCAGCGATGCACTGTCGGCAGGACCAGAAGATCCCGTTGATGTGAACAGCCAGAGAATTGCAGCCTTCTTAACTATGACTGTTGCTGCATTTTTATTTTCTTGATTCAACTTTCATACACAGAAAGACACGCTTCACAGGTCGCGTGAGGGGACTGGTTTAAAAATAAATAACTTGAACAGAGAATAAAAGGACACAATATCGTTGCATTCAGAAGAAGGAAATAAAACACAGGCTCCACTTTTAACTTTGCAAAATGACGACTATGAAAACTAACACAGTTGTTTAAATTGTTACGATTTGAGTTCCATCAGCAAAAAGGTTAAGAATTAGAAAAATGGAATCAGGCATTAACCCACTGGGATTGGAATTTAAAGTGAACACCTAATTAAATTTAACACCTAAATGGGAAAGAGAACTCTGAATGGCATGTGACACACACAAAAAGAATTGGCTGATTGGATTGGCAAGCGTGGAATCTAATTTTTTTATAGGTCAATTTAGCGTTAAGTTTCTACTAATTTTCCGGTGGATTTTTTTTTGCAACATGGATATTGCCCAACCTTGCACAATCTGTGCAATCCATAATAAAATGTGAGTCCCCCACAGTGATTTATCTGGAGAACGAATCCGATTGCTTATCATTATGTCATCCTGTAATTTGGCACACACGGCATTTTGGCACAATGCAGCATCTCATCTGCACATTTTTGCTTTCAAAGCTCAGTTAAAAAAATGAGAAGAATATCAAAAATTAATACTTTTTGCGATGCCTTTTAAAATGCACAGATTGTGTGACTTTAACGGGAGCAGAATGCAGCATCACAAAGTTCAACAATCCTCTTTTAAGTTACAAAGATTTGGAATCAAGCTGTATTTTGGCACTCGAGTCTGTGATTTTGAATACTATCAGTCCCTGTGCTCATAGAAGAAAACTGTGTTGACATTGATCAAGACAAATATTTGGTGCTATCTTTAACCTGTGGTCCTTGTGAGTACAACTTGGAGTGGCACAGTGGCACAAGTTGTTGTGACAGCATGGTGCACAGTGGCTAGCATTGTGGACTCATAGCGCCAGGAACCCGGGTTCAATTCCAGCCTTAGTCACTGTCTGTATGGAGTTTGCACATTCTCCCTGTGTCTGTGTGGGTTTCCTCCGGGTGCTCCAATTTTCTCCTACAGTCCAAAGATGTGCAGGTTAGGTGGATTGGCCATGTTAAGTTAACCTGAGTGTCAGGGGTAGATATGAAGTGTTGGGAATAGGTCTTGGGTGGGATTGTGGTCAGTGCGGACTCGATGGACTGAATGGCTTCTTTCTGCATTGTAGAAGTTCTCTGACTCTGCTGCTGGGCTATGGATTTAGTGCAGGAAAATGGAATTAGAATAGAGAGATGCTTGATAGCCAGTGCAGATGTAATGGGCTGAAAGCCTTCTTTTTGTGTTGCAAATCTCTCTGACTCTAACATCGTGGAGCACAACGTTGCCGTCATTATTTTTTTGGTTGTCCCCACCCCATTGCCATGCTCTGCGCCGCTCTAATTCCCCCACCCGGGGAAATTGGGCACTATACATCCAGCCGCATATCTCTCTTTAAAACCACGTGCACCCCGAGATTTGTGCTTCTCCGAGATCTGCTGGGAATGATATTAATGGGCTTTTCTTTTTATTTCCTCTTGCGAGCAGGGCATCTTCTGAAATATCATTTGAGAATAATTTTTCCCGAAAAAGCATATTAGCAGGCACTTACACGAAAGCTGAAACCAGTGCGAGGGGCTTACTGTCAGCATTATATGCTGTTGTGTTCCTCAGAGCACAGTGTAATCCATTAAGGGTGTGAAGGTTATTTATTCCGCTGATTGATTGGTCGTGAGATCAAATCGATTATTATTCAATTAGTCACATTTTAGCTGTTGTTCCTCAATTTGCTCCGAAAATCAATAAGCTGACCAACCCAGCTTGGCAAACGTTCTAGGAATTCTCGTAGTGGTGGAACACCAGGGTTGAATGCTAACGCGAAGCAGGGAATTGTGTGATACTGCGGCGATTGTTATAGAAGATGAAAGGCAGATTGATTTGTTTGAGATGGCCGTGTGCCCTTTGTAGCCACCCTTGCTGCGGCTCCCAGTCAGCAGAAATTCGACTGTCTCGATTTGCGCTGTTCTCCTCTCAGCCGTCCCGATACAAGTGGCACTTCAGAAAGTCTGCGCTGCTGCCTTAGCAAAGTTGCACATCGCTCCCTCAGCAAGTGAAGGAACATTGAGATGCAGGGCTGTATCGCAGGGTCATTCGTCGCTTGGATGTGCTTTGTCTCTTGGGTGGCTCATTTTCAGCACACCTTTGTAAGGTCACTGGAGAGTGGCCTTCCATCGAGGTGCGGTGGGGGAGAGGAAGGCGGTGGTGTGGTGAGGTTTGGGAGTGCGGGAGAGAAGGAAAGGAATTGTGTTGCCTACGGGCTGATGACAAGGTACATGAAAAGATGCTGCCCTCGCAGTGAAAGACAAGAGGTGCATTTGGAAATTGAGCAGTATTATCAAGCAGATAAGTGTGGAGAAAAATGGGTGAAAAGAAAGGAGAGTGGGGTTTAATCCCCATGTGTACACTCATGAAGGGTTGTGAATGAAGCCCAGTCCATTATGCAAACCTGCTTCTCATCCATTGACTCTGTCTGCACTTTTCTCTACCTCAGGATAGCAGCTAGTATAATCAAGGACCCACACAGCCTGGACATGCTCTCTTCCACCTTCTTCCGTCAGGAAAAAGATACAAAAGTCTGAGGTCACGTACCAACTGACTCTTGAATAGCTTCTTCCCTGCTGCTGTCAGATTTTTCAATGGATTTACCTTGTATTAAGTTGATCTTTCTCTACACCCTAGCTGTGACTATAACACATCCAAAGATGTGCAGGTTGGGTTGATTGGTCATGCTAAAAAAGTGTTCTGAGATGTGTAGGTTCGAGGGATTAGTGGATAAGCATGTAGGGATAAGGTGGTAGGGACCTGGGCAGGATTGTGCTCAGTGCAGACTTGATGGGCCAAATGGCCTCTTTCTGCACTATAGGGTTTCTATGATACTATGACTACATTCTGCACCCCGACCTTCCCATCTCTATGGACAGTATGCTTTATCTGTACAGCACACAAGAAACAATATTTGTCATTGTATGCTGATACATGTGACAATAGTAAATCAAATCAAATCTTTGTAAAGTAGAACATTCTGCATTTACATTGCGATTGTTATTTAAAGAGCAGTGGAGCAGTTAGTTTCTATTAGGCATTATTTGGCAGTAAGGGGTTTAATTAAGGGGTATGAGTTATAGGACGGATATCAGAGGTAGGTTCTTTACTCAAAGAGTGATTAGGGAGTGGAATGCCCTGCCTGCAGCTGTTGTAGATGCGCCAAGTTTGGTGGCGTTTAAGAGGTTAGTTGATAAGTATATGGATGAGAAGGGAATGGTTTAGTTAGGAGGGGCATTGCTTTTTATTTTGGTCGGCACAACATCGAAGGCCGAAGGGCCTGTTCTGTGCTGTATTGTTCTATGTTCTAGTAGTTAATACTGACTGATGGTCTTGCGGTCTCGTTACCGTCAGTCTATCCACATCCTTTCAACTGCGCATTGCGGAGGCTCATGTGTCCACTTGTGCCAACATGAGCCAGACTGCAGTGAATAGAGAGTGAAGTTTTATAACCCTTCTGACTTCAGACAGGATGGAACGTGTTCCTCACTGGTCCACTCCAGAATTTTTTTTTAAAGTTTTATTTATTAGAATCACAAGTCGGCTTATATTAACACTGCAGTGAAGTTACTGTGAAAATCTCCTAGTCGCCCCTCTCCGGTGCCTGTTGAGGTGCACTGAGAGAGAATTTAGTGTGGCCAGTGCGCCTAACCAGTATGTCTCTTGGATGAAGGAAACCAGAACACCTGGACGAAACCCACACAGACACAGGGAGAATGTGCAGATAGTGACCCAAGCTAAGAATTGAACCCGGGTCCCTGGTACTATGAGGCAGCAGTGCTGAGCACTCTGCCACCGTGCTGCCCTGATCAGCACAAGTGAGAAAAAAGCAATGGATGCTAACAAGGGCTGGTGAGAAAAGGGATATGTGTCGATCATTGTATTTAAGCAGTGATAATCAGCCGCCATCAAAATGCCCACAAACATTAAAAAACTGAGTTCTTGGAAACCAGTTGTTTAGTCATTCAATGAACAGTAGCAGGATGTTTAAATCCAAACAATTTTTGATCAATTGTGAAGCTGTTTGAAATTTAATCTACTTTCTAGCAATGACCATTATGAACTCAAAGGCAAAAACGTTGGAACGTGATACACAGCCCCAGCTACACTAAACATCCGATGTCCTGGCATTAAGCCTAATTGGATCATTAGTGTGATCAATGGAGCAAGGAAAGGTAACCTTTCTGTTTGCTCAATGCATTGATTGCTTTGGGACAGAATCTGAAATGTAGTGATCTTTTTTAGATTAAAAACCTGAAAACCAATTTTCAAAAGACTTATGAATTTCATCATCATAGATGATTTCTAGAGGAATGTTAGTGGTGTCTGTAACTGTAATGCTATATTTTGCATCCTATCGTTTTCTTTTTCCCTGGAGTACTCTGTGAACAGTATGTTTTGCCTGCAAAGTGCACAAGAACTAATGCTTTTTACTGTATCCCAGTACATGTGATATTGGTAACTCAAATCAAGTGCCTAGAACCTCCATTCATACAGAACCTTTCTGAAGTTGTTTCACAGCCAGTAGAATGTTGAAAAGTAGTCACTGTAATGTGGATAAATGTAGCAGTCAATCTGTGTACAGTAATGCGCAGTGGTTGGGAGCAATTGACTAGTTGATATTTAAGAGCATCTAGGGAATTCAGGTATCAGGACACTCCCTGTGCTTCTTTCAACTTGTTCTAAATTAAGCTGTGCAGGCAAATGTATTTGTGAAAGTATATATTACTGTAACTGTTCGGGGTGGGGAGTGCTGGTGAGATTAATTCTGATCTCAAGCAGAAAGAAAGTCTTTTCTAATGTCTCTTTCAGCCATCTGGTCTGTAAAGTCTTGAGCTGAAGCAAAGGTTGAAGGAGGAATAGCATTTAACTGGAGTGAGGAACCACAAGAGGGCAAGTGGGAAAATAAATCAGAAATCAAATCATTGGCCTCGTGTGTGACCAGTCAGCTTGAGGAAGCTGAACAAGTGGCGCAAGTTTTGGTAATTATACATTTGGCAAGTCGGACAAGCACAGTGACAGCGCTGCAGTTGATTGCAATCGGATTTCAAGAAGCCATTGAAAATTTATAACGATCAACCCCTAGCAACACTGGATGCTGAAATGTAATAGCAACTTGCAAGCCCACGTTCGATGTGAAATGCACCGTAACTCCCGAGGACACTTCAGGACTACTTTTCCCATGCCCACATCAGGCGGTAACGCCTCCACTTGGCCAGCCATCAGAAAGGAGTACTTTATCTAACCACACTTGCCCTTTCATTTCGGAAGTGGATGGAAATCCAGTGGCAGCGGCCTGCCCAATTTTCTTTCCGAATCTAAATAGAGGCGATTCCCCTCCGCCGCTTTACAAACTCCATTTGGTGATTTTGTATTGAGTTTCCGTCAGTTCTCAGCCTCAGCAAAGGTGGCCAAAGAATTAAATCTGAATCATGATGAAGGCTTCAATATTTGCCTTCATATGCAACTGTTTACCTTCTAAATGTTGGGACAGCTCTGCATTTGAGCTGTGACACAGATTTCTCACATTTCCTATCAAGTTAGTTCCAATGAAACGTATGTCAAATGATTCGAACCAGTTAACCTGGTAAAAGTGAGCACCGTGGTGTCTGATTGTTGAACATTCCGCCAGAGATTTTGACAATCTTGCAACAGCCAGGTCATAAATCCTTTGAGGCGATCTGAAGGTTGGGCTTGCTCTTTGACCAACATTGCATGATGTTCTCTGTTGAACAGATATCCAGAAGTTATAGTTGTTCCCTTTGGAAGAATGATGAGAGTGTAGCCTGGGCCAGGGAGTGTAATGGAGAACGTTGATTGCTAAGTTGCTCACTAACTTAGATGCCAGAAAGGCGCCAGCTTGCTCCTATTAAAAACTAATGGTCCTGTCCTTGGCAATGCACAGAACCCAGGACGGTTACAGATTGGTAACATTTTAGATTGCGAGGCATGTAACCCTTCTCAGTTCGTGTGTGAATGTGCTTGTGCATGCAGTTTATTGGTCCCAGGACATTTAAGAAATCTTGTTCAGCATAGTCAACGTTGATGTGACTTATTCTGTTATTGTTGCGAATCCCATGGAAACTGATATAATATCCAACTCTATATGCAACCCAGCAAGACGTATGACTAGTAAATTTGGTCACTGCAGACTGATAATCTCAAGTGTCCAATGAGAGGGGAGATGGTGATTTCATTGAATTGTCACTGGACTGATAACCCAGTGACTCAGGATAATGCTCTGCAGACCTAGGTTCCCCCCATAGTAAATTGGGAAATTTGAATTCAATCTGGAATTAAAAGTCTAGTGATGACCATGAAACAATGAGGACAACTTTGTCTTTTAAAAAGCAGCTAGATAGTTACATGGGTAAGATGGGTATGGAAGGATATGGCCAAATGCGGGCAATTTGGATGAGCTTAGGGCCTTAAAAAAAAAAAAAAGGGGCAGCATGGACATGTTGGGCTGAAGGGCCTGTTTCCATGCTGTAAACCTCTATGACTGACTCTATGAAACCTTTGTAGATTGTCACAAAAACCCATCAGCTTTAGTAATGTCCTTTATGGCAGGAAATCTGCCATCCTTTTCTGGTCTGACCTACTTATGATTGTAATTGACTTTTAAAATGCCCTGCGAAATTTCTAGGGCAATTAGGAATGGGATGGGTGATAAATGTTGGCTCAGCCATAAACAAAAGGGTTGATGGAGGTAGCCAGATGTGGTAGAAACATAAAAATTAGCAGCAGGAGTAGGCATTCGGCCTTTCAAGCCTACTCCACCATTATGACCATAGCTGATCATATCATAAAATTCAATACCCTGATTCCCCCATTTCCCTCCATATCCCTTGATCCTTTTAACGCCAGGAACGATATGTAATTTCTTCTTGAAATCAGGCAATGGTTTAGCCTCAACTTGCTTCCTGTGGTAGTGAATTCTACACATTCACCACTCTCTGGCTGAAGAAATTTCTCCAGGTGTTACTAGTAATAAACTTGAATTTGGTTGGTTATTTGAACGGTAAATCATTTTCCTTAGAATAAGTTCTCCTCATGACACATCTCTTCATCGGCTCACTTATCCCTCTCCAATGTCATCTTTCTTTCCTCTGCCGCAGTCACTGCAGATGTAAGCATTCAGTGAGACTGTTCTCTGTTATTGTATCGGTCCTATGTTGCGATATTGTTCGCAGCCAGGTCTAAGGCCCTTGAGTCCCTGTTAACGGAACATTTTCAAGGAGGTGGAATTCGTTTCATTTGGAGGTTTGTGCTTTGAAGTCGGCAATTATTCTGAAAATAAAACACCAAAGGCAGGTTTAGGAAAGTTTTATAAGTGAACACATCCAAGCTTGAGAGACCTGTGTTTTTTTTATGGGTCCCTCGTGGCTGGCAAACATTTCAATTGAAAATGGGTCACAGCGGATAGATCTCTGTTGCCAATGAGAGCTGCAATAGAAATGCAAGGACGGGAAATTTGCAGGTGCTGTGAAAATAAAACCCGTCAGTTTTAGATCTCTAATAGAATCTGAATCTTAAATGTGTCACAGTAACATTTTTAACATTGACCAAGACAGTTTGCAATACCCTGGTGCATTGCAAACGTAATGAAGTGAGCTCTATAGAGGCTGGTTTGAAATAAAAGTGAATATTTGCTTGGCTTCTCCTTTCTTGACTTACAAAAATTAGAAGTTGCCTTTTGGGGGTTTTTTTTCTTACAGATCACGGAGTGCCAAATACACACGCAAAAAAGTTTAAGATTAAGAAAAAGCTTTTTGGTCCATTAAAGCTTATCCCTCTGGTACTCCAACTCTCCCATTATAGCATCAAAATATATTTAAATGTTTCCAATGTTTTTTCATCTCCACAATTCTGTCTGACAGATTATTCTGAATACTTATCATCCTTTGAACAAATGTTCTTCCTAATATGTGTTTTAAATTACTTCTCACTCATTTAATTTTTATGTCTTCTGGTCTAACTTTGAACTGATGTTCTTGATGTTTTCTATGCCTCCCTTAAGCGCCTTCTTTCTTGACTAGAGAGCTCAAGTGTCTCTAATCTTTCCTCATAGCTCATCTCCTTTACTGTTGGAGTCAGATTGGTGTGTCACAGTCATTAGCACTGCAGCCTCACAGCACCAGAGACTCGGGTTTGATTCTCAGCATGGGTCACTGTCTGTGTGGAGTATGCACATTCTCCCCATGTCTGCATGGGTTTCCTCCCACAGTCTGAAAGTTGTGCTGGTTGGGTGCATTGGCCATGCTAAATCTCCAACAATGTACCTGAACAGGTAGCAGAATGTGGCAACTAGGAGATTTTCACCGTAACTTCATTGCAGTGTTAATTTAGCCTATTTGCGACACTAAACTTTAGCTCTACGCTCCTGTGGCCATTGACCTTCCCACCCGCTCTTTCCAAGCCCTGCACAATTTTATAAATT
Organism: Sphyrna mokarran; assembly: GCA_024679065.1. NCBI lineage: Eukaryota > Metazoa > Chordata > Chondrichthyes > Carcharhiniformes > Carcharhinidae > Sphyrna > Sphyrna mokarran. The sequence goes on from JAGIQG010000006.1 coordinate 23,923,002, forward strand.
TCAACTAAATCTCTCTTCAGCTGCCGCTATTCCAAGGAAAACCACTCCAGCCTATCTACCTTTCTTCGTAGCTGTAAATTTTCCAGTCCTGGCAACGTTCTGGGAAATCTCCCTTGTACTCTGTCTCTCATGTCATAGCCGGATATCTCAAGGTTCTTTACAGCCATTTTTTGAAGTGTAATCATTTGATTTGATTTATTATTGTCACATAAGGCGACATGGTGGCACAGTGACTAGAACTGCTGCCTCGCAATGCCAGGGACCGTGGTTCAATTCCGGCCTTGGCTCACTGTCTGTGTGGAGTTTGCATGTTCTCCCCATGTCTGTGTGGGTTTTCTCTGGCTGCTCCGGTTCCCTCCCACAGCCTAAAAGCTGTGCAAGTTAGGTTGATTGACCATGTTAATTTGATCCTAGTGTTAGGGCATTGGCAGAGTAAATATGTGGGGTTACGGTAATAAGGCCTGGTGGGATTGTGGTTGTTGTGATTTGATGGGCTGAGTAGCCTCCTTCTACACTGTAGGATTCTATGATTCTATGATATATTTGCATACAATTAAAAATATTGCTTCTTGCGTGCTATACAAAGCATACCATACGTAGAGAAGGAAATGAGCGAGTGCAGAATGGAGTGTTACAGTCATAATCAGTGCTGTGATGTAAGAAGCAAGGCAGTCAGTTTGCATACAGCTTGCTTTCACAAACATCAATCGGATAAGGGTGAGATAATCTGTTTTCACCATGTTGATTGAAGGATAAAAATTGGCCAGGGCACTGAGAGAGCTTCCCTGTTTTTCTTTAAAATAATGCCATACAGCCTATATATCAATTTGACACTGGTCTATTTTGGTCTAATACCTCACCCAAAAAAAGTACCTTGGACAGTACTGCACTCCCTTAATCAGCCTTGACTTTTATTTGTAAGTGCTGGAGTGGGAACTCCAGCACTTACAAATATGTTACCAACTGGGCCACAGCTGATACCAGAAAGTTGCAGCGTCAATTCTAAAGTTGTCTTAAGTTTAAGTTTATTTATTAGTGTCACAAGGGTTTTTACATTAACACTGCAATGAAGTTACTGTGAAAACCCCCTAGTCACCACACCCTGGCACCCTTTGGGTACATTGAGGGAGAATTCAGAATGGCCAATGCATCTAACCAACATGTCTTTCCGAGTGTGGGAGGAAACTGGAGGAAACCCTTGCAGACATGGCAAGGATGTGCAAACTCTGCACAGACAGCAACCCAAGGGGGAAATTGAACCTGGGTCCCTGGCGTTGTGAGGCAGCAGTGCTAACACTGTGCCACCTTGCTGTAAATGAAAGAGTACATTTTTGCCTTCAGCAAAATGGATTGGAGATTGAGCAGTTTCTGTGAAGGGTGGGAATGCCTTTGGCCGCAGTGAAGATGGTGAAAATCAGTGAATCATACGTCTTTGTCTTTTGGCTACTTTACATAACATGTTACTTGGTACTTCTGAGGCATGATGTAAAGATGCCGGCGTTGGACTGGGGTGGTAAGAACTCAGTAAGAATTTAATAACACCAATTTTCAATCCAACCGATTTATTTGGTAGTAAATCTGCGAGCTTTCAACACTCTCTCTGTGTCTTCGTCAGGCAAATGCAGTGTTCTGGTCTGCAATAGCACACATCAGCACAGACAGTCAGAGATTGCTGATTAGAATGCGAATCCTTACATCTAACCTGCTATTCAAGTGTTAAAGTGGCTAACAATGTGTGTGAAGGGATCCTGAGCATTGTTAGAGAATTGTGTATTTTCTCCAGACAGCACAGTAAGTGAGGTTTTTTGCTAACCCAGGCAAGTTACGGGGGTTACAGATCGTGTGTCATGAAGCCAAGATCCCTGTTAAGACCGTCCTCATGTGTGCGGAGCTTGGCTATCAGTCTCTGTTCAGCGACTCTGCGCTGTCGTGTATCACGAAAGCCCCCTTGAAGAACATTTACCCGCAGGTCGGAGGCCGAATGCCTATGACTGCTGAAGTGTTCGCCCACAGGAAGGGAACTGTTTTGCCTGGTGATTGTTGAGTGATGCTCATTCATCTGCTGTCGTAGTGTCTGCATGGTCTCCCCAATGTACCATGCTTCGGGACATCCTTTCTTGCAACGTATTAGGTAGACAACGTTGGCCGAGTTGCAAGAGTACATACCGTGTACCTGGTGAATGGTATCCTCACGTTTGATGATGTCGTCCATGTCTATGATCTGGCATGTCTTGCAGAGGTTGCTGTGGCAGGGTTGTGTGGTATTGTGGTCACTGTTCTCCTGAAGGTTGGGTAGTTTGCTGCGAACAATGATCTGTTTGAGGTTGTGCGGTTGTCTGAAAGCAAGAAGTGGGGGGTTGGGGATGGCCCTAGCGAGATGTTCATCGTCATCAATGATATGTTGAAGATTCCGGAGAAGATGTCGTACCTTCCCTGCTCCGGGGAAATACCAAAGGGACTACAGATCACGAACCCACTCAGGTCAACCTATAACACGGACTACGCTGAGAGGCTTTGCCGTCACACCTCTCTCACACTCCTCAATCACCTCATACACCAGCTCTATAGCAAACGCCGCACCCTGGAAAGTAAAGTGGAATACATATTCTCAACTTGCGCTCAGGACGCAGACCAGCTGCGAAACTTTGCCAAGCAGATGAGACGAAGAAACTACACCATTTACATGCACACCAAGAACAGGAAACTTGAAAAACTCGGCATCGCCACCAGCAACAACCAGACCTCCCTTGGCACCACAGTAAAAAACAACACTACCGCAGGGAGGTCCGTTGTTAACTTGTCGTACTACACACTTCAATCAGAGGAAATCGAAGTTCTCAGCCGAGGGCTCAATTTCTGTCCCACCACCAAAATGGACCCCATCAGTCTTGCAGTGGACACAGGAATTCATCAGGCAAATGAGGCTGTGTGAGTTCTTCCACAAACCTCAAGAGGTCGATAGCGGACTCAATGAAACAGCTAATGAACCAGAACAGCCGACAGAGGGATCCGCAGTGCAGCAACCGAAGAGGAATGAATCCAATTGGACTCCTCCGGAAGGCCGCTGCCCCCGACTGGACATGTATGCCCAAGCCATCAGGAGGTGCGTGAACACCAGATTCATCAACCGCACTTACAAGACAGTTCCGAACATCACCCAAGCACAACGCAAGGCCATCCGTGCTCTCAAGACCAATCGCAACATTGTCATCAAACCAGCAGACAAAGGAGGCGCCACCGTCATACTGAACAGAACGGACTACTGTGAAGAAGTGTACCGACAACTAAACAATGTGAAACACTACAGACAGTTACCAGCAGATCCGACCAAAGAACACACTCGTCAACTCAACACTCTGATCAAAACCTTTGATCCGGACCTTCAGAACACCCTCCGGGCTCTCATTCCACGTACTCCCCGCATTGGAGATCTCTACTGCCTCCCAAAGATACACAAGGCAAACATACCTGGCCGTCCCATCGTATCGGGCAATGGGACCCTGTGTGAGAACCTCTCCAGCTATATCGAGGGCATCCTGAAACCCATTGTACAAAGAGCCCCCAGCTTTTGTCTTGACACTATGGACTTCCTACAGAAACTCAGCACACATGGAGCAGTAGAACCAGGGACACTCCTTGTCACAATGGATGTCTCGGCGCTCTACACCAACATCCCCCATGACAATGGTATTGCTGCAACTGCCTTAGTACTCAATGCCAACAACTGCCAGTTTCCGGTTGCAATTTTACAACTCATCCGCTTCATCTTGAACCACAATGTCTTCACCTTCAACAATCAGTTTTTCATCCAGACACACGGAACAGCCATGGGAACCAAATTTGCACCTCAGTATGCCAACATCTTCATGCACAGGTTCGAACAAGACTTCTTCACCACACGAGATCTTCAACCAAGGTTATATACTAGATGCATTGATGACATCTTTTTCCTTTGGACTCATGGTGAACAATCGTTGAAACAACTGCATGATGATATCAACAAGTTCCATCCCACCATCAGACTCACCATGGACTATTCTCCAGAATCAGGTGCATTCTTGGACACACGCACCTCCATCAAGGATGGTCACCTCAGCATCTCACTGTACCGCAAGCTGACAGACAACCTCACAATGCTCCACTTCTCCAGCTTCCACCCTAGATACGTTAAAGAAGCCATTCCCTATGGACAAGCCCTGTGTATACACAGAATTTGCTTAGATGAGGAGGATCGTGACAGACACCTCCAGACGCTGAAGGATGCCCTCGTGAAAACAGGATATGGCGCTCGACTCATCGATCGACAGTTCCGACGTGCCACAACGATAAACCGCACTGACCTCCTCAGAAGACGAACACGGGACACGGTGGACAGAGTACCCTTTGTTGTCCAGTACTTCCCCGGAGCGGAGAAGCTACGACATCTTCTCCGGAGTCTTCAACATATCATTGATGACGATGAACATCTCGCTAGGGCCATCCCCACCCCCCCACTTCTTGCGTTCAGACAACCGCACAACCTCAAACAGATCATTGTTCGCAGCAAACTACCCAACCTTCAGGAGAACAGTGACCACAATACCACACAACCCTGCCACAGCAACCTCTGCAAGACATGCCAGATCATAGACATGGACGACATCATCAAACGTGAGGATACCATTCACCAGGTACACGGTATGTACTCTTGCAACTCGGCCAACGTTGTCTACCTAATACGTTGCAAGAAAGGATGTCCCGAAGCATGGTACATTGGGGAGACCATGCAGACACTACGACAGCGGATGAATGAGCATCGCTCAACAATCACCAGGCAAAACAGTTCCCTTCCTGTGGGCGAACACTTTAGCAGTCATGGGCATTCGGCCTCCGACCTGCGGGTAAATGTTCTTCAAGGGGGCTTTCGTGACACACGACAGCGCAGAGTCACTGAGCAGAGACTGATAGCCAAGCTCCGCACACATGAGGACGGTCTTAACAGGGATCTTGGCTTCATGACACACTGTCTGTAACCCCCGTAACTTGCCTGGGTTAGCAAAAAACCTCACTTACTGTGCTGTCTGGAGAAAATACACAATTCTCTAACTAATGCTCAGGATTCCCTTCACACACATTGATAGCCACTTTAACACTTGAATAGCAGGTTAGATGTAAGGATTCGCATTCTAATCAGCAATCTCTGACTGTCTGTGCTGATGTGTGCTATTGCAGACCAGAACACTGCATTTGCCTGACGAAGACACAGAGAGAGTGTTGAAAGCTCGCAGATTTACTACCAAATAAATCGGTTGGATTGAAAATTGGTGTTGCTAAATTCTGACTGACTTCTGAGGAAGACATTGAACTCAGGTTGGTTGCTACAATGAACTGCGTAGAAAATAAAAGCACAAATAGGTAATTTGCATCGTCCTTCTTAAGTAATTGCAATTCCCATTTGCAAGTGGCAGACCACACAGCCTGAAGTTGATGGCCACTTGAATTGGAGCTCCAGATCTCATCTAAATGAAACTGTGGATGCTAATCAGGCATCCGATGCAACAAGTCAACCAGAGTCTAAGAAAATCTGTCCATCCTATGCCACTGAGATCCAAGGAGGGTGTTGTGGTGGGAGGGGGGTGTGTGAAGCAGTGGTGTAGAGAGAAGCAGAACAGTGAAGGGGTGGGTTGGTCCTTTTCCCCATGGCAATGCCTTCATCTTCAGAGTCAACTTGCCTGATTTGAATTTAAACAGAAACTTGGTAGTTAACTGTTCCCTGGTGCGATCTCCATCGCCATGCTTCTACCCATCAGACTCCATTTGTAGAACTAATCAGCATCTTCTTCTCATGCTCTCATGCAGTGTAACTTGTTGTTTCTTTGAAATTTGATATTCTTGTGACTCTGTCCTAATGAGTGCAAGATACAAAAGTTTGGCAGCATGTCTCTTTTCTCAGCTATGTTCAAGTTTTGCACCATTGAGAGACAAGGCCTGTAACTAGAAAAAGCAAGTACATTGCTTCACAACTGTGAATATTTAATATATTATTTGACATCTTAATGGTGAAATTTGCCTGGTAAACTTTGATAGATGCTCCACTTCTTCTGCCAGTGTCAGTTCATGTTCTAGGAGAGCAGCGCTGGTGGGCTGGCTCCTCTTATTTCTGTGGTGATTTCCAGCTCCCTTGTCCAATGTTTGCAATGGAAGGGAGACCGCTGGAGGGAGAGGTGGAGGAGTGCTATTTTAACCTGCCGTTTCATGAAACTTCAGTCAATGTTTTTTTAATTGTTGAAATGAAGACTTAACGTGGGGAGTTCACCACCTACTTTGGCCTAAAGTTTATTTATTGGTGTCACAAGTGGACTTACATTCACACTGCAATGTAGTTACTCTGAAAATCCCCTAGTCGCCACACTCCAGCGTCTGTTCGGTGCACTGAGGAAGAATGTAGCCTGGCCAATTCGCCTAACGGGCATATCTTCTGGACTGTGGGAGAAAACTGGAGCACCCAGAGGAAATCCCTAAGCAAACACAGGGAGAACATGCAGACCCCACACAGACAGTGACCCAAGCTGGGAATTGAATCCAGGAGGCAGCGGTGCTAACAAGTGTGCTACCGTGCAACATCCTGAAAGGAATCAGACATACTTGTCAGGCAGGTTAATTCGTTACGACCTTTATTTTAAGTTTTTGCTATGCAGGTACTCTTCCAAATGGTTCCTTTTGAATTGCTTAAATTCCAGTACCTGTTTCTGATGCTAGGCTAATGGCTCCATCATTATAGAGGTTAGGTTTGGTCAATGTATTCTTGTTCTCAGCCCTGTGGAGTCTCATCAGCACTCAAATGATTCCCTCATGATAGCAGCTAGCGACCCACATGTTTCCTCCCTGGATTATTTTGGAGCTTTAACGTATCTACCATCAGACAGACTCAGGAGACTGTTTTGTTTGAAATCTCTTTAATGTGTCCAATAGCACTGCCAGATTAAATTAAAATTCCAAAATTAAATAGTTTTGCATTTCGCTTTCTATTTGATACATCAAGAAATAACTCAAATATTATATGTCTTCATTGTTTTGTTATCCTTTGTGGAATTTTAACAGTCTCAAATGCTTTGATATTAAAATTGTTGAAGATCATCATTAAAATTGAGTTTCTTTTGCTATCCTTGTCCAGAGGGTCTTTTTGTTTCTCCTACAATATGCTTTCATATACTCCTACACTCTTGAAGTGATCCCTTCTCCCCTGAAATATTGTATATTCTTTCTTTTCTGCTACATATTCAATTGCCCTTCTCTTCCATTTTGATGACTGTTGATTTTGCTCAAGTTTGTCCTTCTTTAGTGTCTATTTAAGTTACTCCTTCGACCCCATAAGGGTGAAAATTCAAATGGAATCAAAGCAACGCAATCATATCAACGTAATTGTACAACACAATCATCCAACATAATATCAGCATAATCATATTAACAGGTTAAAGCATCTTATATAGCAGAGATAGGACTTAAATATGAGTACAACAGGAAGAATCCCTGCAGTGCAGAAGGAGGTCATTTGGCTCATCGAATCTACACAGACAACAATCCCACCCAGGCACTGTATCCATAACCCCATGTATTCACTCTGCTAATCTCCCTGACGCTGAGGCACAATTCATCATGGTCAATCAACCTAACCTGCACGTTCTTCATGGAACATAACCATCAATAATTTTTCAGTGTCATTTCATAAAAATGCAGATTGCTGGCAAACCACTGTTTCCCCTCCGGTTTAACAGCACATATGGTATGTAGAAGCTGGTTGTGGCGCCAGCACAATGGGTCCATCCTGGTGGTTACTCTGCCAAAGTTGGTGCCTACACTGGAAAGACCTCATAGCTGAACTGATAACTTAGAGAGAGATGCCATTCAGCATCATAATGGATTTCGAAGCCGTTCGGTTCACTGGCATCACCCGCTTCAAATAAGAGCTCAGCACTACAATCGGACCCACACCCGTTGGCTAGACAGAATATCATTGCAACATAATTTAATGGAAGTTAACCTCATTACTTATTTATTCTGATTATAAAGTTGAGAGCTTTCTACGCATTTCACTGACCTTGCATTCTGGTTTTATAGAGAGCTCTGGGACGTTGAGAAAGCCTGTGGCTTAGCTCTCCCAATCAAAGTGTCACTGAATTAGCTAGATTCCTATATGGCAAGGAGCTTTCCCTCAATGCTACACACATTACTCGGAGAGAAATCAAGCCAGTCAGAGTTCCTATTGTCCTCAGTGGAACAGCACATGCGTAGACGTTGGAGGTTTCACCACATGACCTTCCATCCTCAAGTGCCCTCCCACTGACTGGGCAACAAACAGGGTTACATCTAAATTAAAGATATCTAGCACAGAAATGGGCCATTTCACCCAAGCATTTTGGGCTAGCATTTACGGTGCACGTTATTTGTGCACTGAAATTCTCATAATTGTGGAATATTTTTATTTTATAATTCATTATTATAATTGTCTGGAATGTTATGAATTGTGATTGCTTGTAGTCATTATTATAATCTAGGACGTGCCGCCATGATGATTTTTCAATAAACCAATTACCTACCTGTTTAACTCTCTTCCAGCATCCTCAGTATTTTGCCTTTATCTATCTATCAGTCTATCTGTCTCTGTCTCGCACTATCTGTCTTTCCTCATCTAAGTCCATCCTGGCAATCCTCTAATTCTTTCTCCTTTAAATGCATCTAAGCTATTCATTTCAACAATTTCTTGGCCCAGCAAGTTTCACATTCTCAGCACGCTTTGGGTAAAAAAGTTTCTTCTGAATGTACTATTATTTTATACTAACACATCTATTCTCTTGACACACTTCCTTCCCACTCCTGTTATAAAGTGATTAGATTCTTCATTACCCAACGGGATGATTCTTGACTGTCAAGTAAACAGCTTTTTTCCATTTCCACTCTTCCAACTTACAAATAAAAATGTTCCAAAGTACGTGAGAGAAGATAATATCATTTTTTAAATGCCATTCTAATTTTTCTCGTGGATACCTTGGTGGCAGTCTCCTTGAGATCAAATTTCAAAGCCTAGTGACTCCATGACAATGGCTGTAAAATCGCTACAGTACAGAAGAGGTTATTCGGCTAATTGAAGCTGCATCAACAATAACCCCACACTATCCCTGTAACCTCACATATTTATCTTGCTCATCCCTCCCGAAATTAGGGTCAATTTAGCATAGCCAGTGCACAAACCTGCACACCTTTGGAGTGTGGGAGGAAACTGGAGCATCCGGAGGAAATCCTCGTCGACAACATGCAAACTGCACACAGACAGTGACCTAAGCCGGGAATCAAACCCGGGTTCCTGGTGCTGTGGGGCAGCAGTGCTAACCACTGTGCTACCGTGCCTTTCCCGTTGGTAGGGAGCATTGAAGAACAGGAGAACCTGACTGGCTTTTATAGTTCTTGTGTCCCTCCTAACTCTGGCTGTCTCAGGCCAGATCGAGCACCGTAATTATAGACTCAGCTGGGATCTAGTAGCTTAGCATAGACAGATAATCGAGATTAATGGGATAGTGAGTTAATCAACCAATGTTCAAGGCTGATGGTTGCAGTGGAGACATTTGCTACTGCTGTTTAGAGTTACATAAAAAAGTGCAGCACAGACAGGACAGCCAGCTAGACTGCTCTGTGCCGACATTGATGGTCCACATTCGCCTCCAACAACTTCATCCATCCTATCAGCAAATCCGTACTTACCTCACTTGCCTGTAAATCTATCTATGCTATGTGGTTGGAGTGAGGAAAGGAAATTCTCAAGAAAAAATCCCTTGGTATTTCTTTGGTGGTTAATAATGAGTGAGAAGGACTTAGTTTGCAGGAAGATTATGGATGGTTGGTCAGATAGTAGATCCTGATGAGATGACGGATTTTGATAGAGTAAAAGGACAAGGGAGTACGCAGTGAATGGCAGGGCACGAGAACTGGGCTTGCGAAATCTCACTAACTGTCCTGGCTGAGACAATACACATCTCTTTAACTGGTGCTTAACGCTCTCTCCACTTACATTGTCTGTACCTTTAAGACTTGATTAGCTGTAGAGACTCGCATTCCAACCATTACCTTGCAAATTGAATTTGAGTCTTTATATGCCCTGTTTGTGAACAGAACTCCAATTCACCTGTTGAAGGGGCAGCACTCTGATATATAGTGGCTTGTGCTACCAAATAAACCAGTTGGACTTTAACCTGGTGTTGTGAGACTTCTTATTGTGTTTACCCCAGTCCAACGTCGGCATCTCCACATCAGGGCATGAGGAAGCTCAGAGGAACAGAGAGATTGTGAGGTTCTTGTCCACAAATTCCTGAAGAAGGTAGGACAGGTGAATAGGATAGTTAAGAAACCGTAGGGGACATCTATCTTTATCAGTCATGGTATAAATTATAAGAGCAGGGAGATTGTGCCAGAGCTGCACAAAACATTGGTTTTGCCACAACTGAAGTACAATATGCAGTTTTGTTCATCTCACCATGGAAGGATCTGAGGGTGCAGAGAAGATTCATTAGAGTGTTGCCTGAACTGTGGAGACAGGCTGGATAGGCTCAGAGAGGATTTGCAAGAAGTTTTTTTCACTCAGAGACTGGTGGGAGTCCGGAATGCATTGCCTGGAAGGATTTTAGAGGCGGGAAACCTCATAATCTTTAAAAGATGGATGAGCACTTAAAACATTGTGGTGGCACAGTGGTTAGCACTGCTGCCTCACAGCTCTAGGGACCCATGTTCGATTCCCGGTTTGGTTCACTGTCTGTGTATGGAGTTTGCACATTCTCCCCGTGTCTCAGTGGGTTTCCTCCGGGTGCTCCGGTTTGGGCTCCCGCAGCCCAAAGATGTGCAGGTTTGGATGATTGGCCATGCTAAATTGCTTTAGTGTGCCGGAATGTGTATGTTAGAGGGATTAGAAGGGTAGTGGGGTTCGGGGATGGGGCCTGGGTGGGATTTTTGTTGGTGCAAACTCGATGGACCAAAATGGCCTCCTTTTGCATTAAAAGGATTGTATTCAAGGCTGTGGAGCCAAGTACTGGAAAGTGGAATTAGGGTAGATTTAGTGTAGTTTTGTTGCTACAGACTCAATATGCCGAAGGTCTTCTTTGCTATTGTATGATTCTATGATTTTACAACTCGATATGTATTACTCACCCCAAAAGATCCTAACAGGAACAGAATTGAGGACTGGAGGAAAAGTAATCTGTAGGCGTGGGAGGGGGAGATAAATGAACGTTCGATTAATTGTCAAGATTTCTTTTGATGTATCCTTTAAAGGGACTTCTTCAGTGAAGATGGTATATTTTTACCTGTTTCGTTCTTCAGCGAATAAACAGTTACTGGCAGTCCCAAAGAAAGCGTTCCGCAAACAGTACGTTGCTGCTAGATTTGTTGGTGTCATGGAGGCAGGTCCCTCCCCATTAGAAAGAAAGAAGAAGAATGTCACAGCAAAGTTGCTAACAAGCGCAAATCTGAAGAAAAGAAAGGGATGGGGTCAAAGGTCTTCTTTTCTTAAAGGGGACGCGTTGAGTCAAAATCGCTGACTCCTTGCTTCCAATCATTCTGACTTCTTCAATCCTTCAAAGTGCAGTGGCATCTGCAGTGCAAACAATGCCTGCCAGAGCTGAAAGGTTAATGGTAAACCAACCCGTACTGTCCTTCATTGGAATGCATTGTATGACCTTTGCCTGAAGGAGCATTTTCTGCTGTAAGCTGGTCTTTAAACCTCTTAACATTTTGACCACCTGAATGAAGTTGGACTGAATGCCAAAGCAGTAGTGATTTATTAGATTTGTCAGCCTAAGCGACAGTAAAATTGAAATACTTTCTTAATTACTGAGCCTTTATTTATGCATGGATCAATTTCCCATTGATCTCCGTCAACTGAGAGAAAGACCCCCCCCTAACTAATCTTCATTTGTTTCAGCAACCAGGGTTGGAAATCTGCTTCGGGCTTTGTGTCCTCATTTGTCCACCTGAATCAACTTTCAAACAGGCCTTTAAATGAAAGCCCTGCAGCCTTCCATCCAAAAATTTGATTTGATTTATTATTGTCACGTGTACTGGGATACAGTGAAAAGTATTGTTTCTCGTGCAAAACACACAAAACATACTGTTTACTGAGCACGTCGGGGAAAAGTAAAGGAGAGGGTGCAGAATATCGTGTTATTTACAAGGAGGGCGAAGAGAAAGATCAGCTCAGTATGTAATAGGACCATTCAAAAATCTGATGGCAGCAGAGAAGAAGCTGTTGTTGAATTGGTTGGTATGTGTTTTGAGAGTTTTTGTATCTTTTTTCCCGACGGAAGAAGGTTGAAGAGAGAATGTCCAGGATGTCTGGGATCCTTGATTATACTGGCTGTTTTTCCGAGGCAGTGAGAAGTGTAGATGGAGTCAGTGGATGGTTGGTTTGAGCGATGGACTGGGCTTTGTTCGCGACCCTTTGTAGTTCCTTGCTTTCTTGGTCAGAGCAGAGCCATACCAAGCTGCGATACATTGAGAAAGGAAGCTTTCTATGCTGCATCTGTAAAAATTGGGGAGAAATAGGCAGGAAGCCATTTAATTATACAGAAATCATGGTTTTGATTCCGATTCCAATTTCCAAGGAGACGTGAGCAAAGCATATAGGGTACATGTCAGTCCCACTTTATTGCAGGTGCTTTGGGCCTTGAACTGACCACTGTCAGCTCTTCCAAAAAGGTAAACTACTTTTAAAGATTTTTATGGGCTCAGGAGGAACAGTTTTTATCTGGAGAGTCTCCTGAGGTTAGAAGTGAAGGAGAGATTTAATAGAGGCAATAGTGTCTCAGCTAGTAGCTCTCTTGCATCTGAATCACAAGGCTCTGGGATTTAAGTCCCACTCCAGGACTTGTGTTTAACTTGGGGATGATACTCCAATGTAGTACAGAGGGAGTGGGCCACTGTCTTTCAAATGAGAGCTGTATTTTAATTCATTCAGGTGAGATGTGTTCATCCCTCACTGTCCTCCATTTCAGAGGGCAGTTAAAAGTCAACCACATTGCTGTGGCTCTGGAGTAACATATAGACTAGACCAAGTAAAGATGGAGATTTCCTTCCTTGAAAGGATATTAGTGAACTAGACGGATTTTTAATAACAATCATGGTCATTATTAGATTTTTAATTCTAAATTTTTATTGAATTCAAATTTCACTATTTGGCACAGTGAGATTTGAACCCGGATCTCTAGAGCATTACCCTGGGTCTCTGAATTACTAGTTTGCCGAGGGCAAATTGGTTGCCATGCTTCCTTCCCCTCAAACAATGATTACTTCATTGGCTATAAAGCATTTTGAGACATCAAGTGGTCATAAAAAGCACAATATAAATACAAAGCTAATTTCATTCAAAACCATTTAAACCATTTTGGGTACAGAGATAGAATGTGCTATAGTCAAATTTGCAGATTACACTAAAATAGGTGGGGAAGCAAGTTACATTGAGGAAATAAGAAATTTACAAATGGATATGGATAGGATAGGCAAGTGGACCAAAATTTGGCAAATGGAATTTAACGTAGATAAGTATGAGATTATCCATTTTAGACAGTGTAATGAAAAAGCAACTTGTTATCTAAATGGAGAGAGATCTCAAAATGCTTTGATGAAGAAGGATCTGGGTGTCCTTGTACACAATCTATAGAAAGTTAATGTGCAGGTACAGCAAATAATAAGGAAGGTATATAGAATTTAGGCATTCATTACTAATGAAATAGAGTACAAATGTAGGGAAGTACTGTTGTAACTGATGAGGGCATTGGTGAGTCCATACCTGAAGTACTGAGCACAGTTTTGGTCCCCTTGTTTGAGAAAGGCTGTAAATATATGACAGGCGATTCAGAGAATGTTCACTAGATTGACACCAAGAATGAAGGACTTGTCTTATGAAGAGAGATTGAGCAGTTTAGGTCTGTACCTGTTCAAATTTAGAAGAATGAGAGGAGATCTGATTGAGGTACATGAGATGCTAAAGGGTAGATATGGAGATGATGTTTCCCTTGTTGGACATTCTAGGCCATAGTTTTAGGCTAAAAGGCAGCAAATTTGAAGCGGGGAGGAATTACTTCACTCAAAGGGCCTGTGAAATTCTCCACCCAGGGTGCTGTAGATGTTGGAACACTAAACAAATTTAAAGAGGAGATAGTAGGTTTTTAATGCGTGGCAGAATGAAAAGTTATGGGGAGCAAGAAGGGAGGTGGAGATGAAACTGCGATAAGATCAGTCGTGATCATATTGCATGGCGGAGCAGGCTCAGAAGGTTGAACAGCGTATTCCTGTTACTAATTTGTTCTTCTGTTCTTATGTTGATAGAGTCACAGGGCAATGTAGCATAGTGGTTAGTATACTGACTCAGTGCTGGAGATCTGGGTTCGATTCCTGGCTTGGGTCACTGTCTGCGCAGAGTTTGCATGTTCTCCCCATGTCTGCCTGAGTTTTCTCTGGGTGCTGTGATTTCCTCCAATAGTCCGAAAGACATGCTGGGTAGATGCATTGACCAAAACAGGTGCTGGAATGTGGCGACTGGGAGAATTTCACAATAACTTCATCGCAGTATTGATGTAAGTCTTACTTGTGGCTGATAAATGAATTTTAACTTTAAATAGGAAATGGTATCCAGTGGGCAAAAAGTTACTAACTGGAGTCCACAGATTCGAGAGAATTGAGCAACACCGAAGGTGGTTAAGGCTGGGAAGTAGGTTCAGTTGTAATTTTCAAAAGGGAATTGGGTAAATACTTAAGCAATAGCAGAGCTATGATGAAAGAGCAAGGGAGAGGGACCAATTTGATAGCGCTTCCAAAATGATGCCAAAGGCACAATTACTTAAATGGACAACTGATGTTCTGGAAGATTCTACCATCTTTGTCCATTAACTCTTCTTGAACCTTGCCTAACAATAATCTTATCACTTTCCGTTTTGAGATTTCAATTTCAAGCATTACTTCAAAAAAAATTGCGTTTGTATAGCAACTTTTCCTGTAGTGGATAGTGAGCCAGAAACTTGGGGTTCGAGTCCCACTTCAGTACGTGGTGGCCAAAGAAGGACCCCTTCTAGTGTGGCTGAACTGAGTGATTGTCAATCTGCAAATCCTCCTAGAAAGTCTATCGTAGGTGATAAGAACAGGTGAGTTCTGGCCAACCATGCTCTAGTTCCTAACTCTGGATAAAAGCAGAAGCAAGGCACCTGACTGTAAAACTACCTGTCAAATCCCAAAAGCAATGATTGATATTGAGGGGATTCAACTAGCATTGTGATGACCCCAGTTTCTTTTATTCTTTCGTAGGTTATTAGCGTCACAGGCTAAACCAGCATTTATTAGCCATCCTTAATTGCCCTCGAGAAGTGGTGACAAGTTGACCTTGAACCACTATGATCCGTGAGGTGTTGAGGAGTGAATTTAAAGATTTTGACTCAATGACAGGGAAAGAACAATGATAGAGTTCCAAGTCACGATGTGTGGTTTGGAGGGGATGTTGGTAGTGGTGGTGTTCCCAAGCATCTCCTTCTCTTCATTAAGAGCTGAGTGGCTCTGTCTGAACCCAAATTGAGCATCAGTGAGCAGGTTATTGCTGAGTAGAAGCTGCTTGATAGCACTGTAAGTGACATCTTCCGTCACTTTGCTGATGATTGACAGTTGATTGATGGGGCAGTAATTGGCCAGGCTGGATCTGTCCTGCATTTTTGTAGACAGAACATGCCCGGGCAATTTTGCACATTGCCAGGTAGATGGCAGTGCTGTAGCTGCACTGAAACAGCTTGCCTAGGGGCACAACTCGACATGGAGTACTAGTCTTAAGTATTATTAAGTATGCAACATGGTGGCACAGTGATAGCACTGCTGCCTCATGCAACAGAGACTCGGGTTCATTTTTAGTCTCAGGTATCTGCCTGTGTGGAGTTTACACATTCTCCCCGTGTCTGCATGGGTTTCCTCTGGGCACCCCAGTTTCCTCCCACAGTCCAAAAATATGTAAGTTAAGTGGGACTAACACAGTAAATACGTAGGGTTACGGGGATAGGGCCTGGGTGGTGCAGGTTGATGGGTTGAATGGCTTTCCTCTGCACTGGAGGGATTCTATGATTCCCATTGGTTTGTTATTAAGGCCCATAACCATTGGAGTATCCAGTACCATAGTGTTGTTGTGCAAAATCTTCCTTTCCCACCACTATGGGAATTGTAGTGGGAAAGACATAGACCATGCAGAGGAACATTGTCCTTGGGAAGAATGTTCAAGCTTTGTGGCGAGCATAGCTGGAAAATCCCGGCCATAGAACCACGGTGCACAGTAAAGGCCCTTCAGCCCATCGAATTTACACTGACCATAACCAAAGTCATACTAATTCCATTTTCCTGCACTTGTCCCAAATGTTTGAATGTTATGATATTTCAATATTTTTTAAAGGTTGTAAGGTTTCCAGCCTCCACTACCTTTCCAGGCAGTGCGTTCCAGATTCCCATCACCCTCTGAGAGATTTATTTTTTTCAAATACCATCCAAATCTCAAATATTGAAATTTTGCTCTGCATATTCAAGTCCGGGTCATTCATGGAGAGCAGGAGTCTGATCAGTGACCTCTGGGGAACACCACCCACCCCCTATTCCCCTTCCTCCTGTCCAAACATAAACTGTTCATCACATTATCTGATTCTAATCATCAAGCTGCTACTATTTGTTTTATTCCATGGCCTCTATTTGACTTTGCTGACAAGTCTTCTGTGTTACACTTTATGAAAGGCCTTTTGAACATCTATGTACATCACATCAACTACATTACCCTTATTAACCCTCTCTGTTATCTCATCAAACAATTTGAAAATAAATGGTCAAACAAACTCAATCAAGTTAGTTAAACACAATTGTTGTTAGTTAGTAAAGCCACACTAGCCATCCTTGATAGTGTCATTGTTATTGAGCTATTGAGGCAGAGACCCAGGCTAATGCCCAAGGGACCTGGGTTTGAATTCTACCATGGCGCAATGTAAATTCAATAAAAATTTGGACGTAACGGTTTAATGATGACCACAAAACCATTGTCAATTGTTATAAAAATCCATCTGTTCGGCAATGTGCTTGAGAGAAGGAAACCTGCTGTCCTTACCTGGTCTGGCCTGGAGATGACTCCAGAGCCACAGCAACGTGGTTGATTCTTAATTGCCCTCAGCTCAAGAGCAATTTGGAATGAGCAACAAATATTGGCCCAGCCAGTGATGCCAACTTCACATCAATGGATTAATTAATTCACATTTGTTGAGTTTTTTTTCCCATATTGTTGCTTCTTTAAGTTTCCTCACCATCGAATTAGAAAGGAGCTGCATAGTGGCATAGTGGTTAGTGCTGCTTCCTCGCAGTGCCAAGGACCTATGTTCGATTCCTGGGCTTGGGTGTCTATCTGCGCAGAGTCTGTATGTTCTCCCCGTGTTTGCTGGGTTTCTTCCGGGTGCTCTGGTTTCCTGAAAGGTGTGCTGATTAGGTGCATTGGCCATGATAAATAAGTGTACCTGAATCAGTGAACCCGAGACCTGTGACCAGTGTTGTGCCTCAGGGATCAGTGCTGGGCCCACTGTTATTTGTCATTTATATTAATGATTTGGATAAGAATATAGGAAGCATGATTAGTAAGTTTGCAGATGATACCAAGATTGGTGGCATGGTGGATAGTGAAGAAAGTTATGTCCAATTGCAACAGGATCTTGATCAGTTGGGCCAGTGGGCTGACAAATGGCAGATGGAGTTTAATAAAGATAAATGTGAGGTGATGCATTCTGGTAGATTGAACCAAGGCAGGACTTACTCAGTTAATGGTAGGGCTCTGGGGAGAGTTACAGAATAAAGAGATCTAGGGGTACATGTTCGTAGCTCCTTGAAAGTGGAGTCACAGGTGGACAGAATGGTGAAGAAAGCATTTGGCATGCTTAATTTCATTGGTCAGAACATCGAATACAGGAGTTGGAATGTCTTGTTGAAGTCATACAAGACATTGGTAAGGCCACACTTGGAATACTGTGTACAATTCTGATCACCCTATTATAGAAAGGATATTATTAAACTGGAAAGGATGCAGAAAAGGTTTACTAGATGCTATCGGGACTTGATGGATTAAGTTATAAAGAAAAGCTGAATAGACTGGGACTTTTTTTCTCTGGAGTTTAGGAGACTGAGAGGTGCCCTTAAACAGGTCGACAAAATAATGAGGGGCATTGACAAAGTAGATAGTTAATATCTTTTCCCAAAGGCAGGAGAGTCTAAAACTAGAGGGAATAGGTTTGAGGTGAGAGGGGAGAGATACAAAAATTGCCCAGAAGGGCAATTTTTTCACACAGAGGGTGGTGAGTGTCTGGAACAGGCTGCCAGAGGTAATAGCAGAGGTGGGTGCAATTTTATATTTTAAAAAACAGTTACATGGGTAAAAATAGTTACATGGGTACAATGGGTACAGAGGGATATGGTCCAAATGCGGGCAATTGGGATTAACTTAGAGGTTTAAAAAAAAGGACAAGTTGGGCCATGGGGGCCTGTTTCCATGTTGTAAACCTCTATGGTTCTATGAGCAGGCACCAGAGTGTGGCGACAAGGGAATTTTTCACAGTAACTTTATTGCAGCGTTAATAAACTTTAACTTACAAATTCTTTGGAACAGTTAGAGATAGCAGGGTAATTTTTTTTCTTTAAAAAGTGAGGAACACTCTTTGGTGTTTCCTTGTTCTTTAAGTCGTAATTCTTTTCAGCTTACTCTTTTGAGGGAGGCAGAAATCCATTAGACCCATGAAAGGAAAGTGGTCAATAGACACAGTGACGTTCTCCTTTGAAAAAATACTTTCAAGTAGCTTTTTTCCACACTTGGATTCTTTGAAGCTCGAGACAATTTTTTTTTAAATGTGTTTAGTGAGGCAACAGCTCTGCTTAATTCCTTTCAAGATGGCAGAAAATTAAATTAAGTACAAAAAGTAAGTTCAATTGCAAACTTTTTAGTTGCTGAAGAAATTGGCCTTGCCCGTGGCTGGGAATCTCCAGTCCTGCTACTGTGAACAGAGGTTTGGCTGAGCGCCAAATTCTCCATTCCCGCTGGCAGGCAAAAGAGACCGGAGAATTCCAGCCAATTCTCTGACTGAAACTGCGCCTTATTTCCTGCACCTCTCCCGACCCCATTCTTGCCTTTCCATTTTGTTTCTTTGTCCATTATTCCATGCACCTTTCTCTGAACCATCCTTCTTTTCAATGAAGAGCTGGCTGGTTATTAAGAGTTGGCATTAATACCCCAATCAACGTCACAAAGACAGATTTATCTGATCATCATTACACTGCTGTTTCTGGGAATTTGCTGCCACATTCCCCATTTTAAAGCAGTGACTGCACTGGAGAATTGTACTTCATTGGCTGTAACATGCTCTATGACGCCCATTTGCCATGAAAGACACTACACAAACGCCAAGCATTTTTCTTTTTCAAAATAATGCAGAGCGGGTCTTCTGACCTGCGGAGAAGGACAGAGCCAAATGGTATCCTCAATCTGATGGGTCGAGAGTATGCCGTGCCACATTAGTGCTGGACATTGCCATTTTACTGAGCCCTGAAGTCAAATCTGCACTTAAACGCTGGTCTTGCATTTGCATCAGCTCAGAACTGAAGTCTGAATATTTATTAGTGATGTACGGTGACTGGACTCTGATTTTATAAAGGCTGCGGTTCAATTTTGTTTGAAGAGTCAGAATTGATTTGAAGTGTGTCACAGATATTTAGTTTAAAAAGCTCCGTTCCCAACTCCAGCAGTCTGGCGTGATAAAAGCGGAAATTGTACGCCTCACAACAGGCCATGCTGGAGGAGGAATGCTATTTTTAAATAAACATTTTTGATTACATCGTATTTGGTTTTGGAAGTAGGTCACGCACTGAGCCATGTCCACATGAGACGCTCTGGCAGCTACGCAAGAGGTCCAGGAGCAATTTGGTCACAAATTTCTGGCTGGCGGGACAGAACTTCACTGCTAGAAATGAACAGCTCATTCGGCTGGATCCACAATGCCTCCGGGTCGCTTGTCACGTCACCACTTCAGTGAAGCTGGTCACTAAGCCTTTCAACCGCTTTTGAATTGAGGTATCAGAAACCTGTCCTTCAAGGGCCCATAGAAACATAGAAGATAAGAGCAGGAAGAGGCCATTTTGGCTCTTTGAGCTTGCTCCACCACTCATCACAATCGTGGCTGATCATCCAATTCAATAGCCTAATCCTGCTTTATCCCCATAACTTTTGAAACTCCTGTTCACCCAAGTGCAATATTTAGCTGCCTCTTGAATATATTCAATGTTTTGGCATCAATTACTTCCTTTGGTAATGAATTCCATAGCTCATCACTCTTTGGGTGGAGAAATGTCTCCTCATCTCTGTCCTAAGTGGTTTATTCCGAATCTTCAGACTGTGGTTCTGGACACTTTCGCCATTGGGAACATCCTTCCTGCATCTACCCTGACCAGTCCTGTTAGAATTTGATAAATCTATATGAGATCCCCCCTCATTTTTCTGAACTCCAGCGAAGACAATCTTCACCTGATCAATCTCTCTTCATACATCAATCCCGCCATCCCCTTGTTCAGTTCAAAGCTCTTTGCCTGTCTGATTCCCCTGAGCTCAGACAAGGCAGATAGTTTCCAGGTTAGAAAGTTTGCCTTCACTTAGGTAGCTGACCTCATCACAAGCCCCTATAAAGTGACCCAAGCCAGAAATTGAACCCAGTCCCTGACGCTGTGAGGCAGCAGTGCTAACCACTGTGCCACCAAATGGGCAACCAGAGGATAATGGAGTATATAACCTGTCAGTGCAATCTCTCTGGGGCAGTTGAAATCAGCTACAGCAGTGTTTTGTGAGTAAATGCAGCGCGGATCTCCCCTTATCCACTTTCATATTTGCCCCCCACCCCTCCTTCTGCACACCCCCAACCCTCCCCATTCCTTCCCCCAGCACACCCCCACCCCCTCCCACCCACCACCATTTCAGGCCAGTGTCAGAGGTCACTGGCTTTGTCCATCCCCGAGACAGTTGGCTACACAAATCCTGGCAAGTCACAGCAGAGTGCTCCCAGTGTCTCAGGAGAGACTGCTGTTCACTCAGCAGTTTTGTTGGAGGTTGCTTGCTTGATGGACGCCTGAGCGAAGCACTGTTACTAATGAATCATGACAGGCCTTGTACTCAGCAGGGCAGGAAGGTTTCAGTTCAGTGTTTTTAGGACACAACTTAATTGAAGACACTCAATGGCAAAAAAATAAAAGCCCTGGCGATGCTCACTCTAAGTGCGTACAACTCGGAGAGGCTTTTCCGAGCTAGCCAAAGGGGCAGCATTTAAAGCTATTATAATAGCCAAACAGTTTTCTGGAGAATGCTCTCTTCCAGCCATCCCTAATGCTGTTATTTGTCTGCTATTCACCTCGGCCCTTGCCTTTTCACTGAAATGCTGACCCGCCTCATGCTGCGATGCATGTGTAAGAAATGGGTTGATCTGTCTGCCAGTCGACTGAGGGAAGGAGCGAGAGAGCCCCGACTGGTCCTCACCATCAGGCAGAGAGGATCAAAACCTGAACACTTCTCGGCAGCTGCCATCTGGAGACATGGCAGGACTGGATGAGCAACAAACTCGGTGCAGCAAGGAAGCAAACTTTCTTTGTCATTTACTCTGTGGATGTTAGCAGTGGCGAGGCAATGGACTGTCAGCCCGGTGAGTTACCCAGGCGTTTTCCCACTTGTCCTCACTGTGCCCCCAGCTGTGGATCTCTGTGCCAGCCAGGTAGATCTACGTTCTTGATGCTAGAGATTGCCTGTCATTCTAAAGTCAGCACCAAGCTGTACGGCCAATTTCCTTGCTGCACAAGCTTCTGGCTCTGATGCTTGTTTAATTTTAATCATTCCTTCCTTGCCTGTCAGTTTTGTGCGACTCAGCCCTCTTAACTTCTGCACACAAGCCGCACTAAGTGCTTTTTTTTTTGCTGCCTTATTCTTCTGTGGATGTACAGCATTTCTGCTGGTGATGTTCTGTATTTGCACTGTTTCAAGAATATTCTGTACAGTCGGAACAGTGGACTAGGGTGGGGTTGAGCTGAGGTGTAAAATTGTGCACCCATGCACCCAGATCCCAGCATCCTCTGCTCCACTGGACGCATAATTTTCAATTTATTGCCCCCCCCCCCCCTTCCCCTATGAGACTGCCAGCAGCATGAGTGGGTTAATTGAAATTATTGTAGTGCACATTTCAGTGCATGTTTGCCATTAGGAGAAGGTTAGGCATAAAAGGTGCATAGAATATTACAAAAGGGAATCCAGGAAGCATCTGCGGATGAGAATAATCTTCTGTTCACTTTCCTTCACAAATGAGCACAGTGACACTACGATTGGTTCTGGACTTTGGACTGAGTTGGAGAATGGGAATCATGAAGGCTTCAATTTTCAGGAACAAATTTGGAATTAGGATTTCTCCTACATTTGATAGCAGGGCCTCTCTCTCTCTCCCTCTCTTTCCCTCTCACTCTGTCTGCCTGTCTCAGTTTAATGAAGTGTCCTGAAATTGGCTTTGGCATATTTCAGCGCCTCTTTCCGAACCTGCTAACCAGCATGTTCCCACAGTTTTTGGATGTTACCGTCCAGCGTTTTCTCTTTTAAGTGGCCAGCTTTCCTCTTTTCATCAGTGAAGCTTTCATCTACATGGAGCAGTCAGTTTTCCAAAAGCAATGAAGCTGTGAGCGATTTTTTTGTCCTGGCACTTTGAGGATGATATTAGAAGGAGATTGAACACGTGAAGAAGTTGTTTATGGAACAACAGTTCAATTCTGTGACTAGTTTAAGGTAGGGGCAATCGTAAAAAGCATAAATTGGTGAGCAAGTGAAATTATTATTTTACTCAGTGTTATGGAAAACGTGTTTTTATCACATTGTGATGGTCCTGAAGCAGAGAGAAAGTGATGCCTTGGTCTAAGTTTTTCAGTTGTTTTTTCTGTGAGTAGCAAGCTTTCCACAACATTTCAATATGATTCCAGATTATTTTGAAATTAAATCCCTTAAAGAACAGGAGGTGATTTGGTTAGCCTGTTTGTGTCGGGTCTGTTCTCCTCTTAGAATAGACTCAGGCTCAACTGGTCTGAAGCAAAACTTCATTTATTGGGCATCATTTAAAATTAGCTTGGATCATGTAAATGAAGCACAAAACAAGAGATGAGAGTCCTGTCTTGTCAGCTTGGATTGGGAGTGTCTCAACTTGTTGAGACTCTGAATTGGACTTGATTGAATTGGAGTAAAAAATTTACAGAAAGCAAAAGATATTAATATACTGATAAGAGAGAGAGAGCCAAAACAGACTTGACCTAAAAGCTTCTACAGGATGCAACATAACTATACTAATAAAACATAGAACTAACTAAAATATATGTGAATTCTTATCTGTGTTATGAAGTTACCAGGTACAAACAATACAAATAATGTCTGTAACTTGCAAAAAAAAAATTCAAAGCTGTGACCATGAAAGCTTGTTTATGAAAAGAGCCATTTCTGTTTACATTTTCAAATAATGTAGCTAATTTTCTTGGCTGAACCCAGAATTCCATGCTGAGTTTTAAAACGTGGCCAACTTAGTTTAAGTTAACTTTAAAGCATTGCATGATTAGTTAATTCAAAGCTTAACAAAGTTTTTTAACTGAGGTAAACCATACAGAGGATCCCACACAATGGTAGCTGAGATAGTGTTCCCCATGTTCTATGTTTTGGAATACAATTAGTTAAGAAATGCACTGAATGCAGAGTTGGGAAAATATACTGGCTCTCAGCCTGGTCGGTCAGTGTGGTCAGAAGCTCCTTCAGTATCTGGGCCATCAATCAAGCAAGCAGGTAAAAACTCAAAAGCTGAGATGTTGTGGTGTTCATGGGTAGCATTGAACCTAGAGGAATGCTCATTAGATACAATCAGTGGTGGTCTGCAAACCTTTGCCCAAACCGATGCCACGTTGAATGGGATCCAGTTATTTGGGATGTAAATCACATTTTCCTACAGCGGCAGGTAAATGAGATCTTGTGGTGCAGTGGGTAGCTGTCCTACCTCTGGATCAGAAGCTCCAGGTTCAAGTCCCACTTCAGGACTTGATGGTCGTAGAAGATGTGTTCATAATGTGGCCAGAACAGGTTAATTATCAGCCTGTAAATCCTTCCCGTATGCCAAATGGCAAGCGGCAAGAGCAGGAGAGAATCGTGGCCAGTCGTGCTGCTGAAGGCAATGCCGTACAAATGCATATGCAATCACAGAGAAGCATGGTGTCACAGTGGTTAGCACTGCTGCCTCAAAGCACGAAGGACCTGGGTTCAATTCTGGTCTTGGGTGACTGTGGATTTTGTATATTCTCCTCATGTTTGCGTGTGTTTCCTCTGGATGCTCTGGTTTCCTCCCACACTTCAAAGATCTGCAGGTTGGATGGATTGGCGATGCTAAATTGCCCCTTAGTGTCTCAAAAATTGTAGGTTGGGGAGATTAGTTACAAGCAATGTGACATGGAGATGTGTTGTTCAAGTCAGCAGGATTTCTGTAGTGAAGGAAAGATGTAGTGGCGTTGGAGGCAGTTGAGAGGAGTTCATTAGATTAATTCCAGAAATGAGGAGTTTGTCATATGAAGAGAGATTGCACAGTTTAGGCCTAAACTCTCTGGAATTTAAAAGAATGAGGGGAGATCAAATTGAGGTATTCAAGGTGATAAAAGGTGTGAATAAAGTAGACGTGGAATGGATGCTTCCACTGGTGGGGCATTCCAGGATGAGAGGTCATAGCCTTAGGATAAGGGGTAACAAATTTAAAACAGTGTTGATGAGTAACTACTTCTCCCAAAGGGTTGTGAATCTGTGGAATTCGCTACCCCAAAGTGCGTTGGATACTGGGACAATGAGTAAATTTAAGAGGAGTTAGACAGATTTTTAATTGGTAATGGGGAGAAGAGAGGAAAATGGGGATGAGGAGCATATCAACAATGATCGAATGGCGGAGCAGACTCGATGGGCCGAACAGCCTAATTCTGCTCCTATATCTTATGAACTTAGAATACATTGTTTTCTAAGATGTGGATGCCGTGGGACGGGATAGAAATGAGAGGAAACATATGTGTCTAACAATGAAGTCCTTTCTGATTTGAGATTGAAATTGAAAAGTTAGAAATGAAATGAAATCAATATCTTGTACACTGTAGCCCATAGTGGTTGAAGATTGGAGTAACTTCTGACGTGTTAGTTGCTGTGTAACTGGGGGAGACTGGAGTTTCAGTCTCAGATCAGACTTATCGCTGTGGGTTAGTGTCTCAAACCTTTTAGCTTGCATTTGAGTTTTAATTATATATATTTTCTGGTTAAGTGACTCAAAATGACATTTCCAAAGCTGCCTTTTCTAATGAAGTTTAACCTTGCCTTGCTGCCCTCTCTTAAGCAACATGTTCTTGCTGTTCAGGTCAGGTCACTTTTCACCCAAGGTGCAATGCATGGGAGACTGAACCTGACTTATATCGAAGCATGTTTTCTAATTCAACTGACCGTGTCGACAACCAGGTGTGACTGCTAAAGGGGCTGTCCAGACTTTGGTGAATGGTATAATTATTTTCCTGCTAAAAGCTTTTGAGTTATACTATCGAACAACCCCTACTTGTTGCTCTGAGGAACCGTGTCAAGTCTGCACATGTAAAAATACTAATGTTTTTATTTTGAGCACTTCCACTCCCTGCACTACTCTTCTAGTTTGTGATGAATGGAATCTTTTGAATTTCAGGCATGCACATTACAGCTAATGAAGGGTCACCTAGATTTGAAACGTTGACTCCATTCTCTCCCCACACACGCTGTCAGAGCTGCTGAGGTTTCCCAGCAGTTTCTGTTTTTGTTTCAGATTCCAGCATCTGTAGTGTTTTGCTTTCATTAAATCTTTCATAAAGTCTCGTCCTTTGGCAAATATATAAATGTGTCCACTAATCTCTGTAATTATATGACACCGAACATTTTGCTTCTCGTTCAAGATGACACTTGGAAGTGAACAGGTGTGAGGAAAATCCTTAAATTCCAAACATTTCAGAGTTAGGAATTCTGGATGCTTCTTGAAATATTGTGCGCTTGGTGTGGGGGGAGCAGTGGGGTGTGTTTCGCGTTGTCGTTTTGAGAAGCTGGGCCGTCAAAATCAGGCTCCACAATGAACACAGCCTTTGCATAAAGGTGCCACAACCAGAGCAGAAAATAATCTTCCACCCACCCCATCACTGAGGAATCAGGGGTTCTTCACCTCCTCCCCCCCCCGTTAGAAATATTAGCACGCAGAGGCATCTAAGCGAACAGATCCACATTTCCCTGAAGGGCAATTCAGGTAGACAAGGTGGTCAAGAAGGCATATGGCCTTTATTGGTTGAGGTGTTGAGTATAGGAATTGGAAGGTGCAGCTGTGTAAGACTTTAGTTCGACCACATTTGGAATATTGTGTACAATTCTGGCCGGAAGAATGTTAATGCATTGGAGAGGGTGCAGAAGGGATTTACTAACATGTTGCCTTGTTTGAGGGATATGGAAAATGAAGAATGATTGAACAAACTTGGATTGTTTTCATTGGAGTGTCGGAGGATGAGGGGGGACCTGATAGAGGTTTACAAGATTGTGACAGACTTGGACAGAGTGGATAGTCAAAGTCTTTTTCCCTGGATCGAAGGTCAATTACTCGGGGGCATTAGTTGAAAGTGAAAGAGGAAAGTTTAAAAAAGATTTCAAGGGCTAGTTTTTCACACAGTGGTGAATACCTGGAATGTGTTACTGGAGAAAGTGGTGGAACAAATTGTATAACAATGTTCAAGAGGCATTTGGATCAATACATAGGCAAGGACCAGAGGGATAAGGGCAATATAGAGGCCAGAAAATATTAGATTAGAGAGGCATCTGTGTCAGCACAGACTTGGTGAGCTGAAGGGCCTGTTCTTGTGCTGTGTTCTTTGTTCTTTGAGTGTGAACCTCGTGATATCACCAGCGAAGGGTGGGGAAAATCACAGAATGTGATTTCTCCAGAGAGGATCTCGTTTCCCGACTCTCTTGGATTTTCACCCTGCATCACCGTTCTCCCCGACAGCGAACGTAGGCTGGAAATCACCATCAATGGTTAAGAATCTCACAGCTGATGGCCGTAATTTGAAGTGATCACGTTAGAAATGTATCTAGCTTCCAAATGTGCAATTCCGGTTAATTTTCATATCACTTATTGTACTTAGACAGTAAATAAGGCTGGTGACAACACTGCATAATCTTCCTTGATTTATAAAAATAATTTTTCATGCATCAGTGCTTCACAATCCTTTTTATGTTGTTATTCAGATGCTGTTACGACACCCAAGTTTATCCCTGTCATCATAATCTTTCAGTATCCTCATACAGCGTATGGACAAATGTTCCCTCCTTTTACACACTCACACCATCCTTTTCCAGACATTCTCTTCCTCTTTTTATACTCTGTCATTTATACATTCACTGTCTCCTTTTATACTGTCCCACTCTTTACACTTCCCTGTCTTCACTCTATCTCCCTTTAAACCCTTCCTTTTTACACATTCTCTATCCTCCTTCACCCTCTCTCTTTCCTTTTACTCTTTTTATACACTGTCTCCTTTCACAAATGCTCTCCTTTCACCCTCTCTCCTTTCACTCTCTCTCCTTTCACACTCCTTTTACACATTCTCTTCCTGCTTTCACTCTTTACACACCCTCTCTCCTTTTACACCCTCTCTCCTTTCACTCTTTACACACACATTCTCGTTTCATGTACTTTCTCCTTTCACTCCATTCACACACTCTCTCCTTGCACACTCTCCCTCATTTTACACTCTCCCCTTTTACACACTCTCTCCCTCCTTTCACTCTTATCACATGCTCTTTCCTATCACACACTCTCTCTCCTTGCACACTCTCTCATTTCACACATTCCCACGTTTCAAAGACACCCCTCCCTTTGAAGGAAAATGCACCCTCGATCCTGCTGACAAGTCCGTCAAGCTCGGGTGGGGGAAAATCACCGATGTACGTTCACAGAATAAAAAATAAATGTGGAGGCATCTCAGCATTACTTGTGTCAAAATATTGTTAAATTGAAGTCATCTCATGAAGTATTCATCATGAAGAGATTAGACTCTCAGTTTCTGCGTGTGACCTAAAGTTATTCATTATTGCAAACTAGTGCCAGACAAATTACTTTATTTTTGAGGCGAACTGCCATTGTTATGCTCTTTTTCTCTCTCCCTTTCTCAATCTGTTTTAGTACACTGCAGTTGGAACAAAAACCTATTTTGATCATTAACCAAATGTGAATTAATTAAAGGAGAATAGCGTTTTATCTCTAGCCTCTTCTGTCTGTTAAATTCCATATGGGAAGAAGCAATTACTATAGCCTGAGATAGCGTTTCCCGCAACAAAAGGATGTAAGAATGATACTGGATTGACTGCTGTAATTCTACATGCTAATTGTGGACGGGAGATGACAGCTCGGGCGATGTAATGAAATGGCAGTAAATTTTTGCAGCCGGCTATATCCCCTATTAAAAACTGCTGCCGGGGCCAATAACTGTGTTCGTAACCTGAAGTGCTGAACAAAAATCACTTTCTGCAGACGATGCATTGTCTAAAAATGAGAATGGCAGATGATTATGGCAAATGATTTGTTACCACCACCATCTGTTCTGCAATTGGAATGTTCACCGCCCCCTCTAGTGTAACACTGCAGGATATGGGCAAATTCTTCAGCAGTGGTGGGGGTGGGGGAACGGGGAGGGGGCGGTGGCATCAAGGGATGGGTAATAAATGTAACAGTGCCAGCTCCGCCCACGGCCCGAGAACTAATTTTGAGGAGAAGGTGTAGAAATTCACAGGATGCTGCTCCACGTCACATCGTTCGCCTCTCTGACAATCGCACCAGCTGGATTTTCATTTTAACCCTCCCCTCCCGAGCCCTTACTCGAAAAGAAAATAGTTTTGAAAGCAGCAGCCTTTGGCCTTTGCGTGCTGTGTCCCGCTCTGCTAGCACCGTGATGGGGGTGTGAGGGGATTGGGGGGGGAGGGGTGTGCAGATCTGGGATGGGTGTGGTGCTGGAGGATCACACTGAGAAGCTTACAATAGGCTCATGGCTACAGATGGGCACTAGTCGGAGTTCCCAGTCCTAATCATTAGACCGACGCTGTGGCGCATTGTTGCCAGGCCAGAACCACATGCCCTGTGGTATTTTCTGCTGTTGAGTTACACGCCAACACTGAAAGACTCGATTTTTAGTCCCCCTCCCCCACCCACTTGAAACATCAAGGTGAAATGGAGCGGCACTTTGGCACAGTAATTCAATTCTGGCCTCGGGTCATTGCCTATGCAAAGTCTGCACTTCTCCATGTATCTACATGGGTTTCCTCTGGGTGCTCCGGTTTCCTTCCACAGTCCAATAAGTGTGCAGGTTAGGTTGATTGGCCGTGCTAAATTGCCCCTTAGTGTCAGGGGGTAAATACATGGGTTATGGAGATAGGGCCTGGGTGCCCTTAGCATCCCCACCTCAGTCAATGCCAGTATCTCCATCTCATAATTTCTCTCGAAGTGAGACAATGTTTCAGCCTCAATGACTTTCTGCGGTAGTGAATTCCACACATTCACCATTCAATGGGTGTAGACATTTCTCCTTACCTCCTTAAAAGTGCTCATTCAAATATGTTTTTAAAGACTGTAATTTTTCCGGCCTCCAATACCTTCCCAGGTAGTGCATTCCAGAGACCCACCACACTTTTTTAAAGGTTTATCCCTTATCATCAAATTATGACCCTGAGTTCTGGATTCCCCTGCCATTGGGAACATTTTTTTCTGAACTTATCATGTCTAAGCCTGTTAGAATTTTGGAAGTTGCTGAGTTTCTACAATGCTTGCCATTAGTGGTATCCATTCCCACGCAGGTAATCAGGGACAATTAGGGATCCATTAGAAATCAGAGCTGGTTTTAGCTGCTTCCAGATGGTTCCATATGTTACATGCTTGGAAAATTCACAGTCTTAACATCTCCAAATGAAGTGACGTAAGAATTATTCACAAGACAAATTCCAAACCATCACTTCACTCAAGAAATAAGAGAAGATTTTACTTTTGTCACCACAACTCTCACTGAACTCACTGTCCGTTTTAGATTAAAATGAAAATCCCTTTTAGTCCTCTGCTATTTCAGAGAAAGTAGCTGTCAAAGGGCTTGACTGATGGGACAAAGCCAAGGTAGTTACTTTTTCACTTGTAAGTTAAAGGGCAGTCATCGTCCTGTGGATTCGTAGCTTATGTTGTTTTTCGCTTAAATTGCACTGTTCTGTTTCTACAAATATTTCCTGATTTTATTTCCCTATGTATTATTTTACAAAGCTGAGAATGGACCATTCTTGGTGTGCAAACACTAAACGGGCAGGTTAAAGGGGAGTGACAGGCTTGGATTTAGTGTTCATCCATAATGACTGTTGCCTACTCAAGGGACACGATTTTTTTTTTTGCATGGCCCTAAATCAAAGCTGTCATAATCCTTTCGTTGTGAAACCTTGCCTTCTCTATTAGTACAGCGCAGCTTCTGTTATCTTAGCTCAGATGTAGCTCCTGACCCTGGCAGATTTCTACAGTTGTCATCTCGGGTTAAATGTTACATGGAATTTGAATGGGTTTGAACGTGTTGGGCAGTGTAATTGAGATGAAGTGCGCAGACACTGGTCCCTGAAAGGCAATCTGTCGGCAAGCATGTCTGGAACAGCTGCCCCGTCCTGACGCCGTCGTGTATGTGAGGCGGGGACAGGACAGCTATTTAAAAGATGTTTGGAGAATTCGATTTTGACTGGACGTGTCACTTCCCAAGCTGCCTGCATGCAGATCACTTTTGACAGAGACAGTGATTGTCGTTTGGTAATATTCTATGGATTTTCACTGTTTAGTCCTGACACTAGGAGGTGGGCAGAGCAGCCTCAGTAACACTTCAAAGCACCGGGCTCCAGAATCATGCACTAAAGGTTTGGTCCCTGTTAAAACAACATCAGAATGTTATAGAATCATAAAGGCGTACAGTGCAGAAATGACCCTCTTTCATTTAGTCTCCACCAACATTAGCTACCACTGAAGTCATACTAATCCTATTTTTTCTGCACTTGTCCCATATCCTTGAACAGTATGATACTTCAAGTGCTCATTCAAATGTTTTTAAAGGCTGTAATTCTTCCGGCCTCCACCACCTTCCTCGGCAGTGCATTCCAGATTCCTACCACCCTCTGAGTGAAAACACTTTTTCTCAAATCCCCTCTGAATCTGCTGCCCCTTACCCTAACCCTATGTTCCCTCGTGCTTGACCCCTGAACCAAGGTGTCTTTCCTCATCTAAGGTTCTCCCCCTATTGACTCCATGGTAGCATGATGGTTAACATTGCTGCCTCACAGTGTCAGGGTCTTGGGTTCAATTCTCGGCTTGGGTCAGTGTGAAGTCTATGCAGAGTCTGAACATTCTCCCCATGTCTGCATGGGTTTCTTCCACTGCAGTGGTTTCCTTTGACAGTCCAAAAGACATGCTGGTTAGGTGCATTGGCCATGCTAAATTCTCCCTCAGTGTACACAACAGGCGTTGGAGTGTGATGACTAGGGGATTTTCACAATAACTTCATTGCAGTATTAATGTAAGCCTACTTATGACTAGTAAATAAACTTAAAAAGAATCCTGGAGTCTGCAAAGGGAGCTAACTGCACCGTATTGCTACGGGATGGTAGGACTGTAAGAGCTTGTTGTTGGATGAAGGGGTTATTTGTCACAGGCTGGGTTATCCCTCTGTCTTTGCAGTCTTCAGCTACCAGACCTCCACGTTTGATATCAGAACTGCAAAGCACGTTCGGGGACTAAAACCCTGCAGAGCAGTTCAGAGAAATGAGTCACCTGAACTGGGAGTAAGAAATACAGCAAAACTAAAGCAGCTTAAAGCTCAGGTACAATCCTTCTGTCAGCCTGAGCTCCACCATGTCCAGAGAGGCCATGGAAAACACAAGTGGCTCTTTCTGTGTTCATTTGAAGCTACACGCAGTTATTGAAGCTAGCTAATGTGTATAATAATTTAATAATATAATAAGTTGGTGTACTTTTTCAATGCTGCCTCACAATGCCATGGTTTAAATACTGATTTGATCATTGTCTGTGCATGTTCTCCCCGTGTCTGCACGGGTTTCCTTCGAGCGCTTGGGTTTCCTCCCACAGTCCGAAAGAAGTGCTGGTTACGTGCATTGGCCATTCTAAATTCTTGCTCAGTTACCCAAACAGGCGGCAGATTGTGGTGACTCAGGGATTTTCACAGTAACTTCATTGCAGTGTTAATGTAAGTCTATTTGTGACACTAATAAGTAAACTTCTTCAGAATCTAACAGCGCTTTGCCAAGGGATTAGCATGCAGAAAGCATCTATCTTGTTCGACTTTTATTTCACTCTGTGTAATACAGGAGGATAGCAGCAAATTGGTTTCTTTATCTGCCTGTGTTTGAATCCATTGCTTTTCATTTTGTTTTTGATTGTCTCACTTGTGCATCTTTTTTATTTTAAAAACATGCTTTTTGTCGTGACCATCACACATCAAAAGCCTGGTTTTGTCTCTCCTCAGGTCCTCCCATGCCATCCTCCTCCTCCTCGTCCAGTCCATCAGCCATTGAGCAGCCTGCTTCCCCAATTTCATCGCCCAATGCCAATGGCAATCAAAGACGGCTGCTCGGCAACAGCAGCGGCACGCAGCCGGTTCATGACTCTGACACAGATGATGAGGAATACAATGCAAACACATATCTAGCTCAGGCCAGTTCGGGCACAGTGTGTGTGGCCGGGAATGGTAAGAAATCGCCTGCATCTGTCAACTCCTCCTGTTTCTCGGCACTTTCTAACATCTGAGCGATTCTTTTAGCTGGAAGAGGTCTGGGAGGATTGGGCTACGTGGCGATTTACCTCCCAGCCACTTGTTAAATCACTCTTTCTCTGCATTTATTCCTCACGAGAAGCTTTATTGCACATCAAGCCTCTTTCTTAGGTCAGCTTGCACAACTGATGTACATTTTATTGCCACTTCACCCATTAAAGGCCGTGTCAAGTACTAACCCCACTTTGTTAAAGCACATTCAGATGCAAGTTGTAGACAACCAGGTTCGCTACTTAACTGAGGATTGCCATTGCCAGATACAATGGGCACAGAAGTGGGAATTCTGCAGCATAATAAGGAAATTCTGATGTTTCCTTCAGCAGGCAGTGTTGGGAATGTAGAATCATAGAATCCTGACAGTGCAAAAAGAGGCCATTTGAACCAATCAAACATGCACTGACAATAGTCCCATCCTGGCCCTATTCCCATAATATCACATATTTACCCTGCTAGTCCCCCGAGGCTAAGACCCTGATTTTACCAGTGCACCCGCCCCAGAAACGGAGCGGATGAGGCTTGCAGAACAGCATTTTCCATTGTCCTTGTGCCCAATCTGACATGTCTTGGACGGGCGGGGTGATAAGATTACAGCCTAAGGATCAATTTAATGCAGCCAATCCACCTAACCCACAAATCTTTGGAATGCAAAACTGGAGCGCCCAAAGTAAACCCAAGCAGATGTGGGGAGAACATGCAAACTCCACATAGACGGTCACCTGAGGCTAGAATCGAACCTGGGTCCCTGGTTCTGTGAAGCAATAGTGTGAACCACAGTGCCATTCTGCGCACAAGCAGGGGTTGTTTGATCAATGCCTTTGCACCTCAGCACCAGATCTATTGATGGTTTGTCGGCCACTGCAGTTCAAAAAAAAGAACTTCAAAAATCAGGAAGTTGTAACGCAGCTATTGGCTTGCTGTATGGGTAAAGGAACCACTGTAGCATCCTTCCATCCGACAATAGAGGAGGTATTCGATCTGAATGGAGCACCAGCAATAACCCCAGTCAGGGCTTTCTTGGTTGCTTTCCTCTTCCTTTGCAATCTAATTTTCTTCTGAGAATGCAGTGATTACATATTTTAGTGCATGATTACTTTGCTTAACCACAACCCTGGGAGCCTGGCGGTACTTAACAGCTGCCTTCCCTTTTGGAAAGAGAAAAGACACCACAGTAGATGAGAAACTTTGTGCTCTGTGACAGGTTTTTGTTCACTACCAGGGAACATTTCAATGTTTTGACTACA
Source organism: Sphyrna mokarran (assembly GCA_024679065.1). Taxonomy (NCBI): domain Eukaryota; kingdom Metazoa; phylum Chordata; class Chondrichthyes; order Carcharhiniformes; family Carcharhinidae; genus Sphyrna; species Sphyrna mokarran. Next base: position 23,957,228 of record JAGIQG010000006.1, read on the forward strand.
TATTTGGATTATCTCACTTTTTGCCATTAGACTACAGATAAGATATACATACTTTGCTGTTTTGTTTTAGAACATAGAACATAGAACAATACAGCACAGAACAGGCCCTTCGGCCTTCGATGTTGTGCCGACCAAAATAAAAAGCAATGCCCCTCCTAACTAAACCATTCCCTTCTCATCCATATACTTATCAACTAACCTCTTAAACGCCACCAAACTTGGCGCATCTACAACAGCTGCAGGCAGGGCATTCCACTCCCTAATCACTCTTTGAGTAAAGAACCTACCTCTGATATCCGTCCTATAACTCATACCCCTTAATTTAAAGTTGTGTCCCCTCGTGCTAGCTTTCTCCATCCTAGGAAAAAGGCTATCACTGTCCACCCTATCCAAACCTCTAATTATCTTATATGCTTCAATAAGATCCCCCCTTAGCCGCCTCCTTTCTAACGAAAACAACCTCAAATCCTTCAACCTCTCTTCATAGGACCTGCCCTCCATACCAGGCAACATCCTGGTAAACCTCCTCTGTACCCTCTCCAATGCCTCCACATCTTTCTTATAATGTGGCGACCAGAACTGCACACAATACTCCAAGTGCGGCCGCACTAGAGTTTTGTACAGCTGCAACATGATGCTGCGGCTCCTAAATTCAATCCCCCTACCAATAAAAGCTAAGACTCCATAAGCCTTCTTAACAACTTTATCCACTTGACTGCCTACTTTCAGGGATCTATTGACACATACACCAAGATCCTTCTGTTCCTCAACACTATTAAGAGCCCTACCATTAGCCCTATACTCTACACATTTATTGTTCCTGCCAAAGTGCATTACCTCACACTTTTCCACATTAAACTCCATTTGCCACCTCTCGGCCCAGCTCTGCAACTTGTCCAAGTCACTCTGTAAACTAAAACACCCCTCTTCACTATCTACCACACCACCAACTTTAGTATCATCTGCAAATTTACTGATCCATCCCTCAATACCCTCATCCAGATCATTTATAAAAATTACAAACAGCAGGGGCCCCAAAACAGACCCCTGAGGCACACCACTCGTCACCGAACTCCACGATGAATATACTTTTAAAAGTGTATAGAATCATAGAATAGAATCATAGAATCTACAGTGCAGAAGAAGGCTAATTGGCCCATCAAGTCTGCACTGACCACAATCTCACCCAGATCCTATTTCCATAACCCTACATATTTGCGCTGCTAATTCCCCCTGTCACTAGGGTCAATTTAGCTTGGTCAATCAACCTAATCCATATAGTTGTGGACTGCGGGCGGAAACTGGAGCACCCGGAGGAAACACACACAGACACAGGGAAAACGTAAAAACTCCACACGGAGTCACCCAAGGCAGGAATTGAACCCAGGTCCCTAGCACTGTGAGGCAGCAATGCGAATAACTGTGCCATCACTTATAGTTCTTAGTTTCCAATGATCGGACCTTTGCCGACTGCAACTGATGGCAGTTCAACGTCAGCCACCGGTTTTATAGAATCATAAGATGCAGAAAAGGCTCTTAGGCCCATCGAGTTAGCACCGGCACCTGAGAAATACCTGGACTCCCATTCCCCAGTACTTGGCCCTTGAATGTTATGATATGCCGAGTGCTTACCCAGGTACTTTTTAAAGGATATGAGGCAATCTGCTTCCGGCACTCTCTTAGGCAGCACATTCCAGACCGTCACCATCCTCGGGATAAAGAAGTTTTTCCTCACATCCCCGCTAAACCTCCTACTCCTTCACCTCGAACTGACCCTTCAACTGAGGGGAATCACAGCTCCTTATCAAATATCAAATTTGTGGGTTCTAGATGTATGCATTGAAACCCTGCATATCCCTTTAATCCAACTTATTTTTTTTTGTCTTTTGTGATTTTGTTAAATGTTGATGTTAAAGATTAATACTTGCAAGCTTGAAATTTCTTTGTGCACAGAGGTGTCAATTAGAGTGCAAAACTATAATTAAGAACTGATGATGGTCAAACATACTTCTCATTGCATAGACAGAAAGAAATAACTTGCATTTACAAAGAATCCTTCATGCTCTCAAGGCACTTTTACAGTCAATTAGGTGCAGTCACTGTTTAATGTAGAGAGATGTAGCAATCTTGTCTTGCTCTGTAGGATAGTTTTAGACCTAGCAGAAGCTAGATCCCCTGTTCCATCCTGAATTTATGCCATGGCATTTTTTACATCCTTCTGAGAGAGCAGACTGGGCCTCAGACTAATAACCTATCCAAAAGACAACTTTCATCTAAAAAATGGCACCACTGACACTGCAGCACACTTTTGACACTCATGGAATCATAGAATCCCTACAGTGCAGAAAGAAGCCATTTAGCTCACTCTGCACCAACCACAATCCCACTCAGCCCCTATCCCCCTGCATTTATCCTGCTACTCTCCTTGACATTAAGTCACAATCGACTACAGCCAATCAAGTTTACCAATTCAAAGACATAAGATGTAGGGGCAGAAGTAGGCCATTCAGTCCATCGAGTCTGCGCTGCCATTCAATGAGATCTTGACTTGAGCATATAATCTAGGCTCTTATTAGGCTTCTTAGGCTTTTGTCAACTGAGAGGCAAGAGGGCAACTAGATCCTGAACCACGGGTCACAGCCTGAGGAGTCAGGGTAGACCAGATAGAACAGATGTGAAGAGAAACTTCTTCACCCAAAGAATGGTGAGCCTGTAGAATTCATTACCACAGTAGCTGATGCTAAAACATTGAATGTATTCAAGAGGTGGCTAGATATTAGCACTTAGGGTGAGTGGGATCAAAGGTTATGGGGAGAAAGCAGGATCAGGCTATTGGATTGGACGATCAGCCACAATCGTAATGAATGGAGCAGGTTTGAAGGGTCAAATGGCCTCCTCTTTCTCTTTTAAGACCCTTGTCAGACCCCACTTTATAAGACCCTTGTCAGACCCTGTTTGGAGTATTGTGTGCAGTTCTGGTCGCCTCACTATAGTAAGGATGTGGAAGTTATTGAGAGGGTGCAGAGGAGACTTACAAGGATGTTGCCTGGATTGGAGGGCATGCCTTATGAAGGTAGGTTGAGAGAGCTAGGTCTCTTCTCCCTGGAGAGACAAAGGTTGAGAGGTGACCTGATAGAGGTTTATAAGATATTGAAAGGAGTAGATAGGGTGGATCCTCGGAGGCTATTTCCCAGGGCTGAAATGGTCTCTACGAGAGGACACAGGTTTAAGGTGCTGGGGGGTAAGTACAGAGAAGATGTTAGAGATAAGTTTTTCACTCAGAGGGTGGTGAGTGAATGGAATCGGTTGCCGTCAGTGGTGGTGGAGGCGGACTCGCTGGGGTCTTTTAAGAGACTTCTGGATGAGTATATGGGATTTAATGGGATTGGGAGTTACAGATAGTTCTGTGGCCTGGTAAGTATAGATATGATCAGCACAACTTGTGGGCCAAAGGGCCTGTTTGTGCTGTAGTGTTCTATGTTCTATCTTCTGTGTTACCACTGAGCAAAGGCTGACATAGTAGCAACATAAAAACGTTGTTTATTTGAGAGCATCATCAATGGGACTGAGGGAGAATATATTCCAAATGACAAGTTGTAAAGTTGGAGTTCAGAAAGGGCAGGTCGCCTGTCTGCATGGTTGATGACACTATTGTAGATGGACACAAGGGGCAAAAATTGTTCTGTCAGCAGGTTGCCACCTTAGGTTGGCCAGAAGCGCTCTCACCAAAAAAAAGAACTGTTTCAAGTTATACTCTGATATAATGGAATGCAGTTGAACTGGATGTCCCACTGGCTTCATGGGTTTTGTACTCTCTGCACAAATAGAACAGGCCATTAGCCATAAGACCAAAAGATATAGGAGCAGAATTAGGCCACTTGGCCCATCGAGTCTACTCTGCCAATCTATCATGGCTGATAACTTACTCATCCCTATTCTCCTGCCTTTTACTCATACCCCTGATCCCCTTATTAATCAAGAACCTATCTATCTGTCTTAAAGACACTCAATAACCTGGCCTCCATAGCCTTCTGTGGCAAAGAGTTCCACAGATTTTCACTACTCTCAGGCTGAAGAAATTCCTCCTCATCTCAGTTTTAAAAAATCGTCCGTTTAGTCTGAGTTGTGCCCCTGGTTCTAGTTTATCCTACTAGTGGAAATATTCTCTTTTCGTCCATTTTATCTGGGCTTCTCAGGATCCTATAAGTTTCAATAAGATCCATGACAGAGATAGGATGAAAGACTGGGCGGAGAAGTGGCAGATGGACTTCAACCTGGATAAATGTGTGGTGGTTCATTTTGGCAGGTCAAATGGGATGAAGGAATGTAATATTAAGGAATTGACTCTTACCAGTATGGAAGATCAGAAGGTTCTTGGGGTCCGGGTTCAAAGGACTCCCAAGTCCTATATAATTGCAGGTAGAGGATGTGGTTAAGATGGTGTACTGGCCTTCATCAATCGAGGAATTGAGTTTAGGAATCAGGAGATAATGCTGCAGCTTTATAACATCCTGGTCAGACTCTACTTGGAGTACCATGTTCAGTTCTGGTCACCTCATTACAGGAAGGATGTGGAAGCCATTGAAAGGGTGCAGAGGAGATTTATAAGGATGTTGCCTGGATTGGGTGTCATGCCTTGTGAGAATAGGTTGAGAGAGCGTTTCTCCTTGGAGAGACAAAGGATAAGAGGTGACCTGATAGAGGTATATAAGATTTTGAGAGGTATAGATTGGGTGGATTCTCAGAGGCTTTTTCCCAGGGCTACCACAGGAGGACACAGGTTTAAGGTGATGGGGAGTAGGTATAGAGGAGACGTTGGGGTAAGTTTTTCACTCAGAGGGTGGTGGGTGAATGGAATTGGCTGCCGTCGGTGGTGGTGGAAGCAAATTCAATTGGGTCTTTTAAGAGACTTCTGGATGAATACATGGGACTTAATAGAATTGAAGGTTTTAAGTAAGCTAGTAGGTAGAGATATGACTGGAACAACTTGTGGGCCAAAGGGCCTGTTTGTTCTGTAGTTTTTCTATGTCCTATCCCCCATCATCCTTCTCAACTCCAATGAATACAGACCCAGAGTCCTCAACTGTTTTCTTATAACAAACCATTCGTTCCAGGAGTCATTCTTGTGAGCCTACCTCTGGACCCATTACAAGGCCAGCACTTCCTTCCTTAGATACAGGGCCCAAAACTGCTCAGAATATTCCAAATGGGGTCTGACCAGAGCCTTATATGGCCTTAGAAGTACATTCTTTCTCTTGTATTCTAGCCCTCTTGACATGAATGCTAAAGTTGCATATGTCTTCCTAACTGCCAACTGAACTTACACGTTGACATTAAGAAAATCTTGAACAATGACTCCCAAGTCCCTTTGTGCTTCTGATTTCCTAAGCATTTTCCCATTTAGAAAATAGCCTATGCCCCATTCTCTTTCTAAAATGCATAACCTCACATTTTTCCACATTGTATTCCATCTACCACTTCTTTGCACACTGTCCTAACCTGTTGAAGACCTTCTGCAGCCAATCTGCTTCCTCAATACTACCTATCCCTCTACATATCTTTGTATCATCTGCAAACTTAGCAACAGTGCCTTTAATTCCTTCTTCCAAATCATTAATGGATATTGCAAAAAGTTGTGGTTCTAGCACTGACCCCTGAGGCACACCAGTAGTCACTGGCTGTCATCCTGAAAAAGAACTCTTTATTCCCAATCTCTGCCTTCCGCAAGTCAGCCGGGATCTTACCCTTAACACCATAAGATCTCAATTTATTTAACAGCCTCCTATGCAGCATCTTGTTAAAGATGAGGTGACAGGAGGACAGAGCTTGAAGAGGAAGAAGCTGTATTTTATTCATTATGAGTATCTATAAAAGTGAACTTCAACGCTGGGTTTACAGGAGTACAACTTGGAAAGTTTGTTTGTTGAAGGAATTCTCCCCCTCATTTTCTGCCACAATAGAACCATAAAATCCCAACAATGCAGAAGGAGGCCATTCAGCCTATCAAATCTGCACTGACCACAACTCCACCCAGATCCTATAGCCCCAACCCATGTATCTACCCTACCAGTCCCCCGACACTAAGTGGCAATTTAGTATAGCCAATCAACCTGACCCACACATCTTTGAACTGTGGGAGGAAACTGGAGCACCCTAAAGAAACCAATGCAGACACGGGAAGAACGTGGAAACTCCACACAGACAGCGACCCAAGGCAGGATTTGAACCCAGGTCCCTGGTGCTGTGAGACAGCACTGCTAGCCATTGTGCCAATATGTCGCCCCAAGATTTTTCATTGCTCCAATGAAGAATCTGGATCTGGAAATTTTTTCTGTTGTTTCAGGAAGGCACTGAAAAGGAGGTGTGGACCAGATTTGTTTGCACCAAATTGTAGCCATAGGTGGATTGGCCATGTTAAATTGCCTCTTTGCGTTCAAAGATGTGTAGATTGAGTGGATTAGCCATGGGAAATGGGTCAGATAAGGGGGATGAGGCAGAGGGGAGGACATGGCTAAGATGCTCTTTCAGAGAGTTGGTGCAGACTCACTGGGCAGAATGGTGTCTTCTGCACTGCAGGAATTCAATATCTACAGTTTCAAGTATGCATACCCGAGCTAAAATGCCTGAACGGGCTGCCTTCACAATGAAGGTTGCCTACTTCAGTCTGCTCTGCGACCTGTCTCCTTTGCACGAGAACAAGGACACTGCAGTAGTGACCTTTTACACATCTGGCTCTTTCCAAACTCCCACAAAAATGCGAGCAACATCACTTTCCTCCTGAAAACCGAGCAGCAGACTGAGAAAGCAATGCTATCTATCCAACATTCAGACCCCTCCAGGGACAACATGGTGGCATAGTGATTAGCATTGCTTCCTCACAATGCCAGGGAGCTCGGGTGCCATGCTATCATGCCAGCCGAGGTGCTTTGAGGCAGGCAAGTGGCAGATGAAGTTTAATGAGGAACAGTTTGTGATAATTCATTACTGCAGGAAGAATATTAGGACGAGCTAGGCCATAAAATATTTTGATCTTGCCAGGGCAGTATATTTTAGCCTGGTCAACATAGACATATGCTTTACTAATTTGGTGATATTTTTCAGCATTCTGTTAGCATTTTTAATCACATTCTTGAGAGATTGAAATTGACGTATCTCTGATTATTCCCTTTCTAATTTTGCCCTGCTAATTTAGCACTGATTACTGTACATTTTGTGACTTTTGGGTAACGCTTTGCGTTTTACAATGTGAAATTTAATTTACCACTTGACCAGTTGCAGAAATGATCCAAACCTTTCCGCAGATGTTAAGTGGCATCCTCTGTCTCAACTAGTTTTCTTATACTAACATGATCAGGACATCAGGCAAAAAACATTTACTTTTGTTATCCAGCTCATTAAGGTAGATTAGAAACAACAACATTCTGAACACTAACACTCGACACTTCATTGTACTGTGATCTTTCACCTGTCATCAATGTTCTCTTTCCCATTTGTCCACCAATTTCCTCTGCTAACATCTTAGCAGCGTGAAAGAAACAATACTTTTCACTGTATCCCAATACATGTGACAAGAATAAATCAAATCAAATCAGAATCCCATACCCTGGGCTGGATGCCTCGGATGAAAAAGACATTTTGCCCCTAAATGGGATATTCATAGAATCAGGGGGCATCTTGCCACTACCCATCAGACATGGGGCAGCGCCAAGAGAGCGGAACACATGGGGGTGAGGCCTAGGGGGCAATCAGTGGGAGTAGGACAGTTCCCCCTGCCATTAGGATCGATAAGGGCAGGAGAGAGCACAGTGATTGGGGTAGGCTGGAGGTTGCAGTGGGGGGGATAAACGCGAGATAGCCCAAGAATGGTCAGGGGGGCTACGATCGGGCAATGGGGTTGGGGGGCCAGCACTGTGGGGTCCCGAGCTGGTCATTGATCGAACTGGCCAGCAAATAGGGGGCTGACCGTTTGGGGCCATTGCACATGTCAGAGGCCAACTGGTTTCAGCCTCCTGGGTGCGAATGGACACAGTCACTGAATTCTAATGAGGCTGGTGGCCTCTGCAGTGCACAGAATGTGGGAGGTTCTTGTGTGAACTCCCACTGAAAAAAAAATACAGTGAATTACTCCAGTGAATTTGACACTCAAAATTCTGCCCTTTATGTCCAACATTCGTGGCTGTGTCCAGTCGAAAAGGTTTTAAATGGTTTCCAACTGCTCAATATCCATTAATAGGAAGATCTTTTCCAATGAGCCTTTGAGTAGCTGCTCCAAGCTTTAGTGCTTCCCTTAGCATGCAGTCCTGGATCTTCGGAATATGTCAGTCTGCAACACGTTGTCATCTTCCTTTGGCTCTTTTCATCTCTTTCCTTTGGAAGTCCAACTCATTTCGGTGAACCAGAAAGCGTTTTTCACCAAGCCAACAGTCCACCAGCAATAATTGATGTTCATCTCAGTCTGCATGCTCTGTAAACAGCCTCTGAAGCACAGAGCCCTGTGTTACAAAGCTGCTCAGGCTGAACCTCAACAAAGACTTCAACAAACATCTTTCCTTTCAGAGACAGATCCCATGAGAAGGTGGCTGACAGCTTCTTTCCCACGCGGTCACGTTCAGGGCAGTGTGTGGGGGCAGTCATTTTCCGGTAATGCAGGAAAGACCTGTTGGGAAGGGAACCAATCTCACCACTAGTCAGTCTGTGGCACAGTGGTTAGCACTGCTGCCTCACAGTGCCACGGACCCAGGTTCGATTCCCGGCTTGGTTCACTGTCTGTGCAGAGTCTGCACGTTCTCTCCGTGTCTGCATGGAATTCCTCTGGGTGCTCTGGTTTCTTCCCACTGTCAGAAAGACATGCTGGTTAAGTGCATTGGCCAGGCTACATTCTCCCTCCGTGTACCCAAACAAGAGCTGGAGTGTGGCAACTCGGAGATTTTCATAGTAAGTTCATTTCAGTGTTAATGTAAGCCGACTTGTGACACCAACAAATCAACTGAAACATTTTGCTGTTTATTTGAAAGTTCTGATGATGTGACATTTTGCCAAATGACTTTGATCATCGACTGAAGAAGCCATCCATTGGAATTCTTTTCTCACAAGGCCTTAAGGATGTTACCTGATGGACTTGTGGTCAAAGGTGTTTTTTTTTCCATTTGGGGCAGGTGAGGCAGCACAGACACATATCAGGTTGAAGGCACTGTTTAATTGGTCCATTATGATAACAGCCATCCCAATTCCGCCCATGCACTGAAAACTGAAGTCAAGTCGGCAGACATTTTGTGCACGGGCCATCTATCACACACGTTGAATTAATGCCCAAAACTCGGTCAACAACATGCTTTTGTCTCATTAGAATTGTTTGATCTATGAAGCTGCCAAACATTTTTTGAACGCCTAAATGGGTTGTATGAGAAGGGTTTCTATGTTTGTGATGGGCTCAAAAGAAGTTTGTTAAGTAGTCTTTTTCCCGATTAATTCTACACTGCTGTTTTGTTGCTGTACAGTTGAAGTATCTTTGCACCACGTGTATTACCATAACATGCATTACTTCCCCTGATTTTGAAGTTAGGCGGCAGTAGTTGCTTGTGTAGGCGTGTTGCCTTTTCCGAATGTAGACACTGCAAGACATATTTTCCACCTTGTTACATGGGTGTGCTGGGGAATTACATGTTCCCAGTTCGTCATTTTCCACTTAGTAAAATTAAGGAAAAGTCATGAGCTGCGGATGTGCAATTTTCCAAAACACTGTGAGTGCCAAAGGCAAAAGATCTTCCACTTGGTTCCTTTCACTCTGCCAGTCCCTCGCCAGTGTCTGAGTATTGCTAAATGACGTGAAAGCATACTTTTGACTTCTCCAGAACCTTGATATATCAACCACCTCTGTCACACTGATTTCAACATGATTTCAGAGATCCAGGTCCAGTACAGCCAATGGTGATTACCGAGCTTGACTCAAAGATTGGGCAGCACTGTGGTTAACACTGCTGCCTCACAGCGCCAGGGACCTGGGTTCAATTTCTGTTGTGAGTCACTACCTGTGCAGAGTCTGCACATTTTCCCCCTTTGTCTACATGGGTTTCTTCCGGGTGCTCCGGTTTCCCACCACAGTCCGAAGGACATGCTAGTTAGACGCATTGGCTATGCTAAATTTACCCTCAATGAATCCAGACAGGTGCCAGAGTATGGCAATTAAGGGACTTTCACTGGAACTTCATTGCAGTGTTAACATAAGCCAACTTGTGACATAATAAATAAACTTGAAATTCTTTTGACCTTCAAGTAATGCTATCTCATGCGTCCACCTTAACAGATAGTTCCATACTTCTAAATCATTACAGTGCTGCCCCCTGAAATAGCCCTCTCCCCCACCCCCATGGCCCAAATGCAGCCCCGTGACCATTTCTGGGCCGCCTCAAGTTCCCCCTCCCCCAGGGTGGAGCCCCCTCCCAGCCCACCTGATCACTGGCTTCCCTCCTGCTCCCATTGATCCCAATGGCAGAGTGACAGCGGAACTTCCCAATCCCACATGCCCTGCTCCCTTGGCACTGCTCCATGTCTGATGGGCAGTGCGAAGGTGCCCCCTGATTTTATGTATATTTTATTTAGGCGAAAAATGTCTTTTTCATTCAGAGCATCCAGTCCAGAACGTGGAATTTTGATTTTTTTTCATTGTCACGTATGTTGGGATACAGTGAAAAGTATTGTTTCTTTCGCGCTATGTGGACAAAACCTGCTAACATGTTAGGAGAGGAAATTGGTGGATAAGTGGGAAATAGAATAGAACTTCTATATCATTCAAAAGACAAGCTGATGAATTCACTGATATGGAAACCAGTGCTTCATGATGCAGAGCTCCAAGCGCTACCACTGAGCCGAGCTGAAGGGCCCACTGTTTTTCCATAACAGATCCACTGATAAACTTGCATCTGAGCAATCACCAGAAGATCCCACCAACAGAAGGGGCCATAAATTCCCTACCTCTGTCTGAGAGGCAAGAGTGCTAAAACTAAACCAGGTCAGGCATCATTGGCGGAAGAGAAACAAAGAGTTAACATCTCAGGATAATGACTTTCCATCAGAGCTGTATTCCTCAGTTCGGAGTGGGGAGGGCAGGGGGCCAGTTTAGCTCAGTTGGCTGGACAGCTGGTTTGTGATACAAAGCAACGCCAACAGTGCTGGTTCCATTCCCGTACCAGCTGGGGTTAGTCATGAAGGTCCTGGCTTCTCAGCCTTGCCCCCTCACCTGAGGTGTGGTGACTCTCAGGTTAAATCACCTGGACCACCTGGTTCTCCATTGAGGTGGAGAACCAGTCCAGTTCTTCCACCTCAATGGAGAGGACAGCCTCTGGTCTTCTGGGACTATGACAACTTTATCTTTTATCCTTCAAATCACCTTGAGAAATGGAACAGAATACCTTCGAGGTGTCTAAAATAAATCTATATATACATTGTTTGTGTGGTGTACGGTGTGCATTCACTGCAATTTCTACCATGGGAAAATATTGTAATGGAAAGTACTCGATGTTGGAAATATCATACTCTGCCTTAGTGGGACAAGTGTATATATTTCCACACAAAACAAGCATTTCACGTCACATCCGATTGTTTTGTTAGAATGATTAAACTCTGGTCTTTGGAAAAACTGAGCTGATGTGTTTTTAGTCCAAAGTCCTGCTCACATCTGAGTCCTAACTGCTGTCAGTCACCACCTCGCACCTCCCTTGTCTCTAACACAAATGTAACTGGCATGACCGTTAGTGCTCTTGATCAAACCTATCTTGTCCTTTCAGGTTCAGGTACAACCTTTCTACATTTTATTGTGTCATTCCTGTTTTCTCCATTTAAACCTAACCCCACTATTTTGTTGGTCCACACAGTGGGATACCTGCTCTTGTGATCTTCCCCTGTCAAACAGCGATGCTGGAGGCAAAACGCTGATTATTTCAGGTTGTAGTTTTCAGTCTTGTAACAGACTTGAGCGCATAATCGAAGCTGGCAGTGCTGAGGAAGAGCTGCGTTTTTTGGTGGTGATATTTTTTTCACCTGACATGTTCGCTCCAGCCCAGCCTGTCTGCTTAAGAGGCTGTAAAGGATACAGGAAGACTGTTCAAAGAAGAGCGGAAAGCGCTTCCCCTGTCCTGACCCACTTTTCTCCTTCAACTGTCTCTTTCATTTGTGGGACCTTGCTATAGACAGGGGAGAGATGACAAACTGCAGAAGCATGTTTTAAAGATGTGTTTCATCCTTCAAGGGCTAACTTTCAAAAATAGATGTCAGGCTGATAATCTGTGTGGGTTTTGCACATTCTCCCCGTGTCTGCATAGGTTTCCTCCGGGAGCTCCGGTTGCCTTCCGCAGTCCAAAGGTGTGTGGGTTAGGTGGCTCGGCCAGGCTAAATTGCCCGTTTGTGTCACCAGATCTGGAAGTTTAAGGGGATTAGCCATGGCAAATTGTGGGGTCACAGGGATAGGCGGGGAGAAAGTCTGAGTAAGATGCTGTAAAGAACCGGTGTGGACTCGATGGGCCAAATGGCACTGTAGGGATTCCATGATCTTGCAAGTTTAAATTAAAGGAATAAACATTTGGTTTCTCAAAAGCTGCAATGTAAGCAATAGCAGTCATTCACACAGGACACATACATGCGTTCGTGCGCACACACACACTCACACATGTATGCGTGCATACACACACACGCATACATGTGTGCACACACACACACACACACACACACACACACACACACACACACACACACACACACACACACACACACAGTAAAGACAATGGAGATGGAAAGTTTCATGCAATTAATTCATAATCGTTTATGCCTGGCAATAGTATGTTTCTAGTTCAGTTCTACATTTCAGCAGGAAATTTTCTCTGCCTGTGGGGAGATATGAGGTAAATCCTCCCTTTTACCAGGCTGGATCTTTTCCTTCTGGAGAGGCACAATGTTTGGCACTGCTGCTTCACAGTGCCAGGGATCCAAGTTCAATTCCTGGCTCACTCTGTGTGCAAAATCTGTGTATTCTACAGTTTCTGTGTGGGTTTCCTCCAGGTACTCTGGTTTGCTCCCACAATCTGAAAGAGATGCTAGTTAGGTGGATTGGCCATGCTAAATTCTCCTTCAGTCTACCTGAACAGGTGCAGAGTGTGTTGACTTGGGGATTTTCACAGTAACTTCATTACAGTGTTAATGTAAGCTTAATTGTGCCGCTAATAAAAAAGCTTGAACTTAAAGTTAAACTTAAACTGTATTGGTCTCCCAGACTGACTGCCCTGAACTGCTCAAGCTGTGTGATAATAAGCTGGTTCTTTGCGTAACCCAGTTTCTGCCATGTCGCTACAGTGTCGGTATTCCCACTGTCCATATAAATGATAACTGATAATGTTTGCAAGGACATACAATAAAATTTGAATCTCAGCTATTTGGATCGCATTAAGATTTAAATGGTTTGTGCTTACACCCATTAGGGGAATTTCACAGTAACTTCATTACAATGTTATTGTAAGCCTTACTTGTGACACTAATAAATAAACTTTAACTTTTTGCGCAGTTAAGTTAACCTGTGGACATTAAATTGGTTCAACCATTGAACATCATTTTCTATAGAGCTTTAGACGGTAGTAACTGCTAAACTCCATTGGCGATAACCATCAGACTCCATGGGACCCCTTTACGTTTTGGTCATTTAACAATCAAGTGTCCATCCTTTCCATCAATTTGTTGGCACAAACATGATGCTATGCATAAATTAGCTGCCAATTTTGACTCTCTTCAGGAGTATATTGTTCCCAGTGAGGTACTTTGGGATGACCTGAATGACAAGTAGTTTGTTCCCTTCAATATTAAATATAATGTGGAGAGAAGGGAATTAGTGATGCAAAAGGAGCTTTATATTTATATTTTTTAATAGAGTAGTCGTACCCTGATTTCTCTGGAGAGTACCGTTCCAAGCAATTATCATTATTTGTTTTTTTGTTAGATTTATTTTAGTGCAGTTATAACCCAGCTGGTTCATAGTCCCCACAGATCAACTGCAGTGACTGACACATGAATGAACTGAATGTGTTGGAATACGCTGACTGCGTCACAGAGACAGGCACAAACTTAAAAGATTTTTAGCCTTCCCAACCTAAAGGTGCAAGGCATAGAACATAGAACATTACAGCGCAGAACACGCCCTTCGGCCTTCGATGTTGCGCCGACCAATTAGGAAAAAGCAATGACCCTCTAACCTAAACCATTCCCTTTTCGTCCATAACCTTATCTACTAACCTCTTAAACGCCACCAAACTTGGCGCATCTACAACTGCAGCAGGCAGGGCATTCCATACCCTTACCACCCTCTGGGTAAAGAACCTACCTCTGACATCCGTCCTATAACTACCACCCCTTAATTTAAAGCTATGTCCCCTCGTGCTAGCTTTCTCCATCCTAGGAAAAAGGCTATCACTGTCCACCCTATCTAAACCTCTAATCATCTTATATGTTTCAATAAGGTCTCCTCTTAGCCGCCTTCTTTCTAATGAAAACAACCTCAAATCCCTCAGCCTCTCTTCATAAGACCTGCCCTCCATACCAGGCAACATCCTGGTAAACCTCCTCTGTACCCTCTCCAATGCCTCCATATCTTTCTTATAATGTGGGGACCAGAACTGCACACAATACTCCAAGTGCGGCCGCACTAGAGTTTTGTACAGTTGCAACATGACGTTGCGGTTCTGAAATTCAATCCCCCTACCAATAAAAGCTAAGACTCCGTATGCCTTCTTAACAACCTTATCGACTTGATTGCCAACTTTCAGGGATCTATGCACATATACACCAAGATCCCTCTGTTCTTCAACACTATTAAGAGTCCTACCATTAGCCCTATACTCTACACATTTGTTATTCCTGCCAAAGTGAACTACCTCACACTTTTCCACATTAAACTCCATTTGCCACCTCTCGGCCCAGCTCTGCAACTTGTCCAAGTCTCTCTGCAAACTATAACACCCCTCTTCACTATCTACCACTCCACCGACTTTAGTGTCATCTGCAAATTTACTAATCCATCCTTCAATACCCTCATCCAGATCATTTATAAAAATTACAAACAGCAGGGGCCCCAAAACAGACCCCTGAGGTACACCACTTGTAACCGAACTCCACAATGAATAATTTCCATCAACCACCACCCTCTGTCTTCTATCTGCTAGCCAATTCCTAATCCAATTAGCTAAATCACCCTCAATCCCATACATCTGCATTTTCTGCAGAAGCCTTCCATGGGCCACTTTATCGAACGCCTTACTAAAGTCCATATATACCACATCAACTGCCTTACCCCCATCCACCTCTTTGGCCACTTTTTCAAAAAACTCAATAAGGTTAGTAAGGCATGACCTACCCTTCACAAAACCATGCTGACTATCCCCAATAAATTCATTTCTCTGTAAATAACTATAAATCCTATCCCATAACAGGGGAGTAGTTAAACCCCAAGTTCCGTGATATTTCCAGATTGTGAAGGCACACTAAAGGGAAGAAAATGCATTTATAAAGTGACTTCAATGGCTTCAGGACATCCCAGATAGCGTACACAATTAATTGATGTTTAGGTAAATACAGCAGCCAATTTGCACAGAGCAAGGCTGATGGGGAATATCAGGCAATTACATTTGCTTTGCCTGTTTGTTTGACCATCATTATGATTGGAGGTTTAGATAGGGTGGACAGTGATAGCCTTTTTCCTGGATGGAGAAAGCTAGCACGAGGGGACATAGCTTTAAATTAAGGGGTGGTAGTTATAGGACGGATGTCAGAGGTAGGTTCTTTACCCAGAGGGTGGTAAAGATATGGAATGCCCTGCCTGCTGCAGTTGTAGATGCGCCAAGTTTGGGGGCGTTTAAGAAGTCCGTGGATAGGTTTATGGATGAAAAGGGAATGGTTTAGGTTAGAGGGTCATTGCTTTTTCTTAATTGGTCGGCGCAACATCGAGGGCCAAAGGGCCTGCCCTGCGCTGTAATGTTCTATGTTCTATGTTGTATCATTATTTGCGCGTAACATTTAACTGTTGGCCTGCATTCCTCTTTTTCCTGCTTCCAGTTCCACGTTCCTGTTTCCAGCTATTAGCCGGTTCTCCTGAAAACTGGCTTCGAGTCATAGAGGTTCACAGCATGGAAACAGGCATTTCGACCCAAACTTGTCTATGCCGCCCAGTTTTTCCTACTAAGCAAGTCCGGTTGTTCCTGGCAGTGGCCACGGTGGGGGGGACATATTTGGGAGTAGAGTTCCCTGAGTCCCAGTCTTCCAGAATTTTATTTTTATTAGTTGTGTTTAAATGAACTCTAAACATTTGATCACATTACTTGACGTCAAAAGATGTAATTTGGAACAAGACATCATAAGTGATCACTCGACATCAAAAATGATCATTAGGTTTCCTCCTATCCCCACAAACATACTCACCCATTCCTTCCCATCCATCGCCACTCCATCCCCACTTTAAAAAGAAATTACAGACGTGAGTGTTGCTGACTAGGCCAGCATTTTTTGCCCATCCCTTGTTGCCCATCAGAAGGTGGTGGTGAGCTGCCTTCTTGAACCAGTGCAGTTCCTGAGGTATGGGTACATCTGTAATTTGATTCAATTTACTATCATTGTGTTTTTAATATTGCGTGAAAGGTATTGTTTCTTGCTCGATAGGGACAAAGCATATCATCCATTGAGAAGAAAATGAGGAAGTGCAGAATATAGTGCTGTAATCATAGCTAGGGTGTAGAGAAAGATCAACTTAATCTAACATAGATCCATTCAAAATCTGATGGTAGCAGGGGAGAAGCTGTTCTTGATTTGGTTGGTACGTGTCCTCAAGCTTTTGTTATCTTTTTTCCAATGGGAGAAGGCGGAAGAGAGTATTTCCAGGGTGCGTGGGTTCCTTGATTGTGCTGGCTGCTTTTCTGAGGCAGCGGGAAGTGTAGGCAGTGCCAATGGATGGGAGGCTGGTTTGTGTTCTCTTTCAATCATTCACACACACTCACTCACTCATGCCTTTCCACCCCACCCCATCCCCATTTACTCACCCGCCTTGCCTGGAGGTGGGAGAACTCCTATCTCTTCCGTCTCCATCCAATGGAAGTGGCTCAGAGAGAGGATGTAGCATTGGGATAGGAAAATCCATTACCCTGCAGGCTAACCGCACTAAAGCCTCAATCTTTGGCAAATCAACCTTTAAAACTGTCCACATTTTGCACTTGAGAGAAAAGAATGAAGAAATGTGTGGAGCCCGGCGAGTTTTAAATGGGTTAGAAAATGTATTACTGCAGCTTCCTGGAATTGGTGTCACTATCTGTACTGGTTAAAAAAAAACAGCAGGGATCTTGTGAATGATAATTCGAAGCTAATTGTTACAGTATGCAATGTTAATACAATTTAATGGTAAGTATTATGAGAGTGGAAATTCAAAGTGGTGTCTATGCTGATATTGCCGTGATATTTAAAAATTGGTGTGTACTTTAGCCCTGCACCAAAATAAAAAAAAAGTCAGGCAGGATTAAAACAGACTTGTAATCCTTTAGGTTGCTTCGACTAAAGCCGCTTAAGAGATTGTCTGAAAAGTTGTCAAGCTGACCCCGAGTGGATGGTGTTTTGTTTCAGTGCTTGTGATCACTCTTTTGTATTGGGATCTTATTTCTTCATGAAAAAAGACATCAATCTACTGACATCTTCTATTTGATCCTTGAATTCGAGATTAATGAACTTTTGGGAACAGTTAGGAAGTAGTAATCGAGGGCACCAAGCGATGTAGTGGATTATCCCAGAAGAAGGCAGACCAAAAAAGCACTAAAAAGAGCTCCTGTTGATACGTGGGAGACTCTGAACCACCATAATATCAAACACTGCAGGCCCAGGGAGAATCCAGTCTTGGGCATATTTAAAATGGGTGGCACGGTGGCGCAATGGTTAGTACTGCTACCTCACAGTGCCAGGCATCCATGTTCAATTCTGGCCTCGGGTCACTGTCTGGGTGGAGTTTGCACTTCCTCCCCATGTCTGCGTAGGTTTACTCCGGTTTCCTCCCACAGTCCAAAGATGTGGGGCTTAAGTTGTTTGGCCATGCAAAATTGACCCAGTATCAGGGAAATTAACAGGATAAATGCGTGGGGTTATGGGAATAGGGCCTGAGTGGGATGTTATTGGTGCAGACTCAATTGTCCGAATAGACTCCTTGTGTACAGTAGGGATTCTATGATTCTATGCTTAAACACAAGCTTACAAATGTTCAAGTTGAAACATTGCAGGACCAGGAGCTTATGTTAACTGATAGGGATTCTGTGGACTTAATGTAAGATAGTCAACTGTCATAGAATGCCTACAGTGCAGAGGGAGGTCATTCGGTCCATTGAATGGTCAATTGGATATGCAGAAGCTTAGATGGAGGGTGATAGGTTGGCTTGAGAGTATTAGTTGAGTCACTCCAGGTGCTTTTAAATTAGAATCCAGTCTAAACAAATAGAGGAAAATCATCTCAGATTTATTTAAGGAGGTGATGACCTCATGCTATTATCACTCGGCTATTAAGCCAGACCTGAGTTTGAATCCCACCTTGGTAGGTGATGGAATTTGAATTGAATAAAAAAAATCTGGAACTCATCAATTCCATTGATCACCATGAAACCATTGTTGATTGTCATTAATGTCTTGAGGGAAGGAAATCTGCCATCTTTACCTGGGTCGGCCTACACGTGACTCCAGAGGCACAGCAACGTGACTGACTCTCAGCTGCCCCTCAACTACTATGGTTGGGCAATAAATGCTGGAATGCAAGCAATGCCCACATCCCATGAAGGAATAAAAAAATTTTAAAAAATAGTGAATAGTAGTGCAAATTAAATATTTGAACAGCCTCAATCCAATACTAATAGTGTGATGGCACTATAATACTGTGCCTTTCAGAAATATATTTCAGGCATGTTTTTTGTGCACGATATGTTTGAGTTATGGCCAGTGCTGTGTTGTATGTGAGTGGCATCATGTATTGTTTTTGCAGTAGCATAATTGATCTTAGTTGCTACAATATTTGTTTTAGTTTGGACTAATGCAGTGATGTTATTTTTGAGATTTCCCCTGGGATTTTGCAGAGCGCGACTTGATTAGGTTGAATGACAACAATCACAAGTCAAGAACACACAACTGTCTTCAATTTGGTATAGACAAGAAACTGAACCTGGAGTTTCTGCTGAAAGCATTGGTTTCTCCCATGTAATCTGGGTGAAATTGGTGTAACCACTGCAAAACAAGCATGGGATTTAAGTTCAAATTGTGTTCAGCACAATGTGAGACTGATGATTTAAAAGCACCATTGTTTATAACTTGACTAATGATACCTTAATGAAGCCATTCATCATGTCCCCGTCCACATGACAATCAGAGCCAAAGAGCTTTTCAATGCTACAGGTGCCAGTTTGCCTTAAATATCATCCATGTCACAGACATTTTCTTTATTCTTTCATGGGATGTGGGTGTCACTGGCAACACCAGCATTTGTTGTCCATTCCTAGTTAAATTGAGTGGCTTACTGGGCTATGTCAAAAGGCAGTTGCTGCGCATTTGGCATCTCACATAGGCCAACTTCCTTCCCTTGAGGGACATCAGTGAATCAGATTGGCTTTTTTCCAACAATCATGCTAGTTCACCAGTCACTATTATTGAAATCAACTTTCCAATTCCAGATTTTTTAAAAGTTAAGTTAAAGTTTATTTATTAATCATAAGTAGGCTTACATTAACATTGCAATAAAATTACTGTGAAAAGCCCCTGGTCACCAGACTCCAGTGCCTATTTGGGTACACTGAGGGAGAATTTAGCTTGTCCAATGCACCTAACCAGCACGTCTTTCAGACTGTGGAAGGTAACCGGAACATCCGAAGGAAATTCAAGCAGACACGGAAAGAACGTGCAAATTCCACACAGACAGTGACCCAAGCTGGGAATTGAATCTGGATCGTTGGCACTATGAAGCAGCAGTGCTCACCACTGGGCCGCCCAAGTTAATGAGTTAATTAGCTCATTAATTAATTAAAGTCCACCAGCCACCATGGTGGGATTTGAACCCGTCACCTCCAGATCAGTAGCCTAGCCTCTGGTTCCGTAGTCCACCGTTGTTACTATGACACCAACATTTCCCCATTGTCAGCTAGGATAGCTAAGCCTGCATCCCTACACCCCATGGCATAATCGCAAATACACAAGATTTTGATTGTGCTATTCTAACATTTCAATGGCAGATTGAGTGGTATAACCTTTGAGAGATGGATCACAGACGTTGGCCTTCTTGAATCTGAATTAAACTTTGAGCAGCAGCCGAAGCACCAGGGAGATGCGATGGTTGTAATGTATATTTACCAAATTATAATCTTTGCAGCTGCTTGATGATGAATGACATGTACCTTTCAGGAGCTGCTCGCATCATTCAGCTGGAGTTGGTTCCCATGGTGATCTCTTTCCATATTCCCTAGGCAAGCTTGAAGAATTCCTTGATTCAGTTTGCCAGTCTTCCCTTCCTTGCACTCAGTAATGCCAACTCCTTGCAACAAATGAGGGGATGGTTTGTGTTGTCCCTTCAGTTTAGTAGATATCTCAGAATGTCGGCAAGGATTTGCCCCACTTCAATGCAGCTTCCTTCTCAGGTCATTATCAATAAGTGCTTGGGACCAGCAACAGTGGGTGGGAAGAACATCTATCAGGTGGGCCATCCAGCTTCAGTGTCATTGAGAAGGTCTATCTTCCAGCCTCGGAGTGTTCCTGGAGGTCCATTTTCTTTCTCAGGAGGACTATCTTTTACTTTTAACAGCTGGCCGGTCAGTGATGTTGGGTGACTTTTAAATATGGTACCCAAAAATGGTGGGTGGGACTCATGCCATCATTCCTGCCCTGCTAGAGAATACCGTCTTAAATCCTGGTTGCATAGCTGGTGGGGATAGGGCTGGAAGATATGGCATGGTTTCCCGCCACCCACTGCAGTGTAAAATATCACATTTCTACCCCTGCCACAACATTTAGTCCCAAATGGGAGAATACCATCCTCGATGTTCTCTTTTGTTTGCTGTGCTTGATATATAGATAGACCTCGATATACTGGTACAAAGAAAACAGAAAGTTAACAAGTGGGTTTTGGGGTACAAGAATAAAATAGCCTTGCTCCAATAATATAAAGATACTAGGGGCGATTCTCCCAAAACAATTCTAAGTGTTGAATTCGCGTAAAAACTGGAGTAAATCCTGCTGGGTTTTTTTCAGCAGGATTTTCAAAATGAGCCTTCCACACTCTGCACTGCAGAATGCCTCAGCGTAGATCACTCCACAAACCCATTCCTACTGGAGAGGCAGCAGCATAGTGCTGAGTGGGCCACTGCGCATGTGCTGAACTGTCAGTGCTGAGATTGGCGCACGCGCAGTGGCCCATGTTCTGGCCTCCCAATTGCTGGCCAGCTCGATCACCTGGCCAGCCCCATGACCCTGCACCACTGGCCTTGTGGCCTGCCCATAGTCTGATCGCTGGCCTGCAGTCCTGATTTCCACCCCACCCCCCTCTCCCATTGCCACCCCTCCTTCTTCACTGGCAGCCCCAACGACACCTGCTCCTGCTGCAGTGTCCTTTCCTCCTGCCCCCACAAATTGCTGGCCTCCCTCCCTCTGTCACTCGGTCCAAATGCAGATTTGCAGCGGGACCCCTCTGCTTCCAGTTGATTACCCCCAGAAGCCCTGATCCCATCAGGCCCTGCCCCCATTAGGCCCTCCCCATGACACTGCCTGATGATCAATGGTCTCCTCTGAGCACTGGCATTTTGCCCCTTAGGCAGTGCCAGGGGCCAATGCCCAGGTGGCAACCCCCAGCACCTGACTGTCAATTTCCACCCCCTCTTCACTTTAGCGAGGCCAGGCCATTTCAGAGTACTGGGCCCACTAATGATATTTAAAATATATTTAAATTTGATTTTGCATAATTTATGCAGCACCGCACCGTTTTCTGGCACGGAGCTAACGGAGCCAGAAATCCGGCTTGTGGAGACTCTGGAGGCTGTGGTGCCCAGCGGATAGTCCACAAAACAGCCTCCACGAAAGTTTCTCGCCCTGCTGCCCTGAAAAAGCAGAGCTTCGGGATGGGAGAATCATCCCCACAGTGTGCAGTTTCAGTCTCCATATCTAAGGAAGGATATACTTGCCTTGGTACAGCCAAGATTCATTTGGTACATCATAGCACTCAAAACTATGAAGTAAGTGCTGGTAAATGGGATTGGCTGGGTGGTCAAATGTTTCTCGGATGTCGGTGTGGACTCAATGGGCAGAAGGGCCTCTTCTGCACTGTACAATTCCATGAAGAGTTTTCCGAGCTTTGTGTCGCTGGAAATTTGGAGGGTTGTTTTATCATATTGTGTTTCTAAAATATGACTTGTGAATGCATCATTTGGTATTCTAAAAGGGGGAAAAAAAACAAACGCAATCTATAAAGGGATGAAACTTTCCATCCGTCTGCCACTGCTCGACTGGAAACCTTATTTAATCCACACTTCCGACGTAATTCCAATGGCACAGCAGCAGCAAGTCCTGGGAAATTCAGGGTCCCATCTCATCTCCAGATGAGCAGCTCGACCCTGTTCCAAGGCTGCCACTGTGTGAATCTGCCACTTCGATCACAATGCTTATCAGTTGGTGCAAAACAACTCCTAGAATTGCATCGATATTTTATCAAACAATTGTCCTTGGATGCATTTTGTTTTGACCTGGCCTGCAGTAACCTGAGGATAGTTTTTATTTTGCACAAATCAAGTGTGAGGTATCGCTCACGCTTTGCCTGCTTCACATCTCTATGAACACCTATAAAGGTCATCAGAAAGGTTTTTGGGTAAGCAAAATAGAACAGCCTTGTTGATGTTCCCTGGAATTACTTTGAACTGGGGAGGATATGTACCATCCATAAACTGGGCTTGTTAGCAGTTGGCTGCACAGAATATAGGCATCAGCGCAGTGAATTTTATAGACTGAATTCCCTCCTCTATGCCAAGTGGTGTAATCCAATGAGGGTTTCAGTACCATGTACATAAGTGGCTTTACCACCTCTGAGTGAAGAAATCCACGCAGTCTCCTTGACTCTGTGACTTTCCACCTGGCACAACAGAAAAGTGCAGCTATAGGCTGACAATAGCAGAATTGACTTCGCTGCGATGCCCTCCAAGATTGAGGTGCCTGCTGATGCTGCCTGTCTTAGTTGACACATGTAAAGAAGGTGATATCCTAATGGTATTAACACTGTAGACTATTAATTCAGCTAATGTTCTGGGGACCCAGGTTCGAATTTCGCCATAGTAGTTGGTGGAATTTGAGAAAAAATCTGGAAATTACTGATAACCATGAAATCACTGTCAATTGTTGGAAAACTCCATTACTAAAGTCCTTTAGAGAATGAAATCTGCCCTCCTTACATATGACCCCAGAGCCACAGCAATGTGGTTGACTCTCAACTGCCCACAGGAAACTAGGGACAGGCAATAAATGCAGGCCAGCCAGCGATGCCCATGTCCCATCAATAAAAGGAAGTAGGTCACTGGGATGAGATAATAGCAAGACTGGTTCCTTCAGGACAGAAGAGGAGAAAAAGGGACAGAAAATTAAAGTTTACGTCGCCACACTCCGGTGCCTGTTCAGGTAACTGAGGGAGAATTTAGCACGGCCAATGCACCTAACCAGCACATCTTTCAGACTGTGGGAGGAAACCAGAGCATGCAGAGGAAACCCACGCAGACAAGGGGCGAATGTGCACACTCCACACAGACAGTGGCCCAAGCTGGGAATTGAACCCTGGTCTGGGGGAATAATAAATATTGTAGGATGTGAGAACTGCAGTTGAGAGTTATCACACAGGAAGTGACACTGACACTGACACGCTGCACAAATCAGGCACATCAGAATGTGCAGCACTGCTTTTGAAGTTGGTTTTAGTGACCCAAGGTCAAATTGCGATGGGGTGATCCTTCTGCAATCCTGCCATGGTTTTGAAGTGATTTTTTCTACTCAGCTTGTTCTGCTCAATTATGTATCTGACACAGTGGTGCGCTTTCCTTTCAGATGTGCATAGAAACTTATGAAGCAAAGAGAGTTGTTCATATCAGAGTAAAGCTCAATTTAATATTGTAAAAGAGGAAAGTTTGCATTTCAAACTTGCTGATGGAAACAGGTTATTTCCCATTTTGCACCCTGTGTAACTCTCAGACAGGGTTGTACAAAGTTAATCCTGTGAGGTAAGCAGATCTCCCACTTAGTTCCCCATGCTCGCTCCCATGGCACCAAACTCTCTGAACTTGTAAAAACTTGCCTTGTTTTTGCACTGGTTACAATCCCAGACTGAGTGATGAAAGAGAATAGATTTATTCTTCAAGTTTAAACCTTTGTTGCAGAGTGCACTTGTATGCTGGTTTACAAACTCCTTGAAGATTCACTTTGAGGTCGGATTGAACCTACAGAACTGAAACGTTTCTGAAGCCAGATCAGTGTTCAGAGAAAATGAGGAATCAGCACATAGCCTTTTTTTTGCCCACCATCAGACTTTTGAAGGGACCTACCTCGCATTAAGTTGATCTTTCTCTACACCCTAGTGTGACTGTAACACTACATTCTGCACTCTCTCGTTTCCTTCTGTGTGAGCGATGTGCCTTGTCTGTATAGCACACAAGAAACAATGCTTTTCACCATATGCTAATGCATGTGACAATAGTAAATCAAATTAGTTCATCAGTTTCCCCACCCCCCACTCTTCCCAACTAAAACAAATTGGAAAGTTCACCTCAAAAACTGTTGATACCTCCAACTGACTACCTAGTTATCATCTGCAACATTGTCTCACTTTAACTTATTTACATGCAGCTACGCGGCAAGCCATAACATGGAAAGGTATAGCATTTCTATACGCATGGTGGCACAATGGTTAGTACTGCTGCCTCACAACGTGAGGAACCTGAGCTCAATGCTAGCATCAGGTGACTATGTGGAATTTGCACATTCTCCCCATGTCTACATGGGTTTCCACTCCAGTTTCCTCCCTCACTCCAGAAATTGCGGGTTAGGTTGATTGGCCATGCTAAATTGACTCTCGTGTCAGGGGGATTAGCAAGATAAATACGTGGAGTTATGGGATAGGGCCTCGGTGGGATTGTGGTCGGTGCTGACTCGATAGGCCGATGGCATCCTTCTGTGCTGAAGGGATTCTGTTTCCTAACTGGGACAATTTAATATCACAAGCTCAGAAATCAGGACAGCTGACAACCTCAGCGAGTCGAAGATAGCAGGAAGGTATTGAGGGACATTTGCCTTGAGGCACCAAATTCTCCAGACAATTTATGAGCGCAACACTGCATTCAAATACTCCAGTGGGAGGAAATGAATGCTCTGCTTGACAAGAGATTTTAGTCCAGTGCAGAAAAAACTTCGAGAATGCTTCTTCACACTTTTTGCAGACAATTTTCTGTGCCTCCCTATTTCAGCATAAATCACTCGTCCATTCCTTAAGAAGGGTAGAGAATTATCTAAAGATCCAAAGGTGAATTTGTCTATTAATATTCATGTGGCACGCAGCTATGTACAAGCACTCAAAGAGGTTTATTTACCAGCACTCAAAGAGCATGCCTTACGGGGAAATGGGCTGACAATGCTTGTAGCAAGAATTCACCATCTTAAAGGGAACGTTACTCCAGACATTTTCTTCTCACAACAAGAAAAATGGTTTCATTCACAATAAAAACCCAAATTCTGTCCCCAGTTTCGTTCCGTTTTCCTTCACAGTTTCCTCTCTTCTTCCAGAGGGTGTTGGCTGTTGCCCAGAGGATGCCTGCACCCCTCAGGGGTTTCACTCAAACAGCATACAGAAGTGTCTGTTCAGTCATGAGGACCAACACAGGCCTGATCTTGCCCTCCACTGACAATATCACACACACGCCACACACCACACAGACAGATGTGTGCGCACAATAGAATCATAAAATCCTACAATGCAGAAGGAGGCCATTCAGCCCATTGAGCCTGCACCGATAACAATCCGACCCAAACCCTGTTTCCATAACCCCACACAATTACCCTGTTAATCCAGCTGACGTTAAGGGGCAATTTAGCATGGTCAATCCACCTAATTTGCACATCTCTGGACTGTGGGAGGAAACTGGAGAACCTGGAGGCAACTCACGCAAACAACTAGTCGAGGCCAGAATCGAACCCGGGTTCCTGGCACTGTAAGGCAGCAGTGCTAACCAGTGTGCCACTTGCTTGATTGTGATTCTTAATTCCAGATATTTGTTATTGAATTCCAACTCCATCATCTGCAGTTGCAGAATTCGAACCTGAGACCCCAAAAAGTTAGCTGAGTTTCTGGATTAATGGTTAAGCGAGAATGCCACAAGGTCATTTCTTCCGCTCTCTGGAATATTAGTCCAGGTCTGTGATCTACCAATCCAATAACATGATTATAATGCCACAAATTTCCATCCGGATCCTATCCTCTGCTCCTGAATCTTCTTTTCACTGAACTTCTCTGCTTCGGACACTTAAATCTGCAGCCGTGGCTTAAAGACTAATCTAGATTAGTGGTAAGTACTGCTGCCTCACAGCACCAGTGACCCGGGTTTGATTGCCGGCTTCAATAACTGTTTATGCAGAATCTGCACGTTCTCCTGTGCCTGCAGGGGTTTCCTCTGGATGCTCCAGTTTCCTCCCTCAGTCTGGTTAGGTGCATTGGCCATGCTAAATTCTCCCTCAGTGTACCCAGACAGGCACCAGATAGGGTGACTAAGGGATTTTCCCAATAACTTCATTGCAGTGTTATTGCAAGCCAACTGCGACACTAATAAATAAACATTAAGTTATATGTTTAAAGAAGAACCTGACTGGCT
Organism: Sphyrna mokarran; assembly: GCA_024679065.1. Lineage (NCBI taxonomy): Eukaryota > Metazoa > Chordata > Chondrichthyes > Carcharhiniformes > Carcharhinidae > Sphyrna > Sphyrna mokarran. The sequence goes on from JAGIQG010000006.1 coordinate 23,984,143, forward strand.
TCAAACACATGTGCTTTCTGTTGGCTCAGTAAGCAAGTCAAAATTCTGGAGTGTGGGATCAGAGAAGGTCATCGACAGCTCGATGATGGTCAGTTTTCATTGCTTGCCCACGTATTTCTTCCTGAGCTGGTAGGGGTAGAATTGACCCAGTCAGTGATATGTTCATTTGCTGTAAATCAGATTTACCTTGTTGATTGCTGGTAAGGAGAATAATTCTGTAAGGTATCGGAACAGAAGTTCCTGCTGAAATCTGACCATCCATCTTTGAGATATATTGTTTATAGACAGCCAGCAAAAACACAACAGCTGCACAGCATCAGTGTCAGGAGGTCATTCGGTCCTTCGAGTCTGCTCCGCTCCATTCAGTAAAATCATGATGATCTGATATCATCCTCAACTCCACTTTCCCTCATTAACCTCATAATCTTTGGTCCCTTATTGATTAAAATTCTGTTGCAGCCTTGAACATACTTAATGACATGATCTCCATAGATTCACAACCCTCTGAGAGAAGAAATTTCTCATCTCTGTCTGAAATGGGTGACCTCTTACCCTGAGATTATGCCCTCTGATTCGAGACTTTCCCACAAGGGGAAACAACTTCTCAGCATCTACCCTGTCAAGCCTCCTGAGAATTGTATGGCTAGAATTTTCCGACTTTGCCCACAGCTGGTATTCTCTAATCTTGCTGCAGTGAGTGGAGATTTGGCTGAGTGCCAAACTCTGCATTCTCAGTGGCACAGCGTATGGAGAGATAGGTTTCAAAAGGGAAGTCTTTCATTCTTCTAAACAATGTTTCTTTTTATCAGTTACTTCCTGATACTGAAGATAGGCAATTGTCATGTTTTTGCTCCGGTTAGTCAGGCTATCTGCAAACTGTACGGGCAGGATTTTTCAGCCTTGCTCGCCCTGAAATCCTCCCAAGGCTAAGTATTCACCACCCCTCTCCTACTCCAATTCCTATAGCAGACAAGATGGTAAAATTCACCCTTATAATCTCAAAGGCAAATAGATAAGATTTCAACAGAATTTGATGTAGCGGTAGCATATGGCCCAAGGAAAATGTAAATCTGGATCCTGGAATTATTTTCAAAGAATCTGTTAACACTGGGAGATGGGCCAAATTTTCCTTTTGGAACGTTGTGGGTTATTTTGGTTGGAATTGTATCCATTGTATTTGAATGTGGGTTGTTTGATGCAGAATGTTGTTGATTATTTAAGAATGTTGTGGATTGTGGTGCAATTTTTCACAGCTGTCAAAAGGCAGGCAGGGTTTTTAGAGCAGGTTGTTGAATGTGAATTGGCATCAGGCCTTTTCTGTGTGATGGAAGGTCTGAGCAAAAGGGGTTCTATTTCACTTTGATGGTAACAGGCCCTCCACAGCTGGTATCCTCCAATCTTGCTGCAGGGAAAAGCCTCAAGGAAGAGGTGGGTAATTGCAATAACGTAGAGTTAACACAGCGCGGTGATAGCACACTACCTCAATGGAATCCCCTCTTCACTGCTTTTTGCGCTAGACTGAAGCTACTTTCCCCCTGCTGTGTTTGGGCTTCACGTGCTTTTTTGAGATTGTAGCTGGTCCCAGAGAGATTGTATGGCTGCAATGCTGCAGATCACCTTTGATTTGATTTGTTATTGTCACACGTGTTAGCATATAGTGAAAGTATTGTTTCTTGCATGTTATACAGACAAAGCATACCATTCATAGAGAAAGAAACAAGAGAGTGCAGAATTTAGTGTTACAATCATAGCTAGGGTGTAAAGAAAGATCAACGTAATGCGAGGTAGGTCTATTCAAAAGCCTGATGGCAGCAGCGAAGAGTTGTTCTTGAGTCAGTTGGTACATGACGTCAGACTTTTATATTTCTTTCCCGACGGAGGAAGGTGGAAGAGAGAATGTCCAGGGTGCGTAGGGCCCTTAATTATGCTGGCTGCTTTGCCGAGGCAGCGGGAAGTGTAGAAAGAGTCAGTAGATAGGTGGCTGCTTTGTGTGATGAGATTGCGTGATGCGTGATTTACCTCACCTTTACAGCATTTGATTTGTTCATAGGAAAGTGTGAAGGGCTGTCTGATAAACCAAGTGCGATTTGTGGAAATGGCCTCAAATTAAGCCAGGCACGGCCGTAAAAAGATATTTGCCATGTACCACTCAGCCCCATTAAAAGAACCAACTACAAAGGATGTAATTTCAGTTCTTCCATGAAATATTAATCAAAAGCTTTTGAAACAACAGCCCGCTGATAGGCACCCCATGACAGCATGACATTGAAAACTAGTCAGCAACGCACACGCTTTGTAATCAGGTTTCTGTTCTCCGTATAAATCTGAATTCTTTTAGTTGCTCCATAAATTTTACTTTGTAATCCTTACAGGCCACGCTATGATCTGCTCTGTATTTTGGCATCTGTACCTAACGCATTAAGTAGCCAAGTAGAGCATAATCAATCACAGACCCATTTGGTCCCAGTCCCCCCCTTAACCATGGTCACTGAACTCCATGCTGAGGGTTTGCAGGGATGGTGCAGTTAAAAATTTTTCTTTTTCGAGAAAGCAGCTTCTCTCTACCTGCTAATAAATTGCCCTTTTTATGCGGTTGACATCCCTGTTGGCTTCTCTGAACTATAACTGCCTGTCACTCAGAGTTACCGCAGTACACAAAGTAATAGACTGCTCCTGCTGCCTCTCTCCGGAACGCCGCGTAACACCATTCGACAATAAGTAATAATTCAAACATTGAGGGAATGCGCTCTCAATTTTCTAGCATTTCCCACCTCCCAATCTTGATTCTCTCTCCAAAAATGCATTTCTAAATTGAACTGAATTGATTTATTATTGTCACATGCATTGGGATACAATGAAAAGTGTTGTTTCTCACCAGCTGTTACAGACAAAACATACTGTTCGTAGAGTACATAGGGGAGATGGAAAAAAGAGAGTGCATGGTGTAGTGTTGTAGGGAAGATTTATTTATTTTGTTTATCAATGTCAAAGAGAAAGATTAGCTCAATTTGTGATAGGACCATTCAAAAGTCTGATGGCATCAGGGAAGACGCTGTTCTTGAGTTGGTTGGTACGTGACCTCAGAGTTTTTGTTTCTTTTTCCCAATGGAAGAAGGTGGAAGAGGTTAAGTCCGGGGAAGTGTGGGGGCTTTAATTATGCTGGCTGCTTTGCTGAGGCAGCAAGAAGTATAGACAGACTCAATGGATGGGTGATTGGTTTGCGTGATGGGCTGGGCTTCATTCATGACCCTTTGCAGTTTATTGCACTCTTTGTCAGAGCAGGAAGCATACCAAGCTGTGACACAACTAGAAAGAATCCAAAATCTACGACCTAAATGTTTGTTAAGGAAATGCTTCAAGAAACATGCCCATGGCAAGCCAAAGACATTCACCTATGTTTTTATTTAAATTTTACGAAGAAAATGGGGACAACATGGTTCCTAATGTCTCCTCTCTGACAGGATATTTTGTTCTCCCAGATAGGAATCCTACTATGATCTTTCAGCTGGCATCATAGAATGGCAGGATTGGTACCCAGCTAAAAAGTAATCAATTGTGCCACTGAAATATTCAGTGCCAGCTGAATTGGATAATCGTTCCAATGGCCATTATATCTTAAGCCAGGAGACCACGGAAATGGAAATGGTTGACACCCTGCGAGTTCCTTTCTCCATTCTGGCCAGAGAATTATAATTCCCACCGTTAAAGGGCAAAAATCCAATTCTGCGCTCCTACTTTTAAAGAGTAATCTGTCAGTGTAGTGGAGCTGCCACTGGTTCCTGGAAATCATTCTTTCACAATCCACACTCTGCAAATATTTGACTGCCTACAACACCTGTGGACTGCCAGCCCCCAATTACATCTGTGCCGTTGATGAGGAGAATGTTCCAGATGGAAGCCAGGTGGAAATTCTGAGGATCAGCCAGGGATGAAACCTCATCTACATTTCTGCATTGTTAACTGTAGGAGTGAGCTCACTCTCATAGAGTCATCGAACCCCTATCGTGCAGAAAGAGGCCATTCAGCCCATTGAACCTGCACCAGCAACAATCCCACCCAGGCCATATCCCCATTACCCATGTATTTACCCTGCTAATCTTCCTGACACTAAGGGGCAATTTAGCATGGCCAATCAATCTAACCTGTGCATCTTTGGAGTATGGGAGGAAATGGGAGAACCTGGAGGAAACCCATGCAGACACGGGGAGAATGTGCAAACTCCACACAGATAGTGACTGGAGGCCAGAATTGATCCCAGGCCCCTGGCGTTGTGAGACAGCAGCGTGAACCACTGTGCCATCGTGCTACCCTCTCTGCTCTCTCAGATAGTGACTGAAGAGAGTGCTTCTGATAGTGTCGGAAACACGAAGCAGAATGGAAAGAAATGTCTGGTTGGGAGTTGGTTGGGGTGGTGGGGGGGAGGGTTCATGTTCTACTATTTTTCTTGGGGAAGTTTTTTTTTGTAAGAAATATCTTCTCAGTCTGAACAACTCCCTGTGCAATTTACTGGGCCACCATTTTCTATCAAACTAATGGCGAAGCCAGTGAAGCTTGCTGTTATTTACATATAACTTAAGGCAAGGGGCAGTTGTGCAGTTAAACAAGGTAACTTTCAGCCCAGAAGCCACATGGCCCATTGGGTTCTGCGTGAGGCCCATGAGACATTTTGTTGACTGTTGTCCACATGTGAGGTGGATTCTGCTGGAGTCCATCCATGAAGTTTCTTTCCCGACTGAAATGATATGCATTTAAAGCCAGGTCAAGCGAAGCGGGGAGCGTGCTGATTTTACACAACATTAACTGTGAGCACTGACTGAGAGAGGCGTGCACGCTCTCTGCTTCCAAAGTGTAAATATTTTGTTTTACTATCTTGATGAATGTTCTATTAATATATAAATGTTTCAGACTTTTCTAGAACTCGTCATGAAACATTTGTCATGTGTTCAATCCTATTCATGGGATCGTGGTTGGTGAATAAGCCTGATTTCAATCTTTCCACTGCGATAAAGGAGGACAGTTTTTCTTAACGCAACATTGTCAGCACAGCATTATCAGCTCACACTTATAGTTACTTGCAACACAGAAACATTAGGCACGTGCACATTTTGATTTGCTTTGATTTTTTGATTTGATTTATTGTTGTCACAAGTATTAGAATACAGCAAAAAATATTGTTTTTTGTGCCATACAGACCATTCATAGAGAAGGAAACAAGAGAGTGCAGAATGTAGCGTTATAGTCATAACGAGGGTGTAGCGAAAGATCAACTTAGTGCAAAATAGGTCCATTCAAAAATCTGATGCCACCAGGGAAGAAGCAGTTCTTGAATCGGTTGGTATGTGATCTCAGACTTTTGTATCTTTTTCTCCTTGGAAGAAGGTGAAAGAGAGAATGTCCAAGGCGCGTGGGGTCTTTGATTATGCTGACTGCTTTTTTGAGGCAGAGGCAAGTGTAGATGGAATCAGTGGATGGGAGACTGTTTTGCATGATGGACTGGGCTTCATTCACAATGAGGAAAAGCTTTCTCAGGCAGCAAGTGGTTAGGATCTGGGATTCACTGCCACAGGAAGAAGGATTAATCGAAGCCTTCAAAAGGCAAATGAAAGCACAACACGGTGATTTCTAAAAATCGGAAATAAGAACAGAGCATGCTGAAAAAATTCGGCTGGTCGGGCAGCAGCTGTGGAGAGGGAAACCTTTTGAGCCCACTCTGGCAAAGAGTCATACGGGCTCAAAATATTATTCTCCCATTTCTCTCTCCACAGGTGCTGCCAAACCTGCTCCGATTATCCAGCATTTTCTGTTTTTATTTCAAAAGGGAATGGAGCCTTATCTGAAAAGGGAAGAATATGTAGGGCGAAAGATGGGGGAGAGGGGGAAGAGTTGGTACGAGATTAAATTGCTCCTTCAGAGGGCCAATGCAGACATGAATGGCCTCCATCTCTGCTGTAGCCAGTCTATGAGTCTCCAAATAATTTCCAACATTCTTCACCATAGTTCCTACAGATCGCTGCTTCAACATGCTGTTCACTATCGGTAGAACACGACGAACTCCAATGAAAATTTTATTTATTTATTCGGCATAAATAGGCTCACATTCACACTACAATGAAGTTACTTGTAAAAATCCTTGTCCACATACATCAAGCAAGCGTTTAGTATGGCCAGTGCACCTAACAGCTTCAGACTGTGGGAGGAAACCGAAGCAAACCCACGCAGACAAAGGGAGAACGTGCAAACTCCACACCAACTGTGACCCAAGCCAAGAATTAAACCCAGGTCCCTGGCCCTGTAAGGCAGCAGTGCTAATCACTGTGCCACCGCGCTGCCCCAAGTAGTCGAAAGAAATCGACGTGCGTCAATAATTCGTATTTATCCGGTGCCTTTTAACATGTGAAAGTCGATCCTAAGACAAACTTTTTAATCTGCTAAATGTATCACGTAAGATAATTTTATTGGTTCTGTTCTTGTCTGAATATTGGCACTGACTGTGTTTGATAAGTGGTCAATTGCGTAAGCACTGAAGTTGTGGCGTTGCCAGACACTGGAGGAGGGAGAGAGGTGACGCTGAACATGGGCATTAACACAATTATCTGTGAAAAGATCGAAGGCCCCTTCGTGCTGCTGCCGATGTCTTGGCAAGCTGTAAAACATGCTGTTTGTTCTTAATCACCTGTTCTGCCTGGCTGCTCAAGATGGATTCACACTCATTATAAAAATGCAAGAATTCATGCTGCGTTATAAAATTAAATAATGCAGTCATTTCTGCTGCTGTTATTTTTGACCTCAGTCTTTGTTAAACTGTGTGTAAAACTGGCAACGCTTGGCTTGTAAAAGTCTGTGCTGCCAGCCGACACTGTTTTCAATGCCGAGCAAGCTTAGCGTACCAACGGAAGTGCGGAGTTAGCTATTTCAGGAAGCCGGCCAATGTACAAGCCCCCTAATTCATCTGGCAGTGCCCTTTGAAGCTGTGTACAAAGAGTAGGAGTGCTGCCTCCCTTGGCAATCGAGTGGAGTATTAATCAGGAGGCAGCCACGTAAGTGATGGAGACGCTAACAACTGCTTGGTGGAAGTTGCCCCACTCCAGGCTGGGCGTCCCAGTGTGCGCTTCCTGCAAACTCAGGAAAATTGTGCAGCTTGCGTCGAGGAGACGGGCAGCCTAATGGATTTAATGGTCGTTAGGTACATGATGTTTTGAGTGCGGTAATCAGTGTGTGCTGCAGTCTGTAAAATGGGCACAAAAGAACATCTGCTCCATCGAATGGGCTTATGCCAAATGGAACGCGTGTGTGTGAAATACTGCTGCTCACTCAGTGGAATGCGTCACATTACCAATATGGTGTAGACAGCGTGCATACCTGCTCAACAAGTGAGAGTCTTGCAAGCTGTCAACACTGTGTCAAAGTTCTTACTCAATAAATATTGGGAATCAAATCTGTGTCCTTTCTGTCCTGCTTGACTCAGTACCACGTCCTGCGGTCGAACCATCAGTGAGCATGATCCAAGCCCTGATGTTGCCCTTTTTTCTACTTCAGACTATTTATTTCATACTTTGAGAGCATGACCTTATCAGCCGGTCATGCCACAGTCACACTGCAGTGGGGTGAGAGAATTCGGCGTCTGGCCATATCTCTGCTCACTGCAGCGGGAGGAGAAAATCCTGCCAGCGTGTACATAGAAACATTGCATTTAGAAGCAGGAATAGGCCATTTGGCCCTTCAAGCCTGCATCGTAATTCATCACGATCACCGAATTCAATATCCTGATCCCCTTCTTCCTCCCACATCTTTTGACTCCTTTAGCCCCAAGAGTTACATCTAATTTCTTCTTGAAATCAGGCGTTTTGGCTTGAATACATTTTGTGGTAGTGAATTCCACACGTACACCACTCTCTGGGTGAAGAGATTTCTTCTCATCTCAGCTCTAAAACGTTTACCCCTTATCCTCAAACTATGACTCCTGGTTCTGGACTCCACAGCATTGGGAACATTCTTTCTGAATCTATCTTGCTTAACCCTGTTAGAATTTTGTAAGTTTCTATGAGATCCCTGCTCACTCTTCTAAATTTTAGTCAACATAATCCTAATCTACTTAGTCTCTTATATGATGGATCTGCCATTCCAAGAATCAGCCTGGTCAACCTTCACTGAATGATGTTAAGATTCCGGCTTTTGTGTTTTTCATGACCTTAATCCTATTGTACCTCATTGGGTGAAACTGCAGAGGGGAGATACAAAGAAAGCCCACGTACTGCAAAGAATATAATGAACATCAGAGAAATGCAACGTCTTTGGTTGCAGTTTGAGTCCATTCACTACTCCCAAGAGCCAGTGCCCCTAATCTCCTTCAAAAAGCACGTTGTGCAGGTTTCAAGAAAATGGCACAATACAAGGAGGTCATGGTGTCCAGCAGAGGAACTGGACTTAAGAGAAGTGGTGGCAGGGAGAGAAATAAGAATTTCTGTACACAACAAGGATGTACAACCTGGAATACACTCCTTTCAAGGTGGTTCAAAAAGAGTCAATCATAGCTTTGAAAAGGAAATTTGAGAAACCCTTAAAAAAGTTTTGAAAAAGTTTATTTGTTAGTGAGACAAATAAGCTTACATAAACATTGCAATGAAATTACTATGAAAATCTTCTCGTTGCCACATTCCAGCACCTGTTCAGGTACACTGAGGGAGAATTTAGTGCATCTAACCAGCATGTCTTTTGGAATGTGGGAGGCAACCGGTTCTCCTTGGGGAGAACATGCAAACTACACATAGACAATGACCCAAGTTGGGAATTGAACCCAGGTCCCTGGCGCTGTGAGATAGTAGTGCTAACTATTGTGCTACTCAAAAATACAAGGCTGTGGGGAAAAAGCAGGGTGTAGGACTAATTGAATAACTCTTCCAAAGAGGAAGTACAGGTTGATGGTCCAAATGACTTTCTGCCCTGTTTTGTTCTATAAGGGAGCTGGTTTGACACTCAGTCATCCCATACTGTAAAGCTGCCACATTCACCCGTGAATGGTTTGTGTTTCAACTCCAGAGACTAGCTGACTCTGACATATCTTTAAATATGGCTGAATGAGAATGTATGGCAGAAGGTGGAGTTGTAAAGAACAAGGGAGTCAATCCGAGTTGCGCTCCCTCGTTTATGCAGGCCTCCAGCAGTCAAAGCGCCAAGCCCACTGAGGGATCCTTATATGTGTAGCCCTGTTTGTTTCAGGCTATGCAAAGACTTCATGTTAAGATATTTCTGCCAATGCACAATTACATTTAAATGCTGGACTGTTAACTAACTGTGCTAAGCTGAACAACTGTAGCTAACTTGACTACATATAGAATCAGAAGGGATGATAGGTTAGATAAAAAAAAGTTGACTGCATTCCTGAAGGGTGCACAATACAGGCAAATAATAGTTTCCCATAGCAGCCGAGCTGCAAGGATTGTTTCTTTCTAGATGAAGACAGCATGCGAAAAAAACTTCCAATAATGAGATAAAGATTGAAATATATTTCAGTTTTAAAATATTCAATTCAATTCAGTTCTGTCTCCAAGTTTGCCTTTTTCTGCTCTGTCATGCTAAGTTTTTAAGTTCTTTTCAATAAGAGAAAACCATTTTAAAAGTCATTCCAACGCTGTCCTCTCATCTCTTCATACATATGAATGGACCCAATGCACACTGATGTTTTTCTTTTTGATTTTTTACCTTCTCCCCCGCCCCTCCTTCCCTCTCTTCTGTTCCTCTCCCTTTAGAGCAACCACCCAACCAACAGAGCCAGTCGACGTTACAGCCGCTGCCCCCTGTGCACAAGCAGCACCTGACCCAGCAGCAGCCCTCCGTCACTTCGCTCAACAGGAACTCGCTGAGCCAGAGGAGGAACCAGAGCCCGGCCCCCGCGGCCGTCCTGCCCAACGAGCTGCCCACCACGCCGGAATCCGTCCAGCTGCAGGACAGCTGGGTTCTCGGCAGCAATGTGCCACTGGAGACCAGGTACGTGCGTGGCCCAGTCACCGGCCAAGAGGGCTTGCCTTATCAAACAAGGCAAGGGCATAAGGTTGTGACGAGCGCTTAATGCAAGGACCGGTGCGTGCTGGTTTAATGATGGCACCTGCTTGGCTCGGATTCTGAGGTCTATTAAGCTGTGATTGCCTTCCCCTTTTCACAGTGCTTGTTATTCTGTCACTGGATTCGTAGAATTGGAATTCATTTGCAAGCGCTGCGGTGTTTGGGTGGGTTTAGTGGGAATGGGGGAGGTGGGGGTCAGGGGTGGGAATACAAGCCACACCCAGACTCCAATCTCTCATGATCCTAACTACACGAGTGCCTGCATTAAAAACCTTTTTTATAGGATCAGAAAATACAAACGAACAGGAGTAGCCCCCTCAAGCCTGTTCAGCCATTCAGTTAGATGGCATCCCATGAATAGCCTAACTCCATTTACCTTACCTTGAAAACAAGTCCCTAATACTCTAGTTTTAAAAACTTACTATTTGCTGCTTTAATTAAGTTTGCACTATCTAATTATCCTCACACATCGAGAAGAGGTGAATTCCTCATTGACACAGTTTTGTATTATAGCCATTTTATGGACCTCACTGATATTGTCATCACAGAATTATGCTGAAAAATAACCAGATTAGATTTCTTTTTTCAATTCTGCTGTGTGCTGTTTAACATTCACTCGCTCTTGTCCTGCCTCATCAGTCTTTTTGAGACATATCTTGCTGATTGCACTCAATGAGATAGGTCATGGAGAGCAAGGAGTTTCAGAGGTCAATCTCTAAGGAACCATTCTTATTTGAAAGTGTCTCTTTAAAGCCAGTGGTAATCCCTTCTCTTTTTATTTGAAGTTGAGACACTTAAAAGGGAAACTGGCGCAGATTAGAGCTTCTTAGCAACAGTCAAATTCAGCCATGGCCTCCTCAGCAACTATTTAAAAGAAAAGGCTTTATTTTGAATAATTTAATATCTGGCTGGCTTTATTTGGGTTTCAGCCGAGGGGAAGAAGAATCCTGTGGATCATATTGGGCTGGAAATAATTTTAAGTCGTAAATTTTAAGCCCTCTAGCCTCTCATTGACAGACAATATAATCTTTACCAATGTGTTCTCAGTAAGGAGTGTTGTTGTTTGGCTTACAGGGTGAAGGCTGGGGGGAGGGGCGGTCAACAACAACCATCTATATTTATTTTATCACCCATAAGGCATTTTGCAAAGGCATAATAAATAAAAGCAAAACTCAGCACCAAGCCACATAAGACAGTATGGTTTATTTAATATTCCAGAGCAACAGTCCCAATTATGGGATGCCTTGCTTTGTCCATGGCTAAAAGGTTTGTTTTCTTTCCTCAATCTCCTTCTCTGCTCTTCCTCTTCCTGAAGGCACTGACTAATGATGGGGTTGAGTTCTCCAGCATCAGGATTGCTTGCTGGTTGTGCTTTGCATAGGATACAGCCCCAAGCCAATTCACTACACACCGAGGAAGGGCCACAGCAGGCAATACACTCTGGGCTGCTTCTGCATTTTTGTCTCGAGCTAACATCTTGAGCGTCAATGAGCTAATGTGAGAATAATTGATTTCCTGTAAGGGGCCTTAAAGGTGCATGCCAGGTCAGATTTATCGATTCCATGATTCACCAATGAATAATCCCCAGGGAGGGGGTTCAGCTGGAGAGGATTTTGAACCCACGACAAAGCTGCCTGATTTTCTGACCATTAATAAATGTTTTGTTACGTGCCTCCAATCAAAACCTACCCTATCAGTTATACTGCTGCCTAACGGCGCCAGGGACCTGGGTTCAATTCGCAGCCTCGGGCCACTGTCTGTGTGGAGTTCTGCACTGCATTTACTCACAAAACAAGAAAACACAGCTGCAGCTGATTCCAGCTTCTCCTAAGACGTCACGGTGACAGATTATATCCTCCATCATCTTTCTGTTGCTTCCTTGATGACAACAGTGGTTAGCACTGCTGCCTCACAGCGCCAGGAAGGTGGGTTCAATTCCTGGCTCGGGTCACTGTCCATGTGGAGTTTGCACGTTCTCCCTGTATCTGCATGGGTTTCCTCTGGATGCTCCACTTTCTTTCCACAGTCCAAAAGATGTGCTGGTTAGATGAATTGGCTGTGCCAAAGTCTCCCTCAGTGCACCCGAACAGGTGCCGGAGTGTGGCGACAAAGGGATTTTTACAGTAACTTCAGTGCAGTATTAATGTAAGCCTGTTTGTGACATTAATAAATAAACTTTAAAACTTAATGCACAAGATGTAATGCACGAACATTCAAAGCGACCTGCCGCCTTTCATTCTGTTGCTCACTTGTGGCAATCATTCATGTTTGTCATCGGGTTGGTGAACCTCCTTTCACCCGTTGTCTGAAACCTCTCTATCCCCATCAGAATCTTTCCCTCTTGCCATTTTACCAAGGCCATTTTGCTCAGCGGTCCTCCTGAATACCAAACATTCACATTCTCCAACCTCCTGACAATCTCACTTAAAATGCAATTCACTCTGTTAATGGGCCTTCTGTGAGCAGGCATAGTGATTTGATCATGGACGTTTGATCAATGCTGGATATAAGTTGCGCTTGAAAGACCTCACACTTTTGTGCTGGACTTTGGGCTGAGCTTAGGTGAATTCTGCCGGAAAAGGCAGTGCAACTTGTGGTATTTATTAATTGTGCAATCTCAATAAACATTTAAAAAGCTAACTTGGTTTGTTCAAAACCTGATATGGAGAAACAGGTAATAACATATAATTCTAAGCATCTTATTGCATTAATAGTAATAGAAATATGTGTTGCTTTATTTTGTCTAAATGTTGGTGTTGCTAAGTATCAACACAGATTTATTGACACAAAATCAGAATGAAGTGGCCTTAGTTTGGAGCTTCTTACAGGCGAGTAGGAGACAGCATCATAACTTCTTAATTTCAGCCCACCATCTGCTCTCCCTGCAAACCAACTGAACCACTGCTTTTTCTACCTCACCTCTTTCACATTTTTCAATCCACTGGTCTCCTGCAAGATCTCTTGGTTTCCTCCCACAATCTAAAGATGTGCAGATTAGATAGATTGGCCACGCTAAATTGCCTCTTTGTGTCCTGGGGCCTAGAGGTTAGGGTGATTGACAGAGTATCTTATCCATGGCCAGAGAGTTGGTGAGACTGAATGGGCTAAGTGGCCTCTTCTACACTGTAGAAATTCTATGATTTAATTGAACCTCAGCCTTATTTTCTCAAATTTAAAAAAGGGTGGAATTGATGTCACTGTCCTTGGACTGCTAATCCACAGGGTTCAAATTCTACCAGAGCAGCTGCTGAAATTTGAATTCAATAAATACCATGAAACCACCGTCAATTACCTTAAAACCCATCGGTTCATTGATATCCTTTAGGGGAGGAATGTGCCAACCATACCAGGTCTTGCCAACATGTCATTCCAGGTCCACAGCAAGGAGGTTGACTTTTAAATGATCTTGGAAATGGCCAAGAAAGCCGTTCAGTTCAAGGGCAATTAGGGATGGGCAAAAAATCCTAGTGAAAGCAGCAATGTTCACATCTTATGAATGAATAATTCTAAAAAATACAGCCACAATGTCCACTGAAGCGATTGCATTCCTTTCCTGGAGTATCTCTTTTTCTAACAAGAGCCATGTTGGCTACACTTGCCACAGTTGAAATGTATAATTATGTGTGGCTGGGGGTGAACAGTGCTGGGGGTGGATTGTATGGAAATGCGATGGTGATTCAATTTTGGATGTTTAAGTGGCAGTGAACAGTGCTGGGGATGGATTGTGTGCGGATGCGATGGTGATTCAATTTTGGATGTTTAAGTGGCAGTGAACAATGCTGAGGGTGCGATGGTGATTCAATCTTGGATATTTAGGTAGCATTCTAAACAGTGAGACCTGGTTCATGGGTGTGACCTGAGGCCTGGGACTAAACAGCCATCTCAAAAATCAGTTTGTTTTTTTTCCAAAAGTACATACTGAAACATCTGCAATGTCCTTGATAAAAGGAAGCCTGTATTGACACGGCCAAAATTGACATTGAATTGTAGACGACCCAAGGTGTGATCTTACCTGCTGGTCACACCATGGTCCCACTGCAGCGAGGTCAGAGAGTTTGGCGATCAGAAGCAGGATGGGAAAATCCCGCTGGCATAAATGGTGGAAGATTCTGGCCTCAGTCTTTTCTGATGACATTACTGCTTAAAAGGATGCACAGGAGCGAATATGAGAACCATTTCGCAGTTCTTGATTTGATTTGCTTTATTATTGTCACATGTATTAGCATACAGTAAAAAGTATTATTTCTCGTGCACTACCCTCAAATACACTCAAGCATGATTGCAGGAGAATTAGCAGCCTTGCTTTGAATTTTCAAGGGCAGCTAGGGATGGGCAATAAATGCTGGCCAGCCAAGCCATGCCCATGTCCCACAAATGAATAGAAAAAAAATTATTGTCACATGTATTAGCATACAGTGAAAAGTATTGTTTGTTGCGCATTATTCAGACAAAGCATACCATTCATAGGGAAGGAAGGGGGAGAGTACAGAATGTAGTGTTTCAGTCATAGCAAGGGCATAGGTAAAAAATCAACTTAATGTGACGTAGATCCATTCAAAAGTCTGACGTTAGCAGGGAAGAAGCTTTTCTTGAGTCAGTTGGTACGTGACGTCAGTCTTTTGTATCTTTCTCCCGACAGAAGGTGGAAGAGAGAATGTCCGGGGTCTGTGGAGTCCCTAATTATGCTGGCTGCTTTTCTGGGGCAGCGGGAAATGCAGACAGAGTCAATGAATGGGACGCTGGTTTGCATGATGGATTGGGCTACATTCACTACATTTTGTAGTCCCTTGTGGTCTTGGGCAGAGCAGGAGCCATACCAAGCTGTGATACAACCAGAAAGAATGGTAAAAGTTGGTGAGATATTCTAAGGTAATTATATAACAGTTCCAAAATAAAATTACAGAGAAATTAAAATGCATTGGATTTTCAAATTGCTTGCTTGCTGTGTACATACAAGCAAATGATTAGGTGGAATTTGCACACTCTAGTCAATGTAATGCCAGTCAGCGGGACAGGGGTGATTCATCCACGTATACTTTCATTTAGCAGAAGTGACATTGTCTTCACTCCCCGTATTAAGTTGTTCAGTTTGATTCCCATCCCCATGAATGTGATACTCACTAAGATGAGTTGGTCTTAGGAGTTCTGCTGCAATTATTTGCATTGAACTGGAATGCTGGAGTAAAAGCAAAATGCTGTAGCTGCTGAAATTTGAAACAAAAAGGGAGAATGCTAGGAAAACTCACCCAGTCCAGTGAAGAACAAAGAAAGATTACAGCGCAGGAACAAGCCTCCAAATTCATGCAACATTTGTAGGAAGGAAAAGCAGAATCTGTATTCTCTCCAGCATTCTCTATAGAGTACCAGAGACCCGTGCTTAAAAAAAGATACATAGGATTTTATAATACCAAAACAGGCGATTCAGCCCAGCTAATTTATGTGGTCTAAAATATTAGAATAATAATACTATCCTAATAGAATAGACAGTATTAGAACCATAGAAACCCTACAGTGCAGAAGGAGACCATTTATGGCCATTGAATCAGCATCAATTCTCCGATTGGACATATTGTTCAGGTCCTCTCCATCCCTGTATCCCCACAAATTTACCCTGCTAATACCCCTAACATTTTGAGACATTAAAGAGCAATTTAGCATGGCCAATCCACCTAACCTACATACATTTGGACTATGGAAGGAAACATTCTTTCAGATTAAATGTAGAGGCTTACAGTTTTGCAATGAACAGTGATAAGTCTGAGGATAGGCATTATAGAAACCAGCAAAGGACCGCCAAAAAGTTGAAAAAAGGGGGAAAAAAAGAACAAAAGTAAACTTGCCTAAAATGTAAAAACAGATTGGAAGAGAATTTATAAATTTATAAAAGGAAAAGAGTAGCTAAAGTAATTATGGGCCCTTAGAAGCAGAGAAGGTGTAAAGTAATTCCTTAAGATATACTTAAGTCTGCAGGATTTATTCTCTGCATGCAAAACCATAACTGGAACATGTATTCCTCGAGTAGCTTTGAGAAATTATCATTGGGAATAAGGAAATAGAGGCAGTGAAGAAATATTTTGGGTAGATTTCTGCAGCACCCACCCACTTCCAAAAGGTTTTCTCATGGCAGAGGCAGCTCGCCATCGGCAGGTTAGGTTGATTGGCCATGCTGAATTGCCCTTTAGTGTCGCAAGATGTGTAGGTTAGGGGGATTAGCAGGGTAGATACGTGGTGTTATGGGGACAGGGGCTGGGTGGGATTGATATTGGTGCAAGATCTCTGGTCCTAGCAAAATTGGTGGCAGTTTCCATTCCTCGCCTGCTGGGGAGTGTGCGGTGGTGATTGGTTTCAGCAGGACTGGAATATCCCGCTGGCAGAAAGGGCTGGAGAATTCTATCCTTTGTGTTTGTCTTCACAGTAGCTGGCACAAGTTACATTTCAAAAAATTGACAATAACCGAGAGGCTAAAATGGTGAGGAAATTAGGAAAAATAATTTCAGCAGTGATCAGGCATTGGAGAAGTTTGACAAATTCCTGGGATCTTATGACCTGACATCTTGGATTCTAAAAGAGATAGCTGCAGAGGTAATCAAGGTATTAGCTATGAATTTCCAAAATTCCTTAGATCCAGGAATAGTCCCAACGAGATTGGAAGCTGAAAAATGTTACACCACTTTTCAAGGAAGGAGGAGAAATGATGTACAGGCCGGTTAGTCTTTGATGTGTTGTTTGGAGAATGCTATAATCTATTATGAAGAAAGTCTTAACAATTCATGAAGAAAAGCACATATGGGCGACATGGTGACACAGTGGTTAACGCTGTTACCTCAGAGCACCAGGGTCAGGTTCAATTCCTGGCTTGGGTCACTGTGTGGAGTTTGCATGTTCTCTTTGTGTCTGTGTGGGTTTCCTCTCCGTTCCAAAGATGTGCTGATTAGGTTGATTGGCCATGCTGAATTGCCCTTTAGTGTCCCAAGATGTGTAGGTTAGAGGGACACAGATTTAAGGTGCAGGGAAGCGAATACATAGGGGATGTTAGGGGTAAGTTTTTCACTCAGAGGGTGGTGAGTGAATGGAATCGGCTGCCGTCGGTGGTGGTACAGGTGAACTCGCTGGGGTCTTTTAAAAGACTTCTGGATGAGTATGTGGGAACTAATGGGACGGGGGTTATAGATAGGTCTGTGGCTTGGTAGGTATAGATGTGATCGGCACAACTCGTGGGCCAAAGGGCCTGTTTGTGCTGTGGTATTCTATGTTCTGTTAGCAGCGTACATACATGATGTTACAGGGACAGGGGCTGGGTGGGATTGATGTTGGTGCAGGCTAAATGAACCAAATGGCCTCCTTTTGCACTGTTGGGATTCTATGATTTTATTCAAGCAAGTCAACATCGTTAACTGAAAGGAAATTGTGTTTGCCAATTTTATTGGGTTTTTTTGAAGATGTATTAGTTTGTTCAATAAAAGGGAAGCTAGATGTAGAACATCCAAATTTCCAAAAGGCATTTGGTAAGGTTTTGCACAGACGGTTATCAGCTAAGGGCTCTTGAAATTGGGAGCAATATGTTAGCATGGATGGAGGTTTGTTTCATGGATAAGAAACGAAGTGTGCATAGGAACTGCTTGTTCAAGTTATCAGTCAGTGAGTAGTGGAATGACACAAGGATCGGTGCCAGGTCCTCAACTGTTTCCTGCCTATTCTGGTCGCCACACTTATCGGAAGGATGTGGAAGCTTTGGAGAGGGTACAGAGAAGATTTACCAGGATGTTGCCTATTATGGAGAGCATTGGCTACGAGGAGAGGTTGGAGAAACTTTTAAAGGGTGTCTTGACAAGTACATAAATGAGGTGGGAATAGAGGGATATGGTCCCTGGAAGCATCAGGGGCTTTTAGTTAAGTCAGGCAGCATGGTTGGTGCAGGCTTGGAGGGCCATAGGGCCTGTTCCTGTGTTGTAATTTTCTACGTTTTTTGTATATTAATGACTCAGATGAAGAGACAGAGTAATGTATCTGAGTTCAACGATGAAAGCAAACTAGGTAGAAACGTAAGCTGTTGGGAGGGCACACAGAGGCTAAAAAGACAGAAGAGACAGGTTAGTTGAGTGAGATGATAGATGGAGGAAATGTGGGTGGCATGGTGGCACAGTGGTTAGCGCTGTTGCATCACACCACCAGGGACCCAGGTTCAATTCTGGCCTTGGGTGACTGTGTGGAGTTTGCTCATTCTCCCTGAGCCTGCGTGGATTTCCTCTGGGTGCTCCAGCTTCTTCCCATAGTCCAAAGATGTACAAGTTAGGTGGATTGGCCATGTTAAATTGCCCCTTAGTGTCACGGGGACTATGGGTTATGGGGATAGGGTGAGATTATGGTTGGTGCAGACTCGGTGGGCCAAATAGCCTCCTTCTGCACTGTAGGATCCTATAAGAATAAGAAAGCAAAATGATTTTTAAAGGTGAGAAACTTGTAAAAGCTGGTGTTCAGAGAGACTTGGGTGTGCTGATAAATTTGCACGATGTGGAGCTGCCAGTGTTGGACTGGGGTAAACACAATAAGAAGTCTCACAACACCAGATTGGACTTTAACCTGACGTTGTGAGACTTCTCACTCAATAAATTTGCATGCAGCTGCAGCAATAGTTAGGAAGGCAAATGGCCTTTAATGCAATGGAATTGGAGAATAAATGTAAAGAAATCTTGCAGATCTTGTACAGGATTTGGTGAGACCACATTTGATGTACTATTTTCTGTATTAAGAAAGAATGCAATTGCATTGGACGCGAAGGTTGACAAGATTGTCCCTGGCACAAGAGAATTGAGTTATGATGAAAGGCTAGAAGATGAGAGATCTCAATAAAACCTATAAAATATTGAAAGGGCTTGATAGGGCTGACACTAGGAAATTGTTCTAATTGGTTGGTGAATCTAAAACACAGAGATACAGTCTCAGGGTAAGGAGCTGGCCATTTAGGACTGAGATGTGAAATTTCTTTATTCCAAGGGAATTCTGTAATCCAGAGTGTTAGGGGATGCTCCAATGTTGAAGAGACTTAAAGCTGAGATAGAAAGATTTGATCTTTCAGAGTATTAAAGGATAATGGGGAGCAATGGGGAAAATGGAGTATAAGCCCAAGGTCAACCATGATCATATTGAATGGCGGAGCAGGGCTGGATGGTATACTCCTGCTCCTACTTCTTATGTCCTTATTTTGGTGTTTATGCTGTGCACGAGCCTCATCTGACTGAACTTCAAGTCATCTGTATCAGCTCCCCTGTGTACTTATCCAGCTTCACTCGAACTGCATTAATGCTATTCACTTCAACGGTTCCATGTGGCAGCGAGTTCTGCCGATTAAAAACTCTCTTGCGGCATCACTGATTTAGCATATAGATGGTTATATTTTCAGATTGGCAAAGTTCAGGCTGACTAGATACATGCTTGTCTTCACTACCTTGGATGTTGTTTAAAATTTTATTCATTTAGTGTCGCAAGCAGGCTTACATTAACACTACAGTGAAGTTGCTGTGAAATACTCCAGTGCCTGGAGAACTTAGCATGGCCAATGCACCTAACCAGCACTTCTTTCAGACTTTATACTGGGCAGATATTATTGCCCACTTTAAAACAAGAAATAGAGGATTGCAGTGTGACATCAAGCTTTCATATGTGAATTCAGCAATTGGAAATTGTGCCTCAGAAAATTGCAGAGCTAGTTCCATCGATTTGTGGCAGTGCTCAAGTGAACTCCGGTCACGCTCCCTTTGAAAAATCTGCCCTGATGCTTCCATCTAAAATCCAGGCTCCAATTCCTGTGGCAGTGGTTAAGTGCTGAGTTATGCAGAGAGGGAAAATGCCAGATGGAATCAACATTAAGTCAGTGTCAGCTAAAGAAAGGAGGGGTTGTGTTTTAATTAACCTGGGTGAATCCTGGGACACATTTGGATCTTGGGAATGCACAAGACTGGACTGCACGATGGTACAGTGTTTATCGCCAGTGACCCGGGTTCGATTGCAGCCTCAGATCATTGTCTGTGTGGAGTTTGCACGTTCTCCCCGTGTCTGTGTGGATTTCCTCCAGGTGCTCCAATTTTCCTCTCACACTCCAAAGGCGTTCACAGGTTAGGTGGATTGGGTGTGCTAAATTGATCCTGGTATTAGAGGATTAGCAGGATAAGTATGTGGGGTTAGGGGAATAGGGCCTGGATGGGGTATTGTGGTTGATGCAGATCCAATGGGCCAAATGGACTCCTTCTGCACTGTAGGGATTCTATGAAAACATTGTGACTCATCTGGCTAAATTTGGGAATATGCTGAATATTCTTCAGTCACCTTGTACTAGAGAGGAGAAGACTATCAGCCAGAGTACACTGATTATTATTATTAAGACAGGCATAGCATTGAGGCCATTCAACCATCTGATGTGTACCAGCTCTTTGAAAGTGCTTTCTAATCAGTCTCATTGACCTGTCCTTCCCTTATAATCCTGCAATATTTTCCCAATTATCTTTTGAAAGTTAATTGCACCTCCTTCGAGCCAACTTTCAAGACAGTGAAATCCAGATCAAGCAACTCACTGAATAAAAACATTTCTTCTCATCTATTCCCCCACACCCCTCCCCACTGAATATTGAACTGCTTGTCAACACAATAAGACTCCCCCCCAAGAGTAGCCGGTCTGTATCCCAGTAGAATTAATTTGTTTCAAGTAGAAAAGGAACAATCTGGGGCAGAGGGCAATGAACCAAAAGAAAAGGCTGTTGGTACAGCCATCACTAAAGCTAATAAGGGCCTGAGTTTCACGATCTTCAATCAGAGGGAGAGCTATTGATTGTCATCAGGGTGTTTGGAAAGGTTTCTGAAAGCACTTGTAAAGGAGGAAGGCAGAAAGGGTAGATCAGCGGAGGTGGTGTTCACATGCCTCTGGCTTTGACTTTCAAATATGTAAAGTTCACTGTCGCTTGACAATATGTCAAACGGCACATCCTCAGGGCAAGACAGCAGGGTGCCTGGATCCATGAAAGAGGTGTGAAGCTTGGCATAATTATGACTAACTATTCCCCACATTATTAACTCGATAAATGTAAATTGCAATTATTAACCCTTCAGGGTCTGCAAAATAAAACCCCGCAGTGAAAACAAAACCAGCCAACTGCACTGTGTATTATCACTCACAAATGAGATGCAGCTTAGCTTACGTTTATCATCTGATCCTTTTGATCAAATTATATCCTTGACCTCCAGGGCAGCTCTGAAATGGAACCTTTATTTTGTGTTGCTGTGATTCTTCGGCAATTTTCAGCTGGCCAAGAATAATTTGCCAATAAATAGCTTTATAGGTGAACTCAATTAAAAGGGCACTATACAATTAACGTGCTTCATCAGTTCTGTGTTTTAGTATCACATTGTATGTGGAGTGCCTGTCATGTGGATAATACTTCATGTGTTTTAGATGCATTCTGAGTAGCTTTTGCTTTCTGTCAT
Organism: Sphyrna mokarran; assembly: GCA_024679065.1. Classification (NCBI taxonomy): domain Eukaryota; kingdom Metazoa; phylum Chordata; class Chondrichthyes; order Carcharhiniformes; family Carcharhinidae; genus Sphyrna; species Sphyrna mokarran. The sequence goes on from JAGIQG010000006.1 coordinate 24,005,677, forward strand.
CTGTAAAGTCTGTCACCTTTGAGATGACTAACAAGGGGAATTGGTAACAAAATCTTTTAAACCTGGCAGAATTAATGGGTGCTTTCCTTACTGGCCATTCATACCAGGGTCCCGCTGCTTTTGGCGTCCAGCCAAATCTCACTGCGGCGGGATGGGGAAAATCCTGCCAGCATGAACGCCTATAACATTCCGGCCAATTACTATTTTTTGAGGTGTATGGAATATTGGCTGGAATTTTCTAATCATTCACATCATGTTGCCACCCAAGTGAGGGTGGTGAATTTGGCTTTCAGAGAATTCCCACTGATGCTAAGGCTGGAAAGTTCCATCCGTGGTGTCACCTAGATGCAGGCACCTAGTAGTACCTGGTATTAAAACAGCCAGTTTAGTTATTGTGAGATTCATTTATAGCTGCCATTGCTGCAGCATTGTCCATTGCTTGGTTGGTCATCTGCACATACTACTGGAAACAAATGACGGAAATTGGTTTAAAGTTGTTCTATCCAGTGTTTTAGCTAGTGACCCCTTCAGGTTTATTGAAAGAGCAGGCGGAGGTTCTTTTGAGCCACTGTCAGAGTTGCTGCCTTTTGACAAATCAAACTGGAAGTATGTTGGAATGGGGCCATTACTTGACCTCCCAAATTAACATTGTCTATGATAAAAAATTGTGATTAATTATCCCAAACCTTTGATGCTTCCAATTGTAAGTCACGTATTCTGTGCCAGGTTTACATATATAGAAATGCCAACAAAATCCATCTGAAAGCCCTACTGCCCAATGAGGGCCATAAAGGTGCTTGAGAAATGCAAGGCTTTCTTTCTTGTTGACACTAATAAGTGCCCAAGTGAGGTTAATATTGACTCACTTTCTGGATTATTTTCTTGCTGCCTGTCTATAAGTATTTTCCCTCCAGTGACTGTGCCTTCCTGACAGCATGACAGACTCTGAATTTATCATAGGACGCCCACAGACAGACCCTTGTCTCTTCCCATCAATGCACCAGCACATAGCAGCTCTGGGCATGTGCTCAAACAAACTTTAAACTTCTTCTCACCATTTGCTTCGAAGGGTAGCTAAAAATGGGAAATTAATGTGGTCTGGCCTCAGCCTGAATGCAAAATCTGAATGAGCCCTTTCCAGCAATGTGTGTTGAAGAGGAGCAGAGTAAAATAATGGGATTGTTGGGTTTTTTTTCATCCTCATTCATCACTCCTGCTTCTAAATTACCCTAAATTTATAGAGGTTTCTATCTATCTCTTCCTGGTGACCTTGACAGGCAAATGATTATCTGCTGACTACAGTTTTAAAGAAGAAATTATTCAACTACAACTCTTTGTTTGTTTGACAGATTGTCTGCGCAGGATAAATATTTTTCAGTTTTCAAACAGTTGTTAATACGGGCTGTTTATTTACAGTATTGTTAGGCTATGGAAGACATCACGATCACGTAAGATTCTTGCAGTTTAGTTACAGGTCTGATCACCACATTTGGGTGGCGGCTCCTTGTGGGTGGTGAGATAGCCTCAATTCTCATTGATTTTATATTTAAAATATAGTATTGAGGCCCCCACTATCATCCCTGTCTCTGTCCTCCTCCGCGCCCCCCCCCCCCCCCCCCCCCCCCCACCCCCCATCACCCCCGGTGATGGATTTTTCTGAGTTAAGGTTTAAGCTTATGTTAACAGGGTTTGTTGGGAACCCTTACAGAATTACTGCAAACATTCTTCATGTACACACTGGTGCTTTGTGGCAAAACAATTGCACTGGATTGTCTTTTGGTGATTTGTTGGCAAGTTTTGCCGCAGAATGCCAGTTTTAAAAAAATTCTTTCACTGGATGTGGGCAATGCTGGCAGGACCAGCATTTGTTGTCCATCCCTAATTGCTGTGCAATTAAATGGCTTATTAGGCCATTTCAAGGGGCAGTAAATGGAGTCACATGTAGGCCAGACTAGGTAAGGGTGACAGATTTCCTCCCCTGAAGGACACAAGAGAATCAGTTGTTTTTTTTAACCGCGATTGATGACAGCACAGGTACTGTCGTTGAGGCTAACTTTCAAATCAGATTTTCTTCTTTGATTGAATTTAAATTCTACCAGCTGCCATGGCAGGATTTGAACACATACCCCCAGAGCTTTAGGTGGAGATGCCGGCGTTGGACTGGGGTAAACACAGTAAGAAGTCTCACTAGTTTTCGGAGCGTTGCTCCTTCGCCAGGTGAGTGGGGAGTTCTCCCCACTCACGTGACGAAGAAGCAGCGCTCCGAAAGCTATTGGCATTTGTTATCAAATAAACCTGTTGGATTTTAACCTGGTGTTGTGAGACTTCTTACTGTGTTTCCCAGAACATTAGCCCAGGCCTCTGGATTACTAGCCCAGTGACATTACCACTTCATCACTGTCTCCCTGTTTAGTATATGTCTAGTAATTGTTAGGGTACCTCAGCAGAAACCCCAAGGTATGTTATGAAGCCTGACCAGACCCCAAGTTTTGTTTATTTTGACATTGGTGTGCGGATAAGATGTTTCAATCCAGGTATGATTCCATTGACACATCCGGAAGCTTTTATTAAAACCTCTATTTAACAACACAGTTTAACTATAACAAATGAATCATCTCAATTTTTACTTACTTGTTAACAGTCCTAGCGTCCTTGAACACCTTTGGAGAGAGAGAGAGTCAGAGAGGCAGAGAAATATCTGTCTTCTCACAGCTCCCGAGCAGCAGGGTGTAGAGAGAGAGAGAAAGAGAGAGACCTATTGCTTCTTTCAGAACCAAGCAGAAACTGACATTTTTTTTCCCTGTAAACCCAATTCTTCCCATTAGCACACGGCTCTGTCCCTTCTCAATCAACTTAATCAAACCCTCCTCTGAAAACCCAGGTGAAAACAACAAAAATAAACATAAATACATTTATTCAGATTAAAACAAACAGCCATTAGTTAAGATCAATTATCAGTCAGAATTCTCAGCATGTGAACTGCCTGGTGTAGACAAATTGGCACAATATAAATGGATTTGAATTCTAAACATACTCCTTACAAAAAAATGATAAAAATACATTTCTTAAAGGCACAGTATTGTTTCGCGATGTATGGGAAGTGTATGGGAGTTAATCATAGTTTTTGTTTACTACCCAAACTAATCTTGACTAGAAATCTCTCTTTAACAATGATGAGAATTTGATTCAAATAGTGGAGAATGTCCAGTGTCAGACCAATCATACTTAGATCCCAAACTGCCAGTTTTATTGAAACTGCTAACAGAAATGGTTTAGGTGCAAAAGGGAGATGGTGGTCCTTTTGACTTTGGGGCCACATAGGACACAGCTGAGGGAAGCTGAATGAATCTGTTCCTGAAATCTGAACTGTACCTGATCTCTGTGAGAGTTTGAGGCTCTGAGAGTGCATGGTGGCACAGTGGTTCACCTCATAGGGACCCAGGTTCCATCCCCGGCTTGCGTCACTGTCTTACAGAGTCTGCATATTCTCTCTGTGTCTGCATGGGCTTCCTCTGGGTCTCCGGTTTCCTCCCACAATCCAAAAGATGTGCTGGGTAGGTGCATCGGCCATGCATTGAACTGGCACTGAAGTGTGGCGACTCGAGGATTTTCACACTAACTTCATTGCAGTGTTACTATAAGTCTACTTGTAACACTAACAAATAAACTTTAAACTTAAATACAAGAGGCGGTAAATGTTCCATTCTCTAGTACTTAAATGAACATAAGAACGGTTAGTGCTCAGCAAGCATCCTTTAGCCTTCAAACAATTTAACCCTTTCAGCAAAGATTTGACGTTCTTTTGATAAATCCAAAACACTTAGATGCTTCCCTATCTCAAATTATAAATAACAAACATGTCTAAACTCTGCCTTGCTGTAGGTCAATATGCATGCAAAATCTAGTTCAAATTGCCAGACTATATGTTTTGCATTCCCTAGTCAATGTGTGACAAGGCATTCAAACTCAGCAAACACACAGAGCTTTCTTTTTCACATGTCCCACAAATGAGACACCTGTACGCCATGTATTACAGGAAGATGGCAGCTCATAGTTTGGTTGCTGCATGATTTATAAGGCGTTTGCCCTAGTAGCATGCTCAGAGTACACGCAACATGTCTCATCATTAGATACAGCCTCTGGCTTTCACCGATGGAAACTTCAGTTCACGTTGAGATCAATGAAGGAAGATAATTGGTTTCTCTGTGACAGCGCTTGTTGCTCTCCAGTTAACCATTGTCAGCCGCAACCTATACAATGCATTGGAATGAAGGATCTCAATCTCCACATGCACCAACAGGTAGTTTGCGTCTGAGATTATTTAAAATTTGGAACTTCTTTGTTTCATGGTTATTTTTCTATTTTCTCTCCTCCCCATCTCTCCTCTCCCATTTCTTCGAACTTCAGCCGGGATGCAGACAGAGACTACAGACAGAGCCAGTGCAGACTTGACAGGCTGAATGGCCTCCTCCTGCACTGCGGGGTTTCAGTGATTCATTTGCACCTATCGCACAGGCAGATACCCAGAATTTAATCCATTGAATCCCTACAGTGCAGAAGGAGTCAGCACTGACCACAATCCCACACAGTCCCTATTCCTGTAACATTGCATATTTATTCTCCTAAATCCCCTGACATAAGGGGCAATTTAGAATGGTCAATGAACCTAACCTGCACATGTTGAACTGTTGGAGGAAACTGGAACATCTGGATGAAACTATGCAGACAAGGGGAGATAGTGACCTGAGACCGGAATTGAACCCGGGTCCCTGGCACCATGAGGCAGCAGTGCTAACCACTGTGCCACCAAGCCGCCCTAATCTATCTGAAAAGTGAAATGTCATGCATCTTGCAGCAGGCTCAGACTGAGGTTTCTTGATAAATCTGCAGAATTGCTCGTGAACTCTATAATTATCATAACTGACAAAATACTATCAAATGCTTCTCCCCCCTTCGCAGATGAAGTGAAGCTGAAGAAATGATGACACTGATGGATTTAATCGTTGTGGCTTTGCATATTCAGGAAGAAATGAGCTATTATTTTATTAGGAAAAAAAGCTTTGTAGTTTGGGCACCAGGTTAAATATAGCCCAGAGTGAAGGAATGACAGTCTTTCCTTGAAGAATCATGTCTAGAACTTCAGATCATTCTTGGACATGGAAGTTGTTTGAGAGATGAGGGTTGGGGTGGGGATGGGGAGTAGACAATGTAACATCCCCGTTTAGTGGGAGGAAAGGGGCGTCATGGAGGCACAGTGCTTCACGCTGCTGCCTTACAGAGCCAGAGATCCGGGTTTGATTCCCAGCTTGGACCACTGTCTATGTGGAGTTTGCACATTCCCCTGCCAATGACTACATGGGTTTCCTCCAGGTGCTCTGGTTTCCTCTCACAATCCAAAGATGTGTGGGTTAGGTGCATTGGACATTCTAAAGTTGCCCCTTAGAGTCAGGAACGCTGCCTGGATAAATGCATGAGATTATGGGGATAGGGCCTAGGAGGGATTATGGTTGGTGCAGACTCAATGAGCCGAATGGCCTCCTTCTGCATTGTAGGATTCTATGATTTGAGGAAAGGGATATATCATATAATGATAGAAGAGGTCACCCAACATTGTAGTGGGTAAGCTATTGGGCAGACGACAAATCGAAAAAGTAGAAACTCATTTAGAAAATCATGAAGAAAGGTAAGCTTACATATTTACAGTGTATTTCATAATCTCAGGATATCCCTGGGTACTGAACATGGTGGTACAGTGATTAGCACTGTTGCCTCACAGTGCCAGGGACCCAGGTTCACTTCCAGCCTCAGGTGACTGTGAGGAATTTACACATTCTCCCCTTGTCTGTGTGGGTTTCCTCTAGGAGCTCCAGTTTCCTCCCATAGTCTAAAGATGAGGTTAGATTGTTTGGCCATGCTAAATTGCTTCTCAGTATCTCAAGATGTATAGTTTAGGAGAATTAACGGGGTAAATATGCGGGGTTTTGAGGATAGGACCATACTCCATTGAAGAATCAGTGCAGACTTGATGGGCTGAATTACCTCCTTCTGCATTGTTCTGATTTCTATGACTTTACAGCTACTAAGTATAATTACTGTTATAATATAGGAATTGTGAAAGTCAATGTGTGCACAGTAAGCTCCCACAAACAGCTGTGTGATTCAGATTTGATATTGTTTTCTTGTAATATTACCTAAGATATTCTCTTATCCCTCTAAAAAGAAACTAAGGCCCAGAATTCTCCAACCTCGTCTGCAGCTGGGATTCTCCAGTCGCTCTGCAGCGAATGAAGTTCTGGCTGAGGACCAAGTTCTCCGTTCTCACTGGCAGTAGTGACAGGACATCTGACTTTGGAGAATTCCAGTCATAATTTGTTGTTGGAACAAACAAGAGGTTTGAATGGTGTGCATGAACTAGGCCTCAGATTTCCAGAAATATATATGCTGGCAGATTCACTAGACTGATATTAAGGTTAAAGGAGTTAAATGGTGAATACCAGTTGCGTAGAATAGGCTTGAACTTGAGTACAGAAGATTAACGGATGATCTGACCATCAGCACCCAAAGAAATTGTTTCTTTGCATTGAGCCTATCATCTTGAAGTTCTCCATTAGATCAAGGGAGCATCGTCGTAAAATTAAAGTGATGCCATTCAGGAATGATAACTTCATACAAAAGCTGGATGAAATCAGGAGTGTTCTCTCTTTAAATACTGTTGGGGGTTGGGGCTGTGGATGAATCGAAAATTTCAAAGGTAGGATGAGGAATGGATGGAGATGTTCAGTTATGTTTAGAAGAGTGATAAGTGACTTGATAGAAACTTTTAACATCTTGAGGGGGGGTTTTGACAGAGTGCATTTGGAGAGGATGTTTTCTCTTGTTGCAGAATCTAAAACTTGGGATGACTATTCGGAAGCAAGTTGTCACTTATTTAAGATGGAAATGAGAAGGATTATTTTTTTCTCACTAGGTTGTGAATCTCTGGAACTCTCTTCCTCAAAAGGCAGCGGAAGCAGTCTTTGAATATTTTTAAGGCACAGCAAGACAGATTCTTGATTAATAAGGAGGTAAAAATTTACTCGGGATAGAAAGAAATGTGGGTTGGGGTGACTATCAGATAAACCACGATTTTATTGAATGGCAGGCTCAAGGAACCAAGAGGCCAACTTCTGCTCCTAATTTATTGTTTATATGAGATTGGTAGATTTTTAGATTTAGCTAAGATGGCATGGAAGCAAGATGGGTGGAAAGCAATAAGAAATGGCCATGTTCTTGTGGAATAATCAGCACGGGCTTGGAGGGCTGAAGGGCCTGTTCCTATGCTCTAATGAGCTTTGTTCTTTGTTCTTGAATAGCGGAACAGGCTCAAGATGCTGAATGGTCTGTTTCTGTTCCTTGCTCTTTGCAGCACAACCCGGTGACCCAATGCACCCAGACACGGGCACAGCAATTTGAACACTTCTTGGGGTAATTTTCTGCTTTCCCTCATTGTGTTTACTCTCATTTAGCTGCCAGAATAAAGGCGGAAAATCAATGGTGTCATTAATTATTTAAAATATCATTCAACAACAAGGCAGCACAGGAGGAAATCACTCAGTCCACTGTGTTTACATCAATTCTTTTTGGAGCTGACCAGATATTCTCATTTTTCTGCTTTTTACCCAAAATCCTGTAAACGTTTCCTCTTGAAATATTTATCCGATTGTCCTTGGAAAGTATCCATCGAATTTGTTTCCACCTATTTTTCCAGGCAGTAAATTAAAGATCAGAATGACTAAATACCTTTTTTTAAAAAAGCATCTTATCTCACATCCCGTCCCTTTCCCAGTTGTTATAAGTCTGTGTCCTTCTGGTTACCACTGGAAACAGACTCTGCTGATTGAATCTTACCAAAACCTCACCGAGAGTCTGAACGCCACCTCTCTGCTATAAGGAGAACAACCCAAGCTTCTCCAATCTCCCCACAGAGCCGGGCGGCATAATGGCAGAGCACCTCACTGTGTCAGACACCCGGATTTGATTCCCAGCTTGGGTCTTTGTGCACGTTCTCCCTGTGTCCATGTGGGTTTCCTCCAGATGCTCAGGTTTCCTCCCACAGTTCAAAAGATATGCCGATTAGGTGCACTGGCCATGCTAAATTCTCCCTAAGAGTACGCGAACAGGCACCAGAGTGTGGTGATTTGGGGATTTTCACAGTAATTTCACTGCAGTGTTAATGTAAGCATACTTGTAACACTAATAAATAAACTTTATAAAAAAATTCATCATCTCTTGGTATCAGTCTCATAAATTGTTTTTGCACCCTCTTCACAGCCTTGACATCCTTCCTAAAGTGTGTTGTGCCCAAAAATAGGCACAGTGATCAAGCTGAGGCTAAACTAGAAACCAAAAGAGAAAATACTGAAAATTCTCAGCATGTCTGGCAGCATCTGTAAGGAGAGAAAAGAGTTGACGTTTTGCATCCAGGTGACCCTTTGTCAAAGCTAAAAGGCGTAGAAAGTGGGAGATATTTTATACTGCAGGGGGAGGGATTGAAAGATAAATCATAGCCACAGAAAGCAGGGGAAAAGACTGCTAATAGCAGCCCACAAGGAGAATAAGGAGTACGAATGGCCAAATGACAGAGAAGCTGTAAGCTGTGGCAGATGGAGACATTGGGGGAGGTGGGGTGAAGATGGACAAAGGTAGAATGTAGAAAAGAGAAAGTAGAGGGAGAAAAGGTAAGGCAAGGAGGATGAAGTAGGGGGAAAGAGAGTAACAGAACCAGCATCTTTTGAAGGTCTATTATCAATTCTATGCTTTTGTAGAGTAAGCATCTGTATATGAAGCCAAGAATCCCAACCTGTGCTGTTTAACAGACTCTTGGATTTGTCATACTATCCTTAGAAATGTGTATATATGCGCCCCTTAGGGGCTCTCTGCTCCTTCTCCAATTTAAAATTGTACCATCCTGTTCGTATTGCCTCACCTCAGTCTTCCCAACAAAGTATATCGCTCCACACATCAAGCATTAAGTTTCATCAGCCAACTTCTGCCCGTTTCACCAGTCTACCTATATTCTTCTCAAGTTGTTATTGTCCTTTATATTGCTTGCTACATTTCCAAATTCTGTATTATCTTCAAACTTTGAAATTATTCTGTTTTACTCAAGTCCACATCATTATGATGTATCAGAACAGCAGTGGTCCAAATACTGACCATTAATATGATTTTGATTTGATTTATTATTGTCATAAATCAGACTGGGATGTGGTGAAAAATGTTTTTCCTTGCGCACTCTACAGACAAAACATATCGTTCACACAGTGCGTGGGGGAGAAGGAAAAGAGAGGGTGCAGAATATAGTGTTACAGTCATTGCTAAAGTAAAGAGAAAAATCAGATCAAAGACCAAATAAAAGTGTCACACATGAACAGGCCCTTCGCCCCTCCAAGCCTGTACCAATCATGATGATCTTTGTAGCCCAATCCAGCATACAAACCAGCCTCCCATCCATTGATTTTGTCTACACTTTCCACTGCTTTGGCAAAGCAGCCAGCAAAATTGAAAACTCCACAGTCCCAGTCATTCTCTCTTCCACCTTCTTCCTTCGAGAAAAGGATACAAAAGTCTGAAGTCACGTACCAATCAGTTCAAGAATAGCTTCTTCCCTGCTGCTGTTAGACATTTGAATGGACTTACCTTGTATTAAGTTGATCTTTCTCTACACCTTAGCTATGACTGTAACACTACATTCCGCACTGTCTTGTTTCCTTCTTTATGAATGTTATGTTTTGTCTGTATAGAAGCAAGAAACAATACTTTTCACTGTATGTTAATATTTGTTGCAATAATAAATCAAATCAAATCAAATTAAGGAATAAACCTTCTCCCCTTACTCAGACCGTAACCCTCTATTCCTCCCTGTTCATGTACCCAACCAAATACCTCATAAATGTTGCTAATGTGTCTGTTTCCACCATCTTCTCTGGCAGCACATTCCAGGCACACTCTGCGTGAAAAACCTCCCCCACACTTCCCCCCCCACCTCTTAAACTTCCCCCCCTCACCTTGAACGTGTGCCACTTATTATTGACACTTCCATCCTGGGAAAAAGGCTCTGATAATCCACCCTGTCTGTGCCTCTCATAATTTTGTAGACCTCTATTAGGCCTTCCTTGATACAAGGTAGGTCCTTCAAAAGTCTGATGGCAGCAGGAATGAAGCTGTCCTTGACTTGGTTGGTTTGTGATCTCAGACTTTTGTATCTTTTCCCCAATGGAAGAAGGCGGAAGAGAGTATACTTGGGGATGTGTGGGGTCCTTGATTATGCTGGCTGCTTTTCCGAGGCAGCGGGTGTGGACAGAGTCAATGAATGGGACATCACTGCATATTCCTACATTCTAAGAACAACTATTCACCATCATTTGCTACTTTCTGCCTCTCAGCTAATTTCATATCCACGCAACCACTGCCCCTTTAGTCCCAAGGTCTTCACTTTTGTTAACACATCTTTTAAATAGCACTTTATCAAATGTCATTTGAAAGTCCACATATCCAGCATCAGTGGGAGATTGAGGGCATTTCTCACCTCAACCCAGATGGACAACCCATAGTTCATTTATTATGAGTACAAGTTTTGAGTATTGACTTTTTTTTAGCAGGAAAAACAAATTAACTTGCTTAATAACTCTTTTAATAAACTCAAAATGAGCATTGCACTCCAATAGAAAATTAGATTAATTATGAATCAGTACGATAAATCATAACCTATATACAGGATATCAACCCTTCAAGAATATAGGTTAATTGTGATAAATTAATTGAAAACCTATTAGCTTAAAACTAATTTTCCATTGAACTAAATTTAAAGAGACTTTAATGCCTTTATTTTATTATCCTTTTATGTTTGATTACAATTATTTTTAAAATCAGTTTCTCAGTCCAGATTCTCACTCCGCATGTCTCCAGTTTTGGGGCTTTTTGGCTCTTTCTCCCTCAGATTTATTGTTCTGTGTTTCATTCTCTTTCTGTATTGGCCCTTCAAAATCTCCGAATCCGTTTCTCTGGATTCAACTTGATCTTGATCCTTAAGAAGCCCACCTTGCCACCTTTTTTTGAATCTCTCAATCTTCCTCTGCTTCTTCAGATCCTCTCCCTTTGGAATTATAAAACAACTGAGTGCTTGCGCAAGGAAGGAGGCCATTTGGCCGTCAGTTTCATGCTGGCTCTCTGGAACAGCAGCTTGTTTAATTCCACTCCCCCATCTGTTCCCTCTCATCTAACATTTTGTCTTTAGATAGTTGCCCAGTACCCTTTTGAAAGATGCAGGGCGTGATCTTACCTGCCCTGCCGTTCATGCAACACTCCGGCTGCAACGAGTTCGGATAATTTGGCAGGCAGCCAAATCTTCATTCACTGCAACGGGATGGGAGCAACCCACCAGCGTGAACGGTGATAAGATTCTAGTTGCCACCTTATCTGCTCCATCATATTCCCAAGCAATGCAATATCCTAACCACTCTCTGTGTAAAAAGAAAGTTTTTCATCAGGTCATTGTCACGTGGATTGACTCTGTCTAACACTTCCTGCTTCCTCAGGAAAGTAACCAACATAATTAAGGACCCCACGCACCCCGGACATACTCTTTTTCAACTTTTGTTGGGGAAAAGATACAGAAGTCTGAGGTCACGTACTAACCAATTCAAGAACAGCTTCTTCCCTGCTGCCATCAGACTTTTGAATGGACCTACGTCACATTAAGTCAAACGTTCTCTACACCCTAGCTATGACTGTAACATTACGTTCTACACTCTTTCCCTCTCCATTATCTGTAGAGCATGCAAGAAGCAATACTTTTCACTTTATACTGATGCATGTGACAATAATAAATCAAATCAAAATCAATTGCCTTAAAACTTGTGCACTTTGGTTCTTGACACTCCCACTAACGAGAACAGTTTCTTCTTGTCTTCTCTGCTCAGATCTCTCGTAATTTTGAACATCGCTACCAAAACACATCTCAATTTTTTGCTTTTCTAAAGAGAAGAACCCAAACTTGTCCAAACTATCTGCAAAATGGAAGCCCATTGTCACTGGAATCATTCTCAGAATTCTTTCCTGTACCCTTGCTACAGACTTCACAATCTTTCCCCAAATGACGTGGGTGGAATTGAGATCTAACCAGTGTTTCACAAACCATTCATTACAGGGGTTATATACCTGAAAAGAAAACCTGAGCATGTCCCACTTCCATCAAGCCAAGCCCCAGCATGAACCGATAAATTCCGCAAGAGGGGAATAAAACACTCAACGCTGGGGAAGGGGGCTGAAGGGGCAAGGATGATAAGCTATGTTTTACTGAGAGATGGATGAGGAAGAGGGCCTTGACTTCAAAGTTACACACCTCTAAAGTTTAAAGTTTATTTATTAGTGTCACTGATAGGCTTACATTAACAATGCAATGAAGTTACTGTAAAAATCCCCTAGTTGCCACACTCTGGCATCTGTTCGGGCACACTGAGGGAGAATTTTAGCATGAGCAATGCTTCTAACCAGCTCGTCTTTCGGACTACAGGAGGAAACCGGAGCACGCGGAGGAAACTCACGCAAATATCGGGAGAACGTGCAGACTCCGCACAGATAGTGACCCAAGTCCGGAATCAAACCTAGGTTCCTTAATCTTACTCTACTATTTAAGACAAGTGACAGAGAGAAACATTATGGGTCAGATTGCCTCACATTGATGAGAAATTGCAGATGTGGTGAATTAAGGATACAATGATTGACCTTCCTGCCATCATAAAGTCAGAATTGGGGATGTTCACGAATTCTCACACAATGTTTAGCACCATTCATACTCTTTAAATGCTGAAGCAGTCCCTGACCATATACCAGGACCAGGACAATATTCAGGCTTGAGCTGACAAGTGGCAGGTAACATTTGTGGTACGCAAGTGCCTGGCAATGACCATATCCAACAAAGTGAACCCAACCATTTACCTTTGACATTCAATGGCATTACCATCATTGAATCCCTCACATTCCAAGAGTTACCATTAACTGGAAACTGGACTAGCCATATACAAACTACAATAGCAGGTCAGAGATTGCAGAGAATAAATAATCTCCTGACTACCCAAAGCCCTATCCATCAGCTACAAGACACAAGCAGGGAGTGTGATGAAATACGCTCCACTTGCTTGGATGAGTGCAGCTCCAATAACACTCAAGAAGCTTGATACCATCCAGGACAAAGCAGCCCGCTTCATTGGCATCCTATCATTCAACATCACTTTCTCCACTGTAACAGCTGTGGCTACTGTTTACTCCAGATGGACTGCAGCAACTCACCAAGATTCCTTCAGCAGAACCTTTCAAACTTTACTGCCTAAAAAGACAGCAGGTAAATTGGATCACCACCCACCTGCAAGTTCTCCTCCAAGTCGCACACCATCCTGACTCGGAAATATATCCCCATTGCTGAGTCAGAATCCTAGAGCTCCCTCCCTAAACAAGTTCAAGATGAGGGGGGCAAGGTTCAACACAGATACGTTCAGGGGGAGGTATTTTACACAGACAGAGGTGGGGGCCTAGAATGCACTGCCAAGCAAGGTGGTTGAGGCGGACACAATGGTATTGTTTAAGACTTATCTGGATAGCCACAGGAACAGACTGGAAATAGAGAGATACAAATGAATGATCTAGTTGGGCGCATGAGCGGCACAGACTTGGAGGGCCAAAGGGCCTGTTCCTGTGTTCTTTGTTCTTTGTTCTTTGTTCTAATATCTTCATACATGGACTGCAACAGTTCAAGAAGGCAGCTCACCATCACCTTCTAAGGGGATTACAGATGGACAATAAATGCTGGCCAAGCCACATTCCATGAACAAATGAAAAACATACATTAGAAAACTTCTATCAGGCTGGGAAAAGCCCGCATGGATTAATGAAAGGTCATTCATTCCTGGCAAATCAGACTGAATTTTTTTGAAAAGAGGATGAAAGCAGTGGACAGGGAAATGTCTATTGATGTTACTTAATGAACTTGATGGACTTCCAGAAGGCATTGGATATAGCCTTTCATGAGGAGACTGTTCGTCAAAATTAAGGCAACTGGCATTAAATGTATCACTAATGCGGCACTTTTTTAATGAGGAAAGGCTAGAAACAGTGCAGGACCAAAGAGGTGGGATACAGATGCACAGATCGTGAATGTGTCATGAATAGGTATGGAAAGCCCTTTATGTCGTAGAATCCCTACGGTGCGGAAGGAGGTCTTTCGGCCCATCAAGTGTTCACCGACCACAGTCACATCCAGGTCCTATTCCTGTGACCCCACATATTTACCCTGCTAATCTCTCTGACACTAGGTCAATTTAACATGGCAATCAACTTTATTCGCACATCTTTGGACTGTGGGAGGAAATCAGAGCACCCGGAGGAAACCCACACAGACATAGGAAGAATGTGCAGATTCCACACAGACAGTGACCCGAGGCTGGAATTGCACATGGGTCCCTAGCACTGTGAGACAGCAGTGCTAACTATTGTGTCCTTATATTGAGAGGACTGCACAAGAAAACAATATTGGCTGGTGTTTTAAGACCTTGTTCGGGCGAAGCTCATAAAATCCCACCCCGATGCCAACGGAGAATTCCATTCTGCGAGCCTTGGGAAGAATGTGTCGTTAAAATTTCTGGCAATTGACTTTGGAAGGAGTGCAAAGTAAGCTTACTGCAATAATGCTCCTGGAATCCAATGGTTAATTTCTCTGAGTAGAGATTAGAGCAAGACATTGTTATATTGCTTGAAATTTTGAAGTTTAAAAGGTTTAATTGAAATTTTCAAGATTACAGGGGAACAGAGAGGATAAATGTGGATAAATTCTTTCTGCTAGTTGGGATCTATTGCTAAAATATGAAAAACAATGAGGGCTTTTGGCATGATAGTCAGAAACACTTCTTCACATAAACACTGTCATCTGCAAATGGTAATTTATACTAGACCAACTACTAATTTCAAATCAGAGATTGATTGGATTTTTTAGAACATAGAGTTCCTGCAGTATACAAGGAGGCCTTTCAGCCCATCAAGTCCGCACTAACTCTCTGAAAGAGCATCTTACCCATGCTTCCCCCCCGCCCCCCACTAATTCCATAACGTTGAGCATTTACCATGGCCAATCCACCTAACTTCTCATAGAATCATAGAATCCACAGTGCCGAAGGAGGCCATTTGGCCCTTCAAGCCTATATCGACAACAATCCCACCCAGATCTTCTCCCCATAACCCCTATATTTACCATCCTAGTCCCCCTGACACTATTGGCAATTTATCATTGCCAATCAGCCTAACCCACACATATTTGTATGCAAAGACGCAATTCAACATGGCCAATCCACCTAACCTGCATATCTTTAGACTGTGCGAGGAAATCAGAGCATCTGGAGCAAATCCACACAGACACAAGTTGAATGTGCAAACTCCATACAGGCAGTCACTCAAGGCCAGAATCGAATCCTGGTCGCTGGTGTTGTGAGACGGCAGTGCTAACCAATGTTTTAAGATCATTAAGGGTGAAGAGACAAAGACATTTGTATGGATTCAGGTCACAGAACAGCTTCGATCTCAATGAATGGCAGATCAGGCACACTGGAGTTATGGAGGGGACTGGAAGTGACCTGCTCCTGTTCCTATGTTCCTAAACACTCTAACCCCAGCGCAGCACTCACAATTACCATACACAGCTGAAAATTGTTCCGTTTTCCTTTAAGTGTTCTGTATTTCTCCAAGTGATAACAAATTGTTTTTCCAGTGATGGCACAAGGCATTTTATATACTCTTTTCATTATGAGCCTTTAGAAGTAGCCAAATGGCATTATTTAATGTTTTGTCATTCATTACCTCAAATTGTTCCTTACTGCTGCTGACATGATTACATATGAGGGAGAAAGGAATCAAAGTTTGTGCCAAAAAAATATTAGGTGAAGATAGGTGAGAGGAGGCGATGGCCTAGTGGTGTTATTATTAGACTATTAATCCAGAAGCTCAGCTAATATTCTAGGGACCCAGGTTCAAATCCTACCACAGCAGTGGAAATTTGAATGCAATTTAAAAATTCTAGGATTAAGAATCTAGTGACCATGAAACCATTCTCAGGAAAAATCCACCTGGTTCACTAATGTCTTTGGGGAGGGACATCTACCCTCTTTATCTGGTCTGGCCTACATGTGACTCCAGAGTCACAGTAATGTGGTTGATTCTCAACTGCCCTTGGGCAACTAGGGATGGGCAATAAATGCTGCCCAGCCAGTGATGCTAAAGTCCCACAAATCAAAAAAAGGAAGACTTATGTCTTGGCAGAGAGCTATTGTGTCAGATAGCCTGTATTTGTGCTGTACATTCTATCATGCTATAAAGAAGACAAAAATGGGGCTGAGATTTATGGGGCATCGTGGTCCCTGCTCTCCCAGCTGAAACACTGGGGCTGTTACCACCAACTACCTCACTGTCTGCCCTGCAGTGACTGAGCGTTGACTTCCACCCCTCTCTGATGGAATTGAGCAGAAGTGCTCACATTCCAGCTGCACAGACCGTTGTGATGTTCATGGCTGGAACTGCAGCAGTCCCACCATGTCAAGTAGCCCAGATATGTCTTGAATCAGGGGTCTAAGTGAGGGAGGTGTGGGCAGGTTCAAAAGGTTTGAGAGGAGTGCTTGATGGGGGAATAATCTGGTGATGGGGAGGGTGTTCTTGATGCATCCAGGAGGCCCCCAAATTAAGTTTGTGCCCCTGACCCCAATGGCCCCCCAACCCAAATTCTCCTTGTCCTTCAGCAACCCACACAGTTACTGCTGCTGGATTTCACAGTTGGCACTGACCATCCCCATTACAAGTGAAATATCAGAGGGGCTGGGAGGAGGTCCTTAATTGACCCTAGGGTGGGCACACTGCTTCCTGTTTCCTCCATAAAACGTTAGCCCGGATTCAGGCAGATGTATAGGTGGATGATGGGGCAGCTACGCGCAGTATTTTACAAGGCCCATTGCCTTCATACTTGCTGCTGGAGGAGCATAAAATCAGGCTCCTGCTCTTACCGTCATTTAAGATGGAATTGGATGGCACTGCGGGTTTTATCTTTGGAGAGTGAAGCCAGTCGTTTAATCCCAGAAGCAAAGCCTGAGCCACCTCATGAGTGGAAATAACTAACGTGTCGAGTTGTCATCTCCATTGCATTCCATTTGTAACGCATGTGTGTACACAGCACACAGCAATAATTTTCATCGGACTTCTGAGAAATCGCATAAAGCGCTGGCGACATCATTACCTCAGTGTGCAGCTCGACTGGAAATATGATCTTTCTTACCCGCAGCCATGAAGGAGCAATAAATAAGTGGATGTTTCTAGGCAGTGAGGCATGACAAATATCGCCACAAACAAAGCTGTCTCTGGAACACCTCAGTGAGGCAGGAATTGTGGATCGCCCTGACAAGTGGCAATAATTGCCACAACACATCACCCAAGCCACTGGTTTTGAACCTTGCATGTATATCGAACGTATCTTTTATTCGGCTCCACAAGTGAGGAGATTTGTAAACCAAAACGGCACCAGTAGTCTCTAACCACACAGAGCGTCGCAGTGGCATTGTTGTATTTCCTTTTAACCTGAATGACACCTTTGCTGCAGAAAACAACTCGTTCAAACGCAGTCTATGTCTTTTTTCAAAAAAATGTATGCTTAGTTCCCTGATTGCTGTTTATAATGCTGATGGTAAATGCTTCCCCTGACTTCCTTTAACATTTTATATCTCATTTCTGCACATAGAAAATTAGCAAAGCAGGCAGTTCTTGAAAATGGGCATGACAACCTTATAGAGATGGATGTTTTTACTCCACCGTGTCACGATGGGAGTTACGGGGACGGGTACGTCATTCCGAAAAATTCCAGCAGTCAGTGACGCGAGCTGTCAGCGCAGAGTCCTGTACATTAATGTAACAGGAGAGCCAACTATAATTTCTTCAATAAATTCTTGAATTTTGTTTTCTCGTTGATGGCGTTTGTGAGCCCGGAGACCTTTTTTCTCTGATTTCTCTCGAGTACAAACAGGCTAAATTACTGACCATGGAAACATTTTGTAAAGAGGTAATAAAGGAAATCACTCGTCCGGCTGCCTTGTGACAACTCCACTTCCCGGCCACCCAAGCTGACTGCTAGTGTACAATAATGACCAATAAACCTGTGTTAGCAATTTTAACCTTTTTTTGCTTCAATCGTTGTAATCGGCTGTTTACTTTCCAATTTCTTTTCCCCATCCGTGATTTATTTGCTGTGCAAAATGAAGTCTAGTTTGGAGGTGAGGTGGCGGGGGGGATGGGGGGAGGGTGGTAAGGCTGGGGAGTGTTATTCTCTAAATAAGTCATTGTAAGAATCCTTTAATTCAGACGGCCCCAGCATATTGCTCTGCTGTTAGCATATTTGTTCCCAACATGATTGGAATTGTAAACGCCAATGTGGAGGAAGCATGGCCATGATTAATCGTAGAATCTCTATAGTCCAAAACGAGATCATTTGGCCCATCGAGTCTGCACTGCCAACAATCCCACCCAGGCCCTATCCCCATAAACCAACATATTTACCCCTACTAACCTCTCTCAATCCCTACATTATAGGGGCAATATAACATGGCCACCCAACATAATCTGCACATCTTTGGATTGTGGAAGGAAACTGGAATGCCAACACAAGGAGAACTCCACAAAGACAGTCCCCCGAGGCCGGAATTAGACCTCTGTGGCGCTGTGAGGCAGCAGTGCTAACCACTGTGCCACCACTGTGTTGGAGGAGGAGCTTTTTCTTGTGACAGGTACATCCTGTTGGCACGGTGGTATGGTGGCACAGTGGTTAGCACTGCAGCTTCACAGCTCCAGCTGTTGGTGTTCAGTTTCTGCTTTGGGTCACTGTCTGTGTGGAGTCTGCATGTTCTCCCTATCTCTACGTGGATTTCCTCCAGGTGCTGCGGTTTCCTCCCATAGTCCAAAGATGTGCAGGTTAGGTGCATTGGCCATACTAAATGGCCCTTAGTGTCCCTGGATGTGTAGGTTAAAGGGATTAGCAGTATTAATGCTAATACTTTCCCCACTCTAGTCTGAGATCCCACTCCTCATTTACCTTGGCCACTTTGATAAGGACTTGCTCATTTTTTTTCTTCAAATGATCAGTGGTTGCTGATTCGAGTCAGAATATAACCTCTGATTCCCTGCCTTCCTGGCCACGAACTGGGCAACAGAGATACCATAGAGTTCCATGATAGGGCCTAAATGAGATTGTTACCATTGCAGACTCGGTGGGCTGAATGGCCTCCTTCTGCACTGTAGGGATTCTATCATCTTCATGGTGCTTCAATGCAAACTTCCAGAACAGCCAGACTGTGTGAAGGAAAACAATGGGGATATTTGGCAAACTTCCAACAGAGAGGGAGCTTGCTGGTTTTCAAATCATCCAACTGGAGGTTTGGATCTGATTGTCCTAATCGAGGTGGGAAATGGGAGGCAGGACTGATCCCAGCTCACGTTCCCTGTCGCTAGGCTGCTGGGCAGCAGGAATTTCATGGGACTGGAGTTATGATAACTCTGTCACCCAGTTTGTGGCGGGGGATCAGGGGTTCTATTCTGACTCAAATCAGCAACCAATGATCATTTAAAGAAAAAAAAAGAGCAAGTCCTTATCACAGTGGCTGAGGTAAATGATAGGCGGGATCTCAGATTAGAATGGGGAAAGTTTAGTTGTCAAAATGCCATAGCTTTGTTTCTGAGGTGAAATTTCCCATCTAGCAGACGAACTCAGCATGCCTAGCTAATGAGGTGGGCGACCTCAAATTTCCTGTGCAGCACGCCTCCCCCTCCTTGGGAAAGACAGCAAAGTCAGGAACTGAGGCGCCAGGCCAGCATGTGAGCCGCAGACACCACTTTCTTTGTCGTGCCACTTCTGTCCCATCCCTACTCAAGCCAGGAAAGTTTGTGTAATTGTAGGATATTCAACCAGGAGTTTGAGGTTCCAATCCTCTTCCCCTCGTCAGCCCCATTGTAAAATTCCAGGATGGACGATTAAGTTAGCCGTTGGGCTGCATTCCACCTGATTTCCTGGAAATTGAAGAAAATTGCAGTTGGAACATATTCAGGATTACATACTATTGCACCTGAGTTAGTGAAGAAACATTGACATTTTTAAATGGTCAACCATCATAACTGCCCATGCTCACGCTTCATAGAATCCCTGCAATGCAGAAGGAGGCCACTTGGCCCATCGTGTCTTTACCTGCTGTCTGACAGGGTACCTTCCCCAGGCCCACCATCCCATTGTATCTCCATAACCCTACACATTTACCATGGCTGATCCATCGAACCTATGCATTTTTGGACAATAAGGGGCAATTTACCATGGCCAATCCACCTAACCTACACATTTTTCAGGTCATGGGAGGAAACTGGAAGAAACCTACACAGGCACAGGAGGAATATGCAAACTCCATGCAGACAGTCACTTAAGCTGGAATTGAACCTGGGCCCCCGGCTCTCTGAGGCAGCTGTGCTAACCACTGAGTCACCGTGCCACCCATTAATGTTACAGAAACAAAAATGGCAGCCAATTTACACACAGTGAGAACATTCAAGCTGAAATTGAGATGGGCATTTTAGATGAGGAATGTTGGATCAAAGGAAATTTTTTTCTGACGTTCCTGCATCATTCCTTCATGTTCACCTGAACAGGCAGTAGATTCCTCAGTTTAGTGTTTTGTGTTTGCTGGCAATCCCTCGGTAATGGACTGGTCTTCACCAAGATTAGGCTATCAAGTTATTTATTTTTGAAAAAATATATTTTATTCACATAAATCTGAAAGCCACGTTACAGAACATTTTACATTGTTACACCAAAAAAGTGCAATAATATTCACATTTTCTCCAAAGATCGAGATGCACCCTGAAGTCCTTCAGTTCAGTAATGAGAATCATAGAAACCCAGCAGTGTAGGAAACCGCAGCACCAGGATCCCAGGTTCGATTCTGCCCTTGGGTCACTATTTGTGTGGAGTTTGCACATTCACTCCGTGTCTGCATGGGTTTTCTCCAAGTGCTCTGGCTTCCTCCTACAGTCCAAAGTTAGAAGAAATGGCCGTGCTCAATTGCCCTTTAGTATCCAAAGATGTTTGGGTAGATCAGCCATGGTAAATGAGTGGGACTATCAGCACAGGATGAAGATTGGGATGAGGCGGGTGGGTGGGCCTTGGTAAGATGCCCTTTTGCAGAGTCCATGCAAACTCATGGGCCCAATGGCCTCTTTTGGCACTATAGGGGTTCTATGATTATTGAAACATGAGATTTTGAGGGATTAGGTTCCAACAGGATGTTTTGTCTTCTGTGGGAATGTCAAACTAGGGATTGGGAGGCTTACAGTTTCAGGAAAAGACTGAGATGGGGTGAACTTTTTTGTCTAAGTGTTAATCTTTGAAACTCTCACTCCAGAGAGCTGTGAAGGCTGAGGCATTGAATATATTTACATTAGACAAATTTTTGACTTTCCAGGGTTATGGGGGACAGACAGTAAAGTGAAGTTGAGACCACCATCAGATCAGCCAAGCTCGGTGGAGCAAGCTTGAAGGGCCAATTGCTCCTAGTTCTTATATTCTTAAATTCAGACCCAGGTAAAATGCCTCCCATATCTATCTTGTTTCTTCAACTTCTCCCCTCCTTTTAAGACCCTCTTTGAAACACACTGCTGACTGAGGCTTTTTTGTCATCTCTCCGAATCCCTTGTTTTTTTGGCTCAGTATCTGTGTTCTTCATGTCCTCTTGAGGCACTCGCGGACACTTTCTTTCCCTGCGGCAAAGGCACTATGTAAATGCAGGTTCCTGTTGTTGTAGAATGAGGTAGAGGAAATGGCTTGAGTGACTGCAAGCCTAATTGGAAGCGGTCGCTTTTGAGGAGACTTTGGAAAAGGGCAAGGAGAATGGGGGGTCAGAAGAATCAAATTTGTGGGGACAGAGGCGAGGGAAAATAGTGAAGCATGTCAGCGCAATGCTTTCATTTAAAACAGACTGCAGATCTGAACGGGCGAAAGTAACGGCAACTGGTAATAACCCCAGAAACATCAAAGAGCACTAATTTGTCAGAATCATATATTTACCTAAAAATCCCATTTCCCTGGCGAGCAGATGAGTGATTTTTTTTATGAACTCAGAAGGCTTATTCATTAAAAATGTCCGGGCATTAGCATTATAATGGCAAAGTAATTTTAAGGACATAGACTGATTAATTTGGAGGTTGCAGTTAAACTTAATTGGATTATATACCAGCTAACATCCTTGAGAAATGAACACAACTTGTTCAAAAGTGCAACCTGATTTTATCCCAAAGCCAATTTTGACCTTTTGACATGCTGATTGCTCGTGTCACGGCTTGCATCATTTTCTGTCTGTACCTTTACAATCTTGAAACGTGGTAGTTGTTTGCATTGGTGTCTCCAAGAAAAGCTGAGGATTGCGTCACTTTGCTAATTTTGTTTTGTTCTTCAGTCAGTTAACTTCCACTTGCCACAGCGAGCTGGCCTGAATGTGTTTTTTTTTAATTTGATAAAAGCGGCCTGAAGTTTACCCTTGCATTGTGTGGCGTCCTTTCTCTATGTGCTGTCTGCATGAAAGTTAAAAAATGCTTTTCACAGTTATCTCCCTGTGCTGTTGTCTCTGTAGTTGTAGTTGTTGTGCCTGATATTTTTAAACCATTATTCGCGTATATTGTTCATGTCATATTAAGCAAATCTGTCAGAGTTTCTATGCTGGTTAAAATGGAGTACCCATCAAGTTACTACATGTATAGCCTGGAATGGAGCGCTTTAGCTCAGGAAGACTGC
The DNA here is from genome assembly GCA_024679065.1 of Sphyrna mokarran. Classification (NCBI taxonomy): domain Eukaryota; kingdom Metazoa; phylum Chordata; class Chondrichthyes; order Carcharhiniformes; family Carcharhinidae; genus Sphyrna; species Sphyrna mokarran. The sequence goes on from JAGIQG010000006.1 coordinate 24,028,559, forward strand.
GTATTTGACTCTTCCCTTAGCCACCCCCACTTTGCTATGCATAAGATGGTTGTGATGGTAGGAGGAGTGCTGAGATAAGCTTCAATGCCCAGGGATTACGTAGGGGGGTAAAGGCTCTCTGCTCGGTCTCTTTCTGACTGCGCCTGGCTAGCCCATCAATGCTCTCTCTCTGCATGAAGAATCATCACTTTGTACAGTGCCCCAGGATCAGGGAGAAGACAACCAGAAACTGGGACATTTAAAAACAGGAATGTATCGAGAAATTTAAGAATGTGAATACTGTGAACAGTTTTTGTTCCTTTATTTAAGGAAAGATATATTGGCATTTGGAGGCAGTTCAGAGAAGTTTGAGTATCAGTATCACAAGTAGGCTGACATTAACACTGCAATGAAGTTACTGTGAAAGTCCCCTAGTTGCTACACTGCTCTGCCTTTCGGGTGACAGAATTTAGCATGGCCAGTGCACCTAACCAGCTTATCTTTCGGACTGTGGATGGAAACTGGAGGAAGCCCACACAGACATGGGGAGACTCCGCACAGAAAGTGAGTGACCCAAGCTGGGAATCGAACCCAGGTCCCTGGAACTGTGAGGCAACAATGCTAATCACTGTGCCACTGTGCCACCCCTTGCAAGAAGCTAGTGCTTTGAATATAAATCCATACTTATTTCTGTGTCTCAGGATGTAAAAGCATCACTTTTGGATGTTTTTTGACATATTTTTGTAATCAACACTAATAGAAGCACTAGAAACACAAACCCATCTTCTTTTATCATATTCCATGGCAGGTTCAGAATTAGACTCAGCAAAAGAGAGCATCTTTCGCAGTGTGAACCACTGTACCAGCGTGCAGTGCATATAAAAGTTCTGTAGATTAATCCCAGGTATGGAGGGATTTTCTTATGAAAGGAGTTTGAATTGATGTATTATTGTCACATATATTGGGATACAGTGAAAAATATTGTTTCTTGTGCGCGATACATACAGTTCACACAGTGCGAAGGAGATTAGAAAAGGAGAGGGTGCAGAATGTAGTAGAATCATAGAATGGCACAGAAGAAGGCCATTTGGCCCATCAAGCCTGCACCAAACACAATTCCATCAACCCTATCCCATAACCCTACTTATTTAGCCTATTAACACTAAGGGGCAATTTAACATGGCCAATCAAATTAACCTGCACATCTTTGGAGTATTGAAGTTATAGGGAGGGTGTAGAGAATGATCATCTTAATATCTGATAAGACCAATCAAAAGTCTTGGTAGGTTGGATCTGTATTCACTGCAGTTTGAAAGAATGGGAGATGACCTTATTGAGACACAAAGGATTCTCAGGAGACTTGACAGGATAGATAATGAGAGATTGCTGCCCCTTGTGGGAAAGTCTAGGACCAGAAGGCATAATCTCAGAATAAGCAATTGTCTGTTTAAGACCGAGATGAGGAGGAGGGTGGAATTCTTTACCACAGAGAGCTGAATCAAAGAATGATCAAATCTCTTCAGTGCAGAAGGAGGCCATTTAGCCTATTGAGTCTGCACAGCCACAATCCCACCCAGGCCCTATCCCCATAACCTCACATATTTACCCTGCTAATCCTCTAGCAGTAGGGAGAATTTACCATGGCCAATCAGCCTAACCCACACATCTTTTGGACTGTGAAAGGAAACTGGAGCACCTGGAGGAAACTCACGCAGGCACGGGGAGAACTGTGGAGGACTGGGTTGTTAACTATGGTTAAGGCTGAGATAGGCAAATTTTTCATTAATAAGGGAATCAAGGGTTATGAGGATAAGGTAGGAAAGTGGAATTGAATGTTATCATATCAGATTAGTCGTGATATCATTGAATAGCGGAGCAGTTTTGATGGGCTGAATGGCCAACTTCTGTTCCTATGTCTTAGGATAACGTGCTTGAGTAAATGGTAGGATCTCATAAATAACATTATGTGAAGCTGCCTGGGTTGCCCACAAGCTTGGAGGTAACAAGTGAGCTCTGGACTCTCTCATCAGTGGAGACATTTATCATGCTTCACTAATGTCCATCAAGTTTTCTGTTTAAATGGCATAAATAAAAAGCAGTCATTTTTAAGCAAATTTGTTTTGAGAACATCACAAACTTGGTGATGTGAATAATAGCTCCAAGCTCCCCAGGCACTGCTCTGGCATCATGCATATCGTAACTGTTTATGGTTAATGACAAGACTTCTTGAATGGAGGTTGGAGAGGTATTCTTATCAGTGAAGTAACATCAACTTGCACGTCAAAAGAATGAAATAGCTCATTTCAAGAGAGTTGTTACTGCACTGGAGACTTCACACACAAATAGAATTAATGGCTATTAAACCCAACAGATCTCTAGTGTTGCATGCCCCAAAATAAGCCTTTTCTCACATTAATTTGTCTCACTCAATGAGCACATGCCTTTCTCACTATTTTAATTTCTTCTGTTTAAGTCCATTAATGCTTTTCACTTCAACCACCCAATGTGGGGGCAGCACAGTGGTAAGCACTGCTGCATCACAGTGCCGGAGATCTGGGTTTGATTCCCGGCTTGGGTCACTGTTTGAGCGGAGTCTGCATATTCTCCTCATGTCTGTGTGGGTTCCCTCCAGGTACTCCGGTTTCTTCACACGGTCCAAACGACATATTGGTTAGGTGCATTGAATATACTAAATTCTCCCTCAGTGTACCTGAACAAGCACCGGAGTGTGACAACAAGGGAATTTTCACAGTAACTTCAGTGCAGTGACACTAACAAATAAACTTTAAAACTTTAAACTTCATGGTTGCAAGATCTGCATTCTAACCAATACTGAATATCCTACTGGATGTATTAGTGACCATCTTGTATTAGTGACTGCTAGTTCTGGGTTGCCCAGTAAGTGTAACCCTTTTTTCTTTCTTTACCTTGTCAAACTTCTATCAGATTATCTCTCCACCTTCTCTTTCATGGAGAAAAGAGCCCCAGTCTGTTCAGTCTTTCCTGATAGTAATAGTCTCTCAGTTGCAGTACCATTCTAGTAAATCTTGTTTGCATCTTCTCCAGGACCCCTTTATCTCTTTTCACGGTGTGGTGGCCAGACAGTGCACAGAGCTGCAAAGTGCAGTGAGCAGTTTCCTTTCCAGTAACAGAGTACCAGAAAGTAAACTTTGCACAGATATTCCATTGTGGAGTTGAACCCCCTGTTCTGCTCTTTTACTGATTTCTTTCCCAATCTTTCATTGCACTTCACTTATAGATGTAAGATGTTTTAGTGATAGACAGAATTGTGACCAGTTTGAGATCATGTTCTTCACCATAGTGATGGGCATGTCCCACTCAAAATGTCCAATAGGAACTTCACCAGTTGACAGAAAGCTGCCCCAAAAGTCTCCAAACTCCCCCTCATCCCATGATTTCTCTCTTCCATTGGATTTTGTTACTCTCATCCGGCTGTGGTTCCACAGTCTCTTGGGCACGTCTTCCAAATGACCAAGGGGATGAAACTCTCCTTCTCTAGGGCACAAGATGGCTGGCAGCATTTTGAACGGCCACTTTGCACTCCACCGAAATGACCATTTCGCTTATTCCAAGCTTGTGGTGTGGCTGACTGTTTTGAACCCCTGCTGTAATTTTATCTTTCCATACAGAGATCTGGGCTAAGGCAGTGAATCTTGACAGAATATTTGTCAAGAAGCGTCTGAATTTTGGAATCATCGAGATTTACAACATAGAAACAGGCCCTTCAGCCCAACTTGTCCACGCCGCCAGATTTTTACCACTCAATCTCAATCTCATTCAGCATTCGCATGAACATGAGGTCACCGGATGGTGACTACAGAACAGAGAGGCAGATTCTACTCCTTTTTCTTAACCTCTTTCTGCTGAGCGATCGATTGAAGCGTGCTTACTGCTGCCTGGCTGAGATACAGTGGCAGAGTGATTAGTCGGGTCAGGGACTTGCATTCGATTCCTGGCTTGGATCACTAGCTGTACAGAGTCTGCACATTCTCCCCATGTCTCCATTTTTTCTGGCTGCTCCAGTTTCCTGGTTAGGCGCATTGGCCATACTAAATTCTCCCTCAGTGTACCTGAACGGGTGCCGGAGTTTGGCGACTAGAAGATTTTCACAGTAATTTCATTGCACGGTTAGTGTAAACTTACTTGTGACACTAATAAATTAACTTTAACTGAACACAGGAAGGGATAAAGGGATCGACCCAGAGACATTTATTCAATATTGTGTGCGGTTTAAAGAACAAAGGAAAGTACAGCACAGGAACAGGCCCTTCGGCCCTCCAAAACCATGCCGATCAAAATGCCGTAACTAAACCAAAAAAACAACCTTTTGTCCTTACTTAGACAGTATCCCTCCATTCCTCCCTATTCATGTTCATATCCAGATATTGCTAATGTGTCTGCTTCCTCCATCTCATCTCAAACCGTGTTCCAGCACCCACCAGTCTCCCTCATACATCTCGCTTAAACTTGCCCCCTCTAACCTTGAACCTGTGCCCCCTTGTAGTTGATTTATCTATCAAAGGAAGGGAAGCGGGAGAGGAGCGATGAAATAAAAATGAGTGAATTACAGTGTGGTTCAGCATCATCCAACACATTTCAGGACATGGTGTTTGTGCATGGTTTACTCATTAAGAATTTCTGAGACATAGCAGGAAAAGAACTAGTTCTTGTCTCAAATGTTTTACGCCTCAATAGATTTCTTTGGATCCACTGTCAAGTATGTACCCAAGTCATGTGCCACGAGCTGATGTTGGAGAAGTTTTAATTCCACTGGGTGATCTGGGAGAGGGTAGAATCAAGGGGACACAGTTTAAGAATAAGGGGTCTACCACTTAACACTGAGATGAGGAGATATCTTTTCTCTCCGAAGGTCGTTTGTATGTTGAATTCACTTCCCCAGAAAGTAGTGGAGGCTGTGCTGTTGAACTTATTCAACACCTGACAAAGGGGCAAATCCCAAAAGCTTACGAGTTTACTCTCAAATAAACTGGTTGGACTTCAACCTTGTGTTGTGCGACTTCTTACTGTATTTATCCCAGTCCAACGCCAGCATCTCCAAATCATGAATTTATTCAAGGCAAAATTACTCAGATCCTTGATAGATGAGGGAGTCCAGGCTTCTGAGAGGCAGGCGTCAAAAACACCAGGTCAGTCGTGATCATATTGGGTGGCCAAGTGGGATAAAAGGGTTAAGTGGCCTCCTCCTGCTCCAAAGTCTGATGTTCCTTTGTAATGGATAAAGTACATAGTTTTACAAGTACATAGCTCTTTGAAAGTTGGCACCCAGGTTGATAAAGTTGTTAAGAAGGCGTACGGTGTGTTAGCTTTTATTGGTAGAGGGATTGAATTAGGAGCCGTGAGGTTATGTTACAACTGTACAAAACTCTGGTGCGGCCGCACTTGGAGTATTGCGTACAGTTCTGGTCGCCGCATTATAAGAAAGATGTGGAAGCATTGGAAAGGGTGCAGAGGAGGTTTACCAGGATGTTGCCTGGTATGGTGGGAAGGCCTTATGAGGAAAGGCTGAGGGACCTGAGGTTATTTTCATTAGAGAGAAGAAGGTTACGCAGTGACCTAATTGAGGCGTATAAGATGATCAAGGGATTGGATAGGGTGGATAGTGAAAGCCTTTTTCCTCGGATGGTGATGACCAACACGAGGGGACATAACTTTAAATTAAGAGGTGGTAATTATAGGACGGATGTCAGAGGCAGATTCTTCACACAGAGGGTGGTGAGGGCGTGGAATGCCCTGCCTGCAGCAGTTGTGGACTCGCCTACTTTGGGGGCATTCAAATGTTCGGTGGATAGGCATATGGATGATATTGGAATAGTTTAGGTTAGAGGGTCCACTGGCCGGCGCAACATCGAGGGCCGAAGGGCCTGTACTGCGCTGTAATGTTCTATGTTCTATGTTCTGTGAGGACTTAATGTGGAAAAGTGTGAGGTAATGCAATTTGGCAGGAATAATAAATGTGTAGAGTATACGGCTAATGGTAGGCTTCTTAATAGTGTTGATGAACAGAGGGATCTTGGTGTATATGTGCATAGATCCCTGAAAGTAGGCAGTCAAGTCGATAAGGTTGTCAAGAAGGCATACGGAGTCTTAGCTTTTATTGGTAGGGGGGTTGAATTTCGGAGCCGCAACGTCATGTTGCAACTGTACAAAACTCTAGTGCGGCCGCACTTGGAGTATTGTGTGCAGTTCTGGTCCCCACATTATAAGAAAGATGTGGAGGCATTGGAGAGGGTACAGAGGAGGTTTACCAGGATGTTGCCTGGTATGGAGGGCAGGTCTTATGAAGAGAGGCTGAGGGATTTGAGGTTGTTTTCGTTAGAAAGGAGGCGGCTAAGAGGGGACCTAATCGAAACATATAAGATGATTAGAGGTTTAGATAGGGTGGACAGTGATAGCCTTTTTCCTAGATGGAGAAAGCTAGCACGAGGGGACACAGCTTTAAATTAAGGGGTGATAGTTATAGGACGGATATCAGAGGTAGGTTCTTTACCCGAGGGTGGTTAGGGAGTGGAATGCCCTGCCTGCGTCAGTTGTAGATGCGCCAAGTTTGGTGGCGTTTAAGAGGTTAGTTGATAAGTTTATGGAAGAGAAGGGAATGGTTTAGTTTGGAGGGTCATTGCTTTTTTTTCATAATTGGTCGGCGCAACATCGAAGGCCAAAGGGCCTGTTCTGCGCTGTAATGTTCTATGTTCTATTAAACATTTTTAAAGTATATTTATTAGTCACAAGTAAGGCTTACATTAACAATGCAATGAAGTTACTGTGAAATTCCCCTGGTTGCCACATTCCAGCACCTGGGTCAATATAATCCCAACCAACTCAATCTCCCCTCACACATTCAACCCACCATCCCAGGGATCGGTTTGGTAAAACCTTCTTGCGTTCCCTCTACAACAAGAGCAAGTTTAAAACCAAAGGCTTGTTCAGAGATAATGCCTGGTTTGGAGGGTAGGTCTTATGAGGAAAGGTTGAGAGAGCTGGGTCTTTTCTCTTTAGAGCAGTGGAGCATGAGAAGCGACTTAATAGAGATTTATAAGATAATGAGGGGGATGGATAGAATGGATGTTCAGAGACTATTTCCTCAGGTGGATTTGGCTATTACTAGGGGGCATAACTGTAAGGTTCATGGTGGGAGATATAGGAGGGATGTCCGTGGTAGATTCTTTACTCGGAGAGTGGTTGGGGTGTGGAATGGACTGCCTGCTGTGATAGTAGAATCGGACACTTTAGGAACTTTCTTGCGGTTATTGTATAGGCACGTGGAGCACACCAGAATGATAGGGACTGGGATAGTTTGATCTTGGTTTTGGACAAAGCTCGACTCAACATCGAGGGCTAAAGTGCCTGTACTATGCTGTACTATTCTATGCTCTATGTTGAAGTTTCACTCTGGACTGATTCTTTTTTTTTGCAAATTTAAGTCCAAAACATTTTGTAGTGCCAGAATGCAATCATTGATTCAAATAAAAAGGTCAGTTCTACAAAAAAAAATTAAACCTCTTTGGATCACTGGTTTGACTTTTTCGATAAAACACTGTCAGAATTTTTAAATCACTCACTCAGACTATGAGCAGTTAAACAATTACTTAGCACTATTGTATTTAAGCAAAGTAGGTGGTTACGCACTTTTAAAACAGTCAGAGAGATAGTCCCTGATAATGTACTCATGTTTTTCCCAACCTCCTTGTTAAGCAAGAAGACTTAATGGACATGATCTTACCTGCTGTTCACACCACGCTCCCGCTGCAGCGAAACCAGAGAATTTGGTGGCCAGCCAAATCTCCATTCATGGTGACAGATGGGAAAATCCCAATGGTGTGAACGGTAGTAAGATTCCAGCCAGTGTGTTGAGTAAATATTCCCTTTGACTCAGTGTAGGAGATGCCTTGAGGAGTATTTCAGATTATGGAATCAATCACTTGGGTTTTTGTGTGAATACCGCTTGAAGTGCATTTTCTTTTTCCCCCAGTGCCATTTCCAAACCCTTCTGACCGTCTTAAGTTGCCATGTTTCTCCCCTGCACTTTGGCATGTTTGTGTGTTCAACCCCACTGTGCAAAACCCCTTGCTTTTGTGCACTCTTATCGTCAAAGCACCCACCCCGTGTGGCTCCGTCAGGGCTTGCTTGCATATCTTCACACGTCTTCTCCACTCTTTTGTTTCCAGGCATTTCCTCTTCAAAACCGGAACAGGGACGACGCCATTATTCAGCACAGCCTCGCCTGGTTACACCATGGCCTCAAGTGCCGTCTATTCGCCGCCTCCACGGCCACTGCCCAGGAACACTCTTTCCAGAAGTGCTTTTAAGTTCAAGAAATCATCCAAATACTGCAGTTGGAAGTGCACGGCCCTTTGTGCAGTCGGTGTGTCAGTCATACTGGCCGTACTGCTGTCCTACTTCATAGGTAAGTGCTTAGCCGCACATCATTAGCTCAGTTGTGTTTTTCTATTGTCTCTGAAGGAAGTGCGCATGATTTCTGAATGATTCGTGGTGTTATTTATATCGAAAGGTCAGGCTTAATATCAGAGATGTTGTTGTTGTATTTCCAAAAGGTTTGACAGCAGTGACCACGATGGAAGCATCTTCCCCTTTGGGGGTGTGCATTCTCTGCTGCTGTTTCATTTTGATGGGTTCCCTTGTGAGATTGGCTGATATTTGAAGATTTTTTTAGTGCACGACCCAGTCACTTACATGAGTTGATGAACGGATATCAGCTCGGATCGAGAAAGCATGAAAACGTTACCTCTGGAAACAGGAAAGGGTCCCAATGCAGTTTATCACTGAATCCTGGAATGAAGCAGGTTTTCAATCTCTCTTTCTCTTCCTCTCTCAGTCTCTTAGAAAAAATTGAAATGTTACATCAAAATAAATTCAGGCTGCAGTACAAATCCCAAAGAGAATACAAAATAAATAAATCATGGACAGATCAAAATGTATTTATGTTGTACATCTTTAAAGAAAATATCAATTGTAATGGAAATGATGCATATATACTTGCACTTCTAACCTTATCCATGTGTATAATTTTTAACTATGTGCATTTTGTAAGGGTAATAGTGCTTCCTTTACAACTCATGCAGTTAACTAACAACAATTGACCTCCATGCCTCTAATTAGGGTTTAGCAAACCAAGTCAAGGGTCTTGTCCCAGGTCCCTGACCATTGGTACATTAGAACATCAGAATTAGGCGCAGGGGTAAGAAATTTAGCCCCTCGAGCCTGCTTTGCCATTCAATTCACTCATGTTGCCGTGGCCGTTTTCCTACACATTCTCCATAACTCTCCAGACCATTTCTAGTTAAAAATCTGTCAACATCTTCCTTACATTTACTCAATATCCTAGCACCCACCTTACTGCGGGGTAGTGAAATCCATACATTCACCATTCTTTGATGGGAGAAATAGTTTCTCCCATCTCTATTTCAAATCTTCTACCCTTGTTCTAAAACATAAGAACATAAGAAATAGGAGCAGAAGTAGGCCATCCAGTCCCTCGAGCCTGCCCCGCCATTCAATAAGGTCATGGCTGATCTGTCATGGTTCAGTACCACTTTCTCCCCATAACCCTTAATTCCCTTGTCAATCAAAAACCTATCCACTCTTGACCTGAACGTATTCAGCGAGGAAGCCTCCACCACCTCATCAGGCAGAGAATTCCAAAGATTCACCACTCTTTGCGAGAAGAAACCCCTTTGCAACTCCGATCTGAACACCCCCCCTTCCCTCCCCCCCACCCCCCAAATTAATCTTGAGGCTTTGCCCCTCTAGTCCTTCTATCTTTGCTAAGTGGGAAGAGTCTCTCAACCTCTGCCCTATCCATCCCCTTCATTATCCTGTACATCTCTATAAGATCCCCTCTCAGCCTTCTAAACTCCAAAGAGTACAAACCTAGCCTATTCAGTCTCACCTCAAAATCCAACGCCCTGATCTCCGGTATCAGCCTAGTGAATCTTCTCTGCACCCCCTCCAAGGCCAATATATCCTTCCTCAAATGCGGCGACCAAAACTATGACCTCTTATTCTAGATTATCACACAAGAGGAAGCATCCGCTCTGCATCTACTTGGTCACATTTTATACCTCAATTAGATCTTCTCTCATTCTTCTAAACTCTAGAGTTGTTTTCTAAACTACTCAGGTTTTTTCGTAAGACAATCTCCTCTGAAATGCCTCTAGTGCCACTTTTTCCTTCTTCAAATAATAGGACCAAATCTGTACACAGTACTCCAGCTGCAATCCCACCATGCCTTGTATAGTTGCAGCAACACTTTTTTGCTTTTATACTCTATTGCTTTCGCTATAAATGCCAAAATTCCATTTGCTTTCTTTATGAATTACTGTATCTAAATATAAGTTTTATGCAATACATGCATGAGGGCAGCTATATCCCTCTGCACCACAGCACCCCAAAGTCTCTCCCCATTTAGATCATAAGTTGCATTTCCATTTTCCGACCAAAATGGATAACCTCACACTTATCCATGTTAAACTCCAGCTGCCACATTTTGGCCCACTCACCTAACCTAACTGTATCCATTTGTAAATTTCCTATTTCCTCATTGCAGCTTACTATTCCACCTATTTTAGTGTCATCTGCAAATTTAACTATAGTGCCTTCTAACCCTGTATATAAGAAATTAAGATAAATTGCAATTAGTTGGGGCCTGAGGACTGAAGCCTGTGGCATTCCATGAGATACGTCTTGCCAACCAGAAAAAGCCTTCTGTCAGTGAGCCAGCTATCCAAGCCAATAAATTACCCTACGTGATTGTGCCTTGTGTTATTAACCTCCTCTGCGCCACCTTACCAAATACCTTCCTGAAATCCAGATATATTACATCTTTAGCATCCCCATTATCCACTTAGCTTGCTACCCCTTTGAAGAATTCGAACAAATTAATCAAACATGATTTATCTTTCATAAAACCATGCTGACTCTGGTGGATTGCATTTTGACTTTCCAAATGTCTTGTCATTCTTTCATAATGGATTCTCACAATTTCCCAACGACAGATGTTAAACTAACATCTGTCTATGGTTTCCTACTTGCTGCTTCCCTTCGTTTTTTGAATAAGGGCATTACATTAGCATTTTTCCAATCCACTGGAATCTTTCCTACATCCAGGGAATTTTATAACCAATAGATCCACTATATCCACTGCCACTTCTTTTAATACTCTAGAACATAGGCCATCAGGTCCTGGGGACTTGTCTCCCTTCAACATCAATAGATTGTTGGGTACTATTTCTCCATTAATGGTGATTGTTCTTAGATCATGGAATCATATTCAGAAGGAGGCCTTCTGACCCACTGAGTCTGCACCGACCACAACCTCACCCAGGTCCAATCCCCATAACCCCATATTTTCACCATGCTAATCCCCTTGACACAATTTAACATGGCCAATCAACCTAATCTGTACATCTTTCAGATTATGGGAGTAAGTTGGATCATGTGGAGGAAACCCATGCAGATATGGGGAGAATGTGTGGGCTCTGCACAGACAGTGACCCAATCTGGGAATTGAACCCGAGTCCCTGGCACTGTGCGGCAACAGTGCTAATCACTATGTCCCATGCCGCCCATGATCCTCCCCTCCTATTATCTCTGCGTTATTTGCTAATATTGGGACAGCACTGTTATCTTCCACTGTGTAAACTGAAGCAAACATTTATTTAGCATTGCTCCATTTCTGTGTTCCCTACTATTAGCCCTCCAGTCTCATCTGTTTAAGTGCAGGCACCAAGTGGAGAACAGATCAAGCTTAGCTAATGATTTCCATGGACAAGTGCCTTTCTGTTACCTACTGTCCAGTTTCACATAAGCATTGAACCACTTGGATGAAGTACCAGGAAACAGCTGGCTCCCCTGGCTCTCAAGCTAGGATTACTCAGCACTTCGAGGAATAGGGTCTCTCTCTGGAGAGACAAATGCTTTGCATTATGGAGGGCCACAAATGATGGAAAGGCTCCGAGTTATGCCAATCTGACTGCCGTCACTTCACTAGAAAGTATAGAGCATTCACCACACAGCTGGGAAAGAGCAGTAACTGGTCTGAGAATACTCCTGACCCATATCATCCACATCATTGGAACCCTTTTAGTTTAAATTGGCTGATGAGAGGCCACACTTTGCAGTCATTTGTCAAAGTTGAAGCATAGGATGTGCCTTTGGAATGCTTATTCAAAATAGAATAAGTTCCATGATTTTGATGGCTTTGGTATCTTAAACTCATTCTACCAGAGGCCTGGTATGTTTGTGAATATAGAATCACAAAAACCCCACAGTATAGAAGGAGGCCATTCGGCCCATTGAGTCTGCCTCGACAACAATCCCACCCCAGGCCCTATCCCCACAACCCCATACATCTACCTCACTAATCTCTCCAACCTACACGTTCCCTGACACTAAGTGGCATTTCGGCATGGCCAATGCACCTAAGATCTTTGGAGTGTGGGAAGAAACCAGAGCACTGGGAGGAAACCCACACAGACATAGGGAGAATGTGCAAACTCCACACAGGCAGTGACCCAAGTTGGGAATTGAACTGAATCCCTGGAGGAGCTGTGAGGCAGCAATGCTAACCACTGTGCCACCGTGGCGGTCAAACCTGGAATCTTAATAGGTCTTTAGTGGCATCAGGTATCTAATATATTCTTTCAGATGGGAAGGGTCTTGTTGACTTTATTTGACTTGCTTTTCAATCAGTCTCCAGATTTAGGAGAAAAGGTGGCCCTTAAGGGACTCCAGATATTGAATTCCACATTCCGCCTGTCAACAGTATTAGCAACTCATTGACATTAATAGCTGTTCAGTTTTTATTTTGCACATCTTGAGTGGATTTTATATTCTTTCAATTTCATTTTGAAGCACTATTTATATGTACAAATACTTCAGGAAACATCGTTTTATGTGTAAAGGAAAAATCATGCATTCATAAAGCATGCTCAGTCAGAAAACAGATGGTGAAGTACAGTCACTGTTGACCAATTGGTTAACATGGTATCCGGTCTATATAAAGCAAGATCCTGCAAACAGGAATGAGCTGTGATCATCTAGTCTATTTTGGTACAGGATGAGTGTTGGACAGACACCATTCTTACTCTTGAATTGGTAGCATAAGGTGGAATTTAACACAGCCGTCTTCCAGGAATGGGCAATCGAGGAAAAGGAGGCATTGTGTAAAATAATGCACCAGTGTGGCAGTGCTGTGCTCATTGCCCACCCAGCTCCATGGGATTGCACAGGGCACATATCAAGGCTGCTAAGCTCTGGCCTTATAGCAGGCTGGTGTTCTGTTCTGATTGGGCATCCACATCCCCCACTCCCCAAATTATTCCCCATCTTCTCCTGTTTCTCACACTCTTCCATCTCGAGCCTGAATCTCCAACCCCTTCACCGGGTTGGGGTGGGGGCGGGGGGTGGGGGAGGATGGGGGGGGGGGGGGGTATCAAACTGGCCTTGGTAAAAATCCACATTCACCTCCTAATTTGGCTCCCAGGCTCTTGGAGATGTTCCGTCACCTGAGCAGTGGCCACCACTCCCAATGGCATTGCTGGCACAATAGAGCTGCCGACTGTTTGACTGGTTGGCACATCTCAGGGATGGGATCCCTCACAGTTGAGGGTAAAAGAATCACCTAACCTGATTAGTGACCTGTCAGCCATAAAATTGACTCGCAGCAAATTAGCCAAATGGCGATAGGATGGCTGCCAACTTTTAAACCAGAAATGTGGGTAGGGACACCGCCCCTGCATAGACTCTAGCTTAGGAATTTTTTATATGCATCTGAGAGGGCTGCTGGAGCCTCAGTTTAATCTTTCATCCCAATCTTCCAACAGTGCAGCACACAGGTCAATGTTGCTGTCAGCTAATGTTCTGGGGACCTGGGTTCGAATGCTGCCACAGCAGATGGTGGAATTTGAATTCAATAAAAATGTCTGGAATTAAAAAACTATCGATGACATGAAACCATTGTTAGTTGTTGGAAAAACTCATATGGTTCAGTTTAGGGAAGGAAATCTGCTGTCCTTACCTGGTCTGGCCTACATGTGATTCCAGAGTCAGAGCAATGTGGTTGACTCTCAGCTGCCCCCGAGCAACCAGGGATGGGTAATAAATGCTGGCCCAGCTAGCGATGCTCATGTCTCATGAATGAATGAAAAATAAAACTGATCCTGGTTATGTACTTAATTCCTGAAATGAAACTAGAATCTATGACATCGAGGAAATAGTGCTGATGCTGAGCCAAGTTGGCTCTTATTAAACAGAGTGAAAGAAATTCATTTGAACTTGAAAAGAAATGTTTTTTGCCAAGCAAAATAAGAATGTTACTGGAACTTGGCAGAAGCCTCACTGTGTGCGCTGAAGTACTTTGTAGGTGTGCAAAGCCTATGGCTCGAGTCCCGATGGGAAGGCATCGGGAGTTGGTGTTTTACATTTATTGTGGTACATCTCTGCACCCTTTCCATCTGATCAACAGTGCCAAAAGAGGCTGAAATTTGTCCTCAATAAGCACCTGTTTCAATTCCGTCGTCTGCTGCTTTTCGACATATTTAGGTAACACGGTGTTGCCTAAATACTGGTTCATTTCCTCCGTGTATCAATATGGTTTGGTAAAATATTATCAGGGCCACAGGCCACTTCGCTGCAATTTGTGTGGCAGTTGGACAGAGTTAAGCAGAATGAGATCCAATGTTGAATGGCTGTCAGATATCATAATTCATAGAGCCTGATCCTAGCATCTGTTCAGGGTGCAACGAGTTTGAGGAATTTGGCACCCAGCCAAATCTCTTTCTCTGCGGCAGGATGGGAAAATCCCACAAGAGGAGTGAACGGTGGCAACATTCCGCCATAGAAATATAGAATCCTACAGTGTAGAAGGAGGCCATTTAGCCCATCGAGCCTGTGTCGACAACAATTTCACCCAGGCCCTATCCCTGTAACCCAGTGTATTTACCTGCCAGTCCCCCTGACACAAAGGGGCCATTTTCTCTTGAATTACCAGAACGAGCTACAATACAAAGGTCAGCTGCTTCTTCAGAACAGGATGCCATCTGTTCACTGACCAGTTTCCATCAAGAAGTTGCAGTATTTGTTGAATAGCATTGCGAGAGAATATAAGGGTGGCACAGTGATTAGTACTGCTGCCTCACAGCACCAGGGACCCGGGTTTGATTCTTGGCTTAGGTCACTGGCTGTGTAGAGATTGTACATTCTCCCCATGCCTGTGTGGGTTTCCTCTGGGTGCTCCAGTTTCCTCCCATAGTGTGTGTGGTTAGGTTGGTCGGTCATGCTAAATTAATCTTAGTGTAAGGAGGATTAGCAGGGTAAAAATGAGAGGTTATAGGGAGAGAGCCTGTTATGTTTGGTGCAGACTCAAAGAATGGTCCCCTTTCTGCACTGTAAGGATTCTATGATGCTACGATTTTATATTATTGTATAATGTAATATTAGTTGCCTGTTGGAACTATTTCTTCAAGATATTCTATGCTCCCTGAGACCACCAGGTCAACTTTGTGCCGTTCACTTGACAAGACAATATGCTCAGCAACAAAGCTCAATTGTTCAATGGGCTAATACCTCAAAGAAAAAAAATCAGCACTTACAATCCTTCGCTAGGCTCCAAATTGAAACCTCAGGGTTCCTGTGCCTATCCGCCCCACCTTCCATTGCAATCACCTCTGCATCCATCCCCCCCACCTCCCCCACAACCCACCGAACTGAGTGTTAGGACCCCTTCCTCTAAATAAATAAATGGATAAAAGCAAATTACTGTGGATGCTGGAATCCGAAACCAAAAGAGAAAAACGCTGGATGATCTCTGCAGGTCTGGCAGCATCTGTAAGGAGAGAAAAGAGCTGACGTTTCAAGTCCAGACAACCCTTTGTCAAAACTTTGACAAAAGGTCATTTGGACTCAAACGTCAGCTCATTTTTTCTCCTCAGAGTTGCTGCCAGACCTGCAGAGATCATCCAGCACTTTTTCTCTTTTGATTCCCTTTCCTCTAAGTCCTTGGTTGCAAAGTGCTGCTCCTGCGTGCCAGCTAGGCAGTGATCCCAACTGGTTTTGGCCGGGAGCAGGAGCCTGAATGCTTTAGCTGAGGCCTGGGAGACAAAACCTCTCTGTTAGTAGCGGAGGATTCAAATTTTGTATTGGTGCCAAGGAGCTGTGGGACTGACGGGATGACAGAGAAAATGAATGATTCGAGTTTGAATGTGCACCACTGGCTCTGGGCCAGCTCCCCTTGGTGGATGTGCTCCCCTCCACTTCAAAGCGCATGTGTTCCACTGGAACGTGATCAAAAGAACTTGTAACACAGGTTTTAACACCTAGAAACCAATTTGTGTGTGATCTTTCTAAAACCTTTTGAACACTCCTCCTATTCCCGGAAGTGCTCCGGTTTCACGCTGTGATTGCTTCAAAAGGTAGGCTTGCTGTTTAGAGCTCTTACACTGCAATTACTGTCTATGTCACACAGTTCTCCTTAACCTTCTCTCCATGCTTTGGAATGGTTCCAAAGAAACTGGGTGTTCTCAAGGTGGCAATGGGTAAACCCTGGGTGTTAAGTGTTGAAGAGGAGGATTGATAATGAGAGGATAAGAAACATCTAAAATTACCACTTGTTTTAAGTTGGAACCAGGAATTCAGAAAGTATCCAAATTTATTTATTAGTGTCACAAGCAGGCTTACATTAACACTACAATGTTGGTCAATTCAAGTTCTAAAGTTTATTTATTCATGTCACAAGTAGGTTCACATTAACACTGTCACCAAGTTACTGTGAAAATCCCCTAATCGCCACACTCCGGGTATACTGAGGGAAAATTTAGCATGGCCAATGCACCTAACCTGCAGATCTTTCAGACTGTGGGAGGAAACCAGAGCACCCGGAGGAAACTAGAGCACCCAGAGGAAACCCACGCAGACATGGGGTGGAAGTGCAGACTCCCCACAGACAGCAAGCCAAGCTGGGAATCGAACCTGGATCCCTGGAGCTGTGAGGTGACAGTGCTAACCACTGTGTCACTCCATGCAAAAAGAAATAGTGCTTTGAATATAAATCTGTACCTATTTCTGTGTCTCAAGATATGAAGGCATTAATTATTACCTGTTATGAATGTTTTTTGTAATCAGTAACATTAAAAGAAGTACTAGAAACACAAACCCACCCATTCTTTTATCATTCTCTACATTATGCCTGATATAGACATGAACAAGAAGTACCCTCTTCAGGAGTATTAGTGTCAAACACAGTACTGTCCTTAACTGTTGCCCATGGATTCAATGTTTTCACTGTGTTGAGAGAAAGAAAGAACATTCCTTTATATAGCACCATCCCTAGCCTCAGGGGGTCCTGAAGTGCTTTGTGGCCAATGATGTATTTCCAAAATGTAGCCGCAGTTGTAATGCAGCTAATTTTCACACAGCAAACTTCCACAAAGAACAAATTACTCACGGTCAGACGACAGGTTTTTGCGATGTTGGGTGAAGCATAAATATTAGCCAAGGTATGAGAAAGAACTCTGCTGCACTCCTTTGAAATAGTGCCATGGGATCTTTTATGTTGACCTGAAGGGGCAGGGGTGGTCTTGATTTCACCTCAACAGAAAGCCAGCATCTCCGACAGTGCATCACTGTCTCAGGATTGAAATGTGATCCTTAATGATGTGTTCAAGCCTCTTGAGTAGGTTTCAAACACTGAAAGTTTCAAATCAGAGGTGTGAGTGCTGTCGCTGAACACCTAATTGGAAGGGGAAAACGTTACAATCCCTATGGAGACCGATAACTTTTAAAAAGAAATTCAAACTTCTGCTGTAAAGTAGACAAAACCTAAAATTCCAATTGTTTATTCGGAGAATAAAACCACAAAATTTCAGCCTTTTGGAACAAAGATCCGAGAACAAAAAAAAATTACAGCGCAGGAACAGGCCCTTCAGCCCTCCAAGCCTGCATCAGTCATGCTGCCCAACTGAACTAAAACCCCTATTCTTCCACGGACCATACCCCTCTATTCCCATCCTTTTCATATATTTGTCCAGATGCCACTTAAAATTCACTATCGGATCTGCTTCCACTACGTCTCCCGGCAGCGAGTTCCAGGCATCCACCATCCCATGTGTAAAAAAGTTGCCTCATATGTCTCCTTTAAACATTGCCCCTCACAGCTTAAACCTATGCATACTAGTAATTGACTCTTCCACCTTGGGAAAAAAGCTTCTGACTATCCACTCTGTTCATGCTCCTCATAATCTTGTAGACTTCTATCAGATTGCCTCTCAACCTCCATCTTCCAATGAGAACAAATAAAGTTTGTCCAATCTCTCCTCATAGCTTATTCTTTCCATACCAAGTAACATCGTGGTAAATCTTTTCTGTACCCTCTCCAAAGTCTCCACAGCCTTCTGGTAGCGTGCGACCACAATTGAACACTATACTCCAAGTGCGATCTAACTAAGGTTCTATAAAGCTACAACATGACTTGCCAATTTTTAAACTCAATGCCCCAGCCAATGAAGGCAAGCATGCCATATGCCTTCTTGACGAGCTTCTCCATCTGCATTGCCGCTTTCAGTGACCTGTGTACCTGTACACCCATTTTCCTCAATACTCTTAAGGGTTCTGCCATTTGCTGTATATTTCCTATCTTTATTAGACCTTGCAAAATGCATTACATCACATTTATCCAGAATAAATGCCATCATATGTATTACAAACAGCAAAGGTCCCAGCATGATTTCTGAGGAATGCCACTTGTCACAGCCCTCCATTCAAAAACACATCCTTCCACTGCTCTGCCTTCTATGACTGAGCCAGTTCTGTATCCACCTTGCCAGCTCACCTTTGATCCCATGCAATTTCATCTTCTACACCAGTCTACCATGAGGGACTTATTGAGTCTTATTGAGACTTAGTGAAGAGACTCATTGAAAGGCCTTATTGAAATCCATGCAGACAACATCTACTGCCCTACTCTTATCAATCACCTTCATCAGTTCCTTGAAAAACTTGATCAAGTTAATAAGACATGACCGCTCCATCAGAAAACCATGTTGCCTCTTGCTAATACATCCACTTATTTCCAAGTGGGAGTAAGTCCTGTCTTGAAGAATTTCTCCAATAAATTCCACTGACTTAAGGCTCACTGGCCTGTAACAACATAGGCTATTCTGCAATCCTCTGAGACCTCGTCTGTAGCCAGTGAGGATGCAAAAATTTCTCTCAAGGTCCTAGCAATTTCATCCCTTGCCTCTCAGTATTTCGGGATGTATCCCATTAGGTCCTAGGGACTTGTTGACTTTAATGTTTCTCAAAAGCCCAATGCTTCCTCTTTTTTGATCTCAATATGACTCAACTTATCTACACACCAGATTCCCCAGATTCATCATCCATCATGTCCTTCTTTTTGATGAATACTGACGCAAAGTACTCATTTAAACCCAATAGAAACACTTTTTGACAATCCAGAAATCAACAGGGCAAACAGTCAGTGTTATCTGTCTTATATTCAAAAAATTGCAGATACTTTGTGGCTGAACAGATCATGAGCATTATCAAACTAGATCCCACAGATTTTCTCTGGCAACCCACCCAGACATCAGTGATCACTATGAGTCACATTATTCTTTGAAACTCTGAAATCAAAATGGAAAGTATGGATAAACTAAGCAGAGTGGCAGCATATGGGGAGAGGGAAACAGAGTTAATGGCCGGAATTTTTCCACCCTGCCTGCCACGGGGATTGGAGCAGGTGAAGTGCAGACAATGCGAAGGTTTGTTGACCTTGGGTGCGATTTTGTGGCTTTGTGACGAGCAAGGTAGTAAAATCACATGTTCAATGTGTCTCTTCGCTGTTGTCACATTAGATTTCAAACATTAGCTCTGCTTTTTCCTCCATGGATGCTAACAGCAAGTGCTGAGTTTTTCCAGCATTTTCTGTTTGATTTCAGATTTCCAGCATCCACTGTATTTTGCTTTTAGTTTAGTCTCTAAAACTCTGCCCACCTCGTGAGAAATTTCAGCTGATCTCCTTCAAAGGGCCCCGTCCGACTGCAGTTTTACTCCACCTGAGTTGCAGGGACCTTCGCCAGAAGGCATACAGTTCCAGATCTCTTTCTGATCAACTCCCAGCCCCAGCATTCTTGTTTTTCTTTTCCAGCTAACTTGAGCTATTTATGAGACTGCATTCCACTGTGTTGGTCAGAATACATTCCAACATCTAAACACTGACACAGTGCCAGCTCTCCTGACCCACTACTGCAACAACGGCTCCCTTAACAGTAGACAAGTGCACTTAAGCTTTACTGAGCTGACAATATCCCAGGGATTCTCTAAGCCCAACCCTTCAGCAGCCTGCAGTTACCATTACCCCAGGGCTTCTCTGAACCCTGACTCTTCAGCAGCAAGGAGTTATCACTGTCCCAGGGCCTCTGTGAGCCCAGGATTTCCTTGGGCTTTGCTGATTCCCAGTTGCACCAAGCTAGTGACTTTTGTAGCCACCTCTTCAATGTCTGACTGTCTCCTGTCAGGAGAGCTCAGTTTTAATGCTTGATCCTAATCCCTTGGTTATTGTTTGATGCCAGAGCTCCATATAGGCACACTGCCCAATCCCAGAGTGCCTGTCTCTGCAGCACTTATTGCAGAGCTCCAGAGCATGCTGAGACTTGAAGTTCTCAGTCTCTGCCAGAAATCCGACAGAAAATCCAGTAATATAGATCTCCTCATGCAGTCAATAGTTGATGGAATGACACGTCAAGCTTCACATTCACGCTGACAATGTTCTGAATACACTATTGACTGAATATTACCTTTGAGGGCAGCATACATTTTAAATCGCAGAACAGAATACCCTTTACTTAATTTTTTGCATAATCAAGAAAAACGCACACTTCACAAGCATACTATACACTATCCTTTACTGGACACTCAGTTTTTCGAGAATCAATCCAAAGAGATTCTGAGTTCCTTATTCTGCTTTTCTTTTCTTAGCCTGGAAGCTCGTAACCTTTGAACTGCCATTCACAGTAAAGTTTCTTTTCTCAGAAACTCTCCCCTGAGCCCAAGCTGGGCAACTCTTCCAGCCTTGTCTTAGCTCCATATGTATTTGATCTTTTTAACCTGACTGCAAGTTCCAGCCTGCATTCCTGCACAGTGAACTGGATGAACTATTTTTTCAAGAATCCCTGCAGTATAGAAGAAGGCCATTCAGCCCATCAAGTATGTGCTAACCACAATCCCGTCCTGGCCCTATTCCCATTAGCGCAGGCATTTACCCTGCTAATCCCCCTGACACTCGGATCAATTCAACATAGCCAGTCAACTTAACCCACACATCTTTGAACTTCCAGCTGCTCCCCCTTTCCTGGATCCAGGCAAACTCAGAAGCATAGCCTGTGGTATTCTTGGAAAGTCTGTAACCTGATATTTACAGTGATTTCTTCTGCACCCTCCTGTTTGCTTAATGTGAATCACATAGGCTTTGTAACTGGGTACAAATCTTTGGGAGCCCAACTCACTTTCATCGAGGAACTAAATAGGAAGTTTAAAGCACCGCAGTTTACAGCCCATCATCCTCAACACTTTTCTGGGACTTTGGAGACTGACTGCTGCTAACAGAAAGGTTACTGCATTTGTCATCAACATAAATACGTTGCATCTTCTTCCCAGTAAAACAATCAAAGCCTCTCTTTGTTCCGTAGCGATCAAACCACCCACTTTCTGCTGGGCAGACTTCAAAACAGCTCCCTTTGTTCTCTCCTAAATTTAAAGATATTCCAAAAGTTAATGGTGTTCTGAACCTCCTAATTGTAACTCAAGCTTTGTTGATTCCTTTACCAATCCACACATCGTATAAATTAGGGCTTTCATAACAGCCCTAACTTTAACTCAAATCAGCCATGCCTGCTCAGCATTGTATCCTCAATGGGCAAAATTATTACAGCCAGCCAAAGCATCGGGAAAAACAGTGATGTTCTTGCCAACAAGAAGTGCCCAGAGAGACCACAACTTGGCTGCTTAGTCAGATTCATCTTGGGAATTTTTTTTTTGTTACACGTTGCTCCTTGCAACAACTTGCAAAATAATCTTCCACCTGAAGCAGCAAGTTGCAATTGAGGATGTTCCAGCACAATTCCCGAAAGGAACCAGGATGCAAATGGGCCACCAGAACACAGCATTAAGTTTTTCACTGCAATGCAATTTTGAGAGTGGTTTGGCAGCGACAGTGTGCCAATAATCTGCAACTTGCACTATCCATTTAACTCCACAGTGTGTTCTCGGCTGATCATTTTTCTGCTGCTAAATGGACCTGTTCACTTTGCTGCTCTGCCAAGCGCAACCTACAGTTACCTCGCGGATCTCCAGTGCCTCATTCTGCTGGCATTTATGCCATGTTTGACATTTGCAAAATGATTTGGCATTAGCATAAAAACATCATTTCGTTACCCAGAAGCCTGACCCAGCTCAACCTGCCTCTAACAAGTGAACGTCAAGACATCGAACCAATTACTATTTTGAAGGAGATGCTGTCAAGCGTCAGGAGTATTGCTTTTTGAAAATGTTCCGATGCTGCGTCTACCTTGACATCCTAAACTGTCTTGGCATCTCTCTCCTTAATTACATTATGCAGCACAATAAATCCGATTTGTAATTATCTGGTCAATTCTGTTGCCTCATCAACATCCACCCCCCAGCCAAAGGTATAGCTCTTGGTGAATGTGATGTGTCACCCTGCTTGTGAGCCTTAACTGTGTTACTTCGTCAAATCTTGCCATGAGATTCTGGCTACTGGAACATTGAGGCGGCAGTGATGTAGTCGTATTGACACTGAACTAACAATCCAGAGACCTAGGGTAATGCTTTGGGGATTGGGTTCGAATCCCACCATGGCAGTTTGAATCCAATAACAATCTGGAATTAAAAAATTGAGTGAAACTATTGTTGATTGTTGTAGAAACCTACCCTGTTCACTCTTGTCCTTTAGGAAGGGAAATCTGTTGTCTTTACTTGGTCTGGCATCCATGTAACTCCAGATCTACTGCAATGTGGTTGATTCTAAAATGCCCTCTGGGACAGGCAGTAAATGTTGGCCTAGCCAACGATGCCCACATCCTATGAACGAATTGATAAGATTCCTGGCATTCCTGTCACTACTTAATGCTATAAGGAGAGAGAAATTTGAAGGTGAAGACAAAAGCTTTAAAATGAAGGTGTTCCTTGAGCAAAAAACCAGTACATGTGAGTAGGGGAATAGGGAAATGTGACTTGTTGCGAGGCATCTAGTCAGATATGGTAGAAGGATATTCTTGCTCTCGAGGGAGTGCAGCGAAAATTTACCCAGGCTGATTCTGGGGATGGCGAGACTGATGTATGAGAAGAGATTGACTTGGTTAGGATTGTTTTCGCTGGAGTTCAGACGAATGAGAGGGGAATCTCATAGAGACCTTATAAAATTTTAATAGGACTAGATAGGACAGATGCAGGGAGGATGTTCTTGATGGTGGCTGTGTCCAGAACCAGAAAGGATCGCAGCCTGAGGATTCGGTGTAGACCATTTAGGATGAAGATGAGAAGGTATTTCTTCACCCAAAGAGTGATGAGCCTGTGGAATTCACTACCGCAGGAAGTAGCTGATGCCAAAACATTGAATGTATTCAAGAGGTGGCTGGACTTGTGCTGAACGGGATCACAGGTAGTGAAGAGAAGGTAGAATTAGGCTATTGAGTTGGATGATCAGCCATGATCCTGATGAATGGCAGAGTAGGCTCAAAGGAGCAAATGGTCTCCTCCTGCTCCGATCCTGTATGTTTCTATATAAGTGGGCATTGAGTAGGAGAGATAGTAATGCAATCTGCTTGAAGTTAACAGATCACCTGGGAGACCTCGTCATAGGAGACACCAAAACAGTGGGCCGGCTATGTCCTCCATTAAAGGCAAAAAAACACAGATGCTGGAATCTGAAATAAAAACAGAAAATGCCGGAGAAACTCAACAGGTCCAGCAGCATCTGTGGAGGGAAAATGGAGCCAACGTTTCGAGTCAGGATAACCCTTTGTCAGAGTATACAAGGTGCTGTTAGATTCCCATTCATCTGGTGGTCCTGAGACTTGAGGGCATGGCATTATCAAAGGAACATAGGAGCAGGAGTGGGCCATTCAGCCCATCGAGACTGCTCCACTTTCAATATAATCATAGCTGATCATCTACCAATGCCTTTATCCCATATTCCTTTAGCTTTCAGTACTTAGAAATCTGTTGGCTCTGCTTTAGGTGACTGAATTTTCACAGCTTTTTGGGGAGGGAGTTTCAAAGATTTACTTACCATTTAAGGAATACTCTGCACATCTGTTCCTCCTGCCAAAATCTTACATTTTTTCATCTGCCAAGGTCACTAAGGGCAGGATTCTCCGGCCGCGCTCACCTCAAAACTGAAGAATTCTGCCCAAGGTCAATGGACCTTTGCATCGTCTGCCCTCTCCCCACCTGCACAATCCCTGTGGCAATGGGATGGGAGAATTCCAGACTAAGTCTTTCCAAAACTTCTTGAAGCTGCTTTCCTTCATAAATACATTCCCACCTAGCTTCGTGTCATCTGTAATTTGGAAATATTACATTTCTTCCCCAACATTCAGGTGCAACACTACCTGATAACAGGGATGGCTCTTCAAAAGTTGTTTGTTAACTGTGAGTATATTGGGACATCCTGAGATTGTGAAAGATGTGATGTATGCATAGTTTTGGGTGGAATTTTACGAGTATGATTTCAAGTGTCCAGCCAGTGTAAAAATGGGAGAGTTCCTGACCTGTTTTTTGAGCGAGTTTTCACTCCCAATCTTAAGGACTTATACATTGAAAATATAGACTAGACTGTTTCTAGCTACTGCTGGCAGTGTACTGGGCTTAATTGACCGACCAGCCTGCACAGAAGCTATTGCATATGCATAGACTTCCCATCCCGATCCAGTTGCCTGCGGAGTGGTAGTGGGCCGCCACTCCCCTCTCTCAATCCGATCACAGGCAGAGCGCGTAGCATCTCACCCACCTTCCCCTACTCCTCCAATCGGGCTGCTCCTTCAGACTTTACCCTCCCTCCAGTGCACGGTGCCAAGGTGCTGGTGGGCACTGCCCAAGGGGCCTTGCCCTTGCCCCCCCCCCCCCCCCCCCCCCCCCCCCCACCCCGACTCCTCCCGGAGGAACTCAGTGACCTCTGTTTCTACCAACAAAAGCAACATGACTTTTCCCTATTCATAAGAAGCAGGTGTTCTCCTCAGGGAGAGGACCTCTCCTGGTGAGGCCATAAAGGCAAGTGAGTCCTGACGATTGAGTGTCGAGCTCACTAATACATGGGAATGAGGATTCTCATAAATTACTGCCCTTTTCCGGCGAGAGGTTGACCTTTCCAGAAATCCGACTCTCATAAGATCACGAGAGCCCAGAAACCAGACGCGATCCTGATTTCTCGGCTCCCGTGCAATTTTACTGGCCCTCTCTGCCCATCGATAGGCAGGGAGAGCTAGTAAAATCCTGGTGTTTGGACGGGATTTTCTGACCACATTCACCCGAAGGCCAGAAAATCCTATCCGAGATCAATGGACCTTTGCATTCTCCCTGTCACGCCCACCACAATTGCCATGGCGGATAGGATGGGAAAATTCCGCTCTTTATTTCTCCTTTTTGTACTTTTACTGTGAGTTGTGAGGAGACTGCAATGCTGAGTGTGCTTTATTGCATCTTGGCACCTGTGGGCTGTGGGCCTCTGCCCGCATGTATCCTTGCTATCATCTGCAGTTTGTGCATTGTAATGAGCAGGCACATTGCCACTGGGAAGAAGCTGGAGTACTCGTTTGTTTTGTTTATTTATTAATCACAAGTAGACTTACATTCACACTGCCATAAAATCCCCTAGTCGTCACCACATTCCGGCGCCTGTTCGGGTACACTGATGGAGAATTGAGCACAGTTGACGCACCTAACCAGCCCACCTTTCAGTGGGAGAAACCTGGAGCACCCGGAGGAAATCCATGCAGATATGGGGGGAATGTGCAGACTCCGCACAGACAGTGACCCAAACCAAGGCTTGAACCAAGGTCTCTGGTGCTGTGAGGCACTAGTGCGAACCACTGCGCCACCGTTGACACTGTGGAATAATGCCCAAAAAACATTCCAGTTGAAACAGCTGGCAAGCAGAAAAGCTGCCCCATGATAAAACCTCTTAGCTGTTTCTGGCTCAGAGCAGCTTGTTGAACCTTGCCACTTGTTACAGAGCGGCAGAGCTTAAGAATGACGTTGATTAACTGAAGTGGGTAAGTGAATGCCCCAAGATACATGTGGGATGCCAGAAGCTTAGTAAATGCCCAAGCCTTGGGTTACAAGCCAAGTGATTTTTCTGTTATTCCTGACTGCACTAATTGATAATACAGCATTAATAACAATTACAGCGACAGAACTGGCAGTCCTTAATCTCCACCTTTTTCCTCATCCTCTGGGCTCGCTTAAAGATTTCCAGTGCTTCTCTGAGTTTAAATTTCCTCAGGGTGCAGTAAGAGTAAGGTAAAGATTTATAAATTTGAAAAAAAATCTTGAAATCTCTGGTGCCGCATTTTTTTTTGAAGGCGATACATCTGAGGCAGGCCCAGAATGCACTGCGCTCAGCGAAGAAGCCCCGATATTTGCAACTCAAACTAAAATCATTTAGAGTGAGGGCCCTGTTATTGGAAACAGCGCAACATGCAATAATAGTCTGAAAACTTACTCTACAATTCACTTGCTATCAGTCAGCAAGCATATGAACTCAGCGGGAGGTTTGAGATAAAGGCTAATTTATGGAGAATTATGCGAGCATAATCACACACAAACCCCAGAAGGGGTGAACATGACTATGCATCTTCCCTTCTGCGCACTTCATCTTCATTTCTTGTTTTGATTATGGTATTCCGCGTATTTTGAAAGCCTCGCTTCCTGCTTTGCTCAAAGCTTTATAAGCCACACGTTGTGCTTTGTGTGAAATCCTGTCAGATTTAATACGGGACATGAAAGTAAACCTGTAACCGTATGTTAAGTTATTCATGAGTTCCAAATATGCACACAGACTATTGCACAACAAAAAAAAGAGGAAATCAGCAGCCTAGTGTGTCATTTAGCATTAAATTAATCTGACCCCTTTGTGCTTGATATTAAATCTTTTCATCAGGTGCAGCATTTATCTGTCATCAACATGCAAATAACTTGGCTGAAAATCACTTGGCGATGTGCCATTTGGTGTTTTTGCTCTGTCTGCCTATCTATTGCCTGGTTTTTTTTACAGACACTGCAATGCCATTGATTCATTTTTTCTTTTTCACCCTCCTCAAGATATGTTTTATACATATGTAGAGAGAGAAATATAATGAGTTTTCCTTTGCCTTTTGCTATAACACAGACACGGTTATAATTGGCTCTGTGTAGTTGGGAAAGGTAGCTGATATTTGCCTCTTGGAGCATGAGGTATGCTGGTGCATTGGTTAGCACTGCTGTCTCATAGCTCTAGTGTCCCGGGTTCAATTCCTGGCTTGGGTCATTGTTTTACATTCTCCCTGTGAGTTTCCTCCGGGTGATCTGGTTTCCTCCCACAGTCTGAAAGGTTACGTGCATCAGCCTAAACAGGCGGTGGAGTGTGGCAACTAGAGGAATTTTACAGTGATTTCATTGCAGTATTAATGTAAGCTTTACTTAGGACTAAGCAATAAACTTTAATGAGAGGAGAAATACCGTCCTTGGGGAATCTCTTAAACATTGTGGTCTCTACAAAGAGATCAGCAGCTGGAACAGGTTGTTAGGAAGATCACTCAAGCCCAGGACTCATTTTCGAATCAGTGAGCTGCTGTCGTGGGAAGGAGCTGAGATTCTGGTTGAGTCAGATCAAATGGGCTGCAGGCTTGCTTCATCCAAACCAGTCCTGTGATTTTTGTGAATGATTTAATAATGAAGCAATGGCAGTATGAACCACCCTGAAAGTAGTGTCTTTTCGTAGTTGGTTAGCCAGCAGTTGCAGACTTATGCAAGATACATTTCTTCCCATTCCAACACAGTCACTTATTCTCTACTGCTTCAATATGATTCTATGCCGGTCAGCATAAGATTCACTTGAAAAGGAAAAGGATGCAAGTTTATGGTTTTGCTGTGAATTGGATTCTTTTTTGCTGTTTCCAGTGATCATTAAAAGCCCATATCCACAAAGACATTACTGCACAAAGTGGCAACAGCTGAATCTACTCTGTGACAAGCAATCAGCTACTTTTGACATAAAGGGCAAGGTTTTTTCCCCAACGCCATAACCGAACCAAAGAGTAAAGGCCCGATGTTAACATAAGGGAGTGAAACTGTGGACTCAAGTAGCCTGAGACCCAAGTAATGGGTGGCATAGTAGCACAGTAGTTAGCACTGCTGTGTCACAGCGCCAGGAACCCAGGTTCGATTCCAGCCTTGGATGACTGTGTGAAGTTTGCACCTTCTCCCCGTGTCTGTGTGGGTTTCCTCCGGGTGCTCGGGTTTCCTCCCACAGTCCAACGGTGTGCGAGTTAAATGGATTGGCTATATTAAATTTCCTCTTAGGGTCCCAAGATGTGGAGGCTCAGGGAATTAGTGGGGTAAATGGTTAAGGGAATGGGGCAAAGAGTGGGTCTGGGTAAGATGCTCGGAGAGTGGGTGCAGACTTGATAGGCCAAATGACCTTCTTCTGTACTGTAGGGATTCTATGAAGCGATATTAATACCCTGGCCTCATCAGCATGCTCATGCCAACTGAAAGCAAGGAGTAGGGGAAAATGGCAGAAGAGAACTGTTGGATGGCAGCCACTTTTGGAGTGGCTGGTGTGAAGGATTTGTACCTGGCATTCATCGCTGCCTGGCATTCCAGGTGAGTTGTGGGCACATGATTTCAGGAAGGCCTCACAATCAGTGAGGGGTGGAGAAACACTGAAGAAACTGCGGATGCTGGAATCTGAAACCAAAACAGAAAATAAATCCTGGAAAATCTTAGTGGGTTGGACAGCATCTGTGGAGAGAAAATAGAGTCAACGTTTCGATGACCCTTTGTCAGAACTCTGATTTTCAAAGGGCTGTGTGGTCAGGACCCTTTGTGGGTACATTTTCAAAATCATGGTCTCAGAAGTTGTCTTGGTTCCCAATATCTGCAGCAGTTTGTAATTTTGAAAGAGCTGGCTTTGGTGGTGCAGGTGAATAAGAAACCCTGTCAGTTAACAACACATTAATCTGCTTAAGCAGCTCCTTAAAGGACCACAGCATCACGACAGCTCAGTGGCTATCGCTGTGCTGTGCAGATACATGGATTTGGGCCTGTGTCTGTGGGAGTTTGCGCATTCTCCCCGTGCTTGCGTTTTCTCTGGGTGCTCCGGTTTCCTCCCGCATCCCAAAGATGTGCTCTTAGGCTGATTGGTAGAACAAATTCTCCCTAAATTGTCTCAAATTTGGTTCTACTGCATAGATCTATAAATATAGACAGGGATGACAGGAATCATGGGTAGAAATGAGAACATCAGGTTGGCAGCGCGGGCTCGTTGGGCTGAAGGGCCAGTTTCCCATGCCATTTTGTTCTTTGTTCTTTGACCTGTCCATTGCAGGAATCAAAATCTGAAATTTTATTTGGGTGAAAGCGAATTCTCTGATGCACACTGGTGCACAGCTGGCATGGCACAATGGTTAGTACTGTGGCATCACAGTACCAAGAATGTGGATTAAATCCAGCCTTGGGTGCCTGTCTGTGTGGAGTTTGCACTTTCTCCCCATGTCTGCGTGGGTTTTCTTTGGGTGCTCCAGTATCCTCCCACAGCCCAAAGATGTGCAGTTTAAGTGGATTGGCCATGCTAAATTGTCCCTTCGTGTTAGAGGGATGAGCAGGGTAAATATATAGGGCTGTGAGGATAGGGCTGGGTAGGCTTGTTGTCAGTGCAAGCTAGATAGACCAAATGGCCTCCTCCTGCACTGTAAGGATTCTATGATAGCCGCCGAGCCAAGTAAAGTTTATTTGTTGTTGTGTCGAAATTGTATTTTCATGGACCAGTCAGCACCAGTGTGAGCTCTGTGCATTTCCTGCATGGCCACTTACAGCCCCATCAAAGGTGCTGACCCTGTAAGGAGTAATATGCTTTCTTTGGCAAGGCAGTATCAGTCTCCAACATGGCTGTCCCCTGTCTTTGCCACGAACGCTAGGCTGACAGTCCCTGTCTCTTGAAAGCATTTAGCGCCACTAATTGGAATTCATTAAGGAGTTGGATTCTTGATCTCATTTTGTAAACCTAGCCTGAGCAATTTTCAGCCAGCGCCTCTTTCTCCTGCTCATGGAAAAATGGAGAATGCAAGGAGGAAGCAAAACGGCAGTCAAGTCTGTGGGTGATCGTAACAGGCTAAAGTCCCTTAAGAAAAGTGTGCGTGGAATGTACCATGTTAAATGTTATTAAAAATGTCTCGTTTTCTCAGTGGTGTATATCTTGAAAAATGTATGAGTAATTTTAAAGTTTATTTATTAGTCACAAGTAGGCTCATGTTAACATTGGTGTGGAGATGCCAGCATTGGACTGAGGTAGGCACAATAAGAAGTCTGACAACACCAGGTTAAAGTCCAGCAGGTTTATCTGGAATCACAAGCTTTCTGAGCATTGATCCTTCAGGTGATGAAAGACTGTTGGACCTTATCCTGGTGTTATGGAACTTCTTACTACATTAACATTGCAATGAAGTTACTGTGAAAATCTCCATATTCCAGTGCCATATTCCAGTGCCTTTCGAGTACACTGAGGGAGAATTTAGTATGGCTATAAAATAGAAGCCCTACAATGCAGAAGGAGGCCAATTGGCCCATCAAGTCTGCATCGACCACAATCTCAATCCCCCTGAAATGAGAGTAAATTTAGCATGGCCGATCAACCTAACCCACACATCTTTACACTGTGGGAGGAAACTGGGACACCTAGAGGAAACCCACACAGACACAGGAAGAACATGCAAACACCGTACAGTTAGTGACCCAAGCCAGCAATCAAACCCGGATCCCACTGTGAGGCAGCAGTGCTAATCATTGTGCCACTGTGCCTCTCGCTTGTATGGAATGTTTCTCGAAGTCTTGGGAAAATGGACTGTGAAGTCTTTCTTTAAATGATAAAACTATTATTGGTTTTTCCTGATATTAGCACTTAAATGCGGAATATTTTTTTCATGCAAAATACTCTTTCCCTTAACAACTTACAGTAAATGCTTCCCTCTGGATACATTGTAAATGTATTAGCTTCCATTCAGGAAAGCTTGATAAAGCAGAAAAATAACATACTCATGCTATTCAACTGTGCTTGGACTGACTGTTTGCCAATACATTGCATGAAACATGTTGGAACAACTCGGGGCCTAATTTTTTCATGAAGGCAGCAGGAGGAATTGGGCTATTTGAGGTTATTTTTTTCCTCCTTATGCTGGTTTGTTAATCACTTCACAACTTCCTCTGAGTTTTTATATCCCTAGCAGAACTTTCACAAAAGAGGAGGCATAGTGGCGGAATGGTTAGCACTGTGGGCCTGGGTTCGACTCCCGGCTGGGTCAATGTCTGTATGGAGTTTGCATGTTCTCCCTGTATCTCTACGGATTTCCTTCAGGCTCTCCGATTTCTTCCCATAGTCTGAAAGACATGTTGGTTAAATGCATTGACCATGCTAAATTGCCCCTCAGTGTACCCGAACAGGCACTGGAGTGTGACAACCAGGGGATTTTCATAGTAATTTCATTACAGTGTTACTGTAAGCCTACCAAGGACAATAATGAAAAAACCTTAAGCTTAGATGTTACTCCTGCAAGTCCTGATTTTTTCCAACCGAGATGATCTTTTTGGTTTGAAAAATTGCTTTGACATTCCTGATTTTTGATACACATTTTTTATTTAATCAGCGATGCACTTACTCGGTCTGAACTGGCAGCTGCAGCAGGTCGAAAATTACATGTTTGAAAATGGGAAAGTGAAGACGGAAAGCTCACCGACCAACGCAGTGACATCAACTTCAGGTGACAGTGGTAAGCAGTGACTTGAGTTGGTATTGAGAAAAATGTAAATGAAAAGAATCCCGATAGTTCATGTGTATTGGGGCGGGGGGGGAGCTTTGTTCATTTATTCATGTAATCTTCTCCCCAGAAGATTGACTTTTGAGGATCTCAACTTTATCTCAACTTTACGCACATTCTGTATATCAGCACACATTCTTCATCCATTACGTTATTTCTATCATTCATTTTCTCCCTTGCTTCCCTCTTCTACACTTTCCATCAATCTTCTCTTCCAATAAGTGCTTTGACCTACTGTCTGCTGTGACTGACAGACTATGTCTTGACCTCTTTGATGTTACCACTCATTTCCTATTTTCTCCAGCCAATTCCAGCACTCCCTCATTAGTCTTTCTGTCTGTGTAGGATATGCGGAACATCCTTCCATATGTCCGCATCTCGAATTCATTCAGCTTGTCAGAAGTCTCTTTGTTGCCCATAACTCTGTCTCATATGACAGAGATGACAAGTTGAAGCACCTCAGCATTCCTTTCCTGAGGTTCAGGTTCCTTTTCTTTGATGTTAATACAGGGGGAAATGGCTCATCTTTTTGCAAAAAAAAAGACTCGCATTTAGGTAGCATTTTTCACTACTACTGGACATCTCAATGAGGTTCATAGCCTGTTAAATGCTTTTGAAGTGTCATCACTGTTGTAATGTACAAAGCGTAGCCACCAATTTACACAATGCAAACAGCAATGAATACGGTCATGACTAGATGAACTATTGATTGAGGGATAAATATTGACTGTGCTGGTGTCCTACCAGGGACAACTCCATGTTCTCCAAAATAGCACCAAGGGGATTTCTTACATCCGCAAATTCCACACAAACAATGACCCAAGCCAGGGTTCCTGTTGCTGTGAGGCAGCTGTGCTGATCACTGTGCCATCCTTTATAAAGGATTTCTATATAAAGAAATTCAAAAGATGTTTCGATCACAGGCCATACCATCATCATGTCTGCTCTTCATAAGCATTGAAAGAACGACCTACCTTGATATGTCACCCTTAAACTAATCTATGATAACTTCATTGTTCTACACTAATACTGTGCACTGTTGGCATTGTACGATAGATCTCCCAACAGCCAGCATGAAGTGAAGGAACTGATGTGTCAGCAGATTATGGGAAGACGTTAAAAGAACAGGATTGTTGTGATGGGTGATTTTAACTTCCCCAACATAGACTGGAATTCCTTTAGCGCCGGGGTTTGGATGGGACAGCGTTTGTTCAGTGTGCCTGAGAGTACTTCTTGAGCCAATATAGAGTCATAGAGGCTTACAACGTGGAAACAAGACCTTTGGCCCAACCTGTCCCGGTTTTTACCATCAAGCTAGTCCCAAATACCCGCGTTTGGCCCATATCTCTCTATGTCATACAACTGTCTAAATGCTTTTTAAAAGACAAATTGTGCGCGCTTCTACTACTATCTCTGGCAGCTTGTCCCAAACACTCACCACCCTCTGTGTGAAAAAACTGCCTGTGTAGATAATCCACTTCAGGAAGGGGTTCTCCTGGCCCTGGTTCTGGGAAACAAGCCTGGACAAGTGATTGATATCTCAGGGGGGACCATTTTGGGAATAGTGAATGCTATTCTATAAGTTTCAAGATACTTGTAGCAAAGAATAGAGGTAGCCCCAGAGTGAAAGTACTAAACTGGGGGAAGGCTAACTACGATAGTATTAGGCAGGAGCTGGGGAAGGTAGACTGGGGGTGGCTGTTTGAGAACAAATCCTCATTCAGTATGTGTGAGCCTTTTAAAAGTCAGGATAAGTGTGTCCTTGTAAAAAACATGGATTTACTAGGATGTTGCCTGGTTTGGAGAATATGGACTGTAAAGAAAGGTTGAACAAACATGGATTGTTTAAATTGGAGCTTTGGAGGATGAGGAGGATCCTGATTGAAGTTTACAAGACAGGCTTGGATAGAATGGATACTCAGAGTGTTTTTCCAAGAGTTGAAGGTCAATTACTCGGGGGCATCGGCTGAAAGTGTGAGGGGGGAGTTTAAAAGAGACATAAGGAGCAAGTTTTTCACACAGAGAGTGGTGAACGCACTGCCAGAAGAGGTGGTCGAAGTAGATTCTA
Organism: Sphyrna mokarran; assembly: GCA_024679065.1. NCBI lineage: Eukaryota > Metazoa > Chordata > Chondrichthyes > Carcharhiniformes > Carcharhinidae > Sphyrna > Sphyrna mokarran. The sequence goes on from JAGIQG010000006.1 coordinate 24,062,741, forward strand.
TAACAACATATAAGAGGCACCTGGATAGATATATGAATAGGCATGGAATAGAGGGATATGATCCATGTAGAGGGAAGAAAATATTAGATTACAGAAGCAAAGTGTTGGTGCAGACTTAATGGGCTGAAAGGCCTGTTCCTGTGCTGTACTGCTCTTTATTCTTTGTAATATTTTTTCTCAATCTGTTACTTTTTATGAGCTGGGTTAGTTTTTAATATCACATTTGCAAATCAGTTTGAATCTCTGCATCGTGTTCCTTTTTGAATTCAGTAAACCAACCCAAAACAATGTTGGTATTTTAAGTAATATTCTGTGAAGTTGAACATTCTCGTATCAGTGATCTTTTACTTAGAGATCACAGATATTCACCCTGTTTACATTTTATGGTGCTAAAAGCCAACTGTGTAATGGAATGTTATTTTCAAATTAGCAATTTAAAATTTGATGCTCAGTTGGGTGCATTTTGTGCAAAACTGTAAAATAATTTTACATAACAAAACACATGTGCATGTGCACATACACAATCACACACATACATTCGCATACATGCAATCACATACACACACAATCACACATGCACACTCACATACACACACCGTATACACACAATAACATATACACACTTGCGTACACAAAATCACATGCAATCACATACAATTACATACAATCACAGTCACATACACACAATCACACACACATTCACACACACACAATCGCATACACACACTCACTTACACATAATCATACATACACTCACATACACACAACCGCATACTCGCTCCCATACACACAATCATAAACACACTCATACACAATCACACAATTGCACACACATGCTCACATACACACATATCACACACACAATCATATACGCGTCACAATACAGTCACATACACAAAATCACATACACAATCACCACACTCACAATCACACACACACAATCACACATACACATAATCACATACACACACTCACATACACAATCCCACACACACACACGCATGCATAATCACACACACAAAAAAATCACACACACCTAATCACATATACATACACACAACCGCATGTACACAATCACATACACACGTACATACAATCGCGTACACACAATCACGTACACACATACAATCATATACACACACTCACATATACAGTCATGCACACGCAATCACACACACAGAATCACGCACATGTACATAATCACACACACAAAATTACAAGCACATAATCACATACATCCAATCACACACACAATCACATACACACAATCACATGACACAATCACATACACACATACACAATCACATACACAGAGACACAATCACACACAGTCATATATATACTCACATACACAAAAATCACATACATACAATCATGTATACAAAATCATATCCACACAATTACTTGCACACACTCACATATACACTCTCACATATACACACTCATGTGCACAATCATGCACATATGTACACACACAAAGACACACTCAATCACACACAGACACAATCACATGCACAATCACACACACAGTCTCACACACACACACAATCACATGCACACACTCTCATTCACAAATACATACACACATTCACATGCAGTCACACATGAACAATATCTCAAACATATTATACGTTCAAGCATTCACACATACACTCAATCTCTCACTCACAATCAATCACACATACAATGGCACACACAATTTATTACACATGCAATCACACACACATGATACACACAGGCAATCATACACAAACAGAATTTATCACACATGCGATCACACACACACATGATTAATTGCACCCACATAACGCAATAATACACATAGACAATCACATGCACACAACTAATCACACACATACTGCTGTACCTGCACTTTGTAAGTCAGAAGCTGGATTTTTTTGGCCCATCTGTCTAAGTTGGGTAGGTTAGCAACATCATTGTTAGTCAGATAACATGGTGGGATCTCCTGTCACCTTTCACGATTGGTCCCTCATGGGAATGCAACCAAATGTCTGTTTGTTCTTGCCGCATGCAAATACTGACAGATTCTTCCCAATTATTTCTCACCACATCCACTTCTTAAACTCTGCTCTTTGGACCTTCTGCTAAGAGGCATCCTTAGACCTGGGATAGTTGTGGTCTTGGCCCAAAAGGCTCCAGACAGTGGGAGAAGCTGTGATAGAAACTCCATGCTCCCCCAAAAAGGACCTGGCAACTTGTGTTAGGTTCAGCTTTGGCTGTAGCCCCCAAATGCAGTAGCCATCTACATCCCATCCTGATTTCCCTGATTTACAGAAGCTGGAATCCTACCAGGTGTGGCTGCCCAAAACTCAGTTATCCAGGAGATGGATTCATTTTTTTAATGGCAGAGAGTTGAGCAGAAGCTTTGCTGTGAAGAAAGAAATCCAGCGTGTAAGTCAAACTGTAGGAAGTACAAAAGAGAGAGAATGAATTGTATCCTTTATTTGCCAAGCACCATTTCAATCTACAACACATTAATCAGTCATATTTATAGAATCATAGAATCCCTACTGTACAGAAATAGGCCATTCAGCTCATTGAGTCTGCACCGACCACAATCCCATCCAGAAATTATTCCCATTACCCCTCATATTTACCCCGCTAATCCCTCTAACCTACCCATCACAGGACATTAAGGACCAATTTAACATGGTCAATCAACGTCATCTTGTGATTATTCGCAGAATAAGTTTTAAAGGGACAGGCTGGTTAAAGGTAGCTCAGCTCCACTTTAACCGCAGAAGATTTGATTGGGTCTCACATGGTGTAATGTTCCTGTCAACTTTATGAAACAGCACATCATTTGGTTTGGCACAAGGAGTGCCATGGGAGCTGCATCAGAGATATTAGAACCCCTTCCCTATCAACGATCACAATTAGCACGTGTCAAATTTTATTTGAATTTCGACTGAATTTTAATTTAATGACATTTGAATAATTGTTTCTAGAACTGCAGCTGGAAAAGAGGCAACAATTTTAACAGAAGGTGTCAAGCCTCTCCCCAGTCAGAAAAAAAATCTTACATTGGAGGACATTCAGCCATTAAACTTAATGTTTGAGGTTGATCGTTAGAATTTTACTTTTCTGTCGTGGAAAGAGTATCTCTTGGAGAGTTTCATACTACACAGCACAAGTAGTGCTGTTCTTCCTAAAATGCACTGGAACAAAGGCAGGATCGTGAAGGAGTTAAAGGTGGAAAAAGAAAGACTTCAATTCATGTAATCCTTTTAATGCTTACCAGACATCTCAAAGTGCTTTATGAAGAATGAAGTACATTCCTTTATTAAATTTCAAATAGCCTTCAGACACAATTGTGACTTCTAAGGGGCATTTGGACAAATACATGAATGGGATGGGAGTAGAGGGTTACGGTCCTCGGAAAGGTAGGGAGTTTTAGTTCAGTCAGGCAGTATAGTTGGTGCAGGCTTGGATGGCCGAAGGACCTGTTCCTGTGCTGTAATTATCTTTAATCTTTGTTCATTCCAAAGAACAAAGAACATTCTGAGAGCCATTATTAGAGGCGGATATTATTCAGTGAGAGACAGTGACTGGTATTTTCCAGTCTTGTACATCCTGCAACCACTGCCAGTGAGAATGGAGAATCTGACGTTCAGCTAAATCTCGATTCACAGCAGCGGGACTGGAGAATCCTGGCCATCGGAGAACTCCGGTCAATAACTGTCAACAGTCTGCTGTTGATTTAAACTTCCAAGGTCCTGAATACATGGAAGTCAACAGAAATGAGCTGCAAGCTCAGAACATGTCTTTTGCACTGTTATTTGGATCTGTCATTTGTGAGATGTTAGGTATAACTTATGGCTGCATCATGTATGATAGTTTTCCTTTGCAATTTGGATGGCACGATGGTACAGTGGTTAACTCTGCTGCCTTACAGTGCCAGGGACACAGGTTCAATTCCGACCTTGGGTCACTGTCTAAATGGAGTCTGCACATTCTCCCCATGTCTGCATGGGTTACCCCTGGGTGCTTTGGTTTCCTTCCACTGTCCGAAATGATGTGCTGGTTAGGTGGATTGATAATGCTAAATTCTTCCTCAGTGTACCCGAGCAGGTGCCAGGGTGTGGTGATTCGGGGATTTTCACAGTAACTTCACTGCAGTGTTAATGTAAATCTTCTTGTGACACTAATAAATAATATTAACCAAGCCTCTGCATTTATAAATGTCAATGCAATTGCAAGCTAATCATTGCCTGAGATTGTAACCTGCAAATGGGACTTCCATTGTCACACAAATCCTCCCCTATCAAGGTAAAAGAAAGAACCCACAGCACAGTTCCTTTTGTTCAAAGCTCTGTTCCAATTCATGGAAGAAAATAATCATTTTTAATTCCTTCTGACATTTTATGACATTTTAATTAAAATGTCAGTTGTCTTGCCAACCAGAAGAGCCTCAAGTTGATCTGTCTCTTGGAAGAACTGAGTTAAGTCCGAGCTTCCTGGCTCCAATAACAAGCCACATCCTTGCCCCTGAGATGTGGTTTCCAAGGGCTTGGCTACTCCATATCAGCCAAACCTCAAAGAGGGTTGAAGCCACGGTTCCTGCAGTTTCCCATGGCGTCCTTCCAAATAGACAACTCTGGGCTTGGCAAGGAGGCAGACCTGAAGCAAAGGGCCATAGGAATTCCTACTAATTAGCAGCAGATTGTTCCTGGATTAGTCGGCAATGATGGCCATCACTTGATTAGCATGAACAACATCTTTAGGTGGTCAAGAACAGCCTGGATATTTATAGAGTTAGCATATTTAGCTTTCAGCAAAACCATTGAAGTAACAATTTTTTAAAATATGAATTTTTCGCATTTGCGTGGCTGTGAGCTCATGAACGAAATCGGATACTTTTACTCCATGTTCTCAACTCTGAGTTGTGGGACACCACATTGGGCCACCCATGCCACAGTGGTTAGCACTGCTGCCTCACAGGAACCGGGTTCAATTCTGGCCTTGGGTGATTGAGTGGCGTTTGCACATTCTCCTCACATCTGAATGGGTTTTTTCTGGGTGCCCTGGATTTCCTCCCACAGTCTGAAAGATATGATATGCAGGTTAGGTGGATTGGCCATTGTAAATTGTCTCTTAGCGGCCAAAGATGTGTACAGTCGTGGATTAAGCAAGGTAAAAGTATGAGGTTACTGGGATAGAGTTGGGCATGAGTAAGATGCTCTTTCAGATAGTTGGCGCAGACTCGGTGAGTTGTGTGTCCCCTTTTGGCACTGTATGGAATCTTTCTCTTTGAATAGAATCCCTACAATACAGAAGATTGTATTATACAATACAATCCATTCTGCCCATTGAGCCTGCACCGACAACAATCCCACCCTATCCCCGTAACCCCACACATTTAGCCTGCTAATGTTTTGCAAATAAATTCAATTTAGCATGGCCAATCAACCTAACCCACGCATCTTTGGTTTGTGAGAGGAAACTGGAGCACCCGGAGAATGTGGAGACTCTGCCTAGACAGTGACCAAGCTGAGAATCAAACCCAGGGCCCTGATACTGGGAGGCAGCAGTGCTAACCACTGTGCCACTGTGTCACTTCAGTACATTTAATTCATTTTGAAGACAGCTTTTGCTGTGGCCCAATGGCAAGCTCACTCACCCCTGAGCTTGAAGGTTCTGGGCTCAAGGTCTGCCCCAGAGCTTGAACACAAAAGCCTTCACTGGCACTCAGCATGTTGCATTGTTGGAGGTACCATATTTTCAATGAAATGATAAAACAAAGCTCCATCTGCCTTCTCAGGGAGATGTGAGAAATTCAGTGATGTCCTGTCAAAGAGCGAGGAATCATCCCAGTGTGCTGGCCAATATTTAACCCTCAGTCAACATCATATGGCCGTTATCATACTACTGATGTTCAGAGATTGCTGTGCACTAATTGGCTGCCATTTTCACTACGTTCAACAGTAATGACAATCCAAAAGTAGTGTATTGGCTATAAAGAGTTTTGAGATGTCCAGTAGTCATGGAAATACCTTGAGAAGTGCCAGTCTTTGCTTATTTTTAAGAGGTCCCATTAAACCCCAAACCACCCTGCCTTGATTCCAGTGCATTCTGAGGATACCATTATGATTCTCTTGTGTGGCTCTAGAGTGAACCTCGACCAAGAAAAGGGAAGTTCTAGCTGTTGACCTCTTAATTGCGGAAAGATTAGTTAGTGTTATTAGCTACACATCAACGTATTGTGAGTTTGACATGCCAAGGCTTCTGCTTTGATTGGAACATACCATTTGATGAGGTAATGGTACTCCCTCACTAGACTGAAGAATTTATTAAAAGAGAGGTTTTTCTGGGTTTTTGTGCCGCACAAGTTGCAATGGTTCCAAACGCTTACCCAAGAGTTTAGGCAGTCATCATTTCTTTCATTTCATCTCGGGCGTGCCAGTACACAAGCATAAAAAGAGTGGTCACAATTATCAAGTCACAAACAACTTTACAGATGGAACAATTTCCCTTTGCCTCTTCAAATAGTGGACATACTGAACAGGCAATTGATATTCCCTTCAAAAAGAAGTTGGGTAAATATCTAGCTGGAAATAGAATGGGAGGTTACAGGACTAGATACAGCTTGTGATTATCCATCTCAAGTGTCCACCATTTAAAAGCTAAATAGTGTGGACACAGGAAATCTGAAAGGGAAACAGAAAAGTGCTGAAAAAACTCAGCTGGTCTTGCAGCATCTGTGGAGAGAGAAATAGTTGGCTGCACGTTACAGTGGTTTTTGTATGTGTGGTGTGGGTGGGTGTATGGAATGTCAACTTGCTGCACGCTGGCACTGAGGGTGGGTTAATGTGCCCAATAATGAATCTGCCATCCCTCAAAGGCAAAGGAAGGCCTGCTCCTGAGCTCTTGGCTGATCAGATTGGCCAGCAGCTCCCATAGTCCTGGTAATGCCAAGATTTCAATAGTGTGCAATGCTCTGAGGAGGCGATGGCCTCGTGGTATTATAGCTAGACTGTCAATCCAGAAATTCAACTCCTGTTTCAGGGACCTGGATTGGAATCCTGCCATGGCAGATGGTGGAATTTAATTCAATAAAAAATCTACTTTTATCAATTAAGAATCTACTGATGACCATGAAACCATTGTCAATTGTTGGAAAAACCCATCTGGTTCTTCCAACCAGATGTCCTTTAAGAAGGGAAATCTGCTGTCCTTACCTAATCTGGCTTCATGTGACTCTGGGGCCACAGCACTGTGGTTGACTCTCAGTTGCCCTCTGAAATGGGCTAGCCAAGGGCAACTAGGGATGGGCAATAAATGCTGGCCCAGCCGGCTACGGCTATCTCTCATGAATCTATCCCACAAATTAATAAACAAAACGTACAGGGCTTGCAGCAACTCTCAAGAAAGGCCAAATGGATTCTGGTATAAGGTAAGTCTGAGGTTTTGGATGTGAAGGGTTTTGGCTGCTTAGGGAGAGGGAGGACATTGAGGGGGCAGAGGTTTGTGGGGTTTTCAGAGCAGGTGGACATCAAGAGAGGGGGCTTGTGACCTTCCAGGGGCTGCCCCCTTAGAAACTTATTAACCGAAACATTCTGCCCTCTCCTGCCTGACAGCCCACACCAACTGCATGGGCCGTGTATTAGCGGGGTCAATTGGCGTCTTAGCAAGCTCAATTGACTCATGATTATTTAATTAAATATGGCAGACAGGCTGTCAATTTCAATTTCCACCTGCATACTATATTATGAGGATAGTTGAAAGGGTGGTGGGCTGGGCACTACTCTATTATACACATGCACCCTCATTGAAAACACCCGGCAGAAGCATGTAAAATTAAGCCCATTTTTTGATTCCAATATGACTCTTCTTTTGAACAGTTCCAAAGAAATGCTGCACTCAACATGTTAATTCTGTCTCTCCCTCTGCCAAATTGGGAGAGATTTGCCAAATTGGCTGAGTTTTTCAGTACTTTTTTGTCTCTATCTAAACTGTTCAATCTTTTTCCACTTGACAACCAAGTATAGAACTAAGTAGGAAATGCAGGATATTGGAAATAAGACCATTCAGTCAAACCAGTCCTTGCAGCATCTAATTGAGTTTCTTCCCTTTTTTTGCATCTAAAGGGGGGATGGCACAGTGGCATGTTGGCACAGTGGTTCGCACCGCTGCCTCACAGCACCAGGGCTCAGTTCCAGCCTTGAGTCATGGTCAATGCAGAGTTTGCATTTTCTCCCCGCGTCTGCGTGGATTTCCTCCAGTTACCCCAGTTTCCTCCCACAATCCAAAGACGTGTGACTCAGGTTGTTTGGTCATGCTGAATTAACCCTAATGTCAGGGGATTAGCAGGGTAAATATGTGGGTTTATGGGGATAGGGCTTGGGTGGAATTGTGGTTGGTGCAGACTCGATGGGCCAAATGGCCTCCTTCTGCACTGTAGGGATTCTATATCCATTCCCAACTCCATCATCAATTTCTCAACCTTCTCCTGAAGTGCATCTGACTATTCATTTCAACCACTCTCTGTAGCATGAAGTTTCATATTCTCACCTCTCAATGGGTAACAAAGTTTATTCTGACTTCCCTATTGATTCCACAGTGACTTTTCGAGATTGATGGCCTCTTGCTATTGCTGTTTCCCACAAGAGGAAACATTTTTCTCTGAATTCTCCTTATCAACATCTTTCATCATTTGAAGGTCTACGAGGTCACCCTCAGCTTTCTTTTTAAAGGGAGAAGAGACTGAGTCTTCTTCATCTTTTCCTGATCTACATATCCATGTATTTCTAATATCATCCTTGTAAATCCTCTCTGCACTCTCTCCAATAGTTGTTCTAATTTCCCAAATCAATTGGGCCAGTGGGCTGACGAATGGCAGGTGAAGTTTAATTCAGATAAATGTGAAGTGGTGCATTTTGGTAGGATCCAGAGCGGCAGTTTTTTCATACAGAGTGTTGAGTGTCTGGAACGATCTGCCAGAAGTGGGGTGGGTATAATTTTGCCCTTTAAAAAACATTTGGGTAGTTACATGGGTATGGAGAGATATGGGCCAAAGGCAAATAACTGTGACCACTTTGTGATTAAAAAAAGTGACGGTGTGGACAAGTTGGGCTGAAGGGCCTATTTCCATGCTGTAAACCTCTATGAGTCTATGACTATGAAACAGAAGTGCATATGGTATTCTAAGGGTGGTCTAATCAAGATTTGATGCAGGTTCAGACTAACACCCTTATTTTTCAATTTTGTCCCACTACAAATAAAGTCTAGTGCTTAGTTTTGCTTTACTAAAACGGCCTTGCTAACCTGTGGTCAAATTTGAGTGATTAATGTATTTACACTCTGATCCCTTTGTACTTTACCCCACATGGACTCAAACCTTCTCAGTAATGTGTCCTCCTATGTATTCTGATGGTGGGCCAGGTGTTAGGATGTTTAGGTTGTAGAGGGTAGGAAGATGACAAGTAGAGTTGTGGGGATGATTAATTGCCCTTAACTTTTATTGCCTTTTGGCAACAGAGAGGCTGGTTCCTGGGATGGCAGGTCTGTCATATGACGAGAGACTAAGTTGGTTAGGATTATAGTCACTGGAGTTTAGAAGAGTGAGAGGGGATCTTATAGAAACATATAAAATTCGAACAGGATTAGGCAGAGTAGATTCAGAAAGAATGTTCCCGATGGTGGGACAGTCCAGAGCTAGGGGTCATAGTTTAAGGGAAAGGAGTATCCTTTTTAGAACTGGGGTGAGGAGAAATTTTTTCACCCAGAGAATACTGAATGTGCAGAATTCACAACCACAGATTGTAGTCGAAGCCAAAACATTGTCTGATTTTAAGAAGAAATTAGGAATTGCTTTTGGGGCTAAAGGGATCAAAAGAATATGGGAGAAAGGGGGGGAAATCAGGATATTGAGTTCGATGATCAGCCGTGATCATAATGAATGGTGGAGCAGGCTCAAAGGTCCAAATGGCCTACCTGTGCTTCTAATTTTTATGTTTTTATGGAATCAGGGAGTTATCAAATGAGGAGTTAAAATGAGTGATATAGAATGAATGATTGATGTCAGGATGTGGGTATCACTGACTAAAGCAGTGTTTATTGCCCATCCCTAATTGCCCTTGAGATAGGATACAGTCTGCAGAAGGAATCATCACGTCATTCACTTTTCCATGCATGTGAAATAAAAGTAAGAGCTTTCATTATTGTATGGCCTCAGTTGCACTAATACCATTTTGGCATAAAACCAGCATAAAATAGTAACACACAAATTGTCTCAGGAAAAGAAATGGCATAAAGTTGGCATAATGCCACAGTTACACTGAAGCTTCCCAGAACATTCTGGGATGTGTTATTTTGTCATTTGAACCTACGTTGAAAGCAATAGTCCATTTGATTCAAATCAGAAATCCAGAAAGGTATCTAATTTCATGTTAAATACTCATTGTTTCGAATGAGCAAAACCTCTTAAGTTTTATGGACCTGCTGTGAATTTTTATAGTTAACACAGTTAATGTTGCTCTTTTCAACAGTAGTCTTTTTTCTAAAACCTTCACACAATCCTGGGGTTGTAGAGATCAGATTTGTTCCTGTGTAAGTCACTTGGGGAAAAATAGAGAAACCAGTGTTGTAAATGGTGGATCAGTGATCTCACTGGATGGATTCTTTTCTGTTAGTAACATTTCTGTTCACAGCTCACAATGGGCGGGTCAGAAGTACTTCTATTTCATTGAATGTAGAGTTCCATTTACATTGATTAATAGAAGATTGCCTATTCCACTTCCTGACATGTTAATTAGTGTCACTTACAGCGCTAACATTGAAAGTTCTCCAATCGCAAGGGAGTTGTGAAAAACCCTTCAGCCTCACAAAGACTCAGATCAGCTTTTACAACATTTTCTCAATTTAATGGTGTCTTGGCAACATGGTGGCACAATGGTGAGCATTGTTACCTCACAGCATAAGGGTCTGGGTTCAATTCCTGGCTCGGGCCTGTACAGAGTGTGCACATTCTCCCCGTGTTTGTGTGGGTTTCTTCCGGATGCTGTGGTTTCTGAAAGATATGCTGGTTAGATGCATTGGTCATGCTAAATTCTCTCTCAGTGTACCCGAACAGGTGCTGGAGTGTGTTGACTAGGAGATTTTCACAGTAACTTCATTGCAGTCTTAATTAAGTCTACTTGTGACAATAATAAAAAAATTAAACTTCTTATCCTGGACATTTTATTATTAACATCATGTCAAAGCATTATTTTTCTCCCTGGGTCAGCACAGTGGTTAGCACTGTTACCTCATGGCTCCAAGGACCCGAGGCCTTAAGTGACTGTGTGGAGTTTGCATGTTCTCCTCCTGCATGTGTTTCATCCGGGCATTCCGGTTTCCTCCCATAGTTCAAAGATGTGCAGGTTAGATAGATTGGCCACGCTAAATTTCCCCTTAGTGTCTCAAGATGTGTAGGTTAGATGGATTAACCATCTAAATGTGTTAGGTTATGAAAATAGGGTGCAGGAAAGAATCTGGATAAGTTCTCTGTCAGACAGTCAATGCAATCTTCATGGGCCGAATGGCCTCCTTCTGAACTCAGGGACCTTATTCTATTGTTCTGTGGTATTAAGAGCATAGTTGAGGTTATTCCAAATTCCAGAAGGAAAACTTGAAACACCCGCTTTCAACTGTGTATTGTTAATTCGATATAATGCAAGGAAAGATGTGAAAACCAGAGAAGGATGTCAGATCAGCACAGTGGCACAGTGGTTAACACTGCTTCCTCACAGCACCAGAGACTCGGGTTCAATTCCAGCTTCGGGTCACTGTGTGAAATTTGCACGATCTCTCCGTGTCTGCATGGGTTTCTTTCAGGTGCTCTAGTTTCCTCCCACAGTTCAAAGATGGGTGGGTTAGGTTAATTGGCCATGCTAATTTGCCCCTTAGTGTCAGAGGATTATCAGAATAAATACGTGGTGTTACAAGATAGGTACTGGGTGGGATTGTTGTCGGTGCTGGATCAATGGGCTGAATGGCCTCCTTCTTCACTATAGGGATTCTATGATGTCCCAGACATCTTTGAGATTATCTTAAACAAAATAAGTATTTATTAAACAATGAAGTACACAGCAAAAAAAGTAATCTAGAAATACATATAACTAACCCAATGGCCATACACAGTATCCCTGAAGTTATCCAGTTGAAAACACCTTTTATTTCCCTAACTTCAGTCCAATCTTACCCACATAGCATCCTGTAAGGTTATTATAGACATTCAGTAATTGTTATCACACTAGGCACTTATATGTTCCAGGATTGCTTCTAATGAACAATATTGTTTCGGGAAGAAAGTCTGTTGCCCTTACCTAGTCTGGCCTACATTTGATTCCAGGTCTTAAATATATTCAGCGATGGGCAATAAATGCTGACCTAGCCAGTGACACCCACATCCTGTGAACAAAGTTCACATAGTTTTTCCTGCTGTGGACTGAGGTCACAAAATAGCTAACTTGCAAAGATTGCTCCTGAATAAACCGTTTTCCCTTTTGATCTTCCTTTCTCTGTACAAGCATCCTCAGCAGTCATTCTTAATTACCTCCATTAAATGAGACCATCTTTTAGACTGTAATTGCAAAGTTCACATCCCATCTCCTCTTTTGAACCTGCAGCTTAGAATCATGTGTGTAGAAAGAAGCCATTTGGCCATTGAGTTTGCACAGACCACAATTCCACCTAGGCCCGATCCCTATAATCCCATTTATTTACCTTGCCAGGCCCCCTGACCCCAATGGGCAATTTACCATTCCAATCAATCTAACCCACACATCATATGGGAGAAAACCAGAGCGCTCGGAAAAAACCCACGCAGACACAGGGAGAATGTACAGATTCCACACAGTCTGTGAGCTGAGGCTGGATTTGAACTGGGCCCCTAGAGCAGCAGCGCTAATCATTGTGCCACCGTGCAAATTCATCTTCCTCGAACCCTTGACATTGTCTTCTCCATTGTTGCCTTCTCAAGGTAAATGCTTGTTGACAGTGTTGCTAGGCTCATCAACAGCTCAAAAGCACTTGTTCCATCAACCTAGCCAAACTGCCTCTGCCACTAACAATTTCCATTTCAGAGTTTGCATTAAAAAAATACAGTCAGCAAAATATGTTCCCAATTACTGGATTACCTTGATTTTTCATGTTGTCACATTTCCTGACATTGGCAAGGTGTGGCAATTGTATTCTGCATTTCTTTGCAGTTCTGCAATCAGGCAATGCTTGTGTGCTTTCCAGAAAGCACAAGGACACAGATTCCCTTGCTCCTGCATAAGGGGCTGTTTGATTGATTGTGTGCTGCATGTGTGGAGAAAGAGTACAGCATCGCACCAACCAAGGCTGCCTCTGCATCACAACCAACTTTTCTTTTAGATTTTCTCACAAACAGCTGTTTTGTTCAGTAATAAATAAGAGACAAAATTCCCAACCAGGAAGAGGAAAGTGGCACACCCTGAGTTAAAGTGGGATGGTGGTGTTGTGATACAAAGAACAAAGAAGGGACAAAGAAAATTACAGCACAGGAACAGGCCCTTCAGCCCTCCAAGCCTGCACTGACCATGTGCCCAACTGAACTAAAACCACCCACCCTTCTGGAAACATATCCCTCTTTTATGGATGAAAAGGGAATGGTTTAGGTTAGAGGGTCATTGCTTTTTATTAATTGGTCAGCGCAACATCAAAGGCCGAAGGGCCTGTTCTGCACTGTAATGTTCTGTGTTCTGTGTTTTCCAATCCTATTCATGTATTGTCAAGTCGCCCCTTCAAAGCCACTATCTTATCCGCTTCCACTAAGTTTTTCACTCAGACTATGGTGAGTGAATGGAAATCGGCTGCTGTCGGTGATGGTAAAGGCAAACTCGCTGGGGTCTTTTAAGAGATTTCTGGATGGGATTTAATTGGACTGAGAGTTATAGATAGGCCTGGTAGGTATGATGTGATCAGCACAACTTGTGGGCAGAAGGGCCTGTTTATGCTGTAGTGTTCTGTGTTCTATGTTCTACTTCCCCGCCAGTGAGTTCCAGGCACCCATCACCCTCTGTGTAAAAAACTTGTTTTGTACATCTGATTTAAACTTTGCCACTCGCACCTTAAACTTCTGCCCCCTAGTAATTGACTCTTCCACCCTGGGAAAAACTCTCTGACACTGTCAACTCTGTCCATGCCCCTCATATTCTTCTAAATTTCTATCAGGATGCCTCTTAACCTCTGTTGTAGTAGTGAGAACAAACCAAATTTCTCCAACCTCTCCTCCTAGCTAAAACCAAGTTCCTCCAACCTTTCCTCTGAACTAAACTAGTCTATTGCTGGATTAGCAATCCAGAGGCCAGAGATAATGTTCTGGGGAACTGGGTTTGAATCCCACCACAGCAGGTGTGACATTTCAATTCAAATAAAAAGGAATGAAAACTTAAAAGTCTAATGAAGACCATGAAACAATTGTCATGAAAACCAATTTGGTTGGCTAATGTCCTTTAGGAAGGGAGATCTGCTACCCTTAACTGGTCTGGCCTAAGGTGACTGCAGACCCATGATAATGTGACAGGACAGCATCCTGGCACAGAGCTGTCTCACAGTACCAGGGGCCTGGGTTCAATTCTGGTCTTGGGTGACTGTGTGGAATTTGCATGCTCTCTCTATGTCTGCATGAGTTTCTTCCAAGTAGTTTCGTTTCTACCCACAGTCCAAAGATGTGCAGTTTAGATAGATTGGCCATGCTAAATTGCTTCTTATTGTGTGAAGATGTGAAGGTTAGACGGATTAGCCATGGGAAATGTGCGGTGTTATGGGGAAAGGGTGGGGAATGAGGTTGGGTAAGATGCTGTTTCAGAGAGTTGGTGCATAGTCGATGGGCTGAATGGTCTCTTTCTGCGCTGTTGGGATTCAATGATTCTGTGACTCTGAAATGTCTTGGCAATAAACTAATTTGAATCAAAACTGACACCATCTACCTAAGGGCAATTAGGGATGGTCAATAAAGGCTGGCCTAGCCAGTGGTGTCCGTATCACTTAAATTAACTATTAAAAAGCACAAAGTTGCTCAAGCTACTCTGAAATGTAGCCTTGTCTCTGATCCTTTGCAAGTATTACCGTTATCTGGATAATTCAAAAGTTTAATAATTATTGTCACAGGTAGGCTCACATTCACACTACAATGAAGTTTCTGTGAATAACCCTGAGTCACCATGCTCTGGTGCTTGTTCAGATACATTGAAGGCAAATTTAGCATGGCCAATGTACGTAACCAGCATGTCTTTTGGACTGTGGGAGGAAACCAGAGTGCCTGGAGGGAACCCATGCAGACATGGGGAGAACATGCAGACTCTGCACAGACAGTGATGCAAGCCAGGAATCGAAGCCAAGTTCCTGCCACTGTGAGGCAGCAGTGCTAACCACTGTGCTACCTTGCTGCCCAGTTAAATTGATGGGCATTTGCTACACTTTCTTATTCTGGGGCAAGAAGCAGATGAGCCCAGGAGAAACTTGCATCCGCCAAGTGTGCCAAAAAACAGTGCAGCAAAGCATTTGAAAAAAGAATCTCTCTTTTAGGGAGGAAAAGGCAAAAAAAAAGCATAGCTGGGAGCATTGTGGCTTTCAAGTTTTTTTAAAATGTTGACTTACTGTTCAAGGCCGAGAAGTAATATTACTTTTCACGTAATGGCAATGCCCCATATGTTGCTCATTTATCCCATGCTGCGGGATATCATTTACAACATTTGTTGAGTCAGGGGTGACGGATACATGCATGAATGAGAACTGATTGTGTGCATTATCGACACCACACACAGTGGTCCCAGGACATATGCTTAGTGGGCTCGTCAGCACCAGAAGCTAACATACAAAAATAAAGCTGGTGCAATTAAAGTGACCTCAATATTTAAGCACTTCAGACAAGTTTTTTTTTCCCAATTCTCTGTCACGGCAGCAAGGACTGGAGCAGGGATTAACTCCATGCTCCTTCTCTCAGAGATATCGGATACTCTGATCTTTCCATGTTTGTTTGTTTTAGAGACATGCCAGTGAAATCTGGTAAAAAGAATTCCTTTAATTTTCCAACAATTCAGACAAAGGTTTCAGTCAATTGGCCTTAAACTAAACAAATGCCATGTTTATCCTGAAATTCCATTTTTAATGTTCTGCTGTTTGGGTCCTGATGGTTGACTGATGATTGGCACTGTGAGCAATCTCTGGAATTACACTGTGAAAATTGTACTTACTGTGCAGGGTGCACACACTGTTTGGAAATGTTAGCGTACGTAGAATCCTGACAGTGTGGAAGGAGGCCATTCGGCCCATCGTACCTGCATTGGTAACAATCCCATCCAGACCCTATATAAAAAAAGTTACTGTGGATGCTGGAATCTGAAGCCAATGCTGGAAAATCTCAGCAGGTCTGGCAGCATCTGTAAGGAGAGAAAAGAGCCAACCTTTCAAGCCCAGATGACCTTCAGCAAGCAAATGCTTCCAGTGAGAAAGCTTTGACAGAAGGTCGTCAAAACTGGAAACGTCAGCTCTTTTCTCTCCTTCCAGATGCAGCCAGACCTGCTGAGATTTTCCAGCATTTTCTCCTATAGGTACCCAGGCCCTATCCTTGTAACCCCAGATATTTATCCTGCTAGTCTCCCTGATACTTAACCTTTGGAGGAAACCGGAGCACTCAGAGGAAACCCACACAAACACGGGGAAAACATGCAGACTCCATGCAGACAGTGACCTGAGGCCAGAAATGAACTGGGTCCCTGGTACTCTGAGGCAGCAGCACTAGCCACAGTGCCTCCATTCTGATCATCCAGTTTTACTAAGGCATAACCCAGCAACAGGGAGCAATAGGGATGAATGCCCTAACATTAGTTTATACAACAGCTATGTATGTGCATTGCAAAGTGCTTCAAGTGAGATATAAATAAAAAAGAAGACTTCAGCAGATTCTGAAGGCCATTCCAAATTATATGTGAGATCTGGCTATATGTGCACTCTTCCCACCTGAGTTCCATCCTACAGAGAGACTATTTGACTGGAGGATGGAAGGCCAGGCTTCAGTAGGAAGGATGAATGACTGTTCTGCTTCACTATCTTTGGGGATGATGAATTATTGATGCAGAACTAGTCTTCCAGAGATTAAAGGGCAAATTCAGTAAGCCCATGCTTCTGGGGCTGGGAAGTTGGACTCTAGGGCTGTGTTTAAGATCATATCTTAAAAACAGCCTTCTCACAGGAGCATTCGCTTCCAAATTTACCCTCAAGTCCATGAACAGCAAGAGTGAATATAGCCAATGAAATGAGTCAGCTGGAGGGCCCAATGGTCTTTTCATTCCCTTTCATTGCCTTTGGAAAAGGCAATAACCATGATAGTTTACTTACTTTTGAGACTTGACCACAAATGGGAAATCATAGAATCGCAGAATATCCATTTGGCCCGTCAGGTCTGAACTGACTCTCTGACGGGGCATCCCACCCAGAACTTATCCCCTTAACCTTATGTATTTGCTCCACTAATGGCTGAACCTACATATTTTTGTATGCTAAGGGGAAATTTAGCATGGCCAAACTACCCAACCTGCACATCTTTGCCATCTTTACTTGCCACCTCCAAATAGCATAATGGAAATTGCAAACCCAATAAGTTCAGCAAGTTTCTCATTGAGTTGGGATTCATTAGCAATACAGACCAAGCTATTGTGTTGTTTGTGGTTCGAATAGTTTTTAAGATGACGGCATTGTCCTTCCTAATTTGTCCTGAGAAAGATGGTGGATGAGCCACTTCCCTGACACAGCTTTTTGCTCAGTGGAGGGATGTGTTAAAGTTTATTTATTAGTTTATTTGTTAGAGTCACAATTATGGCTTTCATTAACACTGCGCCGAAGTTACCATGAAATTCCCCTAATCACCAGCGTCTGTTCGGATCAATGCACCTAAATAGCATGTCTTTCAGAATGTGGGAGGAAACTGGAGCACCCGGAGGAAACCCATGCAGACACGGAAAGAATGTGCAGACTCTGCACAGACAGTGACCCAAGCAGGAAATCGAGCCCTGAACTCTGGTGCTGTGAGGCAGTAGTGCTGACCACTGTGCCACCATGTTAGGTCAATTCATGGAACATTAGTCCGGCAGAGAGCATGAGTGTGGAGTCACATGCAGATAAGGTAGATTCACCTTTCCTAAATCACATATCTGAGGTACTGTGTGGATTAAAAAAAACAAGACAGGTTTTGAAGGAGCTTGAAAGGTATTCAGATAAATCATTCCTGAGTGATGAATCCTTTATTGCCTTCTTATCAGTAAAGAGAGGAGAACTGGAGAATTCCTCAGGCTTCTTCAGTCTGCTCACCTCACTTGTGTACAGTTAGCCTTTTTTAATAAGGCATTTCTCACAACCTCTAGTAAAGATAATTGTTCCTTGTCACACACACCGGAAAATTATTTACATATGAAACAAAGAGGTAGGCCTGAGACAATAGCTGTTTAATTTTGCCCCATGGGTAATGTCGTAATGTTTAATGATCGATGAGTGTCCGTTCAGATGGTGGTCATCTAATCATGTCTTTATTATAGCTTTGGAGTTATTGTCAAGAATGTTCTGCTATGTCCTGTTGATAGATATAATGAAACGTTCTTCTTTGTCTACGCCATCTATTTCATGTATATGCAGAGGCAGCAAGTCTACAGTAAGAGTGCTGCTGATGATATGCTAATTTTTCTGGTCTCTCGGCCAACCCCATGCTGAGCTCAGCCTCCTCTCCCACATTTTCAATATGATTTTGTCTACTGATAATTCATTTCTTACCGCAGTCATGTGAACTCAATTTCATGATAGGATTTGACCCAACAACCTAGAATTGGTGCATCTCAGTACATTACTTGCATTGGAACTGAAGAAGGAGCCTGGAGGAAGATGGTCATGATTCAGATTCGACCTCCAGACTCACAATGCAAAGATTGATGTCTTGAGTCAAACCCCTATGACTTGGAATCTTGCGTTCTAAAAGTATTTTCTTTATTTCAAGGAAAGCTTGGCATCACTTATCAAGAAAACAACACTATAGATTCAGGCGAGGTTGACTTGGGTCGGTGGACGATACAGGAGGTGCCTCCTGGTGTCTTCTGGAGATCTCAACTTTTTGTTGATCAGCCCCAGTTCCTGAAGTTCAACATATCACTTCCGAAGGATGCGTTGATTGGAGTATATGGCAGGAAAGGGCTCCCTCCTTCTCACACACAGGTATGGCTCATAATACTTGCATTTAGCAGTGATCTGTGTTGAATGTGACCGTAGATTATTGGCCAGCAACTGAACAGTTAAACTACTGGAGTTCATAGGCTGAAAAAAACCATTTGGCATATTTGATTCCTTCCTCAATCTTTTACGCTGTTGTTCCTCAGCTAGGAAATTTTGCAATTTTCTGATGCTGTTCGTGTGCAGACTACAGTTACACCAAGAAGAGGAGTTCCAAAGACTTAGGACCCTCTGAGAGAAAACACTTGTCTCATCACTGTCTTAAATGGGGGACCCCTTATTTTTAACCGTGACCCCTAGTTCTAGATTCTCCCTCAGGGGGATAAATTCTCTCTACGTCCACCTATCAAAAGGCCCTCAGAATTTTATTTGTTTCAATCAAGTCACCTCTTACTCTTCTAAATTCCAGAGGATATCAGCCTTGCCTATCTGACCTTTCCTAATATGACAATCTGGCTATAAAAGGATAGATGTTAGTGTTCTCTTAACTTTCCGAATTACTTGCATGCACTAGCCTTTAGTGATTCATGCAATGAGACACTCAGATCCCTCTGCCCATCAAAGCTCCGCAATCCCTCACCATTCAGATCACATGCTTCTTTTATGTTCTTCCTGCCAAAATGGACAAATCCCATCCCCCTCCCCCCAGTCCTCCACTCCATAACTATTTATGGGAACATTCCTGCTTAACCACTGTGTAATATTTGCCAGTTCTTCACTTTGTTTATTAACGCTCAGTGAAGTGCCGACTCATGAAGCTGTCTGACACTACTGCTTGCTGATTGTCATCACCACTGATGTGGAGTTGCCACTGTTGGACAGGGGTGGGCACAATAAGTAGTCTCACAACACCAGATTAAAATCCCAACAGGTTTATTTGGTAGCACAAGCTTTCAGAGCGCTGCTCCTTCATGATGCATTCACCTGAGGAAGGAGCAACACTGCGAAAACTCATTATACCAAATAAACCTTTTGAATTTTAACCTGGTGTTGAGAGACCACTTACTGAGTCATCACCAATGAGTGGGTGGCTTTGGTGCATTCTTTGCTCATTGGCATTCACACTTTCTTTATTTAGAGGCAGATATATTTGTCTTCAATCCTCCAGATTTTTATTTGCAATCCTTGTAAATTGACCGGGCCAAATTGATTGAAATTCTCCAGCCTGTTTGACGTGGAGACTGTGCAGTCTCTTTTAAAAAGAACCTGCTTTGAATTCTGCGAAGTATTAGTTTGACAGATGATAAACCCCTGAGGATTGCTGGAGAGTCTCTGCGTCACCTTGGCATCATAATAACAGATCACTTTCTTGGTTTCTTGGATCTGTGCAACAAGAAATTGCCCGCTGTTTCTCTCATTTTATAAATCAGCACTGCAGTCGAATCTTGGTAAAGACATAATGAATTGACATCCTTGTGTCAGAATTATACAGAACAGAACATCACACAAGTTTCTTTTTTAAAAAGCATGTTTGTATATCTGTTTTCAATTACAATTCCTAAACCAGTGCTTGATTCAGAACGGAAGGTAATTAATGGGGAGATTAGGTGCATGGTGGAATATCAGTGACTTGTTTTATTGGCAAAGTGATGGATCACATTGCTTTGCTTCCCTCTTCCCCCATCAAACATCCCACTCGGCTTTGCTGCTCTCTGGAGCCCCCTCCATTGCTGCCAGACCCCGAGATCCTCATCCTGCTGTGGCCAAAGTCGGTTTCCCCAGCAGCAAAGTCGCCACACTTCCGTGTGTTGCGCTACCAACCCCAGGTTCTCCTACCCACTGCTGCCTCACAGTGCCAGTGTCCCAGCTTCAGTTCTGGTCCCGGGTCTCCCCATGTCTGCATGGGTTTCCTCTGGATGTTCCGGTTTCCTCTCATGCTCTAAGGATGTGTGGGTTAGGTTGACTGGCCACACTAAATTGACTGTAGTATCAGGGAGATTAGAGGATAAATGCATGGGTCTACAGCAATAGGACCTGAATGAGATTGTGGTGGGACAGACTTGATGGACTGAATGGCCTCCTTCTGTACTGTAGGGCTTTTATGATTCTAACAGAGTTATCAAACCCCCAGTAGCCCTCCACTCCAATGCTATCAAAGCAACAGGGACAATCCCTCAAATATTGCTGAATTCCAGAACTCGATCCTTGTGCTGTCAGGCCCTGCAACTCCTCCTCATGCTTTCTTTAATTCATTCATGAAACATGTGCGTGACTGACTGACCACCATTTATTGCCCATCCCTATTGCCCTGGAAACTTAGTGGCTTGCTGGGCCATTTCAGAGGGCAGTTGAGAGTCAAACACATTGCTGTGGCTCTGGAGTCACAACTAGGCCAGAATTGAGCGGCACAGTGGTTAGCATTGCTGCTTCACAGCTCCAAGGTCCTGGGTTTGATTCCCGTCTCAGGTCACGGTCTGTGTGGAGTGTGCACGTTCTCCTCGTGTCTGCGTGGGTTTCCTCCGGGTACTCCTGTGCGGGGATAGGTTGATTGGCCATGCTAAGAAATTTCCCCTTAGTGTCCAGTGAAGCATAGGTTAGAGGGATTAGTGGGTATAATATGTGGAGATATGGGGGTAGGGCCTAGGTGGAATTGTGTTTGTGCAGACTCAATGGGCCGAAGGGCCTATTTCTGCACTATAGGATTCTAAGATGGCAGATTTCCTTTCCTAAAGGACATTATTGAGCCAAATGGGTTTTTCCAACAATCAGCAATGGTTTCATGGTTATATAGATTCTTAATTCCAGACTTTGGAAAATTGAATTCAGGTTTCACCATCTTCTATGGTGGTATTTGAACCCAGATCCCCAGAATGTTAGCTGAAGTTACTGGATTAATAGTCTGACAATAATACTACTAGGCCATTGACTCCCCTAATATCAAGGCTCCAGAATATAGGCTCCTGCTTCAGTTCAATAAAGCCACAAGATTGCGCCCCTCACTCATCCCTTTCACCAGTGCTAAGCCCACAATCCATCAGCCCTCCATATAGCTGCTGAATAGAAGATGGCCATCTACAACCTGGATGCCAAGTGTGTACCTGCCAATCCTTTCAATGGCTCTCTGGTGTTCCATTCAGCAAATGAGAATATGTCGTTCATACCTTTGAAAAAATGCCACTCTCCTATCACTTGAGATTGCTTGAAGCTTTACTAAATAAATGAGGTCAATGGAGATGGTAAAGAAGATTGATACAACCAGGCATCAATTGGAATCACTGCACAGTGCTCTCTGGAAATGTTAATTTGAATGTAGCCAGCAGATCAATAGCTCCCTTTGTTCAGTATAAAAGAGACAATACAAACTATTCAGAACTTAACCTAAATTCTTAATGAGAATCCACGCTGACCACTCTTACCGCATGGAACGATGTTATCTGCTTTTATCAGAGCTAGTTCAATATATTCCTCAATTATCTAAAGGTCACATTGGCCACACATATTGTCATGCAGTTTATTTGACTAATTTGCTTGTCCATCATGGTCACCTAATAAAGAAGCAGTTGCTTGGGCCTTTTTCAATACCTCAGCTTGCCATTTTACCACAGGAAAATAATGTGACTGGAAGCTGCAATGAAAAAGCCCTTTAGATGCTTTGCTCAGAGAAAAAACATCCTTTTTAAAAATGATCCTCTTCTCCAATGTTCTTCACTTTTTTCTTGAAGGTGTTGACACCCTTAGGGTTATGGAACATAGACCACTGCCCACTAACTTATCCATAGGTCTCTATCTTGTGTGGCAAACGTATTTAATGAATATAATTTAATGAATAATAACTCCCAGAAGAAAGTGACTAATGTCTCAACTTCATTACTGTCTCAAAGCACTAGGGACCTGAGTTTGATTCCCAGCTTGGGTCACTGCCTGTGTGGAGTTTACACATTCTCCCTGTGACTGCAAGGGTTTCATCTAGGTGCTCTGATTTCCTGAAAAACATGCTGGTTAGGTGGGTTGGCCAAGTTAAATTCTCCCTCAGTGTCTCCGAACAGGCATCGGAATGTGGCAACTGGGGGATTTTCACTGTAACTTCATTGCACTGTTAACGTAAGCCCACTTTGACACTAATAAATAAACTTTTTAAAAAAGGAAGAGGAGGTTAAACCAGATAACTAACAAATTAACTGGGTGACTAAAGTCTTGTTAGTCAAATGTCAGTTGCTGTTAAACAAATAGAACCAAATACTGGAGATAAAATAATAAAAGGGAACGTTTAGAAAAGTGAGTTCTAAGAAATGCATGGATTATTCAGAGAAAGGCAGAATAAATTGGACCTCATTTCCCATGAGATAGGAAGGCTAAAGGGCATCCTATTAAATGGTGGTTTTGAAAATGAGGAAGAGATTTGATACAGTAACCATCTTCTGATCCCATTTGAAGAAGAACCTACCTGGGAATTTCCTGGGAAGTTTAAACCTCTAATGGGCGTTTGGAAAAGGCCAGTATATTCCTACTCTCTGTTTCCTATCTGCCAACCAGTTTTATATCCATCTCAATACTCTACCCCCCAATCCCACACACTTTAATTTCAGAAAGCTTTATTAAAAGTAAATGATTTGTGGAATTTAGCAGAGATTTGTGAAAAGCTGACCAATCAAATAGGTTTTTTAAAAGGCAGTCAGTGAAATTAGTATATTTTTTAGGAAATATCCAGCAAAATGACTCATGCAGCTTCTTCGAAAAATAGCAGCGATAGAAGACAAACGGTCAGGAAACAATAGATTGCTAAGTGCTAGAGCTCACGGTGTTGCCCAGTTCAGAGAGCAGATGGAAGTAAACAAAAGCATTGGATTAAAATTACACAATTAGCTATTGCTTTGAGAAGTGTAGATCAAATCGCAATTTGAGAGTTACTTTTGGATGAAAAATCCTTGTTATTGAAAGCATGGCACAGGCATCACTGATCAGCTTGGGGCGGCTGGAGGAAAGAAATGGTTAGGATATTTTGCATCGAATCTATCAAACTCTGGCTGTGCTGTGTCACTGATAGTCATGTAGCTTTCTGTCTCTTTCATGTAACTTTAATACACTGTTACATTAAACACTTGTGCAGACCCAGGGTTCCAATTATATATTACAGTGGAAAAGCTGTATTGCTCAAATTCTGATTTATTAATATTTTCGTAGTTGTTGCTGCTCTTGTCTTCAGAACAATATTATCCATGCATCCACATGTACCCACTGGCAATTCACAATAGAAATTTTTAAAAATTTAACGGCCTTATATTGACATGAGAACAAGAACTGAATCTTAATCAGGAACAGAGAAGTTTGCGGTCCTAATAGAATTATTAGGGATAGGATTTATAGTTATTTAGAGAGAAATGAATTGATTGGGGATAGTCAGCATGGTTTTGTGAAGGGTAGGTCGTGCCTTACTAACCTCATTGAGTTTTTTGAAAAAGTGACCAAAGAGGTGGATGGGGGTAAGGCGGTTGATGTGGTATATATGGACTTTAGTAAGGCGTTTGATAAGGTGGCCCATGGAAGACTTCTGCAGAAAATGCAGATGTATGGGATAGAGGGTGATTTAGCTAATTGGGTTAGGAATTCGCTAGCAGATAGAAGACAGAGGGTGGTGGTTGATGGGAGATATTCATCTTGGAGTTCAGTGACAAGTGGTGTACCTCAGGGGTCTGTTTTGGGGCCCCTGCTGTTTGTAATTTTTATAAATGATCTGGATGAGGGTATTGAAGGATGGATTAGTAAATTCGCAGATGACACTAAAGTCGGTGGAGTGGTAGATAGTGAAGAGGGGTGTTATAGTTTGCAGAGGGACTTGGACAAGTTGCAGAGCTGGGCCGAGAGGTGGCAAATGGAGTTTAATGTGGAAAAGTGTGAGGTAATGCACTTTGGCAGGAATAATAAATGTGTAGAGTATAGGGCTAATGGTAGGATTCTTAATAGTGTTGATGAACAGAGGGATCTTGGTGTATATGTGCATAGATCCCTGAAAGTAGGCAGTCAAGTCGATAAGGTTGTTAAGAAGGCATATGGAGTCTTAGCTTTTATTAGTAGGGGGATTGAATTTCGGAGCCGCAACGTCATGTTGCAACTGTACAAAACTCTAGTGCGGCCGCACTTGGAGTATTGTGTGCAGTTCTGGTCCCACATTATAAGAAAGATGTGGAGGCATTGGAGAGGGTACAGAGGAGGTTTACCAGGATGTTGCCTGGTATGGAGGGTAGGTCTTATGAAGAGAGGCTGAGGGATTTGAGGTTGTTTTCGTTAGAAAGGAGGCGGCTAAGAGGGGACCTAATCGAAACATATAAGATGATTAGAGGTTTAGATAGGGTGGACAGTGATAGCCTTTTTCCTAGGATGGAGAAAGCTAGCACGAGGGGACACAGCTTTAAATTAAGGGGTGATAGTTATAGGACGGATATCAGAGGTAGGTTCTTTACCCAAAGGGTGGTTCGGGAGTGGAATGCCCTGCCTGCAGCAGTTGTAGATGCGCCAAGTTTGGTGGCGTTTAAGAGGTTAGTTGATAAGTATATGGAAGAGAAGGGAATGGTTTAGTTTGGAGGGGCATTGCTTTTTATATTGGTCGGCGCAACATCGAAGGCCGAAGGGCCTGTTCTGTGCTGTAATGTTCTATGTTCTAATACTAAAAACGCATCCTTGCATAAGTTTGCCATAGCAAGGTAAGGAATTTTGGACTTTGTCATGAATCCAGTGGCCTGAGTGAGTTCCCCTTTCTCCACCACAAACCGTGCCAATTTCCAATTGCTGGTCTACAATTTCCTAGCCACAGAATAAAAACCCCAACATTTCCAGAGCAGCAAAATGTACTTGGATCATATTGCAAAGGGAAACTTTTGGGCGGTGCAGTGGCATGGTGGTTAGCACTACTGCCTCACAACGCCAGGAACCTGGGTTCAATTCTCGGTTTGGGTCACTGTCTGTGTGAGTCTGCACATTCTCCCCGTGTCTGCATGGGTTTTCTCCGTGTGCTCCACTTTCCTCCCACAGTCTGAAAGATGTGCTGCTTAGGTGCATTGGCCATGTTATATTCTCCCTCAGTGTACCCGAACAGGCGCCAGAGTGTGGCGACAACGGGATCTTCACAGTAACTTCATTGCAGTGTTAATGTAAGCCTACTTGTGGCACTAAGAAATAATTTTAAACTTAAATGCTCTGTTGACAACAATGAACTGTCGTCGATGGTAACATTTCTATATTGTAATCTGGAAATGAAGAGAAGCTTCAACATGTTAGGTGGAGCCTTGTGGAAGAGACAGGGCCTTTGGCCACTGGCAAAAGGTTTGGCAAGATCCCTGTGTTGCCCCTTCTCTGGAAGGCCCACTACATCTTGTGCCATTCAGGCACTTTACAGACCAGCACCAGGCTTTCTGCCAAGGTCATGGACCCCAAGGGCAGAGTCCTGTCTATCTACAGTTGCCGGCCAATCAGAGGCCAGCTGCTTTTCTGCACGCAGCTACACCATTAGCAAGGTAGTGGCCACTGCTGGTATTATACCTACCTGAGTGCTCAAATTGAAGAGGCAGGAACTGATGATGATGGGGGTTGTGAGGAGAGAGAGGGATCAGCATCAAGAGCTAGAGGATAGTTTTCAACAACCCCCATTTGCCAATGCTGGGTCCCTTTGTCAGTTTTGAGTGCTTTTGAATTCTCCTGGAGTCTACAAGAAAGTACACTAGTATTCCTAAAAGGTTACCTCCCCACCATCACCCCCTCACCACCCTTTCCTCCAGATGCTGCCTGCGGCTGAGTATAAGCAGAGATAGGATGAGGTCCTTAAGGAGGCATTTGTTGACATTTAAGGGCCCCAACTGCAGTGAGATAATAAGACTATCCAAAGGCTTTCCTGCCACAGTCACAGTCAGAGTGGAGGAGGAAGCTGGTAAGCTCTGACCACTCGCTACCCTTCCACACAATTAAATGCCTCTCTGCCAGCAAACCCGACACGGGGAGGGCACAGGATTCCACCCATTGTCTCAGCTGGCCAGCAACATGTTAATGATGCCTAGCTTCCAGAATAGCTTCAATCTGTTGCCAACCACATCAGATAGGTGGAGAGACAGTCCATGAATCTTGCGTCGAAAAATCGTTGCCGTCATCCTATACCCAGACTCAGCCCTTGTATTCTTCCCACCGCATCCTGCTGTGGTAGAAACACAAGCTGTTTTGATGCAGCAACATTAGAAAGTGCTGGGGGCAGCTTGTTGCGATACAACAACAGTCATAACTAATTTCAATGAGTGGCATGCAAATGAGCTTTCAATCTACACTTACTTCATTGACAAAAAAAACTCAACTAGCTTGCAGCTGAGTTTGACAGACGAAACTTTCAGGAAGAATTGTCCAGTTCTTTAAGAAAAAAACCATGTATAGTGGAGAAAATGTTTATCTTCACTCAGTGCGCAGTCATCTGATGAGTCCACTTTTGAGCAAGTTTCATTCCATCCAAATCGGATTATTGTTTCTCGCGTGAAGACAACTTGTCCCTTTTTCTTCTTCATCATAAAGTGGAAAGAGCTCCATAATTAGTGTGAATATTATGATCAAACGCCTCAGTCCGCTTTAGATATTTGAATGCTCCAACTCTAATGCAGTGATTAGTGAAATAATGCATTTATTATTATAAACTATTTAATGCAAAATAACACATTCATTTTTGGATAGGTAGAACATCCCAAGTATTACTCAAACATTGGGACCTGGAGTTTCCTTTTCATAGAATCCTTACAGTGCAGAAAGAGATCATTCGGCACATCGAGCCTGCACCAATAATAATCGCATCCAGGTCCTTATTTCTGTAACCCCACGCATTTATTCCGCTAATCCCTCTGATCTAGGCATCTTGGGGTACTAAGGGAGAATTTAGCATGGCCAATGCACCTAACCCGCACATTTTTTTTATATTGAAAGCTTTTATATCTGAAGCTTTTGGAGGGATTTGGAGTCTATTCTGAGCCCCTGAGTAAGACCATTCTTGCTAAGGAATAAAGCATATTGACAAGAACTAGAATGCAAACAGGGCTTATTGGATTGATATTTAAAATTTAATTAGCACAATGCAGGAGTTCAACACCTGATGATCTGTTTTTCCTGTGGATCCTGCAGCTCCTATTTTTCTGGTTCCATGAATCTGATCTTTCAGCAAACTTAGCTCTCACATATACACATCTCTTTACAACTTTAACTCTAGTTTTTTTTTAATATTCATCTGTGGGACATGGGTGCCACTGCCTGTCCACCATTTATTGCCCATCCCAAATTGTCCTTAAACTAATTGGGTTTGCTCAGCCATTTCAGAGGACAGTTGAGAATCAGCCACATTGCTACGGCTCTGGAGTCAGGTGTAGGCCAGATCAGGTATGGATGGCAGATTTCCCTTCCCCAAAGGACATCAGTGAATTGGATGGGTTTTTCCAACCGTTAAAAATGGTTTTATGCTGGATTCTTAATTACAAATTATTTTTAATGAATTCAAATTCTACCACCTGCCGTGGTGGGATTTGAACCTGAGTCCCCAGAACATTAGCTGAGTTTCTGAAAGAATAATCTAGCAGTAATACCACGAGGCCATGTGGATCTTTTCCCAATCCACAACTTCTCAGCCTCCCTTAATTGCTGATGCTTGTAGTTCCCCCTTACCTGTTGAAGGTACACATTTCACAGTTGCTTGCTGAGTGCTTTCTCTCTGTCCCTCTTTCTCTCTCAGTCTCTCTCCCTCCCTCACAACAATCCAACCTTAACTTTTTGTCTAACTGGAAGCCTTTGAAACTTGCGAGGCTCAAAACCATCCTTCCAACCAATTAGCTTTACAGCTGTGACATCCCTCCTAACTGTCAAATGTGTATCTTTGACCAGAGGCCCTGAAACATCTTCACCTTCCTGACTGAACAATAATGTAGATTTGACTTCTCTCTACTGTTAAGCTAGACTCACCGGAGCCCAAACATGCAAATATGTCCTCAGCATAACTTCAACTCAGTCCAAAAAGACCCAGGACTTCTTCCTTAAAGCTGCCCGACACTATTTAACACTCAAAAAGATGCAACTTTAAGATTTCCTCCACAACAAACCCCAAAATTCATTAATTGTCTGAATAATACATACAAATTAAGACTTTTCATCACTAATCTCAGATACAGTACAATATGATAATGTAAGTCTTACTAATTGCTCAAATGTGCCTGTGAAGTGAAGCCTAACACTTTGATCAGACTGAAATTGAAGTGTGTTATTAAGTAAACAAGATTCTTTGAGTCACTGCTTGTGCTGAATCAGCTGGTTTGAGTTGAAGCATTAGTTGAATAACATGGGACCAGAGGCTTGCAGGAAATACCGGGGTGGTCAGGGGGTATGGGGTGGGGGGGTGGGTGGTTGTTGGGGAGGGGGGGGAGGTGTCTGATTAGTGACTCCTGGTGGAGAGTTTGTGCCTTACGGATGCTGATTGAGAATGGGATCTAAGCTGCAGTGTGTCACCGTCAAAGCTATTCCCAGATTGGGTTCTGGAAAGCAGCCAGTATCAGTGGGACTGTACCCAAGCAAAGGCCATGTCCTCCAGTGCATGAAGGGAAAAGAAATTGAGGGGGGGGGGGGGGGGGGGGGGGAAAGGTAGCCAGAGACTTGTGGCACCAGCTGTACCTCACACAAGTTAATCCTTAAATGGACTAATCTCTTTTTGAGCTCAGTGGATACGCACCACTTGACACGCTTGATAGCAAGTCCACTGTTCCGTCACGCCATGCCTGTTTTCCGTATGTTAAGTCTGCAGCAATGTAATGACTTCTATCCCTGAGGCGTGGCTAATCGAAGCTCAGTGCGAAACGTTTGCCCATTTTTTTGTTCTGATCTTATTTAGAGCTTAAGAACCCTTTGTATATGTTTAATCTTTCCTTTCATTTTCACTGGACGCTTAGTGTATTGAAGGTCTTAGTTTTAATTCCTCTAAAAAAGAAACTATATTCAAAATTGATATCATAAAAGACTACATTTCAAAATGAAAAAGAATGAAATAATCTTTACTTTTGTAGCTGTGGAAAATATTATGTCTTTGATGTGCAAAAATAGAATCCTCTATTATAAAATCATAGAACAGTATAGCACAGCGCATTGAATCTGTACAAAATAGTATGAAGAGGCTGAAGATTTAATACCTACCACCCTATGCCCGCACTCTGGTTTTGTTTATGTTTATTTATTAGCATCACAAGAAAGCTTACAGTACATGGTAATGCAGTTATAGTGAAAATTCCCCTATCGTCACACTCTGGCGCCTGTTGGGGTTCACGGAGGCAGAATTTAGCACGACCAATGCAAATAACCAGCACATCTTTCAGACTGTGGTGGAACCCAGAGCACCCGAAGGAAACACACTCAGACATGGGGAGAATGTGCAGACTCAGCACAGACAATCACTTGAGGTTTGAATTGAATCTGCGTCCCTGGCATTGCAAGGCAGCAGTGCTAACTACTGTGCCCTGTGCTGCTCTTTCCCAATATCCTGAAGGTCATCCCTCCTCCAAATATTTATTTATATTTCTTTTGCCAATCTCCTTTCGAGATATGGTTATCGACTCTTTCACCTTAAGGCCTTCATGACTTTAAACAGCTCAACTTCTTCCAAGTCTTCTCTGCTCTAAGGAGAGCAGTCCTTAGACTGGAGAGCTTCTCCAGTCTCTTCCTCAGTCCATATAACTGTAATCCTCATAAATCTCTTCTGTACCTTTGCCAAAGTCTTTATCTCTATATACTTGTCAAAATCTTCGTATCCTTACTCAGTGTCTGGCCCAGAATTGGAGAAATTCTCCCCTTCCACCAGCCACAGGAATTGTAGCAGGCGAGAGTGTGGGTCCATTAACCTTGGTCAGGACTCTCTGGTTTTAAGGCGAGTGTGGCCGGAGAATCCCATCCAATATTTCAGCTTGACGAACATTTTGTATATGTTTATAGCAGCTTTGTAGCTTTTGTATTCTTTGCCTCTTTGAAGTCTAGGAAGTTACGATTGATATCTTATAATGCACATCAATCAGTGCTGCTCCATCTCCAGAGATCGAGTCAAACTGTGGAATTTGGTCTGTGGATGTCTTTTGAAAAGTATCTATCTTCACCACTTCCATCCCTGTCAAATGCTTCACATCCATTCAAATATTAGACAGAGCACAAAGCCTATGCTCCTTATTCATATCTTTCAGTGCGTGTCAGGTGGTGAATGCAGCTCAGAATGAATGTGTTTCCTTTATCTGGCTTATGATACAAAAATAAAGCGAGCTGTTGAAAAGTATCACCGCGATCTGCCTTTGAAATCATTTTCTGACTAACAGGTGTATGAAGAAAAGATGTTTTTATCTTTCACGGGCAGCCTGCATGCAAGGTTCTCGCCCCAAACAATTGTGACCTATTGTACCTTACTTTGCTTTCCGTATTCATGTCTAATTCACTGTTTTGTGCCTCTGCCTCTCAGTATGATTTCGTGGAGCTACTTGATGGCAGCAGATTGATCGCCAGAGAAAAGCGCAGTCTATCTAACTCCGAGCACGCAAGACACATCAGGGCGGTGAGCCTCCAAGAGGCCGGCTTTGTCCAGTATCTCGACTCCGGAATCTGGCACCTGGCTTTTTACAATGATGGGAAGACTGCTGAACATGTGTCCTTTAATACCATCGTCATAGGTAGGCACTGATAGTAATGTGTGTGCATGGATTGACAAAAGCATTGGCACTAGCAGTGACTGACTAACACACACTTTACACGGCACAGTGGTTAGCACTGCTGTGTCACAGTTCCAGGGACCTGGGTTCAATTCCCAACTTGGATCACTTGGTCTGTGTGGAGTTTGCACATTTTCCCTGTGTCTGTGTGGGTTTCCTCCATGTGCTTCGGTTTCCTCCCACAATCTGAAAGACGTGTTGGTTAGGCACATTAACCAGAGCAGGCAGCAAATTGTGCTGACTAGCGAAATTGCACAGTAGCTTCATTGCAGTGTTAATGTAACCCTACTTGTAACTAATAAATTTACTTTTACTTTTGGAATGATTTTTGATTCAGTATAGAACTTTCTGATCAATTTGACAGCAATCAGGTTTTGTTCGTTGAACGGTGGGCATTTGATATATTTTATAATCTTTATGATGATTATAGTTATGTCTTTTCAAAGTTATTAGCAAGTTCCAATTCCGTGTCTAGTGAGACTTTATCTGCAGTTCTCTGCCTATTCATGCCAGCAGGATTCTCTGTTCCCACTGGCAGTGTACCCCGGCCATGGGTTTACTGGAGACATGGGGTGGCTTCAATTGGAATCCTCTCATACTAAATATTGGCCATACGAAATTCATCTTCAGTGTACCTAAATAAAATGCCAGAGTGAGGTGACTAGGGGATTTTCACAGCAACTCCATTGTCGTGTTAATGTAAGCCGGCCTGTGGCACTGATAAATACATTTTCCAAACTTTAAAAATCCTTGTAGCAGCATTGGGAATAAGTCGTACATGCAGATAATGCAACAGACGTAATGTTGCATCTGCTAGATCTTCACTTAAAATTGAAGCACTAAGATTTTATCACCTTTCCCTTTCAATTTTGAAAGAAATCTTCTCGTGCTTTCATTATCCAACCATTGGCTTCTCCTTTTAAATTGACCTGCTTGGGAGATGGTGCTCGTGCATGTAGCGGCAAGTGACAAGAAGCAGATAGAAGGCTAACATGCAACCTGGTTAACATCTTATATTTGGGTTGAAGTGAAGGATGGAAGCAGGGACAATATTGTTTTAAACCAAATGAATAGAATTTTGTTAAAGTGCTGGAGCGATCATAATAACAACAAAGATCTGTGCAGTACAAGAACAGGCCCTCCAAGCCTGTGCCGATCATGTTGCCCTATCTAGATCGACCGCCTGTATTCTCTATTCCCAGTCTGTTTGTGTGTCTATCCACTTACGTCTTAATTGTCGCTAACATATCTGCCTCGACCACTTCACTTGGTAATGCATTCCAGGCCCCCTCCCCATTCTCTGTGTAAAAAACTTGCCCCACACATCTGTACTGAGCATTTCCCCTCTTCTCTTGAACTTGTGCCCCTTGTAATTGTCATTTCTACCCTGGGAGAAAGCTTCCAACTGTTCACCCTATCCGTACCCCTCATAATTTTATAAAATTCTATCAGTTCATCCCTCAGCCTCTGTTGTTTATTGAATCTCTCCAGTTTATTGAATCCCTCCTCATAGCGAATACCCTCAGAGCTAATATCTTCCACACCAGCAACATCCTGGTAAACTTTTTCTGCACTTTCCCCAAAGCCTCCACGTTCTTCTGGTAGTGTAGTGACCAGAATTGGCACAGTATTCCAAATGTAGCCTAATCAGCATTTTATATAACTAACATAATTTGTCAATTTTTATTCTCAATGCCTCATCCGATAAAGGCAAGTATGCCAGAGTCATAATAATGATGACGAGTCCCATAAACCAAGTTCATCAAGTTGCAAAACATTGTTAAATAAGGTAGAAAACAAATTGTTTCAGCATATATTTTAAAAGGACTCAGATTTCAATGTTTGTGCCCACGATCAGAATCACAAAATTGTTAGAGTTCAGAGGAGGCCATTCAGCCCATCGTGTTTGCACCAGCTCTTTAAATAAGGAAAAAAAACATTCTCCTACCATTTCCCTGTAACCCTGCAGATTATCTATTTTCAAATAATAACCTAATTCACCTTTTGAATGCCTGAATTGAATCTGTCTCTACCACACTCTTGAGTATTATCTTACAGAGTTTAGCCATTTCCTTCTTAAAATGCTTTCTCTCACATTGTCTTTACTTCTTTAGCCAATTACTTTGAATCTGTCCCTGTTATAAATTTGCCTCTG
This sequence comes from Sphyrna mokarran, assembly GCA_024679065.1. Lineage (NCBI taxonomy): Eukaryota > Metazoa > Chordata > Chondrichthyes > Carcharhiniformes > Carcharhinidae > Sphyrna > Sphyrna mokarran. The sequence goes on from JAGIQG010000006.1 coordinate 24,096,815, forward strand.
AATCACTTATGATTTTGAATTGATTCCACACAATAAGTAATTAAGCTGGATTTTCGTAGACTTCATCCGAATATCCACTATAATTTTGACGAAAGATCGGGTGAACCTTGATCTTATGTGCTGTGATGAGCAAGTATCCTATAATGTTGTTCACAGTCTAATACTATCTGGAAATAAATTATTTGCAGCCTCTGTTCTCCATTATCTTCTTTCCTTATCACCTGGCAGAATATGAGCAAGACAAAGCCTAGCACTGGATGTCAGCTCGTCGGACAACATGTTATCAGACTCATCTCACGTGAAATCAATCAATCTCATAACCAATTAAAACTGAAATACCAAACTGGGAGCCTAACTGCCCCCTCGGTGCATGAAAAGGCCTCATCACAGTGTTCAAGTAAGTGCAGGGTGAGATCTCGACAGGGTGAGATCTTCCCTGTGCCCTGGCCAAAATTTATCCAACATCGCATGGTGGCATGATGGTTGCCATTGCTTCCTCACAGCGCCAGGGATTGGGGTTCAGATCCAGCTTTGGGTGTCATAAAATCGTAGAATTCCTACAGTACAGACGGAGGCCATTTGGTTCATCTGGTCTGCAGCAAACACAATCCCACCCAGGCCCTATTCCCGTAACCCAACATTTCTACCCTGATACTAAGGGGCAAATTAGCAAGGCCAATCAACCTAACCCATTGCATCTTTTGGATTCTGGGAGGAAACTGGAGCAATAAGAAGAAACTCACGCAGGTACAGGGAGAATGTGACGTGCCAACTCCACACAGGCGGTGACCTGAGGCTAAAATTGAACATGGGTCCCTGGCTCTGTGAGGCAATAGTGCTAACCAGTATGCCAGCATGCTGCTCGACATGTTCTCACCATATTTGCATGGGTTTTCTCTGGATGCTCTTATTTCATTGCATTGTCCAAAGGGTTAGGTTGATTGGCCATGCTAAATTGTCCCTTAGTGTCAGGGAGATTGGCAGAGTAAATATGTGGGGTTATGGGGATAGGGCCTGAATTGGGTTGTTGTCAGTTGCAGGCTTGATGGGCCGAATGGCCTCTTTCTGCTCTGTAGGGATTCTATGATATGATTCTATCACAAAAACACATGATCTGCTTATTACCTGATCATTATTTGTGAGAGCTTGCTGTGTGTAAATTAGATGTATTTCCTATGGTCCACCAGTGATTACAATTCACAAATGTTTCACTGACATTCACGTATTTTGGGATTTCCTGAGGTCGTAAAAGGTGCTAAGTAAACTCAGAGTACTTCTTTCTTTAAAAATGAAATTCTGTTTATAATATTTGTCTACAACATCAGGTCCACAATTCCAATGTTCCAACTATGAAAGGCCATATTTTGTTGGCCCTTCACAATTTGCCAATTGCTCTTTTCGTTGAAGGGAATTACTTTTATAGTGAAGTTTTAATCAAAGTAAGGCTTGCAAGACCTGTTATTGTACTTTTCCAGAGTGAGAATCTAGTTTAATTGTAAAGATTGGATTGTTTGCAGACTCTGTAGTGGAGTGTCCACGGAATTGTCATGGAAATGGGGAATGTGTTTCTGGAGCTTGTCATTGTTTTCCCGGATTTTTTGGACCGGATTGTGCCAGAGGTATGTAAAAGGTCCTGTTCAGGATTCCAAACTATTTGTGTGTTGTCGATAAGGACAGGAGGTTGTGCACACACAAAAAGTGGAGCTATTTTGGGAATGGTGCAATATTTCCCCTAGTTATGGTCATGTCCTACATGGCAACAGACTCCTGAGGGCCTGATTTTTGGAGGGTCTGGACAATACCGATGTGAATTAAAAATATCAAGCAGGACCTGATTCTGGATTCCTATACCCACTCCCGGCACCAGCACTTTTCACCAGCATGGTGAAAGGGAATGGATTGCAAGGACATGCCAACCTGGCCAGCTCCAATTTGTGGGTAGCAATCTCCTCTCCTACACAATTGTCATGTACTCGCTGCAACCTTATAAAAGTGTCAATCAGACAGACTATTAAGTTTCATTAACAGAGGGTTCAAATATTCCACAGCTCTTTACCTTGTCCAAATAAACACTGGGACGTTGACTGGGCATTCATTTGTTCTCAGTCTACATGATTGCTTGAGAGCCCAGACCAATAAAAACATTCACTCATTTGCGAATCTGTTTGAGCAGAGTTGACATTGTTTGATTGACATCTTTAAGTTGTTATAATCAGTTTGTTCTGTGATTTCCACTGTCATTGCCTGAACATTTATTTGAACATGATTAAAAGTGTGATATGTTTGAAGCCTCTAGCATTGCTACTTCAATGGCCAGTCTGACTAACCCTTTACAGGGTTGAAGGAACATCAGGTTTTTTTTCAAAGAAATTTCTGAATAGGTGTTTCTTTCAACCATCCCATGCTTGCCATTGTTGTTATATGACTCCTTAGTTACGTACACAGTGGATGCTGGGTGATTGAGCATGGAAATAGCATAAGATGGCATTAAGAGAATGAGGTAGCATGGAAAATAGTTGGGGTTGACATGGAGAGTACGAAGGACTGGGCAAGTGGCTGCGGGCATGAGTTAGCATAGAGACTATGAGGGGCCATGAGCAGTGGCTGAGGAGCATGAGTAAGCATGAAGAATAAGAGAGGCCATAGACAGTAGCTGAGGTGCATGAGTTAGCATGGAGACTATAAGGAGCCATGGATAGTGATGAGGAACATGAGTAAGCATGAAGCATAAGAGAGGCCGTAGACAGTAGCTGAGGTGCATGAGTTAACATGGAGACTATAAGAGGCCATGGACACTGATGAGGAGCATGAGTTAGCATGAAGAATAGAAGAGGACATGGGCAGTAGCTGAGATGCATGAGTTAACATGGAAAATAAGAGAGGCCGTGGACAGCGACTGAGGTGCATGAGTTGGCATGGAGACTATGAGGGGCCATGGACAGTGATGAGGAGCATGAGTTAGCATGGAGAGTAAGAAGGACCGTGAGGAATGATCGGGATTGTAAAGAGATGTATAGGTGAAGGTACAAGAGCCTAATTCCTTTTATTCCAACTGAGACAAAGTTCCAGAGAACCGAGGCAAGCCTTCTAACCAGCCCATCTCAGCACTTCTCCAACCCCCATGACAGTCTTAGATCTGCTTCTGTGGTAGGTGGACCTGGTTATGTCCTGCAGCAGCCACCATAGTGAAAATTGTGTGTGACTATGTGTTTTAAACCAAGGTGAGCCAGTAAATAATTTCCCAACCCGTGCCACCCACCTTAGTAGTGAAAATCCAGCGGTGAGTCTGCAACAATAATCATTCTTTTGTGGAAGATATTTATTTTTGAAGCTGAATCAAATTGACTATCATTAGGTATTTCTGCAACTGTTACGGAAAAGGCTGCCTGGTCATTTAATGGAAAGAAAATTTGATATCTGCTTACTTACACATTTAGTTGTAATCTTATTTCCGACCTGGTGTAACATACTCTCATTTCCTTTGTACAGCAACATGTCCAATATTATGTAGCGGCAATGGCCAGTATTCCAAGGGGCGTTGCCTTTGTTACAGTGGCTGGAAAGGGACAGAGTGCGATGTGCCCTCAACCCAGTGCATCGACCCTCTTTGTGGAACACACGGCGTCTGCATCATGGGCTCCTGTGTTTGCAACTCGGGTTACAAAGGAGAAACCTGTGAGCAAGGTACAGCAAAATAAAACAGCAGGAAGTGACACGTTGGGAAATGAATTCAAACTGTAATGTGGCACGAAACATGGAGATATCATCAATGTGCATCTTTTGATCAACATTGTTCATGAATGACTGAATGCTTATTATCATTTTCCTGTACATGCATTTAGTTTGGGGTAGAAACAAGCAACACCATGGAGAAATACGTATCAGAGATTACTCTTCATCAGTGTGGTTCCAAATCAACCAGATAGGAAGCTGTGCTAGGTCTGTTTCTGTAGCATAAGGTGGGGCAAGTGACAGTGAGAAAGCATTTGGAAACAGTGATCATAACACAATTTTAGAATGGTTGTGGGAAAAAAGGGCAAAGTACATCCAAGATTAAAAATACAAAGCTGCAGGAGGGGTGGCTTCAGTAAGTTGAAAAGGAGCCTAAGCCAGGCCAATTGGAGTCGAAACAAGAACTGAAATATGGGAGATCCATAGGAAGGAAGTGGCTTGGGTCAGGCCAATTTGAACCAAATATGTGACCTTCCAGAACCTGGCTGACATATTAAATACGAATATCTATCTGTACTGAAGTAGCAGCAAAGAAGGAGACAGCAATGATATTGACTCTGAACCTTAAAGCTTACAGCATGAAATGAATTTTGGAAGGAAGAAGAGGGAGAGAGCAATTCAAAATATATGGTGCAATTTAAAGGGCGACACGGTGACATAATGGTTAGCATTGCTGCCTCACAGCACCAAGTTCAATTCCAGCCTCAAGTGTCTGTGTGGAGTCTGCACGTTTTCCCCCTGTGTGCATGGGTTTCCCCTGATGTGGAAGTTACATTAATTAGTCATGCTAACTTGTCCCTTAGTATTAAAAGATGTGTAGGTTAGGTGGATTAGCCATGGGAAATGTACAAGGTATTGGGATGGGAGTAGAAGGGGGTATCTGGAGAAACTGCTGAGTACATGCATGATGGGCCGAATGCTGGGTTGCTCTGTCTCTTTAGCTGTACTGTAGGAATTCTAGGAATGGAGAGATTCGAGGATGCAAAAACTCAAATTCTTGAAGGTGGCAGGGCAAGTTAACAAGGCTGTTAAAATAACAATATGGAATGCTTAGCTTTTCAAGTACAAAAGCAAGACACTTTGATTCAAACTTTAGCAAACACTGGGTTATTTCTGTGCACCACACTTTGGAAAGGATGTCCAAGCCTTTGAGTGGATATGAAAGTAATTTTCCAGAATAGTGAAAGGTCTGAAGATCTTCAGTATGTGGAGAGCCTGAGGCAATGGTATTGTTCTCCTTAGAGCAGAGGAAGATGAAGAGAAGTGTTCACGATGGTGAATAAAGTTCAGTAAACAGAGGGCACAGATTTAAGGTGGTTGATAAGAGAACAAACGCTTTTTTTGCACAGTGAGTTGTAGTCTCAAGTGCACTGCCTGATGGAAGCAGATTCACTTGAACCATTGAAAAGAGAATTGAATGTATACTTAACGGTGAAAGAAAACTGCAGGACAATGGGGAAAGAGCAGATGATTGTATCTAATCGGGTCATAGTGTCGTGGGTATGATGGACCGCATAGCCTCCCTTTGTGCTGCATTATTCTATGAATCTCTAACTTAATACAATGGTTCACACACAACAGTTCTCCATTTCCATTGTCAGAAGTGAAATATTTAAGTCACGCATTGCACAGATGGTGGTGGAATTCTCCAATGTTGTACAGCATGCTGCCACTGCCAGCGAGAACGGAGAATTTGTTCCATTCACAGCAACAGGACTGGAGAACCCAGCTGTAGGCGAGGTCGGAGAATTCCAGCCAGTAAATGGATTAAAGTTCACATAAACCTTTGTATTATTTTCCTGGACTCGATTGTAATTGGATTTTCCATTGAGTATTGAGTATTTGTGTTGATGAACAGAGGGATCTTGGTGTATATGTGCATAGATCCCTGAAAGTTGGCAATCAAGTCGATAAGGTTGTTAAGAAGGCATACGGGGTCTTAGCTTTTATTGGTAGGGGGATTGAATTTCGGAGCCACAATGTCATATTGCAACTGTACAAAAGTTGTACTCTAGTGCGGCCGCACTTGGAGTATTGTGTACAGTTCTGGTCCCCGCATTATAAGAAAGATGTGGAGGCATTGGAGAGGGTACAGAGGAGGTTTACCAGGATGTTGCCTGGTATGGAGGGCAGGTCTTATGAAGAGAGGCTGAGGGATTTGAGGTTGTTTTCGTTAGAAAGAAGGCGGCTAAGAGGAGACCTTATTGAAACATATAAGATGATTAGAGGTTTAGATAGGGTGGACAGTGATAGCCTTTTTCCTAGGATGGAGAAAGCTAGCACGAGGGGACATAGCTTTAAATTAAGGGGTGGTAGTTATAGGACGGATGTCAGAGGTAGGTTCTTTACCCAGAGGGTGGTAAGGGTATGGAATGCCCTGCCTGCTGCAGTTGTAGATGCGCCAAGTTTGGTGGCGTTTAAGAGGTTAGTAGATAAGTTTATGGATGAAAAGGGAATGGTTTAGGTTAGAGGGTCATTGCTTTTTCTAAATTGGTCGTCGCAATGTCGAAGGCCGAAGGGCCTGTTCTGCACTGTAATGTTCTATGTTCTATTATTGAACTGGAAAGAGTGCAGAAAAGATTTACTAGGATGCTACCAGAACTTAGTGGTTTGAGCTATAAGGAGAGCCTGGATAGATTTAGGCTTTTTTGTCTGGAGCAGAGGAGGCTGAGGGCTGACCTTATAAAGGTCTATAAAATAATGAAGGGCATAGATAATGTAATAGTTCCATATCTTTTCCCAAAGATAGGGGAGTCTAAAACTAGAGGGCATAAGTTTAAGGTGAGAAGAGAGAGATACAAAAGTGTCCAGAAGGCTGAAGGGCCTGTTCTGCACTGTAATGTTCTATGTTCTATTCTCCTCTTTATTTGAGCTGGATTTTGCACCATTTTATCACTCCGAGAAGGTTTTTTTTAATTCATTCATGGGATGTGGGTATTGCTAGCTGGGCCAGTGTTTACTGCACATCATGGGGGGCATTTAAGAGTCAGCCATATTGCTGTAGGTCTGGAGTCACATGAACACAGATTTTTAAAAATCCTTGAGGGACATTAGTGAACCAAATGGGTTTTTATGATAATCACGGTCATCATTGGACTGTTAATTGCAGATTACACCATCTGCCATGGTGGGATTCGGGCCCAGGTCCCCAGATCATTGCCCTGGGTCTCTGGTTATACCATTATGCCACTGCCTTACCCTATAAAAGCCATATCTGGGTTATAATCACCAAAGTCATAATGCTCCAGACATTGTGAGTGTGAGACATTCTTAATGGAGCAGCTGATCACTTCCTGGTGATCATTTCTGTTTGTGCATTTGCAAGTCCAAACTTCAGATTCTATGTTTTGTTTTCCTCAATTTATGTGTATCTGCAACATTTGATGTCCATTTCCATTCCTTCATTCATCCGGACCTCATGGGGGAGATTTTATGGCCTCGTTCGAGCGAGACCAGAAATGCCCACCCACGGTCAATGGACATTTCCATTGTCCGTCCCTCACTCGCTCCAATTCCATGACAGGTGGGGCAGTAGAATTCCAGTGCATGTTCCTCTGCACGTTGAAGGCTGTTTTTGTGTGCACCAGAACACAATGCTGGAGAAAACCATGCTGAGTAGGCCGTGGCACAAACAAGGGAAGTGATCTGGGAAGTGATCCTCCCAAACGCACGCACAGACTGTCCATATCTAAGCCAATTCTAACTGCCAGCTGTAATACTCCACTGCTGGTTCATAAGGAGGTGTGAGCTATTAGTTTTGCCCCCAATTTGTCCCACTTCGGTCTATCAAATTAACCATTTTACACTTTGCAAACTTCTGCAAAGCACTTCCCATGCTTTCACCTCTGAATTTCTGTTCTTTGGTGAAAAAGTCAATCTGTTGGTTTGACTTTGTTTGTTCAGAAGACCATGGAGGTGGTTAGATTAGCAGATTGCACAGCCTGCTATCAAGTCTTTCAAGAAATTAATACTGCCCACATTATCTTACCATATATATTAACTTGTGGCATTCTGCTGACTCTACTTATGAACAAGATTTGATTTGATTTGTTATTGTCACATGTTGTCGCACAGCAAAAAGTATTGTTTCTTATGCATAATAATGTCCACAGAGAAGGAAATGAGAGCGTGCAGAGTGTAGTGTGACAATCATAGGAGGGTATAGTGAAATATCAACTTAATGTGAGGCAGGTCCATTCAAAAGTCTGATTGCAGCAGGGAAGAAGCTATTCTTCAGTTGGTTGGTACATGTTCTCAGACTTTTGTATCTTTTCCAAAGGAAGAAGGTGGAAGAGAGTATGACTGGGGTATGTGGGGTCCTTAATTGTGCTGGCTAACTTTTCCGAGGCAGCAGGAAGTGTAGCTAGTATCAAGGGGTGAGAGACTGATTGGAGTAATGGGCTTCGTTCACAACCTTTATAGTTCCTTGTGGTCTTGCACTGTAAAATGATCATGGAAGAATGATGGTATCTCTCTGTTCTTCAGACATAAGATCAGTTCAAACACTATCAGAGAGTCTAGGACAGTATTTTGGATCGTACTGCATCATAGTGTGGGCAGTTAGACTCACTTTACAATGGTGAATCCTGCAATTTGTCACAACAAGGTTAATAAGCACTGACTAATCCTGAAACTACGGATTGGATTTTGCTAAAGGCTTCAGAGCCAAGATCACAGTATCAAACAGAGGCTCTGAGTCCAGACTAGTCACCATCAGAACCTTGAAGGTCCCAACAGGACAGGTGGATGCAGCTGAGATAGATCAGGGATGCTGAGAATCATAGAATCCCTACAATACAAAAGGATGCCATTCAGCCCATTGAGTCTGTACTGACCACAATTCAACCTTGGCCCTATTTCCATAACCCCATGCATTTACCCTGCTAATACTCCTGACACTAAGGGGCAATTTAGCATGGCCAGTCAACCTAATCTGCACATCTTCGGACTGTGGGAGGAAACTGGAGCAACCTCGAGGAAATCCACACAGACATGGAGAGAAAGTGCAAACTCCACACAGACAGTGACCCAGGGCCAGAATTGAACCTGGGACTCTGGCACTGTGAGGCAGTGGTTCTAACCACTGTGCCTCCACTCAGTGGAGGTCACCTGAAATGGAGGCACCCTTCCTTTACTATCAACATTTCTGCTCTGTATTGTTCATCATCAGTTTCCTGGGAAGACATTCAGATGTAGTTAATGACATGCTTTTGCAAATCAAATATTTCCTTGGTGTGGCTGATGCACACTGTTGCTGGCCTGGAAATGTCTTTGCAATCATTCAAAGATGTACTTGTACCAATGAGGCATGTAGAGAATGGCTAATTAAGGAGCCGCTCCAGTCACTATATTCCTAATTCATCTTGCACTTGCAAAGCTTCATCCCACTTTGTACCCTGTGTCTCATTGTTGTACCTGTAATTGCCATTGTCATGTTAAGTCAGTGACTTCAACCTCTATGTCCATCAGAATACTAAGAAGGGACTGCCTGGCACTCGGTGCTAACTGGGTGAAATCATTGTAGCTTTTAGTCGACAGGAAGAAAGAGGAATGCTGGAAATCTGAAATTAAATAAGAAAATGTCAAAAACATTGAGCCAGTCAAGGCAGCATCTATAGTGAGAGGGAGGTGGGATAGCACTTTCAGGCTGATAACTTTCAATGGGGAAGTGATGGCATGTGACAGGGAGGCAATAATGTTGTGGTATTGTTACTGGACTGTAATCCAGAGACCCAAACGCTGGGGATCTGGGTTCGAATCCCACCGTAGGCGATAGTGAAATTTCAATTCAATGAAAAATGTGCAATGTCTAATAAGACCTTTAAACCACTGTTGATTGTCATAAAAGCTTATTTGGTTCACTCATCTATCATCTGTACTTGGTCTGGCCTGCATGTTGCTGAACATGTGGTTGATTCTTAATTTGCCCTCTGAAATGGACTGGCATGTCATTCAGTACAAAGACAATGACATAGAAACAAGAAACAGGCCCTTCAAGCCTGCTGTGCCATTAATTGTGATCATCATATTCAGAATCCTGATTCCCCCTCTCCCCTCTACCCCCTGCCCCCATACCCCTTCATCCCTTTAATCCTCAGAGCTATATCTAATTTCTTCTTGAAATCCCACAGCATTAGGAATGGGCAGTAAATCCTGGCCCAGTCAGCAACATCCACAATGAATAAAAAAAAAATCAGAGAGTAGTCTTCAGTCAGTATTTGCATGCAGCTGATGAGCCCTATCCAAAGAATGAGAATATTCTGTAAGACAGATTATTTAATATCACTCACAGACAGGTGAGTTGGACTCTGCCAGCATGGCGTGAGCCCAATGCAATTAATCCCACCACGAAATGAGTCATGCTCCATTAGTTCAAATGAGGAGCTTGTCTTGTGTAGCAAACGCAAGAACATCTCAGCTAACTGGACTGTTTTAGTGTTCGTTTTGCTAAAAGCTGGAAAGTAACTTTGCCAAGACTGATGGCAGAGCAGAAACCTTCAAGGGCACATCTCCAGAATCATGTGTTTCATTCCAAAGCTCCTTACTCACTTGTTTAGTCCTGTCACTGGCATATATGAAATATTAGGATAATTATTATAGAAAGATTAACGTGTAGCTGAGAGTGATTACTATGCAGTCATATAATCGAGAGTTCAGATGTTGTCATCAACTGTACCTCAAGTGTTTGTTTTAATTGTCATGTCAGTTCGGGATTACTGCCTTGTAATTACATAGGGTTACCTATTATTTATCGGTGTACTATACTATAAATTTTATAGAGCAGCTATTTTCTTTTACATTATGAAATCAATTTCTGTGCAGCCAGGACAGCTGCAGACTATGGCTAAATTATAGAAAAATAACCTATTGTTGAATTACTGGAAAATGTTGTGGCCATTATCCAGGATACAAAAAGCAACGAGTTTGAATGTCTCTTTTTTCCAAATGTGTATGGATGGGGGTGGGTGGTAAATTTTCAATTTTTCTAAATCTGTCTCTTCAGAACTTTACAGTCATAAAAACATACATGTTCCCCCAATACTACCAGCGAGAATGGAGAATTTGGTGCTCCATAGAGCCAAATCTCTATTCACAGCAGTGGGACTGGAGAATCCCAGCTGTGGATGAGGTCAGAGAATCTGACTTCATCTCCGTGTAGAATTTTAGATATATAAGATACTGCTGTCTTAATAATGACACTGATGCATTGGTCAGTTAACTGGTGGGCAGCATAATGGCACAGTGGTTATTATTGCTGCTTCATAGTGCCAGAGACCCAGATTCAATTCCAGCCTCGGGTCACTTTGCATGTTCTCCCCATGTCTGCATGCTGAGGTTTCCTCTCACAATCCAAAGGTGTGTAGATTAGATTGATTGGCCATGCTAAATTGATCCTAAATTGGAGGGGATTAGCAGGGTAAATGTAGGATTACTGGAATAGAGTCTGGATGGGATTGTGGTCAATGCAGATTTGATGGGCCGAATGGCCTCTTTCTGCACCGTAAGTATTCTATGAATCTTAGCCATCTTTACCTCTGCAACTGGACATTTTGATAAGATCAAAGTAAATCATTTGGTTATCTCTGTTTACATATATCTCTTTGTAGCAGAGCTATTAATAACTCAGATATAAAAATGCAATGACTCTTTTAAATAAAAAGGCAATTCTGATTGAATGTTAGTGGATATTGTAAGGTAGGGCAGGGAGTTTTCTGAGTATGAAAGATTTCAACCCAGGTTTCCAGCCAATTACAGTTGAAAACTGTTAAACCTTGGGACTAAACTGCAAACTAAGAAAGTGACAGCGGTTCTGATGGAAAGAAACAGGCTGGAGATGATGCAAATCTGAAACAGTAGACAGCAGACCCATCAGTATCAGAAAAGAGAAAAGGGCAAGCTAACATTTCCAGTCAAATTAATACTTAAAGGATAGACACTTCCCTTTACAAATGCGAGTAGATCTCTGATTTTGCAGCTTTTGTTTTCAGTAACCAAAGTACTCCTTCTCTTTTGTAGCCCTCAGTAAAACCTATTCACAGAACCATAGAAACAAGAAGCAGGGGTAGACTATTCGGCCCTTCAAGCCTGCTCCGCCATTCATTTTGACCATAGCTGATCGTCAAATTCAGTATCCTGATCCCCCTCCCTCTTTCCCCAATGTCCCTTGATTCCTTTAGCCCCAAGAGCTACATGTAATTCCTTTTTGAAATCAAACATTTTACATCGGCTACATTCTGTGGCAGTGAATTCCACACATTCGCTCCTCTCTATTCTAAAAGGTTTACCTCTTATCCTCAAACTATAACCCCTAGTTCTGGATTCCCTCACCACTGAGAACAATCATGGGAATTTTTGTTATCCAAGTTGAGGATGATAATGTTTTCAACAACAATTTTGCCTTTTAAAAAGCATTTAGATAATCGCATGAATAAAATGGGTATCGAGGGATATGGGCCAAATGCAGGCAATTGAGATTCACATAGGAGCTTAAAAAAAAGGGAGGCATGGACAAGTTGGGCTATAGGGCCTGTTTCTATGTTGTAAACCTCTATGACTCTGTGATGTGCAAACCAATTTTTTGTGATTCATGCACAAGGACACCCAGGTCCCTCTGCACAACAGTATGCAGCATTTATTTACCAATTAATCATTCATCTTGCTGTTATTCCAACCAAAATGGATGACCTTACATTTACCAACATTGTAATCACCTGCCAGCTCCTTGCCCACTCACTATTTATATCCCCTTGCAAACTTTGAGTGTCCTGTGCACATTTTGGTCTGCCACCCATTATAGAGTCATCCACGAATTTTGACATACTACACTTGGGTCCAGATCATCTATGTAAATTGTAAATAATTGCAGTTGCCAACACTGATCCCTGAGGCACACCACTAATCACAGATCACCAACTAGAAAAACATCCATTTACCTCCCCACTCTTTGTGTTCTGTTAATTAACTAATCCTCTCTCCACGCTAATATATTACCCGTATCACTGTGCACCTTTATCAAATGCTTGGCACCTTGTCATGGAAATCCAGATATACCATGTCCACAGCTTTCCCATGGTCCTCCATGTTCATAATGTCCTCAAAGAATCCCAGTACATTAGTTAAACATGACCTGCCTTTTGTGAACCCATGCTGCATCTTTCCAATGGGACAGTTTCTATCCAGACATCTCGCTATTTCTTCCTTGATGATAGATTCAAGCATTTTCCCATGACAGAAGTTAAGCTAACTGGTCTATGGTTAGCCGGCTTTTGTCTACCTCATTTTTTTAAAATTGTAGTGTCACATTTGCTGTTTTTCAATCTACCAGAACCACCAGCGAATTCTGGTAAATTACCACAAGTGCATTTGCTATTTTCCCCGCCATTTCTTTTAGTACTGAAGTCTGAGTAATGCTCTTCACTTTGAGGTGGCGAAACAATGAGAAGACATTAATATTTGTTTCACATCACAGAGTGAAGAATTGCCTCAGCCAGATATATTGATAGTCGACTCTCATGGACTGTAGTTATTCAGTCAGTGGGAAGAACTGACAAGATAGCTGATGCTGGTAAATTGTGATGACAATTGGTCACCTTTTTATTCTTCTATCACAATCATGGTATTGTGGAGGGAGCTATGAAAGATCAGTTCATTTTTCAAATGCAAAATCCAATTTCCCTACTGCCGAAATATTGATTTTATTGATCTTTGTTCATACAGTAAGGCAATTAGTGTTGAACAGATTAAATTTTCAGGTCATTGACCCTACAAGTGTAAAGTTTTATTGAGTCAAATTGTTAAATTAGATCTCATCATCTCAAGCACATTAAAGTGAATTAGAGGACCAAGTCTTGCCAGCCTCTGCTATTTCTCATCTGCTCGGGCAAAGGATGATTTTCTGTTTCTCTTCCAGCGGACTGCTACAATCCCACCTGCTCGAACCATGGCATCTGCATCCACGGGGAATGCCACTGCAATCCGGGATGGGGCGGCGCAAACTGCGAGACTCCGAAAACCATGTGTCCCGATCAGTGCTCTGGCCACGGGACCTACCTTCAGGAGAGCGGTTCCTGCACTTGTGATCCGAATTGGACAGGCACAGACTGCTCAGTGGGTTAGTAGACAGAGGATACCTTGGCAAATTAGCTCATAAGTGGTGAAATGTTGAGAGCCTGAAGTCCCAAAGGGTCTAATGCAGCAGCAGCATACTTACTGAGTTACACAGTAACCTGATGAAGTTCGTTATCTGTAGATAGATTATCTCAGCATATCCATCATTCATTTTATTGGTCTGAGGTGCTTAGAAAATTCTCTCTTTTTTAGAGGCCAAATTCTTGTGCCGGACAGGTGAGAAACCTCTTTCTAGAAACAGCAACCAGTCAACAGTACAATTACTTTTAAGTAGCACTGTGGTTAGCACTGCTGCCTCACAGCCCCAGGGACCCAGGTTCGATTCCCAGCTTGGGTCACTGTCTGTGCAGAGTTTGCACATTCTCCATGTGAGTTTCCTCCTGGTGCTCTGTCCAAAGATATGCAGGTTAGGTGAATTGGTCATGCGAAATTCTCCCTCAGTGTATCTGAACTGGCAGCTGGGGATTTGCACAGTAACTTCATTGCAGTGTGAATGTAAGCCTACTGAAACTAATAGATAGACTTTACTTTTCCTTCAAACTGTGGGCTATACAATAAAGGTCTTACTTTGTTTTTTTAAACGTTTATGCACTTTTTGAACAACATTCCCAAGACGCTCCTCCCACTGCTTCGTTTAATTACTCATTCATGGGATGAGAGTATTGCTGGAAAGCCCAGCGTTATTGTCCATCCCTAATTGCCCAAGAGAAGGTGGGTGAATTTGCCAGCTGGCCTGCCACTAAGGCATACAGGAGACAAAGTGCTCTCTTGTGCTGAACCTCTGTGGCAACTGGCCTTGTCTCTCCCTCTCTCTCTCTGGGTTAGTGAGGGTTTGTTTGTCTGTTTCTAACCAATCTCCAGTGAGTCTTGCTGCAATGCATTTTACTTCATTGACAGGATGTTGACATTGCTGACTAGACCACCATTTAATGCCCATTCCTATTTGCCCTTGAGAAAGTGATGATGAGCTGTCTTCTCGAACTGCTGTAATCTACGTTCAAGTTAGGATTGGGCTTCGGTGTAATGGTTGAATATTTTCCAGTTACTGTCAAAGGTCCGCACGCTACTGCTATTTGGCCAAGATAGGGGGGGTGGTATGGTGGCACGTTGATTAGCATTGCTGTTTCACAGCTTCAGGGACCCGGGTTTGATTCCCAGCTCAGGTCACTGTTTGTGTGGAGTTTGCAAATTCTCCTTGTGTCTGCATGTGTTTCCTCTGGATGCTCCGGTTTCCTCCCACAGTCCAAAAATATGCAGGTTATGTTGATTGCCATGCTAAAATTGCCCCTTAATGTCCTGAGATACGTAGGTTAGAGGGGTTAGTGGATAAATGTGTACGAATATGGGGGTAGGACCTGGGTGGGATTGTGGTCAGTGCAGACTCAATGGGCCAGATGGCCTCTTTCTACACTGTAGGGTTTCTGTGATTCTATGATTCTATACTGAAGGACAGCTACTGCTCAGAGTAGTGTATGCCAGGGGAAGAATCTTTATTGTAAAAGTGGTACTGGTTTTCTTTTGTCCTTATTAATATTAATACTGCAATATGACAATTTCTTGCCTATAAATGTTCCAGCTTGCAAGCTGGGCATTTCTGACAATGTCACCTTAAGTCTACATACTTTACATTCACTGTTATCAATTCTCCATATGCCAGTGAATCTATCATAATTCCTTTACAGAAAAAAAATCCTAGTCTAACCCCAATTCTGTGTTGTTTAAAGGTATTAAACGTCTGTGGCTGATCTGGGAACTGAACAACTGGGATATTTATTTTTGACCAGCAATTCTTCTTTATTATTTCTGCTTGCTCTGTCAAGTTTCCATTGAGTTGTATCCTTCAAGGATGCCCATTGCTATCCATTGTGGCACTCTCTTGTCTGAATCAGAAGGTCGTGACTTTAAGCCTCATTCTAGCGATTACAGCATCACTTCTCAGCTAACACTCCAGTGCAGTATTGAAAAGGTGTTGTTGTCAGAGTGAAGCATTAAACCAAACTCCCTTATGCCCTGAAAAAAATTCAATGGCACTATTTTAAAGAAGAGTAGGGGAATTATGTCCCTTAGGGGAATTATATATAAGGGGCGGCACAGTGGTTAGCACTGCTGCCTCACGGTACCAGGGACCCAGGTTCGATTCCAGCCTTGGGTCACTGTCTGTGTGAAATTTGCATGTTCTCCCCGTCTCTATGTGGGTTTCCTCCAGGTGCTCTGGTTCACTCCCACAGTCCTGATTGGCCATGCTAAATTGCCTTTTAGTGTCACAAGATTAGGTTAGGAGATTAGTATGTGGGGTTACAGGGATAAGGCATAGGTAAAAGTCAGAGTAGATTCAATGGGCTGAATGGCCTCCTTGTGCACTACAGGAATTCTTTGATTCTACAATTCTATGCCAGGGCCAACATCTATCCCTCAACCAACACCACCTAAACAGATTTTCTGGCTGTTATCACGTTGCTGTGTGGGTGTTTGCTGCCTGCAAATTGCCTGCTGCATTTCAAACATTACAACAGTGACTATACTTCAGAAGTACCTCAGTGGTGGTAAAACAGTTTGGGATGTCCTGAGGACTTCCTTCCTTCATAAGGGTTGTGTCCGCAGTTCGTCCTACTCCACGTCTGATCTGTAACATACTCAACACATTCCCAGTTTGAAGAGAAAAGCACTCGGTAAAATCCCTTGCTGTGGCTTGCTGCTTGAAACAGAATAACTCTGCCTCCCTCTAAGACATTTGCTACGGTATTATTGAAAGGAATCTGCTTTCAGGTCCTGCTTGCCACTGACGTCTTGACGAGTCGGTCAAAGCGACAATAAGAAAAGAAGCGCAGCTTTGAAATTTGCTGAATTGTAAAATTATATGCTTTAAAAATTTATCTCTCCACGGTCAGATATGAAAATAAGATCACGCGCGCGCGCGGGAAAAAAGGAAATGGGTGAAGGGAAATGACTACAACAAAAAATAATTACTGAACGCAAAAAAAAGTTTAGTGGATCCCAATGCACTTAATTAATGGCAGAAATATCAATTAATCATAATGCTGCTTGTACAGGTGTCGACATGATAAGGCTTCAGCTGTGAGGAAATTAAGTGGTCTTCTGAATGAAAAGCTGAAACTGAACATGTCTCATGCGAATTTTCTTCCTTAAGATAAGTTTGATGCTCAGTTATAATAGAACCTCCCCCACCCCTCTATTGAGTGAATTTTTTGAAGAATCATATAATCACTACAGTGCAGAACGAAGCCATTTTTTTATTATTCATTCGTGGGACATGGGCATCGCATGCTGGCCATTATTTATTGCCCATCCCTAGTTGCCATTGTTCAGAGGGCAACTGAGAGTCAACTACATAGTTGTGGCTCTGGAATCACATGTTGGCCAGACTAGGTAAGGATGGCACATTTCCTTCCCTAAAGGACATCAGTGAACCAGATGGGTTTTTCCAACAATGATTTCATGATCATCAGTAGATTCTTAATTCCAGGTATTATTTGTTGAATTCAGATTTCAGCACCTGCCGTAGTGGGATTTGAACCTGGGTCCTCAGAGCATTAGCAGGATTTCTGGATAAATAGTTTAGTGTTGACACCACTAGGTCATCGCCTTCCTATTTGGCTCATCGAGCCTGCACCAACAGCAATCCCACCCAGGCCCTATGCCCATAACCCCAGACACCTACCCTGCTAGTCTCCCACAAGGGTGGCATGATGGTACAGTGGATAGCACTGTTGTCTCAAAGTGCCAAGGACCCAGATTCAATTCTGACCCCGGGTGACTATGTGGAGTTTGCATGTTCTCCCTATGTCTAAGTTGGTTTTCCTCCAGGAGCTCTCATTTCCTCCCACAGAATGAAAGATCTGTTGATTGGCCATGTTAAGTTGGATTTACAGACGGGGCCTGGATGGGATCACTGTTACTACAATGTTCATGAGTTGAATGGCCTTTTTCTACAATGTAGCGATTTCATGATGCAAGAACTGAGCATGGCCGATCAACCTAGTTGGCACATCTTTGGACCTACAAACAATTTGGATTCTGATTGGTGATTTCCATGCTGTTATGATTTCTTCATGCTGGTCATCATTTGGGGGATCCTGTTCTCTCTCTGCATTGACCACTTTGCTGCTTAATTCCAGGTTTTAACATTGGAATTTGAAGGGTTTGGGGTTTCAGGTGTGCATCAGCAGTGAATGAAGTTTTGGGAGGTACGTGCACAGTCATTTGTTTAAAACCAGACAACCTTTTGAATTTAACGCATCATCCAAAAGAAAGCCCACTTGGAAAGGAAAATTTGTCATTGACTCCCTATCAAATGGTGTGCTTCAGTTTAGACAAAATTTGTTCAGATTCCTTTTCCCAACTTTATTGGATGAAATGAGTAGCGTGTCATGGGATTATGAATTCCTTTGTGGATAGTTTAGTATTCATTTAGGATTTAGGAAATGAAGGGACACGACTCATGAGCCATATATTGGCTGGAATTCTTCGACCGTTCATGCCGGTAGGATTCTCCAGTCCCGCCAGCAGCACATCAGTGTGTTTCCCACCAGTGTGGAGTGACATCCAATAGGAATTCCTATTGTTAACGGCAGAACCTGAGAACCCATCGCCAGCAAACAATGCGCCACCTCGCGCTGCCGGGAGTCACGTGGATGGGAGGCTGGAGAATCTTGCCCATTATATCAGGATTCAGTGTGAGGCAGGGGGAAAAGATGAAAGGGAAACCCAAGGCAGCACCTGGAGTGACAGAACCAGCTGGATGGGCCGAAGGGTCTTTTGATTTCAGAATCTGACTGAGTTCAATTGCAGGGATGGAATTGTGAGAAACAATTTGCAGGTTAGAGCCAACAAATGGAGCAATAGATGTTTACACAATATTTAGTCAGGATGGAACAGCAACAGTGATAAAATAAGAGAGCAAATGTATCTCTGTAGGCTGCTCCACCAATCAAATGTAAACTGTTGCGGCCATTTGACTAATTAACAATCATTTTTTCAGTAATATCTTCGTTATGAGGCTCACAGAACCCCTACAGTGCAATCAATTGTCATTCGGCCCATTGAGCCTTCACCGACAATTAATCCCACCCAGGCCCTAACCCCGAAATCTCACATATTCATCACTACGGGGCAATTGGGGGATTCCCTAACATCCCTTGACACTAAGGGGCAGTTTGCCACAACCAATCAACCTAACCTGCACATCTTTGGACTGTGGGAAAAAACCAAGAAGAAACCCACGCAGACATGGGAGAATGTGCAGGTTCCATACAGACAGCCGTCCAAGCCACGAATTGAACCTAGGTTCCTGGCGCTACAAGGCAACAGTGCTTGCCACTGTGCCGCTCCTTTTGGCTCCTTTTGAATGCATCAGGGAAGCAACTATGGGAACCAGATAATGGATGTATCAATCTGAACTCGCATACCCATCAATTTTCCTCAGTCCTACATGAAGGTTAAAGAATTGGCTGTTGCAGTCGGAGGAGTACTGATCTGTATGAAAACGGATGAATTCAGTTTTAGTTTGCTTGTTGAGCTCTGTCGACCATTGCTTAATCAGGCCCACTGGTTTAGCACAAACCAGTTCCCACTGTCTCTCCACCAAGGCACTGGTACGGTTCCGCAGTCTTCCGTGAGGAACCTGATGTGCCGAAACATTATTTGATCTTTGCACAGAAGACCAGCTATTAATTAGTTGTACAATTTTGCTTCAATTAAATGCACTCCAATTAATAAGTTTGTAGCGAAGATTGACATGACCGTGCTGGAAGGTGGTGTGTTAAAGGCAGATAAACACCTTGGCGCTAATGAAAAATTGATTAGATTGATTCACAGGAGAAACAAGGCTCAGGGTATGAAGAAAAAACTTCTCCTCGCAAAGCCGAGTTAATATTTTGCTGCATCGAGGTTAATCAGCCCATCCAAGGTCCTTAATTGAAAGCTTGATTCAGAAGAGAATGGAGTATGTATGAAGAAATCGTTGGAAGTGCAGGGAACAGGCAGTCCATTCCCCAAGCACCGTAAGAGGCAGCAACTGATGAAGCTGTGACTAGTCCCAGTTTTACTGATCATTGAACGAAGCAATAGAGGACTGCAGCCTGTCTTGAGTGAAATCTTGCTTTTAGGTCATTCAGTTAGACGTTTGACTTTGCTTATTATGCCGCTTGATAACTACATGTTATAGTAGGGCAGGGAGAAAGGTGGTTACAAGCGTATTGCCACTAGACTAGTAATCCCACAGTCCCAGACTAATGCTGTGAGCGCAGGCATTCAAATCCCATCATGACAGCTCTTGGAATTTAAATTCAATTAATAAAATCTGGATTTGAAAGCTAGTCTCAGCAATGGCTGTGACAGTGGCTGTTAATCCTCTCTCAGGGAAGGAAGTCTGCCATCTTTACCTGATCTGGCCTACATGTGACTCCAGACTCACAGCAATGTGCTTGACTCTCAATTGCCCTCTGAAGGGTCATAAATAAAGCCTCATCCAAACCAACCTCCCATCCGTTGAATCTGTCTACACTTCCCGCTGCCTTGGAAAAGCAGCCAGCACACCCTGGTCATTCTCTCTTCTACCTTCTTCCATTGAGAAAAAAACACAAAAGTCATATGTACAAACCATTTCAAGAACAGCTTCTTCCCTGCTGCCATCAGATATTTGAATGGACCTACCTCACATTAGGTTCATCTTTCTCAACATGCCAGCTATCACTTCAACACTACATTCTGCATGTTCTTTCCTTCTTTATGAACGATATGCCTTGTCTGTATAGCTCACAAGATACAATGTTTTTCACTGTATACTAATACATGTGACCATAATAAATCAAATCAAACAATCAATGGTTCTAGTGTCTCGTGTGCGGCTCTTGAGCATCAGCTGAGAGTTGCAGCGTACGCACGGTGGTTGCAGTGCTGACCGCGGCTGTGTTGTTGCTAAGACTGGAGATTGGGCCTCCTCAGACTGCTGATAAAATTTAATGCAAGGTAAGTCCATTCAAAAGTCTGACGGTAGCTGGGAAGAAGCTGTTCTTGAGTCAGTTGGTACGTGACCTCCGGCTTTTATATCTTTTTACTGATGGAAGACGATGGAAGAAAGAATGCCCGGGGTGCGTGAGACCCTTAATTATACTGGCACCTTTTACCGAGGCAGCGGCAAGTGTAGACAGAGTCAATGGGTGGGAGGCTGGTCTGAGTGATAGATTGGGCTACATTCACGACCTTTTGTAATTCCTTGCAGTCTTGGGCAGAGAAGGAACCACACCAAGCTGTGATACAACCAGAAAAAAATGCTTTCTATGGGGCATCTTTAAAAGTTGATGAGAGTTACAGCAGACATGCCAAACTTCCTTAGTCTTCTGAAAAAGTAGAGGCATTGGTGGGCTTTCTTAACAATGACGTTGGCGTTGGGGGTCCAGAACAGGTTGTTGGGGAACTGGACCCCTAAAAATCTGAAGCTCTCAATCCTTTCTACTTCATTCCCATTAAAGTAGACAGGGGCATGTTCTCCACTACGTTTCCTGAAGTCAATAACTATCTATTTGTTTTGTTGACGTTGAGGGAGAAATTATTGTCAGTGCACCAGTTCATCAGATTCTCTACCTCATTCCTATACTTGAGCCTTGAGAGTGGTCTTGGGTAGTGATAATGTAGTAATAGCAAGGGCACCGGGATGGGTAATAAATGCTGGCCAGCCAGTGATGCCAGTGAGCAGAGGTGCAACTGCAGCAGCAGCCATATCTCTTTGGCAATAATTAGTCAACATTGCTTCCTCTGAACTACTCAATCTTGCTGCAGTGTTTGATCCACATCTTGCAGTTATTCTTACCCTCAAGTTGAGTATTTCCAATTGTCGACTAACACGAATTGTGCAGAACCTGACGTTGCAGCTTTTAGCAAGGTCTATAAAACCAGCTTGCAGATTAAGTCATTTCCATCACAGTATGACTTTTAGTGCCTTACACAATAGCCGCTAAACATTATTGTTGGCCCATTGTGCCTTTATCAAGTTACATTTTTGCTCCTCCATTGGCTTCGTTGTGGATGATAGAAAGCAACTGATGCTCAGGTGAGGGGCCTTGACATGCTCATGGTCAGTGACCCCCAGGAGCTCAGGTCAAAGAGGGCCCAGCTGCAGGTGAGGCATTTCAGCCCAGCCCTGGTCAGTAATAGGAAGGGTTGATGTGGGAGAAGATATGTTGTCATCCTTACAGAGAGAAATAATCCCCTGCAATTGGCCCCTTACTGCGTAAAGCTATGACTCAGCACTCCCATTGATCCTGAAGATCACTTCACCTGATTCCTTTTATCAGAATTACATTCCCAGAGTCGAATGCACAGCCCATACGCTTTTTTTCTGCAATAAAGTTTTGACATGATATTATAGATCAAATGTAACAAGTAGATAGTTCTGCATTACCGCATCTCGACTGAGTCATAGTCGTACCAAAACAACTGGTGAATATCAGAGGAGATAGAGGGTGGGAATTTCCAGCCAAGCTCACTCCAAGGCCGGAAAATCGCTGGTAATTCTCATACAGTTTCTGATACCTGCGTACAATTTGTTTTGTTTCGTAAGAACATTGGTTGGAAGAGACACTTTTCTTTTTCCTAAGTTTCATTGATAAACTCATCAAAGCATACAGAGCGAGACTTCTTATGGCTGTCTCCGGGGGAGGTGGGGAGAGCGATTTCTCCCCATTTTCCAATTGAATTGTAGAATTCTGAGATCCAGATGCAATGAGAGCCCCTATCAGGCTGCTACCACTTTTGCGGAGGTGATAAACACGTCAAGATGAAGGCCTGAGTGACAGCAGTTTGAGCTTTGATCAGATTAGGAAGAGATACTGTCATGTAGCCTGACTTCAGCATCCATTGAGGCGACTACACACACACACACCATGGGAAACTGCAGAGTGCTGATGCCATGCACATTATGGATTCCTCCATACTCCCAGGCATCGTCCAACAATGAGGCAGATGCCTGGTAGCCTTGAATATCTGTTGATGCGTAGCATATAGTCAAGGAACCTAATGTGGGTTTACGCCAGCTAATTACAAAATCTGTAAATGTAAGCATATAATTGGTAAGAAATAATTACTGTGTTTATTATGAAACAGGAGTATTTTTATAGTAAAATAATCGGGTGGTGTTGATGGAAGAACATTAAGTGCAATATTTTTCTTTACTTGTGAACAATCTGTTGTGCCACATGCAAGCTTTAATGGTATGTTATTACAAACCTGATTCAAGGAATCTAGCAAGGAATCTAGTACTGTCCGCGAATATTTGTGCATTGATTGGAATTGGAATATGCACTGACTGTGCTGGGTCTGTTTCTCTCCTGCAGAAATTTGTGCCGTGGAGTGCGGAACGCATGGCGTTTGCCTGGCGGGTGCCTGCCGCTGTGAGGAAGGCTGGACGGGTGCAGCCTGTGACCAGAGAGCATGTCATCCTCGCTGCTTGGAGCATGGAACCTGCAAAGATGGCAAATGTGAATGCAACCAGGGCTGGAACGGTGAACACTGCACCATAGGTAGGCGCTTAGTTGAGAGTATTGGGGATTATGCTGTCTTGTACTATAGAAACACCTGTGGTGCAATAATGAGAATGTTCGGCGGTAGCTCTCATACTGTTTCTGACACCTGTATACAATTTATTTTGTTTTATTGGGTTGAATTGATGTTTTCCATTGTCCTAATTTTCATGGAAAATCTCATCAAAGCTACACAGTGAAACATCTGTATGGCTTTCGCTGGGGGAGGTGGGAGAAGCGATTTCGCCCTGAAACATTGGATGTCATGTATGTATGCCATACTATGTGTAGTATTTAACACAACAGACTGGCAGTAATTTTTCCTTGGCAAATAATGGTTGTGAAAATAACCTTTGTCTTCAGAAGGCATATCCATATATAAGTACGTGCGTAGAAAATTTTAAAAATTGCTTCTCACATCCCCTTTGAAATTCCTCCTATTATCTTGAACCTTTGTCCTCTAGTAATTGACATTTCTACCTTGGGAAAAAGGCTCCTGACTATCTATTCTATCCACACTCTCATAATATTGTAAACTTCTATCAGGTTGCCCCCTCAGCCTTCAATGCTCAAGTGAATACAAACCATTTTCGTCCAATCTCTTCATAGCTAATACCCTCCAAACCAGGCAACATCCTGGTAAACCTTTTCCACATCCTCTGCAAAGCCTCCATATTAACGCAGAGGCAGACTGGGAACTCACCATGTGGGAAATATGGCAAGCGATTCCGTGCAGGCTTGCTTGCTTGCTGCCAGAGGTGTCCTTTGATCAAAGGCATTCAATGATTGATCAAGGGACCTGGCAGTAGGAAGGAGGGTGCAGCTAAGAGATAATTCCCTGCCCTTGCTGCTGAGCCTAACCTTATCCTTCCCCATTGACTCCCACCCTATGCACGCCTACCCGCCATCATTCAGCTGTGACTTGGGTCCATCCACAAACCTGGACCTCGGATGAGTGGGTACCTGCAGTAGCCACCGTTCTTGGCAGGCAGGACTTCCATTGCTGGGGTACCTGAGGTGGAGGCTCACCCCCAGCCTTCAAGTGCCTGAATGGTACTTAACTTGATGAACCTTCACAGAAGGAGGTGACATATGGCTCTCGCTAGTGAGTGAGATCCCTGCAACCTCCGTTAAATCACCCATTATGTCCGAGGGAATTCAAATGACAGCTTTAGCAATTTTGTAGAAATGCGTTGAATCATATCTGGCTATCACCACGACCTTTTGAGAAGCTTGGTCCTAGAAAGCTATACTGCAATTTTTTTTTCCTTCCAATGTTTCTCAAAACTGAGTCATTTTTGAGTCGGTGAATAAAGTGAAAGATTCCTCACAAAGAGTGGTCAAAAATTATTATTGGAGACTTCAATCAAGTTGGTTCAATCTTCACTTTCATCTCTTGCAAAAACTTAGAAAATTTGTTGGTTTAGTGGCTAAAGCAAGTTGCATTCAACATCCAGACTTTACATTGCCTATTTTGAGCCAATCATCATAGGCTTCCGAAGTCCCTAAATTAATTTTTGCTGTGCCATTTTCCCCTACCTGAACGATTGCCGTTCCAACCATCTGTCTCTTTCCCACTCCATGATGCCAGCGATCTGTATCCCAAACAGAACATGTTGAAGTTCAATAAACAACTTTGCCTTCATACCCACTACCTATGTCATCACATTCCAATCTGATATCTTCTCCTCGTCACTCCCCATCTGCAAAGGGCATTAAGTCGATGTTTGGGTGGCCTCCCTGCAAAAACTTAAGACTAGTCCAAAGCTCTTCTGCTCATACCCAAACTGTCAATAAGTCCAATTCACCCACCCATCAGTCTTGTGGTCTCACTTGCATTGTCTCACAGATAAGCAATGGTTCAGTTATAAAATTCTCACCCTTGTTTTCAAATCCCTTCATGGCCACTCCTCTCCTCCCACCCGACTGACTGCAACTACCACCAGTTTCCGGTCAACGTAATCTAAATCATATTTGATTTGATTTGATTTATTGTCACATATATTAGTCAACAGTGAAAAGTATTGTTTCTTGCATGCTAGAGAAGGAAGGTAGAGAGTGCAGAATGTAGTGTTACAGTCATAGCTAGGGCTTAATATAAGGCAGGTCCATTCAAAAGTTTGATGGTGGCAGAGAATAGCTGTTCTTGAGTTGGTTGGCATATAACCTCTTTTTTCCAACAGAAGAAGGAGGAAGAGAGTATGTCAGGGTTGCATGGGGTCTTTAATTGTGCTGGCTGCTTTTTCGAAATGGGTGGAAGACTGGTTTGTGTGATGGATTGAGCTACATGCACGATCTTTTATAGTTTCTTGTGGTCTTGGGCAGAGGAGAAGCCACGCAAAGTTGTGATACAACCAGAAGGAATGCTTTCTGTGATGCATCTGTAAAAGTTGGTGAGAGTCGTAGCTGACATGCCACATTTCCCTTAGTCTTCTATGAAAGTAGAAGCGTTTGTGGGTTTTCTTAACCTTTGTGTTGGCATGGGAGGGACCAGGACAGGTTGTTGATGATCGGGGCACCTAAAAATGTGAAGCTGTCGACCATTTCTGCTTCACCCCCATTGATGTAGAGAATCGTATTGTCTACATCACATTGTCCACATTATAAATCAGGTTGTACAATCGCAGGAAATGGGCAAGTTTCCGTGAATGAGCTTGGAATGTACTATTCCATTACTTGTCAACTCCTCCGGTGCACAGTATGCCTCGTTCTTGCACCAGCTACAATCTGGAAAGACCAACAAGCATTCCCTTATTTACAAAAAAAAATGTTTTGATTCAGTGTGAATCCTGGTCTGGCACTCACTTCCCCGAAGTGCCTTCACCACTTCCATGTTTATTGACTGACATTGATTTCCATGTTTGTCAGTTTGGCATTGAAACAGGTCCTGGCCTCGGGGTGATCTTAATTCCTTTGAGCTGTGTACAAAGGTGATGCAGGGGAGGGACAAGGTGAGGGAGGTGGGGGGAATGCAGTCAGCAATCTTGTTTCATTCTAAAGCTTCGATGCAGCAGGGAACCAGATTGTTATCAAAGGCAAGGGGCTGATCTGTTTTCTTTGACAAAGTAACAGCCAGTGGTGCTGAATTATCTATCGTAACACATTCGCCCACAAGGTGTTCAGGGAAACATTAGTAGCCTCCATGTTTGAAAATTATTGTGGACCAGAAGTGTGTTTTTTAATAATTATTGCCGTGTGTCCTTCCTTGCAACCGCTCTTTGGTTACATTTCTCATCAAGAAGGAGAGGAGAACTCTGGAGGGTGCAGTCAACAGTGATTAATTGAGATTTCTTGGTTAGGATGAATTTCCTGATTTAACAGATCATTTCATGAACCAGATCCCTTCCACTTTAAGTGAGGTTGAGTCAGTCGGTTGATCAAAAACTGTCCCCTGTGAAGCAGTTGTCATTACTCCCCCTCTCCCAATTAGTACTGAGTTTGTGACGTTAATGTGGTGGCCAGTTAGTTGAGTGGAAGTTATGGCTTTGGGTTCCTTGTTTTTATTGAATGAGCTGAGAATGATCTACTCAGTAATTTGACACAATAAGAAGTCTCACAACATTTTCCTCAGGTGAGTCACCTGAGGAAGGTATAGCGCTCTGAAAGTTTGTGATTCTAAGTAAACCTGTTGGATTTTAACCTGGTGTTGTGAGACTTCTTACTGTGCCCACCTCAGTCCAACACTGGCATCTCCACATCACAGTAATTTGACATACAGGGGACACAATTCACAAAGGTGCAGAATGAGTATTAATGGAGCTCTCATTACCTGTTAGTTGGTTTTGCACATGACACTTGTTGAGTTCCAGTAGGGTGTCTGCTAGACATATTGTGGAGTGATAATAAAATGGGTTCTTGGACTTTTCTGCCTTGCCTTGTCCTCTTCACCGTGAGGCATTGATTACTTTCTGCATAGTTCCCCCATTCACTTGTTGACAGTCGATAGTAAAATAAAGAGTATTTGTTTGCTCGTAAAATCTTCGCTGAATAGGACATGGTTCTCGTTCAAACTCATCCATGCAATTTTCTCAGCTGTAACTCTTCCACAATGATCGCGACAAGGAAATCCAAGCTAATTTTCATATCATTAATTCAGGGAGGCTGAAGGCCTCTGCTGATTATCTGAGACCATCCAACTCAACATACAGAGTGAAATCTGTAAGGCTGATCCAGTTCACCAGATAGAAGTACTGTGCCATTGGAGACAGGACTAGTTTTTTTTATCAAACTAAGATAAATTACATTGGAACAATGATTAATAAATTACATGGAATAACGGCAAGCTCCTTTCATGCCCACTGCCTTCAGTGTACCCGAATAAGCGCCAGAGTGTGGCGATGAGGGGATTTTCACAGTAACTTCATAGCCATGTTAATGTAAGTTTACTTGTGACAGTAATAAATAAACTTAAAATTTAAACTTGAAACTTAAAAGTAATTAGTTGCATTAAAATTGATCCATTCTCCAGTGTATCGTAACTTTTTTTGCCTGAGCGCTAACTAAAACGTGAACTAATTTTACATGCAAACGGATGCATTTACAATCCTTTGCTTCATTGTTGTGACCTGTCAATCTTACTTTAAAATGAAGGTTTTTAACATCAACCAAGGGAGGTTGATACCATCTGTTTGTTAATAGCCTGAAGCCTTTAAACTCACATTGTGAGGTACTAACTGCAAACTCGTCTATTGTTCGTCTTTGGAAGAGTGCGGCCATGACTAGAATTAATATTTCGACCCATACTTGTACGTGAAGTTGGAAACAGAGTGGTTAAATACCAATCTCGCAACTGTAGCAAAATGTCAGCCTTGTAGTTTTTATTATTTATTCCCCCCTGTGGTTATTGGGAGCAATAGTTTAGTGGTGTTTAAACTTCACATTTTTTCTCTTTATTCGGAGCAGAATGAAAGGTAGCGGCATTTGCTGCAATTTACATCTTGTCCTCTCTCTACCCTAAAGGTGCTTCCTGATTTGGGCCAATGCGGAATGCTCTTTTGGAGATTTGATGGGCTGATTACCCTCCTTCCGTGCTTAGGGATTATGTGACATGTTAGGTCACATTGAGAGTACTGAATGGACTCACTTAAATGTGCCCTTCCCTATCTTTTGAAACAATTTGAATTTGTTTAACAGCTCAACACAGTGGTGCGGTGGTTGCCTCACAGCACCAGGGACCTAAGTTCCCGGCTTGAGTCACTGTCTGTGCAGAGTCGGCATGTTCTCCCCATGCCTGCATAGGTTTCCACTGGATGCTTTGGTTTCCTCCCACAGTCTGAAAGATATGCTGGTTAAGTGCATTGGCCATGTGAAATTCTCCCTCAGTGTGTCTGAGCAGTGCCAGAGAATGACAGCTGGGGGATTTTACAGTAACTTCATTGAAGTATTAATGTAAGCCTATTTGTGACCAATAATATTTTTTCATGCGCAAGATAACCACGCAGAGTGCTTCATCAGAAGCGTGATCAAAAATATGGAGGTTATGGGAGGATTGATTGAATATTTAGTCAAAGAGATAAGAAGGTTTCAAAGCAGGGGAGGGAGTAAATCCAGAGAGGGATTTACAGAAGGAGTTCCAGAACGCTGGCCTAGGTGGCTGATGGCATAGCTTCCAATGGTGGGATGAAAGGAGAGGAGGTGCACAAAAACGCAAGGATGCGCTTTTTAAATTTCAGCAGCACATAAGGTGAGATTCTCCGGCCTCCCAGTGCTGTTTCTCCCAGTGGTGGAAGATGGCATGCTGTTCACTGGTGATGGGATTCTCTTGTCTCATGGCTGTCAATGGGAATTCCCATTGATGTCACCTCACACCGTTGGGAAGTCTGTGGGATGGGTGCGTTGCTGGGGAAATGGAAAATCTCACTGGCGTGAATGGCCAGAGAGTTCCAGCATTGCGCATGATCTTCCACTGCCTGTTGTATTCCAATTTCTGTTACATGTTGGATCCTTTATAGTGCAAACTTACTCCACGTTAGCCTGTTTTTCATTTTACCAAAATCTATTACATCTTACAACATTACAACCTTTGTCACACTGCAGCATCAATTCCGCATTTAATTACTGGTGTCATTGTTAATTGAAGGAAAAACAACCTTGTGAAATTCAAGCAGCAAGTTAAATCAGGCGGCTGGGACAGTGATAAAAGGATTCAGATGAGATGATAAATGAATCTGGACTGATGTTGATCGTAATGCAGAATATAGCCATGTATGGAAAGAGATGAACTTGAAAAGGAGCCTAATAAGATTGGCTGATAATTTTCAGAGAACAAAATTGCTCAATATGTGCAAAATAAAAAAGAATTTATTGTAAATGTGTCTGTGTTTGCGAAGTGGCAGAATTGTGTGATGAATAATAATTAAGTGACGAAGAAGCAGCACTTGAGCAACTTAATCAGATTCAGGGCTCCATGATTGAACTGAACACAGTTAATGCATACCCACTTGTACGTTATTACCATTTCATCATACCTATTAATATCTGACAGTGAATAATCTGGGCCTGGTGATGAGTTCCGTCTATTTATTTCCTTAATGGAGCATTAATGACAGTCGTTACTATTCATTGCAAAGATTGCTGTAAGAGTGAGGTTAATTGTTAATGAAGAGTCTTTACTAGCCATTCAGGAAGATAATTAACTGGAGGATGGCCTTCAGATTCTGCGCATATTTGAAGGGGAAATAATCTTTGATGAATCAGGAGGGTAAAAATCCAAAATGGAAAGTCATCTATATTTTATTCCCTCTTAAGTCCTGCATCACAAAATGGATATACAAACATCTAAAAGAGTCCAGCAAAAAAACCCGCAAGGCTGTTCCCAGTTGGAAATTAATGAAAGCTGCAGGAAGGTTAACATACAAATTCCCCAGCCCAGAAAAATACCAATGTCAAGCTAGAATGGACCTCGGTGGAGTATATCTAATATTATTAATAAATGGTACAGATGAGGCACCCTCATTATTACTTCAACATCAGAAATGTAGGACAGTGATCAGAATTGGAAATTGGTGAAAATAAATTTAATATAAATTTATCAGAAGAAAGTATTTTTCACCAAGAAGATTAAAAATGTCAAGAATAAGAATAGGCCAATTCACCCTTTGAAATGAATCCTCTAATATCCTAGGTATCCCCCTATAGCTCCACCTGCACTTTGAGCATTGCAATAGTCACTATTCTGCTTGGTAATTCCATTCAAATCAATATAGAGAACACCAAATGGATCAGCCACACTTTAATTGTTTTCCACATGAGTAGTGAACGTAATTATAGTAATTGGAAGGATTGGCAATCACCAGTTAGTGCATAACACATTATAATGGTATGTTTATAAGCAGATAAATATACAGAGTGCTTTCATGATGTTCTCACTTCCAGCTCTGGAATTGTGCTCTCCACCAAGATCCCCATACTCGTTCCCCATTGGGAAACCAGGTCACATGGTCCAATATCATACATTTAATCTTTAACAACAAAGGGTCCCTATTAGTGCAGTACTTGATTTGCTGCACTATGACAGGCAAAGAGTCCAGAAAGCTGCATGCCATTACAGTCTCTTGCGGTGCTAAAGGGATTGCGTGCTTTCTGGTAACAAAGACTCAAAGCTTCTGCATTGGCTATGTGAGCTCCTGGCCAATATTTGAAAATATAGTTTTATGTCAACAAGAACATTGCCCATCGTTGTACTTGAGCAGAAGCAATGAATGGAATCGCTTTGTCTTCCCTGAAAAGCCCTAAAAGTGGCTCCCTATATTTATTGAAGAAACTTCTTGATGCTGAAGATAATAGTGAAGCCTTCTTTCTTTATCTGGGCACCTCGTCTTTCTGTGTCTGATAAAATTCTTCCAATGAGTCTCCCTGACTGATTGTCCATTGTATGGGATAACATAACCCCAACCCCATATGGTGATGCATCACATACAAGTACTACCTTCTTAGAAGGATCAAAATGCACTAATAAGTATGTTAATGTCTGCTTAACTTGGTTAAAAGCCTCTTTTTGTGTGTGTTTTCCAACACCATCTCTGGCATTTCTTTAACAATACATGTAACAGTGCTAGTAATGTTGATAGTTTTGGGAGGAACTGCCTGTAAACAGTTGACCATCCTAAGGAAGGATCTGAGCTCTGTGGTGTTTCTAAGGGCCAGTGCTTCCTTAATCGCTCTGACTTTGTCTTTGTCCTCCATTGGGTGTAACTCTTGCACATCGACCCAATAACCAAGATAAGCCACCTTATCTAATTGGAAGGTGCAATTTTTTTCTCTTTTTAGAATCCTTTGGAATCTCCCCAAAACCTGATCCAAATTTGTTCAATGTTTTTCCTCAGTGGAGCCTGTTATTGAGATGTAATCTGAATAAAAATCAGCTCTGGGAAAATCCTGCAACATACTCTCATAGTTCACTGGAAGATGACACAAATTGACTTTCTTGTTATTTTCCCTTTCTTTTTTCTTTGTTCTTTGAATAAGGACAGAAACTTTTGTTTAGTTTAGTTAGGGCACCATGATCAGCACAGACTTGGAATGCTGAAGGGACTGTTCCTGTGCTGTACTTTTCTTCTTTGTACACACTTCATTAACTCTGAAAAAAAACTCCAACCGTTCCAATTGCCAGAGGTCACAGTTAAGGCATCTTATTTCCCAAAGAAGCATACCTGCTCCCTCCCTTGCAGGCTGAGATTGATCTGATTCACTCCGCAGTGTTGCAACAATGTTCTCTTGGCTCTGATTTGATTTGATTTTGATTTGATTTATTATTGTCACGTGTATTAACATGCAGTGAAACGTATAGTTTCTTGCACTACACATTCAAAACATACCATTCATAGAGAAGGAAATACGAGTGTGAAGAATGTAGTGTTACCATCATAGCTAGGATGTAGAAAAAAATCAACTTAATACAAACCAAGTCTATTCAAAAGTGTGACAGCAGCAGGGAAGAAACAGTTCTTGAGTCAGTTGGTACGTGACCTTAGACTTTTGTATCTTTTTCCCAATGGAAGAAGATGGAGGAGAGAATGCCTGGGGTGTGTGGGGTCCTTAATTATGCTGGTTGCTTTGCCGAGGCAGGAGGAAGTGTAGACAGAGTCAGTGGTTGGGAAGCTGATTAGCATGATGGATTGGGCTACATTCAGGATCTTCTGTAGTTCCTTGCAGTCTTGGGCAGAGTAGGAGTCATACAAAGCTATAACACAACCAGAAAGAACGCTATCTATGGTGAATTACCTCCTCGCCAGTGTAATAAGTGGAAGGATTGGCAACCCCCAATTAGAATAACGAACTATAACGGTTTTTTTACAAGCAGATAAATATATAGAGTGCTTTCATGACGTTAACACTTCCAACTCCAGGATCTACTTTGGTTGCAAAAGACAGCACTCTGCACCAAAACCCCCACACTCGTTTGCCATTGGATAACCAGATTACATGACTCACCCAATGGGCATCCCTTAAAGCAGCCAGTTATTACATAATGAGCCCTATATTTTGGGATTCTGTTAGTAATGTACCCAAAGAACTCAAAAGTAGCGAATGAAAAATCATTTTCTGAAAAAGGAAGCTGATCAAATCTGGGAATCCTAGGGCAGTTACTATGACACCCATGGTCTGGAGAATCCTAGAATTAAAAAGTGAAAATTATTAGATGAAAAAATAATAATTAGAAGCAGTCATCAGTGATTTCAACAAGAAAGCTCATGCATGACAAACCTGATAGAGCTTTTGAAGGAGGTGACAGAGTTAATCTGTCCAAGACTGCAGGAAATTACACAGGGTTGTGATTGAAGCCCAGTCCATCACGCAAACCAGCCTCTCATGCATTGACACTATCTACACTTCCCAGTGACTTGGAAAAGCAGCCAGCATAATCAAGGACCTCACATAACGCAGACATTCTCTCTTCCATTTTCTTTCGTTGGGATAAAGATACACAAATCTTAGGTCACGTATCAACCGACTCAAGAACACCTTCTTCCCTGTTGCCATCAGACTTCTGAATGGATTTACCTTGCATTAAGTTGATCTTTCTCTGCACCCTAGCTATTACTGTAACACTACATGCTTCATCCTATCCTTTCCTTCTCTATGTTTGTCTCACAAGAAACAATATTTTTCACTCTGTACTAATACATATGACAATAGTAAATCAAACCAAATCAAATGATGGATTGATATTGTCAAGGACATGTTGCATGTGACCTTTCAAAGACCTGTTGGCAAACTGCAGACAGGAGACTATTATGAGTGTGGTGTTAGATATAGAGTAGGAAATTGGATTTCAGAAGAAAAGAAAGAGTAAGAATTAAATTTATTTTCTCAGAATGGCTAGAAGTGGTGTGAGGCTTTGTTCTGAGGCTGTTTCTGTTCACTGTGTAGAAGAATGATTTGAATTGTGTGTGCGAGGAATTGGTGCCCATATTTGGAGGCAATTTTAAAATTAAGGGACATAGCCAATAATTGAGGGTCGACAGAAACAACAAAGAGTTAATAAGTTGGGAGAATGACCAAGAAGTGGTCAGTGAAGCTCAATTTCAGTATAGAATCATAGAATCTGACAGTACAGAAGGAGGCCTTTTGTCACATCAAGTCTGCACTGACCACCAGCCCCTATCCTCATTATCCCATGCGTTTACCCTGTCAAATCCCCCTGACAAAAAGGGACAATTTAAGAAGGCCAATCCACCTAACCCGCACACCTTTGGACTGTGGGAGGAAACCTGAGCACCCAGAAGAAACCCACGCTGACACAGTGCAGACTCAACACAGACAGTGACCCAAACCAGAAATCAAATCCAGGTCCCTTGTACTGTGAATCAGCAGTGCTAGCCACTGTGCTACTGTGCCGCTCCAGTAAAAATAACGTGGTGCATTTTGATTAAAATGAATTACAGTTGCAAGCACAAGGGATTTGAGTGTTCAGATTCAACCTCAAGCAGACGAGGCTGTAGCAAGCCATTGAAATACAAATATGTGGCTAGAAGAATAGAATGCCAAAGTTGAGATACCATGGGGAATCTGTATTGTTTCGTATGCTTGTTGCCTGTTTTGTCTCATCTTCAGTCATTGGCCTGACTCGGGGACTGACTTCAGACTGAGTTATTAAGGCTAAATATAAAATGGGTTAGAGTGTAGGTCTGAATAAAACAGGTTAAAGAGTACAGAGGCCGGAACATTACAACTATTCATGCCAGCAGGATTTTCCTATCCCGCTGCAGTAAATGGAGATTTGTATGGATACCACATTCTCTGACCTCACTGCAGCAGTTATGTGACATGAACTTCCAATAAGATGGCGCCCATGTGTTCCATCCTCATGACTGCTGAAGTCAGTTACATTAAGATTTGTAGTATTCATTACCATTAATCCATTGCATTATATAACCTTCGCAAAACATTCATCGAAGTGTCATGCCCAGCCTGTAACTTCAAGCTCTAGGACAAATATCATAGAATATTGTAGAATCCTGCAGCGCGGAAGGAAGTCATTCAGCCCATTTACTCTGCGCTGTCCACAATCCCACCTGGGCCTTATTCCATAACCCCATACATTTACCCTAGCTAATCCCCCTGATACTAAGTGGCAATTTGGCATGGCCAGTCAACCTAACTTGCACATCTTTGAACTGTGGGAGGAAACCAGAGCACCCAGAGGAAACCCACACAGACACGGGGAGAATGTGTAAACCCTGCACAAACAGTGACCTAAGCTGGGAATGGAACTCGGATCCGTGGTGCTGTGGGGCAACAGTGCTAAACGCTGTGCCACCATGCCGCGCAAATGTTGAGGGGCTGGCAATTCTGCAGCGAGTAACTCATCTCCGGACTTTCCAAAACCTTTCCACCATCTACAAGGTACATGTCATTCTCCACTTGCTGGAAGAGTACAAATCCAATAATACTTAAGCTCAACACCATCCAAGACTTTATTGGCAATCGATCCACCACCTGAACATCAAACATAGAAACTAGAAGCAGCAATAGGCCATTCGGCTCTTCGAGCCTGCTCCGCCAATCATTTTAATCATATCTAATTATCCAATACCCTGATCCCTCTCCTTCTTCCCATATCCCTTTAACCCCAAGAGCTATGTCTAATTTCTTCTTGAAATCAGACAACGTTTTGGCCTCTATTACATACTGTGATAATGAATTCCACACATTCTCCACCCTCTGGGTGAAGAAATTTCTCCTCATTTCTGTTCTAAAAGTTTTAACCTCTTATCCTCAAACTATGACCCCTGAGTGCTGGAACTCCCCCACCATCAGGAGCATTCTTTCTGAATCTACCTTTAGCTCCATGAGCTGCACCTAATTTCTTCTTGAAATCAGATACTTTGGCCTCGGCTACATTCTGTGGTAGTGAATTCCACACATCCATCACTCTCTGGGTGAAAAAGTTTCTCCTCGCCTCAGTTCTCAAACTATCATCCCTATTTCTGGACTCTCCAATCATTGGCAACATTCTTTCTGAATCTACTCTATCTAACCCCATTAGAATTTTATAAATTGCGATAAGATCCCCTCTTACTCTTCTGAACTCCAGTGAATATAACCCTAACCAACTTAGTCTCTCCTCATATGACAAACCTGCCATCCCAAGAATCAGCCTGATAAACATTCATATCCTTCACCACCGGCACACCGTGGTAGCAGTGCATACCGTCTATAAGACGCACTGTGGCAATCTGCCGAGGTTCCTTCAACAGCACTGGTTGGACCATATGGTGTTCCCTGTTGTAATTCACAGTGGGTACCTGCTAAGAATAACATGCTGATAAATTTTAAATTTAGATCTGCTGCACCTTGATTTGTATGTATGTACAAAACTGAAATGCTGCAAAAATGCCTTGAAATGATAATGGAATACTCGAGGGAAGGCACTCAAAATATGTAATTCAGTCCAGTGAGTTATTTGGTGCATTAGTCGGACTATCTCGAGAGTCCAAACTGCACAAGCAACCAAATAAAATCAGTTGAATAATAATATAATTAAGAAGTTGTTCATAAGGTTGAAATTAAAAACATGTTTGGCGGTAAATTTCCAATTCTTTAAGAGCTGAATTCAAAACATATCAGTGTTTTTTTTTATTCTTACAGCAATGGTTACAGTGCTAGAAGATTAACAAGGGAGTGATAGATGCTGTGTTACCTCAATTTTGGAACTGAACTAAATCAAATGTTGTTATAATGATATAGTACCCTGTGAAGGAAGTCATCCATGGAAGGGAAAAATATTCTTAACACTTTGTTTTCCCTCAACCTTGGACTTGGTACAAAGAAAATCGAAGCAGGAGGAGGCCATTCAGCTCTCAGACCCTGCTCCACCATTCATTTCGATCATGGCGATCATCAAAATCGACATCCTGATCCCATCTTCTTCCAATAACCCGTGATCCCTTTAGCCTAAAGAGCTACATCTAATTTCTTCTTGAAATCAGACAATGAACCAAAGGCTCAAACTCAGTGTCCAGTGCTGACATATCATTTAAATGTTATGTCTGATCATAAGCTTCCGGACTATCGCACTAAAAGACAAATAGCAAAAAAAAGATAACATTTGCATACAGAGAGATCTGGTGTGCAGGTCCACTGTTCCCTAAAAGTGGCAAGAAAGTGGCCAAGCTGATTAAGAAGGCATATGGCATGCTTGCCTTCATCAGCTGGGGTATTGAGTACAAGAGTTAGCAAATCATGTTGCAGCTAGATAAAACCTTGGTTAGGTGGCATTTGGAGTATTGGTTATAGTTCTGGTCACACTACCAGAAGGATGTGGAAGCTTTGGAGAGAGTGCAAAAAAGGTTTGCCAGGATGTTGCTCAAGGGCATTGACTATGAGACGAAGTTGAATGAAGTTGGATTGTTTTCACTGAAAAGACAGAGGTTGAAGAAACCCACAGAGATACAGGGAGAATGTATAAATTCCATACAGTCACCCAAGGCCAGAATCAAACCTGGGTCCCTGATGATGTGAGGCAACTGTGCGAACCACTGTGGCACTATGCCACCTTAATAGCATTCAGGACTGGTTAGCCTGAATCTGTTGGGCAATGAACTGGCATTGGGTCAAATACATAAGAGATGTTGCTTGAAGAAGGATTTCTGTGGATAATGGATTGAGGTAATGGTGGGTGATGTGACAAGGGCAGGCATAGGCAAACATTCTGATCGAGGGGATTTGTACTCAGAAGCTATGGCATTGAGTAGGAAACCAATTTGCCATACAATGAGGTAGTGATCATCCCTGTGAGGTAGGCAGATGGAGCCATTGGCAAAGGTATGGTACTTGTAACCAGGGCCCAAATTAATAAAAATGAAAAGCCACTGGAGATACTTCAATCTTTTATGAGGTTTGGGAGGAAAAAGGCCACAGTTTTTTTCTTAACATAAATAATATCAGCATTCATTCTTAGATATTATACAATACTAGCACTAGCATGATCTTAAAAAAAGAGAATTCTGTAATTGTTAAAAATATGATTCATTAGGACAAAAATCTCTTGAAAAAACAGTGCTGAGTACATAATTCGTGGCAAAAAGAGGCCATTTGGCCCATCATATCTGCACTGGCTCTCCGAGTGAACAATTTAATTAGTGCCTTTTCCCATCTTCCCATAATCCTGCACATTGTTCCTTTTCAATTAACAGTTTATTCCCTTTTGAATGCCTCGATTGGACTCACCTCCATCACACATTCAACCAGCTCATTCCTGGCGTGCACAAGTGGATGGAATTTTTCCAAAAAAAAAACTAAGGACTGGATTTTCTGGTCGCGCTCATCCCAAAACTGGAAAATCCCATCCCTGAGGTTAATGGAACCTTCCATGGTCCGCCCCTCACCTTCTCCAATTCCTATGCGGCTGGAATGGGAATGACTCCCCGGCCGTGTGTGCCCAAGACTGGAAGTTCATGCTCTAGCTCACCTTTTAATGGTCTGCTAAGTTTTCTGTCTCGCCCCAACAATTCCAGCAGCAGGCAACATGGGAGAATTCCGGCCCAAGAATCATAACAATGAAAATATCAGAGCAATCTCAAATTGTAACACAGATGTCAAATTCTTTTAGAAGATTAAACATTTATTATTTAAATATACATATGATTAAGAATGTATTTACAATAATGATATATCTTGTTTGTGACCACAGCAGTTTCTCCCCTCTGCATTTTAAAATACTTTATAGCTCTTAGCCAGGGGCACTGATCGGAGGAAATCTTCCTGCTGTGTTGATGTTGCCACCAACGCTTAACAATAAGGCAAAATCTTCCAGACTGTTTTCACCTCCCTGGTTTTGTCCAAAACAATTTTTTAATGTAGCTGCCAAGCCTTTTATAGTTGACGAATCACTTACTCCTTTATCCTTCGTGTGAATAGCTTGTACTTACCTAAACTAAGCTCA
The DNA here is from genome assembly GCA_024679065.1 of Sphyrna mokarran. NCBI lineage: Eukaryota > Metazoa > Chordata > Chondrichthyes > Carcharhiniformes > Carcharhinidae > Sphyrna > Sphyrna mokarran. Next base: position 24,135,599 of record JAGIQG010000006.1, read on the forward strand.
TAAAAGCAAAAAGCCACGTTGAGTTTGATTTGACTGCCATATCCTCCTTTAATACTACATCTATGTTGTAGTCCTGTTGAACGCACCAGCTCTATAGCTGTCATACGCCAGTGTAAGACACTGATGTAGAAGAACTTACGAATGACCTGCTATCCATTCTGCAATTTTGGCAGGGCAACCAACAAGTGGCTTCATTTGGTTTCAGCATCTCTCAACTAAGAGAAAGACGGAACAGCAATTTTCTCTCCAGATTACTATTCAAACAGCGGAACAAGAATAGATTCATTCTCTCAAACCTATTCAACCATTCAATTAGATCATCACTGATCTGTACCCTAACTGTATCCATCTGCCTTCGGAGAACTCCACTCTCCTTTGTGTGAAAATGTGCTTCCTGACGTAATCCCAGAGCAATGTAGCTTGAATTTAAGATTAAGCGCTGAAAGGGATTCAAGCCTCCAGAATCTTGTATACTGCCTGCAATGTGTGGTAATGTGTTGCACCTAGGGAATAACTGCAATTTAAGAGTATAAAACAGTTCTGAGAATATACATGAAAGTCAAGAATGTAGAGATTTCCCTGTACTGTATGTTGCTATTCTTAAATGTCTGTATGTTTTATTTCCAAAGCACACTTTCTGGATAAGATAGTTAAAGGTACTGCATGTTTTCTTTTGCTGTTCTTATTATGCTGTCTCTGTAAATACAGTAAATAAGTAACTGACTTTTACTTTGTTTGCGTCATGGTTTCATTATTCAAGCTTTTGTAGATAAAGCATTAATGAAGCATTTATACTAAGTTATGTCTGCAATATTTGTTATAGCAATTAGAACCTGAAAATCTTTAAAGGCAATTAGCTGGGCGGCACTGTAGTTAGCACTGCTACATCATAATGTCAGGGACCTGGGTTCATTTCCCAGCTTGGGTGACTGTCTGAGCAGAGTCTGCAAGTTCTCCCCAATGTCTGTGCCAGTTTCCTCCCACAATCCGAAAAAGGCGCTGGTTAGACGCATTGGCCATGCTAAATTCTCCCTCAGTGTACCCGAATAGGTGTCAGAGTGTGGCGACTAGGGTATTTTTCACAGTAAAACTTCATTGCTGTGTGAGCCTACTTGTGACACTAATAAATAAACTTTAAAGTTGCGAATAGATTTGCGTGAGATTCATTTGCTCTCTCGTTGCAGCTGGTGGTACAGATTCTAACTCACCGACTGCGGCACCCGCAAAATTGTTCAAAAGCAATTGAGAGCTTTTCTCCGTTACACATTAATAGTCAATGCAGGAGGGAAAAAAATGAGTCGCAGAATGTTTGAGGATTAATTCCATCCTGCAAGAAGAAATCATTTGTAACAATATCAAGCACTGTTAGTAGCTATCTGTGAAACTGTTAAGTGGCTCGCGGTAAATTTGATACAAGTTTAATGATGGTGGCACCTCCTCATCTTTCATCAATAGTATTTATGTGTTTTAACAGCATTTCTGAAATATGTTACTTAGCTTGCAGGAATGTTCCTGTAGCTGCATTTGCAGCCGTGCCTTATTTAAACTGATAGCTTTGACAGTAAAACCAGCCTTCATTATTAAGAGCAGGAGTTTTGTTCGACTCACTCATATCTTTGTAATTGCGAGCATCCTTTTTCTTCTGTTTGTATGAATACAGATTCTGAATATGCCATTACTTTTAATTATGTTTTCCACAATTTTCCTCCTTGTCCATAATAGCAGACAAGATAGGATATAAAGGTAAAGACAAAAGCCCCGGGGAGATTGTTACGGACAATCCCTCTCTGCTATCTGTCTTCAAGCACGTCATTTAGCGTGGTTTTCTTTTTCCCATTTTCACGTTTCTTTGGTTGATTTTTTTTTCTGTTCAGGCTTTTAGTCTATGTTCATTGTGGTTCTTATGGTTATTGCGTTCTGTCCGTCTTAAACCGTTCAACATGCCAAGCTGCTGTTTCTGTTGAATACCATGTCTGTCCTGTTCAGCCCATCCGCAGCCTTGACTAGGTGCTCAGCGCTCACTTGTTTCCTGGCCTTTGCTTACTCCTTTGAAAGGAATGTGAATTTTTCAACCTTAAAAAGTTTTATTTTTTAAAATCTAATAAAGTATAGTTATCGACACCTTACCTATACTTTGTTCATCTATTTCAGTTACCATAATTTCACATGAATAAGCATCAACTGGAAAGGCCCATGTAGCAGGAGATTCTGTCTGAAGTATGGGAGGGTTGGTGGGATGGTTCGAGGGGGTGGTGTGGCGGTGGGAGACAGAACCAGATACAGTCCTTATCTCCAAATGGTTCATACCGAATTGGTGTGCTAATCTTTATATGCGGGGAAGTTGTCTGTCAATCCACATCATCTTGTGCTGAAGAATTGCCCACAAAAGGGTAAACGCAGAAGAAAATGGATAGAAAATGCATGCCAGGTCTGTTTGTTCCTCGGAAACTAAATCCCAAGTTTTCAGAACAGTACAGCACAGGAATAGGCCTTTCGGCCCTCCACGTTCGCGTTGATTATGATGTCTGCCTAAACTAAAACTGTATGTACTTATGGAGTCTGTATCCTTCCATTTCAATCCTATTCATGTATTCATCTAGTTGCCCCTTAAGTGCCGCTTTCGTACCTACTCCCATCACCTCCTCAGGCAGCGTGTTCCGCACATTCATCACCCTCTGTTAAAAAACTTGCTTTGCACATCTCCTCTAAACTTTTCCCCATGCACCTTAAATCTACGTCTCTTAGTACTTGACTTTTCTACCCTAGGAAACAGCATCTGACTATCCACTCTGTCCACACCGCTCATAATCTTGCAGACCTCTATCAAATCACCCCTCAGCCTCTATCGTTCTAGTGAGAACAAATCGAGTTTATCCAGCCTTTCCTCATAGTCAATGCCCTCCAGAGCAGTAAACTTCTTCTGTACCCTTTCCAAAGCATCCATATATATAGTGTGGGGACCAGAATTGTACACAATGTTGTAAATGAGGCTTAACTAAGCCCTTCATATGTTTAATTGGTTGAGTGTAGAGCACCATCCAGTTTAGATCTGAACCACATGGAGCCAGATTGAATTTCTGACCTGTTCTCTGTGCTCCCATCTCAACACAGACAGCAACTAAAGGCTGCCGTTGGTTTCAAAATTCCTCGGCTATGAATGGAAAAGTATCTGTGCCTTTGATTCCATCAGAAAAGAGGAGTAAGGTTGACCGTGGAACATGTTCTACCTTCTGTGTAGATGATGGCTACTGAGCATATTAACTCCATCTAATCGGCTGGTATCCGTAACTCTTAACGTATCTCTCTAACAAAAATCTACTCATTGCAGCTTTGGAGTTTCCAATTAACTTGTTATTAATTGGAGTCAGTTCCAGAATTGTGTCATCTTTCAGGTCCAGAAGTGTTTCCTGACATCATCCCTGATTCTAGTTTTAAGGTGATGCCTATGTCTTTCAGAGAAAATACTTCCTTCTTATCCTCCCTATTCAATTCATTAACCATCTGCAAACCCTCAGTTAGATATATAATGTCACCTCTACGCAATAGATCACAAGTGACACTTGCTGGAAGAGGATTTTGATAAGGCTGAGGTTCCATTTTTAAGGATTAACTATCTATCCTCATGCATAAAGAATGACTGGAATGAGTTTTAGTGGGTGGAGAAGACTGGCATCTGCAGAACCTTTTGACAGCTGAGGAGAAGTGCTTTGAGAAAAGGAGGAGAGAAATTGAGTGGGTGATAAGCAACGACACTGCTACTGTATGAACACTCAGTGGCAGAGTTGCTGATCCAGGATCATCAGTTCCTGGTGCATCAGGAAGGCAGATAGATTATAGCACAAGTGTAAAATCTGGGCACTCGTTGCTTATTTACAGTGGGTAAGACGACTCTTCAGGCTAAGTCTGAATGATGTAGTTCACATGCTAAGCCCATTGCCGCAAACAGACCATGCCATCAGTTTCATGCACTTACATAGAATCATAGAAGATAGGAGCAGGAGGAAGCTATTTGGCCTCTCGAGCTTGCTCCGTCATTGATCACGATCATGGCTGATCGTCCAACTCAATAGCCTAATTCTTCTTCCTCCTGATAACCTTTGATCCCTTTCCCCCAAGTTCTACCTCTAGCCCCCTCTTGAATATATTCAGAATTTTGGCATCAACTATTTCCTGTGGTAATGAATGCTCATCGTTCTTCACTGGGTGAAGAAATGTCTCTGCATCTTTGTTCTAAATGGCCTATGCCAAATCCTCAGACTGTGATCCCTGATCCCGTACACCCCACACCACCCCGCCCCCCCCCCCCCCCCCCCACCATGGGCTCATCCCCCCTGTATCTATCCTGTCTAGTCCTGTTAGAATTTTATAAATGGCTATGAGATCCCCCCCAACTCATTTGTCTGAACTCCAGCAAAAACAATCCGAAGCCAAATCAATCTCTCCTCATACATCTTGCCTAGTTTCGTAAAGACTAAACACATTAGATATATTAACCAACCATTGGTTGTTCTTGGTTATTTTGTGTTGAATTTAATGTCCTCTGCCCCCAGTCCAACTTAATATTTTTCCCTGTTAATGCTCTGCTGCATTACAGGCCACTGACAGTGAAGACCTGTTCCTATGCCTCCACCAAAGGTAATTGGGAAATGCATGAAAATTTCAACAAAATTCCGTCTTTCACCTTTCCAGATGTCCCTTGATGAGATCAGACTCAAGGGAACTCCTTGAGAAAGGAATCTTTGGGTGGCAGGTAGTGTTCTGTTTTAATAATTATAATTAGTTACAAAGCCTTTATTGCCTTTTCAAACTTTGATGGGAGTCATCAAATTTTAAAATGCATCAATGCTTTTTGTCATAATTCTATTCTCCCGCCTGCCACAGGAATCGGGGCGGGCGCGGAGCAGACAGTGGGAAGGTCCATTGATCTTGGCTGGGATTTTTCCAGTCTCAGATCAAGCAAGGCCATAAAATCTTGCCTCTTATGTCTAGCGGGCAGTCAAAGCTTTCTATCAGGAGTACTAAAAAAACACAATATCCTCCCCAGTCCTCATCATGTACCTACAACTCAGCCTAGCAATTAGCCTGTCTGCTGTGGGAATGTCTCAAAACCATGGTGTCACAGTGAATTTGGATCATCTCTTTACTGTGAATTGGTCCATTGGTAATGGATTGAACCACAATTCGCTTCCCTTTCTTAACAGGCAACATAGTGATGGAACCTTTATCCCCTTGCCTTCAATGTACTTGCACCTAATTCTGACAGGTAAAAGGGACAGTGTTGTGTACTCGCATGCCACCTCACCCAGAGGCACTCTGGTACGGAATTTCCTGGCAACTGTTGCCGCTCCATCGCCATAATTCCTTTTGGCAAAGTTAAGGGCCACAGTTCCGAGGAAATTTCAGTGAATTTCATTGGGACTGAATTGATCTTTACTGAACCTAACCCCGAATTTCACCTTCTTGTAATTGGAAACAGCTCGTTGTTACATAATTCACACTTCTTTCCATTATTTTCTGTGCTGTTTTTCTATTGAATTTTCACTCTGGACTGGAGACCTCCACATTCACATATTTGGTCTCCTTGGTAACCATAATAATACGAAGGAGAATTATGGATAATTTGAAATTCCTTATAAGATTCCTGTGTGAAATATAATTTTCCTCAAAATGTGACTCCATCATACTCCTTCAGCCAACTATATTTGCATAGATTACACATTAGGATATGATACTGCAATTACCACACAATGATTTTCTTTGGACTGCAAGATATTTGTTCCTTTCAAAGAGTGACAAATATTCATCATTTCTAATAATGCAGCAGGGTACAGTTTATCCATGTGAAATTATGGTATCTATGCTTCAATAAAAGGCTTCTAGCTAGTGATCCCCCATGAGTGTCTATTTGCACACCATAGCAACAGAGGTTTATCTTTAGCATTTATTCTCTGTATTTTTTTCCCCCAGAGGGTTGCCCTGGCCTTTGCAATAGTAATGGGAGGTGCACCCTGGACCAAAATGGCTGGCATTGTGTTTGCCAGATGGGATGGAGAGGAGCCGGGTGCGACGTCGCCATGGAGACTGCATGCTCTGACAGCAAGGACAACGAGGGAGGTAAGAACACAGACATTTGACCCTTGCCGCTGTCCTTGTCTGAGAAAAAGGTTAACGATGAATGACACAAAACATTTGTACAGATTTATTGACGCTAGCTTTGGAATAATGTTTGATCCTTTCTGGAGCCTTTCACGCATGTTAAGCAGATGGAATTAGAATAGATGATTGAGTTAAGCAATGTGCAATTCAAATACGGTTTCACAGCAAAAACAAATAAAGGGTTTTGTAGAAGTGTGATAAAACCTTTTATAGAATCAGAGAATGTTTACGGCACAGAAAGTGGCCATTTGGCCTGTTGTGTCAGTGCCAGCCTGGAAATGAGCCTAATCTTACTTTCCAGCATTTGGTGCGTAGCCCCGCAGAGTTACACAGTCCTTAGGTGTATATTCAGTCACTGGTTGAATGCATTGATGGATTCTTTCTCGACTACCCCTTCAGACACTAAGTTCCAGACTCTCGCAACTCTCTGAATGAAAACAATCTAACCTCATTCCTCCTCTAATCACAAACCAGCCTGCCATCTATTAACTCCAACTACATTTCCCTCTGCCTCGGAAAAGCAGCCAACATAATCAAGGACCCCACACACCCCGGACATTCTCTTTTCTTCTGTCAGGAAAAAAATACAGAAGTCTGAAAACACCTACCAACTGATTCAAGAACAGCTTCTTCCCTGCTGCCATCAGATTTTTGAATGGTCCTATCACACATTAAGTTGATCTCTCTGTTCACCCTATCCGTAGCTGCAGTATTATATTTTTCCTATTCATTCATTTGTGGGACACGGGCATCATTGGCTGGCCAGCATTTATTGCCCTTCTCTAGTTACCTAAGAGCAGTTGACAGTCAATCACAGTGCTCTGTATCTTGGGTCACATGTAAACCAGACCAGGTAAGGACAGCAGATTTCCTTCCTTAAAGAACATTAGAGATATTCTGCTCTCTTTCCTTTCCTCCTCCCCATGTCCTTTGTAAACAATGTGTTTTATCTATAAAGTTCGCAAAAAACAATGCATTTCTCTGTATCCCAATAAATGTGACAAGAATAAATCAATTCAATTCTCCCTGCCCCTTTAAATCTATACCCCATTCCAACTTGTAGACATATTATTCAGTTGAAGGCGAGAATCAAAGAGGTCAGCTTTACTTTTCTATTCATCAGTAATGTCCAGCCCGAATGTTCCAGTCTAGTCCAGGGTAGCACGGTGGCACAGTGGTTAGCACTGCTGCCCCACAGCGCTAGGGACCTGGGTTTGAATCCCATCTTGGGTTATAAAGGGCAAAAAAAATTACAGCACGGGAACAGGCCCTTTGGCTCTCCAAGCCTGCACCGACCATGCTGCCCAACTTAATTAAAACCCTGACCTTCCAGGGACCATATCCCTCTCTTCCCATCCTATTCATGTACTTGTCAAGACAACCCTTAAAATTCACTATGGTATCCGCTTCCACTACCTCCCCCAGCAACGAATTCCAGGCACCTGGCACCCCCTGTGTAAAAAGTCTGCCTCATATATCTCCTTGAAACTTTGCCCCTTGTATCTTCAACTTATCCCCTCTCATAATTGACTCTTCCACCCTGGGAAAAAGCTTCCGACTATCCATTCTGTCCTGCCTCTCATTATCTTGTAGACTTCCATCAGGTCACTCCAGTGAGAATAAACCAAGTTTCTCCAACCTCTCCTTGTAGCTAATGCCCTCCATACCAGGCATCATACTGGTAAATCTTTTTTGTACCCTCTCCAAAGCCTCCACATCACTATCTGTGTGGAGTCTGCACATTCTCCCCATGTCTGCATGGGTTTCCTCCAGTGCTTTGGTTTCATCCCACAATCTGATAGACATGCAGATTACATGCATTGGCCATGGTAAATTCTCCCTCGGTGTACTTGCTGGAGTGTGGTGACTCGGGGATTTTCAGAGTAACTCCATTGCAGTATTAATGTAAGCCTACTTGTGGGCAATAATAAAGAAAACTTGAAAACCTTACTGCAGTTCTCACTATCTCCTCCAGTCCTAACTATCCAATCCAGTCTAATGCAGTCCATCATGTTCAAGCAAGTCCTTATTCCCGTGAGCAGCAGTACGTAAATGCAACATTTCTCTTAACTCCAGCAGAAATCCTTCATTGGGTTCAGTTCCCAAAGGCACTGATCATCAGCCAAGTGGCCATTATGCTCGTATCAACTAACATTGAGCGTTAACAGACGGTCAAAGTTCTCTTGTTCTGTTTTCATCCACCATCCACAGAAATGCTCCCAGCATCTTCTCTCAAAGGCGATGAGTCTCTGATGCTTTATTCACATGTACTGAAGCCATGTGTAACATCCATTAGCCCAGCTGAAAGCAGCTAAAAATGGGAGCAAAACTGGGATGGCCACCCTCATCATTGTCCGGGTAGCCACCCCCACGTTTTTTACACAGAGGATAGTGGGTGCCTAAAACTCGCTGCCGGGGCAAGTAGTGGAAGCAGACACAATAGTGAGTTTTAAGGGCATCTGGACAAATACATGAGTAGGATGGGGAATAGAAGGGAATGGTCCCTGGAAAGTTAGGAGGTTTTTGTTCAGACAGGCAGCATGGTTGGTGCAGGCTTCAAGGACCAAAGGGCCTGTTCCAGTGCTGTAATTTTCTTTGTTCTTTGCTCTTTGTTCTGAACTTTAGGGGAACTCTTAAAAAAAAAGTACACATTTTAATGAACAGGCTTGTCTATCTTGGAAGTGATCAGGGAAGGGCTCCACTTGCTTCCAGAATGGTCAATGTCTTCAAAGTTTTCGCAAGCTCAGCTCTCTGGAAAATGAGCTCCAGAGTCGTGGAATGTAGTCTTGTTACTGTGTTGCTTTACTCCAGGTGAGGAACGTCACTGTGTGGTTCCCTTGCTAGCTTGCTTGTGGACAGATTTTCCAGCAGAGATGATCGCTGGTAATTGACTGCAATATTATTTTGGAAATTAGTTCAACAGTTTGCATTCATGGCATGTGTATGGCAAAATTAAACTCCAATTAATAATGTGAGGTTTCCAAAATAGCTGGTTTGAGTCACTGCTAACTTGGTCTTAACCATAGAGTCATAGAATCTCTGCAGTATAGAGGGAGACCATTCAGCCCATCGAGCTTGCCTCAACAACAATCTGCCAAAGCCTTATTCCTACAACCCCACATATTCACCCTGCTAATCTCCCTGATTCTGGTAAGCAACTTAACATGGCCAATCCACTTAACTTGCACATCTTTTGAACTGCGGGAGGAAACCGGAGCACCTGGAGGAAACCCACTTAGACACGGAGGGAATATGCAAACTCCCTACATTCACCCAAGGCCCGAATCGAATATGAATCCCTAGTATTGTGAGGAAGCTGTGCTAACCACTGTGCCACTGCGTCTTTTCATTTCAGTTCGAATTATTTCACTGCAAAATATTTTTGAAGTAACTACTAGACATTTTCTTGAAAGCCTGATTTGTATTTCAAAGAAGAAAGAATGAAAGGAGGAAGTTGTAATTATTTGGCGCTGTCATCCACCTTAAGACATCCCAAAATGCTTCGCCAATGGTGTAATTTTCTAGTGCAGTCACTATGGTAACATGGGAAATAGAAGTCTCCGATGAGTTGTGTTTGTGTTAAACACTGGCTGATGAGGAAAAAAGAACTGACAGAGATTTCCTCGGATGTTCTTCTGATCAAATACCATTCTCACACGGGAAGATGGGCAGGAACTTTGGATGAATGGTGACTGATCAAGAGAACCCTTGAAGCAATTGCTGACTTTTGTCTGTGCCAGCTGAAAGCTCCGATCTGTGGAGCTCAATAGCCTTAGCCTTCGTGATAATAGCCATAGGTCTGGAATTTTACACAAGATGCCCGAATATATCTACTCCAGTTTGCATGGTTCATCCAGATAAGGAAAGCCAAGCAGCTTACAGGCTCATCCATCCATAAGGAAAACCAAAGTACTGGTTTAACATCAGCAGCATTTTAACACATCAAAAGCCTGAGTAAGACTGATGTTGGGCTAAAGAAAGAACGTTGAGGAGGGATGGCCATAAGCTGGATCACAGAGGAAGATATGAAAGAGGGAGATTTATGAAGCAAGTTCCAGGGAGTGGAACCTAAGTGACCGTAGACTTAGCAAAATATGGCAAAGTAAAGGAAAAAAGATGCGAATAGGAGGCTGGGTTCAGGGGAATCGCATTTGCTGTTGGTGGGGCATCGTGGAGTGGTCGAAGATTATAGACAGAGGAAAGGATACAGATGTGATTTTAAAGTTTCTGGGGGCAATCTTACTAAAAACATTCAAAGTGCCAAACGAGTATGAAAATAGGAGTGATTTGCACCCATTTGCTAACTTATGGCACTTAGAAAGAAAGAAGCAAATTGTGATTCTCACCAGGTTGGGGAGTGGACAGAATCTATTCTCGCGGGATAGGCGGCTGACTGTTAGAGAGCACCATTGCTCATGTGCCTGATCTCCCAATGCACTGTGTATTATATCCCACTCCTCTCAGACATCAGCTTTCCCCCCACCCTGACCGCAGCCCCCTCCCCATTAATCACACACCCTCCTCCCAATTGCATCATAGTATGCCCCGCTCACCCCTCCACTGCCCGGCCACTGCCCGGCCAATGCCGTCTACGTTGACAATCCGTCACCCCTTGCTCCTGTTCATCATTTCCACTGTAACCACAACCACCCCACACCCCTGCCACCCCAGTCAATTGCCACCTCAGCAATCCCCGATTGCAGAGTATGCCGTTCACTCTTTACAGCCTTCTCTTCAAGCCCCACCTCCTCCCCTTAGGCTCTGCCCTTCCCCTTAGGCCCCGACCTTTGGTGGAAGGAGCACATGGTGGAGTGACTGCAATGAAAGTGACAAGGTTTGGGTTAGCGGGAATCACTTGCTGCCCCTCCTATCCCACAAGCAGTGCTGTGGAGCATTTCAATTCTCTCCAAAGACACTTGGCTGATTCCAAAAGACTTGGGAGGACCAGCCAACCAGTGGTAAATTTATGAAGTAGGTTAAGCATCAGTGTCCATTATTGTAATGCTTAAATGGACGACCTGCCTCCTAGGAGTGAGTTTGCTATCTGGCCATTACTCCATCTCTGTTTAACCAGGTTGGACCAGGTTTGTGATCCTTAAACTTCATCCAACCCCAACCCTGTCCTCCCTGCTCACCATTTTAAGGTTTAATGTATTGTGTTGGGGCTGTGAACTGCGACTGACAATCTAACTTTAGCTTTCCTGTGCATCTGTTTTGTTGAATGTTTTCCTGAAATGGCACATGACCAAAATTGGATTCAATGGTAAATGCATGCAAAATGACAAACCCCAGCATGTTCTCTATTACTGTGACTGTGTCAGTGATCTTTTGCAAAGTTTGCCAGTCGTGCTGCCACTGTGGGGGTTGGGGGGGGTGGCAGGGGGTGGTAGGGGAAGAGGCAGGAGGGTAGGTTCGCTATTGGTGGGAATGGAAGATCCCACCAGCAGGAAGGGCTGGAGGAAAAGTCAGGCTCTTCTCTTTCTTGATTGTGGCCCGCAGTGAATGGATATGTTGAGGGCCAAGTGGACTAAAATGCCATCATCTTATTCAACTTCACAAATTCAAATTCAACAATAAAAGTATATTTATTAGTGGCACAAATAAAGGTTACATTAACACCACTATGAAATTACTGTAAAAAATCCCTTGGTTGCCACACTCTGACACCTGTTTGGGTACACTGAGGGAGAACTTAGCATGGCCAATGCACCTAACAGCACACCTTTCAGAGTGTGGGCGGAAACCAGAGCACCCAGAGAAAACCCATGCAGACACGGGGAGAACACGCAGCCTCCACACAATCAGTGACCCAAGTTGGGAGTCGAACCTGGGGCGTTGTAAGGCAGCAGTGCAAAACCACTATGCCACCGTGCCACCTAAATATGTTATTTTGACCCATTCATGAGGTAACACTGGTTAACCATTGTTTTCTCCCATACCTCACATGTGCCTATATTAAAGTCCACATATGCCATTGCATCTTCCCTCTCACCAACCTGCCCAATCAGTTTTGTAATTCAGATTCTCCAAGCTTTCTGATACAGTATCCAAACTTGATCAGTCTTCACAGAGATTTTGACTCCAAGCCATTGATGTAAATTAGCAGCTGCAATGGTCTCAACACAATCCCAAGGCAGTCAATTCAGAACATGCCTCCCCGTCCTGATATTATTCCTCTTAACAAATACACACTGCTTCCTACCTTTCAGCCAATTTTGCTTTCCATTCCCAGATGCAGCATCCCAGCAGAGGGTCAGGATAGCTTTGGACATTACAATGAAAAGGCATATTAGTGGTGTCATGAACAGTGAAACAAGCTGTATTATTCATGATATTCTTAACATTCCTTTAGCTTCGAGCCTCAGAGATTATTCCAACTTCTTCCTAGCGGCATTGTGAATGGAGCAGATACATTGACTCTAATAAATTGACTCCGCGATAGTGTTAATGTATATTTAGGTTTACAGTGCTGGTCTCATTCTCCTTGCAATCAATAAATCTTCAAATCTGCTTGGCAGACTGAGAATACAGAACGCATGAAACAGACTCACTGAATGCAGCCTTTAAAAATGAATAAGGCAAGGCAAACTACAAATGCAAATCCATATCAATCAGAACTTAGTACTGGGGTGAGTGTTCTCCATTAAACACAATGTCCTGGTGAAGTGATTAACTAGGTTGATATATGGCATTCAGCACTCTGATAGGAAACATGAAGAAAAATAGAAAGAGCAGTTAATTTGAAAATGTAGCAGATGCAACTTAATACATGGGAGGGGGGAAGTACGGAGGAATATAGGAATGAGTGGTTAAGCAACAAAAAAATGGATTTAAGTCCTCAATTTCACCAAATTTCAAAACCTCATTATTTTCTCCCGACCCTCACCAGTCACAACTCATTATATTCAAATGTCAAAGAAGGATTTTTTTTTGTTGAGTGCATTCCTTGTCCTCACTGGAATCACAGAGTCATTATAGTACAGAAGGAAGTCATTCAGCCCATCACGTCCATGCTGGAACTGTCTTCTTTGTTCATTCATAAGATGTCGGCATTATCAAAAAGGCCAGCATTTGTTGCTTATCCCTATTTGCATTTGGGAAGATGGTGGTGACCACAGCTGAAAAGTTTGCTCATTCATGTGAGAGGATATCAAAGGTCAGCCGTATTGCTGTGAGCCTGGAGTTAGACATCGACCAGATGGGTTAGGGACACCACACTTCCTGCCCTGAAGGAAATTAATGAATGAGATTTGTTTTTTTTTAACAACTATTAAGATTAACACAGCACCAATGCCAGATAATGAGAGAACCTAACCATCTCCCATTGACATTCAATTGCATTATCATCGCTGAATGCCCCACTATCAACACCCTGTTATATTGACCAACCGGTTGAATGTTGTGGCTACAGGAGCAGGTCGGAGGCTAGGAATTCTGCAGCAAGTAGCACACATCCCGATTCCCCAAAGATTGATCCTGGGAGATATTAGCATTTAATTCAGTAGAATCTGCATGTTCTCAATTTGTCTACGTGGGTTTCCTCCGGGTGCTCTGGTTTCCTCCCAGAAGATGTGCTGTTTAGGTGCATTGGCCTTGCTAAATTCTCCCTCAGTGTATCTTAACAAGTGCCGGAGTGCAGCGACTAGGGGATTTTTACAGTAACTTCATGTTAGTGTTAATATAAATCTATTTGTGACACTGATAAATAAAGTAATAAACTACATTCTCAAGGGCAATGAGGGATGGATAATAAATTGCTGGGCCTATCCAGCAATTTTCACATTCCATGAAAGAATAAATTTTAAAAAAGTGTTCGGTTTTATCCTTGAGAGTCACTAATGCAATTATGGGATTGCAGAACTTTGAAAAGTGCATGTTTTGAGAGTGTGATTTTATTCACATATTTTAAATGATGGAAGAAAACAGACCCATTTTATTCGTTAAAAGAGGATTTCCCCCATCCTTGGATTTGAAGCTAATCAGCTGTCCGCTATTTGCGCTGACCAGGGAATATCATCGCTGCAACAGGTTGACTAAACATTTTGTAAATATTGATTGGGCCTCACAAAACTATTTCTGATTTTGAGGAGAGTGTTGACTTTCACTTATTGATCCAATTAATGCACTCATTAATTACAATGGGGATAGCTGCATCCTTGTGTAGGCACCCCTGTGACGTTAGCTTGGAAGACAAAGACCTGGATTGAAATCATACTCCACTAAGTTTCTAGATCATAGAAAATCTGTGTGCAGTGTGTCGAAGAGCTAGTGTGACATTAGCGAACTGTAAAATATGGAGGTTGGAATCACTTCTTGTAACTCCATCACAAATATTTTACTACCAACTGTAAAATACTGTAAAATTTGGCGGCACGGTGGCATAGTGGTTAGCATTGCTGACTCACAGCTCCAGGGATCCAAGTTCAATTCTGGCTTTGGGTCACTGTCTGTGCAGAGTTTGCCTCTTCTCCCCTTGCCTGCATGGGTTTCCTCCAGCTGCCCCGCTTTCCTCCCACACTCCCATGTTCAGGGTTAAGTTGATTGACTGTGCTAAATTGCCCTTCTGTGTCAAAAAGATTAGCAGGGTGTGTACATGGGGTTACAGGGAAAAGGTGTGTGTGGAATTGTTGTCAGTACAGGCTCGATGGACCAAATGGCCTCTTTCTGAACGGTCGGAATTCCATGATTCTGTGTCCTTAATAGTTTCAATTGAGTGAATTTGTTCACTATTGTAGATTCAGGGAACTGCTTCATTCCAAGTTGTATAGGACAGCAACTCACGTACAAATGCATAGAGAAGTAGGTTAATGTCACTTTGCTAATTGGAAACAGATGAACAGTTTGCCCGTCGGGTGGTAATCCAGATTTCCTAATCCATTGACTAACAGTGAGGTTGGCAGTGATAAATGTACAGTACATTAATCTTCCCTGCCAGAGTATACAATTACCATTAATCGTTGCTGCTTACATGTAATTTATTTGGTGTTAAATATGTCACTAATAAGTAGGCTTTAAAAAAAAAGGTTGCGATTTGTTTACCATTGCAAACCCTATCCACCGTTAGTACAAGTTGGTGTTACACTTGAGCAGAAACAATTAATATAACTGCCAACATTTGAAGAGTAAGGCTTATGTGTGTTTGAGCCAGCACTGACTCCTGATCCTGAGTCAGCATCATCTAGCTATATTCCTGCTCCCATTTCCTGAGAGTAACCAACACATTTCTTTCTGTAATATCATAATGGTATTCCAATTTTCCATCTCCATTCGTTTCACTGTTTTGTGAAAAACCTCGAACGGACCCTTTGTCTCGTTACCTTGGCCCAATACTCCTCAAGCTCTGTCTGTCCAATATCTGGGTACAAAGGGTGTGCCCAAGGTTCGGTATCTTTTGTCACTGTGTTTTCTCTTAGCATTTGTACTCACCTCTGATCTCACTGACTTCAGAGAGTCAAAGCAAGCAAGTGAGATTGACCTTAAACTGAATAGTAACAAAGGGAAACAAGAAATCGACAGCTTCCATTTGTATCGTGTTTCTCATACCCTCAATGCGTGCCAGCATGCTTTACAACCAATTAAGAGTGTCTTTGAAATGGGTTTACTGTTGTGTGACTGCTATTTACAAAAGAAATTCTTTCTGATCCAGGGGAACAAATAGTTTCTACAATTTGCGAGTGTGTGCGTGTGTGTGTGTGTGTATATGCGTGTATGTGTGTGTGTGTGTACATGCATGTGTTTGTGTGCAACAAAGTTTCCCGTCTGTCCTGCTAACTCAGCTTATGTTTCCTAACGCCTCTGAAGGAACTATGCATCTCAATTATTTATCCTTTCTGATTGTGTCTGGCTGGCAAATATCCACAGGATGCCAAATACAAAAGGATGCTTTCGATCAAAGTAAACTCTGAAGTTCATTACCTGTGATGTAGGACATCCGAACAAAGGGATCTAGAAGCTTACAGCACAGAGGGAGGCCATTCAGCCTTTCAAGCCTGTGGGTGACCCTTTGAAACAGCTATCCAATTAGTCTGCTCCCCATTCTCCATTGCCCTATAAATTTAAGATAAGACTGACTCGAGATAGAACAATGGCATTGATTTTATGCTGATGCACTAATAGATTAAAAGCACTTTCTGGTTCACAGTTCATTCAAGTTTGCTGTGTTGCTGCATAGACATCCAGACTGGGCAGATTGTTCAGTTGAATCATAGCAAGGTAGCAATTCAATAAACCATAAATTCCATCTTTAACTTTTATCGCAGTCTATCGCCACGATCTTCCTCTGCTTGTTCTGTATTGTTGCCTTACTAAGTGAGAAGATATCAGTGATAGGATCAGAGCAACTTTCTGTCTTTGTCACCCAGTGTCCTCATTCCAGCACTCCCAACTCTCAGGCAGATTGATGCCAGGTTAGGTGCAGAGAATTATCTGTAGAATTCCTAGTAAATGTGCCTTTTTCCAATTACAGAGAAGCTTCCTCCAACGCACAGTCTAACTTTAGAAATTTCCATATCATAGAATCGAAACATAGAATCCCTATAGTGCACAAAGAGGCCATTCAGTCCATTGAGCCTGCACCAGCAACAATCCCACCAGGCCCTATCCTGAAAATCTCCAGTATTTACCCTGCTCATCTCCCTGATACTAAGAGGCAATTTAGCATGGCCAGTCCATGTAACCTGCACATCTTTGGACTGTGGGAGGAAACCAGAGCACCTGGAGGAAACCCACACAGACATGAGGAGAACGTGCAAATGCCATACAGGTAGTGACCCGAGGCTGGAATCAAACCTGAGTCCTCAGTGCTGTAGGCAGCAGTGCTAACCACTGTGCCACCATGCCGCCTGTGTCAACCACCCTTCTGGCTTCCGTGTGTGAGACTTGTTTCAATCGGAACGCTGACATTAATCTGGCCTGGTTGAAACCCAGAATCCTGAGGTAAGCTCAGAGTACACTTGCACATGCACTTGTCTCTGTTCTCATTGGGAAATACAGAAAATGAGTATCTGGCGAAAGATCATCGACTTGAAATGTTGATCAAAAAACTTGCTTGCCCTTGCGCCAGCAGTATCTTACATTACTGAATGTTCACCCCCATCATGGCAGCAAGGGGTGCATTTCACAGAAAACTGCTGACAATGGCGAGACCATAAGATCCCACCACAGGCGAATGGGGAAGAAAAATCACATCTGGTAACTCTGTTCCCTTCTCTACAAATAATAACTGAGATTAGTCCCAGAATCCCCTGCTTTTAGAAGAAAAATAATTGAAGGAGGGTTACATTTAATTCAGAAGCATTATATTTATGTTTTTAACCTCCCCGTCTGAAATTTTCATTCAATGAGCTCTCCCACTGACAATAAGTTATAAAGCCATAAGACATAGGAGCAGAATTAGACCACTTGGCCCATCGAATCTGCTCTGCCATTCAATGCTGGCTGATATTTTTCTCAATGAGGAGATGCCAGCGTTGGACTGAGGTAAATACAGTAAGAAGTCCGACAACACCTGACGAAGACCAGAGGGTTTGTGAGTTTGCTATCAAATAAATCAGTTGGATTTAAACCTGGGGTTGTCAGACTTCTTACTATATTTTTCTCATCCCTATTCTCCTGCCTTTTCCCCAGAAGCCCTGATCCCATTATTAATCAAAAATCTATCTATTTCTGTCTTAACGACACTCGTTGGCCTGGCTTCCACAGCCTTCTGCAGCAAGGAGTTCCATAGACTTATCACTGACTGGCTGCAGAAATTCCTCCTCGTTCAGGTCCCAGTTGAGCAAACTCGGGTCCAAATGCGAGACTAGCAAAGTCCCAAGTTTACCCACAGTCTGTTGTGACTTTTGTGACTTCATCCAGGACAGGGTAGGCAAAGTCTTTTATCATCCTTTGGTTTTGGAGTAGAAAACATTCACTGAGTCTTCTCTTCTGATCACTACCTAATGACCTCTGGTGCAAATCTGTGGAGATTGAGCAGGACTAAACTCTCCTGCATTGGATCCCACAGTCAAAAAGCCTCCCATCATTGACTATCGAAGCTCACTATCAAGACTGGGATGTGAAGGTTAGGTGGACTGGCCACATTTATTGTGCGAGGGTGACATGAATAGAGTAAAAGTCCGAGGTGACTCTCTGTCAGAGAGTCGGTACAGACTAGATGGGCTGAAGAGCCTCCTTCTGTACTGCAGGGATTTTTTGAATTCATGGGAAGTCTAGTAAAACGGTGAGTGGGGGCCGTGATTACCTTACTGCATGCAGGAGTCAACCACAAGGAGAGAAGAAGGGGAAACACAGAGATAAAATAAAGTGACTCGTGAAAATAAAGAATTTGACATGTATAAATAGTATGCAAGATATGGCCTTGCATAAAAATGCAACCTAACCCAGTAAGAGTCAAGTAACATCATGTCAATTTACTTTGAATATGACAACGGAGTGACAGCAGATGCATTTGCTCCCTCCGGTCAATTTCAACTCAGCACAGCTTCCCGACCACTGCTGGGCTTGCCAATGACATTTAACAGTTATTTCTTATTTTTAGTCTCTTTAGAATATGCCAGCACATTTCAAGGTTGCCAGATGTATTCATCATGTGCTCGATTTGGGTTGTCTTCTGCCAGAATTTATAACATCTCCTTGTTTACGGTGGTGCAGATGTCTCATTCTTGTTTCTATGGCTGAAGTTCAAACCCCACTCCAGAGCTCTGAGCCTATAATCTGGGCTGACACTCCAGAGTGCACTGCTGCTGGTGTACTACACTGTCGGAGGTTTCAGATTTTCAATGTCTTTGAATTCTGGTCCTATCACCAGGGCAGCAAGATGGCACAGTAATTAGCACTGCTGCCTCGCAGCGCCAGGAACCCAGGTTCAGTTCTAATCTCAGGTTACTGTCTGTGGGGAGTTTGCATTTTCTCCCTCTGTCTGCGTGGGTTTTCTCCGGATGCTCTGGTTTCTTCCCATTGTCCAAAGATGTATGGGTTATGTTGATTGGCCATACTAAATTGACCCTAGTGTCAGGGGATTAGCAGAGTAAATATGGGGAGATTGCGGGAACAGGGCTTGGGTGGGATTGTAGTCAGTGTAGACTTGATGGGCTGAATGCACTTCTTCTGTACTCAGTGGCAGATTAATCATTAGGCTGAGTAGATTTAAGCCTAGGGGCCCGAGAGGGAGGGGACCCAAGAGCAAAAAAAAAATTTTTTTTTGAACACTAATGAACACTCGTTCAGGTGAACGTTCATTTTTGGCACTGAAGAGGATCAAAATCTATTTGCTCTCAACAATGAGCGATGAGAAACTTAGTCATTTGACACTCACGCACATTGAATCAGACATGCTTCGATCTGATGATTTACATGCTGTTGTCGAACACTTTTGTAAACCAAAAAACACAGAAGCTTTTTAAAGTACAGATGTAAAGGAAATGAAAAGTAAATGAATAAAGGAGCTGTAATTAATTCATACAACTTTATGATATTGTACATGTAGTACATTATACAGAGTACATCAATATAAGTTATCTAACATCACTTAACTTCATTTTATTCTATTCAACAAAGGGTGGGTTGGGGGCAAGGTCAGGGAGCCTTACTAAAGCTCAGCCTAGGGATCCGGGTGGTAGTTAATCCAGACTGTCTGCATCGTAGGGATTCTATGATTCTGTGTTATGCTAAGGTCCATGTCACCAGATAACACGAGGTTCCGATGGTATCACTTTGGAGAGAATGAGCAGAACCCTCCCCAGTGTCCTGATCAATCTTTATCCCACAATCAACATCATTAAAACAGATTATCTGGCCATTTATCTCACTGCTGTTTTGTGGAATCTCACCACGTGTGAATTTGCAAGATTATTTCCTACAATATAATGGCTACGCCTCAAGAAAACCCAATTGAATTATAAAGTGCTTTGGGCAATATTTCATAACCGTGCTCACTCCCAAAACCAGAAAATCCTGCCGGAGATCAACGGACCTTTGCATGTTCCTTCCCGCCTGCTCTGATTCCTGTGGTGGGTGAGACAGGAAAGTTCCACTCCACGTCTTTCTTCTCGTGATATTTATTCAGGACAATCCAATAATGCTTATATGAGATATGCATTTAGTGCTATATGTTAAGGCAATGACTAACACTAGTGATAAAGTTATCTAGTTTCTTTCAGTTAAATTTTTAAAAATCCATAGGTTCCAGTAAAAGCCTTTCCCATTTTTGTAGGTATAACTTTCTTTCATACTATCATCTTTTGCCTATTACCTTCCAAAAACATATCTGTGATTATATTTTAAAAATCCAACACCTGCGCCCATATCCTGTGTCAGCTCTTGCTGTTAATAATGTTTCGGATCCTGTGATGTTCCATGTCTATGTTCATGTGCAAGTTGGCTATGTTGTAATTAGACCCTCCCATTAGCAATGGTGCTGTTGTGCCTCAGTTTACCCACTCACCTTGTCATGATCAAATGAGGCTCTTTGACTTTGCTGCTTCTTTTAAGTGACACCATGAAACTAAATAATTCTACAAAGTATAAACATACAGCTTTAAAATGGGCGGCACGATAGCATAGTGGTTAGCGCTGCTTCCTTACAGCACCAAGGACTCTGGTTCAATTCCCAGCTTGGGTCGCTGCCTGTGCGGAGTCTACACATTCTCCCCATGTCTGCGTGGGTTTCCTCCAGGTGCTTCAGTTTCCTCCCACAGTTCAAAGATGTGCGAGTTAGGTGCATTGGCCGTGCTAAATTCTCCATCAGTGTATCTGAACAGGTGCCGGAATGTGGTGAGTAGGAGATTTTCATAGTTACTTCATTGCAGTGTGAACATAAGCCTACTTGTGACACTAATAACTTTTTTTTTAAATGGGGGCTGCCTTATAGCGCCAGGGATCCAGCCTTGTGGACTTTCTGTTGAAGTTTGCATGTTTTTCCCGTGTCTGCATGGGTTTTCTCTGTGTTTCCTTCCACACTCTAAATATATGCAGATCAGATGGATTGGCCTTGTTAAATTTCCCCTTAGTATCCCAAGATGTGCAGGTCAAGTGGATTAGCCATGGTAAAAGGGACAGGGCGGGCAATCAAAGTGGGGATAGAATCATAGAATCATACAGTGCAGAAGAGACCCTTTGGCCCATCGAGTCTGCACCAAATGTGAGAAATACCTGATCTAATCCCATTCAGAACTCAGAACTCCCCACTCATCTGACGAAGGAGCAGTGTTCTGAAAGCTAGTGGCATTTGCTACCAAATAAACCTGTTGGACTTTAACCTGGTGTTATGAGACTTCTTACTGTGCTAATCTCATTTACCAGCATTTAGCCCATAACCTTGAATGTTAATAGGTGTTCATTGATGATTGCACAATGCTCAGTGGAATTTCCAATTCCTCGGATAATGAAGCAGTGAGTCCACAACTGCATGCAGCAAAAGCTGGACAACATTCAGACTTGGCCTGATAAGTGGCAAGTAACATTTTTGCTATACAGATGCCAAGCAATGGCAAGAATCCAATCATTTCCCCTGACGTTCAATGGTATTACCATCACTAATTCCCCACTATTAAGATCTGGAATTTCCGATTGATCCAAAGTTTAACCCCACCAGCTATATGAAATACAGTGGTAACAGGAGCAGCTGAGAATTTAAGAATCCAGCAGTTACTGACCATCTGACTCCCCAACATCTGTCCATCCAAACAACACCTTCCAAAACCATGACATTTGCCACCCAGAAGAACATGGAACCTTGGGAACAAACTACCTGCACATTTCCCCTCAAGTTACATCCTTACATGGAACTATCTGGTGAATTCTTCATTATCACTGGGTTAAAATCTTGGCACTCCTTCCTTAGTAGCAAGAACAAAGAAAATTACAGTACAGGCACAGGCACTTCAGTCCTCCAAGCCTGCACCCACCATGCTGCCCTGCTGAATCCCCCTATAAGGGACCAATCCCTCTATTCCCATCCTTTTCATGTATTTGTCAAGACGTTCCTTTGAAGTCACTATTGTCTCTGCTTCCACTACTTTACCTGGCAGTGAGTTCCAGGCACCCACCACCCTCTGTGTAAAAAAACCTCCCTCATACATCTCCTTTAAACCTTGCCCCTTGCACCTTAAAACAATGCTGCCTAGTAATTGACTGTTCACCCTGGGAAAAAGCTTCTAACTATACACTCCGCCCATGCTCCTCATAATCTTGTAGACTTCTATCAGGTCACCCCTCAACCTCCGTCGTTCCAGTGAGAGCAAACCAAGCTTCTCCAACCTCCCCTGTTCTGTGGGTACGTCACATGGGACTGCAGTGGTTCAAGAAGGCATCTCACCACAAGCTTCTAAAGGGCAACCCAGGATGGACAACAGATGTGCCAGCAGTGCTCGAATCCTTTGGAGAACAAAAGAAATTGTATACTAACAGTTGTACACATGGTAAAGCACCGTCAGTCAGTGAGTGCTATTGTGCAGATCAGTAGCATAGGGCACCGTGCTTGAGCTCAGTTGGTGTTTTGTTGATTATGACCAGATTGAGGGGGAGGGTCAGGAGGTACCCTGTCAATTGATGGTAAATAAGGGATCCCTAGCCATCCATTGCCAGCAGCGGCCAGACTTTCCAATAAGCAATGTGCAATCGAGTGAGTAACAATAAATAACACCAACTGTCCGAGGGCATCAAGTAATGAAGAATAAGTTCTCAAGTCACGAGAAAAGAGTTTCATAGTCATCCGTCACTCACACAGGCAAGTAGTTGATAAAGTCTATGGAAAAATACTACCAAGCACTTCAGGCTTCTTCCAAGCAGCTGAAAATGAGATTCTTGTTTCTGATTGATGTTTCCAGAGCAGCTTGTAAAAATGCATTTCCAGCTGATTAGTTCTGTGGGTGTCAATCTCTTGCTGTTTTATGACCTGCAGACTACGTGCCAGATGTACATTTGCTTTACATAAACTAACAAAGATGAATGACTAAATTTGAGCGTGCTTCATTCTCCCCTTTTGTATTTCCTGAGGGAGAGGACTGTGCAGCAGCCGAGCTGCTAAAGAACTTTTAACTCTCTCAGTGCTACAGCTGCAGCTAACATCTCTCTTTTGAAGTGGGAGAGAAAGAAAGACAGCTGCCATAATCGGGACAACTTTCTTCATAACCGCAGCGAGGTTAAAGATGATATCGAACATTCAGTTCACATAATTCTCCCTGAGGCAAAATAGAAGTTATGGGATTCAGGCGGGATTTTCCAGTCCTTCCCAATGGTGAGATTTCCAGTTCCACCAAAGGTAACTCCCTATGGCAGGATCATAGAATCCCTGCAGTGCAGAATGAGGCTATTTGGCCCATCAAGCCTGCACCAATGACAATCCCACCGAGGTCCTATCCCCATAACCCCACTTTTTTTTATATTTGTTCAAGGGATGTGGGTGTCACAGACTGGGCCAGCATTTATTACCATCCCTGGGGTATTTTAGATTCAACCACATTGCTCTGGAGTCACGTGTAGGCCGGACCAAGTAAGGACAGCAGTTTTTTGACCTAAACGGCATCAGTGAACCAGTTGGATTTTTCTGACAATCGACACTGGTTCCATGGTCATCATTAGACTTTTATTTACAGATTTTTATTGCATTCAAACTTCACCATCTGCCTTGGTGGGAATTGAACATTGGTTCTCATGTTCCCTGAATTACTCTACTGCTTTACCGCCTCCTGTTTGTCCCGTGTCTTCTCTGAAGCAATGGAAACTGATACCCTGTGAGTCCCCCTAACACTAAGGGGCAATTTAGTCTGGCCAATCAACCTAACTCACATATCTTTGGAGTGTGTGTGGAAATCGGAGGAAATCCACTGGAAGAATGTGCAAACTCCATACAGAAAGTTACCTGAGGCTGGAATTGAACCTGGGTACCAGGTGCTGTGAAGCAGTAGTGCTAACCACTGTGCCACGTGCCACCCTGACAGTGGCCTCACTGGGAACAGAAATCCCACCAGCAGATAATGGAGATCTACCTCATTGGGAGGGGACTGGAGGGGGTGGGGGGAAGGGGTGGGGACAGAAGTTCTGGGCCATAGTTTTTAAACTATGCACTTGAGGAAAGCCATTTCCCTACCACCAGCTCTGAAGATGTCCCCAAATATTCTTCAGTTAGCAAAGAATTAATTGAAGGAAAATTTTAAGGCTGAGATAATGGTTCTTGCTCCAGCTTCAAATTATCAATGTGGGATTGTCTATGTGGAATTTGCATATTCTCCCTGGGTCTGCAAGAGTTTCATCTGGATACTCCGGTTTCCTCCCACATTCCAACGATGTACAGGTTAGGTGGATTGGCCGTACTAAATTGTCCGGTAGTGCCCCAAGATGTGTAGGTTAGGGGATTAGTGAGATAAATGCTTGGGATTACGGGATGGGGTTGGGCCTGGATGGGACGCTCTGTCAGAGAGTTGGTACAGACCCAATGAGCCAATTGGTCTCCTTTTGTACTGTGAGGATTCGATAATTTGGGATTCTATGGACTCTATCTCAGAAGAAACCGGTGACCATCTTGACACTTTTTTCCAATCTCATCTACTGTTATTTCCCAGGCAAGGAATATCCTCCAATTGAAGTGCAGGTCTTTGAAGGGAGGAAGACAGATAGATGTTTACAAATCTGAACCTAGGCAAATACCAGCTCCCACTCACTATATCATAAAGCCTTCAGTCTTTGAGACACTGCAACTCTCTCCATATCTTATGGAAGTCACTTAAGCTGTTGCATTGAGTCAGGATAGAATTTCTTTTTGGAATCCATTGTAATTATAGGCGTATCAGTCAAAGATTTTTCGCCATGTGCCTTTGGATTATTTGAAAGAAAACCTGAAAGGTGTCATCAGCCTCACTTGAATCGAAGACTGTGATTCACAATGTTGAAGTACAAACAAAAAAACTTGGAGGAGCGGCAGACTGAATTTAGTTATTGTCTAGCAAAAGATTTAATGTGAATACAAAATGTAATTTCCTGTTTTGTAATCACTTTGGAGCAATCTTGCGTCCCTCCCTCTGAGCCAGAAGCTCTGGGGTTTAAATCTCACTTCAGGAATCATTGACCAAGGAAGGGCCATTCATAATATGGTCAAACAGGTCCCAAGTATCAACTTGCAAGTGCTGCCAACATATGTAGGCACTAAGAATGGAAGATATGTGATGGAAAGAAATCAGAGCCTCAACCATTTCCTGTCCATAGCTCCAGACTACAACATGTCAAAATGTATGTTGCCATGGTGATTAAATTCCTTGGGGAGGATGCTTGGCTCAGTTGGATGGATGGTCAGTGTGCATCAGATTGGGAGCAACAGTAACACTGCCCTTTGCAGCTGGGCTGGATTTGAGAACTCCCTCCTTACTGGGCAGCAGGGTGGCACAGTGGTTAGCACTGCTGCCTTACAGCGCCAGGAACCCGGATTCAATTCCTAGCTTGGGTCACTGATTGTAAGGAGCCTGCACATTCTCCCCATATCTAGGTTTCCTTCCAGGTGCTCCAGTTTCCTCCCATAGTCCAAAACATGTGCTGGTTAAGTGCATTGGCCATGCTCAATTTTCCTTCAGTGTACCTGAACAAGCACCGGAATATGGCGACTAGGGAATTTTCATAGTAACTTCATTGAAGTGTTGATGTAAGCCAACTTGTGACACTAAATAAGTAAACTCTAAACCTATGGTGGGTCAAACCCATGGTGGGATTTAATGGGATTGAGGGTTATAGATAAGCCTGGTAGGTGCAACCTGTCGGCCAAAGGGCCTGTTTTGTGCTGCAATGTTCTATGTTCTGTGTTCTGTGTTCAATGTTAAATCTCCCTTTCAGTAGAAAACCCAAGAAGAAGAATCCCTCTGGCTTTTCTTGTTGCTAAAATTGACAACAGAATGAGAGTTTCTTCCCTGCCCTGCACTTCCACGTCCCCCCCGTCCCACCCACACAGCTTCACACACGCACCTCAACTCCCATTCATCTACTTCTGAGAGCAAGAGAGAGAGAGAGAGATTAATATTTCAGGAGGGCTTTGCGATCTGCAAGCTGTTTGACTGCACCCCACAGAGATGTTAATGAGAGAACTGCTTCCTGTGTAAAACCCCATGTCAGAATTTTTTACAAATGCAGCCTGGCTCCTCACTAGGGTGCCGATGTGAAGATGATCAGCAATGATAACCCATTTCCATTCCTTTAACCAGGACGGTAAACCAAAGTGGGTTCAAATAGCAAACAAAGGAATTGCTTGTGAGTTATTAAATGTGCATAAGCTAACATTCATCTGATGCCTGTGTTGCTGTCGACAAATGGATTTTTATGTAACTGTACGCTTTGCTGTGCTAGGCTGCAGTTTTTTGAACTTGAGTTGAGGCAGCAAGCTGACAGTTCGAGCTCTTCACGTGTAGTTGAAGAACGGCGTGAAGATATTTTTTTTCACTCGACTGCTTTCTCCGTTTTGCAGATGGCCTGATCGATTGTATGGATCCGGACTGCTGCCTACACGGCTCCTGCCAGAACCAGCCCTACTGCCGCGGATCTCCCGACCCACTGGACATCATTGGTCAAAACCAGCAGCCACCTTCTCAGCAAGCCGCCCAGTCCTTCCATGACCGCATCAAGTTTCTGATTGAGCCAGACAGCAGCCACATCCTCCCCGGGGAAAACCCCTTCAACAGGAGGTTAGTCTGTCAGTGTTGAAATGATGCCGATAAATCTAATCCCGTAGTGATGGGTGGCACAATGGTTAGCACTATTGTCTCACAGCACCAAAGACCTGGATTCGATTCCGGCCTTGGATCACTGTCTGTGTGGAGTTTACATGTTGCCGCCTGTGTCTGTGTGGGTTCCCTCTGTGTGCTCTGGTTTCCCACGGCCCAAAGATGCGTGGGTTAGTTTGCTCATCTCAGCTCGAGGGTTCGCTGAAAACGTCATTAATGCTTTCATAAACTGATAGCATCCCTACAGTACAGAAGGAGGCCATTCGGCCCATCGAGGCTGCACTGACGGCAATCTCACCCAGGCCTTATTCCCGTAACCCTACACGCATATCTCCTGCTAATCCCCTGATGCTTAGCATGGCCAATCAATCTAACCTGCTCATCTTTGGACTGTTGAGGAAACCGGAGCACCCAGAGGAAACCCACACAGACAAGGGGAGAATGTGTAAACTCCACACAAACAGTGACCCGAGGCCTGAATTGAGCCTGAGTCCCTGGCGCTGTGAAGCAGCAAAGCTAACAACTGTGCCACAGTGCCGCCTAGTTGATTGGCCATGATAAATTGCCCCTGTCATTGGCAAGGTACATACATGGGGTTATGAAGATAGGGCCTCAGTTGTCAGTGCAGACTCAATAAGCCGAATGGCCTCCTTCTGTACTGCAGGGATTCTATGATTTTATGATGTTGATGTTGTCTATTTTGAAGGACTGGAGGTGGTGCCACCATTTTACATTGTGCAAGTGTGTTGTCATTGTTGCCTTATGTCACTTCTGGCTCACTATATCAAAGCTCTGAGCCACGGCACTCTTGTGAATCAGACAGTCCTTTATTTTATTTTCCATCCAAAACACAAAATTCAAATTGAATCCAACTCGCGATCACCATGAGAGAGTCAAACAAGATCCAAGGATAAGGCATGGTGCCCCATCTTAGACTTGATTTGATACTTGATCTTAACCAAAAGGCCGAGATGGCTTTGCAAACTGGCATCAGGCAATGCCCTCGGTTAAACCTTGTCAGCTCCGTTTATCATTGACTCTACCCTAACCAGGGAGATCAATCTGTCTGATCATTGACCTGATGCCAGCGAGCCGTTTTGAAGTGCGGGTAGGGGTGACAATGCCACCGATGATTTGGGTGGGGATGATACGATACCCGTGGAGTGGGATAGGTGAAGGTGGGATTTCCAGGTCCATTTGGAGTTCGGGCTCCACTGCGCAACGGTGGCCAAGCATTCTGAAGCTGCCTTCACCAATGTATTTAGGCTCTGTCTGCCCCACAAACCCCGGCCTTCTCTCCTCCCCCCCCCCTGCAAAGCTCCTTGATGTTAAAGAGTGCCAGAAGATTCCAGTGCCGAGTTCACCGAAAAGACCGGTGTGATGGAATCTCATTTCGCGCTGATGTGGCACTTAGAATTTTGGGGAAAAATTCTGCCCCAGATATTTGGCTTTGGTGATCCGTCTATGTCTACCACCCACTATCCCGACCTGCAGTCTTGCCCCACCGCCAAGGCTCCCTGTACACAGCATGGAGTTAGCTTATCACAAAGTGTACCACAGGATATTCAGTGCACCACTCATTTGTTTTACAAGTTGCGTCTTGGTCAACAGAGGCGATCAGTTTATAAAACAAGCACTTTACAAATAGAACAGGAAATACTGCAAATACCCACCGAGTCAGTGTCCGTAAAGAAAAAGACTGTCTTGTGCCCGACCAAAGAGAAGTACATTAGCGCCACTGGGGAAAATCTGGAGGAGGGAGGGAGGAAGGGATGAGAATCGGCAAAGAACGGAAAACAGTGTGAACTTTGAAACTAGATGGAGTGATCAGCAAACTGAAAAGAATTACCAGCTTATATGAAACTTTATCAATGCAGTGTGAAGTAATGTATCTATAATTTGCTTAAGGGGTTAGTTTAAACTGGGACCCATTTTAAAATCTACTGTGCTAGGAATGACTTTTTCTAGGTTTCCCACTTGAATTTGATTTAATTTTGATTTACTTATTAGCATCACAAGTAGGCTTACTTCAGCACTGCAGTGAAGTTACTGTGAAACTCCCCTAGTCAGCGCACTCTGGGTACACTGAGGGAGAATTTAGCATGGCCAGTGCACGTCTTTGGACTGTGAAAGGAATCGGAGCACCCAGAGGAAACCCATGCAGACACATAGAAAACATGCAAACTCCACATAGACAGTGACCCAAGCCAGGAATCGAACCGTGGCCCCGAGTGCTGTGAAGCAGCAATGCTAACCACTGTGCCACCGTGCTTTTGGGCTGCTCCTTGTGATGTGTGTGGATGGGACAAAACGAACTGCTTATTTACATCTCATGAATTCAAAATGGAGATCAAGTGCCACCTCCATTCTGTGAAAGTGTGATTGGCAGGTCACATATCTCATGGTGATTGTGAACAATAAGGTGGAGTTATTTTTCTTCTATGAGAGATCCTGGCTATGTTACCTGCTGTTCCTCTGTGATGATCAGGTCAGATGACTCATGGTGACAGAGTGCCCTTTCAGCTGAAATTAGAGAGAGGGATGTGGGAGCCATGTATTTGCTTGGCCACATGCTGGCTACAAGAGATGGGTAAATTGAATGCATGTGATGATAGCACATGAAGCAAATTGAGATGGCAAAGACTAATCCACAGCTGTGCCATTTTGGGAGAAAGCCTTATTTTTTTTTTCACGTGCATTGACTTTCAAAGATATCATACAGCCGAACAGCGAATAGCCTCGCTACCTCCCTACCACGGAACAGTGGGAAACAATATCAGATCAAACGACACCTGGATTCCAGAATGCGAAATGTCTTTAACTAGGATTATAGGGGCCTGTAAACAGGTTTCACTCGGAAGATAAAATATGTTCCATGGAGAAAAAAAAATAGAATCGAAAGAATGTGCGTACGTTGCTTAAGAATGATCAGAAGAGTTACAATCGCGGGGCCTTCAGATGCTGATTTTCAAGTTGTACCGAGTACCATAGCCTTCAGATTGCTGATGGGAGTATATCCACTGTAAATCCACCTCTACTCTGGTAGATTCCTTTGCTTCGGGCTAAATGGATAACTCTTTAAAAGTCCGTTAGGTACTTCAAAAGCAGACTAATGAAGTAAAGCACAAATTTAATCAATTCTCTAACGAACTGGGTAACTGGGGCACACATTATTTAATGCGCTTTTTATGAATTTGTAATGACCCAGAAATAAGATGCAGGCAAAACCGGCGGGTGCATTCACAGTGCACACGCACCTGATGTACAGCAGAAACTCCAGCTATTTAAATTGCCCTGATATAGTTTAACCAGTAAATTTAATTAAGGCTTGTGGAATGGCTGTTTCCTCTCTCCTATCCACTACCCATTTCTTCTCCTTCCTCTCACCTCCACCCCCACCCCCTGTCACTACACCAGCTACGTACCTCATTTGCAAATTTGCTGGAAATTTCAATAATCAAATCATTATTTATTCACATGCTAGGTTGAAATATAGCATATGAAATTGAAACACACAGGGAAATGGCGCTGTATATATTCCAACTATAAAACATGGCTCATGTTGAGCTTGATAAGTTGTCAAGGGAATGCCTGCATTAAATCACAATATCTGAAATAATATTAGTGTTTTATGAAGATGAATTATTTTACAATGGCTTTGCTGGCATTATTTGATCGCATTTGATTTGGTTGTCCTTTCGTAGAGAGAACATGTTCTTAGACGGAAGATTTCTGTTGTGTGGCTAACACCTTTGAAAGATGTCTAATTCCCCCTCTCTTTTTTTCTTCCTGACATATCCCTCACAGCCTGAGCTCCGTCATCAGAGGGCAAGTGCTTACCGCAGACGGAACACCCCTCATTGGAGTAAATGTGTCCTTTCTGCATTACCCACAATATGGCTACACCATCACACGCCAGGACGGAATGTGAGTTTACGCGGGTCGAGATAAAATGCAGCTTGTGTGTGAATATAAGCCGTTGAGGCAGTAATCAGGAATTAAACCTGATCAGAATAGCAACATGTTTTGTATTCAGATACTTTCTTGTATTTTTAAAGTTTAATTATTAGCGACACAAGCAGGCTTACATTAACTCTGCAATGGAGTTACTGTGAAAATCCCCCAGTTGCCACACTCTGATGCCTGTTTGGAACGCTGAGGGAGAATTTAGCATAGCGAATGCACCTAATTAGCATGTCTTTTTTGGACTGTGGGAGGAAACCAGAGCATTTGGAAGAAACCTACAGAAACAAGAGGAAAATGTGCAAACTCCACACAGAGACCCAAGCTGGGGAATTAAACCCGGGTCCCTGGTGAAGCAGCAGTGCTAATCACTGTGCCAGCTCTGTTCCATGATCCAGCTGGCTTTAAGTTTTATTATCCTGTGTGAAATTGTGCAGTTCCATTGAACGCCGTTTCACTGCTGGCTTGGATAAGTGTGTCATCTGAAAGAGAACAACAGGACAGTGAGGTGAATTCTGTGACTGCGATTTTCAGACTGTTACTGCCGCACAGAGACGGTGAGGATCAGCCTATAAGTGTACAGTCTATTGCAGTTAAATTCCACCTCTGCATTGCCCGGTTACATAGGGATGGAGGACTGCTGTTTGAAATGAACATGGCTGATCTGATCTGACACCCCAAAGTGTGACAGAAGCCTGGACAGTGAGTAAATGTAAGGAGGAGTTAGACATTTTTAGTTGGTAATGGGTTGAAGGATTATGGGGAGAAGGCAGGAAAACGGGGATGAGAAGCATATCAGCCAAATGGCAAAGCAGACTCGATGGGCCAAATGGCCTAATTGTGCCCATACCTTATTGTGGTCTGCACTCCACTTTCTGGTCTTCCTGCCACAACCCTTTGACGCTCTTTGCTAGCTGTCTAGCTCAAAGTTGAATAAATTCAGTGATCCAGACCTCACTGTTTTCTGGAGAGAGAACTCTAGGAATAACAACCCTCCATAGGTGATTAAAAAATCACCTCCATTCTAAAAGAAAGATCTTTCTATGGATCTTTCCATAGTCCGCCCCTGGCCCATTCCGATTCCCATGGCGGACAGAAGGGGAAAATTCATTCCTAGTCTTCCTCATAAGAGAAAGCATCCTTCTTGTGACCACCCTCTTCAGTCCCCTCAGGATCACCTCCCAGTCTTTTAAACTCCAATGGGGAGTCAGAGACTCAACCTTTCCTTCTTCCACGCAGGAATGAGTAAAATAAGCCTTCGATGAACTGCTTCCAACGCATCTATATCCTTTTTAGAACATAGAACATAGAACAATACAGCACAGAACAGGCCCTTCGGCCTTCGATGTTGTGCCGACCAAAATAAAAAGCAATGCCCCTCCTAACTAAACCATTCCCTTCTCATCCATATACTTATCCACTAACCTCTTAAACGCCACCCAACTTGGCGCATCTACAACAGCTGCAGGCAGGGCATTCCACTCCCTAATCCCTCTTTGAGTAAAGAACCTACCTCTGATATCCGTCCTATAACTCATACCCCTTAATTTAAAGCTGTGTCCCCTCGTGCTAGCTTTCTCCATCCTAGGAAAAAAGGCTATCACTGTCCACCCTATCTAAACCTCTAATCATCTTATATGCTTCAATAAGATCCCCTCTTAGCCGCCTCCTTTCTAACGAAAACAACCTCAAATCATTCAACCTCTCTTCATTGGACCTGCCCTCCATACCAGGCAACATCCTGGTAAACCTCCTCTGTACCCTCTCCAATGCCTCCACATCTTTCTTATAATGTGGGGACCAGAACTGCACACAATACTCCAAGTGCGCCGCACTAGAGTTTTGTACAGTTGCAACATGACGTTGCGGCTCTGAAATTCAATCCCCCTACCAATAAAAGCCAAGACTCCATATGCCTTCTTAACAACTTTATCCACTTGACTGCCTACTTTCAGGGATCTATTGACACATACACCAAGATCCTTCTGTTCCTCAACACTATTAAGAGCCCTACCATTAGGCCTATACTCTACACATTTATTGTTCCTGCCAAAGTGCATTACCTCACACTTTCCCACATTAAACTCCATTTGCCACCTCTCGGCCCAGCTCTGCAACTTGTCCAAGTCACTCTGTAAACTAAAACACCCCTCTTCACTATCTACCACACCACCAACTTTAGTATCATCTGCAAATTTACTGATCCATCCCTCAATACCATCATCCAGATCATTTATAAAAATTACAAACAGCAGGGGCCCCAAAACAGACCCATGAGGCACACCACTCGTCACCGAACTCCACGATGAATATCTCCCATCAACCACCACCCTCTGTCTTCTATCTGCCAGCCAATTCCTAATCCCATTAGCTAAATCACCCTCTCTTCCACACATCTGCATTTTCTGTAGAAGTCTTCCATGGGCCACCTTATCAAACGCCTTACTAAAGTCCATATATACTACATCAACCGCCTTACCCCATCCACCTCTTTGGTCACTTTCTCAAAAAACTCAATGAGGTTAGTAAGGCATGACCTACCCTTCACGAAACCATGCTGACTATCCCCAATCAATTCATTTCTCTCTAAATAACTATAAATCCTATCCCTAATACTTCTCTCCAATACTTTGCCCACAACAGAAGTAAGACTCACTGGCCTATAATTCCCTGGAAGGTCTCTATTCCCCTTCTTGAACAATGGGACCACATTCGCTATCCTCCAGTCCTCCGGAACCACACCGTAACCAACGAGGACCTGAAGATCAGAGCCAGAGGCTCTGCAATCTCCTCTCTTGCCTCCCAGAGAATCCTAGGGTAAATCCCGTCCGGCCCAGGGGACTTATCCAACTTCAAACCCTCGAGAATTTCTAACACATCCTCCCTATCTACTACAATACTCCCCAATTTGCAACCCTTTACCTCAGTGCTCTCCACAGCTACATTTCCAGCACTCTGCGTGAAAACCGAAGAGAAATATTTATTCAGTGCCTCGCCAATCTCTTCAGGCTCCACGCACAACTTCCCACTGCTATCTATGACTGGCCCTAATCTTGCCCTAACCAAAGGAAACCAAAACTTTACACAACCTTCCAGATGTGGTTCCTCCAATGCTCCGTGCAGCTACAGTTGCAGGCAGATGATGGCATAGTGGTTAACACTCCTGCCTCACAGTGTCAAAGATCCAGGTTCGATTCCCGGTTTAGGTCACTGTTTGTGTGGAGTCTGCACATTCTCCTGGTATCTGAGTGGGTTTCCTCTGTGTACATAGTTTCCTTCCACAGTTTGAAAGATCTGCTGGTTAGGTGCAATGGCCATGCTAAATTCTCCCTCAGTGCACCTGAACAGATGCCGGAATGTAGCGACTGGGCGATTTTCACAGTAACTTCATTGCTGTGTTAATGTCAGCCTACTTGTGACACGAATAAATAAATATTTAAAAAAAGCAAAACTTCCCAACTTTTATTTTCCCATTCCTCTTGCTACAAACACCGACATTCCTCTTGTTTCTCTCTTTCTCTCTGTACTGTCTCGTTTCCTTCTCTATGAACAATATACTTTGTCTGTATAGTGCACAAGAAACAATTCTTTTCACTGTATGTTAACACATATAACAATAATAAATCAAATCAAATCATTCCATTTTCCTTTCTAACTACTTGCTATACCTGCGTGCTATACGCTACATACCTGTTCACAGCAGCAAGTCTGACAGGTCTTTGAATTAAATGCTTAACAATCTTCTCTTGTATTAAAATTGGACATTAGGCTAAAAGAAGGAATGTTTAAGTTGCACTATGGTGCAAAATTAGACCAAATGAATGAACTAATAGGGATCATTTCTGCTCACAGCTCCATGCAAATCACTGACTATGTTTAATGATTTAAACTTTACTTTCTATATTTCACAGCAAAAAGAGGAATGAATACTTTAATAGGGTAGTCAGCATCTGAATAAAAATGATAGGCCGATATTAGAGAAAAAGATTAATGCTGTAGAAAGCCTGGAGGAGCGCAGAATGTACAGGGTTGAAATAAAAAGGGAAATTAGGAAAGCAAAGAGAGGATATTAAAAATAATGGCAGGTAAAAATCAAAGAGAACCCAAAGGTGTTTTACTTGTACATTAAGGGCAAGGGAATAACTAGAGAAAAGTAGAGCCTATCAGAGATGTGCGTGCTAACTTATGTGTTGATGCTGAAGATGTGACAATGAATACTTTATCTCTGTCTTCACTGGAGAGAGGAACGATGCAGCATTTCTAGTTAATGGGAAGGAGTATGAAACATTCAATACAACAAGTGTAATG
The DNA here is from genome assembly GCA_024679065.1 of Sphyrna mokarran. Lineage (NCBI taxonomy): Eukaryota > Metazoa > Chordata > Chondrichthyes > Carcharhiniformes > Carcharhinidae > Sphyrna > Sphyrna mokarran. Next base: position 24,170,725 of record JAGIQG010000006.1, read on the forward strand.
AGAGAGAAAATACTGAAGGGACTGGCATCTTTGAAGGGGATAGATTACCAGGGTCAGGTGTGTTGTATCGCAGGCTGTGAACAGAAGCCAGGGAGAAAATAACAGCACTTTGCAAACCTTATTAGGTATGAGCAACATACTCATACGATCCTGTGGACTTGCTCATTTTGATCTTGGCTGATCGTTGAATTCAACATCCTGAACCCCTTTCCCTCCCATATCTGTTGATTCCTTTGCCCCCAAGAGCTATGTCTAATTTCTTCTTGATATCAGACAATGTTTTAGTTACATTCTGTGATAGTGAATACCACATATCCACCACCTCTGAGTGAAGAAATTTCTCTTCACCTCAGTTCTAAAAGATTTACTCAATCAATGACCACGAGTTCTGGACACCCCCACCATCAGGAACATTCTTTCTGAATCTACTCTGTCTAACCCTGTTACAATTTTATAAGTTTCTGTGAGATTCCCTCTCACTCTTCTAAACTCTAGTGAATATGATCTTAACTGACAATTTCTCCTCATCTGACAGACTTGCCATCCCAGGAATCAGCCTGGTAAACCTTCACTGTACTCCCTTTATAGCAAGGACATCCTTCCTCAGATAAGGACACCAACACTGCACACAAGCCAGGTGTGGCCTCACCAATGCCCAAGACAATTGCAGCAAAACATTTCTATCCTATACTCAAATCTTCTCACTATGAAAGCCAACATATCATTTGTCTTCTTTATTTCGTGTTGCACCAGCATGCTTTCTTTCAGCAACTGACGCATGAGGACTTCAAGATCTCATTCACAATCCACCCTGCTCAATTTATACCTGTTCAAATAATAATGTCTTCCTATTATTGCAATCAAAGTGGATAACTTCATATTTATCCAGATAATACTGCATCAGCCATACACATACCCATACACTCAGCCTGTCCAAATCATTGCTGAAGCATTTCTGAGTCCCTTCTTCACAGCTCACCCTTCCACCCAATTTTGTATCATCTGCAAATTTGGAGTTAATACATTCAGTTCCATCTTCCAAATCATTAATATATAATGTGAACAGTTGGGGTCCTGGCACAGATTCTTGCGAAACCCCACTAGTCACTGACTGCCAATCAGAAAAAGATCCATTTACACTAACTCTTTGCTTCCTAATTGCTAACCAGCTTTCCATCCATGTCAGGACATTACCTGCAATCCCACATGCTTTAACTTTACATATGTCATATGAGATCTTGTCGAAAGCCTTGTGAAGATCTAAATAAACCACATCCATTGGCTCTTCTCAGTCAACGCGACTAGTTACATTCTCAACGAATTCCAATAGATTCATCAAGCATGATTTCCCCTTTGGAAATCCGTGCTGACTTTGTCTGATTGTACCAGTGCGTTCCAAGTTATGAAATCCTTGATTATAGACTCTAGCAACTTCCCCGGTATCAATGTTAGGCTCACTGGTCTATCATTCCGTGTTTTCTCTCTATCTTTCTTTTTGCAGCTTACATTAGCTACCCTCTGAACTATTCCAGAGTCCAAAGAGTTTTGGAAAATAACCAACTATTTCCAGGGCCACTTCCTTAAGTACTCTTGGGGTGACCTGCAGGTTTGCTGTTTGTCATATGTATTAATAATTTGGACTTTAATGTGGAAGGCATCATTGAGAAATTTACAGATGACACAAAAAATGGCTGTGCAATTGAGTGGGTGAGTGGGCAGAAAATTAGCAAATAAAATTCAATCTGGAAAAATGTACGCTCATGATTTTCGGACAGCAAAGCAAAGGAATAAAAAATCTGAGGTCACGTATCAACCGACATTAGAACAGCTTCTTCTCTGCTACCATTTTTGAAGGGACGTACTTTACATTAAGTTGATCTTTCTCGATAACCTAGCTATGACTGTAACACTACATTCTGCACTTTTTCATTTCCTTCTCTATGAACAGTATGTTTTGTCTGTATAGTGCGTAAGCAATAATACTTTTCACTGTATACTAATACGTGACAATAATAAATCAAATCAACAACGGGAAAATATTGCGAGGGGTTGAGGAAGTAAGAGACCTTGATTTGCTTATTCACAGACCCCTGAACATGGCAGGAGAAGTGAAAAAGGTGGTAAAGAAAACAAATAGAATACTTCCCTTTGTTGGATACGATATTGAATTCTCAGGTTGGAATATCATAAAAGAACTATGTAAAATGTTGGTTAGGCCACGACTGGAATTTTGTGAACAACTAAAGAATTCCAGCCTGAAGGTGATTGTTAGAAGGATAGGAGGGAACATGAGGGGAAACTGGAGGGTGGTGAACATTTGAAGTTCACTGCTTGATTTGGTGGTTGTGGCTGACCCACTCAACTCATTTAAAAGGTATCTTAATCTGCTGAGGTGCTGCAATAAGCAAGGCTGTGGACTAAGTGGTGGAAAGTAGGATTAAAATGAACAGCAAGTTTCTTTTTTTGAAAGACACAGATGTGATGGGCTGAATGGCCTCTTTCTGCACAGTAACATTTCTATGGTTCTAATAAAGGGAAATGGAACTATATATATGTATATATAGAGAGGTTGTTGAGTTGTCAGGGAAATGCCTGCATTAAATCACAATATCTGAAATAATATTAGTGTTTTATAATATTTATTGTTTAGCCTTTCCTGTTGCTTTCTCCGTGAGCAATACTTCAGCCAATCGGAGTCGACCTATCGTCAGGACCCCTTTTTCCTCTTGTATAAATTGTTGTGATTGGTTGAAATTTGCCATTCTTGCATTTGTCCTGTTGAATACAAAACAAAAAGCTTCGACAACACGTCTCTCTTTTCAGCAACATTCAAGTCCTCTGCAATCAGGTGACTGACTGATATTTCTGGTGAGGTAATCTTCTGATGCTAGACACTGGAACTGCCCATGAAATGGGAACAAGAATAGCTATCATATTAATGTGTTATTCCATTCCAACAATGGTGACTGTCCTTTTAAGTCTCTGCCACTTAAACAATTACTTAAATTTTCAGTACTGTCTGCAGCCATTTCTTCATTGTAGTGATCAAAGCATGTCCCTCTTTCGGCCACTGATGTAATGGCCAGTAATTAAGCACTCAAACACATCAACACAGTTTGGCCATGCTGTCATAGGAATCCGTTCTTCTCTTCAGATAGATTTTAAAGAACGAAGAAAAGTACACCACAGGGACAGGCCCTTGGCCCTTCAAGCCCATGCCGATTATGATGCCCATACTCAGACAGTATCCCTTTATTCTCTCGCTATTCATGTACCCATCCAGATGCCTCTTAAATGTTGCTAATGTGCCTGCTTCCACCTCTGGCAGTGCATTCCAAGTTCCCACCACACCCTGCTTGAGAAACTTCTCCCGAGCATCTTCCTTAAACTTTCCCCCCCTCACCTTTTACCTGTGTCTCCTTGTAATTGACACATTAGAACATAGAACATAGAACATTACAGCACAGAACAGGCCCTTCGGCCTTCGATGTTGTGCCGACCAAAATAAAAAGCAATGCCCCTCCAAACTAAACCATTCCCTTCTCTTCCATATACTTATCAATTAACCTCTTAAACGCCACCAAACTTGGCGCATCTACAACAGCTGCAGGCAGGGCATTCCACTCCCTAATCACTCTTTGAGTAAAGAACCTACCTCTGATATCCGTCCTATAACTCATACCCCTTAATTTAAAGCTGTGTCCCCTCGTGCTAGCTTTCTCCATCCTAGGAAAAAGGCTATCACTGTCCACCCTATCTAAACCTCTAATCATCTTATATGCTTCAATAAGATCCCCTCTTAGCCGCCTCCTTTCTAACGAAAACAACCTCAAATCCTCAACCTCTCTTCATAGGACCTGCCCTCCATACCAGGCAACATCCTGGAAACCTCCTCTGTACCCTCTCCAATGCCTCCACATCTTTCTTATAATGTGGCGACCAGAACTGCACACAATACTCCAAGTGCGGCCGCACTAGAGTTTTGTACAGTTGCAACATGATGCTGCGGCTCTAAATTCAATCCCCCTACCAATAAAAGCTAAGACTCCATATGCCTTCTTAACAACTTTATCCACTTGACTGCCTACTTTCAGGGATCTATTGACACATACACCAAGATCCTTCTGTTCCTCAACACTATTAAGAGCCCTACCATTAGCCCTATACTCTACACATTTATTGTTCCTGCCAAAGTGCGTTACCTCACACTTTTCCACATTAAACTCCATTTGCCACCTCTCGGCCCAGCTCTGCAACTTGTCCAAGTCACTCTGTAAACTATAACACCCCTCTTCACTATCTACCACTCCACCGACTTTAGTGTCATCTGCAAATTTACTGATCCATCCCTCAATACCCTCATCCAGATCATTTATAAAAATTACAAACAGCAGGGGCCCCAAAACAGACCCCTGAGGCACACCACTTGTCACCGAACTCCACGATGAATATCTCCCATCAACCACCACCCTCTGTCTTCTATCTGCCAGCCAATTCCTAATCCAATTAGCTAAATCACCCTCTATTCCACACATCTGCATTTTCTGTAGAAGTCTTCCATGGGCCACCTTATCAAACGCCTTACTAAAGTCCATATATACTACATCAACCGCCTTACCCCCATCCACCTCTTTGGTCACTTTCTCAAAAAACTCAATGAGGTTAGTAAGGCATGACCTACCCTTCACAAAACCATGCTGACTATCCCCAATCAATTCATTTCTCTCTAAATAACTATAAATCCTATCCCTAATAATTCTCTCCAATACTTTGCCCACAACAGAAGTAAGACTCACTGGCCTATAATTCCCTGGAAGGTCTCTCTTCCCCTTCTTGAACAATGGGACCACATTCGCTATCCTCCAGTCCTCCGGAACCACACCCGTAACCAACGACGACCTGAAGATCAGAGCCAGAGGCTCTGCAATCTCCTCTCTTGCCTCCCAGAGAATCCTAGGGTAAATCCCGTCCGGCCCAGGGGACTTATCCAACTTCAAACCCTCGAGAATTTCTAGCACATCCTCCCTATCTACTACAATACTAGGAATTGTACATTCACCCTAGGAATAAGCCTCTGACTATCCACCCTGTCTATGCCTCATAATTTTGTAGACATTTGTCAGGGTTCCCCTCAGCTTCTGTCTTTCCAGTGAAAATAATCCTAGTTTATTCAACCTCTCCTCATAGTCACTACCCTTGAGACCAGGCAACATCCTGGTGAACCTTCTTTTGGCTGATCTTCATCTGAACACTATTTACTTGCCCTTGTTTCCTATCTTTATATACAATTCCCTGAAGAAAATCTATTTCAGCTTTTTTTTTTCTAACTTTTCAGTTGACCTAACCTCAAAAGAGAGAGGTCCAGATTTCCTGGATCACCATTAATCTTATTCTAAAGTTCTGACCCTCTTGTCCTGAACATCTCCCAGCAAAGAAAATAGTTAGCCACGCCTACCCCACCAAATTCTTGAATCCCATTCAAGCATAATTCATATGACCTAATTTGCTGTGTTTAGTATTGCAGATAGCGCTTCAATTGTGCTGAAGCCATTGTAAATTGCCCTTTCAGATGAACAATTCAAAGATGTGTGGGTTAGATTGATTCGCCATGGTAAATTAACCAGTGACGGGGGATTAGCCAGGGTAATTGTGAGGGATTACACGAATGGGATCTGGGTGGGATTGTGTTCAGGGCAGATTCGATGAGCCAAATGGCCTCCTTCTGCATTGTAGGGATTCTATGATCTGGGGCTTCATGGTGGCACAGTAGTTAGCACTGCTACCTTATAATAACAGGGACCCGGATTAAATTCCTCGGGTAACCGTGTGAGGTTTGCATGTTCTCTCCGTGTGTCTATGTCGGTGCTCCGGTTTTCTCCCACAATCGAAAGATCTGCGGGTTAGATGATAAATGTGTGGAGTTACAGGGATAGGGTGGGGCAGAGGGCTTGGGTTTAATACTCGCTCAGATTAAGTGCAGACTTGATGGGCCGAATGGTCTTTTTCTGCAGTGTAGGGATCCTGTGATTCTATGATTTGCCTCTGTCTGGGGAAAATGAAAGGAAAATTGATCTGAGTTCTAACAGAGTCGCTGTCTGAAATGTAAATTTGTCAAGGTGTTTTTATTTCTGATTTCCAGCATTTGCAGTATTCCCTTTTCATCTCAAAATGTTGATCCTATTTCGCATGCCCCCTCAGCAAAAACTACTACAAAGGATCAGGCGTGCTGAACAAAATAATGTCCCACAATTTATTGGCCCACTGAGGCAGACTTTCCCCAGGGACAAGAGTTTTCCAGAGGGTGGGAGAGAGATCCAGCGCTTAAAGGCCTAACAAAGATGTTATGGTGGCTATCTGGAAGGGGCGGAAGTCAGAGTGAGGAACTTCCCCTGAGAGCACAATGAGTTTATTTATTAACCCCCAAGGAGACAGGAGACCCTCTAGATCTGCTGAACAAAGTTAACAAAGCTGCATTCATTGCTCCACGAAGATGATCATAATCTCTTTAAACTATTGCACTCCTCGCATGAAGTTTATTTTGTTAGTGTCACAAGGAGACTTACATTAACACTGCAATGAAGTTACTGTGAAAATCCTCTCATCACCCTGCTCCAGCGCTTGTTCGGATCCACTGAGGGAGAATTTAGCATGGCCAATGCACCTAACCAGCATGCCTTTCGGATTCTGAGAGGAAACCGGAGCACTCAGAGGAAACCTACGGAGAACAGGGAAAACATGCAAACTCCACATAGATAGTGACCCAAGCTGAGAATTGGTCCCTCTATATTGCAAGGGATAAAGCCCTAGCCTGGCCAACTTCCCCCTAATTCAGGCCCACTGGTCCTGACAACATCCTCATAAATTTTTTTTGCGCTCTTTCCAGTTTATTAATATCTTTCCCATAATAGGGTGACCAACGTTATATACAATATTCTATTTTTAGATATCTTCGCATTTGGCCAATCTAAAACATTGCTGGCAAGTTTCGTACATTCTATCCTCAGTCAACATGATGAACTGAAGGAACCCACCCCCCTCACGTACCCCCACCACCCAACCCTCGAGGCACTGAGGTCAAATGTAGGTACTCTATTACCATATTGCCGAGGCTAATTAGCCCCACAGAAGCCAGGAAAGGAATTTGAAATTTCCAGAACTCCATGGTCCTGCTCTGCACATCTGTGAATCAAACAATTCTACAATTCCCCATATAACAGCTACAGGAAGCACAGTTTATTCACTGATAACTGATATGGCACAGCGGTTAGCAGTACTGGCTCACAGCACCAGGGATCTAGGTTCAATTCCAGATTACTATCTGTGTGGAGTGTGCACATTCTCCCCATGTCTGCGTGGTTTTCCTCCAGGTGCTCTGGTTTCCTCCCACAATCTGAAAGACATGCCGATTAGCTGCATGGTGGCCATGCTAAATTCACCCTCAGTGTACCCAAACAGGCACCAGAGTGTGGCAACTCGGAGATTTTCACAGTAATTTCACTGCAGGGTTAATATAAGCCTACTTGTGAGTAATAAATAAAACTTTAACTTTTGTCATCGGTCAGTAATCACATGACATTTCTGCAAATTTTATTTTTTTGATTTCAGGCCAAACTCAAAAGAAAATTACCACTTCCTATTCTGTTGTAGTGTTGTCACAGCCAGGGTAACAATGATGAATGATTTTAACATGACTGAGTGGCTCAAGATGCCATGCTCTGTAATCCTAAAGATAAAGCCTAGCTCGATAATGTAGTTTTGATGCCTTGAGTGATATTGATTTTCCCTTTGTGATTCTTCTTTTGATCAAGGTTTGACTTGGTAGCAAATGGTGGAGCCTCGCTCACCCTGTGCTTCGAGCGTGTTCCATTCATCACCCAACACCACACGGTGTGGATTCCCTGGAATGTGTTTTATGTCATGGACACCATGGTCATGAAGAAGGAAGAGAATGAGATTCCCAGCTGCGACCTGAGCGGATTTGTGAGGCCGAATCCCATCATCCTGGCTTCTCCTCTGTCCACCTTTTTCCGATCATCTCCTTCAGAGAGCCCTATTATTCCTGAGACACAGGTAGATGGTTCCCACATTCTTCTCCTGTAAAGCCAAAGGGAAAAGTCAAATATTTAGACCGTGGTCAAGTTTCTTTTAATTAATTTGTGAGACATAGTCATCGCCGGCTGGCCAGCATTTATTGCCCATCCCTAGTTGCCCAAGGGCAGTTAAGTATCAACCACATTTCTGTGGGGCATCTGGAGTCACATGTAGGCCAGACCAGGCAAGGAAGGCAGATTTCCTTCCCGAAAGAATATTAGTGAGCCAATTGGATTTTTCCGACAATTGACAATGATTTCATCAGTAGATTCTTAATTCCAGATTTTTTTTATTAAATTCAAATTCCGCCACTTGCCATGGCAGGATTCGAACTCAGGTCCCCAGAACATTAGCTGAGTTTCTGGATTAATAATCTAGCACGAATATCACTAGACCAAGATTTACAGCAACCCCACTTGTCATACTTCCCCTTCTCTCCATTCTTTCCATTTGCTCCCCTGCAGACTCCTCAACTCAATGATTTACACACATAACTACATTCAGCAGGCTGTTCGAACAGCAATTGCGGTCTCTGATTCCCTCCTCACCCACTGGGTGCACATGGAAGTCATACAAAGTGTGAAAAGATTGGTGAGAAAAAGCCAGTGGAAAATCCGTGCTGCATTCTTGATAGTGCGGCCTTGTGTATTCTGTCCACCCCCTTCACCTTGACGCAGAATTATGTTGCATGGGGTTTGCTGCATCGAAGCAGATCAGCCCAACTGGTGTGTGTCAGTGCTTGTGCTCCATATGAGCTCTCCTCCCACTCCCACCAACCCCACTGCCCCCTCATCCCCCCCCCCCAACTACCTTACTTCATCTCACCCTCTCCATATTCTCCTTTCCCATTCTTCCTCTTCCACTTGCATAGCTTCCACTTAAAATGAGTCCAAGTGATTTACCTCAAAGTTCCAAATTCTACATTCCTGCCACTTTCCCTTCAAAGCTGTTGCACCCCTGAGTTCATTGTTGGATTTAACAGTGGCTTTCTTACATTTGTTTTCCTTAGTTTTGGGCCCCCAAACAAATGGAAGCTACATTTACTGCTAAAGCAGCTAATTTCTAGCAGACCAGCATCGAAACTGAGGTGATTTCTAATGTTGTAACACTTTATAACCTGCGGGTCATTTTTATTCTGACACTGCTGCTTTATAATCCCTTCTTTCTCTCAGCCGCCCTGCAGCCGTGGAGGTTCTTTATATCTGTTCTTATAGTGTGTCGCCACTAACACAGTGGAGATTGGGGAAATCCCTCTCCGCCACGCGTCCATTTTGTAACATGCAGCATCATCCTGTCACCTTAGCGTTATGACGTTGTTTTATTGCAAGGTTTACATTCACACATCTGGGCTCTTGTACTGATACAAACTTTGTGGCACGGCGTACAGACATAATTACATTCTTCATTCAGATTTCCCAATCCATATTGATGGCTCCATCAGTACTGTCTAATGGACTGATGGTAATGCCTGCCCTGGAGAAATCACAATCAAAATGAAATAACTAAGCTTTTTCTTCTTTGTTTTGGTAATAAATTCTCCCCAGTGATTGTGTGCTTTATCATGGCTTTTACTTTAGCTGCAAACAAAGTCTCTATCTCTCTCCCTCCCTCTGTCTGAGGGCTTTGGTATTCTAGAATATTCTTTGCAATCTTGGTCTCCTTTTATGAGGAAGGATATTCTTGCTCTCGAGGGAGTCTAGCCAAGTTTACCAGGCTGATTCCAGGGATGGTGGGTCTGCTGTATGAGGAGAGATTGACTAGGGTTGTTTCCGCTGGAGTTCAGACGAGTGAGGGGGGGGATCTCACTGAGACTTATAAAATTCTAACAGGACTAGACAGGTGCAGGGAGAGTGTCCCCAATGATGGGGTAGTCTAGAACCATCTGAGGATTCAGGGTAGACCATTTAGGACAGAGATGCGGAGACATTTCTTCATCCAGAGCCTATGGAATTCATTACCACAGGAAATAATTGATGCCTAAACATTGAATGTATTCAAGAGGTGACTAGATACACACTTGGGGCAAATAGGATCAAAGGTTATGGGGACAAAGCAGGATTGAGTTGGATGATCAGCATGATTGTAATGAATGACAGAGCAGGCTCAAAGGGACAAATGGCCTCCTATCTTTATCTATCTTTATTTTTCTCTGTCTCTGATTCCCTCTCTGATATTTCCTTCAGGTGCTTCATGAAGAAACAGAGATTCCTGGCACTGACCTGAAGCTGATCTACCTGAGCTCACGTGCTCCCGGCTATAAGCCTGTTCTAAAAATCACAATGACCCAGAGCACAGTGCCGTTCAACTTGATGAAGGTCCATCTGATGGTAGCCGTGGTGGGCAGGCTGTTCCAGAAATGGTTCCCGGCATCACCAAACCTGTCGTACACCTTCATCTGGGACAAAACCGATGCCTACAACCAGAAGGTCTACGGCTTGTCTGAAGCAGTGGGTAAGTGGAGAAGGGAGCTTTGCTTTGGCGTATTTGCTTATTGTGTGGCCCCCAACTTTCTCTTCGCTGCACCTGAAGTTACAAACAGATAGCAATGGACCCTGCTACGCCACACTCAACATACTTGAATTCTGGTCCTATCACCAGGGCGATACAATGGTAAGCACTGCTGCCTCACAGCGCCAGAGACCCAGGTTCAGTTCTGGCCTTGGGTCACTGTCGGTGTAGAGTTTGCACTTTCTCCCCATGTCTGCGTGGGTTTCCTCAGGGTACTCCGGTTTCCTCCCACAGTCCAAAGATGTGCAGGTTATGTTGATTGGCCACGATAAATTGACCCTTGTGTCAGGGGATTTGTGGAGTAAACATGTGAGGTTACAGGGATAGGGCCTAGGTAGGATTGTGGTCAGTGCAGTCTCAATGGGTCAATTGGCCTCTTTCTGCACTCTAGGGATTCTATGGTTGCCAGCATCACATTGACTATAGTGAAGGATACAAGCAAACCCAGTACTGCCCTCTGACAAAATAAAAGCAAAACGTTTTGGGTGCTGGAAAGCTGATTTAAAGGAGAACACGCTGGAAATACTCAACACGTCAGGCTGCTTCTGTGGAGAGAGAAGTGTGGTTTCCATTCCAGAACCCTTAAAGACTATTGACAGGCAAAGGGATTTGGGTGCACAGGGGCCACAGATCACCAAATGTGATAATGCAGCTGGAGAAGATAGTCAAGAAGGCTCACAGCATGCTTGCCTTCATCGACTGGGGCATTGAGTTTAAAAATTGGCAAGTCATGTTGCAGCTTAATAGAACCTTAATTCGACCGCCCTTGGAACATAGTGTTCAATTCTGGTCGCCACACTACCAGGAGGATGTGGAGGCTTCAGAGAGGGTACAGAAAATATTTATCAGGATGTTGCCTGGTATGGAGCACATTATCTGTGAGAGGAGATGGGAGAAACTTGGTTTGTTCTCACTGGAACAACGGACGTTGAGGGGAGACCTGATAGAGGTCTAAAGATTATGAGAAGCATGGACAGAGTGGATAGTCAGAAGCTTTTTCCCAGGGTGGAAGAGTCAATTACTAGGGTGCACGGGTTTGAGGTACTAGGGGCAAGGTTTAAAGGAGATGTACGAAGCAGTTTTTTTACACAGAGGGCAATGGGTGCCTGGAACTCATTGTCGAGAGAGTAGTGGAAGTGGATACAAGTTGTGGCTTTTCTAAGAAGCGTCTTGACAAATACATGAATATGTTGAGAATAGAGGGATATGGTCCCTGGAAAGGTAAGGGGTTTTAGCTGAGGCAAGCAGCATGGTCAGTGCAGGCTTAGAGGGCCGAAGGGCCTGTTTCTGTGCTGTATTTTGCTTTGTTCTTTATTCCCGGTCCAGAACCTTTCATAAGAACAGAAGATGAGGGGTCATTAACCTGAAATCTTGGCCAGAATTCTCTGGCTGTTCAGGTTGGCAGGATTTTCTGGTCCCACCTGCATCAGGCACATCCTCTGCTTCACTTACCAGGCAGATTCAAGGTGCCTTCAATGGGAAATCTCAATTGGCAGTGGTGGGACCAAAGGATCCCACCACCAGCCAATAGCAAGCCAACTTCTACTGCCAAGAAAAATACAAAGGGGAAACCAAAGAATCTCTCCAGCTAACTCTGTCTCTCTCTTCACAGAGGCTGTCTGACCTCCCGAGTATTTCCAACATTTGTCATTTTAGTTTCAAATACAGCCCTCACCAACTAGCTCCACTCGTGAGCTTTCAGGAGAGATCATTTTCATAATAATGGGAAGCTAAGAGCTTATGATTGTAGAATCTTACAAGGATATTATTTGGTTCATTGTGACTGAAAGAACTATTCACTTCATCCCATCTCAGTTTTTATTTCTATTCTACATAATCTCACTTTTTCTAGAAAAGCTGGTTTGGATTCTACTTCCACTATCATTTCTAACAAGACACTGCTTAAAGGAAATCCTTCCAACCATTCCTTTTGCATCTTTGTTAATGGTTTTAAATTATTGTCCTCTCATTAACAACTCACTGACCAATGATAAGAATGTTTCCCTATTCACCTCGCCAAAATGTCTCCTGGTTTTGAACACTTCGAACAGATCTCCCCTAATGGAAGTAGCCTCCATTCCCCTCCCCTCTCCAACCTCTTCTCATACCAAAAGTCTTTCAGCACTGATGTATGGTTGTCCCATCTCTACTGTACTATCTCAATCATGCATTGCACAAGGGATAGCACTTTCACTGCAGTTCATAGAATCATAAAATCCCTACAGTGCAAAAGGAGGCCATTCAGCCCATCAAGCCTGCATTGACAACACCTTGGCCTTACATCATAACCCCTTGTATTTACCCTATTAATTCCCCTGACACTAAGGGGCAATTTAGCATGCTCAATTCATCCAACTGTGCATCTTTGGAGTGTCGGACGAAACCAGAACATCCAGAGGAAGCCCACGCAGACACAGGGAGAATGTGCAAACTCCACACAGACAGTAACCTGTGGCAAGAATTGAACTTGGATCTCTACTGTGAGACAGCAGTGTTCACCAGTCCTAAAGACCAGAGTGTTTTCCCTCAACACTACATGTCTTTAAGAACACACTGACTACTGTCTTAACGGAATTTTATTGAGTCAACCTAGATTGTTCTGCATAGTTCAGTTCCACTCACCACAGTCAGGGGAGTTCAAACTAAACATTTTTCATCGAGGTCTCCAGATCCCTGTAGCAATACCAAACTCTAAAAAAAAGTTGATTTTATCATTCATGTTAATTAATGGCATGAACTACAAGAATTGAGTGCACAGAATTTCTAAGAGAATATTTATGTTATTAAACTAAGTAAGCCTTTTCAAATTAAATGGCTGTAGACTACAGAGAGCGAGAGGATCTACAGGTTCTGTAGACAAACACTAGCTCCAGCTTTTTACTTTAAAAGAACTCCCGTGGTTATTAAAGACAAATTCTGATTTTTCAAAGTCTGTGTTGTGATATTTTCTGCCACTTTCAAATTAATGTCAAAGGACCTTCCCTTTTCCGTGGTGTCACCCTACCAGCGACAGCAAATGTCAAGTTAAACCTCCTCACTCCCTGCATTATGATTGAATTGGAAGGTCATAAATGAGTTTACTAATGGCTGCTCTCTATTTTTGCCACATCATTAAAGATATTGGATGGGATTTGACAGCCTCGCTTGTCCTGAAACCATAAGATCTCACCCAAAGTCAACGAACCTTCCCATGTTTCACCTCTCGTCCGCTCTGATTCCCATGATGGACGGGCAGGCAGGCAAAATTCTGGCCATTGCTGATCGCTGACCATTGACTGACTCCAAATTTGATGAAGTAGGAATTGGACTCATTGTGATTTAATCAGTGTAACAATGTTTATGTTCCATGCATCTGCCATGTCTTTATTCTCAACCAAATCACCAAGAAAGTTGCCTGCTGTTAGTTATCATTAGAAGGATTGACATTAATAATCCAGAGGCCCAGGCTAACGCTCTGGGGAGATGAGTCCAATGCTACCACAGCAGCGGGTGGAATTTGAATTTGATCAACAAAGAATTGAAAGCCATGATATCATCAATTGTTGTTAAAAACCCATCTGGTCCTCTTTAGGAAAGAAATTTGCCATCCTTACCCAGTCTGACTGAATGGAACTCACAGCAGTGTGGTTGATTCCTTACTGCCCCCTGAAATGGCCTATTAAGCTATTCAGTTCAAAGAGTATTAGAGATGGGCAACAAATGCTGACCTTGCCAATGGCTCTCACATCCCATGGACAAATTAATGCAAACAATATAATTAAACAATTTCTACTGCCATATAAAAAGTGCAGGGGATTCAACTGAGCTTTAAAATCCAACCAGACTGCGGTAGAGTGACACAGTGTTATCACTGCTATCTTACAGCATCAGAGACCTGGCCTTGGGTGTAACAAATTGTGTCTAAATTAGTTCACCCTCAGTCTTCCCCAAAGGTGTAGGCGTAGACAAATGTCACAGGTAGAGGAGGGCACTCATAATGTTAAAACGGTGGCGCGGGCTCGTTGGACCGAAGGGCCTGTTTCCTGTGCTGTATTTTTCTTTGTTCTTTGACTCTCTGTATAGTATTTGCACGTTCTCCCCCGTGTGTATGTGGGTTTCCTCCATGTGCTCTGGTTTTCTCCCACAGTCCAAAGATGTGCAGATTAGATGGGCTGGACATGGTAAGTGTGTGGGATTACAAGAATAGGGCAGAGGAGAAGGTCTGAGTGGGATGCTCTTTTGGAGACTTGGTGCAGATTCAGTGGGCTGAATGGCCTTTCTCTGCACTGTAGGTGTTCTGTGATTTTGATATGGTGAATAAACTGTTTTAACTTTTTCCGGAGTCATAGAATCATGGACACTAATGGCATAGAAAGAGGCCATTTAATCCAACATGCATGTGGTAGCTCTTGGAAAGAGTAGTCATGCTTATGCACCAACTTTTTGTCTACAACCTTGCAAGTTTCTCATCCTGAAGTAGCTGTTCAACGCTGTTTTAAAATTAGTAGTGGAATCTGATTCCAACATTTCTTTAGGTAGTGGTTTCCAGCCATGAGTAATGTCTCTCTGTGTAAAATTGTATTCTGACCTCCCCACTTGATATTTTGCCAATGATTTTGAACTTGTGACCTTGAATTATTGACCCAGTTGCCAAAAGGGATTATTTCTCCTGCAAAAACCTCTCATCATTTTGAAAACCTCTTACTGTTTTTTGTTCCAAGATCTGGGTGGGATCCTTTCCATTCTTTGCCCATAACTGAAGCCCTGTTTCTCCCATAGCATCCAAATAAACCACCTCAGTATGTTTTTTAAAGCTGCTGAATTGTTACGTTGCAGGAGGAGGCCATTTGGCGCACAAGTCTGCAACAGCTCTCCAAATGAGCATTATGACTTTGCGCTATCTTCCTGCCTTTTCCCCATATCCCTGCACGTTGTTCCTATTTGAATAATTATCCAATGCTGTCCTAAATGCCAGGATTGGACTTGCCTTCACCACACTTCTGGGCAACGTTTTCTAGATCCCAACACTCGCTGCGTGAAAAATTTTTTCCAAACTTTTACACTTCCCTGAGATGTGGTGCCCAGCTTGTCCACAGTGCTGCAGCCATGGCCTATCCAATGAATAATGAATTTCTACCAAGATCGCTGAAATTTATTTATTATTTTTTTACTAGTGTCACAAATAGGCCTGGATGAACACTGCAATGAACTTACTGTGAAAATTCCCCAGTCACCACATGCTAGCACTAGTTCGGGTACACTGAGGGAGAGTTTAGCACGACCAATGCATCCACCCAGTACTTCCTTCGGACCGTGGGAGGAAACTGGAGCACCTGGAGGAAACCCACACAGACATGGGGAGAACATGCAGACTCCGCACAGACACAGCCCTAAGCTTGGAATTGAACCCAGGTCCCCAGCACTGTGAGGCAACAGTGATAACCACTGTGTGACTGCCTATTCATAAATCCCAAAAACCCACGTGCTGTTTTGTACATACTTTACCAACTTGCGCTGCAATAAATGGAATCATTTATAGTACATTGTCTTTCCATCATCACCTCTCCAAAGCACATCACTTCACACTTCTCCATGCTGAACTCCATCTGCCAGGCTTCTGCTCACTTTGCCATCCTGCCTTTTCCACCCTTAAGCCTATAACTATACTCTTCACCATTTACTAAGCTGCTTTTGTCAACTTCCATATCATCAGAAAATTTTGTAATGCTGCTATCCATACCCGAGTCTAGGTTATTTATAGGAATGAGACAGCAACGGATGCACAACTGACCCATGGAAAACACTACTGTAAACCCACCTCCCACTATGAAAAATATCCGGGCAGCACGAGGGCAGGGCAGTGGTTAGCCCCACAGCTCAAGAGACCCCGGTTTGATTCCGGCCTTGGACAACTGTGTGGACTTTGCACATTCTCCCCATGTCTGTGTGGGTTTCCTCTGGATGCTATGGCTTTCTCCCACAGTCCAAAGATGTGCAGGTTAAGTGGATTGGCCACAATAAATTAACCCTTTAGTGTCCCAAGTTGTGTGGTTAAGTGGATTAGCCACGGGAAATGTGTGGGATTCTGCAGATAGGGAAGAGGGCCTGGTTAAGATACTATGAGAGTCGGTGCAGACTCAATGGGCCAAATGGCATTTTCTGCACCGTAGGATTCTACGAACATATATGAGCTCCATGCCTTCCTTCCTGTCAGAGAACTAATTTTATATGTGCTCTCCATTTAATTCCATCAGCTTTTATCTTCTTCTTTAGAGCTACTTTTCTGTCGAAAGTCTGTACATAAGACCATCTGCAACATTTCCTTGATCAATCTGTGTTATCTGATCAAATAATTCAGTCCAGTTTCCCAGACATGATTTGTATGCTGTCTGTCCTCAACAAATCAATACCATTCCAAATGAAAGTTCAGTTCCTCCCTGATAATGTCTCCAATAATTTCCCCATCACCAATCTAGGTTGACTAACCCTTAATTTCCTGATTTTTCCTTCTCCCCCTTTTTGACTAGCGTTTTCTATGGAATCCCTGCACTGCAGAAGGAGGCCGTTCAGCCCATCCACCCTGCACCAACTCTCCGAAAGATCATTTTATCTATCCCCGTTACCCACACATTTACCCAGATAATTTCCCACATTTTGCGACTGTAAGGGACAATTTAAGGTGGTTAATCCACCTAACCAGAGCACTGGGAGGGACCCACTCAAACATTAAGAGAATGCGCAAACTCCACACAGACAGCCACTCAATCCTGGAATCAAACTCAGGTCCCTGGTGCTATGACGCAGCAATGCTAACCATTGTGCCACTCATTAACCTAATGTTAATGTTCTCCCAGTTGTCCAGCGGTAGCCCTATACTACTCTGCACTGATAAATTATGACTATCGAGTCTGCAATTTCTACCATTGCTTCTTGCAACAACTCCAGGATG
Organism: Sphyrna mokarran; assembly: GCA_024679065.1. Classification (NCBI taxonomy): domain Eukaryota; kingdom Metazoa; phylum Chordata; class Chondrichthyes; order Carcharhiniformes; family Carcharhinidae; genus Sphyrna; species Sphyrna mokarran. The sequence continues at coordinate 24,188,252 of JAGIQG010000006.1, forward strand.
CAGTCCACCTAGACAAGCTGATTTTCAGTAATGACATTTTGATTGCATTTTCTCCATCTTTTACTATCTTATCCATAGCTACCCTCTTGTCTTTAAGTGTAAACTTCTTATTATCAACTTCCTTTCGAAGACAGACACAAAGTAATCATTTAATTCTTCAGCCATGTCTTCTGCTTCTACATGAAGAGTTCCAAATAATCAATGAACCAATAAGTTAAAAGGGATTAAATGAAGCTTCTTCATGCGTATGGTATTGCAATCAGCTCATCTTTGTATTCAGGAGATGTGGGCATCGCTGGCTGGGCCAGCATTTGAACTGTGTGGCTTGCTAAATCATTGAAGAGTCAACCACAATGGGGTCATATAGGAGGCCCACAGATTTCCTTGCCTAAAGGGCATTAGATTTTTGCGGCAATCAACAATGGTTTCCTTACATTAAACATTCCACATTTTTTGCTCTGGGTGGGATTTGAACCCAGATCCTCACAGCATTATTAACCTGGGTCTCTGGATGACTAGTCCAGTGAAAAAAATTACTCCACCACCTCCCTTGTTGGTAGAGCAACCTAATTAGTCCCTAATGCTTGGCAATGTTTTCCTCTTCGAGCATTTACCCAGTTTCCTTTTGAAAGTTATGACTGAATCTGCTTCCATCAATCTTTCAGGTAGTGTATTCTAAATCACAACTCTCTATATAAAAAAGAAAATCTCTTCATCTGACCCCTGGTTCTTTTGCCAATTATCTTAAATATCTGGCTACCGACCCTTCTGCCTCCTTTGTTAACCTATCAAGATCCTTCATGATGTTGTGTACCTTTATTAAATCTCCACTTAACCTCTGTAAGAAGAGCGAGCACCATAATGGCACAGGCACAAGTACCTGATGATCTTCTATGTAGCTATGTTTGCGGTGATATGGTGGCACAGTGGTTACACTGCTGCCTCATAGCACCAGGAACCTGGGTTCAATTCCCAGCTTTGGTCACTTTCTGTGTGGAGCTTGCATATTCTCCCTGCATCTGCGTGGATTTCTTCTGGTGCTCTGGTTTCCTCCTACACTCCAAAGATGTGAAGGCTAGGTGTATTGGCCACACTAAATTGCCCCTTAGTGTCAGAGGGACTAGCTGGGGTAAATACATGGAGATAGGGCCTGGGTGGGATTGTGGTTGGTGCAGAGTTGATGGGCTGAATGGCCTCCTTCTGCACTGTAGGGATTCTAGGATCCTGTGATATCTACAGCTCTGTGGAAAGAAAGAAGCAATTAAGTATTTACTTTGCGCAAAAACCCACATTAAAATTAGCAAGTTGTAAGCAACTTGCATCATTATTATTTATTCTACTAAAGTTGCTTAGTGGCAGAAAAAAGACTTGAAGAAAATCAGTATTTCACTTTGATTTTCCATCAAACCAAAACTGTGCTGATGCCCAGTTAGGAGAAACCTATGTCTAACTTTGCTTCATTGGATCTCAGCAGCAAAAGTTGTCCCTCTGAAATTCATGGCTGATTTATATTTCAAACCTATTCACATGCCTTTGATTGACTATTCATTGATACTATTAGCAAACAACAGTTTCATCTTAAAAGTTTCAGTTGACGTGATATTGGGGTAGCACAGTGGTTAGCACTGCTGCATCACAGCACCCAGGATCTGGGTTCATTGCCAACCTCAGGGGACTGTCTATGTGGAGTTTGGAACATTCTGCATTGGATTCCATGGGATGCTCCGATTTCCTCCCACAGTTCAAAGATGAGCAGGTTAGGTGACTTGGCCATGCTATACTATCCCTTCATGTTCCAAGATGTGTCACTTAGGTGGATTAGCCATAGGAAATGCGGAGGGTTGCAAGGGTAAGATGAGAGAGAGGGCATGGGTAAGATACTCTGTAAGAGGGTCAGCGCAAACCCGATGGGCCAAATGGCCTCTTCTGCATTATAGGAATGCAGTGATCTTTTGGAGAAGAAGGTTTCAAATGTCTGCTACCCTTGGTGCAAAGAAGTGTTTCCTGTTTATCTTTCAGCCAGATGAATTTTGAAAGAAAATGTTCATGCCCCGCCAGTCAATTAATAATAGCTTTCTCTTTGTCCAGTTTCTGTTGGCTATGAGTACGAGTCGTGTCTGGATCTCATCCTGTGGGAGAAGAGAACAGCTGTTCTGCAAGGATATGAGTTGGACTCTTCGAACATGGGTGGCTGGTCACTCAACAAACACCATGTTTTAGACGTCCAAAATGGTAAGTCTTTCAGATAGTGATAAATAAACACACACTGATTATTTGTCTTGTCTGCTTGTGTCTGTCACACACTCCTTATTTGGGTTCCTGCCTGTAACACACAGTCAGATCTGCAGCTCCATATCTGTGCCACAAGGTGGGGCTTTATAAGGTCCAGCATCACCCCAAAAGAAATTTGCTATCTCTTGACTGGAGCCCCAGAAGATCAAAGGTTGAGTTGGAATGGATCCAAAAATGCTCAGACGCTGGGAAGCTGGCTGGGAATCCAGCTTTTTGACCCTGACTTCTACTCCTTCAACTTCCAGCATTCCCGATATCATCTAATTTAAAAATCCAAAGATTGTTTCAAAAGGTCTCCTTCCCATTCTGACAAGAATCTGGTTTCCCCGGACATCCAAATCAGTGGACACTACAGAGGAAGCATCTGCAGAAAATCCAGTTGCTGAAGCCTTCTGAACAGCTTTGCAGAGGGTGGCACAGTGGTTAGTACCACTGCCGCACAGCACCCGGGACCCAGGTTCAATGCTGGCCTTGGGTTACTGTCTGGGTGGAGTTTGCACATTCACCCCATTGTCTGCATGCGTTTCCTCCAGATACTCCAGATCCCTCCCACACTCCAAAGATGTCTGGGTTAGGTGGATTGGCCATGCTAAATTTCTCTTTTGGGTCCAAAGATGTGTAGGTTAGATGAATTAGCCATTGTAGACACACTACGGGGATAGGCCAGAGGGGAGGGCTTGGGGTGGGAGAGTCACTGCAGGCTCGATGGTCTCTTTCTGCACTGTAGTATTTCTCTATGGAGTAGATGAAATTCCTTTGGCTATAATCATATAGAAATCACTGAACTAATGAAAACTTGCTGATTTGCTGGGATCCCTTTGACTTGACACAACTAATGACGGAAGATCCACATAAACATACAGATTAGGAGCAGAAGAACGCCACTTAGCCCTGCAAACCTGCTCCTTTATCTGGCAAGGTCAAGAGCTAATCTGATTGTAACCCCAAACTTGCCCTCTTTGCTACTAGTTTTGTTGTAAAAGCCTTTAATAACTTAGTGAATAACATTCAGGGTTTTCAATTTTGTACTGTGTTCACATTACTGCCGGGCAGTTTTACTGCCCTTGAAAAACCAATTTTATGTTTGTGCAATGTCAAATATCACTATTATGATGAAAATCAGCATCTGTTTTACAGTTTGTTTATAATATTTCGGTTTCTGCCTGAATCCCATGTAGATGTCCAAATCAACTATTTCACTCCCTGTAGAATTCAGTTAAAAGAGAGCATAGCCATCTCAATTTGCTGTCTGTGAAAATTCTTCTCATGATACATTGGTGCAGCGGTTAGCAGTGCTGCCTCATTGCACCAGGGACCCAGATTCAATTCCACCCTTGGGTCAGTGTCTGTATGGAGTTTGCACATTCTGCCCGTGTCTGCATGGATTTCCTCCGAATGCTCCGGTTTCCTCTCACAGTCCAAAGGTGTGCAAGTTAGATTGGTCATGCTAAATTGATCCTTGAGTCGGGGGATTGGCAGGGTAAGTGTACGGGGTTGCAGGAATAGGGCCTGGATGGGATTGTGGTCAGTGCAGACGTGATGGGCCGAGTGGCCACTTTCTGCACTGCAGGGATTCTATAATCCCTTGTAATTGACTGATGAAGCTGCTTGTCAACATCATTGTTGCTGGTTATCTGGGGATCCCTTTGACTTGACACAACTAATGACGGAAGATCCACATAAACATACAGATTAGGAGCAGAAGAACGCCACTTAGCCCTGCAAACCTGCTCCTTTATCTGGTAAGGTCAAGAGCTAATCTGATTGTAACCCCAAATCCACATTCCTGCCTATTCCTGCCAACTTTTTACCAGCCTCTTGTCATGTAAGAATCCATCTAACTCAGCCTTAAAAATATTCAAAGCCTCTGCATACACCACGTTTTGAGGGCGAGTTCCAGAGACTCATGATTCTTTGAGAGAAAATTTTCTCCTTATCTCTGTCTTTCAAAGAACAATACAGCATAGAAACAGACTCTTCTGCTCACCAAGCCTGCTCTGATCATGTTGTCCTATCTAGCTCAAACACCTATGTCCCCCTCTTCCTTGCCTGTTCAAATGTCTACCCAAAGTATATGGAAGAGAAGGGAATGGTTTAGTTAGGAGGGGCATTGCTTTTTATTTTGGTCGGCACAACATCGAAGGCCGAAGGGCCTGTTCTGTGCTGTATTGTTCTATGTTCTATGTTCTATAAATAAGTCTTAAATGTCACTAACATTTCTATTAGGACTCCTGCCTACCCCCAATAACTTTTCACTCTCTTGCTTGTTCAGAATCTACCGAGCTGCATTAAAAATATGCACAGACTCTTCTTCCACGATTTTTTGAAAAAGAGAGGTCCAAATCCTTTAAGTACTCGGAGGGAAAGAAATTCTTTGAATCTGTCTTAAATGAATGACCCTTATTTTTAAACAGTGGCCTCCTTGTCCTAGCTTTTCCTACAAGAGGAAATATCCTCTCCAAATTCATGCCTCAACCAGCTCACTTGGCAGGCTCCCACCACCCTCTGTGTAAAAAGACTTCCCCATACAGCTCCACTGAACCATTCCCCCTTATCTTGAACTTGCGCTCCCTTGTGATTATCATTTCTGCCCTGGGAATAAGCTTCCAATTGTTCATCTTATCTGTATCCCTCATAATTTTACATGCTTCTATCAAACTTCTGTCTTAAATGAGCAGTCCCTTAGTTTTTAAACATTGACCTTTAGTAATAGATTCTCTGACAAGAGGAAACATTCTCTCCACATCCACTCAGAATCTGAAGTCCACCCAACAGAAATGGGGCCATCACTTCACCACTTCTGATTGCAAGATATGTGCTCGAATTACCGATTGGTAAATTGGAAGACGTAGTGGGTTTCCTAAAGAATTGCCATAGTCTTGTTGGTGAATGTGAACTTCCCAGAGGAATGGTGTAAACAGGCATTTAAGGCACTGAAATTGAGAAAGGAAAGCAGAGCAACTCAAAGGGTCTAAATTCAGGAGCCAAATCAATAACCGCATGTATTTTTAGATTTATTTTCTCAGAAGCAAGATGATTAGATTTCTCCAGGACTCAGTAATATTGCATTGTAAATACTGGAAAATAAATATTCAAACCTCATGATATCCTACAGAAGACAAACCTTCATTTTAACATTTACAGATTTTAGCTTATTTGGTTCATTTACAACTTCATCTAATAGTTAATAAATTGCTATCTGCGTTTAATAATATCAGATTAATGCATTTATTGGCTGATTAAAAGAAGCATTCCTTGAAATAATGAATTGAATGGAATAATCATTAATGCAAACATACATAGGAGGAGGAATAGGCCACTCAGCCCATTGAGTCTGTTCCACTATTGAATAAGATCATGGTTGATCTAATTGGAGCTTCAACCCTAACTCCTGCCTCTCCCCAATAACCTTTCACCCTTTTTTTTGTTAAGAATCCACCGAGCTCTGCATTAAGAATACACAAAGACTCTTCTTCCATTAGAAGAGGGTTCCAAATCCTCTCAGTAGTCGAAGAGAAAGAAATTCTTTTAACTTCTGTCTTAAATGAATGACCCCTTATTTTTAAACAGTGACCCCCTTGTCCTAGATTTTCCTATAAGAGGAAATATCCTCTCCAAATTATCTTATCAAATCCTCTCAGAATCCTATAAGTTTCAATCAGGTTGCCTCTAGGATGGCACAGTGGAAAGCACTGCTGCCTCACAGTGCCAGAGATTCAAGTTCGATTCTCAGCTTGGGTCACTCTCTGTTCAGAATTTGTATGTTCTCCCCGTGACTGCTTAGGTTCCCTCTGGGTGCTCCAGTTTCCTCCCGCAGTCTGAAAGAAGTGATGGTGAGGTATAAGTGAAGCATAACCTCCCTACTTTTGATTCCAAATCCCTTTGCAATAAATTATAACATTCTACTAACTTTCCTGATTACTTGGTGCATGTGTACTAACTTTTCTAATTCATGCATTAGGACGACACGGTAGCACAGTGTTAGCACTGCTGCTTCACAGCTCCAGGGACCCGGGTTTAATTCCTGACTCAGGCAACTGCCTGTGTGGAATTTGCATGTTCTCCTTGTGTCTGCGTGGCTTTCCTCTGGGTGCTCCGGTTTCCTCCCACAGTCCAAAGATGTGCGGGTTAGGATGATTGGCCATGCTAAAAAAAAATTGCCCCTTAGTGTCCTGAGATGCTTAGGCTAGAGGAATTAGCGAATAAAATATGTCGGGATCTGGGGATAGGGCCTGGGTGGAATTGTGGCCAAAGGGCCTCTTTCTGTCCTGGAGGGTTCTATGGTTCTATTAACTTCATGGTTTTATGGTAGGACATGCAGATCTAGAATTTCTCACTTTTAGATAATATGTTTTTTTTATTCTTCCTGCAAAAATGGACACTTTCACGTTTTCCCACTTCATATTCCATTTGCCAGACCTTTGCCCACTCACTTTATCTATATCCCTTTATAACCTCCTCATGTATTCTTCATAATGTACTTTCCTTTACATCTTTGCGATTGGCAAATTTAGTGACCATATCTTTAGTCCTTTCATCCAAATTATTGATATAAATTATAAAAGGTTGAGGCCCATCACTGATTTCTGTGGCATACTACTTGCTACATTCTGCCAACCAGAAAAAAGACCTATTTATGCCTACCCTCTGTTTTCCGTTAGCTAGCAAACTTCTATCACAGCCAATATGTTACTACTCAAGCTATGAGCTTTTATTTTCCATTATAACCTTTGACGTGGCACCTTAGCAAGTGTCTTCTGGAAATCGAAGTATAGCCAGTGGTTCTTCTTTATCCACAGTACACGTTAAACCTTCAGACAGCTCCAAGAAATTGATTAAACATGAATATCCCCTCACAAAGCCATGTTGACGCTGCCTGATTACCTTGAATTTATCTAAATTCCATGTTATTGTCTTTAATAAAAACTTATAACATTTTGCCTCAGACAGATTTACTCACTACATTCAAAAAAAAACCTTATACTTTGAATGCATTTTGTCGCTTCTTCAGTTCCTCGTGATAGATATAAATATTGGATGCAATTCTCTGGCCCCCATGCAGAGGTGCAAATAATGTCAAATTTCATGAGGGTGGCAATGACATGATTTGTGACAGAGGGAACCCCCTTTAGGAATCACCCTTCCCCCAGCTAAAGATGTATACTGCTTCACGCCAAGCAAGGGTATGAACCAGATTTTCCAGGTTTTAGTCAGATTCACCTGGTATTCCGGTATTCATCAACTTGTTGGTGCAATGGGAAGGGGACCAGAATGACCACTGGTCTCCACAGATGAATGGTTGGTGGTGGAGGGTGCTTGCAGGCCATTGGAGCCTCTGAGTCATCAGGAACATAGCATGGAAGAATAAAGGAGAAAAAAATTGTCTCTGCGTAACCGGCTTTCAAATCAGAGTCTCTTTCAAGCTGAATGCCAACTGTTGACTCTTTTGGAGAAAAATGTGAGAATACTGTAGGACTCTTCCACAAACAGCAAATATACCTATTGATTAGAGTTTTAATTTTGTTACTTTAATCGAGGGAGCAATATTTGCCACAACACCAGGAGGACACTCAAATTAGTTAACATTTTATCTGTTACTTCCGTGCTTGCGATGTTGCCAGAAGTGCCACAGGTGATTGTGATGTTCGTCTTGAACAACCGCAGTATATTTTGGTGATGTCATTCCCATATTTTCATTAAGTAACAAATTCCAGGATTTTATATGGCCACAATAATTGAATAGCTGCAGATGTCCAAGTCAGAATGGAGAGAAATTTGGGGATAACGATGTCCCAGGAACTGTTCCAGATAATCCGTGACAGTTCTTGTATTTTTTTTAATAGCTATTAGAATAGAATCATAGAATCCCTCTTGTGCAGAAGGAGCCATTTGGTCCATCAAATCTGCATCAATTGTCTCTGACAGAGAGCCTTATCCAGGCCTTTTCCCCCACCCTATTCTGTCACCCCTCACATGTACCCTGCTAATCCATATAACCAACACATCTGGGATACTGAGAGCCAATTTCACATGGCCAATCTACCTAATCTGCGGATCTTTGGACTTGGGAGGAAACTGGAGCATCCGGAGGAAACCCATGCAGACACATGGAGAATATGCAGATAGATACCCAAGGCTGGAATTGAACCCTGGACTCTGGTGCTGTGAGGTAGCAGTGCTAACCACTGTGTCACCATGCTGCCTGAGCTGTTATTTTTACATAGTTTTACTGGAAGCATCCCCTTTCAATCCATGCCTGATCCTCCTGGGTGGCATTGTTGAAACCTTTGAAGAGGGATGTTGGTGAAGTTTCTTTAAATATAAGGGAAGAAAGAACTTTCATTTAAGTGGTGCCTTATCATAGTATCCTACTGGCCATCATACAGAAGGGGGCCATTTGGCCCATCAAATCTGCATGAACCACAATCTCACCCAGGCCTTATTTCCATAACCTTTTGCATTTATCCTATCTGGTCCCCCTGACAATAAGGAGCAATTTAGCACGGCCATTCCACCTAACCCACACATCTTTGGACTGTGGGAGGAAACCAGAGCACCCTGAGGAAACCCACGCAGACACAGGGAAAACATGCAAACTCAACATTGACAGTGAGCTAAGCCGGGAATCGAACCCAGGTTCCTTGGCGCTGTGAGGCAGCAGTGCTAACCACTATGCCACCGTGCCACCCCACATCCTCAGAATTTACCAAAGTGCTTCACAGTCAATAGTTAACCTTGTTGAAGCATATTTACTGTTGTTATGTAAAGAATTCCAACATCCAATTAATTCAAAATCAGTGAGTGAGGAGAATGACTACATAATTTCTTTTTCATGGTTTTAGGGTTGTAGTGTAAAGTGATGTAAAATTAAACAATCTATTCATTCTCAGATTGCAAGAACAAAACCAGTGATCCCAGCTGTAAAATTAGCATCGTTCAATTGAAACTAGAGGTCAGAAGAAATTTCTCATTCCCCTACAGGTTGTTTGATATGTGGGACAAATTCCCAGTGAAATCATTTGAAGCTGAGACAATTAAGTTGAAAAAGCAACTGGATCAAATTATCAGGATGGAGATAGGCCTGATAACTATAGGGACCGATATAGATTAAAGTGGTCAAATACAGCACATGACACAATGGCAGCTGTGAAGCCCAGAGAAAGGGAGATATTCTCTGAAGGACAGCAGGCCAAGGTTGAATCATAGAATCATAGAAACCTTATAGTGCAGAAGGAGGCCATTCAGCCCATCGAGTCTCCATTAATAACAATCCTACCTAGATTTTATCCCCGTAATCCTACATATTTACCCCACTAATCGCTCTAATCTCTAAAAACATGGGACCTTTTTCATTCAGAGGAGGATGAGGGATGACCTTAAAGAGATTAATTAAATCATGAGTAGCATAGATAAAGTGAATAGTGAAAGTCTTTTCCCCAAGATAATGGAATCCAAAACTAGAAGGCTTGTGTTTAAGGTGAGAAGGGAAAGATTTAAAAAGGACCTGAGGGGCAACTTTTTCACACAGAGAGTGGTGCATGTATGGAATGAGCTGCCAGTGAAGGTGGTAGAGATGGTTATAATTTTCAAGTTTGGATAAGTACATGGACAGGAAAGGTTCAGAGCGATATGGGTCCAATGCAGGCAAATAAGACTAGTTTAGTTTCGGAAACCTGGTCAGCATGGACAAGTTGGGCCAAAAGGTCTGTTTCCATGCTGTATATCTCTATGACTCTATAAGTGAACAATCCATAGTTTTACTCAATACATCCTATCTTGTTGAGTAGGATTTTCTGATCGTAACCAGAGCACCTCTTACAATACATTTCCTCCAACAGTGCTGGGCTTGAGTTAATTTAAAGGAAATATCTCACTGAAAATTAATCTCCAACTCATTTTTAGTTGAATGGACAAAAATTATGAAAGGTGACATCCCCTGCAATAAGGTAGTTTCCATTCGGTGCTCTCCCAGAACGTGTAAAGCACCTGAACCTGGGCAACACAGCACAGATCTCAAGGTGGGCACTTGGAGCTACGCACTGCGAAACGTGAAGATGTACGGAGTGGGAAAACCAACCTCTCAAGTCTCCAAGAGCAGAGAGGAGAAAGTAGGAGAGCAAACAAAGGAAAATCACATGTTCATATTTCTTACCACAATATTTTCCCCTAAATGTGTACTTTATGGCCGAATTTTACCGGCACACCGCCCCGATTCTGGGATGGGTAGGTTCAGAGAACGGCATTCTCTGTTGGTCTTGGACAGAATCCCGGGCGGGCGTGCTGGTAAAATTCCACCCTATTTGTAAAGTTTATGGAAATATTTAACATAATCATTCAAAGTTGACTTTAGACAAAGTGCAAAGCAGATCAGTTCTTTTCAGTACAATATGTGGCACTCCGGTGTACCTCACTACATTTAAATTTACACCATATACTTATATGATACATTTTATGCCAAAAAATGCAGCTCAAGGAGTTTTTTCCAGTTTCTTATCTCTCAGTGTACTCTGGCAGGAGGATTTCAGACACAGATCTTACCCTTTTTGTCTTTAGCAGTAGCTGACCCAAGTTTTAGTGCTTCTCATCCAGTCATACAGAATGATAAAGATCTTACAGTCCATCACATCTGCACCAACAATATCTACCACAAAAGGTGCGCTAGTCCCATTTTCCTGCACATCCCATATCCTTGAATGTTATGATAGTAAAGATTAAAATTTAGTTATTAGGGTGATAAATAGGCTTACATTAACACTGCAATGAAGTTACTGTGAAAATCCCCTGGTCGCCACATTCTGGCACCTGTTCAGGTATACTGAGAGAGAACTTAGCATGGCCAATCCACTGAACCCGCTCATCTTTCGGACTATGGGAGGAAACCGGAGCACCCGGAGGAAACCCATGCAGACAGAATGTGCAAACTCCACACAGACAGTGACCAAGCCGGGAATTGAACCCGGGTCCCTGGAGTGTGCCGCCATTGTGCATCTCTTCTGAAACGGTGAAGGCAAGTTTGATTTGATTTTATTTAATGTTGTCGCATGTATTAGTATACAGTGAAAAGCATTGTTTCTTGCAAATTATACAGAAAAACCATATCATACACAGAGAAAGAAAGGAGAGAGTGCAGAATGTCATGTTACAGTCATAGTTAGAGTGTAGAGAAAAATCAACTTAATGTGAGGCAGTTCCATTTAAAAGTCTGATGGCAGCAGGAAGAAGCTGTTCTTCAATCAGTTGGTATGTGATTTCAGACTTCTGTATCCTTTTCCTTGATTTGATTTATTATTGCCACATGTATTTGTAGATACTGAAAAGTATTGTTTCTTGCATATTATACAGACAAAGCACAGAGTACATAGAGAAGGGAAGGAGAGAGTGAAGAATATAGTGTTACAGTCATAGCTCGGGTGTAGAGAAAGATTAACTTAATGCAACCTTTCCTGGTGGAAGAGAGAAAAAAATTACAGCACAGGAATAGGTCCTTCGGCCCTCCAAGCCTGCACTGACCATGCTGCCTGACTCAACTAAAACTCTCGACCCTTTCGGGGGCCATATCCCTCTACTCTCATCCTATTTATGTATTTGTCAAGACGCCTCTTAGAAATCATTACCATATCTGTTTCCACTATCTCCCTCAGCAACGGGTTCCAGGCAAACATTATTCTCTGCGTAAAAAAATTCTCTGCCCGGTACATCTCCTTGAAACCTTGCCCCTGCACCTTAATCCTATGCCCCCTAGTAATTGATTCTTCCATACTGGGAAAAAGCTTCTGACCATCCACACTGTCCATGACTCTCATAATCTTGTAGACTTCTATCAGGTCTCCCTTAACCTCCATCGCTCCAGTGAAACAAAAGAGAAGGTGGCAGAGAGTATGTCCGGGGTGGTTGGGGTCCTCAATTATGCTGGCTGCTTTTCTGAGGCAGCTGGAAGTGGGGATGGGGTCTACTTCAAAACTGGTCAGTGGGATAGCTGAATCAAATGTGGCCTGAGTTGAACGAAAAAAACATCCATTTCTCTCCATTTGACTGCGGATTAAATCTATGGTCAGTCCATTTGTTGTACAAGGCTACCAATTTCCCTAATTGAAGCTTTTACTTTGCCACATCAGAGATAGTTTAGTTGGAACAAAGGGCTAATTGAATCGTGATCTGAAGAACATGCGGGCTGGAGCAATTAAAAAAAAATTAGCACAAGTCAGTTCTCAAAAAAAGAAGCATTGTGCCGGTGAATCGATCCTTTGAATTATTCTGGGATGTGCGGTGACAGGCAATAACTTTTCTGAAGTGAATTGAGTCTAATTGAATAAACACAGTGATTAGTCGTTACGACAAGCTGCATAGTCTGGAGAGATTCATTCCCGAGCAGAATCCAGACACTGGCAGGTGATTGCGCGGACACCCAGAAAAATGGTGATCAATAATCTAATGGAGCTAAAATATTGTTCACCGCTCTCTTTGTATTTTATGGAGGGAAATTGTAAAGTAGTAATCTCTCATCATAATGACAATGTATCAGATGTAATAACAAAGCATGCTGACATGGAAGGATTCTTTGATGAACATTACAGCACTTAGCTATTTGGGGAAAGTAATTGTCACAGTTGGGTGTTGTAAATGCACACTAAAGCTGTTATAGCTTGTTTTAAAGCTGTTCTGTGGGATAGATTAATCTATGAAGCCCGATGTGAGTGAAGCATGAACATTTCCCATACACTTGAATTATGGCTCTGTAAAACAGTCAAAGGCTCTGTGTAATTTTCCCATTGATGGCCTATTTATGGATTTTACTGCCTCGATTTTCTCCCCTCTCCACTGAAGTCGCTGACCCACGGCCCCACACGTAAAAGCAGCTGTTTAGGTTTTTTGACCAGCATGGAAAAGGGATCCCAAAACTAGCTTTTTGGCAGGCGTCTAGCCAAGGTTGGCAGAAATCCTGCAGGAATTGATTCTTCACCTGTCACGTTGATTTAATTAAACAAAGAGTTGCGGTTATTTTTTCAAATATTGTGAACCAGTGGACTACCCCTGGCATTTACTCCCAGTAAATCTAATGATGTACGTGGTGTGTTTTTATCCATATTATCTACAATATGTTATCCTGCTGCCACGCCACCGTGTCTAAATTGCAGTTAGATATCATGAAGGCGAAGTAAATTGAAGTTGTATTTGTAGATTGGAAGGTTTTTGTTGACTTTGGATTCCTGACCAATGATAAGGGAGGGCTTGTGGTAAACCAGGCAGCATCCCTGCCTCTGAACCAGAAGCTCCAGCTGGCTCTCCTTGATGTGATGCATCCATAACACAGTCATACAGGTTGATTATCGACTTGCAAAATCCTTCCACTACACTTAGGACAGGTGGTTAGAACAGGAGAAATGCCTAGTCAGCTATACTTTGTTCAGAGTGATCACACTCAAGCTATCGTCTCTATAGATGACAGGTTAGTGGCCTGTTCCAGGAAAAACTAGTCATGAAGAAAGGCCTAAGCAATTTGCAGCACAAGAAAGCCTCTTAAGTCTATGTTTGATGGTAAGAATGCAAAATATCAGAGCAGGATAGACACCAGGTGAGTTCTTTTTATTACTCTACAACAATCATGCCCCACTTGTCCAGAGCATAATATCTCGTATGTGACTTCCCTGTTCTACACAAAAGACCTATTTCACATAATATGGATTCTCTCAATATATGAAAGTTGCACAGGAAAATTATTGCTTCAGAGCTACAACGCATCTTTTTTAAAATTCATTCATGAAGCAAAGGATGGCTGGCCAACATTTATTGTCCATCCCTAGTTGCCTGAGAGCAGTTGAGAGTCAACCACATCTATGGCTCTGGAGTCACATGTAGACCAGACTAGGTAAGGATGGCAGATTTCCTTCGTTAAAGGACATTAGTGAACCAGGTGGGTTTTTTGACAATGGACTATGGTTTCATGGTCATCAGCAGATTCTTAATTCCAGATTTTTTTTATTGATGTCGATTTCTACCATCTGCCGTGGTGGGATTCGAACCTGAGTCTCCACAACATTAACATCAACTTCCCGCTGCCTCAGAAAAGAAGCCAGCATAATCAAAGACTCCATACACCCCAGACATTGTCTCTTCCACCTTCTTCTGTGGGAAAAAAGATACAAAAGTCTGAAATCACATACCAATCGACTCAAAAACAGCTTCTTCCCTGCTGCCATCAGATTTTTGAATGGACCTACCTTGCATTAAGTTAATCTTTTTCTACACTTTAGCTGTGATGTAACACTACATTGTGCACTTCCTCCTTTCCTTCTTTATGTACATATGCTATTTCTGTATAATGCACAAGAAGCAATACTTTTCACTATTTACTAATACATGTGACAATAATAAATCAAATCAAATCAAACCTGAGTTTTGGATTGATAGTCTAGTGATAATATCACTAGGCCATTGCTTTAAGCTGCAGAAGAGCAGAGATTCTAGTATATTACAATCCTCCTTTCCTTGTTTTATACACTTATTCACCTCGGTACAAACCATGCTAAATTTAAACTAGACTGGCCACACAGCAGAGCTCCATGTGCAGTCCTTGTTCTGTTTAGGGAATAAAAAAAAACAGCGCTAATATCAAGCTGGCTAGAGATGCAAACATCATGTTCGCTATGAATTATTTAACAGTGTGAGAAGAGTGTTTCTGACTTTGAAGTTCTCCTTTGAAGATGAAAACAAGGTGCAACCTTCAGATTTCCTGTCCCACCGCCCACAACAGTTCGCACACTTCTTCCCACATTTGCCCATTAATGTAATCAGCTGCAACTCTGCGTGTTAGCACTCGCCTTGCCTGTAAATGTTCCCTCCCATTAACCTCTCCTCCCCAAGCCCATGGAAGAAAAAGACAGATGCTCAGCTGGTTCCCACAAGGGAAACTAATAGATGTGAATGTACTGAACTGCGAAGCTTCCCCGGCTTTTGTTTCAACACTTTAGGAGTTGTATGAGGTCAGGGATGTAGCTTCCTACATGACTACTTTCTGAATGGCACTCCAACTTACCTTCTCCTGCTTCAAGCACTCATTGAATCCCTACAGTGCAAAATGAGGCCATTTGGCCTATCAGGTCTGTGCCAACCACAAT
The DNA here is from genome assembly GCA_024679065.1 of Sphyrna mokarran. Taxonomy (NCBI): domain Eukaryota; kingdom Metazoa; phylum Chordata; class Chondrichthyes; order Carcharhiniformes; family Carcharhinidae; genus Sphyrna; species Sphyrna mokarran. Next base: position 24,203,659 of record JAGIQG010000006.1, read on the forward strand.
CCCACCCAAGGCCCGTCCCTGCAATCCCACATATTTTACCCAGCTAGTCTCTCTGACATTAAGAGTCAATTCAGCATGGCCAAGCAATCTAACCGTTTGGACTTCTACATATCAATAAATACAGATATACATCTAAAAGCTCCAACTATAGACAGGGTAGAAAGAAATCATCCATTACTCCTGATTCCAATTGCCATCCAATAATCTTTGCTTGCAACTCAATGGGAGCATGATTAGGCTCAGCCGTGATGGCCATGTCAACTCTCACATCCTCAACCTTTGCCTTAAGATTCAGCAGCAGAATCACAGGCCGGAATTTTACTGGCACATTCTGGGGGTGGGCGAGGTCCAAAGAGCAACATTCTCCGTTGGCTTGGAGCAGGATTGTACGAAACCTGGACGTGCCAGTAAAATTTCACGCACAGAATCCCCATAGTACTTAAGGAGGCCATGTTGCCCATTGAGCCTATTTTGGCGACAGTCAAGCACTATCCCTGTAACCCCATGTATCTAACCTGCTAATCCCCCTGACACTAACGGGCAATTTAGCATGGCCAATCCACCTAATCAGCACATCTTTGGAATGCAGGAAGACACCGGAGCACCTGGAGGAAACCCACGCAGACAAGGTGGGGACATGCACACTCCACACTGACAGTGACCCAAGGCCGAAATTGAACCCTGGTCCCTGGCACTGTGAGGCAGCAGTCCAAATCTCTGTGCCACTATACAGAAGTGTCAACAAAGAGGACTCCCAGTGTCCAAGTAGCTGTAATCTAATCTATCATGTCCTTGGTGTAGAACAATGAAAAATTGGGATGATGAAGATACTTTTTTAAAAAACCTGTTTGTGCTTGTAGAACTCAAGAACAGCTTCTTCCCTGCTGCCATCAGACTTTTGAATGGACCTATCTTGCACTAAGTTGATATGACTCCACATTCTAGCTATGATTGTAACAGTACATTCTGCATTCTCTCATTTCTTTCTCTATGAATAGTACACTTTGTCTGTATAGCATGCAAGAAACAATACTTTTCACTGTATGTTAATACTTGTGACAACGATGAATCAAAGCCAATCAGATCCTTTCCTTACCATCACGCTTACTTTGCTGGAATCCATTCTGTGAGACTGGACTAAGAGACCAACGACCAAATTGAGACAAAATTTTTTAAAGAAAGAATAAGTAAATATGTCAAGGCAAAGAAGACATGATGGGTTTGGGGAGAGATGGGAGAGCTGTTTATAACTAGCTCTTCAACCACTATACAAGGATAACCAAATAAATGTTTATAATTAGCAGTTATCGGCTAAAAAATTGCTTTCATCTAACCTCTTTCCCCTGAGTATCAAGTCAAACTTCATACAGAATGCTTGATAGACATGGCTAAGATCTAATCGTTGTGTTTATACTTCAGCTGATCAAGCAACAGGTGACTGTCAAATGATTCTAACCTTTAGAGATTGATGCAAGCTTGACATTCAACAGTGATTTAATCTGTATTCTCTTTCCAGGAGTGCTGGAGGTACAACCTGTCTTAATCAATTGTTTTGACTGGTGTGGCCTAATGTGAAATTTAAATTGGGCTTTATGATTTATGATGATGATTTTGCAATCAAGGAAAATGCCTCATTGTTTGTGACAGTGATAAAGTTTAGTCTTACCACCTTCCTATTAGGGATCCTGTACAAAGGAAATGGGGAAAACCAGTTCATCTCTCAGCAGCCAGCTGTGATCAACAGCATCATGGGCAATGGGCGAAGGCGCAGTATCTCGTGCCCAAGCTGCAATGGCCAGTCGGACGGCAACAAACTCCTGGCGCCCGTGGCTCTGGCCTGCGGAATCGATGGCAGCTTGTACGTCGGTGATTTCAACTATATCCGCCGCATCCTCCCTTCAGGAAATGTGACCAGCATTCTCGAGCTGAGGTAAGTCTAGGACAACACAAACCTGCCCTGTGTGGTGCGCCTTCCACACAATCAGAAATGCTCTCCTTTCCAACTCTCGTTCTTCCCTATTCTCCCATCAAGACAGAGAATCTGTGTGGCCGCGCTAAGTAAAATCGTCAAATTTTCAGCCAAAACAAGATCCATCATCCCACCCCACCCACTTAAGGGCAGGCAGTGGTGTAGTGGTATTATCATTGGATTCGTAATCCAGAGACCCAGTGTAATGATCTGGGGACTCGGGTTCAAATCCCACCATGGGAGATGATGAAATCTGAATTTAATAAGAATCTGGAATTAAAAATCCAACAATGACCACATTGTTGATTGCCCATCTGGTTCACTAATATCCATTAGGGAAGGAAATCTACTGTCCTTACCCAATCTGGCCTATATGTGACTCTATACCTACAGCAATAGGGTTAACTCTTAACTGCCCTGAGGGATGGGCAATAAATGCTGGCTTAACCAGTGATGCCCACATCCCGCGAACGAGTAAAATTAAAACATCTACCCTAGTGCAAGATTAACATTAATGTAGACACAGACCTCGGTAGAACTCGTGTGTTGATTTTATTTGAATAGACACAAAAAACAGAATAGTCAAACATTCCACTCTCTTAAAGGTTAACATTTGACATTCTATGAGAGGAGAAAACACAAGAGAAAGTCTAACTACTCCTTCATCAGCCAAGATGGCAGTAACAAAGCTATTATTGCAGCATTGGATCCGGGTAGACTTTAGTTGCTTTTGAGTGGTGCCTGTCTCGATTAATTTGACAGAAATATTTGAATGCAGCAGTTCAGTGCTGCAGAGTGGAAGAGAGCTGACTTAAAGCATAAGGTCTTTGCCAAATGCTTTAATTAGCTTCAAGTCCCCCTTTCTAGCAAGGAACCTGCGCCATCTCAAAGCACAACTCATTAGAATACAATTGGGCATGCAGTTTCTTTAAAGAACTGGTGACACTTCCAAAGCTCAACAGTTGCAAATGTATAACTGAAACAGTGAAATTAATTTGTACAATTTGAATAATCCATGCGCAAATTATTGTGTGGCTTTGTTCAACTGCCCATTAAATCGCATTGGTATTTGTATTCACAGAATGTCAGGTGGTGTGAAAGTTCATTGGCTCAATGGGAATTTTTTTCTGCTGTTCAGACAGCAATCTAGATTGCCGTTTGCTTGCATGTGGGTCACCGCTGGCAACAATTAACACAGCGCTTTGCTATGAAGGGGTTACGCCTTCAAAATTTTTATCTGCCTTGTTATGAAGGATAAAATGAACAAGTGTCCGGCCAGTGCGCTGGCAAACACGTCAAAGTCAATCTGTGTTGTAGATTGCTATTAGTGTGCACTTGTAGCGAAGCAAGACTGATTTGCCTGGAAACTGTGTTCACATGATATTAAGATGATGTGACAGCTTCTCCTCTAATACAGCGTGAACAGTTTGAACCATTTTGACACACTGATATAGATGCACTGTATTCAAACTGGACTCATTTGTTTGTGTTCTAATTCACACTTCTCTTCTTTTTTCCTTTCTTGCTACGTACTAAGAAATAAAGATTTTAGACATAGGTAAGTTGCAAGAACTCTTGTGTCCTTGACTATGTTTGCAGCATCTTCTGTGTTATAATTAACTTTCTCCTCCCTTGTAATCTGTCCTTTCATTATCGTGTCTGAGTCCCAACTTTACCAGCCAGGGCTGGTGGATCTATCTTTGCTTTCTATGATCTATTGGGGGTTTGGCAGGATGGGCAGAGAGTATATCATGGAGGAGCAATCAGCCTAAATCAACATCTTTGCTGTTAAAATCGTAAAAACACAGAAACAAAACCTGATTGCTTTCCTTAAATAGTCAAGAATTAAACTTGAGCTTATCTTATTACATTCGCTTATAGAATTGTGTAGCATGGAAGAGGGACATTTATCCCACTTAGATCTCTGACAGAGTTATCCAATTAATCATGCATTTATTTGGTGTTGCTCTATAGTAAAGATGTGTAGGTTAAATTGATTGGTCATGCTAAATTGACCCTTAGCGTCCAAAGTTGTGTAAGTTAGGGGAGGATTAGTGAGATATATGTTTGCTGTTACTGGATAGGGCCCAGGAAAGATGCTCTATTGACAAGTCGGGGCAGACTCGATGGGCCAAATGGCCTCCTTCTGCACTGTAGGCATTCTATGATTCAATGGACCCTCGACAGAAACAGATTCTTGGTTTGGGATTTTACAGTCCCACCAGTGGCAGGCATTGCTCGGAATGAAGAGCTTGTCATATGAAGCATGGTTGAGGACGCTGGGTCTGTACTTGTTGGAGTTTAGAAAGATTAGGGGAATCTTATTGAAACTTACAGGATACTGTCAGGCCTAGACATAGTGAACATGGAGAGGCTGTTTCCACTCGTAAGAAAAATTAGAACCAGAGGGCACAACCTCAGGCTAAAGGGATGATCCTTTGAAACCTTTAAATGAGGAGAAATTTCTTCAGCCAGAGAGTGGTGAATTGGGGGATTTCCTTGCCACAAAAGGCTGTGGAAGCTAGGTCTTTAAGACAGAGATAGATAGGTTCTTGATTAATAAGGGGGTCAAGGGATATGGAGAAAAGACAGAAGAATGGGGATGAGAAAAATATTAGCCGTGATTGATTGGCAGAGCAGACTTGATGGGCCGGGTGATCTAATTCTGCTCCTATGTCTTATGATTTTATGGGACAGGAAAACTTGGAGAGCGGACTTTCCCATCCTGATCCTGTGGCAATTCCCACAGTCGGGGAGACTGGTAAATTCCGCCCTATCACAATACAGCACAGGAACAGACCCTTAGACCCACCAAACCTGTGCCAACACGTGACAGTTTGCAAAATAAAGACCTTCTGCCTCTATGCTGTTCATGGGGTGGCACAGTAGCACAGTTGTTAGCACTGCTGCCTCACAATGCGGGGGACCTAGGTTCAATGCCCAGTTGGGTCACCGTCTGTGTGGAGTTTGCACTTCTTCCCCGTGTTTGTGTGAGTTTCATCTGGGTGCTTGGGTTTTCTGCGACAGCCCAGATTTACTGGTTAGGAGCATTGGCCATGCTAAATTCTCCCTCAGTGGATCCAAACAAGCATCTCAGAGTGGCAACTAGGGGATTTTCACAGTGGCTTCATTACAGTGTGAATTTAAGCCTACTTGTGACTGATACATAAACTTTTCACTTTATATTCTTCCCTGCCTATTCATATATTTGTGAAGATGTCTCTTAAATGTTGCTATTGTATCTGCTTCTACCACCACCTGTGGCAGCGCATTCCAGGCACTTAATACCCTCTGAGTAAAAAAAAGACTTGCCTCACACATCCTTATAAACTTTCCCCCTTTTACCTTAAACCTGTGTCTACCTTGGGAAAAAGATTCTGACTGTCATTCTACCCGTGTCTCTCATAATTTTATAAACTTCTATCAAGTCGCCCCACAGCCTCTGACATTCAAGTGTAAACAAAACCAAGTTTGTCCAATCTCTCCTCATAGCTAATACCCTCCAAACCAGGCAACCTCTTGTGAAAACTTTTCTGTACTCTTTCCCAAGCCTTTAGGCAGTGTGGCGATCAAAATTGTACACAAATTTGGTTTAGTTTACACAAGAAGTGAGAACAGCCAATCATTTTCAGTCCTATTTAAGATTAATATTTCAAATTCTGTGGGGGCAAAACATTTGAAAGGTTCTGGAGGGCAAAGGCATGAGAAAGGCTATCCACTATGGACCAACCAACCCTGTGAGAAATTCAATATTTCCCTTTCAAGTGTATATCCAATTTCTTTTTGAAATTAAATTATGAACCTGCTCCTTCTGTCCTTCCAGGCATTGCATTGCTGATCACAACTTGTTAAGCTTTTAAACAAAACCTCCTTATCTTTTCTCTGATTCTTTTACCAATCATATGTCTGTGTCCATTGGTTATTGACCATCCAGCCACTAGAGACAGTTTTTCCGTTAATCTCTTTGATAATGCCCTTTTATGATTTCATGCACCCTGTATTAGTTGTCGCCTTTAACCTCCTCTGTGCTGAGGAGAATTTCAGTCTCCAGTCCTTTGTGTGAAGCTAGAATTTCAAGTTCTTCCAGCTTTCTGAATGTTTCTGCATCAGAAACTGCTTGTTTTATTATGCCCTGTTTTTTTTTATTTTATCATTTACTGCTTTGGCTCTCTTTGGTCTCTCTTTCGTGATGGTTGAGCTGTTACCTTCCCTTACTTCCCTCAGCTTTCAGAAGCACCTTCCTATTAGAGTCCAGCCAGTTGCTGAATGGCTATTGCTGCATTAAAGAAAAACGTAATCAAATTTGGACCAACTAGAACCCATTAAATCCTTTCTGTCACCAAAAGTATCAGGAGACTTGAAGCTTAATTCCTCATTGTTGGAGATGTTGTGCAGTTGCATCAGTTCAATTCTTCCAATTCTGTTTTATTTCCCCCTGTGTGTTCACAGTAATAGATATGACTGAGGCGCTACGTATGGATCCCCAACATTTTATTTCATGCATTCATTGTCCGTCACTTTTTAAATGCCAGCTTGGTTTGGTAGTCCCACTCCGTCCTCCGAATCCCTGCTACAGACTTGAACATATAACCTAGGCTCACACTCCAATGCAGTGCTGAGAGGAAGCTGGATTGTCAGAAATGCTACGTTATAATTTTAATGTGAACCGAGGAATTTTCAGAGGGGAAGGGGAGTTTAAAAAAAATTCCACAGCCTTTCTATTTCAGAATATTTTCTCATTGCCCAGGCCAATGTTCCTCCCTCAGGCAATGCCAATTAAACAGATTAAGTGACCAGCCTCCTCATTGCTGGTGGGCCCTTACCGTGTAATGTTGACTGTCACATGTTCCCACATAGCAACAGAGGCCACAGTTCAAAAATACCAATTTGGTTGTGTGAAGCGCTTTTGGAAGCCCTTGCCACATGAAAGATGCATTACCAACTGCTCATGATTTTGGGGTTATTCTTTCCTGCATGGGGTTGGCTTTTCTTGGCATTGTTGAGATGTTAAGTGTGTTGGCTAACAATACTAGTTTTGGCTGGCACTGGTATACTTTGGGCATAGAAGGGACTGCTTTGTGCTTTGTAAAAATCAAAAGCCAGACAACTCTCTGACTATCTTCTTTGATTCAAGAGGATCCTTACCATCCATGTATCCTAAGTTCATGTACTCAAGTGAAGCAAATCCTACGGTATAACAATTACTGCAGAGAGTCACCACTCATATTGTTGCTATAAGCAATGGATAAGCAGTCTGACTGAGGTTATAATGAGGGCATTTTCCCTTCCAGCTGTTGTGGGAATCGTAGCGGATGGGACAGTGAATTCAGCAGACCATGTTAAAGGTCCATTGACCATGGGCAGGAACTTCTGGTCTTGGGGTGTTTGCAGCTGGAATATCCAGCCCAACATTTGAAAGCAAGATTAATTTTGCCAAGTAATTTTAGAACAATGAAATGATTTTATCTGTAATCCCAGGAAAGCTGTCAAAAGAGAAGATTTACCTGTGTGTTAAGTAGAAAGATTGAAGAAAATTTTCTGTTCTTATTTGAAATCTACATTACGTTCTTCCTGTAATGTGATGACCAGAACAGGGCACAAAAATCCAGCTGTGACCGAACCAGTATTTTATCACAGAATCTGGTTCTGTGTAGGTTCTGGTAGGTTCTGGTAGGATGCGGGAACCGTGGTGCACGAATGTAGTGGTGAACCTAGTTAGGAAGAAAAAAATGGTATATAAAAGGTTCAGAGAGCTAGGGGATGTTAGGGATCTAGAGGAGTATAAGGTGTGTAGAAGGGAACTTAAAAAGAAAATTAGGAGAGCCAGAAGGGATCATGAGAAGGCCTTGGCAGGGAAGATTAAGGAGAATCCCAAGGCCTTCTACAAGTATGTGAAAAGTAAAAGGATGAGAAGAGAAGGGATAGGGCCTATAAAAGGTGAAGGGGGAAAAGTCTGTGTGAATCCGGAAGAAATGACAGAGGTGCTTAACAAGTACTTTGCCTCGGTATTCACAGTGGAAAGTGAACTGGGAGATTGCACTGCAGGTTTGCGGCATACGGAAAAGATTGAGTATGTGGATGTTAGGAAGGAGGATGTGTTAGACCTGTTAAATTCTATCAAGATAGACAAGTCGCCAGGACCGGATGGGATGTACCCCAGGTTATTGTGGGAAGTGGTTGCAGAGCCCCTGGCGATGATCTTTGCGTCGTCCATGGAAACGGGAGAGGTTCCGGAGGATTGGAGGATTGCGAATGTGGTTCCTATCTTTAAGAAAGGGAACAGCGATAGTCCAGGAAATTACCAACCGGTGAGTTTGACTTCAGAGGTTGGTAAGCTGATGGAGAGGCTTCTGTGGGATAAGATATATGAACATTTGGAGAAGTTTGGACTGATTAGAAATAGTCAGCATGGTTTTGTCAAGGGCAGGTCATGCCTTACGAGCCTATGAGTTCTTCGAAAATGTGACAGAACACATTGACGAAGGAAGGGTGGTGGACATAGTGTACATGGACTTTAGTAAGGCGTTTGATAAGGTCCCACATGCAAGGCTTCTGGAGAAGGTGAGAGGGTATGGGATCCAAGGGGCTTTGGCCTTGTGGATCCAGAACTGGCTTGCCGGCAGAAGGCAGAGAGTGGTTGTGGATGGGTCTTGTTCTGCATGGAGGTCGGTAACCAGTGGAGTGCCCCAGGGATCTGTTCTGGGAACCCTGCTGTTTGTCATTTTCATAAATGACCTGGATGAGGAAGTGGAGGGATGGGTTAGCAAGTTCGCCGACGATACAAAGATCGGTGGTTTTGTGGATGGTCTGGAGGGATGCCAAAAGTTGCAGTGGGACATAGACAGGATGCAAGACTGGGCGGAGAAGTGGCAGATGGACTTCAATGCAGATAATTGTGTAGTGGTCCATTTTGGCAGGAATAATGGGATGAAGGAGTACAATATAAGGGGTAGGAGTCTTAGCTGTGTCGTAGAGCAGAAGGATCTCGGGGTCCGGGTCCATAGGACTCTTAAATCGGCCTCGCAGGTGGAGGAAGTGGTCAAGAAGGCGTACGGTGTACTGGCCTTCATTAATCGAGGAATAGAGTTTAGGAGTCAGGAGGTAATGATGCAGCTTTATAAGACCCTTGTCAGACCCCAGTTGGAGTATTGTGCGCAGTTCTGGTCGCCTCATTATAGGAAGGATGTAGAGGCTATTGAGAGGGTTCAGAGGAGATTTACAAGGATGCTGCCTGGATTGCGAGGCAGGCCTTATGAAGATAGGTTGAGGGAGCTGGGACTCTTCTCACTGGAGAGACGTAGGTTGAGAGGCGACCTGATAGAGGTTTATAAAATGTTGAGAGGAATAGATAGGGGTGGATTCTCAGAGACTATTTCCCCGAGCTGAAATGGTCACTACGAGAGGACACAGATTTAAGGTGCAGGGAAACAAATACAAAGGAGATGTCAGGGGTAGGTTTTTCACTCAGAGGGTGGTGAGTGAATGGAACTGCCGTTGGAGGTTGTTGAAGCAAACTCATTGGGGTCTTTTAAAAGACTTCTGGATGAGTATATGGAAAAGAATAAGATAGGTCTGTGGATTGGTAGATGTGATCGGCGCAACTCGTGGGCTGAAGGGCCTGTTTATGCTGTATTGTTCTATGCTCTATGTTCTAATCCTACAGTGCAGAAGGAGGCCATTCATTCCAAGAAGTCTGCATTGACCACAATCCCATCCAGGCCCTATCCCCATAACCATTTACCCTAACTAGTCCCCACAATACTAAGGATCAATTTAACATAGCCAATCCACCAAACTTGCACATCTTTGGACTATGGGAGGAAACCGGAGTACCAGAGGAAACCCACGTAGACGTAGCCAGAATGTGCCAACTCCACACAGACAGCTATCCAAACTGAAATTGAACCCTGGCGCTGTGAAGTAGCAGTGCTAACCACTGTGCCACTCCGTACAGTTCCATCATCACATCCCTGCTTTTGTATTTAATACCTTGCTGAATAAAGGGAGGATTCCATATGCTTGCTTTACAATCTTATCAACCTGTCTTGCTATTCTCAAGCACCTGTGGACAAGCACTCCGAGCTCTCTGACTGCATCACCCCCTCTCAATGTCTTTCCATTTATTGAGTCTTCCCTTGCTTTATTTTCCCATCTCAAAATTGTTACCTCACACTTTTCTAGACTGAATTCCATTTGCTCCTTCTCTGCCCACTTAACCAACCCATTGGTATCGTTCTGAGTCAACTGCGATCCTCTTCACTGCCAACCACAATGTCAATGTTTGTGTCATCTACAACTTCCCACTCATGCCTCCCACATTTAAGCCTAAATCATTAATATATACAACAAATACCGAAACCAAGTTCTGTGAAAAACCATTTTCCAGTTGCAGTTCCCAGGTTGCAGCAAGATTGGACATAATAATGATTTGAAGCATTTTCCTTAATCCTTAACCCAAATTTGCGTTAATGTAGAGAAATGAGTTTGTTTTACACCAATCATCAACTTCCAATTCTGTCCCCAAATTAGTTGTAGCCTATATTGGTCACACTATTCATTCTCATGTTCAACAGCCTTTCCTAGTTATTATCATACCTAAAATAAAATTGAGATGGTATAAGGGCAATCACGGACATTTTCACCTGATCCCTCAGCATGCCATCCCAAAATATCATTCCTATGGTGATCCTCCTTTTAAGGACAACACAGCAGAAGTGGGAGGGATCACCTGGCTTGAGGGACCAATTGGGATTGAGAGTGGGTAATCACTGCAGGGATTGATTCTTAGGCAGAAGACAATCTGAAGATCTGTTGTAGATGGGTAGGGTCTGGGTCAGTCGGTGGCTCACTAGGAGTCTATGAGTTTATCATAGACTTATAGAATTCCTACAGTACAAAAGGAGACCATTCAACCCATCAAATCTGTACCGACCACAATCCCACCCAAGCCCTATCCCCGTACTCTCACATATTTACCCTGCTAATCCCCTGACACTGGGATCAATTTATCATGGCCAATCAATCCAATCCATACATCTTTGGAGGAAACCGGAGGAAACACACGCAGGCACAGGGAGAATGCACAAACTCCACACAGACAGTCACCCAAGGCCGGAATTGAACCCGGGTCCCTGGCGCTATGAGGCAGCTATGCTAACCGCTGTGCCACCATCCTTGTGCTCCCAACGAAGTCAATTCCCCTCAAAACTTTGTGTGAATTAACAGATTTCTGATGAACAACTTCTCTACAGCAGTCTCCATATGCTTTTATCAGCAGCAATACTTAATCTGCTTCACTGGCAGACTTTGTTTTGCTCCTGTGGTGAACAAAGAGCTGGGACTAATTCCAAATAGCAAGTGAGTTTTAAATAGGCATTGTTTTGTCAGCATGCAGAAGAAATGTCGATATAAAATGCAAACGGTCTGAAAGCTTATTGAACAGAACATGTAAAGATGATTTTAAAATTGTTTGAGGAATAAATATTCTTTTCATTGACCTCTGCTTATTTGGCACTGCCATACGTCATGAATCCTCAGCTCCCTGAGACAGGTACAAAGCTCTGTGGTGCTGCAATATGCTGCAACATGGAAGTGTAACATACCGTATTCAAAAGCAAAGCTGTATCTGCAGGGAACTCAATGAGCAGGGGTCAGATAGAAGAAGCAAGAGGCGAGGTGATCACCCAGAGTTGCTCTCATGCACCACCTCTTGCTGACCAGGAGAATAGCAACTGCTTCAGAGCAGACCTCTTGCCATAGCAATTGGCGATTTGGAGTTTTTTTTAAATATCGTGCAAATGTTGAATAACTTGATTTGAATAGAGAGCCAAGATAAGCACATCCTCCACTCCACTCAGAAAGAAATAATATGGATCCTTTCAATGAACACAGAACATTGTTACACGACAAGCCCAATTCGGAGATAAGGGTTGCCACTCTGGTTTTGGGTTATGGTTATTTATTATTGTCACAAGTAGGCTTACATTGACGCTGCAATGAAATTACTATGAAAATTCCCTCATCACCACACTCTGGTGCCTCTTCTAGTACACCGAGGGAGAATTTAGCATGGCCAATCCCTAACCAGCACATCTTTCGGATTGTGGGAGGAAACTGGGGCACCCGGAGGAAACCCACGCAGACACAGGGAGAACGTGCAGACTTCTGAGGAATGATGTGCATTTGCGTTGATGAATGGTAGATGGAATTTAATTTAAATAAATGCGAGGTGATGCATTTTGGTAGATTGAACCAGGGCAGGACTTAGTCAGTTAATGATAGGACGAGGGGAAGAGTTAGAGAGCAAAGAGATCCAGGGGTGCAGGTTTGGGTTTGTTCAACAAGTGCTGTCCATTTGCAGAAATACATCTAACAGTAGATGTTTTGCTTTGAGTTTTGTGAGAACAGGCGCTTGAGCACAGTCTGGACACTGTCTATTACGAGCAGCCGGAGGCACACAATGTTTGATTCGGTCAGTCAATCATTGAATTTCAGTGTAGGCCTGGTGCCAGGGATGTGGACCATGGATCCCAGTGGTTGTCTGATTGAATTAAACACCGTGTTTTATCAATTGTTCAGAACAGACTCCGAGCACAGAGGTAGCTGTACATGTCTCTGCTCTTTCCCTGCCCTCACTGTTAACTCATTGATGAAACAATTTATAATCCCATAAATCCAGAGGAGGATCCATTAGACATAGGCCAGAAGGAGAGTCATATAAGCATAGGCCCAACTCACTGACCTAATCCTTCTGTGGTGCAGCTGAACTGCCAAGATATTAAAAGAGCAGCAAGATAATGATGGTGCTGCTAAATGCCAAAAAAAAACAAAGAGGTAGCCTTGGTACATTTAATGGTGCTGCTCCATTTAATCTTCACACTACAGTCTAAATGAATAAAATGAAAGACTTGTGCCTTGAAATTGAATTTTGACACACCACTCCTTTGTCAGTTTATTTTAATGCTGAAATGGATTGGTCAATTTAACCTTAAAACCGTTGTTATTCAGTGATCCCCATAGATAAGCCATAGATGAATTCATCAAACTTGATGCTGTCTCACAGTGAGAGCTTGGAGTTGATTTTGCTTGTGTGTCAAGAATCAAGTGTCCTGCCCACACCCACCACCATCCCGGTCAAAGAATAACGGTTTATAAGCCGTTATATTTGTTTATCAAGGCATGCTGTTTGGACTGCAGTTCTTTTCAATCAAGCTGATTGGAAGTTGTCTAGTAGATGGAATCAGTTATGCACTTGCTGGGAGCTGACAGTATTAGCAATGTAAAATTCTATTAATTTCATCACTTTCCTTGTCAAGTTACAAACAGCATGTCACAGCGATTGTACCCACTTTCCCACTTAGGATCATAGATGCACCATCGAAAGCACTCTTTTTTGGTTATATCACAGCTTGGTATGGCTCCTGCTCTGCCCAAGACCAAAAGAAACTACAAAAGGTCATGAATGTAACCCAATCCATCAGACTCCCATCCATTGATCTATCTACACTTAACCGTTGCCTTGACAAACCAGCCAGCATAATTAAGAACTCCACACATTCCAGACATACTCTCTTCCACCTTCTTCCATTGGGAAAAAGATACAATTGTCTGAGATCGCGTACCAACTGACTCAAGAATAGCTTTTTCCCTGCTGCTGTCAGGCTTCTGAATGGACTTGCTTTGCATTATGTTGATCTTTCTCTGCACCCTAGCTATGACTGTAAAACTGCATTCTGCCTTTCCTTCTCTGAATGATATGCTTTGTCTATATGGCATGCAAGAAACAATACTTTTCAGTGTATACTAATACATGTGACAATAATAAATCAAATCAAAGGAACATATGGTGCATAAAGAGGAGGCCATTTGGCCCAAAGAGTCCGCACACACCACATTCCTTACCAGGCCCTATCCCCAAAGTTCCATGCTTTAACCCGAGCTAGTCCTCCTGATACTAAGGGGAAATTTAGTTTGGCCAATCCACTTAACCTGCAACCTTTGGACTGTGGGAGGAAACTGGAGCACCTGGAGGAAACCCATGCAGACTCAGGGAGAATGTGCAAACTCCACTCAGACAATGACCCAAGCTGGGAATGGAACTGGGTTCCCTGGAGCTGTGAGGTGGCAGTGCTAACCCTGTGCTGCCCATTGACATATCCCTCTTTCTGGAGCTGTCGATATTTATAGTGACCTCAGTAGATGAGGATATTATGAAGGATTTGGTAATAATCGATCATTAGCACAAAATATCAGCTATCATAGGATATAACATATGGGTGCAGAATTAGGCCAATCTTGACTTTTGGACAAATGATGAATCTTTAACCTGTGGTTCACTTCTCAGACCTTCAATTTGCTGACTCTTCTTGAGCTGAAAAGCTGAGATAAAAAAAGTTGGAAGACCTTGATGCTTCATAATCAAAAGGGTCAGACAGCCCCAATGATTTGTATTGGCCATTAAACGATACATTACACTTGGTTGTCAACATAAGATATTAAAGCAATCTGAAAGATAAATGATGGAAGTAAACGAGATTCAATAAATTTGAATCTATCACCAATGCACATTCATGTTTAATTACTATTCACTGCTTATTACATCCAATTTGTCGCCAAAACTATTTCCTGCCAGTCTCCTTGATATCCTTTCTATATTTCTATGACATTAAGGTAAGAACATAAGAACTAGGAACAGAAGTAGGCCATTTGGCCCTTCAAGTCTGCTCTGCTGTTCAGTAAGATAGTGGCTGATTTTTTTTTCAACTCAGCCATTTACCCGTCCACTCACCATAATCCTTAATTCCTTTACTGTTCAAAAATTTATCTACCCTTGCCTTAAAACATTCCAATGAGATAGTCCCCACAGCTTCAGTGGGCAGGGAATTCCACAGATTCACAACCCTTTGTGAGAAGAAGTTCCTCCTCAACTCAGTCCTAAATTTGCTTCCCCTTATTTTGAGGATATGCCCCTAGTTTTAGTTTCACCCACTAGTGGAAACAACTTCCCTGCTTCTATCTTATCTATTCCCTTCATAATCTTATCTGTTTCTGTAAGATCTTCCCTCATTCTTCTGAATTCTAGTGAGTATAGCCCCTGTCTACTCAGTTTCTCCTCATAAGCCAACTCTCTCAACTCCGGAATCAATCTAGTGACTCTCTTCTGCACCCTCTCCAGTACCAGTATATCCTTCTCAAGTAAGGAGACCAAAACTGTACACAGTACTCCAGATGTGGCACCTTATACAGCTGCAACATAATCTCGCTGTTCTTAAACTCCATCTTTCTAGCAATGAAGGACAAAATTCCTTCTTAAATGCCTTCTTAATTACCTACTGCACCTGCAAATCAATTCCTTAAGATTTCTGCACAAGGATTCCCAGGTCCCTCTAGGCAACAGCATGCTGCAATTTTTTACTATTTAAATAATAGTCCATTTTGCTGTTATTCCTACCAAAATGGATGACCTTATACTTGCCAACATTGTACTCCATCTGCCAGACCCTCGCCCACTCACTTAGATTATCCCTTTTCCTTTGCAGACTTTCAGCGTTCTCCACACACTTTGCTGTTCCACCCATCTTAGTGTCATCTGCGAATTTTGACACTCTACACTTGGTCCCCAACTCCAAATCATCTCTGTAAATCGTAAACAATTGCAGTCCCAATACTGATCCCTGAGACGCACCACTCATCACTAATTGCCAACCAGAAAAACACCCATTTACCCCCACTGCTTTCTATTAGTTAACCAATCTTGTATCCATGCTAATGCATTACCCATAACACTGTGCACCTTTATCCAATATAGCAGTCATTGGTGCGGCACCTTATCAAATGCCTTTTGGAAATCCGAATACACCACATCTACAGGTTCCCCATTGTCCACTGCTGTGTAACGTTCTCAAAGAATTCCACCAAATTAGTTAAACATGACTTGCCCTTCAATAAACCCATGCTGCGTCTTACCAATGGGACAGTTTATATCCAGATGTCTCTCTATTTCTTCTTTGATGATAGATTGAAGCATTTTCCCTGCTACAGAAATTAAGCTTACCAGCCTATGGTTACCTGCCTTTTGTCTACTTCCTTTTTTCAAACAGTGGTGTCACATTTGCTGTTTTCCAATCTGCAGGAACCACTTCAGAGTCCAGCGAATTTTGGTAAACTATCACTAGTGCAATTGTAATTTCTTCTGCCATCTGTTTTAGTATCTTTGGATGCATTCCATCAGGACCAGGAGACCTGTCTATCTTTAGCCCCATTAACTTATCCAACACTACCTCTTTCATGATAATGATAGTTTCTAGGTTCTCACCTGCCATAGCCTTCCTGTTATCAATTTTATCATGTTATTTGTGTCTTCCACAATGAAGACCAACACAAAATACTTGTTCAATGCTTTAGTCATTTTCTCATTTCCAGTTATTACATCCCCCTTCTCGTCCTCTAAAGGACCTGTGACCTCCATAACATTTCTTGTCTGCGTCAAGTAGATTTCTACAACGCCACTCTTAGCCAATGAGATATTTAAAAACTCATCTTAAATATCATCGTTTAATCTGGCAAGGTTCCTTTTTGTCCCCTCATGGGGAGGTGACGGCCTAACGATATTATCGCTAGATTATTAATCCAGAAACTCAGCTAATGTTCCTGTGTTTGAATCTCACCATGACAGTTGGTGGAATTTGAATTCAATAAAAAATATCTGGAATTAAGAAGTTATTGATGAACATGAAACCATTGTTGATTATTGGAAAAACCCATCTGATTCACTAATGGACTTTAGGGAAGGAAATCTGCCGTTCTTACATGGTCAGGCCTACATGTGACCCCAGAGCCACAGCATTGTGGTCGACTCTCAACAATCTTCCCAGGGCAACAAGAGATGGGCAATAAATGCTGGCCAGCCAGTGACGCCCGTGTCCCACGAATGAATGATTCTGAGTCATAAGGATTCAAGTTAAAGTCCCATTCTAGAATTTAAGCTCAAAATGAAGGCTTTAGCTCCAATGTGGCATTGAGAGAGTGCTGCATTATTGGACGCGCTGGCTTTGGGATGAGGAATTGAAACAAGGTCCTAGCTCAGGTGACGTACAAAAACCGATGGTGCTGTTTTGAAGAAGCAGGAAATAATGAAGATTTCTGATGTTCCACCTAATATTTATCCCTCAATCAATATCACAAAACAGGTTATCTGCTCATTCGCCCATTACTTTCTGCAGGAGTTTACCATGCTCACATTAGCTGCTACATTTCTGATGTACAACAATTACTGCATTTCAAAAACACGTCATTGACAGGAAGAAGCTTTGAAACATCTGCTGATTATGAAAAGCACTATATAAATGCATGTCCTGTTGAATGTAATTTGATTTGATTTGATTTATTATTGTCACATGTATTATATACAGTGAAAAATATTGTTTCTTGCACATTATTCTGACAAAGCATGCTGTTCATAGAGAAGGAAATGAGAGAGTGCAAAATGTAGGGAAAAGTCTGATGGCAGCAGGGAAGAAGCTGCTCTTAAGTCAGTTAGTACATGTCCTCAGACTTTTGTATCTTTTTCCAGAATGCGTGGGGTCCTTAATTACGCTGGCTGCTTTTTTAAATCAGTGGGAAGCATAGATGGTGTCAATGGATGAGAGGCTGGTTTGCGTGATGGATTGGGCTGCATTCACGACCTTCTGTAGTTTCTTGTGGTCTTGGGTAGAGCAGGAGCTATACCAAGCTATGATACAACCAGAAAGAATGCTTTCTGTGGTGCATCTGTAAACGTTGGTAAGAATTGCAGCTGACATGCCAAATTTCCTTAGTCTTCTGAGAAAATGGAGGCATTGGTGGGCTTTCTCAACTATAGTGTCGGCATGGAGGGACGGGGTGGGATGGGGGGGTAACCAGGCCAGGTTGTTGGTGATCTGGACACGCGTAAACTTGAAGTTTTCTAGCCTTTTTACATTGTCCTCATTGATGTAGGCAGGGGTGTGTTCTCCTGGAGTTGGTGTTAAGGTTTGATGTTACAATGTGCAACATTGCATGCTCTGGCTGTTTCAACTTGAAACCTTATGTGGTGTACCTAAGCTCAGATTTATGCCACAGTTTAACAAGTCAAGGTCCAATCCACCTTCCATAAATTATACTCTACCCACATTAATGTTGCTATTTGTTTTATTGTCAAGGGAATTATTTTGCTGCTGTGCCCATTTTCTTGTCACCGGTGGCTGATTTTGATGTCTGACTGTTGCAATTTGCTTCAGAGCCATGATTCTGTGGTGACCAGAGATTAGAAGGAAAATGTTGGTTGGATGCCCTTCCCCTCCCCCGTCCCGACACCTGAATCCCAGCTGTTCTGCAGTGATATTATTGCTGGGAGCACATCTTTCAGACAGTAGGAGGAAACTGGAGCACCCAGAGGAAACCCACACAGGCACAAAGAGAACTATGGGCACTAAAGAAGTGCTGGTTAGATGCATTGGCCTTGCTAAATTGTCCTCAGTGTACCTGAACAGGCACCAGGCGACTAAGGGATTTTCACAGTAACTTCTTTGCGGTGTGAATATAAGCCTACTTAAATATTAGCACAAAACAGGCTCATGGTAAATTGGAGTCAGTAGAAATGAAATACAATGCTGTAAGTCTGCATTGTGATTCTGAAGTAGACCAAGTTCACCCCTTCTGCCTATTTGATGCCTCTTAAACTGGTTTGAATCTTTAAAGAATACTTTGCTATCATCTTCTTCTGTACTCAAGAACAGCATTTGGGAAGAGGAATCTACACGCCCACATCTAGGAGCAAGCCTTACTGCTGGACAAATAGGGAACAGCAAATAAGAAAGAAACTGCACCTTTGCCATTAGGTTGAACCTTTCAGGGCTGTGAGCTAATAGTAAAACTCAGACAGCCTGCAATTCTGCCCTGCACTCCACAGAAAAGCTTGGTTATTGCCAAAATCCCAGAACAAACAGCAGGATGTGAAAGAGGTACTGTGTATCTCTGATTGAAGAGACCCACAATATGCTACACAGAAACTATGAGTAGGAAGGTTTACAGAATTGGAGTAATCTGGAGCCGAGGAATGACTTTGAAGAATGAATTCACTTGGTGGTGATAGTCTTGGGGATTTCTTAAACTGCTACTATGAAGGGGTTCTTGCTGTAATCCTCTGTGTGAATGGTGTAATGAACACTGTGTGATGTTAGCATTGTGGCTGTTAAGATGATTAGACCTGGTTTTCAATTTGTTCTTAATTAGTTTTCTGGCCTCTATTACAGGAAAAATATGTTAAAATGTTCAACGGAATTGTTACAAAAGATGTTGTGTACCATCCGCTGTCCAGTCTAGAGGAGGTTCCACTGCTTTTTCTGGCCATTGCAAACAGTACCATTGGGCCATCGCTCCGTTTGAATTCAGTACTCCGAAAAATGCCTCTTATTTTTTAAAATATGTTTCTTTTTACAGCAATAACCCAGCACATAGATATTTCCTGGCAACTGACCCAGTCACTGGAGATCTATACATCTCAGATACCAACACGCGGAGGATCTATCACCCAAAATCCCTGATTGGTGCTAAGGATCTGACGGCCAACTCGGAAGTGGTAGCAGGGACAGGAGAGCAATGCTTGCCCTTTGACGAAGCTCGATGCGGAGATGGAGGCAAAGCTGTAGAAGCTTCACTGATGAGTCCTAAAGGTAAGTTGCATATGCATATACGTGCAGACACACACACACGCTGGTGTGCTCGCACAGAGACACAAGCTCACGGACGCTGATCCATGACACGCACTAAACATTCACACGCTTAAAACCACAAATGTACACACAATCACATCTGCACGTTCATGAAAACCTTCCTTTACCAGCAAAGTTTTGTATCCTTAAACCAAACTGAGATTTTCTGACCTCGCCCACAGCTGGGATTCTCCAGTCCCGCTGCAATATATGGAGATTTGGCTGAGCGCCAAATTCTTCATTCTCATTGGCAGCATTAGTGCAGACTGAATTATACCCAGGGAGATGCCAGAGTTATGATCATTTGTTACACTTCAGAGAATGAATTTAAAAATAAGGAATATGGCAGCTGTTGTACCTTTCCTTGTATTTTCAACTTTGAGAGCTGAAACCATCAAACCTGTGTGTTGCTGTGCTATAATGAGATCTGCGTTGTGGTGAATGTCCCAGAACATGTGAGATCCAGGAGTCACAGTGGGAGTAGCCTGAGAACAAAGACAGTGCAATGAGCGAGAGCTTTATAATGAGGACAGTGAGCATTCCCACATTGACATCCCGAGATCCTCAGTGACACAAGTGAGTCTTATAATTGGATGGAATTTTCATAAAAGCACTTGGAGATGTTCAGTTTGATATCAGCAAACTGAGGGAAGTGGCAAAGCAATGAACCCTGTCTAAAGGTTGGGGAATTCAGGGAAAAACCTCATACATCACAAAACATTTGAGTGCCAGTTTGTCTTAATTCAGACATCTTGAATGGGGAATGGTTGGACATTCTTGTTAAAAACACTGAAACCCAGTTGGCATAGACACCACTGACACTTCCTCCTCCAACCTGGGTAGATCAGTTGCCATGAGGTGCTTGTTTAATTTAACTACATCAATACTTAATGCAGCGTCATAAAAGGCTTGATTATTTGAGAGCGTGCAAAAGGCAAACTCTCCTCGCCCTACTTTGAAGCGTGTCGGTGTCAGTGATGTTTGTTTTTTGATGACAGGAATTGCCATCGACAAGAATGGTTTGATGTATTTTGTGGATGGAACCATGATAAGGAAGGTGGATCAGAATGGAATCATTTCCACTCTGCTGGGCTCCAATGACCTCACTTCGGCTCGACCCTTGACCTGTGACACCACCATGCATATAAGCCAGGTACGGTGCTGAAGAATGGCTCAGTATTTAAACAGGAGAAGGTGCGGGAATCAGTGTGTGATCAACGCTGATATAGAAAAAAAACTTACACCTATATTGGAAGCATGGTGGCACAATCCATCTAACCAGCACATTTTTTGGACTGTGGGAGGAAACCAGAGCACCTAGAGGAAACAAAGGAGAACGTGCAAACTTCAGAAAGATAGCTACCCAAGCCAGGAATTGAACCTGAGTCCTGGTGCAATGAGGCAGTAATGTTAACCACAATGCCATTGTGCCGCCCTCCATTATCACTTGAGAATAGGAATGACTGAGGTGTGTGATACTCACTCTTCGAGTCGTAGTAAAGTTGGTTGGTGAGGCCCTGAAAGGTGAGGTTTCGATGTGTTTTTATTTGGCCAAGAAGAAGCTAAATGGCTAAACTTCAGCCATTAACCATGACAGTCTCTCTCCCTCTCCGCGCCTGCTGTGCGCCCACTGTTGTACCATCTCAGCAAGCTACATCAGAATGCCCATTTTGTGCTTTTAGCTCGCCAGTTCTGTTTTAATTTGCAGTTACAAGTGGTGTAGCTCAAGGATCTGTTTTAGGGCCACTGCTGTTTGTCATTTTTATAAATGACCTAGATGAGGGTGTAGAGGGTTGGATTAGTAAATTTGCTGACGATACCAAAGTGGGGGGAGTTGTAGACAGCGAGGATGGATGTTACAGTTTGCAGAGGGACATAGATAGGTTGCAGAGCTGGGCCGTGAGGTGGCAAATGGAATTCAATACGGATAAGTGTGAGGTGATTCACTTTGGTAGGAATAACAGGCATATGAAATATAGGGCTAATGGAAGGACCCTTAATAGTGTTGTCGAGCAGAGGGATCTTGGGGTACAAGTACATAGCTCTTTGAAAGTTCGCACCCAGGTTGATAAAGTTGTTAAGAAGGCGTACGGTGTGTTAGCTTTTATTGGTAGAGGGATTGAATTTAGGAGCCGTGAGGTTATGTTACAACTGTACAAAACTCTGGTGCGGCCGCACTTGGAGTATTGCGTACAGTTCTGGTCGCCGCATTACAAGAAAGATATGGAAGCATTGGAAAGGGTGCAGAGGAGGTTTACCAGGATGTTGCCTGGTATGGTGCCAAGGCTTTATGAGGAAAGGCTGAGGGACCTGAGGTTATTTTCATTAGAGAGAAGAAGGTTATGCGGTGACCTAATTGAGGCGTATAAGATGATCAAAGGATTGGATAGGGTGGATAGTGAGAGCCTTTTTCCTCGGATGGTGATGACCAACACGAGGGGACATAACTTTAAATTAAGAGGTAGTAGTTATAGGACGGATGTCAGAGGCAGGTTCTTTACACAGAGGGTGGTGAGGGCGTGGAATGCCCTGCCTGCAGCAGTTGTGGACTCGCCTACTTTGGGGGCATTCAAATGTTCGGTGGATAGGCATATGGATGATATTGGAATAGTTTAGGTTAGAGGGTCCACTGGCTGGCGCAACATCGAGGGCCAAAGGGCCTGTACTGCGCTGTAATGTTCTATGTTAATGAAGCCCAGGCCACAAAATGAGGTGGACTTTTTCACTGCCAGACTGGGTGCACTGCTGGTGTTCCCCCACCCCCCTGATGAGTCATCCAGAAGTTAAAATTGATCCCCTCAGACAAAGTTTTTTTTGTAATCAATTTCCTTCCTTGGAGATTTTTAATAACCTCTTTAAATGTTTTCCACCACTTGTTTAGTGCTATAGCTTTGAATCTATTTTACCAATCAATCTTAGCAAGCTCTCCCCTCAGATCTACACTTCCCCATTTTCCATCGAGACTCACAAAAATTCTAACAGGACTAGACAGTATAGATGCAGAGAGGATGTTCTTGAGGTGGGTGTCCAGAACCAGGGGTCACAGTCTGAAAATTCAGGATAAACCATTTAAGATGAGGTGAGGAGACATTTCTTCAGCGAAAGAGTGGTGAGCCTGTAGAATTCATTACCACAGGAAGTAGTTGATGCCAAAGCATTGAATGTGTAGGCAGCTGGATATAACACTCAGAGTGAATGAGATCAAAGTTTATGGGCAGAAATCAGGATTAGACATTGAGTTGGACAATTAGCTATGATCGTGATGAATGGCAGAGCAGCCTCAAGGGCCAAATGTCCTCCTCCTGCTCCTATTTTTTATGTTTCTATGTTTGAGGCTCAATTTTGAGCACAAGTAGGATGGCTTTCAAACTTAAATCAGGAATTCTACCAGTTTCTCCCAGAGCTTTTAATCCACAAGATTACTAATTAATCGTGTCGCATAATAAAGTACTGGAACTAAAATAGTGTTTAGCCATAGTTGCTTTTACAACCTTGTGTTCCAGGAAACTATAGCGATCTATAAACTCACCGTTCAGACGACCTTTGCCAGTTCAATCCGTTCCTTCCATATGAAACTTAAATCCCACGATTGTCACAGTGCAGTTGTCATAAACTGTGATACTTCCTTGCAAAATGCTCTGTCCAT
Source organism: Sphyrna mokarran (assembly GCA_024679065.1). Classification (NCBI taxonomy): domain Eukaryota; kingdom Metazoa; phylum Chordata; class Chondrichthyes; order Carcharhiniformes; family Carcharhinidae; genus Sphyrna; species Sphyrna mokarran. Next base: position 24,227,003 of record JAGIQG010000006.1, read on the forward strand.
TTCACTGCCATTAGGGCTCATGTTGGGTTGTCCCACCAACATTTCCTGTCATTCCTAATCTCCAGCCTTGGCTAATTCTGTTTCCTGATCGTCTGTGCCAAGATCCTTTCTTACTGCTGTCCTTAAGAGATCCTTTACCATCAAAGCTTTAGCTCCCGCTTTTCCATTCTGTTGTATACCCTGGAATATTTTACTTCACCTTGGTCACCTTAAACCCATGTCGCTGAAATAGTGCAGTAAGAAATCTCTCAGCACCAAGTTAAAGTCCAACAGGTTTATTTGGAATCACGAACCTTCAGAGCTCTGCTTCTTCAGGTGAGTCTCATGCTGTAAAGGAGCAGTGTTCCGAAAGCTCGTGATTCTAAATAAACCTGTTGAACCTGGTGTTGCAAAACATTTTACTGTGCCCACCCCCGTCCAACACCAGTATCTCCACATCATCTATAATGATGTTGACTCACCTGATGAAGGAGCAGTGCTCCAAAAGCTTGTGATACCAAAGAAACCTGTTGGACTTTAACCGAACGTTGTGAGACTTCTTACTGTTCTCATCGATAATGGTAATTAACTCAACTCTGTTTATCTCTATTTTGCCGCTAGTGCAGCTACCTCATTGGAAATGCCTTGTGCAATCAGTTAAAATCTTTAATGACGTTTTTTAAGCACAGTTTTTTGCACAGACCTTATTCACTGATGCTGTAACACTGTTAAACTCTCTGTCCTTCCAGCCCATTTTCTGCTCCCTTTTGGTTTCATATATGTAGCTGTAGCCCCACCTCCTGGTAAATTGGTGTAACTTCTGCCAATAATTTCCCTCTGACTTGCACTGGAAGAGGATTGTTTTGCTCTCGCATGTTTTAAAAAAAAGTGAAAATGAAATCCAGTTGTGGTTTTGGTGCACATGGTCCCTGAGGTCTTCCTGACCTCTCAGCTTTGTAGTTGTTGGAAGGCCAGCCCCCCCACGTGAATGTTCTACTTAAATGCCTTCACTCAAAAGTCTCTCAACCCAATGGGCATTCACAACAATGCACCAGAGGAAAACTGTCAGATTCAAGGGTTGTCAAACCCTTTTGGGTGGGCCTCGTAGAAAAAGATTCAATCTCCTTTTCGGCAAGTGTGCTTGCTGAACTGGTGACCATAGAGAAAAACCTTTCCTTCCATCATTTCTGTTTGGTGATTCCTCTCGCTTCATAGAATCACAGAATTGTTACAGAGTAAAAGGAGGCCATTTGGCCCATCATGCTTCCTTCAGCTCTTGGAACTAGCAACGCACCGAGTAACCATTCTCCCTGTAATCTTGCACGTTCTGCATTTTTTCATAACAATCCTTTTTGATTGCTTCAGTTGAACTCGCCTCTATCTCACTCGCACTTCTTCTCTCTCATTTTCTGAGAGTAATAGAGGTTTATAGCATAAAAACAGGTCCTTGGGTCCAATTTGACCATGCCAGCCATTTTTTTAATAGCTAAGTAAGTCCCAATTGCCTGCATTTGGCCCGTATCTCTCTATACCCACCTTGCTCATGTAACTGTCTAAATCCTTCCTGTTCCCTCACTTGCATCGCCCACAGTTCACCATTGCTTCTCTTTCCCCTTTCTCCATCTCTCCCTCGTTTCACTCTCTTAACAGTTTTCCCACTTTCTATGTCTATTTTCTTTTTCACCCCCCCGCCCCCGCCTCTGTTTTTGCCTGGGATCCCTGCAGCAATGGAGCTGCAAACATGGGGAGAACGTGGGACGCACTTTAAGAGGCGGAATGAATTTCAAAATCCGCTATGGCTTTAAATGCACAAAAGGGAGTGGAGGGTGCTGAACTTACATTGACAATGGACTCATGCTCAATACTGTCTGGAGAGTCTCCTAACCATCCCCAGGCTGTAGAATTTTATCATTGTTCTCTACTTTTGGACAGGGCAACCTACTAAGTGGAGATGAGGGAGTGAATCAGCGACCCCCTCTGTCCCATCTCAGCCAAGCCCTCTCCAAATCCTGCTGCTGTGCAATGCATAAATCAAAGTGGTTTCATTTTAGTTCTCCATCATTGGGATAACATTGTCCTTGCCCATCCTCTCTGCTGGTTGTCATTGTGTTTTTAAAAAATTAATTTGTGGGATATGGGCACTGCTGGCTGGACCAGCATTTGTTGCTCATCCCTTGTTGCCCTTGAACTGAACAGCTTCCTAGGGCATTTCAGAGGGCAGTTGAGCGTCAACCATATTGGTGTGACTCTGGAATCACATATAGGCTGAGGCAGGTAAGGACGGATGATTTCCTTTTCTCAAGGACATTAGTGAACCAGGTGGGTTTTTCCGACAATCAACAACAGTTTCCTGATCATCGGCAGACTCTTAAATCCAGATATTTTTTACTGAATTCAAATTCCACCACCTGCCACTGCAGGATTTGAACCCGGGTACTCAGAACATTAGCTGAGTTTCTGGATTAATAGCCTAGCAATAATACCACTCAGCCATCGCCTGTGCGATATAAATAAAGCATCCATTAAGATCTGTTCAACCAAACCACATTCGTTAAAATAGCAAACAGAGGAATTTGAGTTAAGTATTTGGTTGCACTTAATTCCAACATTGCAACCTTTTATATCTCCCCCATCAAATACAAAATAGTGCAAAATATTAGGACAAGGTTGTTTTATTGTTAAAAAGTCCTTCAGTGCCAGACAGTAACCAGATCCTCCACAAACATCACTTAGACCCTATGTGATAGATATAAATTTATACCTTTCCTCAGAGGACAATACAATGCTTCAGGTTGGTACACATCATAAATTACCGATGTGATGTGAGTTGTTTTTATGGTTCAGGTGCACTTATTATCTTGTATATTTGTGTATTGAAAGAAAATTTATTGTGGAGGTCAATAAAATGCAATGGGTTTACCGGTACATGCTCAAATTCATTTTGAACTTAAGTTGATAGATCAAGGCGTACAAAAATTGGTACCACATCCACTCCCTCCAACAAAGATGCTCAGTAGCAGCAGTGTTACTATCTAAAGATGCACCTCAGCAATTTACCAAAGATCCTTAGACAGCACTTTCCAAACCCACCACTTCTTCCATCTAGAAGGGCAAGAATAGCAGATATATGGAAGACCATTACTTGCAAGTTTCCTTCCAACTTACTCATCATCCTGACTTTGAAATATATTGCCATTCCTTCACTGTTGCTGGATCAAAATCCTGGAATTCCCTCTTAATGGCATTGTGGGTCAACCCACAGCATGTGGAAATATTCAAGAAGGCAGCTCACCACCACCTTCTCAAGGGAACCAGGAATGGCCAATAAAATAAATCAGCAGTTAAAGTACATCTACACTGTTTGCTGATCTCTGATACATATTGTGTATGAGTGAATGTTAGATGCAAGACAATTGGGCTAGGCTGTGATGCCTCTTCCACAGCCATCACTTGTTGAGTTTTAAAATAATTGCAACAATTTTGCCCTGTTGGTTTGTGCAAGATAGAATATTTTTCTTTCTCTCTTCCTTGCTCAAGGACCAGACACATTGAATTAACAAAATTGTTCAGGACCCTTAGTGTTTGTCCTTCATATTCCCTTTCTGTATCTGTGACTCAAAATGGTCTCCAATGGAGGACCTGGTTTTTAATTCATTCATAGGATTCAGGCATTTGAGAGTCAACCATATAGCTGTGGGTCTGGAATCACATGTAGCCCAGATTTTGTTCCCCAAAGAACGTATAGAATCAGATGAGGTTTTATCACACTGTGGTCATCATTAGACTTTCAATTCCAGATTTTTATTGAATTCAAATTTCACCATTTGCTGTGGTAGAATTCAAATTTGGGTCCCTACAGCATTACCCTGGGTCACTGGCTTACTCGTCCAAGGACAGTACCACTAGCCTGCTGCCTTCCCCTTGAGATCCTTAAAAACAAACACATGAGCCTACACCTCAGGAGAGGAGAGAAATGTATTACAGAGCTGAAAGGGATGGTGTTTCTTGCAGTGTCTTCATCACTATATACATATGGATGAAAATTCCTTGTGGCAAAATGATAAACTTGCTTAAAGAACAAGTTCATCTTTTCAGGAGGAATCAATCCTAGAATCCCTACAGTGCAGTAAGAGGCCATTCAGCCCATCGAGTCTGTACTGACCACAATCTCACCTAGGCACTATGCTCACAACTTGTTGCATTTATCCTAGCCAGTCTCCTTGGCACAAAGGGGCAACTTAGCATGGCCAATCCACCTAACGCATACGTCTTTGGAGCGTGGGAGGAAACCGGAGCGCGTGGAGGAAATCCACGCAGATGTTGGGAGAATGTGCAATGTGCAAATTCCACATAAACAGAGCCCAGAGGCTGGGATTGAACTCGGGTCTCTGGTGCTGTGAGGTAGCTGTGCTAACCACTGTGCCACCGTCTTCATTAATATACATTTGTGATGTGTACAGTTGTAAAAACAAATGTGTTTCCAATGTCAGGTTCGCTTGGAGTGGCCAACAGACCTTGCTATCAACCCAATGGACAACTCCCTGTACGTGCTGGACAACAACATTGTGCTGCAGATCACGGAGAACCATCAGGTGCGCATTGCGGCTGGTCGACCCATGCACTGCCAGGTTCCCGGCGTCGAGTACACATTGGGGAAACAAGCGGTCCACACGGCGCTCGAATCAGCTAGTGCCATCTCCGTGTCCTACAGCGGCGTCCTCTACATCGCCGAAACCGATGAAAAGAAAATAAACCGCGTGAGGCAGGTAACCACAGATGGGGAGATAGCCCTCCTAGCCGGCGCCCCCTCAGACTGTGACTGCAAGAACGATGTCAACTGCGACTGCTACCAGACTGGTGACGGCTATGCCAAAGACGCCAAGCTGAACTCCCCGTCCTCGCTGGCCGTCTCCCCCGATGGCACGCTCTACATTGCCGACATGGGGAACATCCGGATCCGTGCGGCCTCCAAGAACAAGCCGGTGTTGACGTCGATGAACTTGTACAAGGTGGCCTCCCCTTCGGAACAGGAGCTGTACATCTTTGACATCAACGGCACACACCTGTACACCAAGAGCCTGATCACCAATGATTACCTCTACAACTTCAGCTACAGCAATGAGAACGACATCACTGCCATGACGGACAACAACGGGAACACCTTGCGGATCCGAAGGGATCCCAACCGCATGCCGGTGCGGATTGTGTCGCCGGACAACCAAGTGATCTGGCTGACTATTGGGACCAATGGAGGGCTGAAGGGCATGACAGCCCAGGGTCAGGAGTTAGTGTTACTCACCTACCACAGCTACAGTGGCCTCTTGGCAACAAAAAGCGACAAGACTGGCTGGACAACTTTCTTTGAGTAAGAGTCTTCTTATTTTCTTGTAAAACTAAAAAAAAAAGTAGAGCATTCAATTATTTTCAGTTGTAAAAACTTTTTTCTTTTATAAGATGGGTAGAGCGTAAGGTTTGGTCCAATTAGCTTGGCATGAATTTTTTGCATTGATGTCTTCTCAGTGAATTTTGATGTTGACTTTTGTTTGAGTTTCCAGAGCTTCCTTTTTTATTTCTTCCTGTTAGTTGTTCAGATGTGGGCTTCCCTTGCTAGGCCAGCATTTATTGCCCCTTGGGATAGGTGGCAGGAAGCTGCCTTCTTAAACCACTGCAGTCCATGTGGTGTAGCAGCGCCGTTCTACTCCATTCTCCTTCCATTAGAATTCCTACCCTCCTGAAAGTGGAAGCTGTTTGCTGGAGCGTAGTTCCAGATCAACTGGGAGACATCGAATTCCTTGCCTTTTCCTCAGGAGCGAGTATGGACATTTTTCCACTTCTACACCAACGGATCCCAATATTCTGCCTTTCCTTGCTGATTAATCACAAATTGGCAAGCACAGGTTGTCTGAATTAGTTCATCATCAGGCTTTAACCAAAGGGAATTGAGTTTTTTTCCAGGTCCTTGGAACAGCAATTTCTAACCCCTTTACAGCAGCATTTATAAACTCCACAGGTTTCCCTTCCCATTATTCACACCTAATGCAAATTCTGTTTGATTGGTCAACTAAAGGCCAAAGGAAGTGCTTGCCGTCCAATTATAGACAGTGGGCTGATTCCTGAATATATGAGAGCCTCCTATTGGCCATCCTTTGTTGTCCTTGGGAAAGGTAGTAGTAAGCTACCTTCTTGAACCATTGCAATCTATGTGGTGGAGGTACACACACACTGTGCTGTTCTATTCCATTCTCCCTTAAAACCATTTCAATTCTGACCCTCCCAAAAGTCGGAACATTGAGAAAGCTGCAACCTGCCAAGTGAGGGGGAGAAAAGGATAGCCCCTCTAACGGGTGACCAATGGCCACAGATATGGCCATTTTGCTGCATCGGCAGCCGGGGATGGGGGAGCTTGTTACCAAAAGACCACCTCCTCTCACTGGCCGTGTTTTAGCCACCAGATGGGTGCCAGCTGCCAACTGGAAAATTGTCATGCTCTCAATTGGCTTAAATTTTAATGTTTATTTATTAGTGTTAGAAGTAGGCTTGCATTAACACTGCACTGTGTTAGCTCTGCTGCCTCACAGTGCCAGGGACCCGGGTTCAATTCCTGGCTTGGATCACTGTCTGTGTGGAATTTGCATGATCTCTCCGTGTCTGTCTGGGTTTCCTCCAGGTGCTCTGGTTTCCTCCCACAGTCCGAAAGACGTGCTGGTTAGATGCATTGGCCTTCTAAATTCTCCCTCGATGTAACCGAACAGTCAGCGGACTGTGGCGACTAGGTGTATTTTCACAGTAACTACATTGTTAATGTAAGCCTACCTGTGACAATGATAAAACTTCAAATTTAATGAAGTTACTGTGAAAATTCCCAGGTCCCCACACTCGGGCAGCACCTTCAGGTCCACTGAGGGCGACTTTAGCATGGCCAATCGCCTAAGTAGCACATCATTCGGACCGTGAGAGGAAACCAGACACCCAGAAGGAAACCCAGGCAGACAGGGGGAGTGTCTGCACAGACAGTAACCCGAGCTTTACCTTCGGGTAGTGGTCTGGGTGGTAGCACCCCCAACCTGACCTCCTTCAGGAGCGGCTCAGGCAATGACAGTGAAGGTACAAGGCAGGTTCGTCAGCCTCCATAGTTGCCTCTGATGGGCAGCCTCTGCCCGTCACAATACAGTCCTGTTGAGAGAATATTGCTGAGGAAATGCCTCTTCGGCAGGAGGGCGAGATAGGTGATAGCGACTCGTTCACCCTGTCCAGTCTCATGCTCCCCTCCCCCCGCTCACTCCTCCCTGCATGTTATTACAGTGGGACAGACTGAGCTGTGTCAGCTGAGGTTTTTCACTCAGTTGCATTCAAGGTCAGTGAGAATTTTTGGCTTGATCTTCTTGGATGTGTTGCCTGTGGTTATTCACCTCCCTCAGGAGGTTAAAGAAATCGGGAAGATTCCATGACAGTATAGATTGTACATGCTCCATTGGGCTGATCTCAACTGAAATTCTAGGTCAGTCAGTGGAAGTGTTCTGCAGACTGTGTTATATAAGAGAATTTCTGTTCGAGGTGAGTTTAAAAGGGTCTTTGAAAAATATCTTATCAGAGTTTGCTTTTCAAAGGCAAAAGTGAAGGGAACGTTATTATTTTTCGGGAAGGCCATTTGGCTTAAAGGGAAAGCCATTTAGAAAATAAACCCTTTAAAATCTTTCTGTTAAAAGAACGGCTCTTTGCGCTGTTTTCTCCAGCTACGACAGTGAGGGCCGACTGACTAACGTCACATTTCCCACCGGTGTGGTCGCAAATCTCCATGGGGAGATGGAGAAGGCGATAACTGTGAACATTGAAACGTCCAACAGGGAGGATGATGTCACCATCACCACCAATCTCTCTTCAGTGGATGCCTTCTACACCCTTGTTCAAGGTACAGTGGCCATATTCCACACACTGCTTACATCAGCCTCAGCAAAAGTCATGGTCAGGCCCAGGGGGTGGAATTTTCCCCACCCAGCCCGCTATAGGAATCGTAGGGCGACGTCCCCCCCCACCCCGGGGGTTCTGGTGCTGGTTAAGTGCATTGGCCATGTTGAGTTCTCCCTCAGTGTTCCCGAACAGGCGCCAGAGTGTGGTGACTTGGGGGTTTTCACAGTAACTTATTGTGGGAGGTTGGGAGAACCATGGGGAATTTCCTGCCCGTGCCACTTAAACAAGAGCTCCTTAGCAACACAGAAGTGCAGCAAAAGTTGTTTCAGGAATCAGGAAAGATTAATATCTTATTTCTGATTCTTATTGTCTGTGCATGTTCTCCCTGTGCCTGCGTGCATTTCTTACGGTGACTGGCCAGAATTTATTGCCCATCCCTAGTTGCCTAAGAGCAGTTGAGATCAACCACATTGTAGTGGCTCTGGAGTCACATGTAGGCCAGACCAGGTAAGGATGGTAGATTTTCTTCCCTATCAAGGGTATTAATGAAAAAGATGGATCTTTCCGACAATGAACAATGGTTTCTTGGTCATCAGTAGATTCTCAATTCCAGATTTTTTTTTAAATTGAATTTAAATTCCATTATTTGCTGTGACGGGATTGGAAGCCAAATCCCCAGAACACCAGCTGAGTTTCTGGATTGATAGCCTCGCGATAATACCAGGTATAAGTCAACAAGCTTCTTTATACTGTATTCACCGTCAGAGAGCCGTGTACTTTCCGAAGCATTCCCACCCTCCCCCTTTTGTTACTAGAGAAATATTGAAGAAATAAACAGCGGCGGTCAGGAGAGATATTGAGGAAAGTAAAGCACAGCTGGGCATATTCTAAATGAATAAAGTGCAGACTCTGGACTACAGGGGTTGAAATTGAAATCCCCGTGCCTATGCCTTAACAAAGTCATTAACCTGTCAAAAATGAATCAACAACTTTTTTTCTGAAATGCCCACCCAGGGACTTGATGCTAAGATATTAACTGAGGTTAATGCAACCCGCTGGATTTGCAATCCTCTCATTCTATGGGTTGCAGTGAAGTTCATACCATGAACAGCTCAGTACCAGCCCTCCTGACACCACAGCCTTTCCTTGAAAGTCAGTCAGATGGGAGAGTTGTGATTAGGCTGTTGCTACAATATTAAGGCAACTATGAAAATCTGCATTACTCACAGCAGCTGAACGGTAGGGAAACTGAGAAGTCAGCATGGCTGGATGTTTAAAGTCTATTCATTATTGTCACAAGTAGGCTTACATTAACACTGCAATGAAGTTACTATGAAAATCCCCTAGTCGCCACATTTCGGTGCCTGTTTGGGTACACAGAGAGAGAATTTAGCATGGCCAATGCACCTGACCAGCACATCTTTCAGACTGTGCGAGGAAACCAGAGCACCCGGAGGAAACCCACACAGGCACAGGGAGGACACGCAAACTCCACACAGACAGTCACCCAAACCAGGAATCAAAACCAGGTCCCTGGCGCTTTGAGTCAGCAATGTTAACCTCTGTTGCCACCCCTATATTCTCTCATTTTCTTTTTCCTTAGCTCCAATTATTTGGTCACTGGTAAGATGGGAATGGGAAAAAAGAGTGACGCAGGTAAGGATGGCATGGTGGCAGAGTGGTTAGCACTGCTGACTCAAAGAGCCATTCAATTCCAGCCTTGGGTAACTATCTGTGTGGATAACTTGTACATTTCCCCAGTGTCTATGTGGGTGTCCTCAGGTTTCCTCCCACAGTCCAAAGATGCATAGATTTGATTAGTTGGCCATACCCATTAGCCCCTGAGAGTCAGGGTAAATACAAGGTGTTACGTAGATAAGGCCTGAGTGGGAATATTGTCAGTGCAGGCTCAATGGGCCAAATGGCCTCCTACTGTGCTGTAGGGATTCTATGAAAGGATTTTGTCAAAAAATATGGGTCAAAAATACCTATTGACTATCTTCATATTAGAGAATAATAATGGTGAGTTTAGCAGCTAATAGTGCAGCATGGGATATTTTGGCTGGAATTTTATCAGCCCACTTGCCACGGGAAGTGATGGGCGAGGGGCATAACATGGAAAGGTCCATTGACCTCGGACAGGATTTTACGATTTTGAGGTGAGCAAGCCGGAAAAATCCTGCCCCTGGATCCTGAAATGTATTTCCAGTTTTATGTGCATCTTTTCTGTGTCAGTTCATGTTCATCTTTCCCCTCAGTTACTTAGCCTCTGAAGATCGGGTCTTCATTATATTGGAACAAGACAAGTATTTAAAGAGCCATTGAGATTCCAGTTAAACTTGCCAGTGTGTGGCCTACAAGAAAATAACCTTTATGTTTCGAAAGTAATTATGCTGAATTCACATGATGTATTTAATAAGAGTAGGGGCCAGTCTCAAACGGAATGTGGTACAGTGTCAATTTACATTGAAGCAGCAAAATATAAGAATAGAAATTACATAAATATTTAATGTATTTCAATTCAGTTCTTCCAATAGAGGCATTAAGTGATAACATCACCAAAAATCATTTTTCAATTGTATTCTTTAAGAATTATGATACTTTGGAAATGAAAATGTAGACTTGTGGCGGGGGTATCTTTTAAATTGGCTGTGTTATTACTGCATGAATATTAATGTTTAGATATGCGCTTACAGTTTGACTAATATTAATTTTCTATTGTATTTTAGATCAATTGAGAAACAGTTACCAGGTTGGTTATGATAGCTCCCTCCGGGTCATGTACGCCAATGGCATGGACACCAACTTCCAGACTGAGCCCCACATCCTGGCTGGCACCGTGAATCCAATCATTGCCAGGCGCAACATTACACTTCCTGTGGAAAACAGTCTGAACTTGGTGGAGTGGCGGTTCAGAAAGGAACAAACCAGAGGAAAGATCAGTATCTTTGGCCGTAAGCTGAGGGTAAGCAGTCTCCTGATAGTGTCCCATTCTTTAAATGGATTAGATGTTAAACAACTGAAATGTCTTCCTTTTGTAAACAGTAAGAAGTCTCTCGACATCAGGTTGAAGTCCAACAGGTTTATTTGGAGTCACGAGCTTTCAGAACACTGCTCCTTGATTAGATCGCCTGATGATGAAGCAGCACTCCGAAAGTTGGGACTTTAACCTGGTGCTGAGAGAATTCTTACTGTGCCCATCCCAGTTCAACGCTGGCATCTACACTTCTTGTTGAAAATTCATTGGCCGGGATTCTCCCCCAAAAAAAGTGCCCAATGGGTGGGAGAATGGGAGATTTCCAGTGCAGAGCTGATTACGCCAAAAAGAAAAGGGCTTGGGAGACTTGCAATTGGCCAGATCCCAGTCACAAGTCCCACTAAAGGCCGCCTGCTGATGTCTCCTGGTCCGCTGTGCTACTCGAGCAATGCAGCGGGCTAGGGGAATCCCAGCCCTTTAATCACACAGTTGGGAAAATGTTTTTGTATTCCTGTGCCAAGGCCTATTGGACTTCCTGCACCGAGGAGAGGCAGGGAAAGCAGACAGGGAGGAGATAGACAACCGTTATCAAAACCGGCCTGATCTTTCAGCCATTAATTCAATGACCACAGAAGAGGGAGGGCTCGTTCAAGAATGATTTTCCACTGTTCATCATTCAAAGGCAATCCAATTTGTGTGGAAAATCCTTTATGTCAGCTGCGGCTCAGTCAATTGCATTCTTGGCTCTAAGTCAGAACATTGTGGATTCAAGTCTGACTCCAGTACTTGAGGACAACAATGTAAGCGGGCAGTAAAATACTAAGGGTATGCTGCTGTGTCTTTGGCCAAGCTCTCCTACTCTCTCAACTGGTTGTAAAAAATCCAGTGGCATTATTTTGAAGAAGAGCAGGGGTGTTGGCGTTTGGGTCAGAGCAATGGCACGGTGTTTAGCATTGCTGCCTCACAGCGCCAGGGATGGAGTTCGATTCCAGCTAGGGTCAATAAACAAAGAACAAAGAACAACAGTGGACACAGACTAGGTCAATGTCTGCATGGACTTTACATGTTCTCCCGATGTCTGTGAGGGCTTCCTCCGGGTGCTCTGATTACCCCCAGTCCAAAGGTACGCAGATTAGTTTACTTGATCATACTAAATTGCCCCTTAGTGTCCTTAGATGTGTTGGTTAGGTGTATTGGCCATGGTAAATTACCCCTTCATTAGGGAGGAGTTAGCTGAGTAAATACTCAGAGTTACAGGGCAGGGGCTAGCTGGGATTGTTGTCGGTGCAGGCTCGATGGTCCGAATGGCCTCCTTCTGCGCTGTAGGATTCTGAGAGTTTGTTAATGAGAGAAGATGAAAAATAAATAAGACTCACTGATCCAGTTTTTGTGTAGTTGGGTAAATAATAGTTGATCAATTTTTGGCAACCTGCAACAGTTGAATTTTAAACAATCACCCTTCAGTGGTATCACCCTTCATACGAGCCGTAAGCTGCAAATTCAAGACAATGGCTGTTTTTTGCAATGAAAAATACATTGTCATGCAACACCTGTGTTAGTTATAATGAACAGTGCACTACATTTTGATGCATATTACACTGAAAATGCCACTCACTCAACATCAAGTTGTCAATGAACATCATCAACTCTTCAGTGTAGATTGCAGGAGCAGTGTGACTGACTAACCTCAGACAGCCCCTCCAAACCCTTCTCATGAAGCTCATGTTAACAATGATCCACATGACAGCAACAGCTTGTACTTAGATGGTGCCCAAAATATAGTAATTTGTCACAAGGCACTTCACATAAGGGTTATAAAATGAAAGCTCGAGAACTGAAGCACATAAGAAAATGTAAGGGAATTGACCAAAGCTTGATGAAGAGTTTGTTTTTAAGAAAGCATCTTAAAACTGCAAAGAGAGGCTGAGGAAGAGAATTCCAGGGCTTGGGGTATTGGAAGCTGAATTATAATGATATTTGCAAGCACTAGAGTTACAGCATCATCATTGTGAGATTGTAATTGTCCAATATCAATCCCCCATTTGTGGCATTTCACTAACATTTACGTTACAGTGAAACTGTCATCGATCTGTTGCCCTCCTCAACTACCATTAATCCGATAGGAATATCACTGACCAACTTTACCCCTTATTCACTATCTCTTAAGGCATCATGCCCTGAGAGGCATTGGTAACCATGGACTTCCATGGTTATCGTTGGCAAGGTATTGCAGTGGTTACTCTGTGCACTGGAACATCCTTATTCTTTGTGAATCAAATTGGGTAATAGATCAAACCTTACTTCTTTGTCTTAAAATAAATAAACCTCATAGATATTGATGGATCTCAGACAGGTTGGTGCCTTGGGAAGACTTGCAAGTGGACAATCTCAGATTTAGTGCTAATAAATGTTTTTACTAATAACACGCCAGTCAACTTGTAACAGTTTAATGCAGAACAGGCCTGAATAGTAGCCAAGCGGCCTTTTAACATATTAAAAGACAAATAAACTCACTCTGACATCAAGAGGTCTGTCAAGTAATTTGCACCAAGGAAGAATCAATCAGTCTGAGCACTCTTTAGAAAGCAACCAGCTTGTCTGCAAGGGGGTGGGAAGACGAACATTCCTAATTGATTTGTCCTGGATGTGTTTGTATAAGGTGAACGGCAGGAACCTCCTCTCCATTGACTTCGATCGAACCACCCGCACCGAGAGGATCTACGACGATCACCGTAAGTTCCAGCTGAGGATCCTCTACGACCAGTCTGGCCACCCGACCCTCTGGCTTCCCAGCAGCCGGCTGACTGCCGTCAACATCACTTATTCCTCGACCGGCCAGATCTCTGGCATCCAGCGGGGCCCACTGGGGGAGAGAATCGATTACGACGCCCAGGGAAGGATAGTGTCCCGCGTCCTGAACGACGGGAAGACCTGGAGTTACACGTACCTCGACAAGGTGAGGGAGACAGGGAACGCCTGCACAAAATGAAGTGTAGCTAAGCCTGGTGTAGTTATACATTTTGTAGTTGAAGCAACTAATCTGAAGCTTCACATTTACGTATCCAAGTAGATTACGCCAAGCTTTACTAAAGACTTGTAGGTCAAGGATGACTTAATTAAACAAATGCATCATCATTCAGAATGTTAATTTCTTTTGTCATCTAATTTGCATTTCCATTCCTGTGTGTGATGATATTCTGTTCTCTTTTACAGTCCATGGTGTTACTTCTCCACAGCCAACGCCAGTATATTTTTGAGTACGACTTACTGGATCGTCTGTCCGCAGTCACGATGCCCAGCGTTGCCCGTCACACCATGCAGACCATCCGCTCCATCGGCTACTACCGTAACATCTACAACCCCCCCGAGAGCAACGCCTCCATGATTGTGGACTACAGCGAGGAAGGGCTGCTCCTGCAGACGGCCTACCTGGGGACAGGCCGACGGGTTCTCTACAAGTACCGGCGGATGTCCAAGCTGTCCGAGCTGCTGTACGACAGCACCCGCGTCAGCTTCACCTACGACGAGACCGCTGGAGTGCTGAAGACGGTCAACCTGCAGACTGAGGGCTTCATCTGCACCATCAGGTACCGCCAAATTGGCCCCCTCATTGACCGGCAGATCTTCCGTTTCAGCGAAGACGGCATGGTCAACGCCCGCTTCGACTACAGCTACGACAACAACTTCCGGGTGACCAGCATGCAGGCGGTCATCAACGAGACGCCCTTGCCCATCGACCTGTACCAATTCGACGACATCTCGGGCAAGTTTGAGCAGTTCGGGAAGTTCGGCGTCATCTACTACGACATCAACCAGATCATTTCGACGGCCGTGATGACGTACACCAAGCACTTTGACGCGCACGGGCGGATCAAGGAGATCCAGTACGAGATCTTCCGCTCGCTGATGTACTGGATCACCATTCAGTACGACAACATGGGCCGCGTGACCAAACGAGAAATGAAGATCGGCCCCTTCGCCAACACCACCAAGTACGGCTACGAGTACGACGTGGACGGGCAACTCCAGACCGTCTACCTAAATGACAAAATCATGTGGCGCTACAACTACGACCTGAACGGCAACCTGCACTTGCTAAACCCGGGGAGCAGCGCCCGCCTGACCCCGCTACGCTACGACCTACGGGACCGGATCACTCGCTTGGGTGATGTCCAGTACAGGATGGACGAAGATGGCTTCTTGCATCAGCGGGGGGGTGACATCTTTGAGTACAATTCCAAGGGACTTCTGGCCAGGGTCTATAGCAAGGCCGGCGGCTGGAACATACAGTACCGTTACGATGGCCTGGGGCGACGTGTGTCCAGCAAGACCAGCATTGGGCAGCACCTTCAGTTCTTCTATGCTGATCTGAACTACCCAAACCGGATAACTCACGTCTACAATCACTCCAGCTCTGAGATCACCTCCCTCTACTACGACCTCCAGGGTCACGTCTTTGCCATGGAGATCAGCAGCGGGGAGGAGTTCTACATTGCTTCAGACAACACCGGCACGCCACTAGCCGTGTTCAGCAGCAACGGCCTGATGATTAAACAAATTCAGTACACCGCCTACGGAGAAATCTACCTGGACTCCAACCCTGACTTCCAGCTGGTGATAGGCTTCCACGGCGGCCTCTACGACCCTCTGACCAAGCTGATCCACTTCGGAGAGAGGGACTACGATATCCTGGCTGGCCGATGGACGGCGCCCGACATCACCATCTGGACGAAGGTGGCCAGCGACCCGGCACCGTTCAACCTGTACATGTTCAGCAACAACAACCCCGTGGGCAAGGTGGAGAATATCAAGGATTACATTACAGGTAAGAAAGGTCCACCAAACGCAAATGAACCTGCCGCGTTTAGTGAACGAGGAGTTGGCAAAGAGGAGCTAGGGCGAGGGCAGTACAGTGACACTGTGGTTAGCACTGCTGCTTCACAGCACCAGGGACCCGGGTTCGATTCCCGGCTTGGGTCACTGTCTGTGTGGTGTGTTCTCCCTGTGTCTGCATGGGTTTCCTTCGGGTGCTTCAGTTTCCTCCCGCTTTCTGAGGGAAGTGCTGGTTAGGTGCGAGGACCTGAACAGGCGCCAGATGGTGGCAACTAGAGGAATTTCACAGTAACTTCATTGCAGTGTTACTTTGTGATTAATAAACTTCAAAAAGTCACCAAGCCAATTGTTCAGTATGGGTTAGAAATTACTTGAGTGAGAATTGTGAAGTAAATGTCATGTGAAGACAAAATAAAGTTTATTTATTAGCCACAAGTAGGCTTACATTAATGCTGCAATGAAGTTACTGTGAAAATCCCCTAGTCGCCACTCTCTGGCACCTGTTCGGGTACACTGAGGGAGAATTTAGCACGGCCGGTGAACCTAACCAGCACATCTTTGGACTGTGGGAGGAAACCCACACAGACACAGGGAGAATGTGCAAATTGCAAACAGACAATAATCCAAGCCAGGAATCAAACACAGGTCCTGTCGCTGTGAGGCAGCTGTGCTACCGTGCCTTTCTATCATCTGAGATCATCTGAGCAGGTGATATAAATAGTTTGATAAAAGTTTCTGGAGATGGAAATAATTGACAGACACAGTGAGAGAGAGTCGAGTACTACACACATTGTCGCCAAGATGGTAAGATGGGATTATGTGTATTTTAGCATACCAAAGATTGGTTGTAATTTGCTAGATAGGGCAACAGGTCTGTAGGAAATCTGACGCTAAAATTGAGAGAGGAAATAAAAACATCTGTTGTTTATAACCCAGCTTGAGTTAAAAAGCAAAGTGTCTTCGTTGCTCACAGATATGTCAGATCCCCTGCCTTCCTTCCACAAACATACTGCACCATTTGGTGTACACATAACCATTTGAAGGCAGTGCTGGCATCATTCCATTTGTTTGCTTCCTATAAAATGTTAGTGATTCGGGAGCTAGGAGTTGGAACTCGGCTCGGCACGATTCTTGCGTCTCCCCCAACCCCCAGCAACAGATGCGACTCACCATTGGTTACCAGCAGAGTCTTCCAGTCCTGCCGATGTTTACATTGTTTTATGGGGCTCACCCCCTCCGTCACCAGGGAACCCATGCTGAGAGGTGGATTGGAAGATCTCACCTTTAGGGCGGGATTTTTTGGCCACGTTCATCCCGAAACCAGAATGAACCTTTCCATGATTTGTCTCTCAATTCCCGTGGTGGGCAGAATGAGAAGGATCATCCCTTAGTCTTTTTGTACTCATGAGCTTCTACTCATAGACACACACACACACATTCAGCATTGTGCACTTCTAACAAACAAACCCCTTCCCAGCCTGTTCTTCCCAAGCCCCCAGGCGATATCCACCGTCTAAATATAATTAACGCCCAATTGATATCAGTATTAGAATCATCACCATAGATTGATTCTACAGTGCAGAAGGAGGCCATTCAGCCCATTGAGCCTCCACCAACGATAATAATCCCATGACACTAAGGGGCAATTTAGCATGGCCAATCAACCACAAATTTGGAGTGTGAGAGAAACCCACACAGATAGGGGGAGAATGTGCAAACTTCATGTAGACATTGACCCAAGGCTGGAATTGAACCTGGTCCCATTGAGGCAGCAATGCTATCCACTGGGCCACCACTAAGGTACCCATGTTTTTGTATTAAATAGATATAACTGTGTTTTGAATCAAATCCTGTTCTTCCATCAGTCCCAAACTCGCTGACCTGCACTGACTCCTGGTTGAACAACACCTCAATTGTAAAATCCTCATCCATGTTTTCAAATCTATCCTCTGAGCCCACAATCCTCCAAGATATTTTGCTCTTCTAATTCTGGCCTCAAGCATCTGTGATTTCATCAATCACCCTGCCATCAGTACCTTCAGCTGCCTAGGTGCGAAACTTTGAACTACCTCACTAAACCTCTCTGTCTCAGTACCTCATTGTCCTCCTTTAAGACACTCCTTAAAATGCAGCCATTTGACCTTATTTGGCCATGAGCCTTGTGATCTCCTCAGTGGTGCATTTTGCATTAGACCGTTCCTGTGAGGTGCCTTGGGATCTTCTTATGACATGAAAGGCCATACTTAAATCTAATTTATTATTGTTTATGTCAGTGTCCACGCTCTGCATGTGAGCGATATCTGAATGTCAGTGTATTATAAACAATTACAACTAGGCCTTCTACAGATGCCGACTGACGCATTTGATTTATTATTTTCACATATATTAGTTATACAGTGAAAAGTACTGTTTCTCGCATCTATACAGACAAAGCAAACTGTTCATAGAGAAGGAAAAGACAAAGTGCAGACTGTAATGTTGCAGTCATAGCTAGGGTGTAGAGAAAGATTTTCTTAATATGAGGTAGGTACACTCAAAAATCTGACAGCAACTGAGAAGAAACTGTTCTTGCATTGCTTGGTGCATGACCTCAGACTTCTGTATCTTTTTCCCAACGGAAGAAGGCGAAATAGAGAAGGCCCGGGGTGTGTGGGTCCTTAAATGTGCTGACTGTTTTGTCGAGGCAAGAGGAAGTGTAGGCAGAGTCAATGGATGGGAGGCTGGTTTGCATGATGTGTTGGGCTACATTCACAACCTTTTCTAGTTTCTTGCAGTCTTGGGCATTTTCCAATGGGTGTGCTTCCATAATCCTGACTAATAAAAGTACTTTGACTGATTCTTGTTTCCTAAGCCGAGAATGCAGTGCCACTCGGCATCCCAGTTGAGCTCCTGCAGATTGAAATGTGAGAACTTTCTGGGTGTTTCTGCATTGGTTCGGTATATTTGCATACATTAATCCTCTAACCCACTGAGAAAGATTCTCCACTGACCGATTCTTTTTAGCTGACGTCACTGATGTTTCACTTCTCTCCTACTTCCCGATGTTTAATAATGAAAAAGAAGGCATTAGATAGTCCTGATGAGGGGAAGAAAGCTTCTACGGTGATGGTTTTTCTGGCATTATACATCGCAAGTAGCTTTACAGCTATTAGGTTGATGGAGCAAATTAATGTGATGTAAAATATTAAAATGAGAAAAGTCAAGGGCCAGAATTTTCATCTGAAGAGCTGGCAGGGAACACATGCTTGCTGACTTCAGTAGTTCTCCCATTCCCCAACCCCCAACCACCTCCCCCCCCTCCCCCTCACCACCCCAATCTGTCATCCACCAGCCAACCTAACAACCGAGACTGGGTAGAAAATGGCCCTCATGTGGCAGTTAGAACATAGAACATAGAACATAGAAGTAGCATAGTAGTAACATACAGTTAAGTAGCCAATTAAGTCTTAAGACCCTCCTCCCCCACCCACTTTTTCCCACACCAACTCCGGCTTCAAAATCCACCAGTGGGGGGAAGTGGGGAGCATAAAACTTAGGCCAAGAGAACACAGAAGATTTGAAATGGCAAAACTCTATTCACGGTGTGGAACTTCACTTCTCTTGGAGTTTACCATGCTGGAATGTTCAGGACAGCGCGGATCCAAAGTTCACCCACCGCAGTCTGACTCAAGAACAGTTTCCTCCCTGCTGCCATCAGATTCTCGAATGGAAATACCTTATATTAAGTTGATCAGCTGTGTTGACCTCTGGTTTGCTGTCCATACTCTCATCAGGTGTCACCCTGGACTGAGTTTTCAAACTTTAGCAGGCCCAGGGCCCGAGTGCAGACTCCAAATTGGATCCCAATGTCACCAAGACAGTTTCAAGTTGTCATAGTGGGGAGAAAGGAGAGAACTAACTCACCACCAATTTACAGCCCGTTAGACTTGGGACCTTCTGGGAGACATCTGTAAATTTTATCTGTTTGGTGCAGGTTAGTTCTTCTTGTGATTCTAAAACTTGTGGGATCTCAGCTGGAATGTTTTTTTCATTCATTTGTGGGACATGAACATTGCTAACTAGCCAGCATTTATTGTCTATCCCTGGTTGCCCAAGGGCAGTGGAGAATCACTTTGCTGTGAATCTGGAGATAAGGATGGCAGATATACTTCCCTAAAGGACATTAGTGAACCTGATAGGTTCTTCCAACAATCCATAATGGTTTCATAGTCATCAGTACGTTCCTAATTCCATATATTTTTATTGGATTCAAATTTCACTATCTGCCGTGGTCGGATTTGAACCCGAGTCTCTGGAATATTAGCTGAGTTTCCTGGATTAATAGTCCAGCAATAATACTGTTCAGCCATCGCCTCCTACGTTACTTTTGGTCTGGTCAACCTCCAAGTCAATATTTATCCTCCTGGCCATCTGATGAACTGCTCCCTTTGGCAAGGTAGTGGCAGGTCTCAATGCAGTTTAGTCCATTGTGCAAACCAGCCTCACATCCACTGACTCTGTCTACACTTCCGGCTGCCTTGGAAAAGTGGCCAGCAAAATCAAGGACCTCATGTACCCTGGACATACTCTCTTCCACCTTCTTCCATCGTGAAAAAAATACAAAAGTCTGGACCCACGACTCAAGAATAGCTTGTTACCTGCTGCCATCAGACTTATGAATGCCATCCTTACTTCCAGAACCACAGAAATGTGGTTGATTCTCAACTGTCCTCAAGCAACTAGGGATGGGCAATAAATGCTGGTCAGCCAGTGACACCCATGTCCCACAAATGAATGAAAAAAAACATTTTAGCTGAGATCACTTTCGGACCTCACAAGTTCTACCATCATAAGAAAAACTTTTCTTCTGCCCTGCAGTGAACCCAATGGCTGTGCACTATTAAATTGATCTTTTTCTACACCCGAGCTATGACTATAACATTACACTCTGCACTCTCTCCTTTCCTTCTCTATGTACATAACTAATACATGTGAAATAATAAATCAAATAAAAAAACCAAATCTAGAATTAATCTAGGTGTCTAGCTTCTGACTCTGATTTGAAAATTCTGCCTCTTGTGAGGGGAGCAGCGCCTCACAACCCCAAAGCTCAAATTCTATCCCTCATCTCTTTCCCTGTGTAATAGCAAGGTAGGGACATCTCTTAGGCAGTTTACAGAAACCACAGGAACCTTATTTAATTTTAAAATGGCTTTGTACTATCAATTTTACATCAATGCAAGAGCCCATCCTGTTTTTAGTTTTTAGATTTTGAGAGGGCTTTTTCCTCACATTTCTCTGATGTGAGACAACAGTGAATGATTGGAATTTGAGAGATAAAGTGCTGGACTGAGATAGGAGCATGTTCAATGGCTCGATGCTAAGATTAGAGTCTGCAGTTCTGAACCTGGAACAGGATTTGACCTTGCCTGATAGATGTGTTGTATTATACATGAAAATGCAGCAAAGGAAAATCATCTTGTGCAGAGGAAATGGTTGACCATAAATAGGGCATGATATTCCATGTTTATTTGGAACAGATTACCATGGTTACTTGTCAAAATCGGTGCAGTACAATGAAGTGATGCCATTGTCAAATGGTGAGAAAAAGAATTGAATGATTATATTGGTGAATTTAGTGCAGCTGCCATATAGATTTTCATAACAGTCATCCAGCACAGAAACAGGCCCTTCAGCCCACCATGTCTATGTCTACCACCTGTACAATCTGTACTATTGCCATTTACCACTACAGTGGGCAAGGTGACACCGTGATTACTTGCTGCCTCACAGTGTCAGGGTTCAATTCCGTCCTCGAGTTACTACTATCTGTATGGAAATTGCACATTTTCCTTTTATCTGCGTGGGGTTCCTCCGGATGCTCTGATTTCATCCCACAATCCAAAAGATGTGCTGGTTAGGTGCATTGGCCATGCTAAATTCTCCCTCAGTGTAACTAAACAGGTGCCGGAGTATGACGACTAGGGGATGTTCATAGTAATTTCATAGCAGTGTTAATGTAAGTCTATTTGTGACACTAATAAATAAACTTTATTGTTATCCAAAAGAATTAAGCAATGGGGCAAAGTTTATTTTTGTTATGATCAACTGTTTGTCCGCCACACGAATAGAGCTTCCTCCCTGAAGCCCCTCCTTGTAAGAACTCACCTGAATTACCAACAAGGAACAGGCTCCCATGCATGTCAGTTAGCCACTGAGACCTAAGGACACAGAGATGCTGCTGGGAACATGTCACTTCCTGCTATTTGATCAATCGAAATACTGTTTGGCAGGGTTTATCTCCCCTCTTGTGATAGGGCTACTTACACTGATGTCACTGGCATTGATTAACAGTGATTAACACTGCTGCCTCACAAGACCAGGGATCTCGATTCGATTTTCGGCTTGGAGCACCGTCTGTGCGGAGTCTGCACGTTCTCTCGATGTCTGCCTGGATTTCCTCCAGGTGCTCCTATTTCCTCTAACAGTCCAAAGCCGTTCAAGTTTGACTGTGGGTAAATTGCCCCTGAGAATCAGGGGATTAGCAGGCTAAATATGTAGGGTTATAGGGAAAGGCCTGGGTGGGATTGATGAGCCAAATGGTTTCCTTCTCATTGCAAGGATTCTAAGGTCCTTATTTTACCGACATGCCCACCCTGAAATCGAGGCAGGCGAGATTCGCAGAATGGCATTCTCTTTCCGAAGAATGGCTTTGGGCATGATGTTATGAGTCTCAGGCGAGTGTGCTGGTCGAATTCCGGCCTGCGAGTCTGATTCTATGGTCAGTAAGCCAGGCTGTCTAATGAATTGTTCCCCCACATTCTGTGTATAATACACTCCTATAATACACTGTACTGTACTGTGTATAATACAGTTGTCAGATGAACAAATCTTCTATTCTGGGTTGAGTCAGTCGCAGTTTTTATTGACAGAGATGTCGTCTTGCAAATTCCTTAATCAGTTGAGTTGAGGCGAAAGCGGGAGCCAGGCTAACCTGTCACTGAGTGCCACACAATATACCTTTAAATTTATTCATAAGGAAAGCTTTGCTGAGTGCTGTGCATCCAGGCACAGTAATTTTCAATAGTTTATTGACTGCATTCAAGCATCTATCGATGTTTCACTTACAGCGGTGGATTTGTTTAAACCATGGATTAGTATGAAGCCCAAATAAAAAGATACAAATATTGACTGCAGTTTGTTTGAATGTAAAAATGTATTTAAAAAAAATCTAATCCTTACAATTGGCTGAAGTGCTCTCAAATAGAAGAGGCTAATTGGTCTTTATTTCTTCTCCAGTCTGTCAGCTCTGATGCTAGCTATGTGCACTTGTGTGTGTGTGTGTCTGTCTGTCTGTCTGTACGTGTGTGTATGTATGTGTGTGTGTTTATGTATGTACATATATATGTATTTGCCTTGCAGAATATGCTAATGGTTATATATAAATAACAAATGGGGATAGAAATAGCTTTAGCTATGATGAAAATCTGCAGTTACGAGGCTCCCATGTGGAAATGACCAATTGAATGAGAAACTCTAGGATGAAGAGCCCCATTTGATACCAAATCAGTGAGAACCAATGGATTTGAGACAGGAGGGATGGCAGGGAATTGGAGAGAAAAAAACTATATGAGTGAAAGAGAATTAGTGACAGCGTTTGGTCAGATGCAAAATCTCCTCTTAACATCTTCACTGCCAAATTCCTACTGTCACACCCTCGAATGCTATATTTCCGAATGCCACGCTCCATCACCTCCTAGCTAATGCTGCACCCTTTAATGCCACTGACCCTAATTAGTGCTGCCCCCTTATGTCAGACCCCTAACTAATGTTACACCCTCAGTGTTAGACACATAACAAATGTTGCAGTCCTTAATGTTAGATCCCTGACTAATGCCACAGAGAGCCCTAATGCCCCAAATTATTGCCGAACTAATGCCACATCTCTAACTAATGCCACACTTCTGACTACCAGAGCCCTAATGCTACAACCCCAGTGCAAAACTCATAACTAATGGCACATCCCATAATGCCACATCCCCTAAGAAATACGACACGCTGAATGCCACTCCCGGCACAGCACGATGGCAGCACGGTGGCATAGTGGTTAGCAGCATCAGGGATCCAGTATTGATTCCTGGCCTGGGTCACTGTCAGTGTGGAGTCTGCACATTCTTCCTGTGTCTGTACCAGTTTTCTCCCACAGTCTGAAAGATGTGCTGGTTGGGTGCATTGACCATGCTAAGTTCTCTCTCAATGTGCCTGAACAGGCACCGGAGTGTGGCAACACAGGGATTTTCACAGTAACTTCATTGCATTGCTAATATAAGTCTTCTTGTGACATTAATGAATAAAAATAAACTCCCAGTGCCACATTTCCGACTGCCACACACCCTAATCCTGTATTCCTTAATGCCACAAAGAGAACAAAGAACAAAGAGCAACACAGCACGGGAAACAGGCCCTTCGGCCCAACAAGCCCACGGCGCCGTCCTAACGTCTTAATGACATATCCTTGACTTTAGGCTATGCCTATTGTTGAAGATTCCCATATAGGGACCAATATAGGGACAATTTGTTACCCAATCAGCCTAAGAGCACAATTTTGGGATGTGGGAGGAAACCTGAGCACCCGGAGGAAACCCACGCAACCACGGGGAGAACACGCAAACTCCTGCAGACACAGGCCCAAATCCATGTGTCAGCACAGCAACAGCGATAGTCTCTGAGCTGTCATGTTGCCCATCAGATGGTCCAGTTTAAGCATACACTGACGACGTGAAGCACTAGGCAACTCCTGAAGCAACCTCCACGAGCAGCTCTCGCACGACATGCCGCATGCATGCCCCTTGTTGGTCAACAAGGTGGACCGAATTGCCTGCGGAAACAAATAAGACTTAATTAAACATGCTAAAAAAAACTAAGACATTCCCAAGACGAAACTAAAAGAAAGTCTACTACTATTTGGTCCTCCCGATATTCAAACAGTCCTGCTATATCCCTCTATCTGCAGACCGCTCATGTGGCTGTCCAAGAGACCCTTAAACAACCCTAGCATGTCTGCTCCCACCACCTTACTCGGCAGTGCATTCCACACCCCCACTACCCTTTGTGTGAAAAACTGCCCTCTAATATTCGTCTTATATATAGCCCCCCTCACCCTGAGCCCGTGACCCCTTGTTCTATCCATTTCTGATGGTGGAAAAAGCTTACCACCATTTACTCTATCTATACCCCTCATAGTCTTATATACCTCTAAAAGATCCCCTCTCAGCCGACGTCTTTCAAGGGAAAACAACCCCAGTGTTTTCAGTCTTTCCTCGTAAGACAGCCCTTCCATACCAGGCAGCATCCTGGTAAATCTCCTCTGCAGTCTCTCTAGGGCCTCTACATCCTTCCTGTAGTACGGCGACCAGAACTGGACGCAGTACTCCAGATGAGGCCTAACCAACTTTCTATACACCTGCAACATCAGACTCCTACTCTTGTATTCTATACCCCTTCCTATGAAGGCTAATATACCATACGCTTTTTTACCACATTCTCCACCTGTACTGACACCTTCAGAGACTTGTGAACTTGCACCCCCAGGTCTCTCTGCATCTCTATACTCCAGATAGTTTTACCTTTTATCCTATAACTCCCCTCTACATTATTCCGGCCAAAATGCATCACCTCGCATTTATCTGGATTAAATTCCATTTGTCATCTATCTGCCCAATCTACCAGCCTATCTATGTCATGTTGTATTGCCAGGCACTGCTCCTCAGTACCCGCCAATCTTCTACACTTGCTACACTTCCTAATGACAGAGTCCTGACCAATGCATTCAACCTCACTCTCCCTGACCCGGTACCACACCTGTTTATGCCACATTCCTAGTGCCACACTCCTGATGTTGCAGTGCTTTAATGTCACACCCCTCCTATGACATCTCCTTCTGCCATCATACTTCTCATGTAGGTAGGCGATGGTCCAGTGATATTATCACTAGACTGTTCAACCAGAAACTCAGCTAATGTTCTGACGACCTGGATTTGAATCCCGTCATGGCAGATGATGGAATTTGAATTCAATAAAAGAATTTACGGAAGTCCACGAAACCATTGTCGATTGTCTGGAAAACCAGTCTGGTTCATTAATGTCCTTTAGGGAAGGCAGTCTGCTGTCCTTACTTGGTTGGCCTATATGTGACTCCAGAGCCACAGCAACGTGGTTGACTCTCAACTGCCCACGGACAACTAGGGACGGGCAATAAATATTGGCCTGGCCAGTGACCCCTATATCCCATAAATGAATTTAAATTCTTCATACTTAGCCATTAACGAAGGAGAGTTGTGTGAAGCATAGAGGGTAAGATTGTTCCCAAAAATGGTTGCGATTATAAATTGTATAACAGAGGAGTTTACCCATCAAACATGCTGGTGTTTCAAGTGTGTATAAAGATAAGCATTCTGTTTGTAGTGTGTGAATTACTGCTTCTGAAAGTGCTGAATGTACCACACCTTCATTGCATCTCTTCTCAAAATGATCTTCTTTCCACAGACGTCAACAGTTGGCTACTGATGTTTGGGTTTCAGCTCCACAATGTCATTCCTGGTTTTCCTGTACCCAAGCAAGGGCTGGAGGAACCTTCATATGAGCTCTTGAAGAGTCAAGAATGGGATGATGTACCGGTAAGATTGATCAAAACTGTTAACAACCTGATATATAGAACAAACACCTGTCCCCTGAGAGCAGAGATGGTGTCAAGGAGGAGATGGGACAATAACCCCATTCCTGAAGGGGAAAAGCTGAGTCACTGTTACCTCCCCTTATTGTGGAATTGAGAGATAAAATATCAGAAAGAGTCAGCTTCAAGTATCTGTCGGACAAAGAAATGGACAACTGGGTACAACCAACTTGTCCCTGCTTCATAGTAAAGTTAGGCCTGGATTCATAAAATCACAGAATCCCTACAGTGCAAATGGAGGCCATTTGGCCCATCGCTAAGAGGCAATTTAGCATTGCCAATCAGCCTAACCCGCAATTTAGCATTGCCAATCAGCCTAACCCACACATCATTGGACTGTTGGAGGAAATCAGAGTACCCAGAGGAAACCCTTACGGATATGATCCCAGAGTGGAACCCTGGTCCAGACAACCATGGGCAGAATTCCCCGGCTTCCCATCCATGTGTTTCTTGGTAGCCGGAGACAACACTCTGTTCACTGGCAGCAGGATTCTCTGGTCCCACTGCTGTCAGTTGCATTTCTCATTGAAGATAATGATCTCACCCCACTCCGCTGGAAAATCCACGGGAGAGGGTGCATTGTCAGTGGGTCCGGAGATTCCATTGGCATGAACAACTGGAGAATTCCATCCCGTAACTTTAGCATTTTTTTAATTTGGAGAAGCATTTAATAAAACATTTAATAAACATGAAAGCTTAGATTATGATGCAATACTCCCTTACTGCTCCTTAGCTTAACAAATGCACATAAGATTTTAAGTATAACACCAATTACAAAACACATTTTAAGCCCTAATGGTTTCAGTGACACAAAATCCCTTTAAACTCACAACCTGACTGTTTCAGATATTCTCCACTCTGAATCCAAGTTCATGTTTGCTGCATTCCCCCTAGATGATTGTCACATGTTTACTTTCCATCAGTGGTTTGCATTCCTAAATCCAGTCCAGGTTTTCCAAATAACTCTTCTAAACAAAGCTTTCATTTCCACTTTTAAACAATGAATCTAGTATCTAGGTTTTATACCTTCCCCTTCAGGATTTGTTTATTTTGACTGTTGTACAAACTATTCACAATTGCTTTAACTCTTGATTCCCAGACTCTATTAAGATGGCATCAAACTTTTGATTTACCTCTGAGGTCTACTTTCCTACCTTAATTTGAGTTACAACAGCTGTTTCTTTTACTTACAATACTTTGTCCATTTCTCTCTTGAATATTCCTGAGCAATATCTTGGGCTCTGTTTTCGTAACTTTATTATTTCGTAAGAAATTCTTTCAGCCCTAATTCTCTAGTTATCAAGACTGTATCTGCTTATTTGGGACGTCTGTCTCTTTGCAGCTCCCTTGTCTGGTTCCAGCTTCTCTTGGCAGAGTTCAGAGATGTTCCCTTTTGTTGTGCTTCTTCAACTGATCCAATTACGATTAATTTCAATAAAAAGGTGGCACAGTGGTTAGCATTGCTGCCTTATAGCCCCAGGGACCTGGGTTCAATCCCAGTTTAGGTCACTCGCTGCACGGAATCTGCAGGTTCTCCTGTGTGTGTGTGTGTGTGTGGGTTTCCTGTGGGGTGCTTGGGTTTTCTCTCACAATCCAAAAGATGTGCTCATTAGGTGTATTGCCATTGCTAAATTCTGTCTCAGTGCAGCACACCAGAATGAACTTGGAGCACATCAGAATGATAAGGAGTGTAATATATAGCTTGATCTTGGTTTCGGACAAAGATCGGCACAACATTGAGGGCCGAAGGGCCTGTACCTTGCTGTATTGTTCTATGTAAACGAGCAGGCATCGGAGTATGGCGACAAGAGATTTTTCACATTAACTTCATTGTACTGTTAATGTAAGCTTACTTGTGACACTAATAAATAAAAGTTAAACTTTTCTATCCTAAAAGACCCTCAGCTGCTAAGCATGCCCACATGCTCCTGTTGGTTTATTTACTCTTCACACACTATTCCTCTCTAAGCACAAATGGAATTGAAATCAACCTCTACACATACAAGCACCTTTATCCAATATGAATCAAACAATACATTTTACCCTCCCTTTATATAGAAACATTGCATTAAACTACTTAAAAGTATATTTAATTTCTAATGTTTATCAATTTTTTTTATTCCTTAAACTATCTTTATTTTCCTAACATATATGACCTGACAGACAAGAGTGTTCGATTCGGAGATGGGCTGGTTTGAGTCAATGGCATCTTTACAGCAGTGCTTTTAGAATTGTTATTATGGTGCCAGATTATTGTCTTCAACGGTCAGAGGTCAGGTTAGTTGCTGACACTATAGGGCGCAAAACTGGGAAAATAATGCAGACGTACGCTAAATACATCAAACATCATTTCTTTTTCAATTAATTAAATAATATATCACATCAGCTGCTTACAAAACAAATATTCAGTTAATTTCATTGATCTTTTTAAAGTGTTCAGCTTATTCCATAGAATCCCTACAGTGCAGAAGGAGGCCATTCAGCCCATCAAGCCTACACTGGCAACAATCCCATTCTGGCCCTATCTCTGTAACCCCACATATTTACCCCACTAATCCCTCTAACCTATACATCCCGGGACACTAAGGGGCAATTTAGCATGGATGGTCAACCTAACCCGCACATCTTTGGGATGTGGGAGGAAACTGGAGCACCCAGAGGAAACCCACGCAGACACGGGGAGAATGTGCACACTCCGCACAGAAGTGACCCAAGCCGGGAATCCAACCCGGGTCTCTGAAACTGTGAGGCAGCAGGGCTAACCACTGTGCCACCGTCCTGCCCATTTAGAAATGATTCTATCCATAGTTTTCAATGGATGGTTCATTTATTGATTATCTTGTGGTGTTGAAGTGAGTGCTGTAATGTCTCACTGATTTTTCATTCAGAAGGAGAACTGGTATTCCTTCCATTGCATTCTTGAGTGGCAGCTGTTCATGTGTGAGTTTTGAGTGTTTTTTTGCAAGTGGGCTGTGGGCTATTTAGCCATGGAGGATGCACATCTTGGCCTGACTCTACATGATATTGCTTGATGGAGAGCAGGAGCTATGCCCGTGGCCTGCATACACTGAAATGTATCATTAACTCAAGTGGTAGAGTGCTCGCTTTGCATGTGAGAGGTACACACATTCTTCTAAGGGCGGCATGGTGGTAACAGTGGCTATCACTGTTGCCTCACTGCAACACAGGGACTGTGTTTGAATTCAGCTTCAGGGTTACTGTCTGTGTGGAGTTTGCATGTTCCCTCCATGTCTGCGTGGGTTTCCTCCGGCTTCCTTCTACAGTCCAAAAGATGTGTTGGTTAGATGGATTGGCCATGCTAAATTGTCCCTTAGTGTCCAGGAATGTCAGTTGGGTGGGAAATGTGTGGACTTATGAGGATGGGGAGTGGGCATCTTAGGAGAATTAGTGCAGTTCAATGGCTGGTAGGCTTCCTCCTACACTGTAGGGGTTCTATGCTATTGTTACATTCTTACTGTTACCAGATTCTGTGTAAAAATGCGGTGTTATCCTTGAACAGCTGAACTCTCATTTTAAGGTTATGTCTGGTTGCCCTGAACTTTATACTCAGCCTGGTTGCCCTGAACAGTGGTTAGCACTGCTGCCTCGCTGCGCCAGGGATTTGGGTTCGATTCCCAGATTAGGTCACTGTCAGTATGGAGTCTGCATATTCTCTTTGTGTCTGCATGGGTTTCAAAGAACAAAGAAAATTACAACACAGGAAGAGGCTTTTCAGCCTCCAAGCCTCCACTGACCAGGCTGGTCAACTGAACTAAAACCTCTACCCCTCCAGTGACCATATTCCTATATTCCCATCTTATTCATATACTTGTCAAGATGCCCCTTAGTGTCAGGGCAACTAGCTAGTGTAAATGCATAGGGGATAGGGCCTGGGTGGGATTGTGGTTGGTGCAGACTCAATGGGCCGAATGGCCTCCTTCTGCACTGTAGGATTTTGTCATTCTAAAAAGAAAAAATGCTGGAAAATCTCAACAAGTCTGGCAGCCACTATGGAGAGAGATAGAGCCAAAGTTTTAGTCTCTTCATTTCAGTCATTTGTCTTTATCCTCCAATCTCTTCTCTGCTCCACTGTTCTGAGCTTCTCATAGTTTAGAAAATACTCTGATCTATCTTTCTTAGAACGAAACTGGATGGTTTCACAACTCCATGCACTGACTTACATTTACCAAATTATGTTGACCTTTTTTTAGATCTACTTTTTTTTAGATGTGTTTCTCTCTTGTAAGCTAAATAAGAAATACTACCTTTAATTAAAAAAGGTTCAACTTTTATTGCACTCAATCGTAACGTAATTCTCATAGCCTTTTTTGATCTTGTTTCTAGTTTTTGTCTGGAGTGCAACAAACCGTAGCAAGACAAGCAAAGGCTTTTATGGGCTTGGGAAAAATGCCAGAAATTCAGACTGGCAAACACAAGGCCAGTGGAGAGAAGCCATGGCTCTGGTTTGGAACGGTCAAGTCCCTGGTCGGCAAGGGAGTCATGCTTGCAGTCAGTCAAGGAAAAGTGACGACCAACGTGCTCAACATTGCGAACGAAGATTGTATAAAGGTTGCAGCCGTACTCAATGGAGCATACTACTTGGACAATTTGCATTACACCATCGAGGGCAAGGATACCCATTACTTCATCAAAGCTGCCTCACCCGAAAGTGACCTCGGGACGCTGAGGCTGACCAGCGGGCGCAAGGCCTTAGAAAACGGCATCAACGTCACTGTTTCCCAGTCCACCACTGTGGTGAATGGCAGGACTCGCAGGTTTGCCGACGTGGAAATGCAGTATAGTGCGTTGTCGCTCCATGTTCGCTACGGGACGACGCTGGACGAGGAGAAGGCGCGCATCCTGGAGCAGGCCAGGCAGAGGGCGCTGGTGAGCGCGTGGACCAGGGAGCAGCAGCGGGTGAGAGACGGAGAGGAAGGGATCAGGTTATGGACAGAAGGAGAAAAGCGACAGCTGCTGAGCGCTGCCAAAGTGCAAGGATATGATGGGTACTATGTACTCTCTGTGGAGCAATACCCAGAACTAGCAGACAGTGCAAACAATATTCAGTTCTTAAGACAGAACGAAATCGGCAAGAGGTAACACACAGGCGAGTTGGTGGCTGCCAAAGAAATAAACTTAACACTGTCCTCTCCTTCTGGGAGAACAGGATATTAGTTTTTCTGCCCTTCGTTACCATGTGGTAAACTGAGGAAACTGAAATATAACTGAAGCCTGAGCTAGACCTCTATTCAAATCTATCTGTAGCACAAGTTCTTTCTTAGAGCTGTCGGACTTGGTGGAACTCTTCTTTCTCCTGCTCAGCTGGAACCTACAAAGGTGGTTTACTGCAAAAAGAATCTTCAAATCACTCTCGATAAATAGGATTGTCAACTGCTTCAAAAAAAAATTGTTTACAGTTGAATGCCACTACACTCAGACTCAAGGTTGGACTAACATGTAAAAAAAAAGCTTAACTGTTTTGTACTTGGCCAAATCTGTTGACTGTTTTCTGTTGTTTAAGAAACACTGTATTAAGCATTAGAATCAGTGTCCAGGATACAGAAACTAAACTGTGTATTATGACATGAGTAACCTTTGCTTACCAGAAGTAGTCTTAATCTTTCCTCACAAATCAGCAGTGTCACACATTGGACCCGTGGGGCACATCAAACAGAAACAATGCGGTTTTATCTCTGTACTTTGCAGTGGAGGGTCTCTTCCCCACCCCACACCCCCCCGCCCCCCCTTGCTTTCAACCGTGCTGCTTTCTACAATGACATTTTGTGCAAAGTAGTATTGACTGTGGCACCCACAGAAAACTACTCTATTCCATTTTGCAACGCCATGGGGTTTTGCCTTTGGGAAGCGTCGCGATGGACAAGATCACTCTCACAGCAAAGCGAAGGAATACTTTTTTTCTTTTTTGTAAAGTGTGTGAGACCAGTACCTTATGGAGTTTTTATATGAATTCCAATTTATTGTTCATCAGATACTAGTCTCAAAAGATGTTAATTTATGTAAAGTGTTTCAAAGAAGTTTATACTTGAAAATAAAATCTTTAAAATACAGATGCTGCCTTGTAACCTGCTTTTTAATTATATGGAAGAGGGTAATGAGATGCCATCCTTTTTACTACAGCGTTCCAGGTTCAAATCTGTCACTCTTTATTACCTCTTAAAACCAATCTTGATTAATTCTGGGAATAAAACGGAATGAGGAAAATCCATTGCTAAATTAAACATAGTGCCTGAGGTTTAGTTTCATTGATATTCATGAAAGATTTGGTCTGGCATCTTACCACTGTTCACACTGATGGGATTTTTTCATTTTGCCGTAATCAACGGAGACTTGGATGGCCACCGAGTCCTCCGATTTTGGCGGCAGGAGCGTGGCGTGAGATTGCATCCTTGGTGTGAGTTTTCGAATCTGAAAAGGAACATGCACCATGGAAAATCAGAGCAAATAATGCAGAAACTGTTCCTCAATATGTACAGAATAATTGCAAAAAAATGATAAAACTTAGTTCAATTTAATCACTGTGTGAAGTCATTTATAAATAAATCACTAATTGTGTGACTTATATTTCATTTTCTATCAAGCCACCTGGGTATGAGTGCTGCACGGATGGAGGTGCCATCTATTCAGTGAGACTTTGGTCGCAATTTTACTCGCACGCCCACCCCAATTCTGGTGGTGGGCAAGGTTCAGAGAATTGCATTCTCCATTGACCTCAGATGGGATTGTACAAACCCTGGGCAAATGTGCCGATAGAATTCTGCTCTTTAAACCAAGGTCCTTTCTGCCCTTTTGGGTAGGTGTCAAATAAGCCATAGATGCTCTTTCCATAAAAGAGCAAGCGAGCTCTCTAGGTGTTCTGGCCAATGTTTATGCCTCACTCAACACCACAAAACCAGTTTTCATTTTTGCTTGGAGATGGAACCTGCCTGTGCACAACTTTCTTGCCCTATGTTTGTGATGAACATATTTCATTAACTGTAAGGAACTTTAGAACAACCTGAGATTGTGATAGAAATCACTTTTTTCTTTACTGTGTAAAGATTTTCCATTCTACCTAACACATATCCTTGTCTCGTAACTGCCAATCATTTTGACTGCTGCAGAGGTTAATGAGCCATGCCAAGAGGGCTTGTGCCACAGTGGTAATGTCTCTACCTCTGGGACAGACGCTTCGGGTTCATCCAATGCCAAGATTTGGTAGCTATGTAAGGAGTGTTCAATAGGCTGATAAGCAGTTCAGGAATCCTTCCACCACTCACTTCTATTATTCCCCAAATGGGAAAACTGTGTGTGTGTGTGTCCATGGTGACTAAATCTCCTGCCCCTGACCAGGTATATCCAAAAACACGGTGTGAGGTTAGAGAAGAAATTGCAGGAGCATTGGCTGAGGTAGTTGCATCATTGTGAGCCACGGATGAGGAACCAGAAGACTGGAAGGTAGCAAATGTTGAGCCCTTATTTAAGAGAGGCTACAAAGAATATCCTAGGAATTATAGACTGGTAAACCTAACATCTATGATGGGTAAGTTACTACAGAGGATTCTGAGAGATAAGATATACAGGCATTTGGAAAGACAGAGTTTGATTAGGAATAGTCTATACAGCTTTGTGCATGGGAGACCATGCCTTACAAATTTGTTGGATTACTTTGATGAAATGACCAGGAAGATAGATGTAATGGTAGTCTGTATGGACTTCAGTAAAGCTCCACTGGTAGGCTACTTAGGAAGATTAGATCACATGGAATCCAAAGGGACCTGACAAATTGTATATACAATTGGCTTGATGGTAAGAAGCAGACGGTAATGGTAGAATGATGCTTGTCAGATTGAAGGCCTGTGACTAGTGATGTGCCTCAGGGGTCAGTGCTGAGCCCATTGCTGTTTGTTATCTATATTAACAATTTGGATGAGAATGTACAAAGCATGATTAGTAAGTTTGCAGCTGAAACTAAAATTCGTATGGAGACCATGAGAAAGATTATCAAAAATTGCAGCAGGATCTTGATCAGTTGGAGAAATGGGCCGAGAAATGGCAAATGGAATTCAATGCCGATAAGTGTTAAATTTTGGAAGGTTAAATCAAGGTAGGGCTTTCACAATGAATGATAGGACCTTAGGAGTACCATGGAACAGAGAGATTTTGGAGTTCAGGTGCATGGTTCTCTTAAGGTGGAATCACAGGTAGATAGGACAGTGAAGAAGGCTTTTGGCATTATTGGCTTTCATCAGTCAGGGCACTGAGTATAGAAGTTGGGAAGTTATTTTGGAGTTGTACAGGACATTAGTGAAGCAATACCTGGAACACTGTGTGCTGATTTGCTTGCCTTGCAATGCGAAAGATGTTATTAAACTAGACAGACTCTAGAAGTATGTTGCCAGGACTCAGGGGACTGAGTTAGCGGGAGAGATTGGACATGCTAGGGCTTTTTTCTTTGAAGCGTAGAAAACTGAGGGATAACATTATAGACGTGTGTAAGATTATGACAGGTATAGATAGGGTGAATGCGCTCAGTCTTTTTCCCACGGCAGGGAAATCGAGGACTAAAGGGCACAGGTTTAAGTTAAGAGGAGAAAGAATTAATGGGAATCTGCAGAGCAAATTTTTTTTACACAGTGATACATATGTGGAAAGAGCTGTTGAAGGGAATGGTTGAGGCAAGGAGATTGACAACATTTAAAAGAAATTTGAACAGATACATGGACAGGCAAGGTTTAGATGGATATGGGCCAAATGCAGACAAATGGGGTTAGCTTAGATGAGCTTTTTGATTGGCATGGACCAGTTTGGGTCAAGGGCCTGGCTCTGTGCCATAGGTTCTGTGATGCTCAATCTACCTTAGACTTCTAGATGATTTGCACTAACCAGGACCTTCATTCAAAAGGATATTTATAAAGATGTTTAATGAAGCGCTTCAAAAAAAGGTTTGTCATAATTGATCGGATGGTATGAGAGGAAATATAATAGTGAATGGCAGAGTAGAAAGTTGGTTAATGGATAGGAAATGGAGGGTAAATGGGCACTGCTCAAACTAGAAAAGTGGTAGTGTATGGCAACTGTTATTATTCTTTGTTCTTGGAAAATATTGTGGGTGCCTCAAATCACTGACACCAAAGACTTCCAATGACGACAGTTCATTCCTAAGCTCAACAGCTAGAGACTGTACTTGTATCCCACCCGAGATCCCAGGGAGTACGCCCATGCTGCTCCTGCTATATGAGCTATATAGCCACATCATTACTTTGTTCCAAGACCACTCTAGATGTGGAACATGGCTGTCACTTAACTGACCTATTCCTTGTTGCTTGAGAACAGTTGAGAATCAATCACATTGCTGTGACTCTGGAGTCATTTGTAAGCCAGACCAGGTAAGGATGGCAGATTTCCTTCCCCAAAGGACATTAGTGAACCAGATGGTTTTTGATGACAATCGACAATGGTTTCATAATCATCAGTGGATTCTTAATTCCAATTTTTTTTTTAATTGAATTCAAATTCCACCATCTGCTATGACAGGATTTGAACACCAGAACATTAGTTAAGTTTCTGGATTATAGTCTAGTGATAATACCACTAGGCCATCACCACCCCATTTAGAAGTAAGAGAGTAGTAAGCAGAATGGGCAGACAGGTGGTAAATGCAATTTAATTCTGGGTATTATGCAAGGTAATACATGTTGGAAGAAAAGGGAAGAAATTGGATGAGATGCTTAATGAAAAAATAGTGAACAAAGTGCATGAACAGATATATTTTTAAGTGTTGAAATATATTCATTGCAAGTGTGATTACAGTTAGATGAAGTCCTGAGACTTTCATTTTGATTTACAAATGGAGTCATTGGGACTATTTTACCATTTTGTTCCAAGGGCCTAATTTTTACCATTTTTATTTGAAGTGCTGTATCTGGGTGCAATTCAGATCTGATTTGGAAATCTGTTCCCAGGCACCCCAAAACATATTCAGCCTGAAAAAAAAATGGTGGGTCTGAATCACGCTGTGGGTGGGGTTTAGTGCACCTGAAACGATTGGAGCTCTGAACTGCATATGCATAATCAGAAAGAAATTTGAAAAAGCGCACCCGTGTCCGATCACTCCCGGGCTGCAGAAAGCAGAGAAATCGGCCCAGGAGCGATGGGCCCCACAGACATCACCCCAACGCCCAGAGATATCACTGTCCACCTTATCTATCCACACACCTTCGCAACCCAAACTAATCACGACCCCTTGCTCCCTCACCCCTCCCCCCCACTACCCCCACACTGATCGCTTGCAGGGTGTCTCCCCCACCGGCAACCCCTTCAGAGAATGATCTGGCCTTCCTCCGTCATTTCCCCAAATTACATCTGACCCTCTCCCCTACCCCACTCCCCAGCTATCAGACAACAATTGGGTCTCCCTCCTCCCTCACCTCCCCCTCTCCCCTCCCCCACCCACCAGAGAATGATCTGGCCTAGCCTCCCTCCCCCACCACCAATCTGAGTTAGAGAGCCGTTGGAAGCTCAATTTAAAGGCAAGCAAATGCCCTTAAATTGCCGTTGCGCCCATTTCAGGCACGAATTGGATCGCGGCCATTGCCGAGCCTTAGTCAAGTGACCATCTGCATGGATGCGGGCACGGATCATGTTAATGGCCTTACACCTGACTTTACCGTGCTTTTGTGCCAGAAAAACGGGTGTGACATAATGGTAAAAATCAGGCCGTAAGTGTTGGGCAGACTTGAAATTGGGAGTGTTTCAGATCTGATTTTTAGATCCGTTCTCAGGTGTCCCCATACACACTCTGCCTGAAAAAAAAATCAGTGATTGCAAAGCGAGCTGCACAGGCCTGTGGGCAGGGCTTAACATGCCCAAAACCCTGCAGCTCTGTTTGGAGCCTCTAACTGCAAATGCGCAGAAAAATAATGATAGCACGCGACTACTCTGCCACATGGTTCCTGGGCTGGATAATGCCTCTTCCTTACCTCTACAACACTGCCCCACCGCCCAAACATTACTGACTCCTTTATTCCTCCCATCTACTGCACCGTCCAGATCGATGACAGGCCCCTCCCATTCACTGATCTCAGACAGAGTGGCAGCAGGAACGCCCCCCCCACCCAACAAATCTCAAGCAGAGTGGCATCAAGTACAGGAAAGACACAGAGGATCTAGTGAAATGGTACGATGGCAATAATATCTCTCTCAACATCATTAAAAGGAGACTATCAACTTCAGGAAGCATAGTGGATGTCATGCCCCTTTCTACATCAACAGGGATGAAGGTGAAACTGCTCAGAGCTTCAAATTTCTTGGCGTCCAAATCACCACAACTTGTCCTAGTCCCTCTATACCAACACTTTAATTAAGGAAGCCCACCAATGCCTCTACTTTCTCAGAAGGCTAAAGAAATTTGGCATGCGTGCTATAAATCACCACCTTTCACATATGTACGATAGAAAACATTCTTTCTGGTTGTTTCACAGCTTGATATAGCCAATGCACCTAACTGGTACATCCTTCAATCTGTGGAAGGAAATTAGAGCATCCAGAGGAAACCCATGCAGACTCTGCATAGACAGTGACTCAAGCCAGGATTCAAAACTGGGTCCCTGGCAGCAGTGTTAACCATTCTGCACCTCTCCTTTCCTTCTGTATGTACAGTATGCTTTGTCTGTATAGCATGCAAGAAACAATACCTTTCACTGTATACAAATGCATGTGACAATAATAAATCAAATCAAAAATGTATCACAGCTTGAAATGGCTCCTGTTGTTA
The DNA here is from genome assembly GCA_024679065.1 of Sphyrna mokarran. NCBI lineage: Eukaryota > Metazoa > Chordata > Chondrichthyes > Carcharhiniformes > Carcharhinidae > Sphyrna > Sphyrna mokarran. Next base: position 24,265,184 of record JAGIQG010000006.1, read on the forward strand.
CTAAGACCACAAGAACCTACAGAAGGCATGAACATAGCCTAATGTCCCATCTGTCAACTTCACACTTCCCGCTGCCTTGGAAAAGCAGCTAGCATAATCAAGGGCCCCATGCAGTCTGATATATTCTTTCCACCTTCTTCCATTGGGGAAAAGATACAAAACTCTGGGGTCATGTACCAACCGACTCAAGAACAGCTTTTTCCCTGCTGCCTTCAGCCTTTTGAAAGGACCTAACAGTTATTAAGTTGATCTTTCTCTACACCCTAACTGTGACTGTAACATTACATTCTACACTCTCTCCTTTTCCTCTCCTTTATGTACTTTATGAACGGTATGCTTTGTCTGTATAATGTGCACAAGAAACAATACTTTTTACGGTATCCCACTAAATGTTTCAATAAATCAAATCTAAGAATAGTGAATGAACTCTTGATGCTGCTGGCTCGCTCATTGTGAGAGGTGGGGAATTCTGAGGCAAGAATTGGGAGGAAATCTTAAAGTGTCTCAGCCAAAGTGTACAAGACCCTGCTGTATGTACACATGCTGTACTCCTGGTCTTGCGTCAGCAGACAGCTACAGAGCAGGTATGATTTAGAATCAGTCGTTGAAGGATTGGTTCTTGTTGGCAGAAATCCTCTGCCCTGTTTAAGTGCCAAGCTCCAACATAGGAAAATGGTGGTTGGGCACTCATTTGTAAAAACCAAACCATTCAGACTTGCCAATGAGATTTGATGAGTTAGTATTGAGAATCTATGTTGTGTTAATTGCATTCAGACTAACAATAGCATGCTGAAAATTAGTCTATGTTTCCCTTCCGAGAATATTAGCCAGGGTGCCTATTCTCTGGCGGCCCTTATTAGAAAACGTATGGTCATGAACATGGGGAAACAATAGGAATCCACTTAGCTTTGACGCCCCCTGTAGTCAAATAGCCTTTCAATATCCCATACAAAGGTCTGAGACATAACCACTTAAATGGGGCAGATGACAATAGATGATATGTCTATATAAGGGTAAGTCTTGGTGAAACTGCACCTGGAGTGCTGTATACAGCTCTGGTCTTCTTACCATAGAAGGATACAATAACTGCAGAGAAAGTACAACAAAGGTTCATTAGACTGATTCGTGGGATGGTAGGCTTGTCCTACAAGGAGATGTTAAGGACATTGGTTCTGTATTGAATTGAAGCCCTTACTTGAAGTGTCAATCTTGAGGAGACGTAGGTTCAAGGTGAAGGACAGGAGAAAAACGTTTTTACCCAAAGGGTGGTGAAGGTCTGGAGTGCGCTGCCTGGGAGGATGGTAGAGGCAAGTTACCTCACATCCTTTAAAAAGTATCTGGATGAGCACTTGGCATTTCTTAACACTCGTGCTGGTAAATGGGATTAAGTGCGAGTTCAGGTGTTTCTCACATGTTAGTATAGACTTGATGGTATGAAGGGCCTCTTCTGTACTATATGATTCTGTGTATTTACTAGAGCCTGGAAAAATGAGAGGTGATCACATTGAATAATGCAAAATTTTTACAGGGCTCAACGACAGATGCAGGAGGGATGTTTCCCCTGATGAAAAGTCTAGAACGATTAGATAGACTGGGGTTGTTTTCCCTTGAAAGACGTCAGCTTAGAGGGGATCTCATAGAGGTGTATAAGATTATAAGGGGTATAGATAGAGTAAATGGAGGTAAACTTTTTCCACCTTTAGAAATGGATAGGACGAGGGGTCATGGCCATAGGGTGAGGGGGGCTATGTATAGGACGAATATTAGAGGGCAGTTTTTCACACAAAGGGTAGTGGGGGTGTGGAATGCACTGCCGAGTAAGGTGGTGGGAGCAGGCACACTGGGGCTGTTTAAGGGTCTCTTGGACAGCCACATGAGCGGTATGCAGATAGAGGGATATATTAGGACTGTTTAACTACGGCTTTTTTCCACAGGTAATTCGGTCCATACTTGACCAACATTGAGCATGCATTCGGCAGGTGGTGCAGGTACAGCTCTTGGATGTTGATTCATGGGTTGCCTGGTACCTCATGTCGTAAATGAGTGCTTTATGTGGACCATCTGAAGGGCACCATTACAGCTCAGAGACTATCGATGTGGCTGTGCAGACACTTAGAATTGGGCCAGTGTCTGCGGGAGTTTGCGCGTTCTCCCCGTGGTTGCGTGGGTTTTCTCCGGGCACTCCGGTTTCCTCCCACAACCCAAAAATTCACTCTTAGGCTGATTGGGAAACAAATTGTCCCTATAGTGAGAATTTTCCATATTAGGAATAATATATATATTATTATATAGGAATATTAAAATAGGATAATGGATTTGCTACTATATAGTTATGACGGCGGCGCGGGCTCGTTGGGCCGAAGGGCCTGTTTCCCGTGCTGTGTTGCTCTTTCTTTAAAAAAAAACCAGAGAACAGAGTCTCTGAACAAGGAAGAGACCTGCTGAGACTGAAACTGGTGCTGTTGCTAACATTGTCTCCTAAACATTTCCAGTGTTGTTGCTGGTTTTCGCTACTTTGCTATCTCTGGTGCAGGTCAACTATGGACTCTGTTTGTTCTCATTTTTGGTTAAACTTTGTAAATATGTCTAAGGCACTAGCTTCCACAGATGTGCATACATATATTGCTGTGTCAATCAATATTTCGCTTTTCCTTTGCACACAACCCATTCAGATTTTCTTCAGACACTAATGCAAGTCAATTTTCCAAATCAGCGCTCAATTAATTTTAAATTCTTCAGGTTTGCTCACAGACATTTACTGTCATGCTGGGTTCTTGTTGTCTATTGGTTTTTGGATGTTGGTAATAATAACTTTTTAGGATTAACATTTGCCACACTGCCTTGTCCAAAAGGAGGACCATTTAGAACTGGTTCTGTTACACACCAAATAACACTCAAAGAACAAAGAACAAAACAGCATGGGAAACAGGCCCTTTGGCGCAACGAGCCCGTGCTGTCACCTTGATGTTCCCACTTCTACCCATGATCCCTGTCTATGTTTATAGATCTATGCATCGGAACCAAATTTGAGAAAATTTAGGGAAAATTTGTTCTGCCAATCAGCCTAAGAACACATCTTTGGGATTGAGAGGAAACTGGAGCACCCGGAGAAAACCCATGCAAGCACGGGGAGAATGCGTAAACTCCCACAGACACAGGTCCAAATCCTTGTGTCTGCACAGCACAGCGATAGTCACTAAGCTGTCGTGTTGCCCATCAAATGGTCCAGGTCAAGCGTACACTAATGACGTGAAGCACTAGGATACTCTCAAAAAAATCCAAGAGCAGCCTTCTCACGACCCATTGCATGTATGCCCCTTGTTAGACAACAAGGCGGACCGAAGTACCTGTAGGATAAAACAAATACATCAATATCATCGACAATTTACACGCTTCCCAGGGACATCCCAGGGACAAGTGACCAGAGAGGTGGATGGGGGTAAGGCGGTTGATGTAGTATATATGGACTTTAGTAAGGCTTTTGATAAGGTGGCCCATGGAAGACTTCTACAGAAAATGCAGATGTGTGGAATAGAGGGTGATTTAGCTAATTGGATTAGAAATTGGCTGGCAGATAGAAGACAGAGGGTGGTGGTTGATGGGAGATATTCATCGTGGAGTTCGGTGACGAGTGGTGTGCCTCAGGGGTCTGTTTGGGGCCCCTGCTGTTTGTAATTTTTATAAATGATCTGGATGAGGGTATTGAGGGATGGATCAGTAAATTTGCAGATGATACTAAAGTTGGTGGTGTGGTAGATAGTGAAGAGGGGTGTTTTAGTTTACAGAGTGACTTGGACAAGTTGCAGAGCTGGGCCGAGAGGTGGCATATGGAGTTTAATGTGGAAAAGTGTGAGGTAATGCACTTTGGCAGGAACAATAAATGTGTAGAGTATAGGGCTAATGGTAGGGCTCTTAATAGTGTTGAGGAACAGAAGGATCTTGGTGTATGTGTCAATAGATCCCTGAAAGTAGGCAGTCAAGTGGATAAAGTTGTTAAGAAGGCTTATGGAGTCTTAGCTTTTATTGGTAGGGGGATTGAATTTAGGAGCCGCAGCATCATGTTGCAGCTGTACAAAACTCTAGTGCGGCCGCACTTGGAGTATTGTGTGCAGTTCTGGTCGCCACATTATAAGAAAGATGTGGAGGCATTGGAGAGGGTACAGAGGAGGTTTACTAGGATGTTGCCTGGTATGGAGGGCAGGTCCTATGAAGAGAGGTTGAAGGATTTGAGGTTGTTTTCGTTAGAAAGGAGGCGGCTAAGGGGGGATCTTATTGAAGCATATAAGATGATTAGAGGTTTGGATAGGGTGGACAGTGATAGCCTTTTTCCTAGGATGGAGAAAGCTAGCACGAGGGGACACAACTTTAAATTAAGGGGTATGAGTTATAGGACGGATATCAGAGGTAGGTTCTTTACTCAAAGAGTGATTAGGGAGTGGAATGCCCTGCCTGCAGCTGTTGTAGATGCGCCAAGTTTGGTGGCGTTTAAGAGGTTAGTTGATAAGTATATGGATGAGAAGGGAATGGTTTAGTTAGGAGGGGCATTGCTTTTTATTTTGGTCGGCACAACATCGAAGGCCGAAGGGCCTGTTCTGTGCTGTATTGTTCTATGTTCTATGTTCTATCCCAAGGCTCATGACCCCTATTTTAAATCAGTTTTTTATATCCCTCTATTCCCATTCTGTTCATGTGCCCATCTAAGTATCTCTTAAATAACTCCAGAGTGCCTTCCTCCACCACTTGGCAGCGCCTTCCATACCCTCACCATCCTCTGTGTGAAAAAGCTCCCTCTAGCATCCAAATTATACCTTACCCTCCTCATCCTAAGCCCATGACCCCTCATGCTATTTGAATCCATCCTAGGAAAAAGCTTAACTCTGTTTACTCTATCTATACCCCTCATAAGCTTGTACACCTCTATTTCATCTCCTCTAAGTCTATGTCTTTCCAAGGAAAACTGCCCCAATTTGCTTAACCTCACCTCATAACTCAGACTTTCCGCACCAGGAAGCACGCTGGTAATCCTTCTCTGCACTCACTCCAATGTAACCAACTCTGCACAAATTCTGTGTTCCAATGATTGACTCCAGCCCTCTCCCTGGCGACTGCCTGAACCCAAGAGATTACAACCATGATCCTGAGAGGACCTTCTGGCTACAGAATTACCAAGGCCACCACAGAATTACCAAGGCCACCTATTTCCAACTCTATAATATTGTCCAACTCTGGCCCTGGCTCTGCTCCTCTGCTGCTGAAATCCCTACCTTGAGACTAGACTATTCCAAATGCTCCTGGCCAACCTCTTAACTTTCTACCTTACATTCATCCATCACCCCTGTTCTCATCGGCTGACATTAGTTCTCTAGTTAAGCTACACCTTGATTTTAAAATTCTCATCCTTAGTTTCAAATCTATCTATGGCCTTACCTCACCCCATCTCCATGATTTCTCAGGAAGTGAAGGAAATTTGACACTATGGCTCTCACCAAATTTTACAAATGCACCATAGAGAGTATCCTATCTGGATGTATTGCAGCTTGGTATGTCTCCTGCCCTGTCCAAGACTGCAAGGAACTACAAAGGGTTGTGAACTTAACCTAGTCCATCACGCAATCCCGTCTATTGACTCCATCTACAAATCCCGCCTTGGAAAAGTAGCCAACATAATCAAGGACCCTGAGCATCCCAGAGATTCTCTCTTCCATCTTCTTCCACTGAGGAAAAGATACAAAAGTCTGAGATCACTTACCAACCAACTCAAAAACAGCTTCTTCACTGCTGCCATCAGACTTTTGAATGGAGCAATTATATATCAAGCTAACCTTTCTCTACACTCCATCTACTACTGCAACATTATATTCTGCACTCTTTCCTTTCCCTCATCTACTGTTTAGCACACCATAAAACAATTCTCGCCATTTGCACATCCCCAATTTTAACCATTAACAGCTCTGCCTGCACATGCCAGGGCCCACACTTTGGGATTACCTTTATGAATGTCTCCATCTTGCCATCTCTCATTTCTTTTTTGAGATGTTCATTAAGTAGGCTTACTTCTTTAATCGAGCTTTGGGTCATCTGCCACAATGTCTCCTTATGTGACTTGGTGTTTTTCTTTTGATAGAACATAGAACATTACAGCGCAGAACAGGCCCTTCGGCCTTCGATGTTGCGCCGTCCAATTAAGAAAAAGCAATGACCCTCTAACCTAAACCATTCCCTTTTCATCCATAAACTTATCTACTAACCTCTTAAACGCCACCAAACTTGGCGCATCTACAACTGCAGCAGGCAGGGCATTCCATACCCTTACCACCCTCTGGGTAAGGAACCTACCTCTGACATCCGTCCTATAACTACCACCCCTTAATTTAAAGCTATGCCCCCTCGTGCTAGCTTTCTCCATCCTAGGAAAAAGGCTATCACTATCCACCCTATCTAAACCTCTAATCATCTTATATGTTTCAATAAGGTCTCCTCTTAGCCGCCTTCTTTCTAATGAAAACAACCTCAAATCCCTCAGCCCCTAATTTAAAGCTATGTCCCCTCGTGCTAGCTTTCTCCATCCTAGGAAAGAGGCTATCACTATCCACCCTATCTAAACCTCTAATCATCTTATATGTTTCAATAAGGTAAGGGGCTGAGGGATTTAAGGTTGTTTTCGTTAGAAAGAAGGCGGCTAATCATCTTATATGTTTCAATAAGGTAAGGGGCTGAGGGATTTAAGGTTGTTTTCGTTAGAAAGAAGGCGGCTAATCATCTTATATGTTTCAATAAGGTAAGGGGCTGAGGGATTTGAGGTTGTTTTCGTTAGAAAGAAGGCGGCTAATCATCTTATATGTTTCAATAAGGTCTCCTTTTAGCCGCCTTCTTTCTAACGAAAACAACCTCAAATCCCTCAGCCCCTTACCTTATTGAAACATATAAGATGATTAGAGGTTTAGATAGGGTGGATAGTGATAGCCTTTTTCCTAGGATGGAGAAAGCTAGCACGAGGGGACACAGCTTTAAATTAAGGGGTGATAGTTATAGGACGGATATCAAAGGTAGGTTCTTTACCCAGAGGGTGGTTAGGGAGTGGAATGCCCTGCCTGCGGCAGTTGTAGATGCGCCAAGTTTGGTGGCGTTTAAGAGGTTAGTTGATAAGTTTATGGACGAAAAGGGAATGGTTTAGTTTGGAGGGTCATGGCTTTTTCCTAATTGGTCGGCGCAACATCGAAGGCCGAAGGGCCTGTTCTGCGCTGTAATGTTCTATGTTCTATGTTCTATGTTCTATGTTCTCTCTTCATAAGACCTGCTGTCCATACCAGGCAACATCCTGGTAAACCTCCTCTGTACCCTCTCCAATGCCTCCACATCTTTCTTATAATGCGGGGACCAGAACTGTACACAATACTTCAAGTGCGGCCGCACTAGAGTTTTGTACAGTTGCAACATGACATTGTGGCTCCGAAATTCAATCCCCCTACCAATAAAAGCTAAGACTCCATATGCCTTCTCAACAACCTTATCGACTTGATTGCCAACTTTCAGGGATCTATGCACATGTACACCAAGATCCCTCTGTTAAGAGAGTTCCTGTGAGTACCTTGGGACGTTAAAGAAGATGTTGTTAATAGAATTCTTACCAATGCTTAGTCTCCACTGACAATCAGGTGCCTAAAGCTGTGTGAGTTTACTTATGTAAATCAACTTGAGAATAACAGATACGCCTGCTGTACATACTTAAGTTGCACACAGGGGAAATGGGCACACATTGTGTTTAAAAATGTTGACAACACTTCTGGTAAGATGAGCCCCCTGTGGCTTATTTGAACACTGGCAAAAGCACAAAGGTGTCTCATTCTGGCAATTCAAACCACCTTATATAGTGATGTATGGATGTGTTACAATATACATTTACAGCAGCAACTGATTGTCAGCAGCATGTTTGTCATTTCACATTACTCAACGTGAAACTTTTTTAGAAAAAGGGATTTATCACTGATTCATTAATTGGAATCCCATGTGCTCTATTTTCCAACTCAGAATTTACTGGGAGACAGAGTTTTCAAACACTGACAGCTCATGGCCATGATAGTTTCCCAGTTCTCAGATAAAACAAGTCTCTTGCTAGATGATTGCAAGTGAGCAACTCAGTGTAAATTTTAAAACAGGCTGTCAATCAGGCAATGTTTTCCCTGAGGTTCAGATGTTTCTGTACTCTAATGGGTGAAAGTGCTCACAGCCAGAAATGCATAATGAGTTTCGGCTGAGAGCTGTGAGCTCCACATTGAAATATCTGAGCGCCGAAGGAAACATTGCTTAATTGACAGCCCTAGCTATCACAGTGTAGCAGCTTCCAGTGCTTGCAGTTCCAGCTTTTGATGCTTTAAAAAGTGTAACTTTTAAGTTTTACACTTTGGGAGAAATGTACCAAACCAACATGTCTTTCAGACTATAGGGGAAACCGGAACTGGAGGAAACTCATACAGACATGGAAAGAATACGTAGATGCCACACAGAACCCGGACCTCTGGTGCTATGAGGAACTACTGTGCCACAATCAATGGCCTGTGACATAAAGGAAATTTTCATTGAAAGAGTGGAAGTTACCATTGAATGATCGTGTTTTTTGTTTTACACTTTCTAGTATCATAATGGTATTCATTGGTCCTGTGGAATGTATAGTGGGTGAATAAAGAACAAAAGACAACACAGCACGGGAAATAGGCCCTTCAGCCCAATGAACCCACGCCGCCATTTTAACATTGTGAGTTCCCTCTTCCACCCATGATCCTTGTCTACACTTACGGCATTCCATATTGGAAACCAGATTGAGGGGAGATTAATTTAGGGACAATTTGTTACACCAATCAGCCTAAGAGCACACCTTAGGGGTGTGGGAGGAATCTGGAGCACCTGGAGAAAACCCACGCAAGCACAGGGAGAATGTGCAAACTCCCACAGATATCGGCCCAAATCCATGTATCTGCACAGCAAACAGTGATAGTCACTGAGCTGTCTCATCAGCTGGTCCAGTTTAAGCATACACTAACAACGTGAAGCACTAGGCTACTCTCGAAACATCCAAGAGCAGCCCTTGCACGACCACCGCGTGTATGCCCCTTGTTGGACAACAAGGCAGACCGAAGCGCCGTGGATTGAAAAAGAGAGACATCAGTAACATGCACATCTTATGCAAACATTCAAGTGAATCCCCAGAAGCTCAAAAGTAAAACAAGTGAGCCAGAAAATATGTTTCCATGCCATTGGGCATAGAACATGGACCATAGAACATAGGATATAGAACATAGAACATTAAAGTGAAGTACTGGCCCTTCAGTCCTCGATGTTGCACCTACCTGTGAAACCAATCTAAAGCCCATGTAACCTGCACTATTCCAATATCATCTATATGTCTTTTCAAATGACCATTTGAATGCCCTTAATGTTGACAAGTTTGGCTGTTGCAGGCAGGGCATTCTATGCCCTTACTACTCTCTGAGTAAAGAACCTATCTCTGACATGTGTCCCATATCTATCACTCCTAAATTAAAACTGTGTCCCCTCATGTTAGCCATCACCACCTGAGGAAAAAGGCTCTCACTGTCTACACTATCTAATCCTCCAATCATCTTTTATGCTCCTATTAAGCCACCTCTTAACTTTCTTCTCTCTAACGAAAACAGCCTCAAGTCCCTCAGCCTTTCCTCATAAGACCTTCCCTCTGTATCAGGCAACATTCTGGTAAGTTTCTTCTGCACCCTTTCCAATACTTCCACATCCTTCCTATAATGCGGCGACCAGACTGTATGCCATACTCCAAGTGCAGCCACAACAGAGTTTTGTAAAACTGCAACATGACCTCACAGCTCTGAAACTCAACCCTCTACCAATAAAAGCTAACACACCATACACCTTCTTAACAACCCTATCAACCTGGGTGCCAACTTTCAGGGATCTATGCACACAGACACTGAGATCTCTCTTCTCATCCGCACTACCAAGTATCTCACCATTAGCCCATTTGTCTGTATTTCTTTCGCTCCTTCCAAAGTGAATCACTTCACACTTTTCTGCATTAAACTTCATTTGACATCTCTCAGCCCAGCTCTGCAGCTTATCTATGTCCATCTGTAGCCTGCAACATCCTTCCACATTGTCCACAACTCCCCTGACTTTACTATCATCAACAAATTTACTAACCCATCCTGCTACACCCTCGTCCAGGTCATTTTTAAAAATGACAAACAGCAGTGGCCCCAAAACAAATCCTTGCGGTACACCAGTAGTAACTGAACTCCAAGATGAACATTTCCTATCAACCATCACCCTCTGTCTTCTTACAGCTAGCCAATTTCTATCAAAATCACTAAATCACCCTCAATCCCAGGGTTCTATATTTTCTTCAATAGCCTACTGTGGGGAACCTTATCAAATGCTTTACTGAAATCCATATACACATCAACTGCTTTCCTCTCATCCATCTCTTTGGTCAACTTCTCAAAGAACTCAATCAGGTTTGTGAGGCACGACCTACCCTTCACAAAATAAAATTGACTATCCATAATCAAATTATTCCTTTCTAAATGATTATAAATCCTATCTTTTTTAATCCTTTGCAAAGCTTTGCCCACATCAGAAGTAAGGCTCACTGGTCTATAATTACCAAGATTGTCTCTATTCCTCTTCTTGAACAAGGGGACAACATTTGCTATCCTCCAGTCCTCTCGCACTATTCCCATAGACAATGACAACATAAAGATCAAAGCCAAAGGTTCTGCAATCTCCTCCCTAACTTCTCTAGGATTTATTCTAGATAAATCCCATCCAGCCCAGGGGATTTATCTATTTTCACACTATCCAGAATTGCTAACATCTTCTCCTTATGAACTTCAGTCCCATCTAATCTAATAGCCTGTATCTCCATATTCTTCTCAACAACATTGTCTTTTTTCAGTGTGATTACTGACAAAAAATATTCATTTAGCACCTCTTCTATCTCTTCAGACTCCACGCACAACTTCACATTACTGCCCTTGACTGGCCCTAATCTTATCCTAGTCATTCTTTTATTCCTGACATACTTATAGAAAGCTTTAAGATTTTCTTTGATCCTATCTGCCAAAGACTTCTCATGTCCCCTCCTGGCTCTTCTCAGCTTTCTCTTTAGGTCCTTGCTGGCTAACTTGTAACTCTCAAGCGCCCTAATTGAGCCTTCACATAGAAGTTCAAGAGCTTGGCATGGAGGACACGAGGCCATAAGGGTTGTCTAGGAGCAACCTTGTGGGTGGGTCTAGAGCAGGGGGGGCACTGTTTGAACTTACCTCATGCACAATATGGCCCATGGTACCTCTGACCTGCTGTGAATCCCAACTCAAGCTGCCGGCCCAAAGTGGAGCCGGCCAGTTTGGGAATGCAGAGTGCAAGCTCACAACCAAAACCAACCCAAACCGTTCAAAAGCATTCTTGTAAATCAGAAAAACAGGGATGGGGTTAGGAATGCTGGAATCGGGACACCCCCTGCAATTTCTAAATGGCTCCTGAGCCATTACATCTTGGCAAAAATCCAGGTCAAAGCCTCAGCCATCGCAGTAATGCAGCATAGCACGTAGCAGTCAAAATATTCGATGATGGGCCCTTCGCTCTTTTCTGAGTCAGGCTATCAGCTGAACCAAGCGGACTCACAATAAAGTTACTTCGTCCCAGATGATCATCAGCTGGTGGAGATTTAACCTAAGAGTCACTACACCTCAAGTGAGTGAGTAAAGCTGAGAAGGTGGAGCCATCATCACTCAAGGGCTGCACAGTGGCACAGTGGTTAGCACTGCTGCGTCACAGCGCCAGGGATCAGGGTTCAATTCCTGGCTTGGGTCACTGTCTGTGTGGAGTTTGCACCTTCTTTCTGTGGCTGCATGGGTTTCCTCTGGGGTGCTCTGGTTTCCTCCTACAGTCCAAAAATTGGTGGGTAACGTGGATTGACCATTGTAAACTGACCCTAGTGTCAGGTGGATTAGCGGGGTAAATGTAGTTATGGGGATAGGGGGTGGGTGGGATTGTGGTCAGTGCAGATTCGATGGGCCAAATGCCTCTACAATGCTACGATTCTATAAACCTTAGCCAGTACGGGAATTGAACCTGTTCAGTTGGTGTCGCTCAGCATCGCTAACCATCTGTCTAGCCAAGTGAGGTAAACCAACCCACCAACCCAGCACACATAAGAGGTATAAAACCCAAACAACCTTAAATTTACAAACACTGCTTGTAATTAACGTCCTGAACTCTTCGTGATGATCTGAAATGTTAACTCCACTTTTGTCTTTCCACCCAATGTGGGCAGACCTACTGAGTATTTCCAACATTTTCTGTCTTTATTTCAGATTTCAAGCAGCCGCTGTATTTTGTAAAGAAATCCCTCAGTGACTTTGAATGCACTGAGCATTCTGCGAAGCATCAGGAAAAAAAAGTGTTATTTGAAGCCTGGTAACAAGCTGCACTTATTCTCTGAACACAAATAATTTAACACATGTATCACGTAAGATATACAGTCATTTGAAAAAAAAAATGAGGATGTGAAACAATGAGGGCAGGTGTCCGATCCTGTGTACAAAAGTCCATTGTGAAGCTGTAAAGGGTGAGATTCTAATTGCCTTAACAGGGCAACAAAAAGGCATATTAACTGGAATGTTACATGATGCCTTTAAATCACAGGGGACATCTTTCTTTATCTTTAAACTACTTTACGGTCTAGAAAGCGCTCTCAGTTTGCAGAAACACATCTCCCGAGACTCGTTCCATGCCCGTAACGAGAACACAAAAATTAATGTAAGCTCAGAAAGTACTCCAGAATCTTGCCTCATTTGACATTTAAACTGCTTGACTGGCAAAGAAGGACACTGGGCTCACTGCAAGGCGTCAACAGGCTTCGGGAAGCCATTTAGTGCCAACTGCAGGTTAATATTTGGTTTTTACAAGTTTTTACAATGAATGTAAACTCATTCCACCATGTTTACTGCACTGATTAAACAACCTCGGACGGAGTGATGCTCCTGAGATTCGGTCTCCCCAAACATTAAGCAACACTTCCGACCACGCAGCAGCAAAAATCAGATAGAGTGCCTGACATTTTTATGTTTTATAACACATCCGAGCAATAACAGAGTGCATCTTGCCTTGGGCAGAATGACTTCTGCATCAGCACTCACATCTCTTATTATTTTAATGGGAGGAGTGGGTGCTGGTGTCAACTTCCTCCAACATCTGCTCACCTCACGTACAGAATAATTGCTCACAGTTGTACGTGATGCATTGTAATTTCATGCATACTTTTTACTCGGAGTAAAAAGAATCACTGTAGATGTGAAGAAATATATCGCTGAGCTTTACTGTGCATTGATACCACCAGAAAATGTATTGAAGTTATTGTGCTGGGCCTCTGCTAAAGCTCTGCCATGCAATAAAGCATCTTTTTTCTTAATTCATTTTACAGGGCATGGTTTTCCCTATAAAATGAATTAAAAAACAGTGAACATAGCTGGCAGGATTAGCATTTGTTGCTCATCCCTAACTCTCCTCCATTTCAGAAGACACGTGAGAGTCAATCATCTTGCTATGGGTCTGGAGTCACATATAGGCCAGAACAGCAGATTTCCTTCCCTAAAGGACATTAGTGAACCAGATGGGTTTTTACAACAAATGGTTTCACAGTCATCATGCAACTTTTAATTCTGATTTTTATTGAATTCCAATTTCATCATCTGACTTGGCAGGATTTGAATCTGCATTGCTTAAGGTCTCTGGATTACTAGTCCAGTGACAATACCACCACATCACTGCCTCCCCATTACTTGCTTGCCTTTCTGCAGTAAATAGGAATGTATTTTGGCTTGCATAGCAGAATTGGAGCAACCCAGCTTAACTTGGTGACTGACCATTCTGAAGCATATCACTCCTGAAACAGATCAGTCCAAAAAAAAAGGCTGTTCAACAAACACAAGAGCTAAGAAATCCTCCATTTTTATCATTATACGCAATAATATCTGACACGCATAACTATGTTAGAAATACAAATTGCCCCAGGAGCCTGATCGTGGCACTTGCAGCTCCAATTTTTTGGGTTATCAACTCAACTTTCTCTCAGATATCAAGCAATTTCATTCCCACCCAATTCTCACTCAATGATTAAAGGGCAGCACGGTGGCACAGTGGTTAGCACTCTGCCTCACAGTGCCAGGGACCAGGTTCAATTCTGGCCTTGGGATCATGATATAGCATGTCTCCCCGTGTCTGCTTCGGTTTCCTCCCACTCTCCAAAGATGTGCAGGTTAGGTGGATCAGCATGCTAAATTGCTCCTAGATGTATAGGTTGGGTGGATTGGGCATGCTAAATTGCCCTTTAGTGTCCAAAGTGTGTAGATTAGGTGGATTGGCCATGCTAAATTGCCCCATAATGTCCCAAGATGTGTAGGTTAGGGGGTTAGTAAGATAAATGTGTGGGATTACAGGGAAAGGGCTTGTGTGGGATACTCTCATGGAGAGGCAGTGCAGACTTGGGCCGAATGGCCTCCTTTTGTACTATAGAAATTCTATTATTCAATCATTGGAATTAAATTCCATACACACTAAATCTGGCTTTGATGTCCTTTACTTCCAGCTGCACCATATTGTGCAAATAGAGACAGCAATATAAAGATGACATACTTTGATCACTCTTCATCCGATTTGTGTTGACAAGTGAGTGTAAATGATAATAGTTGTCTCCATGAAGTATAGAATCATAAATCCCTATGATAAACACAATATAAACAGTCAGTCCAAAATACTCAAAAAATTGCTGTCTTTACACCTGCTTAATCACAAGACTAGACTCGGGATTCACTGGGATTTTTATATATTTGTGACTCTTTGCCTAAGGAAGGATATTTGCTCCTTGGAGGTTACGCAGTGAAAATCCCACAGAATTGATTTCTGGGATAAGAAGGCTGCTATACGAGGAGATATTTTGATTTGATTTGATTTGATTTATTATTGTCACATGTATCAGTATACTGTGAAAAATGTTGTTCCTTGCGCGCTATATAGCCAAAGCATACCATTCATAGAGAAGGAAAGGAGACACTGCAGAATGTAGTGTTACAGTCATAGCTAGGGTGTAGAAGAAGATCAACTTAATGCAAAATAAATCTATTCAAAAGTCTGACAGCAGGAGGGAAGAAGTTGTTCTTGAGTCGGTTGGTACGTGACCTCAGACTTTGGTAGCTTTTTCTCGAAGGAAGAAGGTGGAAGAGAGAATGTCAGGGGTGCGTGGGGTCCTTAATTACGCTGGCTGCTTTGCCGAGATTGCAGGAAGTGTGGACAGAGTCAATGGATGGGAGGCTAGTTTGCGTGATGGATTGGGCTACAATCATGAACTTTTGTAGTTTGTAGACAGGCGCCTTTATGCTTTGGCGTTTTAGAAGAACAAGAGGTAATCTCATCAAAACCCTATGTAATTCTTAGAGGGCTTAACAGGGACAATAGGAAGATCTTTAATGCTATGTTGGTTGGAGACTCTAGAATTTGGGGCATAATGTTAAGATAGAGAGTTGGTTATTTCGGAGTGAGATGAGGAGAAACTTCTTCACTCAAAGAGTAGCCTGGAAAGCTGTGAATGCTTAATCATAGATTCCCTACAATACAGAAGGAGGTCATTCAGCCCATCAAGTCTGCACCAACCATAATTCCACCCAGGTCCTACCTTTTAGCCCCAGAAATTTACCCAGTAATCCCCTGGCATTAGGAAGGTGGGAAGAAACCAGAGCATCTGGAGGAAACCCATGCAGACATGGGGAGAATGTGCAAACTCCACACAGACAGTGACCCAAGGTTGGAATTGAACTTGGGTTCCTGGTGTTGTCAGGCAGAAATGCAAGCCACTGTGGTACCAGCCCTAAATGGCTGTAGAATTTTTCAGCCACAGTGTCAAGACCAAACTCTAGTCTAAAGCATCTGCCCCAAGTCTGCTTCATCAGCTAATGGCTGACTCCACATCTGTGTTCCTGTATAAGATGACAAAAGTTCTAAGCGATGATACTGTGTGGATGAGTCCCACCAGCCTAAGATATGATGAATAAGCAGTGAGCCTGTCCTCTGCCTGCTTACTGCGAGTTGACACTGAATCATAACGGTCACCTGAAGCGACCATGTCTTCCTGACATAACAGTGGAAATCATTTGCAACGGGTCGTTAAGTATAATGGAGTTGCCAGCAATGCAAATTCATGGCTGGCGGCAGAGAAAAAAAATTGCGTTGAGGACCAGTTGTTCTATAAATACAATAAATATTGGGACTCATCACAAATTGAAGAAGAATTTAAGTCTGTAAAACAAGGTGGCTGAATGGGGGAATCGCGGTGACTGAATCAATATTCATCATTGACTCTGGCAATTATGAATAAAGTAAATGATGAACCAAAAGTAATTATGTAGAGATTCCACAACAATTTTCTCCAGCTTGAATAGTCAAAACTGGGTAATTAAATGGTAATACAGCAGTAGCTTAATGGTAATTGTGAAGGAACCCAATAGTACAGAAGTAATTATGTGAAGATTTTATGGTGTTTTTATACACTGCAGATACTATGCTACAATCAAGGCAATTAAAGTAATACCCAAGGGATGGCTCACAAAAATAGCGCTTGCAATCCTTCCAGCGAAATATCCCAGCCTCCTCGACTCAAAGAAAATGAAGTTGAAACTTACCTCTCTGTGATCTTTTTGTTTCTAATTTACAAATAGCTCTCTCAAGCCTTGGAATGATTGCACCCATTAGGCTGTTTTCACAATCATTTTTGAAGAGATGAGAAATGAAGAGGGGCCATCAGCTCGGAAGGTAATATAGTCTTTGCAATAAAATTTTATTTCAGCTCTGCACCTGGCCCAAAGTGCCACAACATCTCTGCATCGTCATATTAACTGCTGCTCTCCCACTGGACAAGGCAGCTGTCTGAATAATATAAAGTAGCATCGCATCTTTCCTGGAAATGATTTTCAATGCGTCTTCCCCACAATGTTCTCTTAAAGGCCAAATATATGGTACTTTCAGTGAAAGACTCAGGTTGTTCGTGAATAGCAGAAAGCCAGTCTGCAGTTGCAGCTTGTAATATAAAAGCAAACAGAATGCTGGCATTCAGTGCAAAAGGGTTGGAGTATTAAAGAAGAGAAGTGTTGTTGCAATTGTATAGGGTGTTAGTGAGGCTACATCTGGAATATTTACTGGAATTTTACCACCTTGCCCGCCCGAAGATCATAAGATCCCACTCGAGACCAACAGAGAATGCCTGTCCTGCGAGCCTCGTCTGTGCTGATTCCACTGCAGGCATGGCGGTAAGAGTCCAGTCATTGCATCTAGTTTTGTTCTCCTTATTTAAGGAACGACATGGTGACATTGGAGGCATTGCAGAGGAAGTTCATCAGATTGATTCCGGGGATGGAAAGGTTGACGTATGAGAACAGATTTAGCAGTTTAAGCTTATATTAGTTGGAGTTTATTAAAGATGAGTCGGATCCGATCGAGGTGTATAAAATTCTAAAAGGGAGTAAACGAAGGCTGGAATTTTACTGCTACGTCTGCCCCGGGATCAGGGTGGGCGTGGCTTGGGAGAACTTGAGAGAATTCTCCATTGGCCATGGGTGGGATTTTACAAGTCTTGCCTGAAAGAGGTCATAAAATAGTGGCCCAATTGTTTCCCCTTGCGGGGCAATCTAGAATAAGAAGTCACAGGCATGAGTTGAGGGGTGGTAAATTTAAAACTCTGACGAGGAGGACTTACTTCTTGTACAGGGTGGTGAATTTGCGTAACTCGCTGCTCCATAGTGCAGTGGAGTCTGAATATGAAATGGTTTCAAGAAGGAGATGGATATATTTCCAACTAAAAAAGGGGTTAAAGGGATTTGGGGAACAGGTGTGGAGATGGATTTGAGAGCAGGGAGAGATCAGCCATGATCTGATTGAATGGTGGAGCAGGTTCAAAGAGCTGAATTTGCCACCTTCTGCTCCTAATTCCTATCTTCCTACGAACTGGGCATCATTTGCTCAGTATTGATACTGTTCAGCATCTGGTAATAAAGATGTACACATGCAATTCAGACAAAGCTGAATCATCATTAATATTTCATTGCTTCAATCCATTTTTCTCCTTCATACAACTGAAAACAAAACAGCAGAGAGATGAGGAGAATCCCTCTTAATGAGCAACTACAACTTGGATTTATATGGAGCCTTACATCGTAAAATGGCCCAGCACATTCTTAACTTCTGAAGTGCATTGCCTGAAAAGGTGATGAAAGCTAATGCAATAGCAACCTCTAGAAAGGAAGTGGAAGGCTTATTTATTATTGTTACAAATACATTTCATTAATACTGCAATGAAGTTATTATGAAAATCCCACAGCCACCACACTCCAGCATCTGTTCGGGTTCACTGAGGGAGAATTTAGTATGGCCAGTGCACCTAATCAGCACGTGTTTCAGACTATGACAGGAAACCGGAGCACCCAAAAGAAATTCATGCAGACACTGGGAAAATGTGCAAGCTCCACACGGACAGTGATCCAACCCAAGAATCGAAACCTGGTATTGTGAGGCAGCAGTGCTAATCACTATGCTATTGTGCCACGCCACCTTCCCTGCAAGTGCCACAAGTCCCTGCCACTTTCCAGATTTTTTCTGGCAGGAATGACAGAGGGTGCAGATTTCCTGATCATTTGATTTAATTAATAAACTTTATTTAATACAAATTTCACCAACTGTCATGGTGGGATTTGAATCCAAGCGCATTACGTTGAGAATCTAGATTACCAATCCAGTAACAATACTACTGAGCTACTGCCTCCCATAAAGCTTTTCCCTTCCATTGCAAAGCGCTAGTATGTCATTTTGAGTTTTCTTATAATTTAGCAGCCTGTTCTGCTCTTCCATGATTTTGTTCTCAGGATATTCTTTAAAGTTTATTTCTTAGTGTCACAATTAAGTTTACATTAACACTGCAATGAAGTTCCTGTGGAAAATCTCCTCTGGTGTTTCTGGTGTTATGAGGCAGCAGTGCTAACCACTGTGCCACCATGTCATCCTTTGTGTTGTTCAAAGATAAGGGATTGTTTTTGAGTTTGATCTTGAAGGACAATTAGCTGGTCTTTCAACTGTTTATTTTCTAGTTCAGTTCTTGCCTTCTAAATCCGTGTAAAGCTTTGTCATTGATGGTGATTCTAACATGGTAGAAGTAGCATTTATCATCAGGGTGGCACAGTGGCCAGCATTGCCACCTCACAGTGCCAGGGACTCAGGTTCAATTCCAGCCTAGGAGTTTGCAATTTCTCCCCATATCTGTGTATGTTTCCTCTGGATGCTCCAGTTTCCTCCCACACACCAAAGATGTGTGGGTTAGATTGACTGGCCATGCTAAATTGACCCTAGTGTCAGGAGATTAGCAGGGTAAATGTGTGGGGTTACAGGAATAGAGCCTGGGTGGGATTATGGTGACTCAAAGACCCAAATGGCCTCCTTCTGTGCTGTAGGGATTCTATCTTTTCCAACTCATTGGGTGATATTTTACAGCCTTGCTAATCTTGAAACCATAAAATCCCACCTGAGATCAATGGACCTTTCCACTGTCTGCCCCTTGCCCACTCTGATACTGTGGCAGACAGGGCAGTAGAATTCCAGCCTTTGTGTTTTTTTTAGATGCCTATATTGGTTCACCTTAGAGTCTTTCAAGGTAATGAATTTTGCAAGAGCCTTTCTTGTCTGCTGTCACGCCGAGATTGAGTTCGTCCAGCTCATCTTTGATGCAAACATTTTTTGAGTGAGTTTCTGCTTTTTCTTGGTGCACCTGGCACAGGGCTTTTTCCTTGTTGTTCATTACCAGTCACTGGTATAGTTCTCCAAATATATCCGCACCTTTGAAAAGGAAATCATGTGGGGCTCTGCCTTCGGCTCCCCATTAAAATAAATCATTGGGTTTTCCAGAAAGATCCACGTTTCTCTGGCACTCTGGCGTTTGGGTGCTGTCTTTTGCCTTTCCATCATTTTATCGTGGATATAAGCTCTGAATTCTCCTCCTCAAATGGAGATTCAAATATTAATCAAAGGACAGCATTGAATTCATTAGTGCCTTGCATCAGGAGAACGGGAGCCTCAAGATTTCCAAATCAGTTAAGTAAAGTAGTTTTAATGTTAAAGAATTTTCATGAGGTCTGATGTATTTAAGTAATGTGAAAAATCGTTTCTCAAGGATGCCAAGTGCCCTTGTGTTCAGGTCTTGTATTGGCCCAATCCGATCTGGTGAATTGGTTTCTGGCTCATTTTGAAGATTTTACAAGTGTGAGTCAAGCTTTAAGAGATTAGAAGCTTCCAAAATGGTTTGAGGTTTAAGTACAAAGTTTATTCATTTGTGTTGCAAGTATTTTTGTATTCACACTGCAATGAAGTTACTGTGAAAATCCCCTAGTCGCCACACTCTGGCACCTGTTCAGGTACATTGAGGGAGAATTTAGCTTGGCTAATGCACGTCTTTCGGACTGTAGGAGGAAGCCATGCAGACATGGGGAGAACGTGCAGACTCCACACAGATAGTGACCCAAGCCAGGAATGGAACCCGGGTCCCTGGCGCTGTGAGGCAGCAATGTTAACCACTGTGCCACCGTATCACCATTCAAAACCAAAGAGTGGATTTTTCTGTGTTTGCTGATTTTCGGCATGCTTTCAAAATGACAACAGTGTGTTTCTGCACACTGGGTCCGCAATGGCCACATGGTTTAGCTGGTTGCTGACTTAATTTAATCAGCGGTATTGCGAGTTGGGACTGCTTTGCAGATCCATAGGTTTGCTGTTTAGGAAAGAAGGTAATCATCCAGGTACCCAAAGAAGAAAAAATTAATTCTTTATATTGTGTTGAGATTTGGAGTAAGTGAATCAGGACTAGCGGTAGACTTCTTTCAAATGATACTGCTCCCTGACTGGCTCAGCTGGTATTTTAAAAAGATGCATCTCACCCAAGCAGGCTATGAGCTTTGCTTGCTGAAGCCAGGTTTCCAAGAGAGAGTCTTATGCTGGAGTAAAATCTTCACATTTTGTCTTCCAGATCCTTCTCTCCCTGGAGCTATTTCTTCCTGATGAGTTTTCTCCCCGTTTGTAGCTTGAGTAAGGAGTTTGATTCAGCGCAAAACCCATTGAAGATGTCCTTAGTTTTTCTGCATTCTTATGAAGAAGAGGACTTTTGATCCACAAACTGTCAGTTCTTTCAAACACCATGAAATAGACTTTGTAGTCTGGAGGATGTTTATGGTAATTTATTAACAACTCATAACAATATACATAAATACAGCAGACGGTATAGCTATAGAATCATAGAAACCCTACAGTGCAGAAGGAGGTCATTAAGCTCAACAAGTCTGCACCAACAAGAATCCCACCTTAGTCCTATCCCTGTAACCCCACATATTTATCCTGCTAATCCCTCTAGTCTATATATCCCAGGAAACTAAGGGGCAATTAAGCATGGCCAATGCATCTAACTAGCAGATCTTTGGACTATGGGAGGAAACTAGAATACTGGAGGAGCCCACATTGACATTGGGAGAATGTGCAGACTCCACACAGATAATGACCCAAGCTGGGAATCAAATCCAGGTCCCTGGAGCTGTGAGGGAGCAGTGCTAACCACTGTGCCACCATGCCACTCTATAGAGTATCGGGTACTATAGAACTGTTATAGACCAGACTCTATCCTAGATCTTTGCCCAACTCTGTCCATCTCTAGGCTGACCCTGGCCTGGGCCAAGTGCCTCCTTACATCACTGAGTGGGAAGTACTGTTCTCAGTTCGCACTAACCCTTTATCTACCTGACGTAACTGAATCACTCGTCTGATTTTCACTTTCCATCTGAGCTTTGGCTACAGTTCAATACGTTTGACCCCAGTCATGGATGCTTCCATTCCGATAGCATTGTGCTCTTGCTATGCCACATACTGGAGCTTTTCCATTTACAGATAAGTTACAGAGAGCTTGTCTTTGTTTCTGCGCAATGAGGTCCTGGGAACACAAATGTTTGAACCCTTTCGATGGTTGGAGCACCTCAGATTCAGAGCCACTCCAGCCCAGGCTGTAACAATCCCTGTCCACACACAGTACAGCTTGGACAACTTTAGGTTTAGGTTGATAAGTAGCATGCCACATTCACACAAGTCTCCAACAAAAGAAAGTCTAGCCATCCTCCCTTGGTATTTAATGGCATTACCACCACTGAATTCGCCTCTGGGGATGTTTACCATTGACCAGAAACTGAACTGGACATAGAAACATAGAAACTAGAAGCAGGAGTAGGCCATTCAGTCCTTCAAACTTGCTTCACCATTCATTCTGATCATGGTTAATCATCAAATTCAATATTCTGACACCCCACTTTCCATACCCCCCCCCCCAATATTCTTTGTTCCCTTTAGCCCTGATAGCTATATCTAATTTCTTCTTGAAATCAGGTTTATGGCCTCAACTACTTCTGTGGTAGCAAATTCCATACATTCATCACGCTTGGGGTGGAGAAATTTCTCCTTATCTCAGTTCTAAAAGGTTTATCTCTTATCCACAAACTATGACCACTACTTCTAGACTCCCTCACCATTGGGAACATCCTTTCTGGATCTACCTTATTTAACCCTGTGAGAATTTCATAAGGTTTTATGAGATCCACTCTCACTCTTCTAAATTCCAATTAATATAACCCTAACCAACTTAGTTTCTCCTCATATGACAGGCCTGCCATCCCAGGGATCAGCCTGGTAAACCTTCGCTGTACTCTTTCTATAGCAAAGACATTCTTCCTCAGAAAAGAACTAGCTTTATAAATATTGCGACAACAGGATCAAATTGGAGGCCGGGAGAGTACTTCACCTTCTGACTCCCCAAAGCCTGTCTACCATCTACAAAGTTCAAGTCAAGGACTGTGATGGAATACACTCCACTTGCTTGAGTAAATACAGCTCCCAGCAACACTCAACACCAAAGGAGTCCACTTGATTGGCACCACATCTACAAACAATCCTTCTCTCTACCACTGACACAGCGTGGCAGCAGTGCATACTATCTACAGCACACACTACAGCAACTCAAGGCTCCTTCAATAGCATCTTCCAAATACATAACCTATACAACCTAAGTGAACAAAGCCAGTGGATGCATGGCTACACCACTACCTGCAAGTTTCTCTTGAAGCCACACTCCATCCTGACTTGAAACTGTATCGCCATTCCTTCACTGTTGCTGGGTCAAGTTCCTAATTGATCGCTTTAAGACATTCATATAAAATCAAACTGACCATTTTAACCAATATATTGGTATTGGATTAAAAATAAAGTCAAAGTAAATCCAATTACCCCAAGATTACTTACACTCCATTCTTCTTCTTTGTTTGCTCCAATCATATTTATCAATCAAGTAAGGTTATCAAGATTGGTCAGGACGGTGGAATTTGAAACACAAATATGGAATCGTAAAGTCATAGTATCATATAGCATAGCATAGATAAGGCCCTGCAGCCCATTGAGCCCACACTGACACTGAAGAAACAGCTGA
This sequence comes from Sphyrna mokarran, assembly GCA_024679065.1. NCBI lineage: Eukaryota > Metazoa > Chordata > Chondrichthyes > Carcharhiniformes > Carcharhinidae > Sphyrna > Sphyrna mokarran. The sequence continues at coordinate 24,288,774 of JAGIQG010000006.1, forward strand.
ACTCTCACTTAATCTCATATGTCAGCACCAGGTCCATATCCCTGAATGCTATGATGTACAAAGTGCTAATCCAGGTACTTTTTAAAGAATGCGAGGCAACTCGTCTCCACCATCCTCCCAAATAGCGCATTCCAGACTATCATCAACCCCTGAATAATAAAACTTTTCTCACATCCCTTTTAAGCCTCTTGCCTCTCACCTTGAACCTATGCCCTCTTATGACTGTCCTTTCAACTGTCCATATCCCTCATAATCACCTAAATCAGATCTCCCCTCAGTCTGCTCTACTTCAACGAAAATAACCCAAGCCTACCCAACTTTTCTTTGTAATTTAAATGTTCCATTCCAGCCAGCATCCTGGTGAATCTCCTCTGCACCCCATCCAATGCAATTGCATGCTTCCTATAATGTGGTGACCAGAACTGTACACAATTATCCAGCTGTGGCCTCACCCAAGTTCTAAACAACTCCAATATGACTCCCCTGCTTTTGTAATCTATGCCTTGATTGATAAAGACAAATGTCCCATGTGCTTTTTTAACCACCCAAAACTACAAAAGGTTGTGAATGTAGCCCAATCCATCACGCAAACCAACCTCCCACCCATTGACTCTATCTACATTTCCCACTGCCTCAGCAAAGCAGCCAGCATAATTAAGGACCCCACACACCCCAGACATTCTCTCTTCCTCCTTCCTCCATCGGGAAAAGGATCCAAAAGTCTGAGGTCACATACCAACCAATTCAAGAACAGCTTCTGCCCTGTTGCCATCAGACTTTTGAATGGACCTATCTTGCATTAAGTTGATTTCTCTCTACACCCTAGCTATGGTTGTACCATTACATTTTGCATTTTCTCATTTCCTTCTCTATGAACTGTATGCTTTGTCTGTCTAGCGCACAAGAAACAATACTTTTCACTATATATTAATATATGTGACAATAATAAATCAAATCAAATCAAAATCAAATCTACTAACATGCCCATCTGTCTTCCAAAGTCTGTGGACAAACATGGCAAGGTCTCTGTTCTACAGAACTCCCTGGTGTCCTACAATTCATTGAATGCTTCCTTGTCAAATTACTCCTTCCAAAATGCATCACCTCATGCTTGTCACTCCTCATGAAAAATGATCAGCCATTATCATATTGAAGGGTAGAGCACACTGATAGGATTGAATGGCTCCTATTTCAGATGTTTGATTGCTTGTATGTAAGGTGGAAAGCTCAAATTTGATGTAACATGAAACAAAATTGGAAATCTATGGAAAAACCCTAGGTTTCCAATTTAATAATGAGAAAATCAGAGTTAGAGAAACAGCAAAGGTAACTTGAAAGTGATCAGGGCAGCTAATAACTATTTAATGCACAGTTTTATATGTATAGGTATGTGTGTTTCTATAGATATATGAACATCCTGACCCAGGGAAAAAAGTGCATCATTTTGCAATAAAATCTTTCTTTTTGTCATTGAACAAAATATGAAAAAGTGGCAATATCAAAAAATTGATGATATTAACAGAAAAAAGATGAGCATTCCTATTCACACTGAACAGAGATAGCTTACTAATGCAGAAAAAAGTCTGCATGTTAGCTATAGATAAAATGAAAACATGTCTGGGAGTGTGTCCAAGATTATAATTATAAAGTGTTCAAACTTTTATCTCATAGTTTCTAACATTGCCTGAAGCCCTCTAGCATCCTCGAGGCCTATTATGTTCCTACTATACAGGCACATCATCTATCGGTGCTCGCACAATGTAGCTCTGACCTGTATGTTTATGCCACAGTTACGCGGATGATTTTTCTACAAAGCTCACCTTCTTGTGCTGAACAACGCATTGTGTTTTTGCATCTGAGTTGTTTCTACCCAGTGTACTCATGGACACATGAGGAAATAACAGATAGGAAAAAAGTTGCTGGTCCTTTGAACCTGGCCATACACAATGCATCAGCACTCTCAAGCCAACCATCAGCAAGATTCGTAAAGACCACAGAGAGGGAAAATTTTAAAACAATGCATGAAATATCCAATGCGAATTTAGGGAGTATAAGCTTGGGAAATCTCTCTCCAAATTTTTGATCTGATTTGCTTTGATTCATTATTGAGACATGTCTATATGTATACACTGAAAAATATTGTTTCTTGTGCCATCAGACAAGCACACTGTTCACAGAGTACATTGGGAAGAAAGAAGGGAGAGGGTGCAGAATATAGTGTTATGGTCATGGTTGGGGCGTAGAGAATAATCAGCTTAATATGGTAGGTTCATTCAAAAGTCTGATGACAGCAGAGAAGAAGCTGTTCTTGAGTTCGTTGTATGTGAGCTCAGATTTTTGTATTTTTTCCTAATGGAAGAAGGTGGAAGAAAGTATGCCAGGGTGCAAGGGGTCCTTGATTATGCTAGCTGCTTTTCCGAGGCAGCAGGAAGTATAGACAGAGTCAATACATGTCAATGGTATCAATGGGTGAGTTCCTGTTGCCTCCCACATCCACCCTGTGGCAAGCCAGACACATCAGCCTGTCTTCATACTCCAGATGGTTCTATTCACCACCCCCCCCCAACGACTGTGGAATTCTTGCCCTCTTATGTATCCTCAATCTTCCCTGCTTCCTGAAATTGCCAGGTATTTGAACTTCTTCATCTGAACTCAGCAGATGTCATGATAAAACAACGTGACCACTGCCACTAACATGTAAATGATTGGTTTAGTGATTTTAGCAGTGCCTTTATTTGCAGTGCACAACTATCTTTCACTTATCAGTTTGTGTGTTATCCCCTTCCCACCTCAAACAGAAAAAGTTACAAAAATTGAATAGAATTATCTTCAGTATAATTGTTAGCTTTTCAAAATGTTTGCCCTCAATGACTGCCTAGTTAAAGCTGCACAAAATACACCCTGTCGGCTTTGCCAATCCTCTTGCAGGTCAGTTCCCACATCCATTCATCCAGCTTGGTAAAATGTGGTCCAAATTCGATCATTATAAAGTAATAAAGATATACAGCATGGAAACAGGCCCTTCGGCCCAACCCGTCCATGCTGACCAGCTTTCCTAAACTGAACTTGCCCCATTTGCCTGCATTTGGCCCATATCCCTCTAAACCTTTCCTAACCATGTAGCTGTTCAAATGTTTTTTAAGTGCTGTAATTGTACCTGCCTCTAGCACCTCCTCTGGCAGCTCATTCCATATACACACTCTCCTTTGCGAAAAAAAGTTGCCCTCAGGTCCCTTTTAAATCTTTCGCCTCGCACCTTAAACGTATGTCTTCTAGCTTTGGACTCTCCTACTGTAATAACTCACGGAGATGAAAGTCCTGTCACCAAGTTACTTTATTTACACCATACATCTGTACACAGCCAGCTCTCCAGTTGCCGCCTGCCGAATGCAGACTGGGAGTCTGACACACTTGCTTTAAAAAGGGAGCGTAAGGCTCCCTGATTTAACCATCAATTCGGACTCATCAGGTATTTCTTCTAAATACCAAACAAATAAACAAACTCAAACTCATCAGGTATTTCTTTCAAGATGGACTCAACAGAGAGTTCATACTCTAGCAAACCAACACCATTAGCCTGGCTGTAGTCATCACACCTACTCTGGGGAAAGGGCCATAGCTATTCACCTTAGCTATGCCCCTCGTGATTTTATAAACCTTTATAAATTCACCCTTCATCCTCCTAAGTTCCAGGACAAGAAGTCCCAGCTATCCAGCCTCTAAAATTCTTTTGAGGAGCATTTGGCTTTCCAGCAAATTGCAGGTATTTTCACATCTAAGACTGGTGAGGGCTTACAGCTAATAACCAAGTTACTTCAACTCATTCTTGCATATTTGGGAGTCTGTACAAATGAATCCAGTTTGCAAATCCTGCTTCATTTTCCTAATGTCCCTCCTATCCTTACAAGGTTCTACATCACCGTAACTAATTAAGTGAGTTTGTTAACAAATGAATATGTTTCTGTTACAAACACGGAGCAATGCAGTCTCTGCCAGTTTGGTGCCCATTATCTCAACGGTGTCTCAACATTATCTCATCTTTGGTGAAAACACTCACAGCAAGGAGGATAAATTAACAATGGAAGATTTATTTAAGCAGAGGAGATAAACACAGTGTAAAATTTCACTGACTGTGAGTTCTTAACTAACCGTAAACAACCTCCAGGCAAACCATTTGAAAACTTTCTTTACAAATGCAGCCAACTTTTCTTGTTTCTTGAGCTTTCAGTTCCCATGAATTTAAAAAACATAACCCGGCCTGTGTCGCAAACATAGAAACTAGAAGCAGGAGTAGGCCATTTAGCCCTTTGAGCCTGTAATTCTTTCTGATCATGGCTGATTTAATAACCTGATTCCTCCCCCACCCCCGACCTTTTCCCTTGAGCTCCAAAGAAACATAGAAGGTCTGAAGGTCAGGGTTTTTTTAAGTTTATTTATTAGTCTCACAAGTACATAGAACATAGAACATTACAGCGCAGTACAGGCCCTTTGGCCCTCGATGTTGTACCGGCCAGTGGACCCTCTAACCTAAACTATTCCAATATCATCCATATGCCTATCCACCGAACATTTGAATGCCCCCAAAGTAGGCAAGTCCACAACTGCTGCAGGCAGGGCATTCCACACTCTCACCACCCTCTGTGTAAAGAACCTGCCTCTGACATCCGTCCTATAACTACCACCTCTTAATTTAAAGTTATGTCCCCTCGTGTTGGTCATCACCATCCGAGGAAAAAGGCTCTCACTATCCACCCTATCCAATCCCTTGATCATCTTATACGCCTCAATTAGGTCACCGCGTAACCTTCTTCTCTCTAATGAAAATAACCTCAGGTCCCTCAGCCTTTCCTCATAAGGCCTTCCCACCATACCAGGCAACATCCTGGTAAACCTCCTCTGCACCCTTTCCAATGCTTCCACATCTTTCTTATAATGCGGCGACCAGAACTGTACGCAATACTCCAAGTGCGGCCGCACCAGAGTTTTGTACAGTTGTAACATAACCTCACGGCTCCTAAATTCAATCCCTCTACCAATAAAAGCTAACACACCGTACGCCTTCTTAACAACTTTATCAACCTGGGTGCCAACTTTCAAAGAGCTATGTACTTGTACCCCAAGATCCCTCTGCTCGACAACACTATTAAGGGTCCTTCCATTAGCCCTATATTTCATATGCCTGTTATTCCTACCAAAGTGAATCACCTCACACTTATCCGTATTGAATTCCATTTGCCACCTCACGGCCCAGCTCTGCAACCTATCTATGTCCCTCTGCAAACTGTAACATCCATCCTCGCTGTCTACAACTTCCCCCCACTTTGGTATCGTCAGCAAATTTACTAATCCAACCCTCTACACCCTCATCTAGGTCATTTATAAAAATGACAAACAGCAGTGGCCCTAAAACAGATCCTTGAGGTACACCACTTGTAACTGCACTCCAGGTTGAATATTTCCCATCAACCACCACCCTCTGTCTTCTATCAGCTAGCCAATTCCTAATCCAAACTGCTAAATCACCTTCAATCCCATGCATCTGCACTTTCTGCAGTAGCCTACCATGGGGAACCTTATCAAATGCTTTGCTAAAATCCATATACACTACATCAACTGCCTTACCCTTATCTACCTCTTTGGTCACCTCCTCAAAAAACTCAATAAGGTTTGTGAGGCACGACCTACCCTTCACAAAACCGTGCTGACTATCCCTAATCAATTTATTTCTCTCTAGATGCTTATAAATCCTATCCCTTATAATTCTTTCCAAGACCTTGCCCACAACAGAAGTCAGGCTCACCGGTCTATAATTTCCAGGATGGTCCCTACTCCCCTTTTTGAAAAGAGGGACAACATTTGCCATCCTCCAGTCTTCCGGCACTATACCTGTAGCTAACGACGACATGAAGATCAAAGCCAAAGGCTCTGCAATCTCCTCTCTAGCCTCCCAGAGAATCCTAGGGTAAATCCCATCTGGCCCAGGGGACTTATCAATTTTCATACCCTCAAGATTCGCTAACAGCTCCTCCTTATGAACCTCAATCCTACCCAGTCTACAACCTGGTATCGCAGTATTCTCCTCGACAACACTGTCTTTCTCCTGCATGAATACTGACGAAAAATACTCATTCAGTGCCTCTCCTATCTCCTCAGGCTCCACGCTCAACTTCCCACTGCTATCTCTGACTGGCCCTAATCTTGCCCTAACCAATCTTTTATTATTTATATACCTAAATAAAGTAGGCTTACATTAACACTGCAATTAAGTTACTGTGAAAATTCCTGAGTTGTCACATTCTGGTGCCCATTCATGTACACTGAGGGAGAATTTGGCATGGCTAATGCTCCTAACTAGCACATCTTTCGGACTGTGGAAGAAAACCAGAGTAGCCGCAGAAAACCCATGCAGACATGGGGAGAAGGTGCAGATTCCACACAGACAATAACCCAAACCCATGGGAATTGAACCCATGTCCCTGGTGCTGTGAGGCAACAGTGCTGACACTATGCCACCAGGTGAAACAGGATTGAGAATATTCCCAGGTAAAAGATAAAACATTAAATGGTATTCCAACTCTGGCCACCTCTCCACAATAGCTTTAAGCCCTGTTGATCATTCAGGACGAGGAATGTGATTCATTGAGCAGAATGCCAATACAGCTCCGAACCTGACTCTGAAAGTTGGTGAACTAGAATGGGATGAAAGTTAGAAGAGAAATTCTGACATTATTGAATCAGGAATCAAAACTTCTAGCCGCCTTCATAACTAGATTTGGGCATTACCATTTCAACCATCTGCCTTTTGGTATGATATCCATGTCAGAAATGGACCAAGCCCAACATAATAGAAGGCATGGAAGATATGATAGACATGTGAACCCATGTGTCAACAAAGGAAGAACATGAGAAAAGAGAAGTATAAAGAATACTGTTAGCTTAACACTTAATCAGAAGCGTGAGTTTTCCGGAGTCACAATGAAGTTCCGAGGCCACGTTACCCCAGCTGAAGGAATTACTGGATTCCTGCAGGCAGAGGACAAATGACTTAAGAGAATTCCTACAGCCCCGGAATGACATGGAATTACAAAGTTTTAGGGATATGGTCAAGCAACTGGGAAAATTCCTAACGCAGAGGTAACTGTTAAATAAGTTAAAAGCTCATGGCATTAAGGACAAGATCCTGGCATGGATAAAGGATTGGCTGACTGGCAGAAGGCAGAGAATGGGGGTAAAGGATGGCAGCCGGTGACTCATGATACCTTAGGAATCAGTGCTGGGGCCACAATTTTTCACAATATACATTAACGATTTGGAGGAAGGAACTGAAGGCACTGTTATTAAATTTACAGATGATACAAAGATATGTAGAGGGACAGGTTGTATTGAGGAAGCAGAGGGGCTGCAGAAGGACTCGAACAGGTTAGGAGAGGGGGCAAAGAAGTGGCGGATAGAATACAATGTGGAAAAGTGTGAGGTTAAGCACTTTGAAAGGAGGAATGAGGCATAGACTATTTTCCAAATGGGAAAATGCTTATGAAATCAGAAACACAAAGGGACTTAGGAGTCATTGTTCAAATTCAGTCTGCAGTTCAGAAGACAAATGCAATTTTAGCATTCATGTCGAGAGGGCTAGAATACAAGAGCAGGGATATACTTCTAAGGCTGTATAAGGCTCTGGTCAGATCCCATTTGGAGTATTGTGAGCAGTTATGGGCCATGCATCTAAGGAAGGATGCGCTGGCTTTGGAAAAGGTCTGAAGGAGGTTCACAAGATTGATAAGAACATAAGAATATAAGAAATAGGAGCAGGAGATCCAGCCCCTCAAGCCTGCCCCGCCATTCAATAAGACATGGCTGATCTGTAGTGGTTCGGTACCACTTTCCCACTTTCTCCCCGTAACCCTTAATTCCCTTGTCAATCAAAAACATATCCACTCTTGACTTGAACATATTCAGTGAGGAAGCCTCCACCACCTCATCAGGCAGAGAATTCCAAAGATTCACCACCCTTTGCATGAAGAAACTCCTCGCAACTCTGATCTGAACCGCACCCACCCAATTTATTGGTAAAGGGATTGAATTTAGGAGCCGTGAGGTTGTTACAACTGTACAAAACTCTGGTGCGGCCGCACTTGGAGCATTGGGTACAGTTCTGGTCGCCGCATTATAAGAAAGATGTGGAAGCATTGGAAAGGGTGCAGAGGAGGTTTACCAGGACGTTGCCTGGTATGGTGGCAAGGCCTTATGAGGAAAGGCTGAGGGACCTGAGGTTATTTTCATTAGAGAGAAGAAGGTTACGCGGTGACCTAATTGAGGCGTATAAGATGATCAAGGGATTGGATAGGGTGGATAGTGAGAGCCTTTTTCCTCGGATGGTGATGACCAACACGAGGGGACATAACTTTAAATTAAGAGGTGGTAGTTATAGGACGGATGTCAGAGGCAGGTTCTTTACACAGAGGGTGGTGAGAGTGTGGAATGCCCTGCCTGCAGCAGTTGTGGACTCGCCTACTTTGGGGGCATTCAAATGTTCGGTGGATAGGCATATGGATGATATTGGAATAGTTTAGGTTAGAGGGTCCACTGGCCGGCGCAACATCGAGGGCCGAAGGGCCTGTACTGTGCTGTAATGTTCTATGTTCTATGTTCAATCTTGAGGCTGTGCCCTCTAGTCCTGCTATCTTTGCTAAGGGGGAAGAGTGTCTCAACCTCTACCCTATCCATCCCCTTCATTGATCCCTGGAATGAAGAGCTTCTTGCATGAGGAATGCTTGAGGACTCTATATCTGTACTCGTTGCAGTTTAGAAGGATGAGGGGGGATCTTATTTAAAGTTATAGCATACTGTGAGGCCTGGATAAAGTGGATGTGAAGAGGCTGTTTCCAATAGTAGGAAAAAATAGAACCAGAGGGTACAACCTCAAACTAAAGGGATGATCCTTTAAAACAGAGATGAGGAGGAATTTCTTCAGCCAGAAAGTGGTGAATCTGTGGAAATCTTTGCCGCAGAAAGCTGTGGAGGCCGGGGTCATTGATTATCTTTAAGACAGAGATAGATAGGTTCTTGATTAATAAAGGGATCAGGGGTTATGGGGAAAAGGCAGGAGAATAGGGAAGAAAAGAAATCAACCATGATTGAATGGCAGAGCAGACTCAATGGGCCAAGTGGCCTAAATTTTTCCCCTATGTCTTATGGTATTATGGTCTAAATTAATGAGCCACGACGAGATTTCTTGGCACTAGATTGGTCATGGTGCTGGACAACTTCAACATTTCACCAAATCAAAACAAAATGGAGATACTGGAGATATTTTGAGATATTGCAGCATTAATCCACACTCGTCAGATGGTCGTGGCAGAATCTGAGGACCTGTTGAATGGGCGTTGGAAAAAAATTGAGATTCCAGATAGGCATGAAGCCAATAGGATCCACCGCCCCACTGACCTCAACAGGGTTCCTGCTCAAAGCAGGCAACAACGCGATTATTATTCCAAATCTCTCATTTCAATTTCATTATCTGAATGGAACCCCAATGCAGTGACCTCCTGACATTCACCCATCTCCACGCATGAACTGCACTGGGCAGGCTTCAGTGCTGGCAATGACCAGTGACCAGTGGTCACTTGCTCCTCTGCTGCTGCCAGGCTATAGAGAGTCCAAAGGGTCCCAGAGTTGTGTAGGTTTCAGCTGGGGTCAAGGTGTTGCTCTCCCCTGGGATGGGGATTCCACGGCTCGACTGCCCCTTCCCGCCCTGGTAGACATGAAGACCACTCCTGGAATGGTGATTTCAGGCAGATCGGTAAACAACATCGACATTCCTGCCTCTCAGCTGCGAAAATTTTGAAATGGACAGGTCATTTTAACCTCCATGCTTCTGAGACAACAGGCAGGCTTTTAAATCACAGCAGCACTCCATTTTGCAACATGGATTTCCCATCCTCTCTGCCAGAAGCTGCACATGTGACCAGATCCCTGTGAAGTCCTTTGAGAGAGAGAGGAAGGGTCAAGATCACCACAGGAGGGTCTCTTCTCTACAACTGTTCACTCAACCCCAATCTACTCATACAGATTTCATCTGAACTTTCTGAGCCTTCCTAGAAAGCTCAAATCCTTTGAAACCTCCTCTATTCTATTGAAAAGCTTTGATCTCTTTCAATTTCTTTGTGCAGTACTTCGAATTAGGCTTTGATTGACAGCCTAACGGTTTATTACTCAGCCTCCAGTCAGCTGTATTTATTTACCTTTTCCTCTATGCTTGAATGCATTTCAAGTACCCCCATTGTGCCTAACCACGATGTTTACTAAGATCCTAAGCCTGATTGGCAACTGTGGTTTCTTCAAAGTGGTTAAGTGGTCTCACACCACTTATTCCCTTTGAAGATACTATTAGATGTCAATCAGTCTTAAATCTTTGTAAACATTGTGGTTATGTGCAAAGTAAATACCAAACGATTGCTAACATTTTATCATGAATAACAATCAACTACCCAGAACAAAAAGTTAAAGCTTTCATGAGGCCTTCATGACATCCACTTGATAGTTGCAAGCAACAGAAAATAAGTTGATAGAATTTTGAGAGGCTCAAAAGCAAATAATGAATGTGGGCAGACTCGTAGATGTTGCCTTGATGCATAGCCACTATACATTTGTAATAACCCTGCCCTGAGCCAATACGATGAGTAACATTGTCACATTAGCATCATGGATGACCAATTGGTGCTATCATGAGCATCCACTTATAAATCCTCCAGATGATTCACCAAAGGCATTCTGTATTCCAAGAGTCATGCCAGGGCACCACAGTCCATATGGTGGCCAGGTATCTCACACTCTTTCACGATGTGGTCTCCAACTACATCACCTGCATCAGAAAGAAACATGTCTGCCCTCATCTTTCCCAACCAGGCCATGGGAATACCTCGAAATGGATCTATGTGACTTCAAAGGGAAAGTGTTTCTTATCATTGTCAATTATTATTCCCACTGGGTAGAGGCGCAAAAGCTACATGGCTTTACCCCTGAAACTGGTCTCTCTAAAGAGAATATTTTCCACATACAAGATTCCAGATATTGTCGTTTCTGGCAGTGGGTCACACTGGTAGTGTGGAGTTTTGGTGTCCTTATCTGAGGAAGGATGTTCCTGCTATAGATGGAGTACATTGAAGATTTACCATGCTGATCTTCAGTTATAATTATCTTCATTGGAAGTTAGAAGAGTGAGAGGGGAAACTCATAGAAACTTATAAATAACTAACAGGATTAGACAGAATGAATTCAAAAGAAATGTTTGTGATGATGGGTGAGTCCAGAACTAGGGGTCATAGTTTGAAGATAACAGGCAAGCCTTTAAGAACTGAGATGAAGAGAAATTTATTCACCCAGGGAGTGATGAACAGGTGGAACTCAGTACTACAGAATGTAGCTGAGGCCAAAACGTTGTGTGATTTCAAGAAGAAATTAGATACTGTGCTTGGGGCTGAAGGCATCAAAGGAACACAGTTCTCAAGGTGATTAATGAAGCTGCTAAGTACACTAGCCCTTTAAAACTGAGGGGGAATTTTCCCATTCTGCTTGTGTTTAGAATCATAGCAGACAGGTGGGATGGGGGGTGGGGGGGTGGTGGGGGAGCTGGTGGACCATGAGAAGATCCATTCACCTCGGGCAGCATTTTCCGGTTTTGGGTGAGCACAGCCGGAAAATCCCACCCTGAGACCTTGGAAAGGGGCGTCAGGGCATGTGTATATGATAATATTGGGTTAAAGACTTGGGTGCAGATGGAGCCTAAAGGGTTAATTAGTTAATTAACACTATTTTAATAATAGCTACAGAGCATAAGGAGCAATGTCATTATGATAGCACTCAGAGAGATGAGTGAGAAGAACCTAAGAAAGGAGTTGTAATTATCTCCTTATGTTCTGTAATCTTGTGCATAGTTAGTTAAATTAATACAAGTACTTTGAATGAAAGATCTTTACCTCCAGCCAGATCATAAGACCATAAAACGTCTTGGGGCACAAGTCGACCATTATGCCCAAATCTGCTACACTGTTCAATGAGATCATGATTGACCTGAATTTCTCAGTCCACTTTCCTGCCTAATCCTCATAATAATTGATTCCCTTACTGATTAAAAATCTGTCTATTTCAGCTTGAACATACTTAACAACCCAGCCTCCACATCTCTTTGCACTAAAGAATTCCACAGATTCAGTACCTTCTAAGAAAAGAAATTCCTCCTTTTACTTTAAATGGGCAACCCCTTATTCTGAGATCATGCCCTATGTTCTTAGTCTCTCCCACGAGAGGAAACAATCTCTCAGTATCTACCCTGTTAAGACTCCTGAGAATCCTGTATGTCTCAATAAGGTCATCTCCCATTCTTCCTAACACGCTCAATGACTCCTCATAAGAAAATCTGTCCATACCCAGGATCAACCTAGTGAACCTTTTCTGGATAGACTCCAATGCCAATATGTCTTTGCTTATGTAAGTAGAACAACACTGGTCACAGTATACCAGATGTGATCTAACTATTGCCCTATATAGTTTTAGTAAAATTTCTTTATTTTCATAACTCCATTCCAATTGAAATGAAGGTCAATATTACATTTACCTTCCCTATTATCCCCTGAACTTCCATGCTGGCTTTTAGTGATTTATGCACAAAGACCCCCAAATCCCACTCGGCTGCAGCTTTCCACAGTCTTTCTTCATTTAAATAAGCTTATTCAGCTTCTTTATTCTTCCTACCAAAGTGCAAAAGTTCACATTTTCAACATTATATTTCATCTGCTAAGTTTTTACCCATCTACTTAACCTGTCTGTATCCTTCCTAAACTCTTTGGGTGGGATTTTCTGGCTATACTCACCCCAAAACCAGAAATCCCCTCCTGAGGTCAACGGACCTTTAAGTGGTTGGTCCCCACCTGCTACGTTTCCTGTGGTGGGTGGGATGGGAAAATTCCATTCTATGTGTCATCCTCACCACTTGCTTTCTCTCCTATTCATGTATCACCCGCAAACTTGGTAACTGCGCATTCACTTCCTTGATCAAAGTCATTACTGGCCCCAGCATGGATCCCTGTGGCATTCCACTAGTTACAAGTTGCCATCTTGAAAATGCCCCTCTTATGCCAACTCTCTCTTTTATCAATTAGCCAATTCTTTACCCATGCTTATGTACTACCCCCAACACTATGGGCTCTCAAATTACTCAGTCGTGTTCAGTGTAGTACCTTACTGAATACTTTTTGGAAATCCAATTATATTGCATCTACTGGTTCCCTTTTATCTATTTTGCTCATTACCACTTCAAAGAATTCTAATGAATGTGTCAGGCATGATTTCCCCTTCATGAATCCATGCTGACTCTGCTTAATTATATTATATGTTTTAAATGCTCTGATATTACATCCTTTATAATGGACTGTAACATTTTCTCAATGACAGAGCTTAAGCTAACTGGCCTGTTGTTACCTGTTTTTTATCTCCCTCCCTTTTTGAATAAGAGTGGTGATACATTGGCAGTTTTGCAATCCTCTGGGACATTTCCAGGTTTTATGGATTCTTGGAAGACTGTTACCAGTGCATCCGTCATCACTGTAGCTATTTCCTTTAACATCTGAGGATGCAACCCATCAAGTCCAGGGAATTTACCACTCTTTAGCCCCATTAATTTCCCTTGTACTTTTTCTCTAATTATTGCAAGAAGTCTCACAACACAGATTAAAGGCCAACAGGTTTACTTGGAATCATAAGTTATTTGTCAATTATATTAATGATTTGGATGAGAATATAGGAAGCATGGTTAGTAAGTTTGCAGAGACACTGAGATTGATGGCATAGTGGACAATGAAAATATCTCCAATTGCAATGGGATCTTGATCAATTGGGCCAGTAGGCTGATAAATGGCAAATGAAGTTTGAGTTAGACAAATGCAAAGTGATACATTTTGGTAGATTGAACCGGGGCAGAACTTAGTTAATGATAGGGTGTTAGGGAGAGTTACAAAACAAAGAGATCTAGGGGCACATGTTCATAGATCCTTGAAGATGGAGTCACAAGTGGACAGAGCGGCGAAGAAGGCATTCAGCATGCTTGGTTTCATCGGTCAGGACATTGAATACAGGAGTTGGGATGTCTTGTTGAAGTTGTACACAACATTGGTAGAGCCACATTTGGAATACTGAGTGCAATTCTGGTCATCCTATTATAGAAAGCATATTATTAAACTGGAAAGAGTGCAGAAAAGATTTACTAGGGTGCTACTGGACTTGATGGATTGAGTTATAAGGAGAGGCTGGATAGATTGAGACTTCTATTTTTAGAGCTTAGGGGATGAGGGATGATTTTATAGAGGTCTATAAAATAATGAGAGGTACAGATCACCTAGATAGTCAATATCTTTTCCCAAAGATAGGGGAGTCTAAAACTAGAGGGAATAGGTTTAAGATGAGAGGGGAGAGATATAAAAGTGTTCAGAGGAACAAGTTTTTCACACAGAGGGTAGTGAGTGTCTGGAACAAGCTGCCAGAGGTAGTAGTAGAGGCAGGTACAAAAAAGCATTTAGACAATTACACGGGCACGATGGGTATAGAGGGATATGGGCCAAATGTGGGGAATTGGGATTAGTGTAGGGGTTTTAAAAAAGAAAGGGTGGCATGGACAAGTTCAGCTAAGGGCTTGTTTCCATGCTGTAAACCTCTATGATTCTATGACTGAATGATGAGTTTTCAGAACGCTGCTCCTTCCTCAGGTAAATAAAGGAGCAGTGCTCTGAAAGCTCGTGATTCCAAATAAACCTGTTGCACTTTAACCTGGTGGTGTGAGACTTCTTACTGTGCCCACCCCAGTCCAACACCGACAGGCCAAAACATCTCTAATTATAGTTATTGTATTTATTTCCACCCCGCTTTTGCCCCTCAATTATTTAGTATTTTTGGAACGCTATTAGTGTCTTCTAACATGAAGTCTGACACAAAAGCCCAAATTTTGCCATCCCGCTTGCCACAGGAACCAGAGGGGGCGAGGGGCGGATCATGGGAATGTCCATTGACCTCAGCAGGATTTTATAGTTTCGGGGCAAATGAGGCTACAAAGTCCCACCCAAAGTACTTATTTAACTCCTTTGTGATTTTGTGGATCCCCATTATTATTTCCGAAATCTCATTCTCAAAGGCTTTGGCCTCTCTCTTTCTTTTCAAATATTTACAGAAGTTCTTAATGTCTGTTTTATATTTCCTACTAGTTTATCTCAGGCTTCATCTTCTCCCCCTTCATCAATTTTTTTTGGTTATCTTTTGTTGTTTTTTTTTAATTCCCCAATCCTCTGCCCTACCACTAATCTTTGCAACACTGTGTCTTTTTTCTTTCAGTTTAATACTATCCTTAATTTCCTTTGTTATCTATGGTGAATTTACCCCCATCCTAGAATCATTCTTCCTCACAGGGAAATATACCTTTGTTGTGTGCTATGATTCCAAACTGAGCTTGAGTGAGCAGATTACTGCAGTTTATTTTAAGTGCCACTGAATAGCGTGTTGATAACAACTTCTGTAGCAGTGTTGATGATTAAGAGTACGCTGACGGGTTAGTAATTGGCTGGTTTCTTTTGCTCACCAGAAATACTTGTTGGGCAGATGCCAGCACTGTAGATTTATTGGGCGGTACGGTGGCAGAATGATTAGTGCTGCTGCCTCAAAGTGCCAGGGACCCAGGTTCAACTCTGGTCTCGGGTGACTGTGTGGAGTTTGTATTGTTCACCCTCTGGTTTCTTTCCACAATCCAAAAATGTGTGGGTTACATGGATTGATCATAATAAATGAATTGCTCCTTAATGTCAGGGGGACTAGCAGGCTAAATATGTGAGGTTACAGGGATAGGGCCTGGGTGGGATTGTTGTCGGTACAGGCTGGATGGGCCAAATGGCCTCCTTCTATACTATAGGGATTCTATGACAATAACAGATTGGTGAGGTGAGCTAGTTCAGGGGGACAAGTCTTCAGCAATACTGATAAAATGACTAGGAGCCATTGCAGTAACCTTCATGCCATTTCTTAATATCATGCGGAGTAAATTGAATTTGCTGAAAACTGGCATCAATGAATCTGGGAACTCCCAAAGAAAGCTGAAGATTGATCATTCATTCACAAATCTGGTGCAGATGGTTGTAGATGTTTCAGCCTGTCTCTTGTATCGATGTGCTGAACTCCACCGTCATTGACGATGGGGATAGGAGCATCATCCTATGGTTGGTTGTTTAACTATCATCACCATTGATAACTGAACTTGGCAGGACTGCAGAGCTTTGATCTGACCTGGTGTTTATGGAATCACTTAGCTCTGTCTATATCATGTGTTCCCACTGTTAAGCATATATACAATCCTGTGTTGTAACTTCACCTTACTGATACCTCGGTTTTAAATATGCCAGATGCTGCTCTCTTACTCTCCTCATTGAACCAGAGTTGGAAGATTGGTATACAGAGTTCATTGTAAGCACGTCATTGCTGCTCAGTTTTGGGTATGTTCTGAGTCTATCCCATTTAGCACAGTGACAATCCCAAACAATATCTTGGAGCAGGCACAAGGGGCCAGACGGTCTACTCTTATTCCTAGTTCCTATGTTCTAACATGCCCTCAGTGCTTTGTCTCCACAAGGACTATGTCGACAAGGACTGATATCGTGCCACAGTGGTTAGCACAACTGCCTCACAATGCCAGAGACCCGCGTTCAATCCCGGCCTTGAGTGACTGCGTGGAGTGTATGCATTCTCCCTGTGTCTATATGGGTTTCGTCTGGCTACTCTGGTTTCTTCTCACACTCCAAATATATGTATGGATAATGCTAAATTGCACCTTAGTGTCAGGGGGATTAATTGAGTAAATTTGTGGGGTTATGGATTGGTGTCAGTGCAGACTCGAAGAGGTGAATGGCCTCCATCTGCATTGTAGGGATTCTAGATTCTATGAATACTGTCGTGGAGTGATACATCTGTATTAGGCAGGTTAATGAGGAAAAGGTCAAGTAGGTTTTTCATTGGTTCTCTCACCTGCCGCATGCTTAATCTGACAGTTAAGTCCCTCAGGATATGGCCAACTCTTGTCACTGGTTGATCTATTGAGCTTGATCTTGGACTTCGAAGATTCCCAACTTTTAGGCAGGCTTCTGATTTAGAGGCGTTCAGTCATTCACACCATTAGCTCGTCAGCCAAGCACAAATGTCTTGGTGATGGGTTTTGAAGTCTCCCAACTGGAATACATTCTGTGCCTTTGCCTTTTGCAGTGTTTCCTCCACGTGGTGTTTAACACGAAGGAGTACTGATTCATCAGCCGTAGGAGAGGGGGTTGGGGGTGGTGGGCAAGGGGGGATGGTCGGTGAGTAGATGGACGATATGTCCAATTCTATTCTGGACAACACATCTGCAACTGTGTCTTCAGATATCATTGAAACCAATTCTAAACTTGACGAACCTGAGTTGGGAGATTCAGATTGCTTCCGAAATGTTTGGTTCAGTGCCAATGATTTGTGTGATCCGGTGCTTTTTTCTCTTAAGAAAAGTCAAATTGTCATGTAAGCAGTGGGCATTTTTCCAGTTACCCCATCTGTACATCAAAGACACCGTGCAGCAATTGTGACAAGCATTTCTGTGGCTCAGTGTTTTGCTGGCTCCCAGTACCATGATCAGTACGTGGGAATGTTTTTTCCCTTTTTCACTCCCTTTGATGTGTGCATCCAAACTGTCTGATTTACATAGTAGCCTACTGGCTATGCATCTGTTTCCATGATAATCCTGTACACAGGATTCTTTGGTCCATTTCATTAGAACTTGGAGGAGGGTAATTGTCTGAGAAGAGTGGGGCTGATGAGAACTCTGAATATCCCTGTCCATTTCTCTGACAGTCAAGGCTGTTTTCATGTCCATACATGGGATGTGGGCATCACTGGTTGGGCCAGTTATTGCCTATCCCAATTACCCCTTGAGGGGGCAGTTAGGAGTCAACCAAGGTTTAGAGTCACATGTAAGCCAGATGGGGTAAGAACAGCAGATTTCCATCCCTCAAGGCCAATAGGACTCAGATGGGTTTTTTTTATAATAATCGACAACAGTTTAATGGTCATCAGTACTCTTTTAATTCCAGGTTGCTATTGAATCTGAATGTCACCATTTGCTATGGCAGGATTTGAACCTGGGCTCCCAGACCATTAACTTGGGTCTCTGGATTACTAGTTCAATGAAATGGTGGCACAGTGGTTGGCACTGCTACCTCACAGCTTCACAGATCTGGGTTTGATTCCAGCCTGGGTGACTGTCTGTGTGGAGTTTGCACATTCTCCCTATGTCTGTTTGGGTTTCCTCCGGGTGCTTGGTTTCCTCCCACAGTCCAAAGATGTGCAGGTTAGGTGCATTGGCCATGCTAAGTTGTCCCCAAGATGTGTAGGTTAGGAGATTAGTGGGATAAATGAATGGTGTTGTGGGAACAGGGCAAGGGGAGAGATGGGTCTCGGTAAGATGCTATTAGAGAGTTGGTGCAGA
Organism: Sphyrna mokarran; assembly: GCA_024679065.1. Lineage (NCBI taxonomy): Eukaryota > Metazoa > Chordata > Chondrichthyes > Carcharhiniformes > Carcharhinidae > Sphyrna > Sphyrna mokarran. The sequence goes on from JAGIQG010000006.1 coordinate 24,307,312, forward strand.
CTTGATAGACCGAATGGCCTCCTTCTGCACTTAGGGATTCTATAATTTTTATGTTACCACTCGGCGATCAGCTCCCCCAATTAGGTCATCTAGATTTCAGGAGGTGTACAGATAAAATCCAAGCTAACAGAACTGACCACTCGAGCACTGCTGAGGATCAGAGAGTGTCCAAGATTAAACCCTAACTGCTTGAAGAAGAGCAACCCAGCTCAAGGTCACCACCTCCAGCCAAAAACGTGGGTGTGTGTTGTGGGGCGGAGGAGTTTTTGTAACTATATATAGACTCTTTTCTCAAACTGTATTGTTGTGCAAAAGTTGACCTATAAAATTAACATTTAATCATGCTAATTGTGTGTATGCCCTTCTGCCCATCTCTGAACAATCTATTGTGAGAATACAAACTGTTAATAGTACTTAATTGGTCTTTTTGGTGGTTAGAACTTTTTTTTTAAACACATCGCTTTTTGTTCCAAGCATTTACAAGTTTGACAGCGCTGATCTTAAGGAAATTAAATGGCTCTGGAAGGACAGGTGAGTGGTGGCAGAGGGAATGAAGGTTATCTGCACCTGTAAGAGAGGATGTCACATTGGAGCGAAAACTCGAGGAGATTTCTTCAGGTGAGGACGCTGTTATTTTAACAAAGAAATGAATCTGCTGGGGCGCCGTGTGATCATGGAAAGAGGTATATATTTTCTCAGAGGTCATGGGTCTGTGTGTTTACAGTTCTCAGGCATAGTGGGGAAAGGAGAGTTGGGAAATTTTCACCATGTTGGACAATCTTAAATACCAGATTCTACACCAGGCAGCAACTTGAAAATTGACCCACAGCAACTTTTGATAAGAAAAGGCCAGGAAGGCCAACACCTGAGAAAATGAGGGGTATAGATATCTGCCACCATGGGAGTGAATTAGAGGCATAATGAGTACTCCTATGGATGTGGAAAAAAACAGTCCTGGTGACAAAGAGATGTGGGGTTTAATCAGGGTGAATTAAAGCATTGAGGAATATGGCATAATGTAGGTTACACATTTCTGATGGAAGGTAAATGACTTAGAGTGTTAACTCTATCTTTGTCTCCCTGTCTCTCTCTCTCTCTCTTTTTCTCTCTCAGGAAGAAGTCTCACAACATCAGGTTAGAGTCCAACAGGTTTATTTGGAACCACAAGCTTTTGGAGCATCTCTCCTTCATCACAAACACGGCATATATAGGCAAGACGCAATTGCAAAATAATTGCAGATTGGAATGTGGAGAAGGGTTGGAACACGAGTCTTTACAGGTAATCAAGACTTTGCAGATATAGACAGTTGTGTGTCATTTCGTGTGACTTGACAGCTGCCTTGGAGAATGCTTACCAGTCTTCAGATGAACGTTCTCCAAAGTGACTTTCAAGACACACAACGCAGAATCGGTGAGCAGAAACAGATTGCCAAGTTCCGCACGCATGAGGATGTGCAGACTTTGGCTATCAAAAGGGATTTTGGGTTCATGGCTCACTACATGTAACTCCCACCATTTGGCCTGAGCTTGCAGAATCTTAGTCGCTTGAGACAATTCACACCTCTTTAAACTGTGATTATATCTAACTCCATTCTATACCTGCAAAGACTTGATTAACTATAAAGACTCGCATTCCAACCATACTTTACATTCCAGTCTGTAATTATTTTGCAATTGTGTCTTTGTCTATATATGCTGTGTTTGTGAACTACCTCTTCATTCAACTGATAAAGGAGCAGCACTCTGAAAGTCCATGATTCCAAATAAACCTGTTGGACTTTAACCTGGTGCTGTGAGACTTCTTACTATGTTCACTCTAGTCCAAAGCCGGCATTTTTCTCCCTCCAAGACACTGTTGGCTTGCTGAGTGTTTTCCAGTATTTTCTGTTCTTAAGTCAGATTTCCACCATTTGCAGAATTTCCCTTTGATTTTCACTGGTAGTTTGGATATACAGTCGTGCAAATCAAACTTATGCAAGATCTGTAAAGCCAATGTCATTTTATGGAAAGGAATCAAAGAATAGCTACAAAAAGGAGGCCACTCAGTCCATTGTGTCTGTGCCAGATCTTTGATAGAACAATTCATCTAGTGTCATTCTCCTATTCGCTGCAGCCCTGTTTTTAATCCAATTCCCTTTTGAAAGCTTCAATTGAATCCACTTCCACCACAGTCTTGAGCAAGCGCACTCCAGGTCCCAGCCATTCGCTGTGTAAAAGCAGGTTTTTCCTCACACCCTCACTGCTTCCTTTGCCAATCACATTAATTTGTTCCCCTCTGATTCTCAGTTTGCCTTCACTGCTGGTTATGCTGGAATTGCTATGACGCCAATGTTTAAAATGATCTCTTGATAGTCTTTTTACATTTCACTTTTAATGTCATAGAGACATTTGTGGCCAGTCAGTCCACCTGGCCCCATATCAGCTGTGTATAGACCAAATCAATCAGTTCCCAATCCCCTGGTTGATCCCCACAGCTTTGCAGATTTTATTTCCTTTAAGCGTCCATCCAATTTCCTTTTGAAATCATTGACTGCCTCTGCTTCCACTGCCCTCATTGCTGTGAGTTCATAGAATATACAAAGCAGAAAAAGGCCATTTGGCCCATCGACAACAATCCCCACTCAGACCCTATCCCTGTAATCTTATATATTTACCCTGCCCTGACAATTTAGCATGTCTAATTAACCTAAGCCGCACATCTTTTGAACTATGGGAGGAAACCAGAGCACCTGGAGGAAACTCACACAGACCTGGCGAGAACGTGCAAATTCTACACAGATAATGGCCCAAAGCTGGAATTGAACCCAGGTCCCTGGAGTTGCAAGGCAGCAGTGCTAACCACTGTGCCACAGTGCCACCCCAGGGGTGCACTAACTAGATAGCATTAAAGTTACTAATTCTAAATAATGATTAATTCTATGAGATACTGTGAAAAGCTGCACGTAGTAACTTAAGTGCTTAAAAAATGACTTCTGCCAATTAAATGTAAATGTGATCAGGATTGGTAAGATATTTCACTGCAGAGCCTTGGTGTTGACAGATGCGATTTAGATGCAGATCTTAAATTTAATCTTACACAGTTTAACACTGAATGTGCACTGCGGGGGTAGGGTAAGGGGAGAAGTCAGGATAACAAATGTAATGTATCGTGGGTGAAATTGTTGAATTCAAGATGGCTGCCCCTGAATCTGACACGCATTGTTGTCAATGGATATAAATAGTGCACTCCATTATGAACTGAAAAGCTGTTAGCATAGCTGCAGCAAGAGAATTTTATTGCCCCATATGTATCTGTCATGATCTGAAGTGTTTTCTGCAGCACATTTGTTCATAAATGGGAAATAACAGATGTGTTGTCTAAGACAATTATGTCACTCTTCCTGCAGGGTAACTTGCTGCTGACGGAACTTAACATCAGGCTTGTGAATTATCTGACAACAGAGGCTAATGGAGAATGAGAGGGCGCAACATTATTTATACCTTTTTTTTACCGTTGATGGGATGATGTTCATGGAATTGCGCCAAGTGGGAAATTGAGAACATTAGATGGAAATATGAACACTGCTCACAAAGGACATGAAGCATCTCAGCTCTCTGCGCCGGTAATAATCAGGATGTTTATTATCACCTTTCATAGCTCCTACTGAACTTGTGGTTTACTGCACTAACAGCCATTTGTCATGCTTGAGTCTGTGTGCTCTGGCACGCTGACATGCACCATATTTTGTGTATGTTTGTCCTATTCCATTATGCAGCGTTAAGAAACACAGCTTCCTGCTGTCGCAGCAACTCTAGATAGGCAGGCTGATGTGATGAGAAAGATTGTTTACTCAAAGTAGCATTGCACAGAAGGACATTTCACTCTCGCACTCCCCAGCCTATCACAACCTCCCCCCCCGCCCCAATAATGTTATGACTCTTCTGTACAGTGAGATGCACTACCACTGACGTGCTTCGAAAACATTCTTACGGAGACGGGGCTGCTTCGACAGCAAGAAGCAGTCAACCTGGAACATTTTGCTGTTCATTTCTTTTGTCAAAACAGATATCTGGGGTTCATCTGATTCCAAATTATTCTCAGTTCACCACTCAGATCCAACTTTGCAAAGCTCTTGAGCAGAGGGCAGGGCGGGCAGTGATGTTGAGATTATTCAATTTTAGAAACAAGTACTTTTTTTAAATTCATTCATGGGACATGGGCATTGCTGGCTGGCTAGCATTTATTGCCCATCCCTAGTTGCCTTTGAGAAGGTGATGGTGCTTGCTAGGCCATTTCAGACGCTGTTGAAAGTCAACCACATTGCTGTAGTTCTGGAGTCATATGTAGGCCAGACCAAGTGAAGATGGCAGATTTGCTTCCCTGAAGGACATTCGTGAACCAGGTGGGTTTTTGCAACAACTGACGATGGTTTCATGGTCATCAGTAGATTCTTAATTCCAGAAATTTTTTATTGAATTCAAATTCTTCCATCTGCTGTGGCGGGATTCGTTCTTGGATCCTCAACATTAATTGGATTTCTGCATAAATAGAGTAGCGATAATACCACTAGGCCATCGCCTTCCCAACTTTAAAGATTTTATATAAAATTTCTCTGTTCGACTTATTTAACATATTTTCAATAACATCGTTGCAATAATTGTCAACAGACTTTTAAAAAAATTTTTAATGTTTACTCCATCGATAAAGTAACAAAGCCAATGCGTAGAGTGGACAGGACAAACCCTTAATCTATCCCCTTGCTTGCTCTAGAAATAATTCAAATTGAATACAATTCATGATTGCCACAAGAAAGACATACAAGATCCAAAAGTCATAGAGTCATAGAACATAGAACATTACAGCACAGAACAGGCCCTTCGGCCTTCGATGTTGCGCCGACCAATATAAAAAGCAATGCCCCTCCAAACTAAACCATTCCCTTCTCTTCCATATACTTATCAACTAACCTCTTAAACGCCACCAAACTTGGCGCATCTACAACTGCTGCAGGCAGGGCATTCCACTCCCGAACCACCCTTTGGGTAAAGAACCTACCTCTGATATCCGTCCTATAACTATCACCCCTTAATTTAAGCTGTGTCCCCTCGTGCTAGCTTTCTCCATCCTAGGAAAAAGGCTATCACTGTCCACCCTATCTAAACCTCTAATCATCTTATATGTTTCGATTAGGTCCCCTCTTAGCCTCCTCCTTTCTAACGAAAACAACCTCAAATCCCTCAGCCTCTCCTCATAAGACCTGCCCTCCATACCAGGCAACATCCTGGTAAACCTCCTCTGTACCCTCTCCAATGCCTCCACATCTTTCTTATAATGTGGGGACCAGAACTGCACACAATACTCCAAGTGCGGCCGCACTAGAGTTTTGTACAGTTGCAACATGACGTTGCGGCTCCGAAATTCAATCCCCTACCAATAAAAGCTAAGACTCCATATGCCTTCTTAACAACCTTCTCGACTTGACTGCCTACTTTCAGGGATCTATGCACATACACACCAAGATCCCTCTGTTCATCTAGACTACTAAGAATCCTACCATTTGCCCTATACTCTACACATTTATTCATAGAAGTCTACAGTACAGAAAAGGTCCTTCACATCTGCACTGGTCAAAAACAACTAACTGTTCTGATCCAATTTTCCAGCACTTGGCCATAGCCTTTTATGCCTTTCTATTGCAAATGCACCTCTAAATACTTCTTAAATATCATGAGGGTCTCTGCCTCCACTACCTTTTCGGGCTTCCAGACTCTCACCGTCCTCTGGGTGAAAAAGTTTTTCCTCACATCTCCTCTAAACCTCCTGCCCCATACCTTACATTATGGGTAGCATGGTGGCACAGTGGACAGTACTGCTGCCTCACAGCACCAGGGACCCAGGTTCAATTCCGGCCTCGGGTCACTGTCTGTGTGGAGTTTGGATATTCTACCCATATCTGGGTGCTCCAGTTTCAGCCACAGTCCAAAGATCTGCAGGTTAGGTTGACTGGCTATGCTATAATTGACCTCAAAATTAAAGGGATTAGAGGGCTAAATAAGTGGGGTTGTGGGAATGGAGCCAGAATGGGATTGTTGTCAGTGTAGACTCGATGGGCCAAATGGCCTCTTTCTGCACTGTAGGGATTCTATGATCTATGTCCCTTGGTCATTGATCCCTCCACAAGGGGAAATTACAATGGCATACTGGTGATATCACAACATGTATCACTCTGCCATTTATATACCCTGCCACTTGACATACTACCACCCTATGAATGATCCACTCCACCACCATTCCATCCTCTCACTCTACCATGCTACCAACTCTGCCATCCTACTCATTTGGCATCCTACCCTCTCTGCCATCTACCCACCCACTTCACTCTCATTTATTGACAACCTGTAAAGCTATTTAAATGTCCCAAAGCTTTCCATGATGTGGAGATGTCAGCATTAGACTGGGGTGCAGCACTCCAAAAGCTCATGATTCCAAATAAACCTGTTGGACTTTAACCTCGTGTTTTGAATATTCTTACTGTGCCCAAAGCTTTTCAGTTAGTGAATGAAAACTTATCAGAATACGACAGCAGGTAGAGTAAATGTGAAAGTGGGGCGGGGGGTGGGGAGGGGTGGTTGGAATGTGGTTTGATTTCTTGTGATTATCCTAAACTCTGAGGAGAACAAGTGCGCTCTGCATTCCTGAAGAGGTCTGGTTTCAGAAGTCTGAACCAGAAATGCAGAGTTACGGCATTGGATAAGAATATAGTTGAGGGAAGTGGTCAATCAAATGGTGATTATCATTCCTCAGAAAATGTGGCCCTAGCTGACTGCAATCGGATGCACCATCATTGCCCACTCATCCTGACAAATTAACAACAAAAACAGAAAACGTTGGAAAATCTCAGCAGATCCGATAGCATCTGTATAGAGACAATAGAGCCAATGTTTCGAATCAGAATGACCCTTTGTTAGAGTTGAAAACAAAGAAAATAGGATGAGATTGACACTGCAAGGGTGAGGGGGATGTGTGGCGGTATGGGTGGGGCGGGGAAGAGGAGGATGGGTGGTTTGTGTAATTGACCAAGACATCACGTACAAAAAGACAAAGGGAAGGTAAATGGTGGTGTTAAAGGCTGAGAATGGTGCTAATAGTATCCATTAAGAGATCGGAAGATTTAAATGGTGAGTGTCCAAGGACAACTTGAGACATGTGGCAGATGGCCCTAGCCAGGGGTGGGAGGGGAAGAAACCAAATGGAAAGTGAGCTTTAGAAGTGGACAAATGAAATGATGGAAGAAATTAAAATTAAAAATTGTGATAACCCGCAGGAGTTACACGGAGAATCCCTGATTGACCTCCCAGCTGGACTCGTAGGATACAAGTTCCTGCAGTGATAGGTAATGACCTAAACAAGCAAAATTCCTTTGTAAAGTAGGCAGAGCCTTTTATAAAGCATTCCTCTATACGGGCCTTTATTACAGCATCTCAGATCGAACGTGTGTACGAACACTACAGGCTTGTGGTTTAAACTTTTGCTTGATAAAATAAAACTTTTCCTTTCCAGTTGTCTTCCTGAATTATTACAACAATGATAATAAGAATACAAAGTAATAAAAATGGGTTAATAGGATTTAAAAGATTAATGGGGTTTAAGTGACCTCCAACCATATGATGTGTTGCAACAGAGCCAGCTACCAGGGCACGGCAGAGAGAGAGTTTGTAAAGGGCTTCAATCTGAACAGGCTGGCTGTGATTGAGGTGCGCTACAATTGGTATGCTATGATTGAATGGAACGGTGGTTAGCACTGTTGACTCACAGCGCCAGGGACCCAGGTTCGATTCCTGGCTTGGGTCACTGTCTGTGTAAACATAGAACGTTACAGCGCAGTACAGGTCCTTCGGCCCGCGATGTACCAATGGAACCAATTTTATGACCCTCTAACCTAAACTATTCCAATACTATCCATATGCCTATCCACTGACCGTTTGAACGCCCTTAAACTTGGCGAGTCCACAACTGCTGCAGGCAGGGCATTCCACACCCTTACTACCCTCTGAGTAAAGAACCCACTTCTAACATCCGTCCTATAACTACCACCTCTTAATTTAAAGCTATGTCCCCTCGTGTTATCCATCTCCATTCGAGGAAAAAGGCTCTCACTATCCACCCTATCTAACCCTCTGATCATCTTATATATGTCTTATATAAAGGCTGCACGTTCTCCTCATATCTGTGTGAGTTTCCTCCAGGTGCTCTAGTTTCCTCCCATAATCTTTAAGATGTGCTGATCAGATGCATTGGCCGTGCTAACTTCTCCCTCAGTGTATCCAAACAGGTGTTGCAGTGGGGTGACTAGATTTTCACAGTAACTTCATTGCAGTGTGAATGCAAGCCTACTCATGGCACTAATAAATAAACTATTCATTCTTCATTCACTTGCAGAAAATCAACTCCTTGCCATTCACCTACAATGGCACTGAAGCTCACTAAAAACCTCTGCTTTTATGCCACAGCCATTACAGGAGACAGTTACTCTTTCCCTCTGGATTTTGGGCAGATGCTTTATCTTCTGCTGATATAATGAAAGAATAATAGAGTGCAAGGCACGATGAAAGTCTATTTGGATGTCGTCTCTATGGGGCAGGCACCAGCTCATGTTTATTCTTGTTTAATATTCATGGCGGCTCTGATCCAACAAAATAGGAATTAAGTTCAAAAGACAGCAAGTTAAAAATTACAATTATTTCTTAAATCATGGAACGGGGGAGTTCTAAATATTTAAATTTTTTTGTAAAAAATTTCATTATGCTGCACATTTGTTAGCAGTTTCTCCCTTATTCAGAATTGCTTTTACAAAAATTAAAGTCATTAAAATTATTCCATTATTGCTAAGACTCATAAAAAGCAAAACAATCCAACAACTGCTCTTGTAAACAGTAATCTACTGGCAAATTAGTTTTTACAGGAAGTCAATTTCACCCACTAATATAATTTCAATTATTTGTGTTAAGGGCATATTACTCCATCTTTAGAAAAGTCTTTGCAATACTTTGCCACTCAAACTTTATCTACTTACAGATTACAAACTGAGAAAGTGCATTGGAAAGCAAGAGCCTTTATCACGTCGTGTTTTTTTCACAGTCTCCTAGTATGGCTCCTGCTCTGCCCAAGATTGCAAGAAACTGCAAATGGTCGTGAAAGTAGTCCAGTCCATCATGCAACCCAGCCTTCCATCCAGTGACTCTGTCTACACTTCCTGCTGCCTCGAAAAAGCAGAAAGCATAATCAAGGACCCCACACAGTCTGGACATACTTTCTTCCATCTTCTGCCATTTGGAAAACGATACAAAAGTCTGAATTCACGCACCAACCAACTCAAGAACAGCTTCTTCCCTGCTGCTGTTAAACTTTTAAACGGCCCTACCTCGATTAAGCTAATCTTTCTCTACACCCCAGTTATGATTGTAACACTATATTCTGCACTCTCTCCTTTCTGTCTTTACGAATGCTATACTTTGTCTGTATAGCAGGCAAGAAACAATACCATTCATTGTATACTTTTGTGACAATAATAAATCAAATCAAATCAAACTTCCTCGACTCCAAGGTGAATTACTTTTCAAGTTTAGCTGTGTTGTATAGAAGATTCTGTAGATAGCAAGGAGATAAATGACCAGATTATGTGTCTCTAGTGGACATTGGTCAAAGTATATAAGTGGATCAATGTCGGCAGAGTGCGATTTTTTGAATATGAAATATTCACATTTAACTAAACCCATTTCCTTGAACAAGTTTTTGGCCATTTCACCTGATCCCTCCAAATGAATCTGATAACTTAGTCAGCAGTTCACGGGAATAGTATCACACAGAATTTTGACTCAGAAAATTGTGGATTCAAATCCTGGTCCAAGATGGCATCGTGGTGTTATTGCGAGACTATTAATCCTGAAACTCAGCTAATGCTCTGGGGATCCCCGAATTTGAATCCTGTCACGGCAGAACTTGAATTCAATGGAAAAGAAATGTGGAATTAAGAATCTACAGATGACCATGAAATCATTGTCGATTGTCGGAAAACCCCATCTGGTTCACTGATGTCTTTTTTTTAAGGAAGGAAATCTGCCATCTTTACCAGGTTTGCCCTACATGTGACTCCAGAAGCACAGGAATGTGATTGATTTTCAACTGCCCTCGGGCAAGTGGGGATGGATAACAAATGCTGGCCAGTTAGCGACATGTCTCACGAATAAATAAAAATCAAACTGGAGAAGTGCTGCAGTGTTCGAGGTACTGTCTTTCAGATGGAAACGTCAAGCAGGTTTGGTCATTATTCCACTGTTGTTTGTGGGAGTTTCCAGAGTGCTGTGTTTCCTACATTACAATAGCAACTAAGCTTCAAAAATTGACGGTAAAGCACTTTGGGACATGATGAAAGGTGTAATATAAATGCAAATCTCCCTCTACATTTTAACAGAAAAGATCTGTTGCCTCTACCAACACCCCCATCCGACTTGGATCTGAAATCTGACATAACTAACAGTCTACAGAAGAATCGAGTGACGGATTCACATAAAGCATAACTACCATTTATCAATGTTTGCAAGAATCTTTGGGTACAAAACTCCCACAAGACACTGACACTTCTGAAGCTTGTATATACTACAAAAAGATTTTTTTTTAAATAAAGGCCTCAGAGGAAAATAGTAAGTGAAGTAGCACTGACAAGTTAAATTCAGACTAATTACTACATGAGGAAAAGGCTTGACTGAGTATCTTGAGAGCCATACTATAATTATTGGAATTCAAAGGATACACAGAACATGCTTTCTTAAATTCGTGAACTGAAATACTGAAAAGCAAAAGCACTTTGATTGCATGAGCCTGATCGTTGCTGGCATTTCAGAGCTGCCACCGGAAAAGTTACACATTAATAAACTGACATCGGTCCAAGAAAAGAACGCACTCGAGACTGAGACTCAAAAATGAATTGAAAACTGTTTTGCAATCCACAGATTAGATGGAATATGAAAGCTATTATCAACAGTTCATATGCCAATTGCCGTATATAATGAAAGCCCCCAATAGGCCAGAAGGCAATCTGAGTAGATTAGACAAAATATGCAAAAAGCTTCCATTTTGCCTGCACTCGGTACATTGAAGACAAAAAGGGAGATGATTATCCAGCGTTGTTAACAGATTGCTGAAGTTGCAAAGATTTGGCCCTGGTAGCGCATCACTCAGATTATAATGAAACGGTAAACAAAAGCTAGAAGTGAAACATGTTTATTTCCCCAGAGAGCTCATTTCCTTCTCCAGGATCTTAATGGTTTGGCTTGATGGTGAGGATAAAATGATTATCATGTCATTTAGCCTTTCTGAGGGTGTCAGGTTATGACGTCTATCTGGATTGATGCATGCTATTTAAATGTATTAACTTTATTTATCAAGCTTTAAGAGGGTTTTTTTTTAAACTTCTCGGAAACAAAGGGTTATTCGGAATTGATCCCTTTCCAATAATTGCTCATTTTGTTTTTGGAATATACAACAGCCCTCTTAAATAAGAGGCAGCTGCGTTATTGGAGTATTGAAATCCTTAAACACAATAAATGTTGTTGCTCTTCTGATTAGCAGTTTAGGAACCATTTCGAGCGGTACACTAATAAACACAAATACATAGACATTAAAATTTCACTTGTTTTGTATGAGACAGGAGGTGCTCATTGAGGAACATTAAGTGTCAAGCACAATGTTTGCCCATTTTTGGACTGAATGCAAGTGGATTTGCAGATCACTGAAAGCATACATTTTAGATATAAATGGTGGAATTTTCCTGTCCTATCCGCCATTGGAATTGTAGCGGGTGTAACATGGACAAAGTAAAGCTCCGTTGACCTCGGGTGGGATTTTCCAGCCTTGGGGCAAGAACAGATGGAAAATCCCATCCGGAAGCTTTACAGTGCAGAAAAGGCCATTCGACCAATCTGGTCTGCAATGACTCTCCAACAGAATATCTTAACCAGGTCCTCTCCCCTGCCCTATCTCTATAACCACGTACATTTACCATGGCTAATCAACATAACCTACACATCTTTAGATTGCGGGAGGAAACTGGAGCACCTGGAGGAAACCCACACACACTCGAGGCAAACTCACACAGTCATCCGAGGCAGGAATCAAACTCAGATACTTGGAGCCCCGAGGCAGCAGTGTTATCCACTGTGCCACCTTGCCATCCAACATACGGGCAAAGGATTTTGCATTTTCCTATTCTTAAATCTCACACAGAGACAAGATCGATTTGTGATAGAAGCCCCCCACTTTTAAATAGCCACACCAAAGCCAACGCACATCCAGAAACAAAGAATTTATTAAACCCAAGTTAAAGAACAATCCATAAAAAAATTAAAAACAATGATTAATTAACAAATTGCTTATTTTTTTCTGCCCAATAGCCACAATCATTGGAAGTTCATTCCATTGGAAGAGATTAATTCCCTCAAGAACAGGGGCGTAAGTTTAAAGGAGATGTATGAGGCAAGTTTTTTTTTTACAGAGGGTGGTGGGTACCTGGAACTCACTGCCAGGAGAGGTAACAAAAGCAAATAAGATAGTGACTTTTAAGGGGCCGTCTTGACAAGTACATGAAAAGGATAGAAACGGAGGGATACGGTCCCCAGAAAGGTAGGGGGTTTTAGTTCAGTCGAGCAGCATGGTCAATGCAGACTTGGGGGGGGCCAAAGGGCCTGTTCCTGCCCTGTAATTTTCTTTGTTCTTTGTACAGGCACTTTCAGAGAAGCAAAAAGAGAAAAATACAAAATAGAAATACAACGGTCAACCACACAGAATGGAACCCAGCTGGATTCAGATGGAAATTGAGATATAAAGGGTAAAGTTATGACTTGCATTCCTTTCAGTGTAGAAGACCAGGTGGGTATCCAACTGTAGTGTTTAAAATACTAAAAAGATTTGACGAGAGAGGAACTGGCCAGAAGTTTCAGCTTTTCACGTCAGTGGGATCTTCTGGTCCCACTGACAGCGCGTCCTAGTGGCATGAGGTGCAATCAACAGGAAATCCCATTGACAACAGTGAGACCAGAATTACTTCTGCCAGCTACCATAAACAGCCCAACCAAAACCTGACCCAGGGTTCACAGTTTGAGAGGAGGCCTCATTTTAAAAAGCTCTGGGTGGCTACCCACACCACAGGGGTGCATCTGCCCAGGAAGCTGCAAATCGCAACAGAACGTGCTAGTTACAGAAGGGGCAGTGCTGTTCTTACTCTCATGCGCCCATCAACCCTGTTTCTTAAGGGAAGCAGAAAGAAACATTTGAGATCTTCCAGGTGTCCAGACTAAATCTGGAAGCCTAAATAGAACTCCTAGGAAAGGTCAGGATTTTGCCTTATTCCCTTCCCGCGAAACATAAGATTTCTGGTGATTAATGATTTACCAAAGATTTATTTGTGCAAATATAGAAAACAATTACATTTACATACAGAACAAAGTGAAGCACAATAGCAGCTCAGTGTTGACTGCAAAAAGATAGATTATACCATACTTGGCATACTTGCACTGATCCATCTGAATCATTTAGAATACAGGCTGTCATTGGCTTCGTGTTTATATGACATCAGCTTAAAAGACTAAGAACAAAAAAAGATTTTGTAAGAATAGAAGTAGAAAATGACGTTCTCCAGGATGCAGCTTCATGGCTAAGCTGTTGAAGCAGGCTGGGATATTCCTAACAACTTCCACTTCTGTTTATTGAATCAAAATCAATAGTAATTGTTTTATTCTTTGGAGTAAACTGGCTGCAAAACAAAAGAAAGAAGTTGATTGGTACATATATATAGTTTTAGTTTTTAAATCAACACACACATACGTGATTATTTACACACAGTTATGTATATTATATACTACTTATTCATTCATGGGTCTGAAAACAGGACCTTGATTCATTGCCTGCTGATGTTTCAAGTCTATTCTGTTCTAACGAAATTTCACTGATCTGTAACGTTAATCTGAGTCTTACGGAGGTGATAGGGGTTTGGCCGTTGGCTGGAGAGGAGAGCTGGCAAGAGCCCAGTATCGTTTCTTTTGGAAAGGACTGATGAGTTTTGCTCCACTCATGCCCTTTGATTGGTCAGTGGTGGGCTTTCCCTTGGAGTCAGAGGGTTCGCTTGTTGAGAGCTATTGAACAACAGCACCACTGGGGAGGCAATGGCAGCTGTTGGTGAGACATCCACCTAACGCACATCCCCCCACATCTCCCTCCACACAATACCACTTCTGCATGATATGCCCCCCGCTGACTTAGTGCCAGCAATGAAGACTATCCACAAGTCTTCCTGATGTGGACTTAAACAAATTGGAGACAGCTGAGTTCTAGCCTTACACTTGATTAAATGCCCCATGCTACCCAAATCCACACAGGGAGGGTACAGGATTCCAGCTGTTAACAGTTTCTCCCTCCACAGATGCTGCAAGCGTTGCTGTGTATTTTCAACATTTTCTGTTTACACAGTCATCAGCACTCCCTGCTTTTTCTATTTTGTTAAGCAACCTAACAAAGCTGCCTGCCAACTCAACCTGCGCTTCATTTATGGAACGGATTTGTCACAGGGGAGTTAATTTATACCAAAACAGAAAACGAGTGAATTTGGACTCAGTGATTTAACCACCTCACTGAATCACAATGGCAGCCCTTTGGGGTTGACATCATGGGGCTAATTCCAGTGGAAGCACTATCACAATGCAGTCTGGCTGGTTCTAGCTTGTCAAATCTACATTAATACCGTGGGTTGGATCCACTAAGATGCAAACAGCTGTCTGAAGCTTTGTGAAACTGACATAATATGAAGACCCCCACAAGACAGCAATGTTAAAACTGTCTTCAGGAGCCTTTACAAGCAGGTGAAGAACTCATCCCTAGGCCGGAATGAAATGTCAGCCCTGACAATAAAAGGCCACAACAATCTGTCTATACCTCTGGGAGATGGCTGCAGCGTGAGCAGACTATCGATCTTTGTTTATTGCACGAATCCAAGTTGGAAAGCTCTTCATTCGTTTTGAATGCGGAACCCGCACGCGCTCAATCAATACTTTCAAGTCTCAACCAAATAAAAACTCATTTTGTGAAATTAGTGTTTAATGTGGAATTTTGTACGATGGACCAAATAGTTCAGTTTTAATATTCATTCAAAAAATCCAAACATTCGCCAGGAGCTCTTGCCAATCTGTTCAATTTTAAGCTTATTTATTATCAGTCACAATAGGCTTACATTAACACTGTAATGAAGTTACCATGAAAATCCCCTAGTCGCCACACTCCAATGCCCGTTTGGCTTCACTGAGGGAGAACTTATCACTGCCAATACACCAACCAGCACATTTTTTGGACTGTGGGAGGAAACTGGAGCACCCGGAGGAAACCCACGCAGACACGGGGGGAATGTGCAAACTGCACACAGATAGTGACCCAAGCCAGGAATCAAACCCAGGACCCTGGCGCTGTGAGGCAGCAGTGCTAACCGCTGTGCCACTGTGTTGCCCCATCGGAAAGTGTTCTCACAAATTGCAATTAAAATGCAGACTCAGCTGATGTGAATTTGTCAATAAGCAGGGTTTGAAAGGGAGGAATTGCACGCCAAAGGAAGAGCGCAAACAGTTTCGTTTGCAACAAAAGCTGCAAAATTTACAATGGAGAATAACGGATTTCAATTAGATGTTTTGACCACTTAACGCTTTCTCTTCCCCACTCAGAGAGGGGCCTCAGGTAGAAACTGAAATGTCCACATCTGCTTTCTGTGTACTGCAGCTATTTATGCTACAGGCTTATCTTGCACTAACACCTTAAAGTAGAGAACTGTGATCTGAGGAAAGCATCTTAGTGCCTGACATTACTTAGATGGAGCTATCTTTTGTGTTTAATCTCATCAACCGGACTAGTGTTGGTGCTGGGGCGAGAAAGATCCTCTGTACGTATTGGGGCACTTCATCTTTCCATGTGAGTAAAATCAAAAGATGAAGCACCATTGGTATAGTGCAACTCATAGCAACAAGCCTCACAGATCGAACGCAGGACACTTCAGAAATAACAGATTTGAGGAACCATCAAATGGACAGGCAGATTCTCTCGAGACCAAGCTGAATTTCAAACACACAACCTTGCTGCAAATGAACAGCATTGAGGTATTACACATTTCTGCTGTAAGTAATACCTGTACGAGGCAGCAAGTTCATCAAATAATTTACAAACCCATCAATTCCCATTCTTGGGCCTGGATACGGTTAGCACTTCTGCCTCAGTGTCAGGGACGCAGGTTCGATTCCCATCATGGGATCTGCGTGGGTTTCTTCTGGGTGTCCTAGTTTCCTCTGGATGCTCCAGTTTCCTCCCACAGTCCAGATATGTGCAGGTTGGGTGGATTGGCCATGCTAATTGCCCCTTGGTGTCAGGGAGACTCTTTGGAAAAATGCATGGGATTGTGGGGATAGGGTCAGGATGGGAAGGTGATCGGTGCATACTCGATGGGTCGCATGGCCGCATTCTACGCTGTGGGAGTCTAGGGCTCATTTGGAATGAGGTATGATTATTTTGATGTCACCTAGTTGGATGTATCTCACACTTAGAATAATAAATACATCCTTATATGTGCAAACGGCTATTAATTTGTCCAATCCTTTAGCTCTCCACTACCATGTTTCTGATGTTTAGAATTGGTCTAATGGCTGTTATAGGAAAGTTCAGCAGTGTTTTACTTTTTGAAAACAACAACAGGGCACAGGAAATAAGTCACTCATAAGTACACTACAGAATTCAGGAGAAAATTTCTCCCCTAGGAAGTGGTTAGAATGTGGAACTTGCTACTACATAGGATTAATCATAGAGTGCAGAAGAGGCCCTTCAGCCCATCAAATCTAATTCGTTAAGGAGAAGAGCATAGATGGATTTCAGGGGAAACTAAATGAGTGCATGAGGGAAAAAGAAATTGAAAGGTGTGTTGTTTGCACTGGGTGAATTGGGGTGTAAAATTAGAGTATATACAGTGACACAGAACTCAGTCCAAATGGCCTATTTGTATGCTGTAAATAGTACATAAGATAATATTTGCATACTAGCCAGAAATACAAGTAGAAAGCAAAAAAGCAGGGAAGCTGAAAATAAACTTGTGAGCGTTTAATTCAAATAGAACAGGGATGGCAAGAAGAATCAGTATAGATACAAGAGTAAGGAAAAGGAGTGTCAATATCAGCATGAGGAAGCTATGTACAATTCCACAGCATAGGAAAAGCAGCAGCAAACATACTTGAACTGACAGAGAAAAGCAAATCTATGAGGAATGTGCTAAGAGTAAAGCCAATCCAGCTGGTGTGGAATAGTCTTATATTTTAAAAAGGGGAGAATGCAGATGGCTTCTTGAAGGTTTAGAATTTTTCACAAGTTGGCCAAAGGCAGAATGTGCGATGCCTCCCTCACTGGGTTGTAAAGCACTGCATCCTTAAATGGAGAGCGAGCTGTGGTCTGCATGATGTGCATTTCTCACAGCTCATGTCACCTGAAGCATACAGGCAAAGGAACTCAGAAGCTGCAGAAAGCTCCACAGAGGATTAGTGATACAGCTGGAAGGTATTAGGAAATTGTGGTTTGATGGAGTAAATGTAATGGGCTAAAAGGAACTAGGTCAAATTAATGTCAAGAGATCATCTGACAGAAACGTTCCCAGACACTTTAAAGGATACAATTGCTTGGCCTGGAGTGCAGCGCCTCAAATCAGTTAGGCGAATGAACTGATTAATTTTGTGGCCTCAGAACTGCCAGGATAGCATCAAAAGGGGCTGGGGAGGGGAGAGGGAGACAGATGGACATGCTGGATTGGAAACCTGGGTCATGTGATCAATATTTCATACCACGAGCAGTTCGTGAAACAGAACATCACCTCATTAAAATCATAAACCACAATCCATGACAATTTTGTGACTATTAAATCTGTCATTTAATGCCATTTCAGCATGTAAAAGGTTATCACAGAATTCCTGCAGTGCAGAAGGATGCCATTCAACCCACGAGGTCTGCGCTGAATCTCTGACAGAATATCTTTCCCAGGCCCTCTTCTCTGCTGTATCCCCGTAACTCCACACATTTACTGTGGCTAGTTCATCTAACTGACAAAACTTGGGGCACGAAGGAGCAATATGGCACATCTTTTGGACTGTGGGAGGAAACTGGAGCACCCAGAGGAAACTTATGCAGACACGGGGAGAACATGCAAAGTCACACAGCCACCCAAGGCTGGAATCAAGGCTGCGTCGGAGGCAGCAGTGCTAACTAACCATTGTGCATGCCGCCCATATATAATACATATAATATTAGTGCAATGAGGCATTATTTCTGAAGTTGTATGTGGAGCTTAGATTACAATGCTGCATGCCATCTACTTACCTGCATGCTACACCGGCCATGTCCAACATACGCCTGGAAGCCTGCATTTCTGGTTTGTCATGGTACTTGTCTGACACATAAATGACTTTTTGTATGCCTGCAGACAAAAATAAACAAAGTACATTCGAGACACCTAGTGGAATTTCAAACTAGGGCAGAGAAAATTGGGCCAGCATTAACAGCCAAGGGCAGCAGGCACTTCTCACTTCACTCCACCATGACCCCAACCCCATCCTGTGTCTTCCCTTGGAGCCCTCTTCCACTCCATCATGCCACTCTAACATCCTCCAAACTCCACAATGATCCTCAATGACTCATTTGCATGCAATGTTGTCTTTATCGAAAAGATAGGACTTTTTAAAAAAGATTTTATGCTAATGAGTATGAGTTATTGGAAACCAGCACATGGCAGCACAAGACTCATTGCATCAAACACACCTCAGACTTGATCTCTGCATCTCAACCCGCAGTTGGGAAATCAAAATCTCTCCTCTCACTTAATTCAGTCACTACCATTTCAGATTTCTAGCATCTGCAGCCTTTTGCTTTTACTTTAGGGTTTGATTCACTGCCATTTCTCTTTCAGAAATGCCTTCCCTGAAGACGATCTGCTCTTTTCACTGACAGGATTTTCAATTTTCTCTCTCACCACGTTTGCCTTCATTGCTTTCCCTTTGCCTCCTGCTGTTTGATAAGGAATTTATACCTTTGTCAAATCTGTCCTAGCCTCCTGACCTTCCATTTTACTCCACCACCCCACTCTCTCCTCAACAGTATAAAATCCTTCATATTTCTCTCTCTCCACAGCTCTGAAAAAGTTATATGACATTGAAATGTTAACCCTGTTTCTTCTTTCCACAGATGCTGCCAGACTTGCTGAGTTTTATCAGCATTTTCTGTTTTAATTTCAGCTACCACACTCTCAAACAGCATTCCTCCTCTTGAGAGTTCCATAAAATCCTCCTCCATTCAAACTCATTGCAGTGTCCTCCTCTAGCACATTCTCTCAATCCCAAAGCCTATTGTACTCGTTTCCAAGGTATTATCTAGTTCTCACATCCCACTTGTGTTTTTTCCTTCATCCCCTCCTTGCTTCTTCTACAAAGTATAAATTATTGAAACTGTTGAAGAATCATTGATCTTTAAATCAATCAGCTCATTGTGTATCAACACAATAACACATGAATAATATAATGTGAGTAATCTAACAAAGCTACGGCATCTGCTAGCAGCTGAATTGAACAGTCCCTAACTGAAATTTTAGATTATTTTTCTCTCTGCGGGTGTTCTGTGAAGTTCCAGCACCTGTATTTTTTTCCTTCAGTATTTTATCTCTGACTTGAGTGACTAACAGTTGGATTTTCACAGCTTTTACATCACAGCGTTGATGGAGAACGTTAGGGGCTGATTTTCAACTGCTTGTCATTGCTCACCATTATAGAAGCAATCCCATGTGAGGTTCCCTGTGATTTTGCACGTTTGTCACAATGGCACTCGGGACATCTGCTCCAGGCTGGAGAGGAACTTGCAGTGGGATGGGGAAGATCTAGTGGTTGTAATGCACGTAGGTACCAATGACACAAGCAGGATGAGGAAGGAGGTTCTGCATAGTCAATATGAGGAAATAGGCAGCAAATTAAGAAACAGGACCTCAAAGGTAATAATTTCTGGATTATCACCTGAACCACGTGCAAATCGGCATGGGACGAATAAGATTACAGAGATGGATACGAGGCTCAAAGACTGGTATGGGAGAAGTGGGTAAAGGTTCACGGGGCACTGGCACCGGTACAGGGGAAAGTAGGATTTGTACCACTGGGATGGTGTACATTTGAACCCTGCTGTGATGGACGTTCTCGTCAGTCGTATAACTAGAGAAGTAGAGAGAGTTTTAAACTGAACAATGGGAGCAAACTATTAAATTTGGGATAATGTAGTATACCAAGAGTAGAGATAAGGCAAGAGAGGCAGGTCTTAATATAGAAAATGAAAAACAGACCCTGGCAGAGAGGGACAGAGTAGAAATCTAAGATCAAATCAGCAGGTTAGGCTAGGTGCTACAAAAATAAAGATCAAAACTGAAGGCTTTGTATCTAAATGCACGCAGCATTACAAAACAGATACACTGGCTGTGTAAATGGAAATTAATAAGTATGATCTGATAACCATTACAAAGACATGGCTACAAGATAATATAGATTGGGACCTAAATATTGAGGGGTATGCGACATTTAGGAAGCGCAGGAAGTTAAGAAAAAGTGGAGCAGCTGCTCTGTTAATTAATGGCAGTATTAACACATTACAGAGAGATGACACAAGTTCCAGACATCAGGATGTAGAAGCAGTTTGGGTTAAGGTGAGAAATGATAAAGATAAGGCACTTGTAGAACATAGAACATTACAGCGCAGAACAGGCCCTTCGGGCTTCGATGTTGCGCCGACCAATTAGGAAAAAAAAAGGAGTATAATAGGAGTATTGTAGGAGTAGTATAGAAATCCTGTAATTGTAACTGCATGGTAGGACAGAACGTAAAAGAAGATAATGGGAGCTTGTCAGAAAAGCATAGCGATAATCATGCGAGATTTTAATCTACGTATAGACTGGAAAAATTAGATGGGCAAAAGTAGCACAGGTGAGGAGATCATTGAATGTTTTCAGATAGTTTTTTAGAATAGCATGTTCTGGAGTCAGACAGCAGGCTATACTAGACCTGGAATTGAGCAATGAGATAGGATTCATTGATAACTAATTGATGGGTAAAGACACCCCTAGGTATCAGAAATCATCATATAATTGAATTTTACATTCAGTTTGACAGGATCCCATATGGGAGACTTATTAAGAAGTTAAGTGCACATGGGATACAGGGTAATTTGATAAAATGGATTCAAAATTGGCTCAATTGTAGGAGACAGAGGGTGATAATAGAAGGTTGCTTAAGTGACTGCACGCCAGTTTCAATTGCGTATCACAGGGATCTTTGCTGGGTCCCCTAATATTAGTCATTTATATTAATGACTTCAATGACAATGTGGGGGGGGGGGGGGGTAGGAATATAAATTTGTGGATGAAATAAAAAATTGACTGGGCGGTTAACAGTGAAGTTGGGTGCCTTGGGCTATGGAAAGGTATAGATGGGATGGTCAGTTGGGCAGATAAGTGACAGATGGAATTTAACCCTGAAAAGTCTAAGATGATACACCTTAGAAGGAGTAATTTGACAAGGAAATATTCAACAACTGGCATGACACTAGAAAATTCTGAGAAACAAAGGAACCTTGGCGTGTTTGTCCATAGATCTCAAAAGGCAGAAGGGCATATTATTGAGGTAGTGATTGCATTACAGGGGGTGCAGGGGAGATTCACCAGGATGCTGCCTGGGATGGAACATTTATGTTACAAAGAAAGATTGGATAGGTTTGGGCTGTTTTGCTTGGAGCAGAGAAAACCAAGGGGCGACCCGATCAACGTATACAAGAATATGAGGGACGTGCACAGGTGAATATGGTGCAGCTGTTCTCCTCTATTGAAGGGTTAGTAACAAGGTGACACAAGTTGAAGGTGAGAGGCAGGAGCATTGGAAAGAATAAAAAGAACATCAAGAGAGTGACAAAAAGATTTTTGAGGAAAAGATAGAACACAAAAGGAAGCTAGTCAGTAATATAAAAACAGTCATAAAGAAAATGGTAAAAGCCATTATTAAAGATGTTATAGCAGTGTATTTGGAAAACTGCAACGTAAACAAGCAGAGTCAACATGGTTTTGTGTAAGGGAAATCATGTTTTACCAATTTATTGGAATTCTTTGAAAGAGTTTTATGCATTATGCATAAAGAGGAACCGGTGGATGTACTATATTAGATTTCCAGAAGGCAACTAATAAAGTACTACATCAAAGGGTCTTGCATAAAATAAAAGTTCATGGTATAGGGGTAATATTGGCATGAATAGAAGACTGGCTAGCTAACAGGAAACAGAATTGGCATCAATGGATCTATTTTTGGTTGGCAGGATATGACAAATGGTGTGCCACAAGGTCACTATTGGGGCCTGAACTTTTAACAATTTATTTCAAAAACTTAATGAAGGGATTGAAGTTATGTATGGTTGCTAAATTTGTTGACGACATAAAGATAAGAAAATAAATTGTGAAGAGGATGTAAGAAGGTTACAGAGTAAGGTAGACTAAATGAGTGGGCAAAAATCTGGCAAATGGAGTACAATGTGGGCAAATGTGAAACTATCCATTTTGGCAGCAAGAATAAAAAAGTTTATTATCTAAATGGTGAGAGGTTTATGAGATTCAAAGTGCAGAGAGATCTGAGTGTCCTAGCACATGAATTACAGAAATAATTAGGATGGCTAACAGGATGTTATTGTTTATTCTGAGGGGAATGATGTCCAAAGATGAGCAGGTTACATTGATTAACCAGGATAAATTGCCCCCTTAATATCAGACTTTAGCTGTACAGGGCATTATTGAGACATTTGGAGCATTGTGCACAGTATTATTAAATAAGGAAAATTGTAAATACGTTAGAAGTAACTCAGAGGAGCTTTACTAGACTAATACAAAGAACGGGTAGTGTTGTAACTTTGATCCTCAAATGCTTTATTAAAAAGAGGATCTTATTTATTTAAATAAACAACAAAGATTAACAAAACCGTAGTAAACAAAGAAAACAGAACAAGTGGAGAAGTTCCTCCTCAACTCAGTCCTAAATCTGCTTCCCCTTATTTTGAGGCTATGCCCCCTAATTCTAATTTCACCTGCCAGTGGAAAAACTTCCCCTATTTCTATCTTATCTATTCCCTTAGTAGTCTTATATCTTTCTATACGATTTCCCCTCATTCTTCTGAATTCCGATAAGTATAGCCCCAGTCTATTCAGTCTCTTCTCATAAGGCAACCCTCTCAACTCCAGAATCAACCTAGTGAATCTTCTCTGCATCCCCTTCAGTGCCAGTATATCCTTTCTCAAGTAAGGAAACCAAAACTGTGCCTCACCAGCACCCTATACAGCTGCAACATAAACTCGCTGTTTTTAAACTCCATGCCTCTTGCAATAAAGGACAAAATTCTTTCGCTTCTTAATTATCTGCTGCACATGCAAACCAACTCCTTAAGATTCCTGCACAAAGACATGCAGGTCTCTCCGCATAGCAACATACTGCAATTTTTACCATTTAAATAATGGTCCATTTTGCTGTTATTCCTACCAAAATGGATGATCTCACATTTACCAACATTGTACTCCACCTGCCAGACCCTCGCCCACTCACTTAGACGATCTATATCCCTTTGTAGACTTTCAGCATCCTGTACACACTTTGCTCTGCCATCCATCTTAGTTATCATCTGTGATTTTTGACAACACCTAATCCCCGACTCCAAATCATCTATATAAATAAAATAAAAATGTTGAGAGCTTTGTTATTTAAGTATCACTTTCCATTCTCTTCAATCCCTTCAGTTGATTCCAGAGATGGCAGGTGTCTGAGGAGATACTGACTAGCTTAAGATTGTTTTCACTGGCGTTCAGGCGAATGAGGGAGGATCTCGGAGATTCTATATAAAATTCTAACAGGACTAGTTCAAGTAGGTGCAGGGAGGATGATCTTGATGGGGGGAGGGTGGGGAAGAGTCCAGAACCAGGGATCACAGTCTGAATATTCAGAGTAGGCCATTTAGGATGGAGAAGCCATTTCTTCACCCAAAGAGTGATGAGCCTGTGGAATCCATTACCACAGGAAGAAGCTGATGCCAAAACATTGAATGTATTCAACAGGCAGCTGGATACAGCACTTGGGGTAAATGGGATCAAAGGTTATGGAGAAAAAGCAGGATTAGGCTATTGAGTTGGATGATCAGCCATGATTGTAATGAATGCCAGAGCAGGCCCAAAGGACCAAATAGCCTCCTCCTACTCCTAAGTTCTATGTTTCTATGCTTCCTTCAGATTTAAACAGCTCTCTCTGTAAAACCACTCAAAGCTGGATGTAATGGTGCAGTGTGAACATTGAATATACCATTCTTTTGCATGAATTCCTGAAACACCTCTCTTGTAAACTGAATGTCATTATCTGAAACAAGTGAATTTGGTAACGTATGGGTTACAAAAAAATTGATGTAGTTTCTCTATTATCACAGGAGCTATATTATTACTCATATGTGTTTCCATATCATTTCAAATGCACATCTACTATGACCAAAAATTCATGAAAAGTCCTGCAAAATCGACATGCTGTTTGGGCCACGGCCTATTAGGCCACTCAAGTCTTAGCATGCAACGTACTCAGTTCACTCTTGAATATGCCTGAATACATCGTCATTCAGCATTATGTGCTTGATGTCACCCGAGTTCAATTGAATTTTGCTGAGCCAATCATACACTAATAAACCCAGCCTCTTCCCACTGCCACATGAAGGTGTATGTAGGTTCCTCTGTTTGCTTCAAGCTTTCTGCGAACACAAGAACAAGTGTGCAGGAACCTCTTGTAGTCCTAAGTCCTGTCCAAAGTTTGTACAGGCTCAGAAGTGAGAAGGGATCACAAGAACATTCTTTAATTGGGGTAGGTTGTTTTATGGCAAGATTAGGTCTGCATTCACTCGAGTTGAAAATAAAACGTGACTTGATTGAAACTGAATCCCATTCTAGAGTTGAGCTTATCTGGATCCACTACACCCTCTCCTTGTCCCACTTTGCACACTGGAGGGTTATGGTGACCTGAGCACTTACCTCTGGTATACCCTTCACAGATGAGGTTGCCAGGTTCTCACTTTTATTCAGTGTTGTAAATGATGCCAGCGTGTGACATCATACTGGCACCCACTGAATATTCAGTGAGGTTGACATCACACTCGGTAATGTCCCAGGGTGAGTGCTTGCTAATGCTATGGTATGTATTAAAATGAGGTTTCGCCGAATTTTCCATCCACGTTTATGATCCTGCAGACCAGGCTCTGTGTGTTTTATAAACTTTAACAAAGGAAATCCGGACTAACGATGATACATACTCTCCGCGTGATCCTGTGAAAATGATTCTCAGTAAAGTTTTACAACACCAATTTTAAATCCAACCAATTTATTTGATAGTAAATTCACGAGCTTTCGACTTTATAGCCTTCGTCAGGCAAATGCAGTGTTATGGTCTGCAATAGCACTCATATCCACACAGACAGTTACAGATTGCTGATTAGAATGCGAATCCTTACATCTAACCTGCTATTCAAGTGTTAAATGGCAGTGGCCTGCCGCAGCGGCCTCTGCAGGACGTGCCGGGTCGTGGACGTGGACGGCGTCGTCGGGCGTGGGGGTGCCGTTCACCGGGTGCACGGTGCGTGCTCTTGCAGCTCGGCCAACGTTGTCTACCTGGTGCGTTGCGGGAGGGGGTGTCCTGGGGCATGGGGACGGTCTTGGTGGGGATCTTGGCTTCGTGACGCGCTGTCTATGGCCCCCGTAGCTTGCCTGGGTTGGCAGAGGGCCTCACTTGCTGTGCTGTCTGGAGAAAGTGCACAATTCTCTAACCAATGCTCAGGATTCCCTTCACACACATTGTTAGCCACTTTAACACTTGAATAGCAGGTTAGATGTAAGGATTCGCATTCTAATCAGCAATCTGTAACTGTCTGTGTGGCTATGAGTGCTATTGCAGACCAGAACACTGCATTTGCCTGATGAAGGCTATAAAGTCGAAAGCTCGCGAATTTACTATTAAATAAATTGGTTGGATTTAAAATTGATGTTGTAAAACTTTACTGAGTTTACCCCAGTCCAACGCCGGCATCTCTACATTAAAATGATTCTCAACAGACTACCAAAGTGCCCTGTGGGACCTACAGCCCCAACCCTGAAGCTGCTCACAAGAAGCAGGAAAAACACTGATACTTATCTAAATAAGCATTAACTGAAAGAAGTAAACACATTTTGATGATTTACACACATTATAATTGCTGAAACCATCCAGTCACCATTTGGAAGCAAAGAATGCAGCAGACAATTTGATCAGACTGCTATTGGATGACAATGTTCGATGTTTTTGGAATATTTATAATGCAGTCAGATTTGTGTCCTTTTCAAATAAACATTTTATTTTCCTTTGACAACATTTTCCAGAATTTGTTTTAGGTGTAGCTGAAAAATGCCAAGATAGAACTCAGAAAATCCAAGTTACCAAACCAAATATGAAGAAAGACCTGTTATTCTAGATTGTGCCTCATGTTTCACTGCATTGACATGCAACCACTGAATTTCATCCCTTCTGGAGGAAATAACGAAGATGACAGATGACGGAAACGCAGTGGATATTGTATACATGGGCTTCAGTGACATCTTTGACAAGGTACGTTGATAGGCCGTTACAAAAGGTGAAGTCACACGGGACAGTTGGCAAGATGGATACAAAACTGGCCTGGCCATAGAAAACAGAGGGTCACAGTAGAGGGGTGCTTTTCTAAATGTAAGGCTGTGACTTGTGATGTTCCAAAGGGATCAGTTCTGGCACCTTTATTGCTCGAGTACATATAAACGATTTGGAAGAAAATATAGCTCTGATTACAAAGTTTGCAGATAACACAAAAATTGGTGGAATTGCAGATCATGAAGAGGATACAGCAACACACTCATTTGATGAAGTAGCGGCACTCTAAAAGCTCGTGCTATTAAATAAACCTGTTGGACTTTAACCTGGTGTTGAGAGACTACTTACTGTGCCTAATCTGGACAGTGCGAGATAATGCATTTTGGAAAGTCCAATGCATGTAGGAATTATACAGTAAATAGTAGAACGCTTAGTAGTGTTAACAGGCAGAGCGATCTGGGTGTATGTGTCCATCGATCATGAAAGTGGCAATGCAGCTGGATAAAGTACTCAAAAAAGCATATGGCAAGCTTGCTTTTAACAGTCAGGGCATTGAGTATAAAAATTGGCAGGTTATGCTGCAGCTGTACAGTATCTTAGTTAGGTTTCATTTAGAATACTGTTGTACAATTCTAGTTGCCACACTACCAGAAGGATATGGATGCTTTGGAGAGGATATAGAACAGATTTATCAGGATGTTGCCTGGTCTGGAGAGTATTAGCTATGAGGAGAGATTGGATAAACTCCGTTTGTTCTCACTGGAACAATGGAGGTTGAGGGGTGATCTGATAGAGGTCTACAAGATTATGAGTGACATGGGCAGAGTGGATAGTCAGATGCTTTTTCCGAGGGTAGAAAAGTCAAGTACTAGGAGATATAGGTTTAAGATGCACAGAGTAGATACGATAGCGGCATTAAAGAGGCAACTGGGCAAATGCATGGATAGGATGAGAATGGAAGGATGCGGACTTTAAGGACGCATATGGTTTTAGTTTAAGCAGGCATCATGATCAGCACAGGCTTAGCGAGCCGAAGGCCTGTTCCTGTGCTGCACTGTTCTTTCCTTGAATTTCTTTGACATGTTCAGTAACTCCTGTTATGTGGACAAACATGGCAGCTTTATCCATCAAACTTGCCTCCCTATTTCTGCAACCTCCCCCAACCTTTCAACTAACCCTCTGAGATCTTCCAATCCGGACCTCTTGCACACTTCCCGACTCCAATTCTCCATTGCCCTGCCCTAACTGGCATCTATCCTTTCAGCTGTCTAGACCCAAGGTTTGGAACTCACTCCATAAACCCTTCTATACTATTTCTTAAACCAACCTGTCCTAATATCTCCTTGGATGGTTCAATGGCAAATTTTGATTGATAACGCTCACGTGACTTTGATGCTAAATAATTGCAATTTGTCGTTGTAGTGTTCAGCAGGACACCAGGCAAACTCCGTGCTCTTTCTTGAAAGATTGAGATTGGAGCAGTACCATCCAGGTAAGCTCGTGCAACAGGCTTCAGTTTAAAAGCTCAACTAAAGTGCAGCCTTTTGATAAAACAGCTCTCCTTCAGTGCTGCACTGAAGTGTCAGCCTCAATTGTGTGCTCTTGCATCGCATTTTGAAACCTAGTCTTCTGAGCTCAAAAGATACCGTGCTCATTACTTAACAAAGCTAATTCAATACGGCACACTTTGAAACCCAAATGGTAGCTCAGTTCCCTCAGAAGCAGTTGCTAAAAACCAGTCTGGACATTACTAGATGAAGTTTTCAACAGGTGGCATCTCACTTGCTTAATTCAGGTACAATACTCATACATTCTCTCGGGCTACATAAGGCTACAAAGAGACAGCTTAAAGAGAAATGCTGTCATCTGTAGGCACTGATTCCAATTAGATAGAGAAAGAGATAAAGAGATTATGGCTCGATCAGAAATTAAAAAAACAAGATGATCAGAGCCACTGATTCAAGGGGCTCCAAGAGTGGAAGTGAATAACCAGTTTTAGTGGAATAGGGTGTGGTGATGGTGGTGAGGGGAACTGTGCAGAGGAAGAAATGCAAAAATGTTCCAATAAATGAGACCACTGTTCAGTCAGATTGCACTCCACTCTGCTGGGTAAAATCTCTCACAACCAACCAACAACACCCCCCCCCCTCCCCCTTCCACCCCGAACCCAGTGTGACAGATGCGGTTTCATTTTGAAATTATTAAAAGATCAAAGTGCTAGCAGATACTGAAAAGTGGTCTTGAGTTGTCAATACTGCAGAAAGCTCATCACTCACTTGACAAACAGTGTTAATGATTTATGAGGTCCATCAGACAAGTAAAATAACTCCTTTTAAATCATCTAGCACATCGCTGTAATGTTCTATTCATGTTAACTTTTTGGCGTTCAGCTGCAAAAGGGCAAACAACCTTGGATTTTAACAGAGCTTAAAACACCAGCTCTTTGGAGAGGGGGCATTATGGGGTGGTGGGGGGATATTTCTGTTAAAAGAATGTCTTTCCCTTTGTAATTAATGATCTGGTAACGAAAGCTCACACTTCAATGCAGAGTTGAATTAATTAGTGTGCAAAATAGGGATTCACACATTTTACGTTCAAAGGCTGTTTTCTGGCCTCGGAACTCAATCGTTTCACATGCAAAGATTTAACAGCAGGAGTTCCGTTGCTTGTACCATGTATTTTCTATGCATTGAATCAAGACCGTCAGAAATTGTATCCCCCAGTATCAACTTTGTCTGTCTACAAACATCATTAAATGCCTTATCTGCAACAGAGATGTCAAGACAGAGGAAATAAATACAATTGTATTAATTGGTGCCATGCTTGCAAACCTCATGACTCAGTGTCAGTTGAAACATTAGGTCAAGCAGCCAGTGAGCGATTGCTGTGTTGCAATGTACACATACCAGCTCCACTGAGAACAGCCAACACAGACCAATATAAATGCAACATGACATGAAAGAATAGTTTGGAGCCATTGCTTCAGTGGACGCGTTGGCTATGATTTTACACAATTCCCTAGATTTGATTTAACATGATCATATGTATTAGCATACAGCAGAAAGTATTGTTTCTTGCACGCTATACAAAGCGTACTGTTCATAGAGAAGGAAACAAGAGAGTGCGGAATGTAGTGTTACAGTCATAGCTAGGGTATAGAGAAAGATAAATTTAATGCAAGGTAGGTCTAGTTAAAGGTCGGACGGCAGCAAAGAAGAAGATGTCCTAGAGTCGATAGGTATGCAACCGTAGACTTTTGCTAGAAAGGTCCTAGAAGAATTAAAGTTCACAAACGTAACATCACAATTCAAGAAAGGAAGGGGAGAGAAAAAGGGAGGAGAGAGAGAGAAAAGGGAACTACAGACCAGTTAACCTGACAGACATCAGGAAATTGCTGGAATCTATAATTAAGGAACCTAAAAAAAGTATGATCAAAGTCAACAAGGTTTTAATGAAAGGGAAGCTGTGCTTAAGAAATTTATTTTTGAGTATAATAGCACAGATAAAAGGGTACCTATGAATGTGGTATACTTGGATACCTAAAAGTCATTTGATTAGGTGCACGATTTGGACAGCTCACGAGATTTCATACCCCATCTCCAAATCCACCTGTCAAAAAAGGGAGTGGAAAAGCCTGACCTATGTCTTACATAGAAACGGCCAGTTAAAAAGGATTACTTTTAAATGTAAGGATTTTACTTTTGATGCTATAACTGTTATGCTAGAAAGAAAATATTTAGCTGACAAATATTGTTATGCCTCACACAGCTAATGTGCAATTTCTTTTTAAAACTACATTTACTGTTCTTGGCATCTCTTCCCCACAGACAACTGTGCTGATCACAGGCACAGTGGCAGAGTAGTAGAATGCTGCTCACTTCACACTCCCTGAATACACAGGGTCAGAGTTAGCATCTCAACGGGCTGTTTTATTTATTGATTCCCGCTCTATTTCCCATCTTTCAGCAACGCACATGCAATAATACCCGATGGCTTCCTCATGACCTTTCACCATCCACAGACAGTGTTCCATCTTCGGTTTCTTCTTTTGAAATCAAAGTACGTAGAAATGAAAGGCCAAAAGAATCGGGGAAGGTATCAGATAAAACAGCTCATCAACTGGGATTCGGAACCGGGAAGCTGCCAACAACCTCGGGTGAGTCCATTGCAAGCATTTGTTTTGCTTCCCAATTGAAACTTAACTAGTCTTATCACCGCAGTCCAAGGCCAAATTCCTGAATCTTGTTACGTTCCCAGATGAGACCCAAAAAATTTGTTACAATCCGGTTAGTTAAATCTTTGTGGTAAAGTAAATCTGAAAGCTCAGTTACTCACTGAGAATAAAATCTAAAGATTCTCAGTTTCAAATGAACAGAAAAACAAAAATTATGTACATAAATCAACAAAACATTCTATATTATTATATACACTAACATATAGAATTGACGTGGGGTCAACATGAATTAATAGGCAAACCGTGGGCAAATATACGAATCGGACGCAACCAAGATTGAATCACCCCAATTACTCCAGCAATCCACCCAAATGTCAATGAGTCACTAAAAATATTTAAGACTCCGTCTTCCTCCTAAAGGTTTTCTTTTTCAAGAAGGAGTTGACAGCAGCTCTACTCTACTTGAGTTCCAGGTGTACAATCTTAACCCAAAAGGCACACTACTCCAGATCTCTCTCGCATCTATTCCCAGCTCCAGCCCTTTTAATCTTCCTTTCTAGCTAAACTGACCTCCTACTGAGACTGCATTTACCCCTGCGTTGGCCAGACTATACTCCACAGTCTAAACACAGGCATGGTCCCAGCTTCTCAGCCATGCAGCCGCCAGCAACAACTTCTAACCCCTTGTGATCCCCAACTTTTAGCAGCATCGCTTCAGCAGCCAGGAGACGACTCTCCTCTCCATCTGCTCCTATAGGCTGATGTTCACTCTGTGCCCTGAACGGAACTACATGACTGATTAATGTCAAGGGACAGCAGTGGCGTAGTGGTATTGTCACTGGACCAATGATCCGCAGACCTAGGTTAATGCTAGAGGGAGCAGGTTCGAATCCCACCATGGCAAATGGTGAAATTTGAATCTTGAATTTAAAATCTGATGATGACCATAAAACCATTGTTGATTGTCGTTAGAAACCAAGCTGATTCACTAATACCCTACAGGGAGGGAAATCTGTTGTCCTTACTTGATCTGGCTACATGTGACTCTGGATCCACAGCAATGCAGTTGATTCTTAAACTCTGAGGGATGGGAAATAAATGCTGACCCAGACAGCAAGGCCGACATGAATGAATTAAAAAAAAATCCCAAAAGGATTCCGCCTCTGTTCCTAGGTAGGATTGCATAAGCTTGTGGCAAATTCCCAGCTGCATAACCAACTGGTACTGGTTAGACATTTTTCCCACGTAAGAGTTTACTAACAGCCTGCTAACCCTAGATGTACAACCAGGTCAAGAGGAGCCAGTCAGCCCATCTGTCTCCATAGATGCCTACAATACCCTTGGTCCTCATCAAAGGAATTAAATGCCTCTTGAATATTTCTGGAGTTTAGCCTCCAGAGTGGAGATCCACAGTGATATCTAAACAAGTGGGAGAGGTGGCAGCCTGAGACTGTCAGAGGTGGTAGCGGCACAACCTAATTGAAGATCCACATTAGTGGTTAACTTATCATTAATTTAAGTATTAAGAGAATAACATCCTTTAGGTAAACAGAATAAATATCTATGAAGAGAAAAAATGAACAAAGTGCAGGAAACCGGCAGTAAAGGGATTCCTGCTTGGACTTAATAAGAATCTACCATACATAATCAAAGAAATCAGCAAGTAATTTACAACCAATCCAACACATTCCTGGATGGCATCACCATCCAGATGGGATGGTTACAAATTTGAGGAATTGAGCTGCCTGTGTCCTAACTTGCAAGTTCTGTTCACTCAGCATCTCCGAAAATTGCTGACCTACATTGGCTCCCAGTTAAATGACAACTCAATTTTGCTTTTCAAATCGCTCTGTAGCCTCGTGATCTATTCCACCTCAGCACCCCACATGCCTTTAATCTCCTCCAGCACTTCAATCCTCCACTTCCGAGATATCTATGCTCACTGTTGCGAGCATCCTCAAATAAAGTTCCCCAAAAGTTGTTGATCGAGGCGAGATCCTTCGATTTTTCACCATCCAGATGGGATAGTCACAAATTGTTACAAATCAGGAGTGAGGAGGAGTGACTGGAATCCTGTTGTTGTTCAACACCCCTATCCCACTTCTTCCCATCCCCCCCTTTTTGCCTTGCTGGTAGTAACAAGGTCCCCTTTCCTGTAAGTCCTTTTTCATACTAATAGTTACGTCTTAAGAAAAGCCAATTCAACCAGTGTTTCTTGAGTTAAAGATAGACGGAGTTTAATCGTTATTAAAAAGGAATGCAGGAAATGGTGAACAACATGCATACATACCCATATAAATTACAAGTGAGGTTTTTTACTTAATTCATTTGTGACACATGGCTGTTGCTGGCTGGCCAGCATTTATTGTCCATCCCTAATTGACTGAGGATGGTTGGAAGTCAATCACATTGCTGTGGCTCTGGAATTACATGTAGGCCAAACTGGGTAAGGATGCCAGATTTCCAAAGATGTGCAGGTTAGGTCGATTGGCCATGCTAAAATTGCCTCTTAGTGTATTAGAATGCTTAGGTTAGAGGGATCAGCAGATAAAATAGTTAGGGATATGGTGGTAGAGCCTGGGTGGGATTGTGGTCGGTGCAGACTTGATGGGCCAAAGGGCCTGTCTCTGCACTGTAGGGTTCTATGATTCTATTTCCTTCCTTAAAGGACATTAGTGAACCAGGTGGGTTTTTCTGACAATCAACAATGGTTTCATAGTCATCAATAGCGTCTTAATTCCAGATATCTTTTGTTGAATTCAAATTTCACCATCTAGTGTGGTGGGATTTGAACCCAGGTCACCAGAACATTAGCTGAACCCCTGGATTAATAGTCTAGCAATAATACCATGAGGCCATTGCCACTCCCTAGTTCAGTCCAACAGTAAGCAAATGTAAATGAAAAGTTATACGGTTAGTCCTTGACTTGCGGGCAGTAGACAAAGAAGTGTGTGGCTGTTACAAATTGATTCCAATAGAGTTGACTTCTGTAGGTGAATGGTTGATTTTTCAATTCCAATGTTCTGTGCTTTAGTAAAGAGAATTCAATTCTCTTTCCTGCTGTGATCCTTTTGCTAGCTGGTTGACTTCAACAGTCAGACAGAGAGAGAGAGAGACTTGAAATACACTTGCGAAAGACGGCTAATTTTGCAGACCTGCTGCTTCTATTACTGTATCACACATCTTCAGTATGGACAACTTCCAGTTCCTTATTCTTACAGCACACTCAGACAGACTAGCACTGGGGCAGCTCTTTCAGCTAGTTTTTAGCCCCCTCTTTGTGCATTCCAAGTCAAAACTGGAATCTGCAGGTCTGTTTAGGCATTACATACAAGATCTTTTGAGATGGGATGGCCATTATATATCTTTGTCTTTACTGGCAATGATAATCAGATTCTAGATGTTTTTAGGAGCACCTTATCTGAAAACAGGGAGGGGTTCCATTGTCCATTAGACAAGTGCCCCGCAATCATTCCTATCAGTGGCTGACTGTATATTCTCAGCAATCTTCGGGGTGTGAAAGAGGGAACTCTCAATGTTAAAATGGCAGCATGGGCTTGTTGGGCCGAAGGGCCTGTTTCCTGTGCTGTGTTGTTCTTTGTTTGTTCTTTGTGTTCATTTTAAAATAAACTCAGATCTTTTCAAAATCCAATATTTCCACGTATAATTCCATGTTTCTTTTTTCTCCATTATCGTGATATCACTCATTTCTGATCTCTTGTGCATCCCCAATTTCAATTACTACACCACTGCCTTCAGCTGCTAAAGCCCCAAATGTTAGAATTCTCTCCTGAAACCTCTCTGGCTCTCTTCCATACTTGACGATCCTTCTTGAAACGTATATGTGACCAAGCCTTGGGTCATCAGCTATAATGTCTCCTGATATAACTTTGTGACAAATTATATTAAACTTGTACAGAATCTTGGATAAATCGCTTATACTCTGTACAATTCTGGTCTCTATTATACAACTGGTACAAATGGCAGAATTCTCCACTTTCGTAACTAAGTGTAGGATGGGTGGCTCTGATGCCATCTTTCCCACTGACAAGAATGGCAGGACCCCGTGCCAGATTCTGTGCTTGGAACCTTAATAATTACACACAGGTGAGTTTCCCTCCAAATCTCCCGGCAGGTCGGTAGCTGTTTCACCCACTCACTATCACCCGATGGGTTCAAAGGTCCAGGCACAATATTTAAATGCCAGTCCATCACACCTATATCACTCGCTCCAGCCCACCTGTCTTCACCAGATGTACAGGATATTCTATCCTAACCTTTCTTATCAGCGTCTACATGCACATTAGCAACCAGATTAACTACATAGCAAAATGAGAAAGGGGACCCGGATAAACAGTCCTCTCCTAATTCGGAGGCAGCCATCAATTAAAGTATCCCTGACACTAGCTGTACTAAGATGAGCTAGCTCAAACAGCAGAGACTAGGGATTGAGTGTCATTGTTTTTAATGGTTCAGCTACTTATTTCCTTAATCAGTTAAATCATCACAAGAGCCTACAACATTTAAACAAAGATATTATCCATTTACTTTTATGGAAGCCTGCTTGTTAGATGTAAATTGCTCTGACACTTGGGCATATCGCTGAACAATGTGAATGCGGCACTAGATTAATAGCCTCAATCATTACTACCACAAATCCTTATCCAACATCACTTCACAACCGTCTGTAAATGCCAAGAATTCGTCAAACTTTAACACCATTACAGGGGAAGCTATTTCTCAATAAATTAGCTTCTGAACTGCAGTGCACAATCAGATTCACTGATGCCGCACTCCCAGTGGATAGGAATCTTTGAAGATTTGAATGGAGATGAGGCTGCAATGCTAGAGAGCCTATTCTATATCCTTCGTGTGTGGCTCTCCACTGGGAGTGCAACAGACCATGATTTACCCTTGTATTCTTTCAGTGAATGAAAAAATGATATCAGACACAGGCTGTGCCTCTTAACACCACAGTTCAGCTCCAAACAGTACAGTTGGTGAATTGCACCACCTGGCAAGACACTCAGCCATTTCCAACCAGAGAAGCTGCTACTTTGATGTCTGGATTGCAAACAACTCAGCCAGTTGTTTAGCCAGACTGACCCTAAGTGAAAGGCAATGAAGCACAGGGTCTTTAAACCATGGATTAAACGAAATGGGTTCAGTCATGGCTCTGCTGTCCACTATTTGGAAAGTGCATGCGACGAGGAGTAGGCTCAACTGTTGATGTCCATCATAGTTTAATAAACCTGGACCAAGTCAAAGTTCATTTGTCAAAAATGGCTTATTTGGGTCAGTTACCAAAACAAATCCTAAACCAACAACAGCCAACACTTTCAGGAAGAGATGATGATAATAGATAGGGTCAGGTTAAGTGACCATATCTTACCTGCTTTACCAACATCCTTAATGGAGCAGAAAGTGGTCATGTGTCAATGGAATCTGTTTCCAACTATTGTTTTGCTATTAATCTTTCGAATATGTGCTCAGGATCTTTAAAGCACATGAAGCTGACGTTAATTATGTGCACGGCTTGAGTTCTTATTTGGCAGTCCATGTTTTAGGAGGTTGCCAGTTTAAATTAAAAACATGTTAAAGATCGCGCATGGAGCAATTAGTCACTGGGAACGTGACATTGCTCAGTGACAGCAAGGGATAATTTTTGCACAACTGATTGTATGATTAATTTGGACCAAAGGCTACGAGTTTAAAAAAATACTTGCTCTATAATGAGATATTGAGCTACATGCTGGTATATAAACGCAGCAAATTGAAAGTGGAGCAATTGCAAATCCTTACCTGACTGGATGATGAGTTTAGCACATTCATTACAGGGGAACAAGGCCACATACATTGTGCATCCCTTAACGTCAGCAGAGTTCTTGTTCAGAATTGCATTTAATTCTGCGTGACAAACTGGAGGAGAGAATAAAAAGTCATAAGAGAATTAGAAATAAGATGCATAAGCAAAGCAGCCAGCACTCCAATTAATCCTCATCTGGCCTTATGCTTCCACACAACCTTTGAAGAGGAGGTTTTTCTGTCAAAGTTGGAATTAAACAACTAGTTCCTTACATTCTCGTTAGAGATCAAGGGGCTCAGAAGATCATATAAACTGCAAAAAACAATCTAAAAACAAAATTCCGTTTTCCATCCTGCTTTTTAGTAAGCAGACAATTTGCTCCATCAATTACATAAGATGGCAACCACTTGGAAACAATTCTATGTAGTTGCTAAAAAAGAACATTTTCTAGATGTTTGGGTTTATTTAACATCTCAGACTCTATCTTAAACCTTTTTTTTAAACAGGATGTTTGTCTTTCTTTATGGTGGTCAAAACCCGTGGTCAACCAACAACAGACACCATCAGCCAAAGTCATTCATAAAATCCTTACAGTGCAGAAGGACAACATTCGGCCCATTGAGTCTGTACCAGATCTCTGATATTAGGTACAATACGATGAACCACAGTGCCTTGAAATCATGGATTAAAATAGGGTCCATCAGAGTTCCACTCCCCGCTACCTGGTAACCATACACTGGAAAGTGCATGTGATGGGAGGATCAGGTTTTACCTTTTAATACCTCAATCGAACCAACTTCCACCATTCTCTCAGGAAGTTTGTTCCAGGCTCCAGCCACCCTCAGGGTGGAAAATTTTTTTTCTGACATCACTTTACTCCTTTTGTCAATTATTTTGATTCTGTGCTTTTCACTTCTTGATGCTCTCTTGAATGGGAACATACCTCTCAGAATGTTGAGCACCTCTACCTCGTCCCCTCTCAGTCTTCTTTTCTCCAAGGAAAACAGTTCTAATCTGTTCAATATATCCTCATAGCTACAGTTTTTATCCCAGTAATCATTCTTATGAATACCCTCCATATATTCTCCAAATGCCTTAACTTGCTTCCTCAAGTATGACACCCAGAACCGGATGCAGTATTGAGGATGAGACTTAACTATTGTTTTACAGAAGTTCAACATGACCTTCTTACTCTTGCACTTAATGCTCCTGTTAATAACACCTGAGATACAACATGGTTTATTAACTACTCTACCGGTATGTCCTGCCATCTTAATGACTTATATACTCTACCCTGAGTCCCTCTGTTCCTACATTCCTTCAGAATTTCTTCCTTTTTACACTGAGTTTCCATATTATTTCTGTCAAAATGAATCACTTCACACTTTTCTGCATTGAACATCATCTGCCACTTGACTGCTCATCCATCAACATGTCTGTGTCCTTTTGAGATTCAAGGCTATCCACATCACAGCTAACAATGTTTCCAATCCTCATGTCATCCATACATTTTGAAATTATGCCTTATACTCCCGAGTCTGGGTCATTAATATATATCAGAAAATGCAAAGGTCTCAACACTGGTCCCTGGGGAACTACACTACAAAACTGAAAAATATTATTTATCACTATTCTGTTTCCTGTCACTCAGCAAGTTTCGTATCCAAGTGCCGACTTTCCTTTTTATTCCGTCAGCTAGAATTTTGCTCACAAACGTGTTGTGTGGCTCTGTATCAAATACCATTTGAAAACCCATATACATCCACTGCACTGTCGTCAATAGGATTGACTTTAGGAGCCGTGAGGTTATGTTACAACTGTACAAAACTCTGGTGCGGCCGCACTTGGAGTATTGCGTACAGTTCTGGTCGCCGCTTTATAAGAAAGATGTGGAAGCATTGGAAAGGGTGCAGAGGAGGTTTACCAGGATGTTGCCTGGTACGGTGGGAAGGCCTTATGAGGAAAGGCTGAGGGACCTGAGGTTATTTTCATTAGAGAGAAGAAGGTTACGCGGTGACGTAATTGAGGCGTATAAGATGATCAAGGGATTGGATAGGGTGGATAGTGAGAGCCTTTTTCCTCGGATGATGATGACCAACACGAGGGGACATAACTTTAAATTAAGAGCTGGTAGTTATAGGACGGATGTCAGAGGCAGGTTCTTTACACAGAGGGTGGTGAGGGCGTGGAATGCCCTGCCTGCAGCAGTTGTGGACTCGCCTACTTTGGGGGCATTCAAATGGTCGGTGGATAGGCATATGGATGATATTGGAATAGTTTAGGTTAGAGGGTCCACTGGCCGGCGCAACATCGAGGGCCGAAGGGCCTGTACTGCACTGTAATGTTCTATGTAATCTATGTAATATTGCTGCCTTTATCAACTTTCTTTGTTACTTTCTCACAAAGTGACAACAAGTTAGTTCAACAGGATTTTCCTTTAGTAAATCCATGCTGGCCTTCCTTAATTACCCTGCACTTGGCTAAGTAACTACTGAATTTGCCCTGAATTTGGAAGTTTCCAAATGTTTCCCTGCCACTGAAGTCAAATCGACTGGTCAGTAGTTGCTAGCATTATCTTTGGAATCCTTTTTTGAACAAGGGTGCAACATTCACAATTCTCCAGTCCTTTGGCACCACCCCCGTGTCTAAGATTGGGAATCATCACTAATGCCTCTCACATTTCCCTCAGTAATCTTGGATGCATCTGACCCAGTTCTGGTACCTTTTCAGTATTAAGTAAAGATAATCTTTCTAATATCTCTTCCTCCTCAAATGTAAATTTTTCCAGTGTACCAATCACATCCTCGCATGCCTCGGCTTGGGTAGCAACGTCTTCCTTGTTAAGGGTAGATACGAGGTATTCGTATCTACTTCTGCTATTTCTCCTGCCTCCACATACAAATATCTTTTTTTTAATCCCTAATTGGCTCTACTCTTTCTTTGACCATCTTTTTGTTATTCAAATGCTTATAGAAGACCTTGGGATTCCCTTTTTGTGTTAGGTGAAAGTCAAGATTCCTTTTCCTCCGATCGCAGCAAGCTATTCTGAGATACTGGAAGAGGTGGGCAGTGAACAACATCAAAGGTTCTATCACCATTGTTCAAGATGACATTTGATGATGGGCAACAGCAGCTTGGGGGCCAATGGTTCTTCTTCAACAGCAGAGGTTTCTCAGCAGGAGACTGCCATTCACTGCCTCTTTAGCTTGATTAGGAACTCAGTCAAGGCTCAGCCAAAAAACTTCGATCAACTCACTGCAAAATGTGAAATATTTATCCACTGGTTCACTTAGTATGGTTCAAACCCCAAGATAGGCTCAGCAGGTCTAGCAGTTTTTAAATGTGTAAGGGAGTCAAGGACTATGGCGATAAAGCAAGAAAGTGAAGTTGAAGATTATCATATTAGATCAGTCATGGTCTCATTGAATGGTGCAGCACACTTGATAGGCTGAGTGGCTTATTTCTGCTCCTATACCTTTATGTCTTATAGTTCAAGCTTCAACTAAAAATCCATTGTTTTCCTGGTAAGTTCTCAGTATAGTACTGGGTTGTCTGCCTCCAAAGTTTGGCTTGAGTTCAGCAATACAGTTAGCAGAGGTGACTGAGAATACTAATGTTTACTGTTCTGAAGAAACGTCGTATTTGACTCGAATTGCTAACTCCGTTCCTCTCTCCACAGATGCTGCCAGACATTTATACACCTGCTGAAACAATATTTATTTTCTGCTACTGGTAAGGCATGTTCCAGTATGCAGCAGGAATCATGAACTCTAAATGTACAATCCAAAAAGAGATTTCCAAAGTGCTGCGCTATAAGGGCTGCACGGTGATTAGCACTGCTGTCTCACAGCGCCAGGAACCCGGTTCGATCCTGCTTTGAGTCACTGCCTATGCAGAGTCTGCATGTTCTCCCTATGTCTACATGGGTTTGCTCCATATGCTCCGGTTTCCTCCTACAGTCTGTAGGACATGCTGGTTAGATGGATTGGCCATGCTAAATTCTCCCTCCGTGCACTGGAATGGCTGCCAGAGTGTGGCAACTAGGGCATTTCGTTGCAGTGTTAATGTAAGCCTACTTGTGACGCTAATAAATACACTTTAAACTTTATTGAGATTGAATGCTGAAAGTAAGACTGAGCTCCGATGAAAACACTCTTTCCTCACGTTCCTCCTTACTTCTCCAGATAAACAAGGGTTACCAACTGGGTGCATAAGTTTCCTTCCCCACTATCTCTGGTTTCCATCTCATCAAAACTACAGTGGCCATTTTGTAATTTTTATAATATTGTCTGTTAAAGCTTTCAATTTGCAGTATTCCATCTTTCTCTCCCCTCCTCCCCAAGAATTTACTCAGCTTCCCACAGACATGCGAACACTCGTCCTGTCAAGGAAGGAAGTTCGAGTGTCAGCTCCGATGGATTCAGAATGTCTTTGTCAGCAGTTGAGTGCTGCAAC
This sequence comes from Sphyrna mokarran, assembly GCA_024679065.1. Lineage (NCBI taxonomy): Eukaryota > Metazoa > Chordata > Chondrichthyes > Carcharhiniformes > Carcharhinidae > Sphyrna > Sphyrna mokarran. Next base: position 24,348,525 of record JAGIQG010000006.1, read on the forward strand.
CACCAAATCCTCCTGAGGATTGTGGCTGTGAAGAAGGCAACAGAAGGAAAAAATACAAATACACACACCCACCTCAGAATACATGAAGGCACAGACTCGCGCTGTAAAAGCAACTGCTAATGACATTTTAAGGCAGCCTAGAAAAAGTAGATATCATTTTTCAATGTCTTGCAACATTTATACCAAGCCATTAACATTAATGCAGTTTTATCTCTTCACAGAAAAAAACCCCAAGTGATTTCCAACAGAGATGGTAGCTCCATCTATCTCTGCAGCTTTATTTCACCAGAGACCCTTTGAGGACTGTGTGAGGCTGCTAAACCTTACTGCGTAGTGTGCCACTTTGCAAAGAAAAGCAAGAGCAACTTAACAATGACACGCACCAGGCACACAGCTGGAGGATGATAGGGGAAAGTGAAAACCATGGAGCAGCTGCAATTCAAAACATAAGATGTTAAGTACGTGCTCAAAATTAAGAGCACTTTCTGGATTTTCTCCAATTGCCTTTCCCACAAATTTACCAGCTAAAATCTTAACCGTGGAAGAGCAGAAAAGTATAATTGGATTTCATGTCAGTAACTTGGGTTTCCCTATTTCAAAAGCTAGTGCGAGGGAGGCCTAGAGGTAACACTCCAATCCCTATCCAGGTACTCCTGAACTATCACAGTCTATCAGTTTAGATGTCCTACTGTCTCACTGAGAGGGGAACAATGCCAAATAAAGTTATTTCCTGTAATAATTTATAAGATTAGATATGCAAACCAAAAAAAACCTGTTTTCACTCTCAACCATCAGCAATGTGACATAAGGTATGATCAATATTGCTATAAAAACCTCACCTACTAACAATAATCTGCTCACCGATGTTCAGTTTGGCTTCTGCCAAGTAGAAGATCTCATTACAACTTTGGTTCCAACATGGACAATGGGGCTGAACTCAAGAGATGAGGTGGGAAGAATAATTGCCCTTGACATCAAGGCAGCAGCTAACCAAGTTTAACATCAAAAAACCTGAGCAAAACTAAAACCAATAGGAATCAGGGGTAAAGTTTCCAATGGGTTAGAGTTAAATCCAGCACCAAAAAAAATGGTTGTTGTTGGGGGCAAATCAACACAACCCCAGGAGTTCCTCGGTGTAGTGTCCCAGGCACAACTATCTTCAGCTGTTTTATCACTGACCTCCCCTCCATCATAAGGTCGGATGTGGGGATGTTTGCTGATGACAGCACAATGTTCAACACCATTCTCACCTCAGATACTGAAGCAGTCCACGTCCATATGCAGCAAGAGCTAGATAACATTCGGGCTAGGGCTGATAAGTGGCAAGTTATATTTGTGTCACACGTTCCAGTCAATGACCACATCCAACAAGAAACAATCTACCCATGACAGTTAATGGCATTACCCCCATTTCTGAATCTGCGCAATCAACAAATGTTGATCTACTCAGCAATGTCCATAACCTATCAAAGAATAAAAAAAATCTTGAGATGCAGCTGGTTAATGACTTAGTTTCTACTCATCACCTTGAAGATATTTTGTTCTATAAATTGCTTGAATTTTGAGCTGATAAAGTGCAATGAATTGAAAAGTGCATATGCAACCTTGGACAAAGGTACCAATAACGATTGGTTATCTCTTCAGCCAGTGAAATTTAGAGATTAAGAAAAAACCAGAGAAAACCAGAGAAGGAAACAGAGTGAATTAATGTCAGCACCAAATTTTATTTAGATAGCACCATTAACGTCCAGAGGCGCTTCCTAGGCATACTATCAAACAACATTTTGACACCAAGCCGCATGTCATAAGCAATGGCACAGTGGCTAGCCCTGCTGTCTCACAGCAACAAGGATCCAGGGTTCAATTCCCGGCTTGGGTCACTGTCTGTGCAGAGTGTGCACATTCTCCCCATGTTGGCATAGGTTTTTTCCAAGTGTTCCGGTTTTCTTCTGCAGTCCAAAAGATGTGTTGGTTAGGTGCACTAGCAGTGCTAAACTCTCCCTCAGTGTATCTGAACAGGTGCCGAAGTGTGGCGGCAAGGGGATTTTCACAGTAACTTCATTGCAGTATTAATGTAAGCCTACTTGTGACACTAAACTAAACTTTTAAAACATTTTTGAAGGCAGATTCCAAAAGCTTTGTCAAAGAGATAGAAGGTAAGTATCATCCTGAAGGAGGAAAGACAGATGGAGGGATGTAAAGAAGGAAACTCCAGAGTTTAGGATTTAGATAACTAACATTTAGGATCAGGTAGCTGAAGGTCATTGGTGGAGGAATTAAAATCAAATCAGAAATCAAAACTATAACAGTGTAAGAATGATTGGATTAAGAAATAGCAAAAGAGAACAGAAAAGTAAGAACAAAATTTAAAGTATTCAATTTTAAGTGCAAATACTTTCGGCAAATTTTACCGCTAACAGCAATGAGACTTGACTGTGTTAACTGTTCTCTTTTTGGGCCCGAGAAATTCAGTGATATTAAACAAACATAAATCTGGTTATTAAAAAGGTACACACACACTGTTAAAAAATAGCTTAATTGGTAATTAAGTGCAAATACAGCAATTTTTTAAAGTTGTGGCAGGTGGGAGTGTTAAGGATGAGCACCAATTCTTATAAGGCAAAATTTGTCCTTCAACTTGACAACTCATGTCCCATCTCTCGCTTGCCACAAAATCTTGGACCATTTACACATAGATTATGGTGAGCGCTACTAAACTCCTGTCATGCTGCCAGCAAATTCTGGCCTTCTGCTATCATTTCAACGAAGTGGAGAGAAAGGAATTTAATCTGCACTGATCACTTTTTGCAGGCAAACGTTAAATAAAGCAAACTCAGATATTTTTCTCATGATCATGAAGCTCCCAATAAACATTTTTCATTTCGATTTTCAAAACATTCATCAGAAAGAAGAATTAGCTGCATTTTCACAACTGACCAAAAGCTCAAATCCGGACATGTTGCTGAGAATGGTGGCAGTGATCGACAAGATTTCCAAACTGGACAAGTGAGACAGAAGAAAGCAATATCCAACAAACAATCAAAATGCCTGCTGGTTTGCCATGGCTGCAGAAAACCATGCAGCAACCCCGAACACTGACCTGAATTCCACCCTTCTAAACACACTGCAGGCTGAGAGACATGCAATGAAAAAGCCAATTCGACATAAAGCCTGATGCAGCAGTGGCCTCTACTGGTAATCTGAATTAGGCACTGGACAAGTGAGACAGAAGAAAGCAATATCCATCAAACAAACAATGGTGTCAAACTGCGAGCACACAAAGATTCAACTCTTTCGGATGAAGATGGAGAAGGAGTAAGGCTGAAAAATCTCCTCAAATTGGTAAAAGAGGAAAGCAGGAAAGTTATTGCTTTTTTGCTCTGGGACAGGCGGTTAAATCCAGCTCAGAACGTGAGATCCCAGACTCCTTTACTCAGTAGATGTGACCCTGCATGAGACAAGTATTTGCCCCCAATTTGGCACCAAGAATCATTCGCTCAGGAAGGCAAGCAGGAGGACTGATGAGGGAAAACAGACAAGTGTCACAACAGTCAGATATCCTTGAGAAGTCGGGAATGCGGCCATTCTCATAATAAAAACAAGCAGTTATTTATATTTTCATTTTGCTTAAGTGGCCTGTTGAAGTTTTCAAAGGAATCAGATAAAGTGCAGTAAGGTTGTAACACACTGTATGAAATAACCATTTGCATGGCGTGATTTAACAAGTCTTGTTCTTTATTAGACTGCACCACCGAAGCAAATTAAAATGTCTTAATAATTCATTTTATGCCAGGTTCATGCTGAACGGGAAGTCAATTTAATGGCTACATGAAGGTTATATTCGATATTCATTTTATAGGAAGTCTCCATATGGCTTTTTTCAACATATTCCTGTACAACAACAGCTGTCAGTATTTATTGGAAGTGTCTTTAAACAGAAAGTGTACATGATTTAGTCACTTGGCTTTCCTTCCCTCTTTTTTCACTCTTATTTCTCTTGAACTACAGAGCATCGATAGAAAATCTGAATACTTCCTGTGATGATAGCCTGATTTCGGAACTGGACCAGCAGCCTTGGGTCAGGGAATTAAAATTCCAAGATAGGATATGCTATTGCATTCGATGGAGGAAAACAAGACTTATATTTACTCGGTGTTTATGTGGGTGCATGTGTGCATGATCACTGCGCCTAGTAAAAATTTAGCCTGTGGTGTCTTTTATTTTAGGGGTTTAGCCTAGAGGATGCTGTAATGGTTCGTAACAGAGGGATGAAACTTGGAGAAGTGTTGAGCAACAGGGATCTGGAGATTGTTTCAGGAGAACCAGAATCTGATGAGACGCTCACAGGCAGCCTTTCTGGACTTATAATATTCTGGATGCTACCTCCTTCGCCATTCCCTCTGTTCTTTTGTTTCCTCCAAAAGTGAGCATCGAAAGCCAAGTGGAAGGGATTCTCCATAATGATTGCTGAGTTGTTGACAAACATGAGGTTCTTTGGGTACTGGAGGGCTTCCCTGTCCCCAACACGTCTGGGCAATGGATCTGTTGTTAGAGGATGCCAGTGGCCTGCTTCATGGTGTTTCCCTCATACCTATCTTCATCAACACACACTGTTTCCCAGTTGAGCAATACATCAATTTTAAAATTATCACCTATCTTTAAATCCCTCCATGTCCTGATCCCTCCCTATTCCTGTAAATTCCCCAGCCTCACTAAATGATGGCACAGATTCGATGGGCTGAAAAGCCTGCCACTGCTCCCATGTCTTATGTTGTAAAGATGCCGGCGTTGGATTGGGGTGGTAAGAACTCAGTAAGAATTTAGCAACACCAATTATTAATCCAACAGATTTATTTGATAGTAAATCCGCGAGCTTTCAACACTCTTGTGTCTTCCTCAGGCAAGTGCAGTGTTCTGGTCTGCAATAGCACACATCAGCACAGACAGTCAGAGATTGCTGATTAGAATGCTAATCCTTACATCTAACCTGCTATTCAAGTGTTAAAGTGGCTAACAATGTGTGTGAAGGGGATCCTGAGCATTGTTATAGAATTGTGTATTTTCTCCAGACAGCACAGTAAGTGAGGTTTTTTGCTAACCCAGGCAAGTTTACAGGGGTTACAGATAGTGTGTCATGAAGCCAAGATCCCTGTTAAGACCGTCCTCACGTGTGCGGAGCTTGGCTATCAGTCTCTGCTCAGCGACTCTGCGCTGTCGTGCATCACGAAAGCCCCCTTGTGAAGAACATTTACCCACAGGTCGGAGGCCGAATGCCCATGACTGCTGAAGTGTTCGCCCACAGGAAGGGAACTGTTTTGCCTGGTGATTGCTGAGCGATGCTCATTCATCCGCTGTCGTAGTGTCTGCATGGTCTCCCCAATATACCATGCTTCGGGACGTCCTTTCTTGCAACGTATTAGGTAGACAACGTTGGCCGAGTTGCAAGTGTATGTACCGTGTACCTGGTGAATGGTATCCTCACGTTTGATGATGTCGTCCATATCTATGATCCGGCATGTCTTGCAGAGGTTGCTGTGGCAGGGTTGTGTGGTATTGTGGTCACTGTTCTCCTGAAGGTTGGGTAGTTTGCTGCGAACAATGATCTGTTTGAGTTGTGCGGTTGTCTGAAAGCAAGAAGTGGGGGGGTGGGGATGGCCCTAGTGAGATGTTCATCATCATCAATGATATGTTGAAGACTCCGGAGAAGATGTCGTAGCTTCTCCGCTCCGGGGAAGTACTGGACAACAAAGGGTACTCTGTCCACTGTGTCCCGTGTTCGTCTTCTGAGGAGATCAGTGCGGTTTATCGCTGTGGCACGTTGGAACTGTCGATCGATGAGTCGAGCGCCATATCCTGTTCTCACGAGAGCATCCTTCAGTGTCTGGAGGTGTCTGTCACGATCTGCCTTCAACTTGTCGACCTGAAGATCTGGGATTCCTTCTCTAAACCTTTCTGCCTCTATCTCACGTTCCTCCTTTAAGACAATCTCTGAAACCAAACTGATGGTCATATTTACATGCACTTGGAGAGGTTCAAGTTGCATGATTAAGCAGCATGATTAAGGTTGGAATTTGTCAGTTCTCAGCGGTGGCAGGGTGACACAGCAATTAGCATTACTGCCTCACAGTGGCACAGAACTGGATTCAATTCCTGGCTTGGGTCGCTCTCTGTGTGGAGTTTGCACGTTGCCCCTCTGTCTGCATGGGTTTCCTCTGGGTGCTCTGGTTTCTTCCCATAGTCCAATGATGTGCAGCTTAGGTGAATTAGCCATTCTAAATTCTCTCTTAGATACCCAAACAGGTGTAAGAGTGTGGTGGCTAGGGGATTTTCATAGTATCTTCATTACATTATGAATGTAAGCCTACTTGTTTCATGGATACTTTATGGAGAGATGAAAATGGCGGCTGGGACCGGATTCTGGGATTCTGATTTTCAAGTGAGCCTTTCAGTGTGGAGTTGTGTAAATCTGAAAGAAAAACAAATAATGCTGGAAAGACTCAGCAGGCCTGGCAGCATTTGTGGAGACAAAACAGAGATCTGTATGACTTCTTCAGAACTACCACTGACATCATCTAATCGGTTTGTAATCCCTGTTTTCTTCCTCCTTTTTAAAATAGCGGGATTACTTTTGGAGGATTGGAGCTTGACTTCAGTTAAGCTAATGGAGAGGATCCTCAGGGACAGGATGTATGAGCATCTGAAGTGCTGCGATCTGATCAGGGATACGCAGCATGGCTTCGTTAAGGGGAGGTCGTGCCTTACGAACCTAGTGGAATTTTTTGAAGAGGTGACAAAAACGGTTGATGAAGGACAAGCTGTTGATGTCATCTACATGGATTTCAGTAAGGCGTTTGACAAGGTTCCCCGTGATAGGCTGATAAAAAAAGGTGAAGGCGCATGGGATACAGGGCCAGGTATGTAGATGTGTTGAGAACTGACTTGGGAGGAGGAGACAGCGGGTATAAGTGGAAGGCTCTTTTTCCAACTGGAGGTCAGACACTAGTGGTGTGCCACAGGGCTCAGTACTAGGACCTCTTCTATTTGTGGCTTATATAAATGACTTGTAAGAGGGGTTAGGTGGTGTGATCAGCAAATTTGCTGATGACACTAAGATACTTGGATTGGCGGGGACTGAGGAGCAGTGCCAGGCAATACAACAGGACATTGATAGGCTTGTAGATTGGGCAGATAGATGGCAAATGGAATTTAATCCGGATAAATGCGAGGTGATGCATTTTGGCCGGAATAATGTAGAGGGGAGTTATAGGATAAAAGGTAAAACTATCTGGAGTATAGAGACGCAGAGAGACCTGGGGGTGCAGGTTCACAAGTCTCTGAAGGTGTCAGTACAGGTGGAAAAAGTGATAAAGAAAGCGTATGGTATGTTAGCCTTCATAGGAAGGGGTATAGAATACAAGAGTAGGAGTTTGATGTTGCAAGTGTATAGAACGTTGGTTAGGCCTCAATTGGAGTACTGCGTCCAGTTCTGGTCGCCGTACTACCGGAAGGATGTGGAGTCCCTGGAGAGAGTGCAGAGGAGATTTACCAGGATGCTGCCTGGTATGGAAGGGCTGTCTTACGAGGAAAGGTTGAACGCACTGGGGTTGTTTTCCCTTGAAAGACGTCGACTGAGAGGGGATCTATTAGAGGTATATAAGATTATGAGGGGTATAGATAAATGGTGGTAAGCTTTTTCCACCATTAGATTTGGATAGAACAAGGGGTCACGGTCTTAGGGTGAGGGGGGCTATGTATAAGACTAATATTAGAGGGCATTTTTTCACACAAAGTAAGGTGGTGGGAGCAGGCACGCTAGGGTTGTTTAAGGGTCTCTTGGACAGCCACATGAGCGGTCTGCAGATAGAGGGATATAGGAGGACTGTTTGAATACTTTAATTGTTTCCACAGGCTTGTCCACCTTGTTGACCAACAAGGTGCATGCATTCGGCAGCTCGTGCGAGGGCTGCTCCTGGATGATACTTCAGGAGTGGCCTAGTGCTTCATGTCGTTAGTGTATGCTTAAACTGGACCATTAGATGGGCAACATGACAGCTCAGAGACTATCGCTGTTGCTGTGCAGACACATGGATTTTGGCCTGTGTCTGCGGGAGTTTGCGCGTTCTCCCCATGGTTGCGTGGGTTTTCTCTGGGTGCTCCGGTTTCCTCCCACATCCCAAAAATGTGCTCTTAGGCTGATTGGGTAACAAATTGTCCCTATATTGGTCTCTATATGTCATTAAGACGTTAGGATGGCGGCACGGGCTCGTTGGGCCGAAGGGCCTGTTTCCCGTGCTGTATTGTTCTTTGTTCTTTGTTGACTGTTCCAAAACGTAAAGAATTTTGCAAGGAGACAGCCAACAAATCCGTTAATCCTATGGCCTCCTTGAGATGTAAATTTTCAAGCCTTGAGGATTTATTAAGGTTCTGTTCCATTAATTTCTCCGGCAATTTTTTTTGGCTAATATAATTTCCTTAATTGCTCCTTGTCACTAGACTCTTGGTTGCCTAGCACATCTTTGAAGTTACCTGCGTCCTCTTCCGTGAAGACAAAACTAAATTAGTTGTTTAACAACAAATCTTCTTGATTTATATGTGATTCTGTGACTGGGCAGCACCTGCCGAACAACCCTGAATGCACTAATAGCCACAGTAACACCCAATCTAAGATTATCAGTCAACTCATAACATAGCTCGTTTACTTTTGGTAAAAGTGACATACATTCATACTTAGAGACCAGTTCTCTGCAAATAAAGGAACAAGTTCATGCATTGTGCCTTTTTTGAATTACCTCGGGTTAGAGTTAGGTTAGCTATATTTCTCCATTGCTTTCTCCATGACAATGGTCTGACCAATCAGAATTGATTAGCCAAGCAATCAGCATCTTTTTCTCCTGGAGTATAAATTGTCATGATGATTTGAAACTTGGTATTCATCTCTTTGTTCTGATGAGTACAAGGCTAAATGCTTCAACAACACATCATTCTTTACAAGAATATACAAATTCTATACTACCATGCCATTACTTATATACTCTATTTCAAGCTAACCCCCAAACCCTGGACAAACAGCCTGATTTTTGAGAAGTCAGGAAGACTTTTAAGTTCTTTAAAATCTGATGGGATCCAGATGTAGAAAATGCACATTTTTAACATGTTCAATTTTTGCCCCTTGGGGAAAGAGTGGGGAATGATTCAGGCATGAAGAAAACCAAAACTCAGCAGTACCATTTGAACTTAGTGCTAAGTTCAAACAGATCCAATTTTTGCTGTTGCAGGGGCCTTAATCCACAGTTTGGAGCTCTGAATCCATGGATGATACATAAATACTCTTGAAAGACGAATAAAGTTTGCTTAAGTTTCATAATCAGAAGTTAAATGTCTGCTCTTTAAACATTAAAGTTTGTAACTATCATGGAGAGTCAAAAAATCTTATGGAGTGCTTTGATTGACAGGCCATCTGGTATAGGTCAGAAAAAAATTAGCATCTATCAGGCAATTTCAGTAAAGCTCTTTTGTTGACATTTCTCCAAAGGCTAATATCACATTATGAATACTTAGCTGAGTTTCAAAACATAAAACTGTCTCAGCAGAAGATTCTGAACTTTAACTAAAAGTATCGAGAATATTATCGTCTTTGACATGGGATCTGAATAAAAGTTTGTATTTATTAGAGATTAATCACTTGAAATGCATTGTAAGCTTGATTTGGATTTCATGGATGGAAGCTCTTTCACTACCACATATATAGAAGTGAGACTTTACTTTGTTGGAAGTTTATTTTTTTCATTCCCACAGCTCCTGATCTTTGCTCATAGTGGAAACTGGGTGAGTAGTTATGAAGATGGGTTATGAGAGGGCATGGAAGGTGGCTGGGAGCATGAACTGGCATTCAGTGGACATGGGAGCTACGAGGGGCCATTTGGTATAGAGATTGTGAGGGGCCATGGGGAATGAGCTCCTAACAGCTTCTGAAACAACTGGGACAATGTCCCAGAGAAACAAGGTAGGCCCTCTAATCAACCATTCTCTGCACTCACCCACTCCTAATTTACACCTCCCCCCCATGACCCCTCGATCAAAAATATCAGCGCACTTTTTACTGAAATGGATCCAACGGGTTGAGAAATTTCCTGATTTAAGCCTTGCTGTCAACAATCCAGCCCAAAGTGCAGGAATTATAGACCCTAGTACAGTGATGGACAACGTAGGTAGTGGGTGGGCAGCAAGAGCATTTCTCCTTCATCTCAGCAGACTGCCAAAAGGGGGACAGCTTGCCAGAAGTTCCAAATGAATAATGGATTGGAAACAGGGATTAAGTACAATTCATGTAAGTAAAACATCAAATAGTGAGGAAATTAATGGAACTAAAGAATGACAATTTCCCAGGAATTGGGAGTTTCTACCCGAAGGTGTGAAAAGAAGTAGGGGAGCACATTGTTAATGCCCTAATCTTTCCCTAGATTCAGAAGTTGTCTCCCTCAACTGGAAAATTGTTCATATCACTCCACTTTTAAGGCTGAAAGGTTATACCCAGGTAATTACAGACCAGTTAACTTAACATCTACGGTGCAGAAACCGTTGCCTAGAATAGGGTAACTGAACACTTCAAAAATTTTCAGTTAATAAGAGAAAGCCAGCATGGATTCATGGTTGGTAGGTCATGTCTGAAAAATCTCACCGAATTTTTTGAAAAGTTGACTAAGATAGTGGACAGGGAAATGTTGTTTATATGAACTTCTAGAAGGCCTTCGATAAAGTCCCAGTAAAGAGACTGCTAACTAAGGTAGAATTGAGAACAAACTGCTGACATGGCTAGGAAATTGGTTTAATGGCAGACGATAGAAAGTAGGGATAATGGGTAGTTACTCAAATTGGCAGGATGCAACTTGTGGTATCCCACAAGAATCTCATTGAGGCCTCAACTGTTTACATTTTATTTATTAATGACTTGGATAATGGCATATAAAGTCATATATATAAATATAATACATCTAAATTTGCTGATGACACAAAGTTAGGTGGCATTGTGAACAGTGTAGGTGATAATGCATAAAATTACAAAAGGATATTGATAGACTAGGCGAATGGACAAAACTGAGACATACAGATTTCAATCTAAGCAAGTGAGAGGTTATTCATTTTGACGAAAAAAGGTTAGATCAGACTACTTTCTACATGGTATGAAGTTAAATGCAGTGGATGTCCAAAAAAGCTTGGGGCTTCAGATGCACACAATTTTAAAATACCATGAACACATACAGAAAATTATCAAGAAGGCTGATGTAATGCTGGTCTCTACATCTAGAAGACTGGAGTATAAGGATGCAGAAGTTATACTGTAGATATACAAAATCCTGGTTAGGCCCCATTTGGAGCCACTGAGAGAAAATTTGGTGCCGCACCTTAGGAAGGACATACTGGCCTTGATTTGATATGATTTATTATTGTCACAAGTATTAACATACAATGGAAAGTATTGTTTCTTAAACTGTAAACAAAGCATACCGTTCTTAGAGTGCAGAATGTAGTGTTACAGTCATAGCTGCAGTGTAGAGAAAGATCAACTTAATGCAAGGCAAGTTCATTCAAAAGTCTGATAGCAGCAGGGAAGAAGCTGCTCTTGAGTCGGTTGACACATGACCTCAGACTTTTGTATCTTTTTCGTGATGGAAGAAGGTGGAAGAGAGTGTGTTCAAAGTGCATGGAGTCCTTAATTATGCTGCCTGCTTTACCGAGACAGTGGTAAGTGTAGACAGAATCAATGAGTGGGAGGCTGGTTTGCGCGATGGATTGGGCTACATTCATTTGAAGTTCCTTGCAGTTTTGGGCAGAGAAGGAACCATACCAAGCTGTGAAACAACCAGAAAGGATGCTTTCTACGGTGCATTTGTAAAAGTTGGTGAAAATCACGGTTGACATGCCAAATTTCCATAATCTTCTGAAAAAGGACAGGCATTGGTGGGCTTTCTTAATTACAGTATCAGCATGGCAGAACCAGGACGGCTGGTGATCTGGATACCTAAAAATTTGAAGCTCTTAACCCTTTCTACTTCATCTCTGTTAACATAGACAGGACATGTTCTCCTTTACGCTTCCTGAAGTTGATGACAATCTCTTTCGTTTTGTTGACATTGAGAGAGAGATTATTGTCGCCGCACCAGTTCACCACGTTCTCCATCTCATTCCTGTATTCTGTCTCATCATTGTTTGAGATCCAACCTACTACAGTTGGTGTTGTCAAAAAACTTGAAAATCAAATTGGAAGGGAATTTGGCCAGTCAAAAGTGTATTAGTAGGGGGCTGAGGACACAGTCTTATTGGGCACTGGTGTTGAGGATGATCATGGAGGATCATCCAACTTGATGTCCCAACTCGGGTGGTGAGTGAATGGAATCGGCTGCCGTTGGTGGTGGTAGAGGCGAACTCGCTGGGGTCTTTTAAAAGACTTCTGAATGAGTATATGGGAACTAATGGGATAAGGGATTATAGATGGGTCTATGGCTTGGTAGGTATAGATGTGATCGGCGCAATTCATGGGTCAAAGGGCCTGTTTGTGCTGTAGTGTTCTATGTTCTAAAACTAAAAAAAACCTCTGCCCTTCTTCAGACTGTATCCCTTTATCCTGATCCTCATTGATCATGGTCTGACGTTAGAAAGTTCAGGATCCAGTCGCAGAGAAAGGAGCCGAAACCCAGATCATGGAGGTTGGAGATGAATTTTGTGGGAATAATGGTATCGAAGGGTAAGCTGTAGTCAATAAATAGGAGTATGACATAGATGTTTTTGTTATTTAGGTTTCCACGGTAGAGTGCAGGGCCAGGGAAATGGCATCTGCTGTGGAACTGTTGCGGTGATAAGCAAACTGTGATGGATCTAGGTAGTCTGGGTGGCTGGAATTATTCATGCCATGACTAGCCTTTCAAAGCATTTCACAATGATGGACATCAGAGCCATGGGCAGATAGTCATTAAAGCTGCTTGGCTTTTCTCAGCTACTGGGATGATAGTCATCTTCTTGAAGCAGATAGGTACTTCAGTTTGCTATAAAGAGAGGCTGAAGATATGTGAATATCCTGCCAGCTGATCCACAGGATCTGAGTGCTTGTCCGGGTACCCCATCCAGGCCAGTTGCTTTCTGTCGGTTGACCTTGAGAAAGCTGCTCTGACATCTGTAATGGTGACCTGAGATATAGGTTCATCGAGGGCTTCCAGCGTGGAGAGCATGTTCTCGCTGACCTCTTGCTCAAAATGGGATTAAAGTGCACTGATCTCATCAGGGAGAGATGCGTTGGAGCTGACGATTTTACACGCCTTCATTTTGTAGCCTGTTATGTCTTGCCATAGTCAGAGGGGATCGGTGTGGCTAGCCTGGGACTCTGGCTTGGTCCGGTATTGTCTTCTGGCATCTTTCATGGATCTCCTTAGATCATATCTGGCTTTCTTGTTTAGGTCAGTGTCGCCTCACTTGAATGCCTCAATCCTGGACTTCAACAAGCAGTGGATATCCCTGTTCATCCATGGTTTCCAGTTGGTGAACACACGGATTTGTTTCTTTGGCACACAGTCTTCTACACACTTACTAATGAAGTCAGTTCTGTAGTGGCATACTCATCCAGGCTGGTCACACAATTTTTAAACATCAACCAGTCCACTGATTCCAAGCAGCCCTGCAGGAGATCATCTGATTCCTCAGATCAATTTTGCACAATTTTCTTTGATGGATTTTCCCGTTTTAGTTTTTGCTTGTAAGCCAGGAGGGAGCGCAGTATTGGTTTACAAGAATGATACCTAGGTTTCATTATGAGGATAGATTATGCAAATTAGACTTGTTCTCTCTAGAATTTATAAGGTTAAGGGGTGATCTGATTGAAGTCTTCAAAATGCAAACAGGAAAAGACAGGTTAGATAGGGTATTTCCACTGGTTGGAGATTCTAGAACTACAGGGAGTAGTCTAAAAATTAGAGCCAGACTATTCAAGAGAAATGTTAGGAAATATTTCCACACACAAAACATGATAGAAGATGGGAACCTCTTCCACAAATAGCAGATGCTAGATCAGTTGTTATGTTTAAATCTGAGATTGATAAACTACTGTCAAGTAAAGGTATTGACGGACATGGGCCAAAGGCAGATATATAGAGTTAGGCCACAGGTCAGGCATGACCTCAGTGAATGGTGGTGTAGGCTCAATGGGATGAATGGCCTATTTCTATTCCTATGACCCAATGAATAAGATTATAAACCTTTAACGAGTTATGAAAAATGCTTAACCATTTATACATTAATAGAACTATCAACTTCAATTGGTTAAATTCTAAAAGAAATATTTACACTTTGGATGCAGAGTGAGTACACAGTTCTCTCACTCAATTTTGTGTGTAATTAGCACAGACCTCACTTCACTTGCTCTTGCTCTACATACGTATCACTTCAATCATATCAGTAGGAAAAAAACTGCCCAGACAGAAATCAGCTGAATGCAGTAATGCTGCACGTGGACAACAGTCAACAAAATGTCCTGTGGGTCACCCTCAGAACACAGATGAGCCACATGTAGCTCCAGTACTGCAGCTTGCCCATCACTGCTCTAGACCCTTAAACATTATTTGGCTTCAGGACAATAGAATCAGATGGAGATCAATGAAACCCCCCTGTATTTTATCAGCCTTAATTCTTCACCAATGCAAGTCTACCCTTCTTTGACTCTTTTATTATTTTCAATCATTCAGTGGAGCCAGTCTATGAAGAAGCAGCCCCAAATAATCTCTTTAAGTCTTCACAATTCTTACCATACATGTATTTTGTGTCCAGTCTATTTGCGGCTTTTTTCGTCCACGGTAACACATCGTCACTGCATCCATTTGGCATCCCATTGTACCCTATGCCGACTATCTTGTTTTCCGAGTTCACGATGCAAGCGCCAACCTGAATTTGGATCAAATATTGATCACTATCAATCACATTGGTAGAGTTTTGTCGATATAACATGACCTCTTATTTCACATGCACCACAGGGGTTTCATAACCCAGTCTATTTCAACAATGAGATTTATAATATTGTAGTAAGCAGAATGGTTATTAGCATTCAGTGAAACAATCATTCTCTTTGTGTAGCCATAGCACATATTTTATTTTTGAATAAAATAGTTCCACCTGATGCCATCATTTGTATTTACCCAGGAACAATAAAGCTTGCTAATGAAAGAGCCAAATTCCAGATTCAGACAGAGCATCCCAGGTCATAGTTTGCTTTGAAAAATCAAGTCACCTCATCTTGCCCAATTCTACTCTGCAAAATATGCTGCAGTGGCTAGTGAAAGTGGAGATGCTGAAGGGAGACCTAATACATGTCTACAAAATTATGGAGAGGCACAGACAGGGTGGATAGTCAGAGGCTTTTTCCCAGGGTGGAAGTGTCAATTACAAGAGGACACAGGTTCATGGTGAGAGGGAGAAAGTTTAAGGGAGATGTGCAGGGGAAGTTTATCATGCAGAGAGTGAAGGGTGTCTGGAATGCGCTGCCAGAGGTGGTGGTGGAAACAGGAACAATCACATCATTTAAGAGGCACCTGGATGGATACACGAATAGGGAGGGAATAAAGGGATACAGTCTGAATAAGGGCAGAGGTTTTTTTTAGTTTTAGAACATAAAACACTACAGCACAAACAGGCCCTTCGGCCCAGGAGTTGCGCCGATCACATCTATATCTACCAAGCCATAGACCTATCTATAACTCCCTATCCCATTAGTTCCCATATACTCATCCAGAAGTCTTTTAAAAGACCCCAGGGAATTCGCCTCTACCACCACCGACGGCAGCCAATTCCATTCACTCACCACCCGAGTTGGGACATCATGGTCAGCACAGGCTTGGAGGGCTGAAGGGTCTGTTCCTGTGCTGTACTTTTCTTTACATTACAATTTTGAATTTCAGCTGTCAAGGCCAGGCTTTTAAACTGGTGATTTGAACTCATGTACTTTATCAACATACTGGTGTTGATCAAACTGGTTTTTGATTATTTAACCAAGATGCAAAGAGAAGGAAAAGCACAAAGAACAGCATGTTCATGGGACACAAGAAACAAGTTCAGAGGAGCACTGAGCATAACAGTGCCAGATAAACTAGAGAGATGAGAACAAATGAGAGAGAAGACAGACAGACAGAGAGACAGACAGTGAGTAGTGTGGAAAGAAACAAGAGAGACAATAATCTCCAAAAAAAAACATTGTCAAAAATAAATAGTCATTGCTCACAGCTTGCCCAAGGACAGTGAAATGAGCAAGCAACTGAATCCCACATTATGTACCAGTTGAACACCTTTTGTGAGTTGAAGTTCCTCATTGTCATTGACTTTTACCTGGGAGCTTGGATCCTTGCTCCTCTGAGCTGATAGAAAAGCAACTGCCATGAAATAGTCCGACCACTCAATGTACTCCTCCCGTTTTTTGCATGATCCTGCATCACCCCTGTAAAATTAAATACAATTTCACCACTCATGTACTGTTTGCACCGTGGTTCTAATTTGATTTCGCATTATTCAATACAAGAGCTATTTTGACAAACGTGCATAAATCACAGGGAGCCTCGCATGGGATTGCTTCTATACTGGTGAACAGTGACAAGCAATTGAAAATCAGCCCCTAACGTTCTCTATCCTCTGTAAAAGCTGTGAAAATCCAACCGTTAGTCACTCAATTCAGAGATAAAACATTGAGGGAAAAAAGAACTACAAATGCCAGAACTTCATAGAACACCCACAGAGAGAAAAATAATCTAAAATTTCAGTTAGGGACTGTTCAATTCAGCTGTTAGCAAATGCTGCAGCTTTGTTAGATTACTCACATTATATTATTCGTGTGTTATTGTGTTGATACACAATGAGCTGATTGATTTAAAGATCAATGATTCTTCAACAGTTTCAATAATTTATACTTTGTAGAAGAAACAAGGAGGGGATGAAGAAAAAAACACAAAAGGGATGTGAAAACAAGGTAATACCCTGGAAAGGAGTACAATAGGTTTTTGGATTGAGAGAATATGCTAGAAGAGCTCACTGCAATGAGTCTAAAATAAAAGCAAATTACTGCTGATGCTGGAATCTAAAACCAAAAGAGAAAATGCTGGAAAATCTCAGCATGTCTGGCAGCATCTGTAAAGAGAGAAAACAGCTGACATTTTGAGTCCATATGACCATTTGTCAAAGCTGCAGCTCCTAATATTCTCCATCCTCTGTAAAAGCTTTGACAAAACTTGAAATATCAGTTCTTTTCTCTCCTTACAGATGCTGCCAAACCTGTTGAGATTTTCCAGCATTTTCTCTTTTGGTTACTGCAATGAGTTTGAATGCGGAGGATTTTATGGGGCCCTCAAGAGCACAAATGCAGTTTGTGGATGTGATAGCTGAAATTAAAATAGAAAATATTGATAAAACTCAGCAGGTCTGGCAGCCTCTGTGGAGAGAGGAAACAGAATTAATATTTCAATGCCATATGACTTCTTCACAGAGCTGTAGAGAGGTAGAAATTTTGTGCTGTTGAGGAGAGGGTGGGGCAGGTGAGTAAAATGGGAGGTCAGGGGGCAAGGAGAGATTTGACAAAGGTATAAACGCCTCATCAAACATCAGGAGGCAATAGGAAAGCAATGAAGGCAAACTTGGCGAAAGAGAAAATTGAAAATCCTGTCAGAGAAAAGAGCAGATCATCTTCAGAGAAGGCATTTCTGGAAAAAAAGTGGCAGTGAATTAAACACTAAAATAAAAGCAAAAGGCTGCAGATGCTAGAAATCTGAAACAGAGGTAACTAAATTAAAAGTAGGCCATCCGGCCCATCGAGCCTGCTCCACCATTCAATAAAATCATGGCTGATCTTTTAGTGGACTCAGCTCCACTTACCCATCCACTCACCATAACTTTAATTCCTTTACAGTTCAAAAATCTATCTTTGCCTTAAAAATATTCAACGAGGTAGCCTCAACTGCTTCACTTGGCAGGGAATTCCACAGATTCACAACCCTTTGGGCAAAGAAGTTCCTCTTCAACTCAGTCCCAAATCTGCTTCCCCTTATTTTTTCAGGCTATTCCAGTTTCTAGTTCTCTATTTTTAGTTTTATCTGCCAGTGAAAATAACTACTCTGCTTCTCAGTAATCTAGTCCTTTCATATGTTTCTATAAGATCCTTCTTCAGTCCTTTAAATTCCAATGAATATAATCCCACTCTACTCAGTCTCTCTTCATAAACCAACCTTCTCAATTCCAGAATCAGTCTAGTGAATCTCCTCCACACTCCCTCCAGTGCCAATACATCCTTTCTCAAGTAAGAAGACCAAAACTGTATACAGTACTCCAGGTGTGGTCCCGCCAGCATCTTATATAGCTGCAACAAACCTCGCTGTTTTTAAACTTCACCACAAGGACATCCAGGACCCTCTGCACAGCAGCATACGGCAATTTTTTACCATTTAAATAATAGTCTATTTTGCTGTTATTTCTACCAAAATGGACGACCTAATGTTTGCCAACATTGTACTCCATCTGTCAAATCCTTGCCTACTCACTTAAACTATTTCCCTCTGCAGACTTGCACTGTCCTCTGCACACTTTGCTCTACCATTCTTCTTGTCATGTGCAAACTTTGACACACTACACTTGGTCCCCAACTCCAAATCATCTATGTAAATTGTAATCAACTAGGCAGGTTGAGAGATTTTGAGTTCTCAACAATAGGTTGAGATGCAGAGATTAAGTCTGGAATGCCAAAAAAGAAAATGCTGGAGAATCTCAGCAACTCTGGCAGCATCTGTAAGCAGAGAAAAGAACCGATGTTTTGAGTCCAGACAGCCCTTTGTCAAACCTCAAAGTCTGAGGTGCATTTGAAGTTATAAGTCTTGTGCTGTTCTATGGTGGGTTTTTTATCATCACACTGGTGCCATGCACCATTTGGCCTTGTGCTGTTGTGTCTGAGGTCAGCAGTCTTTCCTGATAAACTCTGTGGCTCAAGGGAATGGAGCAGGAGAATGGCAGATTACATGGAGACTCTGGACTAACAACAGTAGGTCAATGATGAGGGAATGTGTAGAATGCAGTTGGCAGATTGGAGGACTGGAAGAGGGTTCCAAGGAAGGGCAGAGGGAAAAGGTGGGAGCATGCAGAACGAAGTGGAAAGGGCCTGGCACCATGGGTATGCTGGGAACAGTCA
The DNA here is from genome assembly GCA_024679065.1 of Sphyrna mokarran. Classification (NCBI taxonomy): domain Eukaryota; kingdom Metazoa; phylum Chordata; class Chondrichthyes; order Carcharhiniformes; family Carcharhinidae; genus Sphyrna; species Sphyrna mokarran. The sequence continues at coordinate 24,367,720 of JAGIQG010000006.1, forward strand.
GCCAAGAAATTGAGGAGCCCAAAGGATAAGATGGATCCCGTCAAAGTTGTTAAGAAGGCATATGGAGTCTTAGCTTTTATTGGTAGGGGGATTGAATTTAGGAGCCGCAGCATCATGTTGCAACTGTACAAAACTCTAGTGCGGCCGCACTTGGAGTATTGTGTGCAGTTCTGGTCCCCACATTATAAGAAAGATGTGGAGGCATTGGAGAGGGTACAGAGGAGGTTTACCAGGATGTTGCCTGGTATGGAGGGCAGGTCCTATGAAGAGAGGTTGAAGGATTTGAGGTTGTTTTCGTTAGAAAGGAGGCGGCTAAGAGGGGATCTTATTGAAGCATATAAGATGATTAGAGGTTTAGATAGGGTGGACAGTGATAGCCTTTTTCTAGGATGGAGAAAGCTAGCACGAGGGGACACAGCTTTAAATTAAGGGGTATGAGTTATAGGACGGATATCAGAGGTAGGTTCTTTACTCAAAGAGTGATTAGGGAGTGGAATGCCCTGCCTGCAGCTGTTGTAGATGCGCCAAGTTTGGTGGCGTTTAAGAGGTTAATTGATAAGTATATGGAAGAGAAGGGAATGGTTTAGTTTGGAGGGGCATTGCTTTTTATTTTGGTCGGCACAACATCGAAGGCCGAAGGGCCTGTTCTGTGCTGTATTGTTCTATGTTCTATGTCAATATGTGGTTCCATCTCAGGATACTGGCATTCAGAGACACGAAAGCGCAATTTATCTTCACCAATGCACCTAACCCGCACATCTTTGGATTGTGGGAGGGAACTGAAACCCCTGAAGGAAACCTACACACACCCACAGGGAGAATGTGCAAACTCCACACAGACACTGATCCACGATATGAGGCAGCAGTACTAAGCGGTACCTCCATGCGGACTTGAAGAATCTTAACAAGGATGCTTTTGAATTAAATTAACGAATCTTCTTTCAAACGTTGACTCACCTGCTTGTGTAGATCTAGCTGAACCAGCTTTAAATGAATGTGTTTCCTGTCATTCCCTTCAAGTCAATAATTGTCAAATTATCCAATTATACTCGGGGCGGGGGGTAGTTTGGAGAGGATGGGATTCTCCAGATGCCCTGCAGTGTACCATTCGCTGGCAGCGAGATGTTCTGTTCCCACCGCTGTCAATGGGATTTTCCAATAACTGCAATCATGCCACCAGGAAACAGCTGGTGGGATCAAAAGATCCCACTGGCGTGAACAGTTGGAGAATTCTGACCACTGAACTTTAGAGAGAATTTCCTAATCCTTGTAACATTCAGTATCCAGATATAGCAAAAACAGAACCAGACACATCTTAGGGTGGGGTTTCAAAAACGGTTTTACTGACATTGAATTCCACAAAGTAGCTGAAGAAATCAAAAATCTCCACTAACCTGTGGGAATCCCTAGCTTGTGACTGATCAAAACAGATAAGATTTATTGAGGAAAGAACTAAATACATTGAGAGACATCATGAGGAGCACACATAAGTGGAGTTAAGGCATCAGAGGCTCCAAGTACCACAAGGCAGAATCAGCAGATCACACATTACCAGCCATCTCAGAACCCACTGAACAGAGAGGAAGCAAGTTATCTCCAAGCCTTTGGGACTACCTATGAAAATTTACTGTAGTTTACCTCCCTTGATTTGTAATTTATTAGAGTTGCACAGTGACAGTGTTTAGCACTGCTGCCTCATATTACCAGGGACTCAAGTTCGATTTCCAGCTTGGGTCACTGTCTGTGCAGAGTCTGTGTGAGTTTCCTCTCATAGTTCAAAGATGTGCGGGTAAGGTGGATTGGCCATGCTAACTTGACCCTAGTATCAGGGGATAAGTAGCAGGATAATATGTGGCATTATGGGAATAGGGCATGGGTGAGATAGTGGTCAGAGCAGAATCAATGGGCCGAATGGTCTCTTCTGCATTGCAGAGATTCTATGAGGACTGGCAGTATCTGTAGGGAGGATGGAGCTATCATTTGGAGTCAGGATGATCCTGGGGGCTCCAGTCTCTCCACAGATACTATCAGACCTGCTGAACGTCTCCAGAATTTTCTGCTTGTTTACTTCCCTATATTAGCTGAAATGCATTGTACTTACAGTCAGCATGTTAATACATGTACCTGTGATTTGTGGACTGTTTGAAATCTTTCTCCATATGGATTTCACTGGAAGTTTCCTCCTCTTCAGCATTTGCACCAAGCATGATGGCGGTTCCGTCAGGAAAGGCGGGGCCCAGGGCTGAGGGCTGGGGCCTACCGCTGAGGGGCGGGGCCCAGCGCTTAGGGGCGGGGACAGGCATTGCGGTGGGGGGGCGGGGCCCAGCACTGAGGTGAGGAGCAGGGCCCAGCAATGGTGGGAGGAGCCTAGCGTTGGGAGCGGGGGCCCAGCGCTAGCGGGCGGGGTGCCCGAGGCCTGCAAAGTTGGAGGGCGCATCCGAGCTCGCTTAGTGGCCGAAGTCAGTGTGGTTCGCTCGGTGAACGGGATCGGAGCTGCTCGCTCAGTGGGCGGAGTCGGAGCTGCTCGCTCAGTGGGCGGAGTCGGAGCTGCTCGATTAGTGGGCGGAGTCGGAGAAGCCCGCTCAGTGGGCGGAGTCGGAGCTGCTCGCTCAGTGGGCGGAGTCGGAGCTGCTCGATTAGTGGGCGGAGTCGGAGAAGCCCGCTCAGTGGGCGGGGTCAGAGTTTCCCGCTCTGTGGGCAGGATTGGAGCTCCTCGCTCAGTGGGCGGAGTCGGAGATTCCCGCTCAGTGAGCGGGACCAGAGGGCGGGCTTAGCCATTTGTACAAGGGCGGGATCAGGCCGTAGCCCCGCCCCTTCAAGTGGCTACCTGTGTTGCTGATGCAAGTGTGATTTCTGGGACACATCTGCATTTATAATGTAGGAACAAATTCCACAGTCTTGATACTCCAGGTGTTATCTTCCAACTGGATTCTGTATGATGCACTTTAAATTCTGCATAATCAGGAGAGCAGAATCTTGAAGGGACAAGCTGAATGGTTGATAAAATAAAGTAAGTAATCTCATTACACCAGAGTAAAGTCCAACGGGTTTATTTGGTAGCATTATTTCAGAGCATTGCTCCTTTCTCGGATGAATCACCACTTACCTAGTGAAGGGACAACGGTCAAAAAGCACGTGTTACCAAATAAACCTGTTGGACTTTAATCTGGTGTCGAGAGACTACTTACTGTGCCTAACCCAAAACAACGCAAGTAACTCCACATCATGAGATAGGGAGAGAAGAAAAGTCTGCATGAAGAGGGCATGGAAAAGGGCAAAACATAGGGCTGGGGTGTGGGGTGGGGGTTGAGAGTCAAATGAAAGCTTTAGGAATGTGAGATAGAGAATAGGTGTGAGATGGATTTGAGACTAGGGAGAAATCAACTATGGCTAAAGGGCTGAACTTGCCTACTTAGAACATAGAACATAGAACATAGAACAATACAGCACAGAACAGGCCCTTCGGCCTTCGATGTTGTGCCTACCAAAATAAAAAGCAAAGCCCCTCCAAACTAAACCATTCCCTTCTCTTCCATATATTTATCAATTAACCTCTTAAATGCCACCAAACTTGGCGCATCTACAACAGCTGCAGGCAGGGCATTCCACTCCCTAATCACTCTGCCCCTAATTCTTATGTTCCTATTTGACAGCAACATTAGAGTTGCTCTCGAGATTTGGGAGTATTATTCAACAGGCTTGATAGCTTTATGGAGAGGTACTGGGCATTTGCCATACAGAAACTGAGCAACAGTGAGCAGAGCAATTGCAAATATCCATTGTTGCAAGATTCAAATCCTGAACTTTGTTAATCCACAGGTCGCATTATTGGTTTAACAGTTAAATTCACTCAACAAAGTGGCCAATTATTTACTTTCACTACTGTCAGACCCAGAATAAAAGAAACATTACCAAGCTTTCTTCAATAAAACCAGAATTATTGATTTCAAGAACTGGTTAACACACCATGGTGTTCCGGAAGCGTATCTATCTCTTGTCAAAAGTATCCAAGCATGAACACACACGCAGATACACACAAACAAAGGGCAAACAGTTCTGTTCTCTGCAGAATTGGTTTTGGAGGATGGGCTTTAGAAAATAAAAGATAATCACAGAATCCCTGCAGTGCAGAAGAAGGCCATTTGGCTCTTTGATAAGGAAGGACTGTAGAGAAAGAGATAATCAGCCATGGATATCTAAGGAAATAAAAGGGGATATCAGATTGAAAGAAAATACATACGTAGTGGCAAAAATTAGTGGGAAACTAGACAGTTGGGAAATCTTCAAAAATCAATAGAAAGCCTTGAAAAACTATAAAGAAAAGTAAGATGGATTATGAGAGTAAAGTAGCTCAGTATTTACAAAACAGATAGCAAACATTTCTACAAATATATAAATTGAAAAAGAGTGGCTAAAGTAAACATTGATTCTTTAGAAGGTGAGAAGGGCAATGTAATAACTGGAAATAAAAAAAAATTATTTGAGGCATTGAACAGGTATTTTGTGTCAGTCTTCACAGTGGGAGACACAAATAACATGCCAAAAATTGATGACAGGAAGGCTAAGTCAGGTGAGGACCTAGAAACTATATTATCACAAAAAGGATAGTGTTGGGCAGACTAATGAGGCTAAAGGTAGACAATGGCCCTGATGGAATGATCCATGATAGAACATAGAACATTATAGTGCAGAACAGGCCCTTTGGCCCTCGATGTTGTGCCGACCAATTGAGAAAAAGCAATGACCCTCTAATCTAAACCATTCCCTTTTCATCCATAAACCTATCCACTGACCACTTAAATGCCCCCAAACTTGGCGCATCTACAACTGCAGGGCAGGCAGGGTGATTATCCCTTACCACCTTCTGGGTAAAGAACCTACCTCTGACATCCGTCCTATGACTACCACCCCTTAATTTAAAGCTATGTCTCCTCGTGCTAGCTTTCTCCATCCGAGGAAAAAGGCTATCACTGTCCACCTTGTCTAATCCTCAAATGATAGAATACATCCCAGGGTACTGAAAGAGATGGCGGGGGGAATAGCAAATTTACCAAATTTGCCGGTGGTTCCTGCTGATTGGAAAACAGCAAATGTAACGCTACTGTTTAAAAAAGGCAGTAGACAAAAGGCGGATAACTATAGACCGGTTAGCTTAACTACTGTCATCAGGAAATTGCTTGAATCTATCATCAAAGAAGAAATAGTGGAAATTGTCGCATTGGGAAGACACAGCATGGGTTCATGAAGGGAAGATCATATTTGACTAATTTGGTGGAATTCTTTGAGAAATTACATGCACTGTACATAGAGTCAAAGAATGATGCAGCACGGAAGGAGACTATTTGGCCCCTCAGATCAACAATGATCTTTGGTGGAGTGATACAATTAGATCCATTCCCTGCCTTTTTCCTAACGTCTCTGCAAACTGTTCCCCCTTCAAATACTTATCCCTTTTGAAAGTTATTTTGCTTAGAATGTAAGTTTCTCCATTCTGCTACAAAAGTGATGTCCCTCATTACTTGTATCATTTGAGCAAATTTCTGCTCCACCTCCTCAAAGGGCTTGACATCCTTCCCAAGGCAATTTAACAGTGCCACAGATAGAATATTGTGTACAGTTCTGCTCACCACACTTTTGGAAGGATGTGATTGAACTGCAGGGGGAGTTTCACAGGGTGTTACCTGGGCTAGAAAGTTTCAACTAAGAGGAGTGACTGCATAAGCTGTGTTTGTTTTCCTTGGAGCAGAGGAGGCTGAGGGTGCAGCATCTGTTAGAGGTATACAAAATAATGAGAAGCACATGTAAGGCATATCATAAGAATTTTCCCCCATGGCAGAGGTCACAGGTGTAAGGTGAGGAGTTTAGAGGGAATATGAGGGAAAAAATTCACAGTGAGAAGTCTGACAACACCAGGTTTAAGTCCAACCAATTTATTTGATAGTAAACTCACATCAGGAAAACATTTCAGCCAGAGCGTGATGGAAATATGGAACATTCTGCCAGTGAGGGTGTAGAGGCAGATACTCCCATAACATTTAAGCAGCGTCTGGTGGAGCACTTAAATCTCCAAGACACAGTCAGCTATGATCCAAGTGTTGGTAAATGGAATTCGTATGGATTAGCATTTAATGGTTGATATGACGTGGTGGGTCAGAGGGCCTACTTTGTGCAATATGACCAAAGATTTAACATTACTCTCTTTCAATTTTACTACCAGAAAGTATCTTATTACACTCCTCTGCATTGAATTTCATTTGCCATGTGGCAGTGCATTTCATCATTGTGTGTGTGTGTGTGTGTGTGTGTGTGTGTGTGTGTGTGTGTGTGTGTTTAGAATCATAGAGTCACAGAATCATAGAGGTTTACAACATGAAAACAGACGTTTCGGCCCAACTTGTCCATGCGCCCCTCTTTTTAACCTCTAAGCTAGTCCCAGTTGCCTGAGTTTGGCTCATATCCCTCTATAGCCATCTCACGCATGTAACTGTGTAACTTTATAAGTTACAGGGATCTTGGCTTATAACAGGGATCTTGGCTTCATGACACACTATCTGTAACCCCCGTAACTTGCCTGGGTTAGCAAAAAACCTCACTTACTGTGCTGTCTGGAGAAAATACACAATTCTCTAACCAATGCTCAGGATTCCCTTCACACACATTGTTAGCCACTTTAACACTTGAATAGCAGGTTAGATGTAAGGATTCGCATTCTAATCAGCAATCTCTGACTGTCTGTGCTGATGTGTGCTATTGCAGACCAGAACACTGCACTTGCCTGAGGAAGACACGGGAGTGTTGAAAGCTCGCTTTTTTACTATCAAATAAATCGGTTGGATTAATAATTGGTGTTGCTAAATTCTTACTGAGTTCTTACCACCCCAATCCAACGCCGGCATCTTTACATCATAACTTTATAAAAGACAGAATTGTATCCATCTCTACTACTACCTCTGGCAGCTTGTTCCAGACACTCACCATCCTCTAACTGAAAAAAATTGCCCCTCTGGACCCTTTTGTATCTCTCTCTCTCCTCTCATCTTAAACCTCTAGTTTTAGTTTTCTTTGGGAAAAGATATTGACTATCTAGCTGATCTATGCCCCTCGTTATTTTATAGACCTCTATAAGATCACCTCTAAGGCTCCGATATGCCAGAGAAAAAAGTCCCAGTCTATCCAGCCTCTCATAATTCAAACCATCAAATCCCGGTAACATGATAGTAAATCTTTCCTGCAATCTTTCTAGTTTGATAATATCCTTTTTGTAATAGGATGACCAGAACTGATTCTAACTATCACAAGTAACAACAAGTTGCCAATTTGTTCCCATTGACTACCAAATCCATGGCCTCCCCCATCTTGAAGAATAAAGGCAATAGGGGCTACGAGGTATACCCCGCCATCTCAACTTGGACTTAATACACCATTGGGTCAAAATCCTGGGAGTCTCTACCCCACAGCATCCTGGAAGTACTTTTGTCACACAGATTGCAGCAGTTTGAGAAAATGTTCACTAGTTTCACCTGGGCAATCAGGGACATGACAATACATTTCAGTGACAGAAGAAAAACAAATTACTGTGGATGCTGGAATCTGAAACCAAAAGGGAGAATGCTGGAAAATCTCAGCAGGTCTGGCAGTATCTGTAAGGAGAGAAAAGAGCTGATGTTTCGAGTCCAGACGATCCTTTTTCAAAGAACCATCTGGACTTGAAATGTCAGCTCTTTTCTCTCCTTACAGATGCTGCCAGATCTGCTGAGGCTTACCAGCACTTTCTCTTTACATTTCAGTGACAAACACTTCCAGAGAATTGGTTTAAATGTACGTGGGCTGATCAGAATTACCTCATTGTTTTGGATTTTATCATTTCATCAAATTATATAAGATCATCTCATGTTCTCAGTGTCATCACTGTAATAATAAAGGCGTGATGATGAGAAAATAAACATGTTAATTTGGAGTTCTGAGTGTACAATCAATTCCTGAGCTGTTTTTGAGGGAAAGAATGGAAGGATCTAATATTACAAGCTGAACAATAAAATTAACAGTGAAATTGAAGTTTAATATTGTCTCAAATCGTCAGATTCAAAGCAACTTGAAATTAGCCATAAACTATAACTTCGAATCAGGAGTAAGAGTCGCCCAGAAGCCAGTAGGTGGTGCTCCATCATTGAGTTGAATTTAGCTCAGCCTGGAATGACTTACGTTTAGTAACACTGGTTTCTTTGTCAAAGGGTTGAATTTGTCCTTGGAAAAAAAACCCTCTGCTATCATGTTAGTGATGCTTTGGCGCACGTTTTGAATGGATAAAAAAGATTTGTTAAGAAGCCTCAAATTTCTAAGTATGTGGGCGTCTGTATGAAGCCAAAAAACTAAGAGAAATGTCTTTCTCAAACAGAGTCAGTGACAATGGTGATTGGATTCCAAGATCTTCTGGCATGGTGCAAACCCAAACAGGTTTTCCTGTTTATGGAATTGAAAGGCAAGTTAGCTGTTGATTAGATGCTAATATAACGGAGGCACGGTGGTTAGCCTTGCCAACTCTGAGCGCCAGTTTGAATCCTGGCCTAGGTCACTGTCTGTGTGGAGTTTGCATGTTCTCCTCATGTCTGCTTGGAGTTCCTCTGGGTGCTCTAGTTCGCTCCCATAGCCCAAAGACGTGCAGATTAGGTGAATTGGCCATGCTAAATTGTCCCTTAGTTTCAGGGGAAGTAGCTAGGGTAGTTTCAGGGGGACTAGCTAGGGTAAATGCATGGGGATAGGGTATGGGTGGGATTGTGGTTAGAGCAAACTCAGTGGGCCAAATGGCCTCCTTCTGCACTCTAAGATTCCATGAATCAACTATTATTTACCATTGACTTAATTAATTTAAATAATAAATTAAAGAAGTCACAAGGTAGCTCATTGAATTTACTCAGTACCTAGCTAAGTTGTTTTGATCTATTACTGTAACTGTATACAAGAAAAGTATTCCTTCTTGCCTACTATACAGACAAGAATACTGTGCCTACAGAAGGAAAGGAAAGGGCATAGAATGTACTGTTACAGTCATAGCTAGGTGTAGATAAAGATCAATTTAATATAAGGTGGGTCCATTTAAAAGTCTGATGGCAGCAAGGAAGTTGGTTGGTATGTGGTCTCAGACTTTTGTATCTTTATCCTGACAGAAGATGGAAGAGAATATGCCTGAGGTGCGTGGGATTCTCGAATAGGCAACAGTGGCTACAGGTTAAATCCGAGTCACATGCAGCAAATATAAAGTTGCATTCACATATATCGGACAAGGGCATGGAAGTAAAATACTGTGGATGCTGCAAAACTTCAATAAAGAGAGAAACAGCTTGGAAAAACTCAGCAGGTTATGATAGCATCTGTGGAGAGAAGAACAGAGTTTAGAGCTGGTGATTTAATAGCAGTGGTACAGCACAAATCCTATAATAACTGGTAAGTATCGCAAGAGGCCAAAAATGGGATTTCCACCAGAGAGAATCCTGACTATGATCTCCCCCCATTCCACCCTTGAACATGGTTATCATAAATTATAATAAATTTAATTATGATTAGTGGGCTTAGTGCCATTGCTTCTACCCTCACCACACGTTCCCACCTATCCGCCCACCCCACTGATCTCAAAATCCTGGTATCACCAACATGTTTAGGCACCGTCCCTCCAGCTGGCTGTGTGATCCTCACCAGCACTCTGAAATTGCACAGAGTGCTGTTAAACCAGCTGTCAAGCCTGTGAGTTTCACATCGCTTTTCTCATCTGATTTAATATTCTGTACCCAATGTTTTGCCTATAATCTGACTGTTCTTCAGAACTGAAGTTTTTCCAGCACTTTCTGTTTTAACTTGGTTGAAGTCATGCACACAGAGAGAGCTTTTATATTGAAAATGATGGTTTAATTTTTATTCAACAATTGATTTTCTAAATATATTGATAATAGGAAAGATATGAATGGTGTTTACCATATTGATGTTTTACAGGTGAACCCAATCATCAAATAATACTTTAATAGTCACTCTCTTTCCTTCACAAAGGCATTCTCCCTCTATTCATTTTCCTTCCATGGGCAGCACGGTGGCACAGTGGTGAGCACTGCTGCCTCACAGCGCCAGGGACCAGAGTTCGATACCTGGCCTTGGGTCACTATCTGTGCGGAGTCTGTACGTTCTCCCTGTGTCTGTGTGGGTTTCCTCCATGTGCTCTGGTTTCCTTCCACGGTCCAAAAGACATGCTGGTTAGGTGCATTGACCATCTAAATTCTCTCTCAGTGTATCAAACAGGCGCTGGAGTGTGGCGACTATGAGATTGTCACAGTAACTTCACTGCAGTGTTAATGTAAGTCATAAACTTTAACTTCAGTTCAAGAGGAGTTTTCCGCTCTGATAACACCTCCTCATTACAAAAGCTTTGCATCCCTTTGAGCTTCCTGTCTAAGTTTGCAGCCTTTTCCCCAGACGCCCTATTCTCACTTCTTTTAGTTGATATTAGCCCTCTACAACTTTTATTTCTGTTGCCATTCAGTTTATGCTGGCTCCTTTCACTTCTCACTAACAACTTCCATTCCAGTCTTCCCTCATGTCATGCTAGCATCTGTAACATCCCTCTCCCCATCTACCACTATACTTTCCCCTTTGGTCTCAGTACTGCACCTGTATCAATATCAGGCTGTTCCAGAGAATCCTAATCTTGCAAAGATATTGCCATATTCCTCCAAAGACAGTGTTACATTCATGAGCGTACAGTCTGTCAGCTCCGGACCTCATTATTGCCTGTGTCCAAATATGGACAAGAGAGTTGAATTCCAGGGCTGAGGAGAGACTGATTGTTCTTGACAGCTAAGCAGCGTTTAATCCAGTATAGCGTCAAGGAGGCTTCGTAAAACTGATGTCAGTGGAAATTGCCAGGAAAAATTTCCGCTGGTTAGACCTACACTCAACTCAAAAGGTTGTGGTTATTGGAGACCAATTACCTCAGTCCCAAGACATTGCTGCAGATATTCCTCAACTGCCACAAGAGCTGGTCAGAGGTGGGGAATTCTGTGGTAGGTAGCTCACCTCCTGACTCCCAAAAGCCTGCCCACTATCTATAAGTCAGGAGTGTGACAGAATTCTGCCCACTTGCCTGGATGAGCACAACTCCAACAACGCTCAAGAATCATAGAATCCTACAGTGCAGAAGGAGGCCATTCAGCCCATCAAGTCTGCACCAACCACAATCCCATCCAGCCCTATCACCATAACCCCATACATTTACCTTAGCTAGTCCCCCTGACACTAAGGGGCAATTTAGCATGGCCATTCTATCTAACCCCTACATCTTTGGATGTTGGGAAGAAACCTGGAGGAAACTCACACAGGAGATAATGTGCAAACTCCATGTAGACAGCGTCCAAAGTTGAGATTGAACTTGGGCCCATGGCACTGTGAGGAAGTAGTGCTAATCACTGTGCCACCATGCTGCTGTGGTATTCAATACCATCCAAGACAAAGCATCCCACTTGATCGGTACCCCCACCGCACCACCTTAAACATTTACTCCCTCCACCACTGACACACATTGGCAGCAGTATGTACCAACTACAAGATGCATCGCAGCAATTCTAAACCCTCTTTCAACAGCATTACCCAAACCCACAAATTACATTACCTAGAAAAACAAGGACACCACACAGACTGCAACAGTTTAAGAAGACAGCTCTCTACCAACTTCACAAGGGCAATTACGGATAGGCTTGCCAGTGGCACTCACATCCCAGCAAAGAACTTTTAAAAAGTGTTCAGTTCCATGCTCAGCTCCTGAGGTAATAAAGTAATCTATGTCCACTGCAGCAAAACTGGTCAACATACTGGCTTGTGAAAATATGTGACAACTAATATTTATGACTCAGGAGTACCATGCAATTACCATCTCTAACAAAAGATAATCCAACCACGTCCCTTTGATAGTCAATGGCTTTGCTATTGTTGAATCAACTATTATCAGCATCCTAGGAATCAACATTGGCTAGAATTTTAATGGAAATAGCCACACAAATTCTATGAGTGCTAGAGCACGTGGGGTGGCATGGTGGCACAGTGGTTAGCACTGCTGCCTCATAGCATCGGGAACCCGTGTTCAATTCTAGCCTTGGATCACTGAATGGAGTTTGCACATTCTCCACATGTCTGTGTGGGTTTCCTTGGGTGCTCCAGTTTCCTCCCATTGCTCAAAGATGTGCGGATTGGGTTGATTGGCCATGGTAAATTGACCCTAATGTCAAGGGATTAGCAGAATATGTATGTGCGGTTATGGGGATAGGGTCTGGGTGGGATTGTGGTCGGTGTAGGCTCAGTGGGTCAAATGGCCTCCTTCTGCACTGTAGGGATTCTACATTCTCTAAGCAGATCAGAGACTGAGGATTTTGTGGCAAATGACTCACTTGCTGATTTCCCCACCATTTCTCCATGACATTCAAGGTACTCTGCACTTGTCTGGATGAACACAGCTCCAACAATACTCAAAAGGCTTGTCACTATCCAGGACAAAGATTGATCATCACCCTCTACACGCTGTTGAACATTCACTCCCTCAATTTCTATCCACTGTGATTGTGGTATGTGCTATCTACTACAGAAACCCACCAGGGCTTTTTTGACAGCACCTTCCAACTTTTGTGACAGAAATCTCTGGTCACACTTGCCACAAGACCAGAAAATTCTGCTCATGGTCAACAGATCTTTGCATGGTCCACCGCCACTCCCATGGCGGGCGGAATGGAAAAATTCCACCCTCGATGTCTACCACCTACAAGGGCAACTAATAAGTGCATGGGAACTGTGTCAACTGCAATCCCCTCCAAGTCACACATCATTCTGACTTGAAACTATATCGCACTTCTTCACCATTACTGGGTCAAAATCCTAAAATTCCTTACTTAACAGCACTGTGGATGTACCTACAAACCACAGCAGTCAGAGGTCAAAAAGGTAGCTCCCCACTATTGCAAGGGCAATGAAAAGTGGTCAAAGATGTTGGCCTTGTTAGTGATACCCACATCCCAAGAGTGAGTAAAAAAGAAAACTAAATAAAATTAGCTGCTTTATTTATTATATTACAACAGTGACTGTGCATTAAGATCTTCAGAGTTGTGAATGTTGCTCCCACTTTCTCTCTCTCTCTCTTTCTATATATTTGTATATAGAGAGACACATATCCTTTTTAATATTTATCCCTCAGTGTTTGTGACTCTGTTGGATAACAAAACATGATATCTTCACTTCAAAAGGATTTTGCTGTGAAGTGCTTTACTGCTTTCTCATGCTATGGATGAGTAACAGAATGGTTAACACTGCTGCCTCACAGCTCCATATGCCAGGTTCAATTCTGGCCTCAGGTGACTGTCTCCCTGTGTTTTGCATGACATTCCTCCGGTTGCTCCTACAGTCCGTGAATGTGCAGGTTAAATACATTGGCCATGCTAAATTGCCCTTCAGTATCCAAAGATATATAGGTTAAGGGGATTAGCAGGGTAAATACATGGGGTTGTGGGGAAAGAGGCTGAGTAAGATACTCTGTCGGAGAGTTGATGCAGACTTGATGGATCAAATGGCCTTCTTCTGCACTGGAGGGATTCTCTGATTTTATGGGCGGGATTTTCCAGCTGTACTCACTCCAAATCCGGAAAATCCAGCCCGAGGTCCATGGATCTTGGCATGACCTGTGACCCTTCCACTAGAATTCCTGTGGCGGGCTGGATGGGAAAGTTCTGCCACATGATTCTATACAAAGGGATGTTCATTCATGTCGATTGGCACATGCCTTTCATGCCTTTGGTGAATGAGTAACCAATCAAATGGCCAACCCATACTCATCAGACTGCTTATTTACCATATTCAAAAATAACTGAACCACACCTAGGTGCTGTGCTGTGCAAGTTGCGTTACATCAGAAGCCAAGAATGCAGGAACAGGAAGGGCCATTCATTCCTCTCCGCTCCTTCTTCCTGTTCACTTCGTTTGCTTCAGTTCACTCCATTCTTCTGTTTTGTTGGCCTTGTGAAGTTACTCCCAACTGACCGTTCAATAAAAAAATGTTTTTCCTGTACACACCCTCCACTCGTTGTCGAATTGTCTCACCCACTTTCTGAATGAGTCTGCATTTACTGTACAGGCTGTTTATACATCGGTAACTCAAAGCAAAATAAGTGATTCTAAGTTGAACTGATATTTTCAGTAATGGCATGAGTATCCTGACTGCCATTTGGTAAGTTTAGTAGCACAAATAGACGGGGCCAGGAGAGAAAAAGTAATGCAGAAACAGGCCGTTCAGCCCAAAATGCCTGTGCTAACTCACTAAGTGCAATCAATGTAGTCTCATTCCTTTCGTTTTTATCTTTTTGAATTATTTACCTGTTCATCTTTTTGTAACTATCATAAATGAACATCTGCTACCATTTTTGATAAGATCATTCTTCTTAAATCAGTGAATGACAGTACATGTTCCTATTGCATAGAAACATTGAAACTAAAGCAGGAGTCGGCCATTCGACCCATTGAACTTGCTCTGCCATTCATTTTGATCATCAAATTCAATATCTTGATTCTCCCTTCATACCTGTTGACCCCTTTAGCCACAAGAGCTATATCCTTGAAATAAGACAACATTTTGGCCTCAGCTGGAATCTGTGATAGTGAATTCCACACACTCACCATTCTCCCAGAGAATAAATTTCTTCTCATCTCAGTTCTAAAAGGTTTACCCCTTATGCTCAAACTATGATACCTAGTTCTGGGCTTCCCAACCATCAGGAATATTCTTTCTGAATCTACCCTGTCCTGTCTAACTCTGTTAGAATTTTATAAGTTTCTATGAGATCCCTTTTCACTCTTCTAAGCTCCTCTCACTATAATCCTAACTGACTTACTCTCTCCTGGTATTACAGACCTGCCATTCCAGAATCAGCCTGGTAAATCTTTGTTGTACTCCTTCTACAGGAAGCACATCCTTCCTCAGATTAGGACACCAAAACTACATACAATACTCCAGAGGTGGCCTCACCAACGGCAATATACAATTGAAGCAAAACATTCCTACCCATATACTCAAATCCTCTCACTATGAAGGCCCACGTACCCTTTGCCTTCTTTACTGCCTGTGCACCTACTGTCAGCGACTGATGCGTGAGGACCTCAAGATCTCATTCACTATTCACCTCTCTCAATTCAAGTAATAATCTGTCTTCCTATTAGTGCTACCAAAATGGATAACCTCATATTTACCCACATTATAGTGCATCTGCCATGCAATGCCCACACACTCAGCCTATCCAAATCATGCTGAAGCATCTTTGCATCCATCTCACAGCTCATTCTCCCACAAGCATATATGTATGTTCTTTTTTAAGGCATCCATTTTAATGATTCTGTATTATTCTGAGAAGTTGAACTTTCTTCAGCATTCATTTAATCTCCATCCCCATTCGGGCTGCACAGTGGTTAACATTGCTAGGGACCCAGATTCAATTCCAGCCTCAGGTATCTGTGTGGAGTTTACACATTCTCCCCATGACTGCTTGGGTTTTCTCCAGGTGCTCTGGATTTCTCCCACAGTGAAGATATGCGTGTTAGGTTGATTAGCCATGATAAATGCCCCTTAGTGTCAGGAGGATTAGGATTGTAAATATGTGGGGATGGGACCTGGGGGGTGGGATTGTTGTTAGTGAAGATTTGATGGGTCAAATGGCTTCCTTCTGCACTGTAAGATTCTATGATGAAGCATTTTGCACATCCTGAAAAAAGAATAATTTGTCACAAATTGCTGTCCCATCCAGATAATTGCTTAACAACGTTTTATTTGGAAATCCTTGAATTGGGCGCAAGTGTTCCCCTTTTTCTCTGAGACAGCTCAATATGGATAGGGTTCCACCCTGTTTAAACTCCTGTTATTAGACAACGGCAGATCTTCTCACCATGCTCTCCTGATCAAGTGAATATGTTTAGAGGAGTTCTGTGCCCCTGCGGGTAAGTCCTACAATTATGCCCTTGAAAGATCTTGGCAGAGCACGCCAGTTGAGAATTGGCAGGAATCTCTTTGCTATAGCCTTAAACCATTACCAGAATAAAGCAATTATTTGCAGAATTATTCCTTGCCTCCTTTGTTATCAAGAGGTTACAGTGATATCTGAGGAATTAAATATATATTTGAAACTGCTTCAACTCACCTTGGGCTTTGGATAATTCATTCTACTTTCGAAAGGATGAATTTGGTATGGCTGGGATGGGTATTGGTGATCTGCACTCATAGATAGAGGCAATCCGGCCTGCACAATCAAAAACCCTGGGAAAAGAGCAAGGACCACACTTACATTAACAGTGCGACCGACCAGAACTTATTGAAATGTTTGCAAGGAATATACAATGAGGAAATATTATTAACCAGAACTTGCTTTGAATCAATCAATTACAAAATTACAAAAACAAAAGAGGTGCAGTTATAGGGGCGGCACAGTGGCACAGTGGTTAGCACTGCTGCCTCACAGTGCCAGGGACCTGGGTTCAATTCCCAGTTTGGATCACTGACTGTGTGAAGTTTGCACATCCTCCCTGTGTCTGCGTGTGTTTCCTCTGGGTGTTCTGGTTTTCTCCGACAGTCCAAAGATATGTGGGTTTGGTACATTGACCATGCTAAATTGACCCTTAGTGTCCTAGGATGCATAGGTTAGAGGAATTAGTGGAGTAAATATGTGGGGATATGGCCTGGGTAAGATTGTTGTTGGCTTCATGGGCCAAATTGCCACCTTCTGCACTGTAGGGATTCTATGTCCTTCCTCGACTGGTTGTCCGCTCTCTCCTGCTGATTGGCTCAGCTTCCTGCCAGAGCGACATGTAGGGTCCTAGCTGGTCACGTGACCCTCAGTCAATGCCCCTCTCTCCTCAAGAACCATGCCACTCCACTCCTTCCCTCCAAAACCCGAAACATTGCTGAGGAGAAACAAAGAACAACATTAGTGGGTGCATCATAAGTTCTTATAAAAAAAGGGTCTCCAGAAAATCCTCAGGAAAACTCTTCAAAGGTTTAAAAGTCTGGGGCCATCCTAGCTCCGTTACAGTGCCCCACTTTGCTAGCAGATTCAGCTGCAAATATAGGGCAAGTGGGGACAGAGGAGAACCACAAGCTCATTAATCCTGAATCTAGGGGCTCTTTGGCGGATTCAAACTGCACTATCTCCCATCAGGAGATGCTTAGGCCTCATATTCTCCATCGAAATTCCAGTAGCCAAACTCAACTAACTGTGAGAATCAGCTGGCTATCTCCTGGATCCATTACTGTTCTTCTCCTCAGTCTTAGTATTTGCAATCCGTTTAGCCTCATCACTTTTAACCAATCATATCCTGTCCAGCAAGGTCCATGGCCTTCGATTACCAATATTAGCAGTTTTGCTACCTGGTTCTGATATACCACTGATACTCCTGCTGCATCTAAAATCTGCAGTGCCCCTCCAGTTTATGCGGACAAAATGGTACATTAGTCTCAATGGGAGGAGTCCTTTTCAAAGATAACAAAATGCCTATTCCCCTATGACTGTGGCAGCCTCTGTCCATTTCCATTTTTAATGCTTTGCTATTTACCAGCAAAGTTATCTCTGTCGGGCATTTTGTTTAGCTGGACCTGGTTTAGGTGACTGACTCAAATCCTTTGCTGGGCTTCCCATCCAGATTGGTTACAGGAGTTAAATTAGCAATTACCGTTTTTCCCTTTTGCGCTGACTGCCCTGATTAATTTGCCCTGCACAATGCCTTTAAGTGACCTTTATTATTGCACCCCAGCCATTTCCTGCCACAAACGATGTACCTCGTTCAGCACTGCTTGCGAACCTTACAACTCTGTTACTCCCTGCTCCCAGCTTTCAGTCACTTGGCCAGCTCCACAGCTTTCTTGAAGGTGATATCTGTCTCTGCCAGTAACTTTTGAATTATTGAGTTGATTCTACCATTGACTATTGTGTCTCTTTGCATTTCAGTTAATTCTGGGTTGAATACGCAGTGTTCTGCCAATCCCTTAAATCTTGCCACAAAACCTGAAATGATCTGCACTGCTGCCTCACAGAACCAGGGACCCGAGTTGGATTCCCAGCTTGGGTCAGTGTCTGTATGGAGGCTGCTTGTCTCCCCCCCCGCCCCCCCATGTCTGCATGGGTTTCCTCCAGTGCTCCAGTTTCCTCCCACAGTCTGAAGATATGCGGGTTAGGTGCATTGGCCATGTTAAATTGCCCCTTACTGTCAGGGGAACTAGCTGGGGTAAATGAAAGGGAATATGGGGTTAGGGCCTGGATGGGATTATGGTCGGTGCAGACTTGATGTGTTAATTGGCCTCCTCCTGCACTGTAGGATTCTATTTCCCTGGCTCACGGATTGCGATATGAAATTTGTATTCCAACATAATGACTGAGGGGCAGGGGGTTAACATGATTTTTGGCCAGTGCCACAATCTGGTCAAATGACTTCATGTGTGGAAAATGTGGTAATGTTACTGTTCTCATGAAGTTGTAAGGGTATGAGCCACAAAATAACCTTCCTCTTGTCTTCCCTGGTTCCTCCATTTGTAAGAAAATAATATTGAAGCTTTTCTATGTATTGTTCCCAGTCATCGACCTCTGGGTCAAATGACTTGATCCTTCATATCGTAGGCATTGCGAAATGAGTATACGTTATTTCTTATTCTCAACACTCAAGTCTCCTCCCCATCTCATTGGACACGGTGAGCCCTGATGTGTTTGACCCCATCCTTGTCGCCAATATGATAGATTGTGGGTGACTTGATGTAGCTTTAACTAAAAAGGCTACATTGCCATCAGAGTATCTATTTACATGTAGAGCAAGGTAAGATTAGACTGCAAGAGTGATTGTTCTGGATTCCAACTGTCAGTCGCTCCTTGGCCCATTGTCCGCATCTTCCTGCTGATTGGCTCAGCTTCCCGCTGGATTGATCCACAGAGTCCTTGCCAGGCATGTGATCCTTGAAACATGGCCCCCTCCTCCTCCTTCAATGGCAACTACAATAACTGTCCATTTAAAATCTCAGTTCACCAACTACATGTGATTAAAATGAGAAATCAAAACTTCTGTTCCATGTTAGTAGGCTGCAGTTGCTTTCCACCTCTCATGCAATGGAGCCAATACTTAATCCAAATCACCATGACAACCATCTAAATGTGATGGAAGGCTCCTCAATTTTTAAAGATACATTCAGTTTGCATTTGGATTCATTGTCATCTATTAGGAAAAGAAACTTGTTCAGCAAAAACCCTTGCAAGAGATACTGACCTGGAACTTTTGGCCCATCATGAATGCAATGTTTTTCTTGTAACAGCAAAGAATTTTAGGTGTGAACATGTTTTTCCTACGCAGGATCAGGTAGCGGCAAGTGATCCTTCGTTGTAACTATATCTATGCAAAGAATTCATTTAATGCCTTTACTTTTTCTCTGGACAATAAATTCAAAGACATGACTGGGAGTGATTTAAATTCCTGACGATCCGCTTCACCTCAGACCATGTAAATGTTTTGCACATTTTTGCTTCTGTGTCCTGACTGCCAGCAATGGGGGAGTACTGAGCTCTGCGTGGGTGATAAGGGAAGATCTGGATATTTTATCAGCAGTCAGATTTTGCCTTTTATCATTTAGCTGTCAAGACACGATTCCTTAGCAATTTCTTATACCCGTGGCCTCTGGACCAGCAGTTTACGTAGCACAGCTTGTCTTTCTCATGACCGAGTCACTGGAATGCTCTATTGGTTGTTCAGTGCCACACAGTCACCAATATGCATCAGAAATGATGGTGTGCAATAATAGAAGAATGAGTGCTGCAACCACCAGTGAAAGGCTACTTGGGATAAGCATTTAGATGTAAACTGCATCATTTCATCATTGATTTATCCATTTTGAAGACCGACGACCCGACAAAAGTTGCTCTTTTGGTTGCCTGAAACTTGCTGGTCTTTTAGTGAAATTGTCGTAGACTGGCATATTTCAAGGTCTAAGTCTACATGATGTCGAGTTGCCAGCGTTGGACTGGGGTGTGGCAGAGTAAGAAATCTCACAACACCAGGTTAACATCCGACAGGTTTATTTGGAATCAGCTTTCGGAGCAATGCTCCTTCATCAGGTAAATTATAATGACGTCAAAAGCTTGTGATTCCAAATAAACCCGTTGGACTTTAAACCTGGTGTGTGAGACTTGCTATTAAGACTACATGATGTAAAGCTAGGGGCATCCGCTGCAAAGGCTCAATAGAGGAATGTCCTAATCTGAGGCCCTCCTGCAGAAAATGAGAGATTAGAAATTCTTTAAAAATGTTATTCCTTTTTCAGAGTTACAAAGCCAATGCACAGAGTAGACAAAAAAAAACCCTTAATCCATCTCCTTGCTTGCTCCAACACAAATTCAAATTCAATCCAATTCATGGTCCCCACAATAGAGACATACTAGATCAAAATTGATAAGAACAGACTTTGCACCTGATCTCGGGTTGATTCTATACTTGATCTTAGCTAAAAGGTCATGGATCTAAAAGGACACTGGAATTCCTACAACACAGAAAGAAGCCATTTGTGCCATCAGGTCTGCACTGTCCACAATCCCATCCAGGCCTTATTCCTGTAATCCCACAAAATTACTCCGCAAATCTCTCTGATATTAATGTCAATTTAACATAGCCAATCAACCTAACCCACACATCTTTGGATTGTGGGACGAAACCGGAGCACCCGGAGGAAACCCATGCAGGCATGAGAAGAATGTGCAAACTCCACACAGACGGTGACCTGAGGCTGGAATTGAACTCGCGTTTCTGGCGCAGTAAGGCAACAATGCCAACTATTGTGTCACCATCTATCATCTAAAGCACCTTGAACTGTACAATTAACATGAAATGAATATTGTAAGTACAACCCATTACTGTAGGTATGGCAAGGCACCTCAATATATCTCATACTGTACGAGAAACAACTGATCTGCTTTGCACTTCATGTCGTGTTAAGGTTGAGCCGTTGAGTAATGTGCCTTAACAAATTTTGTGAAGGAATTATACTCTTAGAAATTCTTTTTACCCATTTCATGCATCATCATTTCTGATGCACTGGGTGGCATGTGAGAGTGATCCATCTGAACAGAGTTCCTTCTGTGCAGCACTTCCCCTTCAGTACTACACAGGAGAGCCAATCTGGATTTTGTACTCAGGACTCTGGATGGGCATTATGAACTCTCTGACTCAAAGTGAGATTTTGACCACAGCTGACGCAAGGGAAATTAAAAACTGCCAGGATAATATTCCACAGATTTCCATTGGCAATGAGCTTATAGCTTTTTCTCTCTGAATAGTCAGCTCCTCAGATATCAGCCAGCAATAATGAAATGCAGAGCAAAAGAACTTTCACAAAAGCAGTTAGTTGGCTTTGTCAAATGGGAATCTTCAGTTTCATAAAAGTGATTTCAAACACTGATCTTTCACACAGCGGGGGGAAGTTAAAGGCTGAAACTATGAAAGTTTCCTCTTTGATTTGATTTGACTCATTATTGTCACAGGTTTAAGTTTATTTATCAGTCACTAGTGCGTTTACATTAACACCGCAATGAAATTACACTGAAAAAAAACCGAGTCGCCATACTCCAGCACAGGTAACACTGAGGGAAAATTTAGCATGGTCAATGCACCTAACCAGCATGTCTTTCAGACTGTGGGAGAAAACCAGAGCACACAGAGGAAACCCACAGAGACACAGGGAGAACATGCAAATGCCATACAGACAGTGATCCAAACCAGGAATCAAGCCCAGGTCCCTGGCACTATGAGGCAGCAGTGCTAATCAATGTGCCATCATGTTGCCCAAATATTAGGATACAGTGGAAAGTCTTGATTTTTGTGCATTAACCACATCATAGAGTATATGGGGAGAAGGAAAGGAAAGGGAGCAGAATATAGTGTTACAGTCATAGCTAGGGTGTAGAGAAAAATCAGTTTAATACAAGGTAGATCCATTCAGAAGTCTAATGGTAGCAGGGAAGAAGCTGTTTTTGAGTTGGTTGGTATGTGACCTCAGACTTTTATATCTTTTTCCCGATGGAAGAAGATGGAAGACTGTATGTACAGGGTGTTTGGGTCCTTGATTATGCTGACTGCTTTTCCAAGGCACTGGAAAGTGTAGGCGGAGTCAATGGGTGGGAGGCTGGTTTGCATGATGAACTGCGTTATGTTCACAACCCTTTGTAGTTTCTTGTGGTCTTGGAGTAGGAGCCATACTAAACTATGATATATCTGGAAATGATGTTTCCTATGGTCCATCTGTAAAAGTTAGTGACAGTCATAGCAGACATGTCAAATTTCCTTAGCCTCCTGAAAAAGTTAAGGTGTTGCTAGATTTTCTGTTAGCTTGGAGGGACCAGGACAAATTGTTTGTGATCTGGATACCTAGATACTTAAAGCTCTGCATTAATTAGTTACATTTGAACAATCTCAGTCCAGTTCCTAATGTACTGCAGATTCACAGCACAAGACACAGTGGCATAGAGGACTGATGGCATGGTGCGTCACTGCCTCTGGATTCAAATCTCATCCCAGGACTTGACAGCCAAGGAAGATGAGTTTGTAATGCAACAAAACAGGTAGATTGTCCACTTCAAAGCCTTCCTAACAACAAGTGGTAAGAGCAGGAGAGATTCCTGGTCAACCATATGACGAAAATAATGTTGGAGTCTCTACTGTCGCTATTCATGGCCCCAGAGACCAACATGGTATATAAAAGTGCATGTTACCATTGCAAAATGTAACACCCCATCCCCATTCAATCATATCACAAAATTGTTGGTGTGGACAATGGAAACTGGTGTAGTGAGGGAAATTCTTCTGAACATGAGACTGAGACATGTTGGTGCACACTTTTACTGGCAGTGCCTGGATTTGAGAGCCATGGGGAATCCAAGGTCAAAGATTCCCTCCAAGTTGAGCCAGACAAGATAACTTGGTGCCAGGGCACAAAGGGCACTTAATGGGTTGGATCCCATGGTGGGAATGGAGTCGGTGGGCCTTCAATGATGAAGTAGGTTGGGGGAAGGAGTCATCCATCTTCTTCAGTTAAAGCTGGAATTGAGCGAGTTAGAGACGAGTTTGCCTAGGAAATCTTATTTTTAAGCTTCACCTTCTCCATCCGAATCCCACCTATTAACTACCCTTCCCCATCCGAATCCCACCCCATATATTCTAGTTATAAATGCTCCTCTCACCCTGCACATTGTTGGCACAGAAATTATTCCACATCTGAAATGCAAAAGCTCCTATTCCCCTACACTGACTTCCCTTACACACATAGAATCAGGGAATCAGACAGTGCAAAAGAGGTCCTTTGGCCCATACAGTCTGCACCGAGAGAGTAACTAGTGAAAGTTCTCAAACAATTCGCAATGCAGATGTCAATGTAACACTGAGTAAAGCTACCTCACTCTTTAAAATGGACCCTATTGAAAACTGAAGTGTAAATATATCATTGACAAGTTCACATGTGAATGCTTAACGCACTGCTGCTGCATTCCTATGTAGCTGTTTTTAAATAGGTGTTAACTCATTTACCAACTATTTGTGTAAAAATACGACATTCAGGAATGTAGTAGGTCAGAATTCTTAGACTCCAACCTCCACATTGCAAACATGCTGAAATATGGGCTTGCGAACTTATATTTATCTAAACTGTATGAAACCTAGTTACACAATGTTCCCTAAATCTTAAGTGTGAAGAAAAACCTTCCAGGTTTTGTTTTTACGCCGGTATCAGTCTTTTGAAATACCCCTTCTACGACGTACATATAAGGAAAATTCTCCCTGTAGCCCTACCAAAGGGTTACAGAGGAGTGGGTAGATCATGCTTTTTGTCACAGCACAATCTCTATCCCATCCATTTCAATTATTGCTATTTCCCAGAGTTGCTGTTTACAATTATAGCAGGACATATACAAAAAATGGAATTTCAGAGCCCTGATGTTTAAACAGCACACTTTTGCGGTGATACCTAATGGTTACATATTGTGCATTCTCCAACAGATAATACAAAGATAATACAATGTGCATTTGTTTGTTTTCAGGCATTTCCCTTCTTTTTTAGGGCTGCCCCTTTTAATTGGTCCCTTATTAATTTCATTTATTTTAATTGTTTAGTCAAAAAGATTGACTACTGGTGACCTGGGCCTAACTGTTTAGCCCCCTACCATGGCTACATTCGTGGCCGGGTGTCCCTGGAGAGAGAACATGCGGTGTCTGAGCCACTGCCGAGTTCTTCCTTACTCGTTGGGCGCCGCAGAGGCTGGAGTGTATTATCAATTCCTTTAATCACATTTTAGTTTGATGTTTTAAGTTTCCTTCCCACTTTGTGTTTTGTTTCGGGCAGTTCCCTTCTTAAATTATTCCTCAGTTAATTTGATTTAGTTTATTTGGTTGGCTGAAAAGATACACTACTGGTGACCTTCACCCATGCCCTCTTACTGAACTTACAACTTTCCAATCTTGTGTTGCCTATTGCTTTGTCTAGGTGCTCCCCCAGGATGCACATCAGAATTGGAGGTGTCCAGCTATGGTTCGCACCCCCCTGCCTGTGATGCCGTTGGTGGCCGTCCACTGGGTGGCCGAAACGTGAAGAGCCCCAGCTGACTTGTGGATGACACTGTGCCACCCTGTTCATCCAGCTGACCCCAAGAGGTCCCAGTGTGAAGAAGGGGGGAACTGGAAGGTCTCAGGAGGTCCGGATCTCCAGATTGGAAGGCCCCGGCATGGGCTGTAGCCCGTCCTCCTTCCTCAGTAGCCCAGAGAGCTTGGGTACACTCCATGAGGTGTCAGGGGAGCTGGATTGAGCTCCAATAAATCTTGCTTCACCTGGCTCTGCCAGTCCTCGAGGCTAAGATGCACCTGCTCCAAGATCTGTGATGGCTCAGTGCTGGCCCTCGGAGACTGTGCCAATCGCTGGAGCCCCTTCACCACAGCGTTCTATGAGCAAGCCAGGCTCTGGAGCATCTTAGCATCAACCCTCTGAAGCTGGGCTAAATTATTGAGACTCACAACCACGGCCTGCTTTGTCTGCAGTATGCCAGTGAAAGTCCCAGCCACCAATGTCTCCAACATGCCCGCTGATACCCATGGCCACGGACCAATGTGCCTCCTGGATGCTGGCAACATTCATCCTTCCTTCGGCTATGGCCCGCTGTGTCTCTGCCATGGCCCACTGTGTCTCTGCCATGGCCCGCTATGTCTCTGCCATGGCCCGCTGTGTCTCCAGGATGATCCGGACACTGTTAACCTTGAGGCCTGATCCCTGGCACCGATTTCCCACTGCGGACACCACCCTTGCAGTGTTGGCCTGGTTTTCACCTCCTGCAACAGCACTCTGTTTGACTCCTCTAAACAGCCTTGCAGTCACAGCATGGTTGCTGACAGCCCATCCACAACTCTCTGGGTTTGCTGATGCATCTCCACCAGCCTTGGGATGAGCGAACCCTGAGGTTTGCTATCTGGCTTGGGGCCAGCTGATTCCTCACTTCCTGCAGGTTTCCATGTGCCCGAGTCCTCGGATGTGCCCCCCCTCCATCTGATGTGCATCAGACTCTGTGATGTGCTCGTTAGTAGGTGACCCAGAAACCTCAGCACTGACAACCATGATAATCTCAGCGTTGGTGGGTTGTGTGGTAGATGCTTGTGTCGATTCACTGGTGCTGTTCTCGGAGGAATCTTCACAGCCTCCCTCCAAGGTGTCATCTGAGGTGTCCTAGGGAGTTCATGAGCATCAAGGGGGCACACTGACACCCAGAGACCTTGGTTCCTCAGAGTCTAGGATTGTAACAAAAAACACACATTAAGGAAGAAAGGGAAAACAGACCACACAGCATTACTTCAAAGAAGACTTAGGAAGAGGGTCAAGCTGATGCTCATTGCATGATGGACATCAACTTCAGTCACCGTTCTGGGCATGGAGTCCTGCCTGCCAGCTCCGGGATACATTGCTTGCAGACTATCAGGTGCCACAGCTCATGCACACCACCACCAGTCTGTGCCCTCTCTCACTGGTTGTGTGTGTTTTTTCCAATGGGTTATAAGCATGGATATATTGAAGTGCATGGGTTGCTGTTTGCCTAAGTTTTGGAGCTTGTGTTGGCTGTTTTGGTGAAAAGGGTGCTAACTGTGGGGGAGGTAGTGGGGAGAGGATTGGATGCAGTTCTGGGTGAGGCAGGAGAGGCGCTGTTGTTGGATGCCCTTCTGGTGTCTGAGCATGGTTTGATATGGTCAGTCCGGCATATGGGCAGGTTTCAGAATGGGATGCAAACTCTCCCTTGATGCCCAAAGAAAGTTGTTCAGTTTCTTGTGGCACTGCTCTCCAGACCAAAGTCCTGACATTAGCTGCAGCTGCCACCTACCCCCACAATGCCTAACACCTTGGGCGATGGCCCTGAGTGGAGAACAGCAGCTGGCACCTCTCCTCCACTGTGTCCATTATGTGGGCCTGGTCAGCCTGGCAGGACCTCAGGGCTGTTTTTTTTTTTCTGGTGTGATTAGCTGTGTGTCCATTATTGCAGTTTATATACAGCTCTGGCTTGGGCCAGTCAAGGGCCCATGAGTAAAAATTCATTGTGAGATATATACAGGCAACATGGCTTCAATAGCCATCTCCCAGGGTGCTAACTGGCTCTCATCCAATGAGCTACTGTGCCCAGC
This sequence comes from Sphyrna mokarran, assembly GCA_024679065.1. NCBI lineage: Eukaryota > Metazoa > Chordata > Chondrichthyes > Carcharhiniformes > Carcharhinidae > Sphyrna > Sphyrna mokarran. Next base: position 24,394,447 of record JAGIQG010000006.1, read on the forward strand.
GGGGAGAGAGTGCAATGTTCACTCAACAAGGAGGAATGCTCACAGGCAGGGGTGTACATGGTGGCAGTGAGGGTAGTATATGTGAAGTGGGGAGTGGATATGGGGGATGAGGAGACCAGCAATGTCTGTGTCCGGATCACTGGGGCTTGGGGAGGACCAGCAATGTCTGGGTCACTGGGGGTGGAAAGGGCCAATGATGTCCCGGCCACTGGAGGATGGGGGGAGATGAGAGGCCAGCAATGTTTGTGGAGGATTGAGATCAGTGATCTTAATGCTGGCAGGTCTTTTTAGCAATCCCTCAGAGATGTGCACATACACGGGGTCCCAGTCATCACGCCGATTTCAGCCTCTCCAGTGGGGAGAGACCCTGACCCCTGATTTTTAATGATAATCCCCCTGGTGGTCTCTACAGTGCATACAGTGTGGGAGATTCATTTCAGCAAATATGCTGAGAGAAATCAGCGTGATTTATTCCAATTTTCATTTGAATTTGACACTTTGAATTGTTTTGGTACAATTGTGTCTTCTGGTTCATCCTGCAGTTGTACATAAAATAGTTTCACAATGTTGATTCTACATCAATAGACACAACCCTTAGACATTCTGCATATTCTGCAACAATATGTACAACAGCTCTGCATGCTGTTTTCTCCAACAGTATATCATTCTCAATATTATACAGTACTACATAGTACAATCCTGTAACTTTATTATATCTTCCATCACCTGGTTCCTTTGTCAGACTATAAGATGCCAGGGTTAACTCACTCACTCACCTTTGGGCTGGGGCTCACAACATGCCAGGGCCTTTGGTAAGTGTTGTGTTATCAGCTCCCAACTGTAGTGAATAGAAGCTGCTGGTCTCTGACATCCTTTGCTGAGGACCTCAATTATGTAGAAGGCTGAATGCTGACTACTCAGTTGCCTTAAGGACGCTTGATTACAACAGGTCTGACCTGTGTTTAAGTTCAACTTTATTTATTAGTGTCACGAGTCAACTCATATTAAGAGTGCAATGAAGTTGCTGTGAAAATACTCTAGTTACTATACTCCTGCACTGCCCTAAGTCGCAAGAAACTATATAAAAGGTTGTAAATGTAGCCCAATCCATCGTGCAAACCAACCTCCCATTTATTGACTCTGTCTACAAATCCCACTGCCTCAGAAAAGCAGCTAGCATACCTAAGGACCCTACGCACCCTAAATATTCTCTCTTCCACCTTCTGTTGGGAAAAAAATACAAAAATCTGAAGTCACGTACCAATCAACTCAAGGTGTTCACTCAAGAACACCTTCTTCCCTGCTACCATAAGACTTTTGAATGGAGCTACCTCACTCTAAGTTGATCCTTCTCTACACCCTAACTATGAGTGGAACACTACATTCTCTATGAATGGTATGCTTTGGCTATAAAGTGCACAAGAAATAATACTTCTCATTATCTCCTACTACATGTGACAATAATAAATCAAATGAAAAATCTTCAGTGCCTATTTGGGTACACTGATGGAGACTTTAGCATGGCCAATGTACTTAACCAGCACATATTTCAGACTGTGGGAAGAAATTGGAGCACCCAGAAGAAACCCATGCAGACATGGGGAGAACGTGCAGAATCTGCACAGACAGTGATCCAAGCTGGGAATCGAACTCAAAATCCCTGGCGCTGTGAGGCAGCAGCGCATGTTACACACAGAGTTCCCATTGGTTCTCCAACCAGTGGGCCAGACTCCGTTGACAAATTCTAGCCCTTTGTCCTTCTTCTGCACTCTCTTTGAGCTGACAAGTTTTAAAACAGGTATTCCCACATCTCGAGTTGGTGCCAGGAAGTAAAAGAGTGCAAACAAAAGCGAACTTGTTCAAATGACCTCCAGCTTAATTACGGATCAGTGCACCTTTCTGATAGAAAATTAAAAACTGTTTCATTTAACAGATTAATGCTGTAATGTTTAATAAGGATATGGTTCAGTCCCTCAGGCAGAAACCCATTCCAGCAGGCGCTGAATAAATTAATGTTGTGTTTGAGAAAAGCAGTGCGTTTTGCCCTGCGCCAAACAGGAAAATAAATTTGTATTTTGTTATGCATTTTTTTCAGCTAGACATAGCAAATTTGATTTAGAGGTAACTAGGGTTGAGAAGGAAGCTATCTTTTTCATTGACTAATCATCAAAATGGATGCCAGCTGTCTATAAGAAAGCACAGTAAGAAGTCTCACTACATCAGGTTAAGTCCAACAGGTTCATTTGGTCGCAAAAGCCACTAGCTTTCGAAGTGCTGCTTCTTCATCAGGTGAGTGGGATTTCAGTTCACAAACAGGGCATATAAAGACACAAACTCAATTTATAAAATAATAGTTGGAATGCAAATCTTTACATGTAATCTAGTCTTAAAGGTACAGAAAATGTGATTAGAGAGAGCACAGAATCGCTGAGCAGAAACTGATAGCCAAGTTCCATATGTATGAGGATGGCGATAACCGGGATCTTGGGTTCATGTCACACTATCTATAACCCCCACAACTTGCCTGGGCTTGCAAAATCTCACTAACTGTCCTGTCTGGAGACAATACACATCTCTTTAACCTCTGCTTAACCCTCTCTCCACTCACATTGTCTGCACCTTTAAGACTTGATTACATGTAAAGACTCGCATTCTAACTGCTATTTTGTAAATTGAATTTGTGTCTTTATATGTCTTAGTTGTGAACTGAAATTCCACTCACCTACTGGAGAAGCAGCGCTTCGAAAGCTAGTAGCTTTTGCTACCAAATGAGCCTGTTGGGCTTAACCTGGTGTTGTGAAATTTCTTGCAGTGCTTACCCCAGTCCAACGCTGGCATCTCCACATCACAAGAATGCAGGCAGGTTCTTTGATCTCCAGAGAGTCAGGTCACTTTGTCCTTGGTGTTAATCTAATTAGACTCGTTTAAAGCATTAATAAATATGCAAGGTTGCTTTTATTCAATTGATTCTATGTGTGGGATGCACCTTGGCATCTTTGAACATGATTATTCACCATTTTTATTTACATGACAGCAACTCCTGGAGCAGAAGAATATAGCAAGTTACTGATGGTTTGACTACTTTCAAAACAACACCACAAATTTGCATTTATATAACACCTTTAGCATAATAAACCATCTGAAGAAATTCCACCAGAGCATTAGGAGACATTGTTTGAGGTGCTATTACCCAGTTGCATTTGCCTCAAAATGGGAGAATCCCTTCTGAGGTCAATGGACATTTCCCATGGTCCGTCCCTCACTCCAATTCCCGTGGTGGGCGGAATAGGAAAACTCGCCTTTGAAGGAGCTCTTGTAGAGGGTAATATCACTGCCTCTAAGACAGAAACCTCTGAGTTTGCGTTCTATCCCAGGAATTGATGGTCACAGAAAATGCATTCGTGGAAACTAAGGAGTTGATTGTCGAAATGTAAATTCACCTGATATCCCCATGGCAGGCGGTAAGAGTGGTAAAGTCAAAACCATCAATGCGCAAGACTCCAGGATTCGCTACAGACTCCATCTAAGTAAAATAGACATGATGTGGAGATGCCAGCTGGAGTAAACAGAGTAAGAAGTCTCACAATACCAGATGAAAGTCCAACAGGTTTATTTGGTAACAATTTTTTCCCCCAAGGGAATGGTTGCTACAGGTTTAAAGTGCTGGGAAATAAGTACACAGGAGATATCAGGGGTAAGTTTTTCACTCAGAGGGTAGTGGATGAGTGGAATTAGCTTCCATCAGTGGTAGTGGAAGCAAATTTGATAGAGTCTTTTAAGACACTTCTGGATGAGTACCTGGGACTTAACAGAATTGGGGATTATAGATAAGCCTGGTAGATAGGGATTTTATCGACACAATTTGTGGGCTGAAGGGCCTGTTTATGCTGTATTTTTTCTATGTTCTATGTTTTAAATGCTCCCGAAAGACCCCCTATGTTCTAAACACTACTAGGTTTTGGAGTGCTCTGAAAGTTAGTGGTGTTTGTTATAAAGTAAACTAGAAACATAAAGACATAGAAGATGGGCATAAGAGAAGGCCATTTAGTTCTTCAAATCTGCTCCGCCATTCATTATGATCATGGCTAATCGTCCAATTCAATGGTCTAATCTTGCTTTCTCCCCATAACCTTTGATACCATTCACCCCAACTGCTATACCTAGCTGCCTCTTAAATATATTCAATGCTTTGCCATCAACTACTTCCTGTGGTAATGAATTCCACAGATTCACCACTCTTTGGGTGAAGAAATGTCTCCTCACTTACGTCCTAAATGGTCTACCCTGAATCCTCAGACTGTGATCCCGGGTTCTGGGCTCCCCTACCATAGAGAACATTCTCCCTGCATCTACCCTGTCTAGTCCCATTAGAACTCTACAAATCTCTATGAGATTCTCCCCATTGTTCGCTAAACTCCAGCAAAAACAATCCTAACCTAGTCAATATCTCTTCATTTATCACTCCCGCCATCCTGGAACCAGCCTGATAAACCTTCACTTCACTCCCTCGAGGACAAGAACTTCCTTCTTCAGAAAAGTAGACTAAACCTGCACACAATGTTCTCGGTGTGGCCTCACCAAAACCCTAAATAATTGGAATAATACCAACAGCAAGCACTGGAGAGTAAGGTGATAATTGTTTTTCCCAAATTAGCTCAGAATGAGGCTACTTCTTGCAAGCTGTGCCCAGTATACCTTCTAATTCTATCTTTTACTCTCGTTCTGTGCTTCTAAAACTTCATTCTAACTCTTTTAAACTCTCTAACAATGGTCTAATTCAATTTCTTCTATTGGGAAAAAGATATAAAAGTCTGAGAACATGTACCAACCGACTTACGAACAACTTCTTCCCTGCTGCCGTCAGATTTTTGAATGGACCTAACTCGTATCAAGTTGATCTTTCTCTACACCCTGCTATGACTGTAGTACTACATCCTGCAGTCTCTCCTTTCCTTCTCTATGAATGGTGTTCAAGAAACAATACTTTTCACTGTATACTAATACAAGTGACAATAATAAATCAAATCAATTGAGCAAAAACATAGGCAGAAGACTGTTTAAACAAGCATCTAAAGGACGAATGAGAGAAGCAAAGAGTCAGAGAGGTTTAGGAAGAAAGTTCCTCAGGCATTGTCACAATATGATTTTAATCATTCTGCAACAGATCGAAAGAAATGTCATCAAAGTGGGAAGATTTTTAGAATGCATCCAAGACTATTCCTTAAATCAATAAAAGTTTGATTTGGTTTATCACATGTATTAATGGAGAAAAGTATTGTTTCTTGAGCACTGTACAGACAAAGTGTACTTAGAAATTCTCGAGGGTTTGAAGTTGGATAAGTCCCCTGGGCCGGACGGGATTTACCCTAGGATTCTCTGGGAGGCAAGAGAGGAGATGCAGAGCCTCTGGCTCTGATCTTCAGGTCGTCGTTGGTTACGGGTGTGGTTCCGGAGGACTGGAGGATAGCGAATGTGGTCCCGTTGTTCAAGAAGGGGAAGAGAGACCTTCCAGGGAATTATAGGCCCGTGAGTCTTACTTCTGTTGTGGGCAAAGTATTGGAGAGAATTATTAGGGATAGGATTTATAGTTATTTAGAGAGAAATGAATTGATTGGGGATAGTCAGCATGGTTTCGTGAAGGTTAGGTCATGCCTTACTAACCTCATTGAGTTTTTTGAGAAAGTGACCAAAGAGGTGGATGGGGGTAAGGCGGTTGATGTAGTATATATGACTTTAGTAAGGCGTTTGATAAGGTGGCCCATGGAAGACTTCTACAGAAAATGCAGATGTGTGGAATAGAGGGTGATTTAGCTAATTGGATTAGGAATTGGCTGGCAGATAGAAGACAGAGGGTGGTGGTTGATGGGATATATTCATCGTGGAGTTCGGTGACGAGTGGTGTGCCTCAGGGGTCTGTTTTTGGGGCCCCTGCTGTTTGTAATTTTTATAAATGATCTGGATGAGGGTATTGAGGGATGGATCAGTAAATTTGCAGATGATACTAAAGTTGGTGGTGTGGTAGATAGTGAAGAGGGGTGTTTTAGTTTACAGAGTGACTTGGACAAGTTGCAGAGCTGGGCCGAGAGGTGGCACATGGAGTTTAATGTGGAAAAGTGTGAGGTAATGCACTTTGGCAGGAACAATAAATGTGTAGAGTATATGGCTAATGGTAGGGCTCTTAATAGTGTTGAGGAACAGAAGGATCTTGGTGTATGTGTCAATAGATCCCTGAAAGTAGGCAGTCAATTGGATAAAGTTGTTAAGAAGGCATATGGAGTCTTAGCTTTTATTGGTAGGGGGATTGAATTTCGGAGCCGCAACGTCATGTTGCAACTGTACAAAACTCCAGTGCGGCCGCACTTGGAGCATTGTGTGCAGTTCTGGTCCCCGCATTATAAGAAAGATGTGGAGGCATTGGAGAGGGTACAGAGGAGGTTTACTAGGATTTTGCCTGGTATGGAGGGCAGGTCCTATGAAGAGAGGTTGAAGGATTTGAGGTTGTTTTCGTTAGAAAGGAGGCGGCTAAGAGGGGATCTTATTGAAGCATATAAGATGATTAGAGGTTTAGATAGGGTGGACAGTGATAGCCTTTTCCTAGGATGGAGAAAGCTAGCACGAGGGGACACAGCTTTAAATTAAGGGGTATGAGTTATAGGACGGATATCAGAGGTAGGTTCTTTACTCAAAGAGTGATTAGGGAGTGGAATGCCCTGCCTGCAGCTGTGTAGATGCGCCAAGTTTGGTGGCGTTTAAGAGGTTAGTTGATAAGTATATGGATGAAAAGGGAATGGTTTAGTTAGGAGGGGCATTGCTTTTTATTTTGGTCGGCACAACATCGAAGGCCGAAGGGCCTGTTCTGTGCTGTATTGTTCTATGTACTGTTCATAGAGAAGGAAATGAGAGGGTAGTGTTACAGTCATAGTTAGGGTGTAGAAAAAGATCAACTTAGTGTGAGACACATCCATTCAAAAGTCTGATGGCAGTATGGAAGAAGATGTTCTTGAGTCGGTTGGTACAATACCTCTGACTTTTGTATCTTTTCCCACAAAAAGAGATGGAAGAGGGTATGTCTGGGATGCTGGCTATCAGGAAAAAATAACTACAATATAGTTAAGGTTGCAAAGATCAGAAAATATGATGAAGACTCAGAAATGTGATGGGACAACATTCGCTGTAGCTATAAAGTCATAAGACCAAAAGATTTAGGAGCAGAAGTAGGCCATTCAGCCCATTGAGTCTGCTCTGTTATTCAATAAAATCAGGGCTGAACTGATATTATCTCCAACTCTCATTTTCTGCCTTATCCTCAAAACTCTTGATTCCTTTACTGATTAACTGCCAGGTAACTGCACCAGGCTTCCACGTTGACCTCACTGGCATGTGTGGGGTTAGTGGAAGATTAGCACATTTAATTTTGTGTGTTATTAGCCCAAGATACACAATGACTGGAACTTTCCTGTCCTGTCCACCACGGGAATCGTAGCAGGTGGGGAGGCTGGCCTTTGCAAATACCTGAGCATGCCTTGAAAATCATAGAATTATAGAAACGCTATAGAGCTGAAGGAGGCCATTCAGCCAATTGAGTCTGTACTGACAACAATCCCATCTAGCCTTCTCCCTGTAACCCCATATATTCACCCTGCTAATTCCTCTAACCCAAACATCTTGAGGAAAATACTTTCCCCTAAATTGCAGAAAGGCAATTTAGGAGAAAGTCTTGCCGAATGGCATATTTCAGACATTGGATATGACCTTGCCTGCTGTTCATGCCATGGTCTTGGTGCAGTGAGGCTGGGGAACTTGGCAGCCAGCCAAATCTCCGTTCACTGTGGCGGGGTGGGAAAACCCCGCTAGCGTGAATGGTGGTAATATTCCGGCTATTTAGTTGTCTGGAATTCTGCCCCTGAGGGAGCACTGTGAGTACTCTCAGTACAGGCTGGGACCAAGTGTCTCAGCAGATTGTCTATCTCTGAGGGGTCAGGTTACAGGTTATAAACGGCAAACTTCAGTGAGATAAGAAAAAGTAAATAAAGACTTTAATTTATGATCACTGGATGTCTCAATAAGCTGAATTTTAAAGGGAGTTTGGAGAAAAACCACCCATGATCCCGATGGCTATCCCAATTATTGCAGTTAACATTGCAACCAGCAGTATTAACTGCTCTCAGGTGAGACTCCTATCCCTTTCTCATGGAGAGTCGGGGTGGGGGGAGGGGGGAAGGTGGTGCGGGGAGCACTGGCCTCAAAGACCTGCTGGCCAACTGAATGGCCAATAGCTCTGATGTCCCAGCATCACCAGCCAGGAGTGGTGGTCACTGCTGGGACTACAGGCAGGCCCACCACACTGAGGACCCAAGGCAATTAGGGGTTTCAGCAAGGGAGCTGAGGGACATGGAGGGGCTGGTGGGGAGGGATAAAGGGAGGGTTGACCTTAGGCAATGAGTACCTCTGTTGGGCTCAGGACACTTGCAAAGGAGGCCATCCCTTGCCTGACATCAGCTAAGATTGCCAGTCTTTCTACCCAATGTGTGCCTCCCGCTACCAAGAGTAAAATACCAATCAGGCAGAATTTTTTGCAAATTGTAGAAATACTTCTTTTACTTTTGTGTACAGAGCATGACAATGGGATTTGAACACTTTGAGCCAATATCAGCGCCCAGCCAGGGACTGGAACCCTGAATCCTCAGGTTAAAAGTCTAATGCTTGCCTGGCTGAGCTAGAGTGTTCCCAGCAACAGGATGAGGCCTTTATGTGGCCAATAATTGGCTATTTAAAGGCTTCAGTAGGCCCAAGCATGATCAAGCTACCTGATCCCCATCTACACCCCCATAAATTTTCAACAAGTAGGTAGTGTGGTGGAATTTACATACCCCAACACCTTCGTACTTGCAAATAGACAACAGTTACAAAGGTAATTGTTCATGTAAAAGCTGGGCGGCATGGTGACAAAATGGGTCGCATTATTTCCTCACAGCCCCAGAGATCTAGGTTCAATTCTGTTTGTGGGTAACCATCTGTGTGGAGTTTGCACATTCTCCCCAACTCTGACAAGAGGTCATCATGACTTGAAATATTGGCTTGATTCTCTCTCCATTAATGGTGTCAGACATTTGCCGACTTTTTCTTTTTTGTTTCAGATTTCAGCATCTGCAGTATTTTGCCTTTATCTTTGTGTCTGTGTGGATTTCACCAGGTGTTTCGGTTTCCTCCCACTGTTCAAGGATGTGCGGGTTAGGTCAATTGACCAGGCTAAATTGCTCCTTATTATCAGAAAAATTAACAAGTTAAATAATAGTGTTATGGGATAGGGCCTGGATGGAGATTGTTATCAGTGCAGGCTTGATGGGCTGAATGGCTTCTTTCTGTACTGTAATGATTTTCAAGTTTAAGTTTATTTCTTAGTCACAAATAGGCTTACATTAATACTGCAATGAAGTTACTGTGAAAATCCCCTAGTTGCCACATTCTGGTGCCTGTTCGGGTACACTGAAGGAGAATTTATCATGACAAATTCACTTAACCAGCACGTCTTTGGACTGTGGGAGGAAACCAGAGTATCTGGAAGAAACTCACACAGACACAGGGAGAATGTGCAAGCTCTACACAGACAGAGATCCAAGCCAGGATTGAACCTGGATCCCTGGTGTATTGAGGCAGCAGTGCTAACCACTGTGCCACTGTGTTTCTGATTCTATGATAAATACCAACTCAGACTGTTTCTGTGAGGTAATTTGTATGTAATTCTATAATAAGTGGGACCTGCATTATCAGACAGTCAGGTCCCAGCTGATCATTTTCCTAAAATGCTGAACATGCCACACTGTAGTCTGACAGTGACAGAGGAGCAGAGGGCAGGTACACACAGTGTGTACTCCTCTCACTAAGACATTGACAAATTATAGACAACATATTTCCAGCCTAATGCTGATCAGTGTCAGAAATAAATAGCATTTATTCATGTGTCATGTGAGAGGAAGACTATCTGGAAGTCACTTCAGCCATTTTGGAACTCGTTATATTAAACGGAACTAAAAATTCCTTGTCTATCTCGCCTGAGTAAAGTCCAACAGGTTTCTTTGGAATCACGAGATTTTTGGACTGCTACTCCTTCATCAGGGGAGCGGAGATGGATTCACAAACACAGCATGTGAGCACATGATGATGGAGCAGCCCTCTGAAAGCTTGTGATTCCAAAGAAACTTCTTGGATTCTAACCTGGTGTTGTGAGAATTCTATCTACTTCAGCCCATAGCTGGTATCGCTACCTTATATTTTGCCTGATGTATTTGTCATTTTTTAGTTTTGCCCTATCGCATTAACTGTTGACATTTTCAATCAAGACCCTGACCAGAATTCTCTGACCTCGCCCGGGCTGAGATTCTCCATTCCCGCTGCAGTGAATGAGGATTTGGCTCTTCGTTAAATTCTCCATTCCCGCTGGCAGTGGTAGCAGGATGTATGAAATTCAAGAATTCCAGCCCCTTCTCTCTGATGGATGGGTGTTTGGCAAGTTTACCACAGGTACCTCAGACCAAAATAGGACTACTTCTGCCTAGGAGAGGCAGTGGCGTTTCGGCATTGTCATTGGGCAAGTGATCCAGAGGACTAGGGTAATATTCTGTGGACTCTGGTTCAAATCCCACTACGGCAGACAGTGAAATATGAGTTCAATAAAAATCTGAAATTAAAAGTCTAATGATGGCCTTGAAACTATTGTTGATTGTTGAAAAGTACATTTGGTTCATTAACACCCTTCAGGGAAGGAAACCTGCTGACCTTACCTCTTCTAGCCTCTGTGTGACTCCAGATCCTGTATGACCAGTGATGTCCACATACCATGAAGAAATTTAAAAAAAAATTACTGGCCACTCCACAATAATTTGATTTATTATTGTCACATGTACTACCATGCAGTGAAATGTACTTATGTTCTTATATTCTTACGGAGAGTATTTTTTTTTGCGTGCGATACAGGCAAAGCATACCATTCATAGAGAAGGAAAGGAGAGAGTGCAGAATGTAGTGTTACAGTCATAGCTAGGATGTCAAGAAAAATTTAATTAGAGCATTGTTAGAGTTTAAAATAATTAGAACAAAGTTTTAGAAGCATAGAACAAGAGTAAAAGATAGAATTGGAAGCCAAAAGAGAAAATGTTGGAAAATCTCAGCAGGTCTGGCAACATCTGTAAGGAAAGAGAAGAGCTGACGTTTTGAGTCCAGATAACCCTTTGTCAAAACTAAAAGGCATAGGATTGAAAGATATGCCGAGCATAGCTTGCAAGATTTCTCCACACTCTGGCACCATCTTGAGAGAAAAAAAATATTTTTATAGAAGTAACAATTTTGCAAGTTCTGGAGTATTGTATATTGGAGAATTGATGCTAGGAAGCACGGAAATAGTGAAGCTTTATTTACAGGTGGCTTTCACTGGCTGCTTCTTCACTCTGATAGTTTCCTGCGTTTGTGACTTGTGCGGTTATTTCCGGTGAATACATGAAAGTATTAATACATGGTGCTTAGTGAAGCTACCAAGAATCAATATCGATGCATGACATGGAGGAGAAAGAGAAGAATCTAAGGAGGAATAAAAGGGAGCTAATTTTACACCATTGCTGACTATGTCTGACCTACCTTTATCCAATCACTCATGTGTAGTGATGAATGTACATTGATCGTGACATGCCAAAGAACTTCACTATTGAATGGCTACAATTCACAAGGAAGCTCATGACATAATATGCACTGTCCTGGAGCTAATATGTAATGACCTCAACGAGGTTCATGAAGTTGACCATCAGAGTATAAACTCCCTAATTGAGGTAATGATTGCTTGTCCTATCATGGAGTCTCACCCGTGCATGTAATGAGGAGTTCAGGTCTACTGACACTCCAGATTCTAGCTTTGTACCTGAAGTACTGTTAGGAGCAGAGATAAATTCGTAAATAAAGGAAATCTGATGAAGAGACACCAGCCTCTGAGGAGTTATTTCACAGAACAGTTCCAGGAGAGACATGGCTAAACAAGTGCTTTGAACATTTACACCTTGGGGTCCTTCCAAGCAATATAAGCTGAATCATCCAAGTAGCATTGGACCAATGCATCAAGCAGCTAATGGTTATTTTGTTTGACAGGAGAATCTCATTTGATAATTCCTCCAACAGAATTAGACAGCAATAAATTTTTATCATGACAGGGTTTTTGATGGCTCAGGCTATAATTGCTTGCAAATGGTCATTAAGGTCCCAAACCCTTCTGCCTTCCATCTCATGAATAAAAAGGCATTCCAATCCATTAACATGCCTTTGGCGAGAGATGTAGATTTATTTTTGTGAAAGTGTACAATTAGCTTTCATTTGCTTTTCTAAATGACTCGACAAATGGTTAATCAAAGAAAGATTATTCTGAATTGATCACTTGCCACATTGCTGAGTTGAGCCATCTGCCATTTTCTCCCCTTCTTCATATTTATTCATCCATTATTCTAATAATCTCCTTGGCTGAGCTGCTACTGCTCTTTGGCCTCATGGGTGCCTAGAGCGCTCACAGCTTCCTGGGACTCAATCTGCTGCATCACTATTTCATAACACTAGCTTCTCTCCTGCCATTGACACATGCTCAATCTCTTCCAAAGGACATTATTGTAGCTTCTCTCTGTGCCTCACCTCATATTTGTTGTTGAGTCAACTGAGGGAACTATCGATGGCTGTCCAAGAGCAGAAATACAAACTGGCTCATCTTTCCCTTCCAGCAACCAAGTTACCCTGGACACTCCTCTGCCAAACTCTTCTGGTCAACTCTTCATGCTCATCAAAAATACAACCAATAAAAGTTTTTCGGATCTTTACTAACTGGCAAACAATAGTCTTGCCGTTCACAACTTAATCATGGCTAATGTAATTGACATTTTTATTCTGACAGAAATTTGGACCAACAATATTTTTTCAGAAGCTTCCCCATCTCACCTTAGCTTACCTTTGGCTTGAAGTCACACCAAACTGTCATGATAACATTATGGTCCCCTCACAAAGATCTTTCCTCCTCCAGGACCTTCTGTTCCATTGATCATCTTATTTTTTTTCCATCTCTCATTAATCTTTTTTACAAAAGGCCGGCATTTTCCAGATGTGGCCAGTAGGATTTTCTGGTCCTGCTGCAGTGAATGGAGATTTGGCTGAGTAGCAAGTTCTCCTTTTCGCTTGCAATGGCAGCAAGGCATGAACAACCGGAAACTTACAACCTTTACTGCTTATTGTCCCCAAAGTCCATCTGCTACCCTTATTGAGATGTTCATCTTTCTCCTTTTCTTCAGACACAGTACCAAAGACTCTAATTCTTCTCCTTTGCGATTTTAACCTCAGTCTCAACTCCCTACCTCCATCTCCTCAGCCTTTACCACCATTCTACCTTCCTCATTTGTATCCTTCATGTATATTCACAAAATCCTTTCTCTTTGTCCTCCACTGAATCAATCTGTCTACCTATTACTCTTACAGGCTTCTGTTTGGCCTTGAGATGAACTTAAAAACTACATTCTTACCAAGACTACAGCTTCAACATTCTGTCCCACTTCTAGTCCTAACTCCACCTGTCCTCTGAAATCTTTACCTTTATCTTTATCAAATCACTTTGCAATTAGTCTGGGCAGATTTTCAGACTCAGTGATGTGTGTGCTGTTAGTCAAGATTGATATTGGTACAAATGGCAATGTTGAACTGGCAATTTGTGTGAATGCTGAAACTGTGCTGTGATTCAGTAGATGCTTTGCAAAGAACAAGAACAAAGAGCAACACAGCACGGGAAACAGGCCCTTCGGCCCAACAAGCCCAAGCCTCCATCCTAATGTCTTAATGACATATCCTTGACTTTAGGCTATGCCTGTTGTTGAAGATTCCCATATAGGGACCAACATAGGGACAATTTGTTACCCTATCAGCCTAAGAGCACATTTTTGGGATGTGGGAGGAAACCGGAGCACCCGGAGGAAACCCACGCAACCACAGAGAGAACGCGCAAACTCCCGCAGACACAGGCCCAAATCCATGTGTCAGCACAGCAACAGCGATAGTCTCTGAGCTGTCATGTTGCCCATCAGATGGTCCAGTTTAAGCATACACTGACAACGTGAAGCACTAGGCCACTCCTGAAGCAACCTCCAAGAGCAGCTCTCACACGACATGCCGCATGCATGCCCCTTGTTGGTCAACAAGGTGGACCGAATTGCCTGCAGAAACAAATAAGACTTAATTAAACATGCTAAAAAAAACTAAGACATTCCCGAGATGAAACTAAAAGATAGTCTACTACTATTTGGTCCTCCCGATATTCAAACAGTCCTGCTATATCCCTCTATCTGCAGACCGCTCATGTGGCTGTGCAAGAGACCCTTAAACAACCCTAGCGTGCCTGCTCCCACCACCTTACTCGGTAGTGCATTCCACACCCCCACTACCCTTTGTGTGAAAAACTGGCCTCTAATATTTGTCTTATACATAGCCCCCCTCACCCTGAGCCCGTGACCCCTCATTCTATCCATTTCTAATGGTGGAAAAAGCTTACCACCATTTACTCTATCTATACCCCTCATAATCTTATATACCTCTAAAAGATCCTCTCTCAGCCGACGTCTTTCAAGGAAAACAACCCCAGTGTTTTCAATCTTTCCTCGTAAGTCAGCCCTTCCATACCAGGCAGCATCCTGGTAAATCTCCTCTGCGCTCTCTCCAAGGCCTCTACATCTTTCCTGTAGTACGGCGACCAGAACTGAACGCAGTACTCCAGATGAGGCCTAACCAACGTTCTATACACCTGCAACATCAGACTCCTACTCTTGTATTCTATACCCCTTCCTATGAAGGCTAACATACCATACGCTTTTTTTTACCACATTCTCCACCTGTACTGACACCTTCAGAGACTTGTGAACCTGCACCCCCAGGTCTCTCTGCGTCTCTATACTCCGGATAGTTTTACCTTTTATCCTATAATTCCCCTCTACATTATTCCGGCCAAAATGCATCACCTCGCATTTATCCGGATTAAATTCCATTTGCCATCTATCTGCCCAATCTACCAGCCTATCTATGTCATGTTGTATTGCCAGCCACTACTCCTCAGTACCTGCCAATCCAATCATCTTAGTGTCATCAGCAAATTTGCTGATCACACCACCTACCCCCTCTTCCAAGTCATTTATATACACCACAAATAGAAGGGGTCCTAGTATAGAGCCCTGTGGCACACCACTAGTGACAGACCTCCAGTTGGAAAAAGAGCCTTCCACTACTACCCGCTGTCTCCTCCTCCCAAGCCAGTTCTCAACCCATCTACATACCTGGCCCTGTATCCCATGCGCCTTCACCTTTTCCATCAGCCTACCATGAGGGACCTTATCAAACACCTTACTGAAATCCATATAGACGACATCAACGGCTTGTCCTTCATCAACCGTTTTTGTCACCTCTTCAAAAAATTCCACTAGATTCGTAAGGCACGACCTCCCCTTAACGAAGCCATGCTGCGTATCCCTGATCAGATCGCAGCGCTCCAGATGCTCATACATCCTGTCCCTGAGAATCCTCTCCCTTAGCTTACCTATAACTGAAGTCAAGCTCACCGGCCTATAGTTCCCTGGGTTATCCCTCTGACCCTTTTTAAACAACGGTACTACATTGCAATCCTCCAGTCCTCTGGGACCTCACCTGTGTCCAAAGAAGAGACAAAGATTTGCGTCAGAGGCCCAGCAATGTCATCCCTCACCTCCCTTAGCAGCCTGGGATAAATACCATCAGGCCCCGGAGCTTTATAAGTCTTTATGCTACCTAAAAGCCCCAACACTTCGTCCCTCGTAATGATTATTTCCTTTAATGGGTCCTCAAATTCCTCAAAGCCGGCATCAGACATCAGGCCCCTCTCCAGCGTGAATACCGACGCAAAGTATTCATTCAGGATCTCCCCCATTCCCTCAGGCTCTAAGCATAGTTCCCCTCCTCTGTCCCTGAGAGGTCCAATCTTCCCTCTAACCATCCTTTTGCTCCTTACATAGGAGTAAAATGCCTTAAGATTTTCCTTAATCCTACCTGCCAAAGCCATTTCGTGGCCCCTTTTTGCCTTTCTGACACCTCTTTTAAGATCCCGTCTACACTCTCTATATTTTTCCAGTGTTGCCTCTGTCCCCAGTTGCCTGGATCTAACGTACGCCTCCCGCTTCTTTGCAGTGGTAATTAAGAGAATCCGGCCCCAGTATTCAGAACACTGAAGTGTTCTTGTAAACTGGAGAAGAAACATTAAATCCAGCACCCATGAACCTCAAAAACAAATAGATATTCACTCTGGGTGTTGGGGGAACTGGAAAAGTCTGTGTATCTATTCTGCAGTCTTGGAAATAAACTGCTGTTAAGATACTGGCTGGCTTCAGATTTATTTCTTTCTTCAAACATTTGACAAATGGATTGAGCAGCAAATGGATTTTGCACTCAATTTCCTGATGTCAGTTTTATCCCCTGTGAGTATACAACATACAGATAGTGGGGGCAATTTTCCCATCCTGCCCACCACGGGAATCGTAGCTAAAACTCCTGCCCAGCACATGTTAGCAACAGGGTTGATAGTCCTGGTTTATGAGACATCTGCATATTATACTCTGTTTTACAATGCTCCTGGGATGTTTCATGATATTCAAAATGATACACAAATAAAGGTCTCATATGCCCCTCTACCGCTGCCAGCGAGAATGAAGAATTTGCAGCAGGACTGGAGAAATTCAGACGTGGTAAAGTCAGAGAATTCAGCCAAAGTTGTTATTGTTATTGGCAATTGCATACTGGAAAACAAGTGCAGCAATGTGTGAATTCATCACAAAGTGATTGGTTACCTAGGTGATGGCTGTGTTATCTCAGTGATACTCTATCAAGATGAAGGTGAACTGATTTGATTTTATATTTCACATGTATTGAGATACAGTGAAAAGTATTGTTTTTTGCACGCTATACAGACAAAATATATTGTTCGTAGAGTGCATGAGAAGAAAAGGAGAGGATGCAGAATATACTGTTACAGTTATAGCTAAGGTATTGAGAAAGATCAGCTTAATATATGGTAGATCCATTCAAAAGTCTGATGGCAGCAGGGAAGAAGCTGTTCTTGAGTTGGTTGGTACGTGACCTCAGATTTTTGTATCTTTTTCTCTGATGGAAGAAGGTGGGAGAGAGAATGTCCAGGGCATGTTGGTTCTTTGATTATGCTGGTTGCTTTTCTAAGGCAGTGGAAAGTATAGATAGAGTCAATGGTTAGGAGGCTGGTTTGTGTAATGGACTGGGCTACATTCACAACCCTTTGTAGTTTCTTGCGATCTTGGTCAGAGCAGGAGCCATACCAAGCTGTGATACATCTGGAAAGGATACTTTCTTGGGTGCATTTGTAAACATTGGTGAGAATGGTAGTGGGCAAATTTACTTAGCCTCAAGAGAAAATAGAGCCGTTGGTATGTATCATTAGGTTCTTTAAGAGCTCCTTGCAAGAATGTTTAATGATTTGACCTCAGCTTTTT
This sequence comes from Sphyrna mokarran, assembly GCA_024679065.1. Classification (NCBI taxonomy): domain Eukaryota; kingdom Metazoa; phylum Chordata; class Chondrichthyes; order Carcharhiniformes; family Carcharhinidae; genus Sphyrna; species Sphyrna mokarran. Next base: position 24,411,993 of record JAGIQG010000006.1, read on the forward strand.
CCTAGCTCAGGGATAATTTTTAAACTGAGCTTCCTCACACTGTTAAACTCACAAGTATTTCTGCAGCCAGACAGGAACTGTAGAATTTGTTCACTTGTATTGAATCCAACAACATTTTAACTATGACTGCATGATACTTTTCAAAAAACTGGCAATGTGTGGCACAGTGATTAGCACTGCTGCTTCACAGTGCCAGCAATCTGCTTTCAATTCTCGGCTTGGGTCACTGTCTGTGTGGAGACTGCACATTCTCTCTATGTCTGTATGTGTTTCCTCCGGGTGCTCCGATTTCCTCCCACATCCAAAGATGGCACAGTAAGAAGTCTCACAACACCAGATTAAACTCCAATAGGTTTATTTGGAATCACGAGCTTTCAGAGCAGGGCTAAATTGCCTCTTAGTGTCCATAGATTGATAGGTAATGGGGATTAGTGGGGTAAATAGATGGGGTTACGGTGTTAGGGCCTGAGTGGGATGGTCTGTCAGAGAGTTAGCACAAGTCTGACTAGCTGAATGGCCTCCTTCTGCATTTTAGGAAACCTATGATTCTAAAAAGTTGCACAAATTTGCCAATGGCAAGCAGTTTAGAATCTGAAATTTGTGCTGATTTGTGTCCCAGAAGCTTAAATCAGCAGCAAGTTTAATTGTTGCTTGACTTAGAAAAACGCATATAATTTAAGGCTGAGATTTGTTAATCAATGGACAATTTTACAGAATAAAGATCTGATCTGAGTCTATTCTTTCTTTTTTTCTAACCTTCCATAATTAGCCATGCACTGCCAGGGGGCACTCTGTGTTGAGTTGAAAGGTAAACAAGAGTGGAATTCATATTGATCTACAACTTGAAATGTCCTCACTTTTCCTGCCAGACTTTGACTTGGTGGTCGATTGTGAAATGTCTTTTTTCTTTCTGAATTCCCCAGCTAACATTTCATCAAAGCCCAAGTATTAATGAAAGACAATTAATACAGATCCTGGAATCTGAATTATTCCACGTAGCCAGCCCTTACATTCCCATGATGGATTCTAAAGCAACAACCTATTGCCACGACGGATGTGCCAAACTATTCTGTGTTTAATTACCGTAGGGTATTTTGATACAGAAATCACAGAATGCAAGGTTGGCTGATTTTTGGTTTTTGAAATGCAGATCCTGGAAACTGTGATGAAATCAGATAATGTGAGAAACAGATATTTGCTAAGAGACAGAGTTAACAGTTCAAATATAGATGAACCATTTCTTGTTGATTGGTTTGGAGTTTTGGTGGTGTGATACTGAGCCAGAAAGATCCCAGGTTTGACCCTAAGTCTGTGCTAAGTTAGCTTAGTCAGCCAGGGTGGCAGCTGATGATGCTTAAATTGGCCTTGGCCCTTCTAAAATTTCTAAGGGATGACACAGTGGCACAATGGTTATCACTGTTGCCTCACAGTGCCAGAGACTCACATTCGATTCCCAGATCGGGTCACTTTCTGTGGGGAGTTTGCACATTCTCCCCGTGTCTGTGTGGCTTTCCTCCAGGTGCTTTGGTTTCCTCCCACAGTCCAAAGATGTGCAAGTTAAGTGCATTGGCCATGCTAAATTAACATTTATTGTCAGGAGGACTAGTTAGGGTAAATACATGGCGATTATGGGGATAGGGCTTGGGTGAGATTGTGCCCAGTGTAGACTCGATGGGTTGAATGGCCCACTTCTGTTCTGTAGGTTTCTATGATTCTATGACTCTTGGTTTGGATCACTATCAGTGTGGAGTTTGCACGTTCTCCCCATGTCTGTGTGGGTTTCCTCTGGGTCTCCTTTTTCCTCCCACAGTCTGAAAGACATGCTGGTTCGGTGCATTAGCCACACTAAATTCTCCCTCAGTGTACTTGAACAGGCGTCGGAGTATGACGACTGGGGGATTTTCACAGTAACTTCTTTACCGTGTTAATGTAAGTCTACTTGTGACACTAATAAATAAACTTTAAAGACTAAGGGAAATATGATCAGTTAGGGTTTGCGCTCCCACTTGTTACGCTGTGTCTGCTGAAAAGATGGGCAAATCATCTTTGGGTCTGATGTTTCCCATTGTCATATTTAGTCTGCTGATATTTACTGCATACTCTCACACATGAAGAATGGTCTCTTCAATAATTTATCCAAGACTAGTAATTGCTTCTGGAGTTGCATGACACAATCTATAGCAGAGCAGAGAAGCAAAGGCAAAAACAGAAAAGAACAAGGAATTTGAAGATGCAATATTGAGTTTCCCTTTATTGGTAAGATGTTGGTTACACTCTCATGCCTACAAGATAATTTAAAACAGATTTTTTTGTAAAAGGAATGTAATGTTGCAAAACCATCTGAGACTCACAAATATGTCATGAGTCAACCTCTTAGCATATTTCCCTTTCAATCCAACTTTCAAAGGTGAGAATTCTGGGCCGCAAAGAGTTTATCACGTTTCAGTGCTGAGACAGATATGATGACTCTGCCTCTTTTCAAACAACTTTCAATCACTGTGTCCTAGATTTACTATCAATCTCTTACATTGACTTCTAACTAACTTACAGTAATTGAGAAATACCATCTCAAGTAAGAAACGTTGATCCGGCCTGCGTTCGCTGTTCTGACTTCCTACTGATTGTCAAATTGTGGGGTGGGAAAAAGGAACTCTGAAAGAAGTATTTCAAATGTGGATTTATTGAAAGTAGCGAGTTATAGCTTTGTTAACTTGCCGGCTCTATTTCATTGCAATTCTCAGATCATAGAATCACCACAGTGCAGAAGGAGGCCATTTGGCCCATCAAGTCTGCACCGACAACAATCTCACCCAAGCCCTTTCCCTGCTAATCCCCCGCAATCTAAGGGGCAATTTATCATGGCCAATCAACCTAGCTCACTTTGGAGTGTGGGAAGAAACTGGAGCATCCAGAGGAAACCCATGCAGACACAAGAAGAACGTGCAAACTCCACACAGACAGTGACCCAAGGCTGGAATTGAACCCAGGTCTTTGGCACTGTGAGGCAGCAGTACTAACCATTGTGCCACCGTGCCACCCATACATGTAACAACTGCAGTAGACTGAAAACCGTTTCAATCCTATTTTTGAAAATATCGTAATTGTGATTTCTCTTATATCAGTTGGCAGTGAAACTCTTCCCAGACAAAGTTTCTACATTCACCAGAGCTCACAACACGTCACTGAGTTTGTAAGACACACCCTGGGATTTTCTATCCCCGTTGTGGTGGGACCTACCATGAGAGATTTGGCAGCTCAGCTCAAAGTCATTGGCTTTTGGCAGGATTGATTGATCCTGGCAGCAGGCAGGGCTGGAACATCCTATCCCTATCATTGGGAAATTAGTTTGGAACTTTGTTCTTCTAATTTTTATGGCAGCTTGACTTTCCCACTGATCGTATCAGGAACCACCTTTGTATCCCTCGGATGCTTGTTAAAAATGCAACTTATTGGAATCACTCCAAATTTAAATGCCCCGCTCGTGGATATTTGGAACTGCCTGTTTCACGACAGTGTATAAGGGGCCTTTTCCTGGCAACCTTCACTTCCCTCACAACTCTGTGGCTTTTAGATCTTTGACTTTTATTAGTCAAAGACTGTATCACAGTGACAGAAAAGAAGTTTGATGAGGACTTGTCTGCTGAGGTAGTATGGGCTGAAATGAGAAACAGGAGAGGAGAGGTCACCCTGTTGGGAGTCTTTTATAGACCTCCTAAAAGTTCTAGAGAGGTAGAGGAAAGGATTGCCAAGTCAATTCTGGTCAGGAGTGAAAGTAATAGGGTAATTGTTATGGGGGACTTTAACTTTACTAATATTGATTGGAATAGATATAGCTCTAGCTCGTTAGAGGGGTCAGTTTTCGTACAAAGTGTGCAGGAAGGTTTTTTTGACTCAGTATGTAGATAGGCCAACTAGAGGTGAGGCTACATTGGATTTGGTGCTGGGCAATGAGCCAGACCAGGTGCTAGGCTTGGAAGTTGGTGAACATTTTGGTGATAGTGACCACAATTCGGTTACGTTCACCTTAGTAATGGATAGGGATAGGCATGAAGCTGGGGGCAGTAGTTATAGCTGGGGGAATGGTAATTATGAGGCCATAAGGAGGGAATTAGGGTGCATAGGTTGGACTAGGAAACTACAGGGACTGGAAACATCTGAAATGTGGAGCTTATTCAAGGAGCAGCTACTGCGAGTCCTTGATAAGTATGTCCCTGTCAGGCAAGGAGGAAATGGTCGAGTAAGGGAACCTTGGTGTACGAAAAAAGTTAATTCGCTGGTTAAAAGGAAAAAGGAGGCTTATGTCAAGATGAGGCTTGAAGGCTCAGTTAGTGCAATGGATAGCTATAGATTAGCCAGGAGGGAGCTAAAGAGTGAGTTGAGAAGAGCTAAGAGGGGACATGAGAAGACTTTGGCTGATAGGATTAAGGAGAATCCTAAAGCTTTCTTTATATATGTTAAGAATAGAAGATGCTAGGCTAGCGCAAGATTAGGGCCAGTCATAGAGAGCAGTGGAAAGTTGTGCATGGAGCTGAAGAGATTGGAGAGGCACTGAATAAATATTTCTCTTCGGTATTCACGCAGGGAAATGTAAATGTAGCTGTGGAGAACACTGAGGTACAGGGTTGCAAACTGGAAAGTATTGAAGTAGATAGGGAGGATGTGCTAGATATTCTTGAGGGTTTGAAGTTGGATAAGTCCCCTGGGCCGGACGGGATTTACCTAGGATTCTCTGGGAGGCAAGAGAGGAGATTGCAGAGCCTCTGGCTCTGATCTTTAGGTCGTCGTTGGTTACGGGTGTGGTTCCGGAGGACTGGAGGATAGCGAATGTGGTCCCATTGTTCAAGAAGGGGAAGAGAGACTTTCCAGGGAATTATAGGCCAGTGAGTCTTACTTCTGTTGTGGGTAAAGTATTGGAGAGAATTATTAGAGATAGGATTTATAGATATTTAGACAGAAATGAATTGATTGGGGATAGTCAGCATGGTTTTGTGAAGGGTAGGTCGTGCCTTACTAACCTTATTGAGTTTTTTGAAAAAGTGACCAAAGAGGTGGATGGGGGTAAGGCGGTTGATGTGGTATATATGGACTGTAGTAAGGCGTTCGATAAGGTGGCCCATGGAAGGCTTCTGCAGAAAATGCAGATGTATGCGATTGAGGGTGATTTAGCTAATTGGATTAGGAATTGGCTAGCAGATAGAAGACAGAGGGTGGTGGTTGATGGGAGATATTCATCGTGGAGTTCCGTTACAAGTGGTGTACCTCAAGGATCTGTTTTGGGGCTTCTGCTGTTTGTAATTTTTATAAATGATCTGGATGAGGGTATTGAAGGATGGATTAGTAAATTTGCAGATGACACTAAAGTCAGTGGAGTGGTAGATAGTGAAGAGGGGTGTTATAGTTTGCAGAGAGACTTGGACAAGTTGCAGAGCTGGGCTGAGAGGTGGCAATGGAGTTTAATGTGGAAAAGTGTGAGGTAATGCACTTTGGCAGGAATAATAAATGTGTAGAGTATAGGGCTAATGGTATGATTCTTAATAGTGTTGATGAACAGAGGGATCTTGGTGTATATGTGCATAGATCCCTGAAAGTAGGCAGTCAAGTCGATAAGGTTGTTAAGAAGGCATATGGAGTCTTAGCTTTTATTGGTAGGGGGATGGAATTTCGGAGCCGCAACGTCATGTTGCAACTGTACAAAACTCTAGTGCGGCCGCACTTGGAGTATTGTGTGCAGTTCTGGTCCCCACATTATAAGAAAGATGTGGAGGCATTGGAGAGGGTACAGAGGAGGTTTACCAGGATGTTGCATGGTATGGAGGGCAGGTCTTATGAAGAGAGGCTGAGGGATTTGAGGTTGGTTTCGTTAGAAAGGAGGCAGCTAAGAGGGGACCTAATCGAAACATATAAGATGATTAGAGGTTTAGATAGGGTGGACAGTGATAGCCTTTTTCCTAGGATGGAGAAAGCTAGCACGAGGGGACACAGCTTTAAAATAAGGGGTGATAGTTATAGGACGGATATCAGAGGTAGGTTCTTTACCCAGAGGGTGGTTAGGGAGTGGAATGCCCTGCCTGCGGCAGTTGTAGATGCTCCAAGTTTGGTGGCGTTTAAGAGGTTAGTTGATAAGTTTATGGAAGAGAAGGGAATGGTTTAGTTTGGAAGGTCATTGCTTTTTTCATAATTGGTCGGCGCAACATCGAAGGCCGAAGAGCCTGTTCTGCGCTGTAATGTTCTATGTTCTATGTTCTAGATATTTATTTTACTTAGCTTTCAGAATGCTCCTGTGAAATCTCGATGCTCCTAAGGAGCTGTGCCAAGGCTGCTGTGTGGAAGGCAATAGCACTTGGGAATTGGAGGGCAGAAGCAGGACTGGGAGGGACAATGAGTGGAGTAAGGGAGGGAAGAGGGAAGGGCAGAGGCAATCTGGGATGAGGGGGAAGTTTGAGTTTGATGTTTGAGGGTAGTGCTGCAAGACTGCTTTGAGGCTAAGGCCATACTGTAGGATATTGGGCAAAATCAGAAGGTAGTCTTGGGGTTGAGCAGTCCATGCTCGATGACTCTGCATAGGATGCCAATTTTGGTCCCAGGCCTGGGAGGGAAAAGGCCTCTCTGAGCAGTGGGAGGCAAGCAAAGCATGCAGTGTGATCAGTGTGCCTCAGAGATTGGTCTTGGGGTTTGGAGGGTTCATATTGGGAAAGTGATGACACAATAATGATCAGGAGAGATGTCTGCATCTGGCAAAATGGGGAGCTGGTAAGTCATGGGCAGATATTGGAGCATCTCAATCGGGGGTGGGGGATGTTACATGATGCAGGGTGGTACAGTGGCACAATGGTTAGTACTGTTGCCTCACAGTGCCAGGGATCCGGGTTCGATTCCCAGTTTGGATCACTATCTGTGGGGACTCTGTGTGTTCTCCCCATGTCTGTATGGATTTCTTTTGGGCACTCCGGTTTCTTCCCACAGTCGGAAAGATGTGCTGGTAGGAGGAATTGGCCGTGTTAAATTCTCCTCCAGTATACCCGGAGTGTGGCGATTAGGAGATTTTCACAGTAACTTCATTGCAGTGTTAATGTAAGCCTACTTGTGACTTATAAATAAACTTTATTTATTTATGTAGGGGAGGGCTTAGGCCAACATAGGGCTTTGGGACATCAACAGAAAAATCAAAAGAAAAATCTTTGGGACATCAACAGTAAGGAGGGCAGGAATTTCAACTACCAATCACCATTGGTTATAGTGAGCAGTAGTTTAGTGATGAGTGCAAGGGGTTATTAGATGTGGTGATGGTAGAGGAAGATGGGAGGGGACCCAGAAGGTAGGAGGGGGAGGCTGTAGTCCCAGTGAGTCAGAGTTGTAATGACACAGTTAAAAATGAAGCATTAAAAAGATGCTGAGTGTGGGTGAGGTCTGAGGGTGTATGCAAGGAGTCAACGACTGCAATTCTGGGCCATTTCAAGAGGTACCCTAATAACTTTCAGATCATGACTTAGCTGAGATCTGTCAAGAGCAGCTTCTTTCCTGCTGCCATCAGACATTTGAACGCACCTACCTCGCAGTAACTTGATCTTTCTCTGGCTATGACTGTAACACTACATTCTGCACCCTCTCTTTTCCTTCTCTATGAACAGTATGCTTTGTCTGCATAGCCATGATGTAGCGATGCCGTTGTTAGACTGGTATAGCATAGTAAGAAGTCTTATAACACCAGGTTAGTGATGAAAGGGCCTGATGAAGGAGCAGTGCTCTGAAAACTCATGCATCTTCACCAGAACCTTCAACATGTCATTGATGAAGACGCACATTTCGCCAAGGCCATTCCCATACCCCAAATTCTTGCCTTCAAACAGCCACACAGCCTCAAACAGACCATTGTCCACAGCAAACTACCCAGCCTCCAAGAGAACAGTGATAATGATACCACACAATCCTGTGACAGCAACCTCTGCAAGACATGATGGATCATTGACATAGATGCCATCATCTCACGTGAGAACATCATCCACCAGGTACTCGATACATGCTCTAATAACTCAGCCAATGTTGTCTACCTGATACGCTGCAAGAAAGGATGTCCTGAGGAATGGTACAGTGGAGAGACCATGCAGACGCTACAACAATGGATGAATGAACACCACCCAACAATCTCCAGGCAGGAATGTTCTCTTCCTATTGGGGAACACTTCAGCGATCATGGGCATTCAGTCTCTGATCTTTGGGTAAGTGTTCTCCAAGGCAGTCTTCACGACACACAACACAGAGTCGCTGGCAGAGACTGATAGCCAAGTTCCGTGCACATTAAGCCTCAACGGAGATCTTGGATTCATGTCACATTATCTGCAACCCCCACGACATGCCTGGGCTTTCAAAATCTCACTAACTGTCCTGACTGGAGACAGTACACACCTCTTTAACTTGTCACATTGTCTGTACCTTTAAAACTTGATTACCTATTAAAACTCACATTCCAACTTTGTAAATTGAGTTTGTGTCTTTATATGCCCTGTTTGCGAACAGAACTCATGATGTAGAGATGCCGACGTTGGACTGGGGTAAACACAGTAACACAGCTTTCGAGGTGTTTCAACCAATTCATCAGGTGAACACCTCATTCATCTGACGAAGAAGTCAAAACACCTCGAAAGCTTGTGAGTTTACTATCAAATAAATTGGTTGGACTTAAATCTGGTGTTGTCAGACTTCTTATTGTGAACAGAACTCCCACATATCTGACAAAAGAGCAGCCCTCCGAAATCTCATGGAATTTGCTACCAAATAAACCTGTTGGACTTTAACCTGGTGTTGTTGGTTGTCTAACTGTCTATATTCTACAACAGGGAAGTAAGCTAGCCATTTGGGAAATTTCTGCTAAATGCTTAACCTCATTTCCATTCCTCAGGTTTAAAATAGTATAGAAGTTGGCAGTAATTTGAAAAAAAAGAAAAAAATGATTAAGTGAATAATATAATTAAATAATTAATTTAAACACATTAAGGATGGCAGAATAGGTGATGTGTCACAGTTGCAGCATGTGGGAGCTCCTGGATGATCCAGGACAAATCCTGCCTGCAGTTAGAGTTTGAGGTTCAAGGAGTTTTTGCTCAATCATTGAGCTGGAGGCTGAGCTGCAGACACTGCGACGCATCAGGGAAGGGGAAAATTCCCTGGATGCTTTGCACCAGGAGACAGTCACAATCCTGAGGACAGGATCTTCTGCTTTGGTCACTGTTCAGGATCGAGGAGGGTATGACTGTGATGAATAGTCATAATTGGTGTTATCCCCTCTGTTTCAGGCAAGTGCCTTGCCTCAATCTACTGTTGATAGCACGAATACTCTATCATGCTCTGACATATTACTAAATTGCGCTGACTTGATTTCTGAGCTGTGAAACTTAGTCCGCCTTGTATTCAGCCCGAAGGTGCTATTTTCTGATTTTTACTCAGAGCTGATGTTTATTTCTGCTGCAGTATTTAAACTGTTAGTGGAACTGTTATCCTTATAATATGGTTGGGCCTGCACTGCAGAGTAATAAGGGTACAACGATAATTTTTTTTCTGGAAAGCATTCTTATTATTTATTCACAGACATTCATAGCTACAGCTCTGCTATCAGTTGCACCTTACATCAAACCCATCTGTTCCATAAAACCCAAAAACAAACTAGGCCTGTTTTGTTCGATACAGGAAATAGGAACAGAAGGCCCTTCCATTCATTATGATCATGGCTGATCATCCAACTCAATAGCCCGATCCCCCTCCCGTTTTCCCCCCATATTCTTTGATGCCTTTTATCTCAAGTGTTGTGTCCTATCTGCTTCGTGAAAACGTATGGGCGGGAGGGGCAATTCTCCCAAAAAATTCTAATTGCCAAATTTGTGTGAAAATTGGAGTAATTCCTGCTGATTATTTTAGAGAATTTTCAGAATGAATTTCTGACACTCTGAGCACTGCAGAGAGCCCTGGCATGATTTCCACAAAGCAAGTATAAACTGGACCAATATTAGGTAGGCAGCATTCAAAATGATCACATTTGAGTAGTGCATGCAGGTGTTATTGGCTGATGTGTACAAGTTAGACAGACAAATCTGGCATGGAGACAATGGCCTTGTGATATTATTGCTAGACTATTAACACAGAAGCTCAGCTGGTGTTCTGGGAATCCAGGTTCAAGTCTGCCTTGGCTAATGGCGGAATTTGAATTCCATAAAACATATCAGAAATTAAGAATTTATCAATGACATAAAACCATTGTCGATTATCAGAAAAAAACCCATTTGTTCACTAGTGTCCTTTAAGGAAGGAATCTATCATCCTTTCCTAGTCTGTCCTGCATGTGAATCCAGCAATGTGTTTGAGTCAGCTACCTTTTGAATAAAGACAACTAGGGATGGGCAATAAATGCTGGTGTACAACTGAAGAATGAAGATAAACGTCAGGTTTTCAATTTCAGGGAAACACATTTGAGCCATGTAGCCAGAATGAATGAATTTTAAAATCCATGTTTCTTTGGAAGAGGCTTTTGCAGGAGTCTTGGTGAATTGCTGATATGTATCTTATATATGGTACACGCAGTTGCCGCTGTGCGTCAGTGGATGGAGTGAATATTTACAGCAGTGGTTGGGATATGATGGAAACTTTTACGTCCCCCTAAGACTTGAATTTATCTCATCCTAAGAAATGGCACTTCCATCATCAAAATGCCCGCCACCTAATTCTGCAACCCTATATTCTGTCAATGAAGTGGCTACGAACCCATGAGGTTTTAGGTCAGAGGTGTGAGCTTACCAGAGAGCCGCTGCTGTCACCTAAGCCAAGCGCAGAAATGCATCAATCAGAATCTACTCTCTTTATTGCTTATCCAGTGCCTCAGATTGGATTGCAGGTCCAGAATTTCCTGCTTTAGTGCTCCTGGCACAGGCAAGGAGAGTATATCAGGGAGATTAACATCATCAGCCTATAATTTTCTGGCCATATTTATCCTTCTCTTTTTTTCAGATGCTGGCAAACCTGCTGTGCATTCGTATCATTCCACTGGACATTAAATCGCTGCGCATAAATGTCACAGAAATTTTAAATGCTTCCATATGAAGCAACATAGCATCACCTTATCTGATGGCATTTCCTGCTATTGCCTATTGGCATTTTTGTTGGCAGATCTCCTTTGATTCATTGGATCATGCCAACTTAAAGGCATTTCAACATTAATCAAAATCAAGCCCAAGGACAAACACAGGCAGAGGGAACGGTACAGCTAGGGAGCCAAGTATCTCACAGGTCAGCGCACATCAAAGGCGGTGCGAGGACAACCCAGCTGAGTACCTACTGCTTCCAATCTATTTTATATGATCTATCAGGAGGCTACTGATGAAAAACACTTGTCCTGCTTCAGTTGAAATTCCAAGATGATTGTGTCCACAGCACTAATGTTTCCTATTAATTGGTACAAACTGCACTTATTTTGGATTTACAAAACAGTCACAGGAAATTGGCAGCTGTAAAGGGTGTGTGGAGTTATTTACACACTCAAGTTTCAGAGTAGAAATTCTCACCTTTAAATCACACTTGTCCTACATTTCAAAAGAAGGTGAATCGTAATGCAACCGTATAAAATAGTCAGCGCAAAAATTGTGCAGACTTTGTGTTGAAATCAAAAGATTAAGCCAGTGCTGAGTAAGTAATTTGATATCTCCAGCAGTTATTTGGGACAACCTTCTGCATAAATCAAGGACAACTTCATTTAGTTGATGTCATCCTGGGCACACTGAATGAGATCACAATTGATCTGAAAGTAGCAATGGGGATGCAAGGAGCCATTAGTATGAGTTACTAAGAGTGTCGCACCAGAATAGTACAGAATGATATTGAGAGGTCAGGTAACAAAAATGGATTAGGCAGCATTTTTAATGTTGGAGCAAGGGATGAATTCTCAATGAATTGGTAAGTCAAAATTTCCAATTTCCTCTTGTTAAGCTGTACGAGAAATCTGTATATTCCTTGATGTAAAGACATTCATACCAGGTCTGGCATCATTTGTCAAGAAAGAGAAAAAAGAAGTTCATATTTCAGGTAAAACAGTCATCTGTTTTTGTTTTGGCTTCCTAATTCATGCAATTTATTTTTGATTTCTCTTTTCTTATTTTTGTTTTCTTATTATTGGAATTTTGGATCACTCTAATGTCATAGAATCATAGGGGTCTACAACAGAGAAAAAGCCCCTTCAGCCCATTGTGTTTGCTACTGCCAAAGCCAAACCACACAACTACTTTAATCCCATTTTCCAGCACTTGGCCCACAGGTAATGCACATTGAAATACTCTTTAAATGGTATGTAGGTTTCTGTCTCTACCACCCTTTAAGACAGTGAGTTCCAGATTCCCAACACCCTCTGGGTGAAAGAAGATTTTCCTCAAATTCTCCTTAAATCTTCTGTCCATAACCTCAAATCTTTTCCTACGTGTAATGTCATGGGCAGCACGGTGACACAATGGTTAGCACTGTTGCCTCTCAATGGTGATGTGGTTGAGGCCCTGTGCTCAATCCTGGCCTGCATGGAGTTTGTACATTCTCCCTGACTTTGCGTGCGTTTCCTCTGGATGCTCCTGTTTCATCCCACAATCCAAAGGTGTGTGGGTGAGGTTTTTTGGCTATGTTAAATTGCTCCTTAGTGCCTTAGAGGCACCTGCAGGTTACAGGGATAGGGCTTAGGTGAGATTATGGTTGGTGCAGGCTAGACGGGCTGAATGGCTTCCTTCTGCACTGTAGGGATTCTAAGGAATTAAGATTGACTATATACACATTCTACATGAATGTGAATCGTCATTGTACATAAAGAAATAAGACATATTCGGGCATTTACAACATTAAACAGCTGCTGCTTCTGGGCTGTCCCATATAAGTATGATACTTTATGCACGATGACATGGGGTTCAGCACATCCCAAGATGTCATATAATGTCCTGGAGGAAAACCGAAGTATTAACCCACAATCAATTGGGAAATAAAAGGATCAGATGATTCCTTGCCATTCCCAAGGCTATTCAAATTATCGCTAGGATCATGTTCTGTGTTATTCAGCATCTACCTCTTGTATGGTACATTCTCCTCATGAAGGGACCAGTTCAGCCCTCTCTGAAAGTACAGAGCGAATAAACACTCAAAATACAAGACAGCAACTTGTTCAATGGGTCTGCTAATCCCTGGGTAAAGATCCACCTGAAATCAAAAATCTAAACTCATTCCTTTCCCTATGTTAATCACACCTGTGAACTCTGGTCCTCCCCATTTTATCAAACTGATTTCATTTGTCACACATTCAAGTCCTTTCATTATTTTGTAGACTTCAACCACATCACCATAGAAGCATAGGAACTGCAAGCGGCAATAGCCCTTCTAGCCTGTTCTGCCATTCATTTTGATCATGGTTGATCATCGAATTCAATATCCTGATTCCCCTTCCCTCCCATATCCCTTGATCCTTTTAGCCCCAAAAGCTATATCTAGTTTCTTCTTGAAATCACACAATGTTTGGTCTCAATCACATTCTGTGTTAACGAATTCCACATCTTCACCACCCTCTGGTGAAGAAATTTCTCCTCACCTTAGTTCTAAAAGATTTACCCTTTATCCTCAAACTATGACCCCTAGCTCTGAGCCCCCCACTATTGGGAACATTCTTTCTGAATCTTCCCTATCCCTGTTAGAATTTTATGTTTATGAGATCCCTTCTCACTCTTCTAAACTCCAGTGAATATAATCTTAAGCGATTTAGACTCTCCTCACAAGGCAGACCTGCCATTCCAGGAATCAGCCTGGTAAATCTTCGCTGTACTTTCTCTATAGCATGGACATCCTTCTTCAGATAAGGAGACCATTCTATTAACTACATGGAATCAGATCTTTAAGTCTATTTGGGTGACTAAAGCATTTTAAACATGGAACTAAACCTGTGGGCCTCCTCAAAATTTATCCCAGGCACTGCACAGATAAAAGACAACCTTCCTTGATATAGAGGATTATAGCTGAGTCATCCCATGCTACTATTATGTATTCCTCTGTAGCTAGTTACAGAGTGGTATTTGATAGAGACTCAACAAGTTGCCTTACTGTTCTTTGGACTAAAATTTAATGCAAAGGGAGTAGAAGAAAGCATATAAGTTTAAGGAAATAATTTTAAAGATGTAATATGATGCAATGATTTGATTTGATTTTATTTATTATTCTAACATGTATTAACATACAGTGAAAAGTGTTGTTTCTCGTGCACTATACAGACAAAACATACTGTTCATAGAGAATGAAATGAATGTAATATTATACGGTGTAGAGAAAGATCAATTTAATGCAAGGTAAGTCCATCCAAAAGTCTGGCAGCAGCAGGGAAGAAGCTGTTCTTGAGTCAGTTAGCACGTGACCTCAGACATTTGTTTCTTTTTCCCGAAGGATGAAAGTGGAAGAGAGAATGTCCAGGGTGCATGGGGTCCTTAATTATGCTGGCTGCTTTGCTGAGGCAGCAGAAAGTATAGACAGAGTCAATGGATGGAAGACTGGTTTGCTACGTTCACAATCTCTTGTAGTTCCTTGCAGTCTTGGGCAGAGCAGGAGCCACATCAAGTATTGATACAAACAGAAAGAGTGCTTTTTATAGTGCAGTTGTAAAAGCTGATGGGAGTCAGAGCTGACATGCCACATTTCCTCAGTCTTCTGAGCAAGTAGAGGTGTTGGTGGGCTTTCTTAACTATAGTGTCAGCATGGGGGGGGGACCAGAATAGTCTATTGGTGATCTGGATACCTAAAAACTTGAAGTTCCTGATCCTTTCTATTTTGTCCCTGTTGATGTAGACAGGGGCATGTTCTCCTTTACACTTCCTGAACTTGATGACAATCTCCTTCATTTTGCTGACCAGTTCACTAAATTCTCTCTCTCATTCCTGTACTCTGTCTCATCATTGTTTAAGGTCTGACCCTCTATGGCGATGTTGTCAACAAACTTGAAAATCACATTGGCCACACAGTCATAGATATGTAAGGAATATAGGAGGGGACTGAGAACACAGCCTTGTTGGGCACCAGTGTTGAGGATGATCGTGGAGAAGGTGTTGTTGTCTATCCTCACTGATTGTGGTCTGCGAGTTAGGAAGTTCAGAATCCAATGTCAGAGGGAGGTGCCGAAGCCCAGACCACAGAGCTTGGAGATGAGTTTCATGGGAATAATAGTGTTGAAGGCTGAGCTGTAGTCAATAAATAGGAGTCTGACATAGATGTCCTTGTTATCTAGATGTTCCAGGATTGAGTGCTGGGTCAAGAGAATGGTGTCTGCAATGGATGGCACAGTGACACAGTGGTTATCACTGCTGCCTCACATTGCCAGAGAACCAGCTTCAATTCCGGCCTCAGATTATAATTTGTCGGGGGTTTGCACATTCTTCTTTGTCTGCGTGGGCTTTGTCCATTTGCTACATTTCCTCTCAAAGTCCAAAGATGTGCAGGTAGGGTTGTTTGATCATGCTAAATTGACTTTCATGTCTGGAGATTAGCAGGATAAATGCATGAGATTATGGGAATAGGAACTAAATGAGATTGTGGTTGGTGCAGACTTAATGGGCTGAACAGTCGGGATTCTATTCAATGAAAAGATAAGGGTTTTATTGGAGTTATTTTTGTAATTGCAAGTGACTGATAGGCTGGCTCAACATCAGATGGAATTGATGGTGAAGTTCGAAGGTTTCTCAATCTAACCTTTTCAAAAATAACTCAATAATGAGTGTGTTTCATGTGCAACAGCAATTCTGATTACAGCTGATTGATTGCATGTAATTTAAAAGTCCAGACATTCTTTTATATTTTCCTGCAACAATGAATCTATTCCTGGGACTTTGTCCCAAACACCTATCTGCTTGATTCAAGCACATTGTTCAGGCAGGCTTGCATTCGGTCTTCTGTTTTATTTTATATACCACTGTCAGTCATTTGATCACAATTGCAGTATCTCTAAGTTGGGGAAGAATATTTTCCTCAGCTGTCCTTTGATTCAAAGCTTTCTTCTTAGGGTTCAAAAACAAAACAAGCTGGAAAATCTTAGCAGCTCTGATAGCATCTGTGGAGAGAGAATACAGCCAACATTTCAAGTCTGGATGATCCTCCATCAGAGCTCTGACACTATTTGCCCGTTAAATTAATATACAAACAAGGAAGAGGAACAGATCAGTTAGCCCCTCGAGCCTGCTCTGCCAGTTAATAAAATTATGGTTAATCTGATTGTAACCTCAAATCTGCATCCCACGTATCCCTAATAAATTAATACCCACTTACCTCTGCCTTAAAAATATTCAAAGACTCTAATTCTATAACATTTTTCAGAAAAGGAGTTCCAAAGACTCACAACCCTCTAAGTGATCTCAACTTCATTTTAAATGACCAACCCCTATTTTTAAGCAGTGACTCCTAGTTCCACATTTCTCCACAAGTGGAAGCATCTTCTTCACATCCACGCTGTCGAGACCTCTCAGGATTTTAAAGGTTTCAATCAAGTCGCCCCTTATTTTTCTGAACTCCAGAGGTTACAAGCCTACCCTGTCTATCTTTTCTCATAAGACAATTCACCCGTATCACTAATTAGTCTAATAAACATTTTCTGAACTGCTTCCAACGCATTTAATCTTTCCTCAAATAAGCGGCCAATATAGTTCACAGTCCTCCAAATGTGGTTTCACTTGTGCCCTGTACACCTGAAGTATAAACGCCTACTTTTGTACCCATTCCCTTCCCTGCCACGATAAATGAGGTGAAGCTTGTTTATTAGTCACAAATTAGGCTTACATTAACACTGCAATGAAGTTACTGTGAAATTCCCCCATGTGCCACAGCCTGGTGCCTATTCAGGCCAATGCACCAAACTGGTATGTCTTTCAGAACGTGGAAGGAAACCGGAGCACTAGGAGGAAACGCATGCAGATACGGGGAAAACATGCAAATTCTACATAGACAGGAACTCTAACCCGCGTCCCTGGTGCTGTGAAGCAGCAATGCCAACCACTGTGCCACCGTCCTGCTCATAATAACATTCTATTAATTTTCCTAATTATTTCCTGTACAAGTGTAACTAACTGGGACACCCAGATCTCTCTGAATCTCAGAGCTTTGCAATCTTTCACAATTTATAACATATTCTTTAAAAAATTTGTCCTGCAAAAATGAACAATAACAGATTTTCCCAGCTCATATTCCATCCAAAATGGACAGTGTCAACTTATTCCAGATATTTGTAATAGTGATGTGACAGTGGTAATGGTGAAGGGACAACATGCTACTTAAGGAACTAGGATACTAATAAAGAAATAGGAGTAACAATGAGAAGAAAGGTGCATGTTGTTATCTTTTGTGACGAAAGATGTTGTATATTAGGGGTTTAGTGTGTGTGTGTGTGTGTGTGTGTGTGTGTGTGTGTGTGTGTGTGTGTGTGTGTGTGTGTGTGTGTGTGTGTGTGTGTACGTGTAAAATTAAGCTGGGGACTGATTGTCTACAATATTTAGGACATCAAAGAACTCTAATTGCACAAGACTTATTGAAGTTGTGCAAGAATTGCTAAGGCCACACTTGGAATACTGTGTGCAATTCTGGTCACCCTATTATAGAAAGGATATTATTAAACTAGAAAGAGTGCAGGAAAGATTTACTAGGATGCCCCCAGGATTTGATGGATTGAGTTATAAGGAGAGGCTGGATAAATTGGGGCTTTTTCCTCTGGAATGTAGGAGGCTGAGGGGTGGTTTTATAGATGTCTAGAAAATAATGAGGGGCACAGATCAGCTAAATAGTCAATATATTTTCCTAAATGTAGAGGACTCTAAAACTATAGGGCAGAGGTTTAAGGTGAGAGGGAAGAGAAACAGAAGTGTCCAGAGGAGCAATTTTTTCACACTGAGCATGGAATTTTACCTGCATGTCTGCCCAAGTTTTGCATGATCCCACCCAATACCAACAGAGAATACCATTCTCCCAGCCAAGCCCGCCCCCAGAATCAGGGCCGGCGAGCCAGTAAAATTCCAGCCAGAAAGTCGTGAGTATCGAGAACAATCCACCAAAGGTAGTAGGAGAGGCAGGTACAATTTTGCCTTCTAAAAAAGCGGATAGATAGCTACATGGGTATGATGGGTATGGAGGGAAAAAGGCCTAATGCAGGCAATTGGAATAGCTTAGGGATTTAACTGAAAAAAAGGGCAACACAAACAACTTGGGCCGAAGGGCCTGTTTTCATGCTTGTAAACCTCTACGGCTGTATGACTCTATGACTCTATGCACTTGAAGTAACTATGGCCAAGTTGAATTTTCTGCACGTAGGCAAACAGCAGGTAGAGATTTGCATTAGGAGGCAAATAGGAGATTTGTTGTTTTGATTTCAAGGAGGAGTAATAAATTTTGATGGCTTGCAATTTTTTTATAAATGAATAAGGCAAGGTTATTAAATTGCATTTAACCTGAAAATAGGAATAATGGGGAGAACATGAAAGAGATTATATTCTGGGAAAGTTGAATTTCAAAGAGAGGGTAAGGGCACTGGAATCAAACATGAAAGGGGCAAAAGGATACATAAGGAGAGATGTTGAGAGTTGTTTCTGGAGTAGATGTCTGAGACCTCCTAAGGTGCTGCTTTGTGCTGGGAAAATAGCTGTGAAGAGGTAAAGTGAGGCAGCCTTCCTGCCTAGCTAGAGAAGTATCTGCTTTTCAGAAAGTAGTTTGAAATCAGCTCCCTAATTAAGCAGTAAACAGCAGTCTGGTGTCTGAAATTTGAAGTTATACAGCAGTGGAAACTGAAGTTAAGTATCGTGTGATTTGCCTCACTAAAGTGACAGTAGTTCTGCCTTGGGCATAATACCACTTGGCTTTCATAGTTAAACGTCTATAAGGGATGCCTAATGCATATTAAGTTGACAGTCTGACCAAGTGGGAACTTTTTTGGGGGAATGTTGTGTGAGACTAATTTTAACTGTGTAAATGTACTTGTGTACGTTTAACATTTTTGGTTAATAAGTGTTTTATCTTAATACTTAAAATCCAAAAAGTGTTATTGGAACTTGTGAATTCAGTAAACATATCTTTGCATGTTTAAAAAAGAGTCATAATACGTTTGCTAAAATTTCCCTTTCGGATTTGGTTTGCACAACTATTACCATCTGCCAGATCATAACACAGAGTGCTATCAAAAAGACACAAAAGCCTTGAGAAAGTATGCAAGAGATTTACAGCAATGGTACCAGAACTGAGAATTATCTGGAAAGATTGAACAGGTTGTGGCTTTCAAAAAGCAAACTTGCATGTTTTATTTACACAATCAAGGGATGTGGGCTTCGCTGGTTAAACCAGTATTTATTGCCCATCCCTAATTGCCTTTCAGAAGGTGGTGGTGAGCTGCCTTCTTGAACTACTATTGCCATCATCCTAGTATCAAAGAAAAGACAAGCAGCATGCCTTAGTGACTATTGTCTAGTAGCTCTGACATCCATCTTCAATAGGTTAGTCACGGCATGAGTAAATTCCGGCCTCGCAAATTGCCTGGATCCACTACAATTCACCTATCGTCACAACAGGTCCACAACAGACACCAGCTCCCTGGCCCTACATTCAACTCTGGAATACCTGGATGACACACACACCTATGTCAGACTCCTATTTATCGATTACAGCTCAGCCTTCAACTCCATTATTCCTACAAAATTCATCTCCAAACTCTATGGCCTGGGCCTCAACTCCTCCCTTTGCGACTGGATCCTAGACTTCTAAACCCTCAGACTGCAATCAGTAAATAGGCAACAACACCTCCTCCACTATCATCTCCAGCCCTTTACTATACTCCTGATACACCCAGGTCAAATTTCCCTCCAACTCAATTTTCAAGTTTGCTGATGATACAACTGCAATGGGTCAGATCTCAATGATGAGACAGAGTATTGGAATGTGGAGGAACAGAGAGATCTTGGTGTTCATATCCACAGATCTCTGAAGGTTGCCACTCAAGTGGAAAAAGCCTTGAAGAAAACCTATAGTATGTTCACATTTATTAACAAGGAATTTGAGTTTTAGAGCTGTGGGTTTATGCTGCAAATGTGAAGGACCTTGGTGAGACCATGTTTGGAATATTATGTTCAACTCACTATAAGAAGAATGTGGAAGCATTGGAGAGAGTGCAGAGGAGATTTACCAGAATGCTGCCTAGTTTGGAGGGTAGGTCTTATGAGGAAAGGTTGAGGTCTTTTCTTTTTAGAGCGGAGGAGGATGAGAAGCGACTTAATAGAGATTTATAAGATGATTACAGTGATGGATAGAGTGGACATTCAGAGACTATTTCCTCGGGAGGATGTAGCTGTTAGTAGGGGGCATAATTATATGGTTCATGGTGAGAGATACAGGAGGGATGTCCAAGGTAGATTCTTTACTCGGAGAGTGGTTAGGGTATGCAATGGACTGCCTGCTGTGATAGTGGAGTCGGACACTTTAGGAACTTTCAAGCCCTTATTGGATAGGCGCATAGAGCACACCAGAATGATAGGGAGTTGGATAGCTTGATCTTCAGCACAACATAGAAGGCTGAAAGGTCTGTACTGTGCTGTACTTTTCTATGTTCTATAGGAAAGAGTTAGCGAATCTGGTGAACTAGTGTGGCAACAATAATCTCTCCCTCAATGTCAACAAAATGAAGGTGATGGTCATTGACTTCAGGAAATGTAGTAGACAGGCCCCTGTCTACACCAATGGGGATGAAGTGGAAATGGTTGAGAACTTCAAGTTTCTAAGTGAATAGATTACCAAGTACCTGAACTGCTTCCCCCATGATGACGCTATAGTTAAGAAAGCCTACCAATGTCTCTACTTTTTCAGGAGGCTAAGGAAATTCAGCATGTCAGCTATGACTCTCATCAGATTTTACAAATGCACTGTAGAGAGCATTGTTTGTGGTTGTGTCACAGCTCAGTCTGGCTCCTGCTCTATCCAAAACCTCAAAAAACTACAAAGGGTTGTGAATGAAGCCCAGTCCATCATGCAGACCAGCCTCCCACCCATTGACACTGTCTACTCTTCCTACTGCCTTGGAAAAGCAGCCAACATAATTGAGGATCCTACACACTTAGACATGCTCTCTTCCACCTTCTTCTATCTAGAAAAAGATGGAAAAGTCTGAGGACAAGTACCAACCGACTCAAGAACAGCTTCTTCCCTGCTGCCGTCAGACTTTTGAATGGACCTACTCTCATTAAGTGGATCCTTCTCCACACCCTATCTATGACTGTAACATTACATTCTGCATTCTCTCTTTTCCTTCTCTACGTATGATTTACTTTGTCTGTATAGTGCGCAAGAAACAACATTTTCACAGTATATTAATATAAGTGACAATAATAAAACAACTCTAATCGGATCAATTCAAATCAAATCAAAACCACTAAAGTCCATGTGGTTTAGGTACACTACTATACCATGTGGTATAGGCATATTCAAAAGGAGGGACTTCCAAGACTTTCACCCAGCAATAGTCAAGATTGTGTGTGGCTTGGAGGGATAATTACAGGTGATGATCTATCTTCTGCCCTATCCTTCTAGATGGTAGCATTAGTAGGTTTGAGAGATGCTGTTAAAGGATTCTTTGTGAGCAATGCATTATATTTTGTAAGTGGTTCAAATGGTTGCCACTGCTTGTCATGCTGAAGAGGGTGGATGTGTGTGGATGGAGTGCCAGTCAAATGGGCTGCTTTGTTTTGGATGGTGTCAAGTTTAATGAGTGTTGCTGGAGCTATGCTTATCCAGGCAAGGGAAGAGTATTCCACTACATTCCTGACTTGTGCCTTGTAGATGGTGGACAGGCTTTGGGAAGTCAGGAGATGAGTTACTCACCACAGCATTCCTACCCTCTAACCTGTTCTGGTTGCCATAGTATTTAAATTGCTAATCCAGTCCAGCTTCTGGTCAACGGTAACCCCCAGAATGTTGATGGTGGGGGATTCAGTGATGGTAATATGTCATGGGACAATGGTTAGATTCTCTCTTGTTGGAAATGATCATTGCCTGGCACTGTGTGGTGCAAATGCTACTTGTCATTTGTCAGTCCAAGATAGGGCATTGTGCAGACCTTACAGTTGGGTACAGACTGCTTCACTATCTGAGGAGTCACGAATGGTGTTGAATATTGTGTCAACAACAACAGCCATTTATTTGGCATGTTGATGTAGCAAACTATCCCATAGCGCTTCACAGGAGCTTCATCAAAACAAAATTGGCAAACACAATCTGTAGCTGAAACCAATAGAAAATCAAGTGACAGCTTTCACACCTCGACACAAACAGTGGCAGTTGGTTTTCTTGACACAAAGACAGGGAGAAGTCAGAAAAAGCTGCCGTTGTGATAATCAGAGAAAAATACTGTTGATGTTAGCCACCAAGCAGGAAGCCAGTGAAAACTGGTTCTGTACTTGAAAAGCCAGGGCTTGTGGGGATTTAAGGAACCAGAAATCACTGGCATGAGCCTTTCTATTGGAAGTCAGTTCAAGGATACAGAAGACTAGGTGGAATGATTTTTTGAGGGAAACTGGAATAGTTGTCCCAGCATGACAGGGAGAAGGGAGCTTGCTGAAAAGCAAGGAGGTGTTTAGAGCTTATCTTCTAGGCTACCCATCTGCTGGTAGCATGGCATAAGGTAGGAATGTTTTCAGTTGATGGGGAAGTACATTTCTTTAGTTTGGAGTATTAGTTGCCTGTTAAGCAATGCTTCGTCTTTATTCATTTAGTTTGTTTTTTATAGCACAAGTCTTAAAATATGAAATCCTGTCCTGTTACTCTTGCCATTGGTCGTTGGAAAAATCATCTCTTTTTTTAAGTAACTGGCCTCCACATTGGAAATTTGCAGCACATTTTGCATCAACTGGAAAATGTTTGAATGTGGTGTGGTGTGCTGTGTAAAGGAAGATAAAAAGAATAATGCCAGTAACATATTTAAAATGCAGATTTCCCCACAGAGTATTTTGCACTGGATGATGCAATAAATTTTCAGTTTTTCTTCCAAGCCTATCAGCAATAACATCTTAAGTACAAGAAGCTACCATCACAAAACAGATGTTATCTGAAGAACTGAAGACAATGGAACTATGCAAGAGAAAATATACAAACGCAAATAGAATTCAGCAATCAACATTCCTTTTGCTAATACCACAATAATTATAACTATGCAGTATCCATGCTCCACACATTAAATTAATTAAAAATAAGGCATACATCAGATAGGAAGCATTGTTAATGCTTATTTAATTTATAAACATTTATCTGAAACAGCAGAGACTATCGCAACACAGAAAGAGGCATTAAGTTTGTACAGCAACTCCTCAAATGAAGCTATCAGTAATCTAATTTCTTCACTTCTTCCCCATATTCATTTATATTCTTAATTTTTATTTACTTAACTTGATTTTAAATCATTGTAGTCAGTGTTTTAGCAGCCACTTCCAGTACAGGATTACACGTCATAATTATAGACTATCTCTTCAAATATCCTGCTCTATTCTTTGCATAATAATCCTCATTTTTATCATTTGCTAGCCCTCTCAAAATTTCCATTAGGTCCTCCCTGCTCACCTCATATTCCAATGAAGAAAGGCATAACTGTTGAGCAGAGTGAAAACTTCCAATTTCTGGGGTATAAGATTTTTCAATCCCTTTTCTGATATCTTTCCTATTCAAGGTTGCACAGAAATATACACAATGATCTACTGAACAACACACAATCCAGGACAAAGCAGCCCACTTGATTGGCACCACATCTACAAACACCCACTCCTTCCACCACCAACTCTCAGTAGCAGTATTGCGTAATATCTATAATATAACTACAGCAATTCACCAAAGATCCTTAAACAGCACCTTCCAAACACACAACCACTTTCGTCTAGAGTGACAAGGGCAGCAGACACATGGAAATACCACCACCTGCAAGTTTCTCCCCAAGCCACTCATCCTGTCTTGGAACTACATCTTCATTCCCTCACAGTCGCCGTGTCAAAATCCTGGAATTCCCTCCCTAACGGCATTGTGGGTCAGCCCACAGCTCATGGACTGCAGTGATTAAAGAAGGCAACTCACCACCACTTCCTCAAGGGCAACTAGGGATGGGCAATAAGTGCTGGCCAGCCAGCGACGCCCATGTCCAATGAATGTAGAAAAATAAATTCCAACTGTAAACAAATAAATATAAGTCCAGCATTGCTTCTTTGGTTCAATATTGAATACATCTCTATAAATTCTAGGCTCCTATTGGTCCAGACACCTAGCACTCTGCATGAAAAACTAATCCCACACATCTTCCCTATTCTTTTGACCTCTGATTTAAACCTGTACCCTGTTGTAGTCTTTCCACATTGGAAAAAAGTCTCTGACGATCCACCCTGTCAATGCCTCTCATAATTTTGTAGACCTCTATCAGGTCAACCTTCAGCCTCCATTTTTCTGCTGAAATCAATCCTAGTTTGTTCAATCTCTCCTCATACCTAAAACTCTCCAGACAAGGCAATATCCTGGTAAACCTTCTTTGCACCCTCTCCAAAGCATCCACATGCTTCTTATAATGTGGTGACAAGAACTACAAATGCGGCGTAACATGACTTATAATTATTATACTCGATGCTCTGGCAGGTGAATGCAAGTATGCTGAAGTAAGGTCAATGACAGATCATACAAGTCCACCGAGGAACAGGAATCTCAGAAAATGTAGAGCTAGGTCACCTGGAGGACACCCTTCACAAAGGTGTGAAGAGGCAAAGTGCTAGTGGGAAAATAAGAGGCAGATTTAAGGTAGTGATATACTCCACTTTGTCCAAAACCTTTATGCAGCATTAAAGAAGGCTGGGTGTTGATAATTTTTTTATCCTGGTTATCAGTCAAGAGCAAAGAGGGTCTTTTTCCAATTGGCAAGCAGTGACTACTATGGTACCACAGGGATCTGTGCTAGGACCCCTTATATAACATTATATATTAATGATTTGGATGAGGGACTGGAAGTATTATCTCCAGATATGCAGATAACACAAAGTTGCGTGGGAAGGTGAACTGTGGGGAGGATGCAACGATGCTTCACCATGATTTGGAGGCTGAGTGTGTGGGCATATTCATGGTAGATGCAGGATAATGTGGATGAATGTGGGGTTATCCACTTTGGTGGCAAAAGTAGGAAGGCTGATTCTTATTTGAATGAGTGTAAATTGAAAAAGGTGGATACTGAGCTAGACCTTAGTGTCCTCATGCAACTGTCAGAAGTAATTGTCCAGGCACAGAACCAAATGCCGTGTTGGACTTCATAGCGAGAGGATCTAAAGATAGAAGCAGGGATGTTTTACTGCAATTGTATAGAACAGTGGTGAGGTCACATCTGGAATATTGTGTGCAGTTTTTATGCCTTAATGTTTTTCAAAACCTCCAATACCTCTTCCTTTTTTATCACAACATGTTCTAGAATGTCAACATCCTCTTTTCTGCACTCACCATCCATCACATCTTTCTCCTTTGTGAATACTGATGCAAAGTACTTGTTAAGGACTTCACCACCACATGCGGCTCCACACGAATTTCCTCCACTGTCCTTTCCTTAGCTACTCTTCCCCTTTAAGAATGCATAAAAAGCGTTGGGATTCTCCTTAATCCTACCTGCCAAAGACATTTCATGGCCCCTTTCAGCCCTCCTAAATCCTTGTTTAAGCTCTTTCCTGATGTCTTTATATTTCTCAAGAGCCTTATCCGTTTTCAATTTTTTTTAAATTTATGTATGCCTCCTCCCTATTTTTCACTAGCCTCATAATCTCTCTTGTCATCCAGAGTTCCCGAATCTTGCCATCTTTATCATTCATTTTTACAGGACATACTTGTCCCGAATTGTTAACAACTGACTTTTAAAAGACTCCCGGATATCAGATGTGGATATATCCTCAAACAACTGCCCTAGTCTACATTCCCCAGCTCCTGCCTAAGACAGTCATAATTAGCCTTCCTCCAGTTTAGTAGTTACACTCTGGAACTACTTCTATCCTTTCTTATAATTATCATGAAACTTAGAGAATTGTGATCACCACTCCCAAAATGGTGTCCCACTGACACATCAATCACCTGTCCAGTCTCGCTTCCCAGAACTAGGTTTAAGATAGCCCCTTTCCGAGTTGGATTATCTACATACTGGTTCAAACAACACTCTTGGGCACACTGAACAAACTCTGCACCGTCCAAGCCCCAGTCTATTTTGGGGAAGTTAAAATTGCCCATCACAAGAACCCTGTTGTTTTTACATCTTCCCATAATATACTGGCTGTTGGGAGGTCGGTAGTACAACCTCAACAGTGTGATTGCACCGCTCTGTTCCTGAGTTCTACCATATGGCCTCATTGCATGATCCTACCAAGGTGTCCTCTCTCTGCATAGCTGTGACATTTCCCCAATCAGTAAAGCAACACCGCCCCCCCCCCCCCCCCCCCCCCCCCCACCTCTTTTGTCACCCTCCCTATCTTGCCTGAAGCATCTAAATCCTGGAATACCAAGATGCCTGCGCTGTCTTTCTTTCATCCAAGTTTCCATCATTTCCATAACATCATAGTTCCATGTGGTAATCCAAGAGTTAAGTTCATTCTTTGTGTAAACACATGTCAGGGCATCTGTCCTGTCATATTTTGTACATTCTCCCTTTGTTTTAATTCTCTTAGCCTTACTGGATCCATTCACTGAGTTCTCCACACTCTCTGTATTCTGTACTATGGCCCTTTTTGATTTTTGTTTTAGGGTTTCTCTGCCTTCCACTTTTCCTCTTACTGCTTCTTGTTTCTGTCCCCATCTGACTTCCTTCTGACTTCCTGTATCAGCAGCCATCCCCCTGCCATATTAATTTGAACTCTCCCCAGCAGCACTAGCAAACCCTCCCTCTGGGACATTGGTTCCAGTCCTGCCCAGGTGTAGACCATAAAGCATTGTTGATTGTTGAAAAAACCCATCTGATTCACCAATGTCTTTTGGGAAGGAAATCTGCTGCATTTACCTGGTCTAACCTACATGTAACAGCAATGATTTGTATCACATCAACTGGTCTCTGAAATAGCCTCGTAAGCTACTAGTTGTATCAATTGCTAGAAAGTGTCAACAAAGCAGTAAAATTGACAGACAGCCTGGCATCAACCTAGGCACTGGAAAAGACAATGGCCAAACAAACAGTTTTGTCAACACTGTAAAGTCCTACTTACTAACACCTGGAGGTTTATTCCAAAATCGGGAGAGCTGACTATCAATGTAGTATCCTTACACAGCATCTTCCAAACCTTTGACCTTCCATCTAGAAGGACAAGGGTAGCAGATACATGGGAACATTGCCATTGCAGGCTCCCCTCACCATTCTGACTTGGAAATATATTGCTGTTCCTTCACAGTTGCTGGGTCAAAATCCTGGAATTCCCTCCCTAACGACATTGTAGGGTAATTCAGAGCATGTGGACTGCGGTGATTCAAGAAGGCAACTCACCACCACCTTTTCAAGGGCAACAGGGATGGGCTATAAATACTGGCCAGTCAGTGATGCCCATGTCCCACCAATGAATTAAAAAAAGTATGAAAATAGATTAGCAAGAAATATAAAAACATAAAAGACTCTAAAGTATGTAAAAAGATCAACAGAATAAATGTGGCCCCACTATAGGCATAGACAGGAGAATTTACAATGGGAATAAGGAAATAGCAATGAAAATAAGACAAATGCTTTGGGCAGAAATTTCCCATTTTTTGGCAGTGTGGTGTAGTGGGCAAGGAAAACAGAGTTGAAGCCGTCAGCCTCAACATAAGCTTTCTCCGTTATTGCTTGTCTGATAGCAGAGTCGATGTAGACTGAATGGTCTTCAAATGAACCATCAGGATTCTATGTTTCAAACCCGCTTGATCACCCTGGAGCTTTAACATTGTGTGACAATGGCAGACCTCACTTTGCATCTCAGTCAGCTAGCATTTTTGATTTTCCACACTTCCCAATTCTGGAGCATACTGGATAACTGAGATTTTCCTGTAGCACCCTTAATGAGTAAAATTGTTCCAAGGCACTTTACAGGATCACTAAAATTTGACACTGAACTGTATGGCGATGTATTAGGGGAGATGGTCACAAGCTTGATCTAAGAGGTAAGTTTTAAGAAGTGTTTGAATGGAGCAAATAGAAGGGGTGACATTGAGATCTTTAGATGACCATGCCAATCAAAGAGACAAAGGGCAGGATTTTATGCCTCGCTCATCCTGAAACGAGATCAACAATCCTTTGCATGGTCTGCCCCATGCCTGCTTCGATGGGAAAATTCTGGCCAAAGAGTGAAAGTTCTCAATTGGGAAAATTGTCAGTAGTCAATACTATTAAACCGAGAGGTGATTAGACAAAAGTGGATTGGAAAGAACTACTTGAAGGTAAATCAATGTCATGGTGTGAAGCATTCAAGGAAACAGTAGGATTCAGAAGAAATATATTCCAAAAAGTAAGAAGAATGGGTCTCCTAAACTCTGGGCCCTTGGATGTCAAAGAGCACAAAGGGTTGGATAAAGCAAAAAAAGGGGGAAAACTGTGTAATTTATTGAGAGCTCAATGCTGCAGAAAACCTGGATGAGTGTAGGGTGTGCAAGGGTAAAATTAGAAAGGAAGTTAGGAAAGTAAAGGGAAGATATTAAAAAAGATTGGCAATTGAAATCTAGGAAAAACCCAATGGTGTTTTATAAATACAAGGAGAGTAGGAAAATGAGCAAGGCAGGAGGCAGGCCCATTCGATACCAGAATCTTATGTGTGGAGGCAGAAAATGTGGATGTGGTTCTTTGTATATCTTCACAGAGGAGAGTGAGGGTGTAGACATTTCAGTTAAAGATAAAAAGCAGGATTTTCAGCCACGCTCACCCCAAAGCCAGAAAATCTCACCTAAGGCCAATGGGCCTTTGCATGCACTGTGTCCCACCCAATACAATTCCTGGGGGGGGGGGGGAATGGGAAAATTCCATTCAAGGAATGGGGAATACTGGATGGGATAAACATAATGAGAGAGGAAATACTAAAGGGGTTAGTATATTTGAAAGTTCATAAATTGCCAAGCCAGATTTAAATGGGTGGCATGGTAGCACAACAGTTAGCCCTTTTGCCTCACAGAACCAGGGACCAGTGTTTGATTCCTGGCTTGGGTCACTATCTGTGCAGAGTCTGCATGTTCTCTCCGTGTCTGCGTGGGCTTTGTCCGGGTGCTCTGGTTTCCTCCCATAGTCCGAAAGACATGCTGGTTAGGTGCATTGGCCATGTTAAATTCTCCCACAGTGTACTTGAACAGTCACTGGAATGTGCTGACTAGCAGGGTTTCATAGTAACTTCATTGCAGTGTTAATATAAGCCTACTTGTGACACTAATAAATAAACTTTAAAATATATCCCAAGCTGTTAAAGGAGGAGATAACAGAGACTCTGATCATCATTTCCCTCATTATTCTGAGGAAATAGGGTTGTCACCTATGCAGTGTGCCATCCAGAAATTTCCAATCACTTCCCTACCTCACAATTGTCAAAGCAATAGCAGAGCATCAGCCTCTAAATTTAATTCAGAATCTTATCACCTTCCCAGTTCTTTTATTGTTCACAGGCCGGTGTTGGAATTGATAGGTAGTGGTAATCTTAAAAGCAAAGCCACTATTAGCAGTACACAAGAGCTGTGAGCACAAGCCACACAAGAGCCGAATCCATTAATAACTGTTAACAGGAAGCATCACATTTACTACAGGGTGCTTCTGGAGCCATCCAAGCCTCAGATTTGTTGATGTAACACCTTTTGGCATTGCTTTAATGATAAAATATGTCTGGTTATATGGTGCGCATGGTTGTGCTTTAAGATGAGTCACGATGTAACAGATATATTCATTGCCCACATGAGCCAACTCTGAATTTCCATCATTGTGGATGAATAATTGAGACATTGAAGAATATCTAATGGCAAAGGGTGTGTTTGGCTTATATTTTCGCCACTCTAAATCAACATACGCAGGAAACTAAAGATTTTTAAGTTGATGTGTGCCACCTTATTAATTGACAATTTCAGTCTGGAACAATTAATCACTGCCAGAATTCTCAGAAATGCAACATAGCACTGTGCTATTTCTGTTTCTCTTTGCATCCCAGACATTAAACAAAGCTGCCACCCTTTGAAATTAGTCCATCCTGCTTCTGCTATTGAGCAGAAGCAGTGAAAAGTCTCTTCATTTTCCCCAGTGTCCCACTTCACCAGGTGACTGAACCATTGCAGTAATATTATTTGCAGCTTTAACTACAGCAGTCAGAGTCACAGCAGTTCAGATTCATAATGCCAATTCTAAACTT
This sequence comes from Sphyrna mokarran, assembly GCA_024679065.1. NCBI lineage: Eukaryota > Metazoa > Chordata > Chondrichthyes > Carcharhiniformes > Carcharhinidae > Sphyrna > Sphyrna mokarran. Next base: position 24,442,373 of record JAGIQG010000006.1, read on the forward strand.
GGTCTAATATATTGCAGATGGAAATCACTGTATCTCTACTGAACCAACATGCTGCTCTTCAGGCAACCTAATTACTTCACCGTTGCTCTTGTGCCTGGATTTTCAAAAAATCCTCAAAATTAGTCAATTTTTTTGTTATTATTGCTGATTTTAAGCTCATCGATTGAGATACTAATAGTATAAAGGGCAGAGAGGGGGAAGAGTTTCTGAAGTGACTTCAGGAGAATTTTTTTGAGCAGTACATTTCTGACTCAATGCAGAATGAGACATTGCCAAGTCTGATGGTATAGAATAAAGTGGGCTAAGTGGATCAAGTGCAGGTAGGGGAACATTTAGGGAAGAGTGATCACAACATCATAACGTGTAGATTAGCTACGCAAAAGTACAAGGAACAATCCAGAATGAAAATACTTAATGAAGGAAGATTGCATCTTAATGGCTGGGAATGGGTTTGTCCCAGGTAACTTTAAATGGGAAATTGGAAGACAAAACTATAGTGGAACAATATTGGGTGTCCATTGAATAGAAGTTGGTTTAGGTAGAGGTTGTCAGATTGGAAGCTACAGCCAAATTTGGCGAATTGCTATAGTGCATCCTGTATACAGGATTTTACCTTCTCATGCTCCATCTGTACTTTAAATTCAATCAAACTGTGATCGCTTCTTCCAAGAGGATTCCTAACTACAAGATCATTAATTACTCCTGTCTCATTACACAGGACCAGATCCAGGAAAGCTTGCTCTCTTGTAGGTTCCATTACATATTGTTCAAGAAAGCTATCGTAGATACATTCTATGAACTTCTCCTCAACACTGCTTTGACTGATCTGGTTTGACCTATTGATGTGTAGATTAAAATCCCCCATGGTAATTGCTGTACCATTTTTACATGCATCAGTTATTTCTTTATTTCTTGCCCCACCATGATGTCATTATTTGATAGCCTGTAGATTACACCTATCAGTGGCTTTTTCTGCTTACTATTTCTAATTTCCACCCAAATGGATTCAACCTTTTTTCCATAGAACCTATATCATCTCTCACTACATCCAGATGTGATCTTTAAATATCAGAGCTACACCACCTCTGTTACATTCCTGTCAGTTCCCACGACAGTCTGATACCTCTGGATATTTAACTCCCAGTCATGATCATCCCGCAACGATGTCTCTGTAATGGCAACCAAATCATATTCATTCACAATGATTTGTGCTGTCAACTCATTTATCTTGTTTTGAATCCTACATCCAGTCCATCGACCATTGAGACTGCATTGACCCCACGTATTTTACCTTGTTAATCCCTTGACCTAGAGTCAATTTAGTATGGGCAACCAAACCAACTCACATGTCTTTGGACTGTAAGAGGAAACTGAAGCACTCTAAGAAAACATGTGCAGACACGGAGAGAATGTGCAAACTCCACACAGACAGTAGCCCAAGCTGGGAATCGAACCCAGATCTCTGGCACTGTGAGGCAGCAGTGCTAAACACTGTGCCACCATGATGCCCATGGTCACGGGTAACCCCAAGGATGTTGATAATGGCAGATTCATTGATGGTAATGCCTTTAACTGTTAAGGGAAGATTGTTAGATTTGAATGGTCATTGCCTGACACTAGCATGGCACAAAAGCCACTTTCTACTCATCAGCACAAATCATTGTGAACGAATATGTTTAGTTGTCATTACAAAGACATGGTTGCAGAATGGTCACGACTGGGAGTTAATTGCTGTACCAAGCCCAAATGTTGTCCAAGTCTTGTTGCACAGGGACACGGACTACCTCAGTACTTAAGGAGGAGCAAACATTTTGCTAGGAGAATCTAACATTTCTATTCTTGAAACTGGCAAAGCCCAGCATGTTAGCTTACAAAAGACAAGACTTCAACACTTGCAACTGATGTTGGTCAGAATCATCTGGATGATCATCTCAGTCTCCTCCTGACATCCCACCATCATTGATGTCAGTCTTCAGCTGATTTGATTCACTCTAAGTGACATAAAGAAATGGCTGAAGACACTGGATATAGCAAAATCTGTAAGCCCTGACAACATCCTGGTTGTAGCAGTAAAGACTTTGATGCCGTATTTGGCCAAAGCCATTGCACTTACCTCACCTCTTGTATTCAGTTCTATTATTCACGTTTGGATTTAATAAGATCTAGAGTTTTGAATCAAAACTCAATATTGTTGAATGTGTTGGTGCGGAATAAATGACTTACATCATTTTGATGATAATTGGGAGTCGAAACAGTATATGCCAATGTTGTAGTTAGGAGTTAGATTCAGAGCACAAGTCTGCTAGCATTGAGAGTAGGCATTTTTTGATAGCTCCAATCTGTTGTTTAATTGTCCACTATTAATTGTCCACTATTTGAGGTTGTTTTCATTAGAAAGCAGGCGACTAAGAGGAGACTTTATTGAAGCATATAAGATGATCAGAGGTTTAGATAGGGTGGACAGTGAAAGCCTTTTTCCTCGGATGGAGAAAGCTAGCACGAGGGGACATAGCTTTAAATTAAGGGGTGGTAGATATAGGACAGATGTCAGAGGTAGGTTCTTTACCCAGAGGGTAGTAAGGGTATGGAATGCCCTGCCTGCTGCAGTTGTAGATGCGCCAAGTTTGGGGGCATTTAAGTGGTCAGTGGATAGGTTTATGGATGAAAAGGGAATGGTTTAGGTTAGAAGGTCATTGCTTTTTCTTAATTGGTCGGCGCAACATCGAGGGCCGAAGGACCTGTTCTGCGCTGTAATGTTCTATGATCTATTATTCATGACTGGAGGAGGTCTCATCATGCTGTGAGTAGCCTCTCTGCCTCTGAGACAGAAGCTCTGGATTTGAGTCCTATCCCAAGACTTGATGGCCAAGGAAAGTGTGTTCATAGTCTGACAAAACTGGTTGAGTATCAACTTGCAAAATCCTTCCAACACACCAACGGTAGGAAGTAATAATGGTGAGAGATTCCTGGTCAGCCATACTTGATGCAGAATGGTGACCTCAAACTGGGAGCTGCAAAATAAATGGCAGAACAATCAGGAGCATAAGACACATAGAGAGATCTGGGAATACAAGTCCACAGATCCTTAAAAGTGGCAGCAAAGGTGAAAAAGGTGGTGAAGAAAGCACATGGCATGCTTGCCTTTATCGGACGGGGCATCGAGTATAAAAGTTGGCAAATTATGTTGCAATTCTATAAGGCCACATGTGTTCAATTACTGTGTTCAACTCTGATCACCACACTACAGAAGGACATGGAGGCTTTTGACAGAGTGCAGGGAAGGTTTACCAGGATATTGCCTGGCATGGAGGGTATTAGTTATGAGGAGAGATTGAATAAACTGGGACTGTTCTCCTTGGAAAAACAAAGGCTGAAGGATGACCTGATAGTTTATAAAATTATGAGAGGTATAAATAGGGTAAACAGTTGGAAACTTCTTCCCAGGGCAGAAATGACAATTACTAGGGGGCATAAATTGAAGATAAGGGGAGATATGTTCAATGGAGATATGTGGGGGAAGGTTTTTACGCAGAGGCTGGTGGGGGCCTGGAATGCACTGCCAACTGATATGGTTGAAGCAGTTACGTTCACCACATGTTATCCTAATAGGCACATGAACAAACAGGGAATAAAGGGATATAGACAATTGGTTTAGATAGGTAAAAGTGATCAATGCAGGCTTGATGGGTTGAAGGGCCCATTCCTGTGCTGCATTGATCTTTGTTCCTTGTTTAACTCTTGGGGCTAAAAGGATCACAGGATATGAGGGGAAGGGAGGAGTCAGAATATTGAATTCGATGATTAGCCACGATCAAAATGAATGGCAGAGCGGGTTCGAAGGGCCAAATGGCCTACTCCCGCTCTAGTTTCTATGTTTCTATCAGCCTCTAGAGACAGAAAAGCGACTAGTTCCAGGGAAAAGAAAATCTGGTTATGAGAACAGCTGAAAATCTGACTTGTAAATCACTACAGGAAGAGAAACAAAAAGAAAATTCATGACTGGATGTGGCAAGATGGCAGAGCTTCGATCTGATCCACTGGTTGTGAGATCACTAACCCTGTCTATCATGTTGTTTCCTGTGGGCAGCTTTACCAGGTTGCCATTTGATCATTAGGTAAGTCTGGTGCTGATCCTGGTACGCATTGCTAAATTCCTCACTGAGCGAGGATTGGTCCCCTGCCTTTATAGTAACGCTGGAGTGAGGGATTTTCTGTAAGATTACATTGTGGTTGAATATAATTTTGCTGCTGCTGATCGCCCACAGCACCTCATTGGTACCCAGTTTAAGTTGCCAGATCTATCCCACTCATCATGGTGAGACAATGGAGACTTAATTACTCCTATCAAACTATCATGGACAGATGCATCTGTCTTTTTAAATCTTCCATGGAATGTGAGCATCGCTGACTGGGCCAGCACTTATTACCCATCCCTAATTTCCCTTCTGGGGACATTTAAGAGTGAACCACATTGCTGGGCAATGCAGTTGATGTAGAATATATGGGCCTCTGAAAGGAATTTGATGAAGTGCCACATAACAGCCTTGTCAGGAATGTTTAAGTCTATGGAATTAAAGGGACAGTGTAGCATAAATATGAAATTGGCTGAACAACAAGAAAAGGAGATTTGATTTGATTTATTATTGTCACATGTGTTAGCATATTGTGAAAAATATTATTTTTTGCCTGCTATACAGTAAAAGCGTACCGTTCGTGGAGAAGGAAATGAGAGAGTGCAGAATGTAATGCTACAATCACAGCTATGGTGTAGAGAAAGATCAACTTAATGCAAGGCCGGTCCATTCGAAATTCTGACAGCAGCAGGGAGAAAGCTGTTCTTGTGTCAATTGGTACGTGATGCAAGTTGTGGTGAGCAGTTATTTTTTGCTCGCGCTGCTTCAGCTGAGGACCAACCACAGATTTATAAGGGTTTGGCATATTTTCTTGCTTTTATACTGTGTGTCTCCATTATAAATGCATAGATCCCATTACAGAAGGGCCTGGCACTTAGAGAATCAATATGGGATACAATTTACCACCCACAGAGCGATTTAAGAGAACATATAACCTAGATCTAGGGTCAGTGTGGTGCTGATCAGAGATGTGTTAAGACCTATGATGGAGAGAGCTTTATGCCTGTATCCTTCACTGTGTATCTGTATATAGTTACAAGTAGTTAATAAAGACTTGCTGTTAACATTCAGAAAACTGCGACAACTCCTTTAACAGCCAATTTCTGTAATCAACACCATTTCAACAGATCCCAGATGCTTTCTTAAGAGCTAACTCAATTTGCCATGCCACCTACAAAGATTTCTATCCATAAACCTTAAAGTCTCTGTGCTCTTGCATTTTCATTAAGACATTTCGTTTATATTCCCTCACATCATTCTGCCTTTCAAAAGACATAATTTCACACTGCTCTGTGATAACTTTAAACTGCTACATGTTCATGCATTACACCAGACTGACTATGGCCAGGATTCTGTGACTTCTCCTGTAACTGGGATTTTCCAACCTGCTGCAGTGAATGGAGATTTGGCTATGCGCCAAATTCTCCATTCTTGCTGGCCATGGCAGCGAGATTTGTGAGACTGAGAATTTTTATCTTGGTCATTTTGAGGTCTATTACTGTCGTCTGCATTGTTTACATATCAAAAAAAAAAGCTATGGTATTAATATTGACCACTGGGGATGCCACTGTACACTTTCTTCTAACTTGAAAAGCAAAAATTCACAACTATTCTCTGCTTTCTGTATCTTGGAATTGAATGGTTAGTATGAAATTCCCTTAGTCGCTATAGTCCAGTGCTTTTTGCTTTGGAACGGAGGAGGATGAGAGGTGACTTAATAGAGTTTTATAAGATGATGAGGGGGATAGATAGAATGGACGTGCAGAGACTATTTCCTCAGGTGGATGGAACTGTTACTAGGGGACATAACTATAAAGTTCATGGTGGGAGATATAGGAGGAGATTCTTCACTTAGAGAGTGGTTGCAGTGTGGTATAGATTTCTTGCTGTGATAATGGAGTTGGACACTTTGGGAACTTTCAAACGGTTATTGGAAAAGCACATGAAGCACACCAGAATCATAGGGAGGGGTAACTTGATGTTGGGAATGGAAATAGCTGGGCACAATATTGAGGACTGAAGGGTCTGTGCTGTGCTGTAATATTCTGTGTTCTATGTTCTAAAATATAGGAGCAGAATTAGACCATTCAGCCCAACGAGTCTGCTCTGCCATTCATTCAAGTCTGATATTCCATTCTCCTGCCTTCTCCCTGTAACCCCTTATTGATCAAGAACCTATCTATCTCTGAATTAAAGACATTCAATGGCTGGCCTTCGCAGCCCGGTGTAGCAATGAGTTTCACAGATTCACCACCTTCTGGCTGAATATATTACTCCTCATCTGAGTTTTAAAGAAACGTTCCTTCATTCTGAGGTTATGCCCTTGAGTTCTAGTGTCTCCCATTCGTGGAAACATACACTCCATGTCCACTCTATCGGGGCCTTTCAGTATTTTGAAGTTTCAGTTAGATTCTCCCCTCATCATTCTAAATTCCATCTGGTTCTCAAACACTCTTTTTTTTCTCAGTCAGATGGAAGGTGAGCTAGTATATTGGGAGTAATGATGAATCTTGCCATCTATGTTTGATTCCGCTGAGAGAGAGGAAGATCCCAAGATGTGGAAATGGGCTAGGATTTTCCAAGATCTTACCTTGGATCAAGGTGATTGTGGGGTGGAGTGAGAAGAGGGAGGGCTGCATTGGGTTATGGGAGTTGGTCAAAGGAGGATGTTAGTTTTCCGGGTTTTTAAGCGAAAGGCCCAATTTTTTGTATTCTTCCGTGAAGAAGTACACAATGATCTGGAGCTCAGTGACTGAGTGTGTACATACACAAGAGCTATCTCCATACTGAAGCTCAGTGAGTGAGTGTGTGCACACATACAAGAGCCATCTCCACACTGAAGCTCAGTGACTGAGTGTGTGCACGCACACAAGAGCCATCTCCACACTGAAGCTCAGGACTGAGTGTGCACACACACAAGAGCCATCTCTACACTGAAGCTCAGGACTGAGTGTGTGCACACACAAGAGCCATCTCCACACTGAAGCTCAGTGACTGAGTGTGCACACACACAAGAGCCATCTCTACACTGAAGCTCAGGACTGAGTGTGCACACACACACGAGCCATCTCCACACTGAAGCTCAGGACTGAGTGTGCACACACACAAGAGCCATCTCCACACTGAAGCTCAGTGACTGAGTGTGCACACACACATGAGCCATCTCCACACTGAAGCTCAGTGACTGAGTGTGCACACACACAAGAGCCATCTCTACACTGAAGCTCAGGACTGAGTGTGCACACACACACGAGCCATCTCCACACTGAAGCTCAGTGACTGAGTGTGCACACACACACGAGCCATCTCCACACTGAAGCTCAGTGACTGAGTGTGCGCACACACACGAGCCATCTCCACAATGAAGCTCAGTGACTGAGTGTGCACACACACACGAGCCATCTCCACACTGAAGCTCAGTGACTGAGTGTGCACACACACAAGAGCCATCTCCACACTGAAGCTCAGGACTGAGTGTGTGCACACACACGAGCCATCTCCATTCTTGAACTCAGTGAATGAGTGTGCACACACACAAGAGCCATCTCCACACTGAAGCTCAGTGAGTGAGTGTGTGCACACACACAAGAGCCATCTCCACACTGAAGCTCAGTGACTGAGTGTGCACACACACAAGAGCCATCTCCACACTGAAGCTCAGGACTGAGTGTGCGCACACACACGAGCCATCTCCACACTGAAGCTCAGGACTGAGTGTGTGCACACACACAAGAGCCATCTCCACACTGAAGCTCAGTGACTGAGTGTGTGCACACACACGAGCCATCTCCATTCTTGAACTCAGTGACTGAGTGTGTGCATACCCAAGAGCCATCTCTACACTGAAGCTCAGTGACTGAGTGTGCACACACACAAGCCATCTCCATTCTTGAACTCAGTGAATGAGTGTGCACACACACAAGAGCCATCTCCACACTGAAGCTCAGTGAGTGAGTGTGTGCACACACACAAGAGCCATCTCCACACTGAAGCTCAGTGACTGAGTGTGCACACACACAAGAGCCATCTCCACACTGAAGCTCAGGACTGAGTGTGCGCACACACACGAGCCATCTCCACACTGAAGCTCAGGACTGAGTGTGTGCACACACACAAGAGCCATCTCCACACTGAAGCTCAGTGACTGAGTGTGCGCACACACAAGAGCCATCTCCACACTGAAGCTCAGGACTGAGTGTGTGCACACACACGAGCCATCTCCACACTGAAGCTCAGTGACTGAGTGTGCACACACACAAGAGCCATCTTCACACTGAAGCTCAGGACTGAGTGTGCACACACACGAGCCATCTCCATTCTTGAACTCAGTGACTGAGTGTGCGCATACCCAAGAGCCATCTCTACACTGAAGCTCAGTGACTGAGTGTGCACACACACAAGCCATCTCCATTCTTGAACTCAGTGACTGAGTGTGCGCACACACAAATGCCATTTCCATACTGAAGCTCAGTGACTGAGTGTGTAGTGATTCTGGTGTTGGATTGAAGGCGACACTTTGATAGAACATTTTTCTGCTTGTTCCGTCAATGATCTCCACGCCTGTGAATAATTTTCTGGAGATAAGGCGAGCAGTGCCTGATTTGCACAAATTGAATCTTTAATCAGTGCAAAAGGATGTTTAAAACATGAATGTGTGATGGTTTAGGGAACAACTGTAGAATTCCCCAATCTTTTGCACTTGTTGAATTGATTCCACCAAAATTGCACCAACTATAACCAGCAGAAATAAGCAAAACCCAAAACCCAACTATTTAAATTTATATTCTTACGATATCCACTTACTTATCCTTAAATAAGGGGGCTCGCGGGACAACTGGTTAGTAATGTGGAGCAATGCCAAGAGCATGGTTTCAATTCACATACTCTGGAAAAGGTTATCATAGAATCCCTGCAGTGCAGAAAGAAGCCATTCAGCCCGTCGAGCCTGTCCCGACAACAATCCCACCCAGACTCTATCCCCATAGCCCCGTATATTTATCCTGTTAATCCTTCTGGCGCCAAGGGGCAATTTAATGTTGCCAATCAACCTTACCCTGCACATCTTTGGACTGTAGGAGGAAAGTGGAGCACCTGGAGGAAACCCACACAGACACAGGGAGAACATGCAAAATCCACACAGATAGTGACCCAAGCTGGGGATCAAACCCGGGTCCCTGACATTGTGAGGCAGCAGTGCTAACCACTGTGCCACAGTGCTTCCCATGAAGGCCCTGCCTTCTGATTTAAAATAGGGATCATGAGCCTTGGGAGTCCCTGGGAAGTATGTAAATAGATGATGATATTGATGTACTTGTTTTTACCCCACAGGGCTTTGGTCCACCTTGTTGTCTAACAAGGGGCATACACGCGATGTGTCGCGAGAGGGCTGCTCTTGGATTTTTTTCGAGAGTATCCTAGTGCTTCACGTCATTAGTGTATGCTTGACCTGGACCATTTGATAGGCAACACGACAGCTCAGTGACTATCACTGTGCTGTGCAGATACATGGATTTGGGCCTGTGTCTGTGGGAGTTTGCGCATTCTCCCCGTGCTTGCGTGGGTTTTCTCTGGGTGCTCCGGTTTCCTCCCACATCCCAAAGATGTACTCTTAGGCTAATTGGCAAAACAAATTCTCCCTAAATTGTCTCAAATTTGGTTTTTTAATCCATAGAACTATAAACATAGATAGGGATCATGGGTAGAGATGGGAACATCGGGGTAGCGGCATGGGCTCGTTGGGCCAAAGGGCCTGTTTCCTGTGCTGTTTTGTTCTTTGTTCTCAACCTTGCCCCCAGGCTGAGGTGTGGTGATCCTCAGGTTAAATGACCACTGTCAGCCTCTGGTCATCTGGGACTATGACGACTTTACACTTTTACTATTACTGAAGCCCTGTCCTGTAGGTGTGAATTTGATCAATATTACTAACTCCTCCTCCCTTCCCGGGGCAGCACAGTGGCTTGCAGCATTCTCTCTCGCTCTCTGTCAGCACCAAGGACCAGTGTTTGATTTCAGGCTTGGGTCACTGTCTGTGCAGAGTCTGCACGTTTTCCCCGTGTCTGCGTGGGTTTCCTCCAGGTGCTCCAGTTTCTTCATTTTAAAGATGTGCTGATTGGGTGCATTGGCCATGCTACATTTCCCTTTAGTGTGCCCGAACAGGCACCCGGGGATTTTCGCAGTGACTTCATTGCAATGTTAATGCAAGCTGACTAATAATCCTTTTGTAAGACCCCAGAGTCTTCTCACACATCTTGAATCTTGTAATTCGTGCAGAAAACAAGCAGGTCAGCAGAGAAAGTCTGGAGCAGCTAGCCTCCAGCTCTGAACTGTTTCTAACTCCGACTTGGACTCTGATCTCAGATACATGCTGTATATGGGGGGTGGGCGGGGGGTAGAATGCATTCGTGACGGATATACCTATCTGCAAAAAAAAAGATACAATTTAAGAATTGCCTGAGACCAGTATGGGAGGAAGGGGGTGACTCAAATCTATGAATTGCATTTCTCCCCTTTTAGATTTCATCCAGATAACTCAGGACACACACACAGAAGAAAAAGACTTTTCTGCCAGATTTCTTTTTAAAAAAAAACAGGAGAAGCTTTGACTACAATCACACAGGGAACTGGGCACATCTCTGTGGGAGGAAGTCGGTGTGCCGGCCGTATTAATATTTGATGAGATCTAGAGGGGAGGAATTTGTATGCAAATGAAATGTATGCTAATCCAGCCGGGAGAGCCAAGAAGATTTTTTTCTTGTGTGTGTGTAGGGATTCCTGGATGGAGTTAAGATGGAGGACCAGATCGTTATAAGGATGTGAATGATCGCAGAGGGGTTCCTTGTATTTTTTTTTTAAAAAAGGAAAGCATCCCTCCCCCCTCCCGCCCTGCTGCCCCCTTTCATCCCTTTAATTTTCTCTCCCCCTCCTGCCTTTCCCCTGCTCCCCGGACCTATGGAGGCTCCTACAGTATTATAACATGCATAGGAAGGGCAATGGAGAGCTCCCTTTGCCGGATGGTTGGGAAGAAGCGAGAGATTACGACGGGAAAGTCTTTTACATTGACCACAACACCAAGCAGACGAGTTGGATCGACCCGCGGGACAGGTAAGGAGAGCACTTTAACTTAACAAAGATTAACAAGCAGCAGGCAGTGGCTAGGGAGTGAGTGAGTGAGTCCCGGACAGATCGTAGTGGCACTGCACAGGATGCGAAATGCTTTTTAAAACCCATCCTTCATCACCCCCCCCTCTTTTTTTTGATTCAAACAGTGATTTTTTATTCCCTGAGTACTCAACATGTTGTACTTTTCATACTCTGGGCTACAAAAAAAAACTCTTCCATCCGCACAACTCCCCAATTACTCCACAATTTTTAATTGAATAGTTTAGATTTTTGTCTTCTTGAAGATTTCCTGGTTAAAGTGAATCTATAATATATTTATTAGTGATTTGCTTCATGTGTGACCCCCTTCTCCCCTCATCAGAAAACACATTTGCCTAAAGGTACCTTTATACTGAGAGTGACTTGTATCCTGCTCTGAACCGTAACAGAAAGTTTGCATAAGATCTTTTCCCCTCTCAACGCCAAACTTTTTGGTTTCTTGTCTAAAAGAGGGCTGGAGAGGGTGGGCGTGGATTTTAACTTCTGGGCTGTGTGAGGATGTTCTGAAGAAGGGTTTTGAGTTCTTGTACATGGCTGAAAAGGAGCAGGTTCAGATCTTCTCACAGGTAACCCAGAAGACAAGTCCAAGACAAGTGAAACACAAGCAGCGATTTAGTGTTGAAGGTGATTGCTCTTGGGGTCAGGGGGTTTATTCATCGAAGTATTTACTATTTGGATAACTCTGCCCTGTATGAAACGGATCCCAACATCCTTCCCCATAAAGTCTCAGCCAGTTTATGTGGACTGAGTTGCCCCCTATGAATTGAATCTTGAGTCATTATGAAAAAACAGACATGCCTCCGGTTGGAGAGCTTCAGGTCACGTTGCCCTTTTTCCCATCCCCTCCCTTTTCCCACTCACCCTCGACCCCTTTTCCCACTCACCCTCGACCCCTTTTCCCACTCACCCTCGACCCCTTTTCCCACTCCTTCTCCCACACATCTCCGTCATCCATGTCCTCCTCCCTCACACCTCTCCCTCACCCCACTTTAAAGTTTATTTATTAGTCACAAGTAGGCTTTTACATTAACACCGCATTTAAGTTACAGTGAAATTCCCTAGTCGTCACTCTCAGAAGCCTGTTTGGGTACACTGAGGGAGAATTTAGCGCGACGAATGCACCTAATCAGCACGTCTTTCAGACTGTGGGAGAAAACCAGAGCACCAGGAGGAAACCCATGTAGACCTGAGGAGAAAGTGACTTTAACTGGGAATTGAACCCAGCTCCCGGTGTTGTGAGGCAGCAGTGCTAACCACTGTGGCACACTAAGTGTGAAGAAAATCTATCATGCATGGTGCAGTCATAAAGTTGCCCATTCTCGCTCCTCTTTCCTTCCCTCGCTCCTCTTTCCTTCCCTCGCTCCTCTTTCCTTCCCTCGCTCCTCTTTCCTTCCCTCGCTCCTCTTTCCTTCCCTCGCTCCTCTTTCCTTCCCTCGCTCCTCTTTCCTTCCCTCGCTCCTCTTTCCTTCCCTCGCTCCTCTTTCCTTCCCTCGCTCCTCTTTCCTTCCCTCGCTCCTCTTTCCTTCCCTCGCTCCTCTTTCCTTCCCTCGCTCCTCTTTCCTTCCCTCGCTCCTCTTTCCTTCCCTCGCTCCTCTTTCCTTCCCTCGCTCCTCTTTCCTTCCCTCGCTCCTCTTTCCTTCACTTCCCCATCCCCCCACTCACACCCTTCACTCTGTCAGCCTTTTCCCCTCATTCATCCATCCCCTCTCTCTCAGCCCCCGTCCTATTATTCCTCCCTTACCTTCCCTCTCCTCTCGCCCTTCACTCCCCATTGCATCCCCTCCCTCCTCTCTCCTCCCCTCCCTCCCCTCCTCTCCCCTCCCCTCCTCTCCCCTCCCTCCTCTCCCCTCCCTCCTCTCCCCTCCCCTCCCCTCCCCTCCTCCTCCTCCCCTCCCCTCCCTCCCCTCCTCCCCTCCTCCTCTCCCCTCCCCTCCCCTCCCTCCTCTCCCCTCCCCTCCCCTCCCTCTCTCCCCTCCCCTCCCCTCCTCCTCTCCCCTCCCCTCCCCTCCCCTCCTCCTCTCCCCTCCCCTCCCACTCCTCCTCCTCCCTTCTCCTCCTCCTCCCTTTCCTCTCTCCCCTCCTCCATTCTCCTCCTGAGGGGACGTGGGGTACACACTGGGATCCAGAATTTCTGGGCAGGAAGTAGGCAGTGGGCAAGTTGGGCTTTGGGGAGAGATGATGCTGTGGAACTGGTGTGCAGTTGGTATGGCGTTGGGTGGGGAATTATAGGGCAATGTGTACCTGGTATGGAGTGGAGTGGGTGTGGAGTGCACGTGGAGTTGGAGGGACTTTGTTCGGGCAGTATGTGGGAATGGGTTGTGGAGTGGGAGTGGAGTTTGGAGAGGAGTTGGGAGGGATTTGTTAGGGAAGTTGGGGGTGGGTTGGAGGGGGTTTGTTAGAACAGTGTGTGCCTGGTGTGGAATAGGAGTGGAGTGGAAATTGGGTGGAGGAGACAGTTGGGAGGGGAGCTAGGGGAGTGGGAGTTCAGGGGGGGTGGTTGGAGAGAGGTTGTTCGAGCAGTGTGTGACTGGTGTGGAATGACAGCGGAGTGGAAATTGGGTGGAGGGGACAGTTGGGAGGGGAGTTGGGGGGGGTGGTTTGGAGGGGGTTATTAGAGCAGTGTGTGACTGGTGTGGAGTGGGTGTGGATTTGTATAGCTTTTCCAGGTGGAACTTCAGCTGAAAACGCAAAAGTTAATGCCCCCAAATATCCGATCATCCTGAGTCTGAGGGGATAAAAATCCACAAACTAATTCCAGCCAAGTTTCCCTCGGAAAAGTTCAGCACAACTTTAATGCAAATGGGTCGTGAGTTCTGAATCTTGGATAAATTGGCCTGGAATTTTAGCTCAGTGATTTGTCCTCTGGTTCTGAGTTGTATAAAATGTATCAACCACTTTGTTGCGGATTTCTGTTCAATATTGATACTGTTATTTGTTGAAAGGAATGTTTGGATTCTACGAGTTCTCTTTTTATACGTCTGAAGATGTTCTGAGCTCTCGGGAGGGTGGGGCACGGTACTGTTTCTTCTGTTAATTGTTGCTTCTCTGGAATGTAGCAACATTCCACTTTGGAGAGTAGCATCTCCAAAGTTGCTACTAAATGGAAGAAGGGTGGCCCTATGTGGGTAACAGGATGGCACAGTAGTTAGCACTGCTGCCTCACAGCACCAGGACCTGGGTTCAATTCCAGCCTCGGGTTATTGTCTGTGTGGAATTAGCACATTCTCTCCATATCTGCGTGGATTTCCTCCGGGTGCTCCAGTTTCCTCCCCACAGTCCAGAGATGTGTGGATTAGGTTGATTGGCCATGCTAAATTGCCCCTCAGCGTCAAGGGGACTAACAGGGTAAATCTGTGGGGTTACGGGGATGAGGCCTGGGTGGGATTTTGGTCGGTGCAGGCTAGATGGGCTGAATGACCTCCTTCTGCACTGCAGAGATTCTATGATTCCTGTTCCCACAGTGCGTTTTCCAGTGCCTCTTAGTATAAGCTGTTGCACTCTGAAACTTCCACATCTCGCTTGTGAGAAATGGCCACACACACACACACCAGTGTCAGAACTGACACATGCCAGCTTCTGTTTGTCTGATGCAAGTTCCCCCAGATTGTATGCGAAACAAGAAAAACGGGAATGATTTTTAACACAAAAAAATTGAAGGAGAATGGATGACCGTGAAAGCATGGTCAGAGGGAGAAGGAAAATAATCATAGGGTCAGCTAAAGCACCCTTGCCCCTCAAGGGTTAGAAGAAATTAGACCTTAGAAGAATGAGAGGTGACCTTATTGAATGGTGGGGCAGGTTTGAAGGGCCTGGTGGCTACTCCTGCTTCTGATTTTGTGATCCTGTGCATTGGATTCTCAGGGGACTTTATAGGGTAGATGCTCAGAGATTGTTTCCCCTTTGTGTAAGAGTTGAGAACCAAAGGGAATAATCTCAAAATAAGGGGTCTCCCATTTGCAACAAGAGATGAGAGGGAATTTCTTCTCAGAGCGTAGCAAATTTGTCAAATTCTTTACCGCAGAGGTCGGTGGAGGCTGGACTGTTAAGGATGTTTAAGGTTGAGGTAGACAATTTTTAATCAGTAAAGGAATCAAGTGTCATGGGGATAAGGCATGAAGGTAAGGTTGAGGATTATCATTGCAGATCAGTTGTGATTTCAATGAATGGCAAAGCTACTTGATAGGCCAAATGGCCTCCTTCTGCTCCTACCTATTATGTGCTATGGAAGGAAATAATTCTGGGATTCAAAGTCCGGTTCTAGTGACCTGAATACATTGAGGCTGAGAATCCTGTGGCCAGTAACTCACCTCTTCACTCCCCAATGCCTATCCACCATCTTCAGGGTACCAATATGATAGAATACTCTCCACTTCCCTGGATGAGTGTAACTCCATCAAGAAGTTGACACCATTCAGGACCAAGTAGCCTGCTAGATTGGGGCCCCATCCACAAACATTCACTCCCAACATCACCACAGCAGCAGCTGTATGTACCATCTGCAAGATGCAATGCAGGATCTCTATAACGCTCTTTACAATTTATAAACCCACCTTCCGAATCCACAACCATTACCATCCAGAAGGACAAGGGCAGCAAATATGAGTGCACCACCCACCTATAAGTTTCCCTCCTAGTCACTGACCAGCCTTATTTGAAAATATATCGCTGTTCCTTCAGTGTCGCTGGATCAGAATTCTGGAACTCTTTCCCTAACAGCACTGTGAGTATACCTACACCACATGGACTTCAGCAATTAAAGAAGGCAGCCCCACAATCTTCTCAAGGGCAATTAAGGACGGGCAGTAAATGCTGGTATAGCCAGTGATTCAACCTAAATACAAGAAACTAGAAGAGTTTCCAATACAGAAGATGTGCCACATTGTTAGGGGGTGCCATTTTTTTTACATGGGACCATCTAGTACTATTTTGAAGAGTGAGATGTTTGGGGCAGGGGCAGTTAGTTGGCTGGATCTCTCGGCCCACAGCAACATCACTGAAACCGATGTTCTGGTTAATATCATATTGCTGCGGGATCTTGCTGTGCCCAAGTTGGCGACACTGTCACGGTGACTTTGGAACATCTTGAGGTTTTGAAGGAGGCTGTTATAAATGCGAGCTTTTCTTTAAGAGTTTCGGTCGCACTTTGTTCTCATGATGGGACTCTCCGACACTCGGATCGATTGCAACCCAGACACCAGGCTCAGCACTTCTGAAGGTTTTTGAGTCGGCTGTACTTCACATGATGGTTTCTCTACGTTTACTCCTTGTTGCGAAGGTCATCTGACGGACTGATTTGTTGTGTTGTGGTTACATTAGGTTAGGGGCTGTTCATTCGGGTTCACTGTGTCTGCACAAATTGTTTTAAATCTGGATTGTGTGTTTGTGTTGATGGGGGTCAGTCAGTAACTGTAGCAAAAAGTGTGGAGCAGAGCCATTTATGTAGGAGTGAGCACATCCATTTAGTGTAGGAGTGAGCACATCCGTATAGAGTAGGAGTGAGCACATCCGTTTCATTGCATGGGGGAGGGAAAACTTCATTTTAAAAAGAGAGTGGAAATCTCCCAAAAAACCATCACAAATTGTATCAATAAAGCTTTGCGTTTTTCAGCTGCATTTTATATTGCCTCTGTTTTAGACTGGACTTCAGATCAGGATCTTTTTTCCTTCATCCCTTTAATGGGTGGTGCTGGCAAGATCAATGGACTAGCAAGTCACTCAGTTCAAGGGCGATTAGGGATGGGCAACAAATGCTAGCTTATTGCTCCTTGAACTGAGCGACTTGCTTGGCCATTTCAGAGAGCGGTTAAGAATCAACCACGTTACTGTGGATCTGGAGTCACATTTAGGCCGGTCTAGGTAAGGACGGCAGATTTCCTTCCTTAAACATAGAAACAAAGAAGGTAGGAGCAGGAGGAGGCCATTTGGCCCTTCGAGCTTGCTCCGCCATTCATTACAATCATGCTGATCATCCAACTCAATAGCCTAATCCTGCATTTTCCCCATAACCTTTAATCCCATTTGCCCCAAGCTGCCTATTGAATAAAGGACATTAAAATTTTAAAGTTTATTTATTGGAGTCACAAGTAGGCTTACTTAACACTGCAGTGAAGTTACAATGAAACTCTCCCAGTCACCACACTCTGGCACCTCTTCAGGTACACTGAGGGAGAATTTAGCATGGCCAATGCACTTAAACATTCTTTCGGACTGTGGGAGGAAAGCGGAGCGCCCGGAGGAAACCCATGCAGATACAAGGAGAACATGCAGATTCTGCACAGATAGTGATCCAAACCAGGAATTAAATCCCTATTTCTGGAACTGTAAAGCAGCAGTGCCAACCACTATGCCACTGTGCTGCCCAACCAGACGAATTTTTTAACAAAAAAAGGTAGCTTTATATTTTCATTAATGAAATCAGCTTTTATATTCCATGTTTGTTACATCAGTTTTCTTTAAATTCAAATAACTGTTAGAGTGGGATATGAACTCTTATCCCTGAGGAATTAGTGTGGGTCTTTGGATTATTAATCAGTAATGTTATCACTATGCCATCACACCCCCCTGTGCTCTCACTTGGCTCCACTCAATGAGTTGGCTCCCAGTATTTAACCTGATACCTGTCATCTACGATTAAGCGGGCTGAGTTGGGATGAACACTGCTGTTCTGTGATCACTGGGGGGACGTACAAAAATAATTACATTTGGGGTATCCTTCTCATGTGACGAAGAGTGGCTGCAATCTGCTGTGTATAAGCTAATGAGCACAACAGCAATTACTTCTCCTTTAATATAGCAAAACATCTCAAGAATGTTCACAGGAGAGTGATCAGAAAAGGCCTGACACTAAGCCTTGTAATGAGATATTCGGACAGGTGAAAGAGGTGGGCTTTATGCTGTGTTTCAAAGGAAGAAGGAGTGAGGGAGAGATTTAGAGAGGAATTTTGCGGCATATTTTAAAGTTTATTAGTGTCACAACTAGGCTGATATTAACATTGCAATGAAGTTACTGTGAAAATCCCCCTCTTTTCACCCCACTCCAGTGCCTGTTCGGGTACACTCGGGAAAATTTAGCGCAGCCAGTGCACCGAGCCGGCATGTCTTTTGACCTGTGGGAGGAAACCCACACAGACATGGATGAACATGCCAATTCCGCACAGACAATGACCCCAGCCAGGAATCAGACCCAGGTCTCTGGTGCGTTAGAACAGAAGAACAAGAACAAAGAACAATACAGCACAGGAAATGGGCCCTTTGGCTCTCCAAGCCTGCACCGCTCATGCTTCCAATTAGACTACTCGTTTGCATCCCTCCATTCCCAGTCTGTTCTCGTGGCTATCCAGATAAGTTTTAAACGATCCCAGTGTATCCTCTACCACCTTGCTTCTAGGCCCCCACCACCTTCTATGTAAAATACGTCCCTCTGACATCTGTGTTAAACCTTGCCTCCCTCACCTTGAGCCTGTGACACCTTGTGTTTGTCACCTCTGACCTGGGAAAAAGTTTCCCACAGTTCACCTTTCCTATGCCCTTCATAAGTTAATACTGCTTTGAGGCAGCAGTGCTAACCACTGTGCCATCGTGCCGCTCCGGAGGCCAATGCAGCTGAAAACATATGTCAGAAGTCAGGCAAGGGAAATCGGGGATGGACAAGAGAGCAGAAATGGAAGAACTCTGAAATATTGGAGGGCATTGGGGTTAAGAGATAAGAACATAAGACTTAGGAGCAGGAGTAGGCCATCTGGCCCCTCGAGCCTACTCCGCCATTCAATAAGATCATGGCTGATCTTTTCATGGCCTCAGCTGCCCACTCACCATAACCCTTAATTCCTTCAAAAATTTATCTATCCTTGACTTAAAAATATTCAGATGAGTTAGCCTCAACTGATAGATTGGGCAGGGAATTCCACACATTCACAACCCTTTGTGTGAAGAAGTACCTCCTCAGCTCAGAACTGAATCTGCTTCCACTTATTTTGAGGCTGTGGCCCCTAGTTCTACTTTCACCCACGAGTGGAAACAACTTCCCTGCTTCTATCGTATCTACTCCCTTTGTCATCTTATATGCTTTTATAAGATCTCCCCTCATTCTTCTGAATTCCAGTCTTTTCTCACAAGCCAACCGTCACAGTCTTTTCACAGTCTTTTCTCACAAGCCAACCATCTTATCTCTGGAATCAATCTAGTGAATCTCCTCTGCACCCCCTCCAGTGCCAGTAAATCCTTTCTCAAGTAAGAATAGGGAGAGCTGTTGCCAAGAATGGTTCAATACAAGGATGAGAAATTTAAAATTGGCAGGTTGCTAGACTGGGAGCCAAATGAGCACAGAATGAGACTTGCTGTGTTGGGATGACCTCAAGATTAATGGAAGGTGCTAGCAGGGAGGCTGGCCAACATCACGTTTGGCGGTAGGAAGAAAGTTTCAGCAGCAAACGAGCTGAGTTGGAGACAGAAAGAAAAGGTAGATAGACAACAGCATATGGGGCATCAGTGGGAGTATACCATATCTTCCTGTTGTGTGAAAGTGAATTGAGGCTTTCGTCATCTAGATTGCGTTGGTGTTCCCTGCAGGATACTTGAAGTAAAGTGAAAACTTTTCTTTGTGTTGTGGAATCCTTACCCAGCTGTTGACACGTACAAGAGTAGCAGCCACAATGGTGAAGCATTGCACCTGTCATGCGTTGGCAATGAAACAGGGTCAGGCTTCAGGTAGTGGAATTGTACAGCTGTAGTCTGCTCAGTCTTGTCACAATGAAGAAGATGCATTTGGCACTGTGCCACTGGTAGTGCTTGTATGCATTATTTTTAAGGTATTGCCTTTGTCATTTTGTTTCCATAAACATGAGGTAATTGCCAAAAGATCTAAGGGGTGATGAGCAAACACTTCACACAATGATTTGTTACAATCTGAAATACGCTCCCAGAACGGATGGTGGAGGCAGATTCAGTAACAAGTTTGCAAAGAGAATTGAATATATGTGTGTAAAAGGAAAGAAAACTTGCAGGGAAACAGGAGGAACTGATTTGATTTACTATTGTCACATGTATTTTGGTGGCACAGTGGATAACGCTGCTGCCTCACAACACCAGGGATCTGGGTTTGATTCCTGGCTTGGTTCACTGTCAGCATAGAGTCTACACGTTCTCCCCCTGTCTGTGTGGGTTTTCTCTGGGAACTCCTGTTTCCTCCCACACTCCGAAAGTCATGCTGGTTAGGCACTTGGTCGTGCTAAATTCTCCCTCAGTGTACCCAAACATGGGCCTGACTTTGGTGACTAGGAGATTTTTACAGTTCATTGCAGCATTCATTGAGCTTATTTGTGACACTAATAAAGCAACTTAACTGTAAAAAGTATTGTTTCTTCTGCACTATATAGACAAAACATACTGTACATAGAGAAGAAGGAAAGTGTGAAGTTGCAGTTACAGGTACATTGAAGAGAAAGGTCAACTTAATATATGGAAGATCCATTCAAAAGTCTGGCAGCAGGGAAGAAGCTGTTCTTGAATCAGTTGGAATGTATTTTCAGATATTTGTATCTTTCTCCCAATGGAAGAAGGTGGGAGAGAGTGTGTTCAGTATGTGTGGGGTTCTTGATTCTGCTGGCTGCTTTTCTGAGGCAGTGGGAAGTGTAGGCAAAGTCAGTGAATGTGAGGCTGGTTTGGGTGATAGACTGGACCATATTCTTAACTCTTGGTAATTTTTTGCAGTCTTGGTTGGAGCAGGAGCCAAAGCAAGCTGTGATACGTTTGGGCTCGATTCTTTCAAAGAACAAGCACAAGCCAAGTGGCCTCTGTTTGTGCTTTAGATTTTAGGCATATTAAAGGCAGAAAAAACATTTTTATATTACAGCTCAAATTACCTCACAGGGACTCCCAAAGCACTTGCAGCCAATGGAGCACAGTTTTTAAAATGCATTTGTGGGCATTTCTTGCAAGCCAGCATTTATTGCCCAGCTCTAGTTGCCCTTTATAAAGTGGTGGTGAGCTGCCTTCTTAGGGATTGATGCAAGTGATTTTGATTTGATTTTTAATTTTGGTTTGATTTTGTTATTGTCATATGTAATAACAGACAGTGAAAAATATTGTTTCTTACGTGCTATACAGAAAAAGCGTTCAAAGTTCATAGAGAAGGAGACGAGTGAGTGCAGAATGTAGTGTTACAGTCGTAGCTAGGGTGTAGAAAAAGATCAACTTAATGCAAGGAAGGTCCATTCAAAAATCTGACGGCAGCAGGGAAGAATCTGTTCTTGAGCCAGTTGGTACGTGACCTCAGATTTTTGTTCCTTTTTCCCGATGGAAGAAGATGGAAGAGAGAATGCCCGGGATGCTTGGAGGGGGCGGGGGGGCCTTTGATTACGATGGCTGCTTTGCTAGGCCATTACAGAGGGCAGCTGAGAGTCAACCATGTTGCTGTGGCTCCGGAGTTATGTGTAGGCCAGATCAGGTAAGGATGGCAGATTTCCTTCCCTAAAGGGTATTAGTGAACCAGATGGGTTTTTCTGACAATTGGCAATGGTTCCATGGTCATCAGGAGATTGGTACTTCCAAACTTTTTCATTGAATTCAAATTCCACCATCTGCCGTGGTGGGATTTGAATCCAGGTTTCCAAAACATTCCCTGAATTTCTGGATTAATACTACTAGACCATTGCTATTGTAGGAGAAAAGCTACTCATTGTTGTGCACAGCAAGTTCCCATAAAACAGCAGGATGTTAATGAGCAGATATTCTGCATTGATAATAATCAATGGATAAATATTGGCCAGGACATGGTTTGCAAGACCCCTAATCTTCTTTGAAATGGTGCTGTGAAATTTTGTTATATTCGCTGGACAGGATGGCTAGGGCCTCAGTTTAACATCTCCTCTGAATGATGGCACTCCCTCAATATTACACTGGAGAATCATCCAAGAGTTTTCAGGTCAAGTCGCAGACTTATCATAGAGTACCAACAGTGCAGAAGGAGGCCATTCAGCCCATTGAGTCTGCACTGACCACAATTCCATCCAGACCCTATCCCTATAACCCCATATATTTATTCTAGCTAGTCCCACGACACTAAGGAACAATTTAGCATAGCCAAACTACCTAACCCACACACCTTTGGAATATTGGACAAAACCAGAGCATCCAGAGGAAACCCATACAGACACGGGGAGAATGTGCAAATTCCACAGGAAGTGTCCTAAGCCAGGAATCATACCCATGGCACTGTGAGGCAGCAGTGCTAACCATTGTGCCAGTGTGCTCAAAGGCCCAAACTCTACTAACTCAACCGTAGCTTCATTACTTTGTTAATGCAGAGCACAAGATTCTTTGCTGAAATGTTTCTGTAGCCAGGATTATACTGATACAGTCATGTCCTGTTCAGCTAATAAGTTGTTTGATGTGGGCAACTCATTTATTTGCTGAGAGGATGCCGAAATAAGTCAAATTCTGATTTTAATAGACTTGCATGACCTTTGTGAATGTTTTTGGGGTGTTATGCGATTTAACCTTTGTTTTCTATGAAAATTGGTTGTCATGCTGATGACTCTTTCATTTAAGAAAGCAAACAGGTGAAGCTTGTTGTGCAGTAAACTTCTATTCCATTTCACTTTTCCTTGCAGTTTAAAGTGGAAGTGTGTTAATTTTATTCTGCGGCGGGTGGATTTTATTTTGATCTTGTACGGCTGCCTATACTTTTGGCTGTGGGTCGTTGTGTGGCTTGACTAGTTTCAAAGCAAGGAAAAGCATGTTGCTTCCAGCCTTCTTCACAGTGCAAGTGCAATTCCAATGTAAGGTAGCTATTGCTAGGAAACTGGTATGAAGCTTGCAATGTCAACAGTCTTGTTTTGCCACTGACTGCACTTAGTGACACACCTCCATGTTCCAGTGGTTCCAGATAGTTGGAGCTGTGTGAATGAGATTGTGTCCTGTCACTGATTTTCTCATTCATTATTTCTTTTGGTCGCCATGGTGACACTAATGGTTAATAGGAGCATGCAGAGTCTACTTTTTTTTGCTCATTGTGATTTTCTTTCCCTGTGTGGATTTACACTGGGCTTTATATTAAGTGTGGGGTTTCAGATCAGGGGTGCCCACATGGAGATTCTGCAACTCTGTGAGCTGGGTTCAGTTAGCTAATTCTTTTTTATTGATTAGTTTCACAAGTAGGCTGACATTAACACTGCAATGAAGTTACTGTGAACATGCCTTAGTCGCCACGCTCCAGCGCCAGTTTGCATACACTGAGGGAGAATTTAGCATGGCCAATGCACCTAACCAGCATGCCTTTTGGACTGAGACAGGAAACTGGAGCACCCAGAGGAAACCCATGCAGAGATAGGGAGAACATGCAGAGCCTACACAGGCAGTGGCTGAAGCCAGGAGTTGAACCCCGGTCCATAGTGCTGTGAAGCAGCAGTGCTAACCACTGTGTCATTGTGCTGCTAACTGGGCAGACTTGAGAAAACTCCCTTGCTGTTTTAAGGAGATTGGACAGTAACTCACAAGACCCATGAGGATCTCTGATGTCCATGGTAATCTAGGTGGCAGCAGATTTTTATATCTCGTTGAAGTAGATGGTGGAGCGATTTTCCCCCCCCTTCTCATTTGAACCATCCTTAAATCTACATGCACGCAGCAAAAATGATGTTACACCATTTCTAAACAGGTAATTTCTAAACAGGGTTCAGTCTAGACAGGGGGACTGCAAAGATTTGATAAAGGGCAACAGAGTTTAATAATGTTATTCCACCTAAGTTGGTGAGAGTTTCATAGAATCCCTGTAGTGCAGAAGGAGGCCATTTGGCCCATTTGAGTCTGTATCAACAACAATCCCACCTTGGTCCTATCCCCACTTACTTACCCTGCTAATCCTCTTGACATTAAGGAGCAATTTAGCATGGCCAAATAACCTAACCCATACATCTTTGGATAAAAGCAAATTACTGCGGATGTTGGAATCTGAAACCAAAAGAGAAAACACTGGAAAATCTCAGCAGGTCTGACAGCAAGTGTAAGGGGAGAAATAAGCTGATGTTTTGAGGGCCATCTGGACATGAAACATTAGCACTTTTCTCTCCTGACAGATGCTGCTAGACATGCTGAATCTTACCAGCATTTTCTCACTTTTGTTGCGTATCTCGTTGAACTGTAGAAGGAAACTAGACAACCTGGAGAAAACCCATGCAGACATGGGGACAATGTGCAGACTTCACATAAACAGTTACCCAAGGCCAGAATGAAACCTAGATCCCTGACGCTGTGAGGCAGCAAAGCTAATCACTGTGCCACATGTGTGAATAGATCATGAATTTGAGAGCATTGTATCCACGAGTAAGGTTCGGGTATAGACACCAACCAACCCCACCCCCGGATTAATCTCAGTGTTTAAGTTGCCGTGGGCCGATTTGTTGAGAGAATAGCCTTTGATCAGGACATTGCAAATCATTGGGGGGGAAGGATGTCTTTGTCCCCCGCTAACTTGCAGCGTTTTGGTGTATGCTCATTGCACTTCCAGTGGGGATGAAGCCCTTTGGTGACTGTGATCACTGGGTGAGCCCTTGGGCCTCTGCAATGTAATGAAGGCTCTTTACAGATTGAACTGTTTGCTCGGTGGACTTCTCGAAAGTAGTTGATGTCTATAAGACTTTGGCCGTGATTTTAGCTAAGCTGGCATCCTTATTCAAGAATGAATACTGTGTTGTGTTTGAATGTTGTTCCTTTTTAAGCTGTACTCAGTCTGAGAATACTGCTAATTCAAGAAATTCCACACTGCCTCTAAGCAGCTCTTTACCTTTAAGCCTTTTTATAGAGTACCTGATTATTACTTCAGATAATTGCGAGAGTTGTTTGTATTTCTGATGCCGTACCAGGCAGTTAAGGCTCAAGTTTAGTTCACAGGCTGGTTTGCCTAAAAGGGCATTGCATTACCCTTAGAATTAATAAACTATACCTGTAATAAAAAATGCAATACGTCATTAACTGAATTTGCAGTCCGTATAAGCATTCCTCCTTTTTTAGGGATGGATCAACAATAGGCACCAACCAGGAGGGTGAAAGGGAAAAATAATGAGTTGAAGGTACAAAATCACAGCCAAAATGGGCCTTCGAATGGCAAAGAGGAAGGGCACGGTGGCACAGTGTTTAACACTGCTGCATCACAGCAGCAGAGGACCTGGGTTCAATTCTGGCTTCGGATCCCTGTCTGTCTGGAGTTTGCACGTTCTCCCTGTCTCTGCGTGAGTTTCCAATTTCTTCCCACAGTCTAAAGATGTGCAAGTTAGATTGATTAGCCATTGCCTTTTCGCGTAAGGGGAATTAGCAATGTAAATACATGGGATTATGGCCTGGGTGGGATTGTAGGTGGTGCAGGTCTGATGGCCAAATTGACTCCTTCTCCTTTGGTTCCAAGGATTTTTAAAATTCATTCCTGGGATGTGGACAGTGTAGGCTAGGTCAGCATTTATTGTCCATTCCTAATTGCCCTTATGAAGGTGGCAGTGAATTGCCTTCTTGAACCGTTGCATCTAAGTGGTGCCCAACATTCACAGTGTTGTTAGGGAGGGAGTTCCAGGATTTTGACTAGTGAAGGAACAGTGATATAGGTTCAAGTTAGGACAGCAAGTGGCTTGGAGAGGAGTTTCCAGGCAGTGCTGTTCCCATTCTTCTGCTGCGTTGTCCTGTTTAGATGGCAGTGGTTGTGGGTTTGGAAGGCACTGCCTAAGAAGCCTTGGTGAGTTGAGGTAGCAGTGAAGGAATTCAAGAGGGCAGGGCCATGCTGGACAAAGCAGCAGCTACCAATAGCGTAGAAGTAAGAATTAGTTTCCTGACAGAGGCAGGACTTTGCACAAGAACTTACAGTTGGAGTAAATTACCAGTATACAGTGGACCAAGGTTGTAAGGGGATTTAAGAGTGAGTTTGATTTCATTAAAAGTCAATTTGCATGGGTAAGCCAAGTAATCATGACAAGGAAGGCATATCTAGACACTGAAGGGATGTGGACCATGATGGTTTGTATGAGTGCGGTTTATGAAGGTGGTAGGCAGCATGCTTAAGAAATCAAATGTCAATGTAATAGATGCTTGAATTCAAGATCCTTCAACATAGGATGAGATAGTGATAGGTGTGGGGGGGGGGGGAATGTTTCTGAGATGAATGAATGTGATCTCACTGATACATTGCATGTGAGTTAGATGATAACTCAGCCTTGGATTGAAAAGTCCCACTAATATCCACATACTTTGTCTTGAGAAGTTCCAGAAGGTTTTGCGAGAGGCAAAGGAATTATAGAAGCATAGAATCCTTACAATGCAGAAGGAGGCCATTCAGCCCATCGGGCCTGCGCCAACAACAATCCCATGCAGGCCCCATTGCTGTATTTACCCTGCTAATTCAGTGTTGATTTAGCATGGCCAGCCCACCTAACCTGCACACCTTTGGATTAATGTTGGTTTTGTTGGAATTTAGCCAGAGGAAGTTCACGATCATCTTGGTTTTGATGCCATGCAAGAAATTGGAGAAAGCAGCAGCAGCTTTAAGCTGCTGTAGAAGAGACTGAATCTCTGCACACACACGTGGAAGTTAATTTTGTGTTTCCGGATTTAAAAAGTACCTAGAGTACTCCTATCTAAGAAGAGGTATATTTGCATTGGAAAGTTTAATAATTTGATTCCTGGAAGAAGGAGTTGTCTTATGAGAAAGCTTGAGCGGGTTGGGCCTGGACTCATTGGAGTTTAGATTAAGGAGAAGTGATCTTTTTGAAGCGCGTTTTGATGTTGGGAGGACTTCACAGAACTAGATGCTGAAAGGATGTTTTCCTTTGAGGAAGAATCTAGCGTTCGGGGACACAGTTTCAGAATTCAAGGTAAGGAGAAATTTCTTTTCACAAAATGTTATGAATCCTTGGAATTGTTGACTCGCGAGGGCTGTGGAGACTGAGTCATTGAATAGATTTGAGGCAGAGACAGACAGATTCTTGACCTACAATGCTGTGAAGCATTATGGAAAATAGGCAGGAAATTGGAGTCGAGGGCCAGACCAGATCAGCAGTGATCTTCTCGAATGATGAAGCAGACTCAAGGGGCAGTGTGCCCTCCTCCTGCACTTATTTTTATGTTCTCTCCACCAAAGGGTAGAATGCAGATGATGGAGGGGAAGGAGTCAAAAAATGGAGTTTGACGTAGAGGTTGTGTGGACATAGGGGAAGAAGTTATTGGAAGCAATATATCGTGACAATGATGCGAGATGTGGCAGTGAAACTGGCAAAGAACAGTGCCATGGAGGTAGACAATTGAGGTGAGTTGCTGGAGGATGCTGTGGCTGACAATGCTGAAGGCAGTGGCAAGGTCAAGGAAGATGAGAAGGAAGACAGAGCTCTGGTCACAACACAGCATGCATTCACCATGGTAACAGGCAAAGCACGAACACGCAGCAGTCAAAAACACAGCATGAATAGTTATGGAGCTGGAATACCATTTTATTTTAACCCTCTCCCACCTAAAGAAGGTTTTTCAGCTCAAATGTCAGTTTGTTTGGCATGAGTCACATGTTTGCTGGTTCTAAGCCTCGCTCCAAAACAACAGAGGGCAAACTTTTAGAGTAAGGGCCAAGAGATTCAATGGGGATTTAAGAAAAAAAATCACTGAGGGTGGTGAGAATCTGGAATGCACTGCCGAGACACTTAGTGGAGACTAGAAAACTTACAGACTCTAAAAAAACATTTGGATTAGCACTTGAAATATCATACCTTCAAGGTTTAGGACAAGTGCTGGAAAATGGGATTAGTGTGATCTTAGTGGCAGTTACTGTCAGTCAGACTCAATGGGCTGAAAGGCCTTTTATATTGCTGTACAACTCTTATTGGAGGAATTTTCATACCTCGGCACCAGGGAATTGTAGCAGGGTTTGTGTGTGTGGAGGGGGCAGGCGGTGCGGGGTAATGGCAAGGGAGCAAACCATACAAACCTTTATTGACTTTGATGGAATTTTCTGGCTTTGGGGCGAGTGTGGCCGGAAAAGCCCACTCAATGGCTGGAATTTTACGACCTCGCCCAATTCTGGGGTGGGCGAGGCTCGCAGAACGGCATTCTCCTTTGGCCAAGGGCAGGATCTTACAAACTTTGGGCGGATCAGGTGGTAAAATTCTGGCACATATCTCTATAAACTAGACTGATTAGAATACTTTAGTGCTAATCAAAAGGAGAACTGCATACCAAAGATACTCTGATGAAAGGTCATCCTGACTCGAAACATTGCCTCTATTCTCTTCTCACATATGCTATCAGATCAACTGAGATTTTCCAGCATTTTCTGTTTTTGTTTCAGTTTCCAGCATCAGAGTATTTTGCTTTCATCCTCCTGCAGGTTTTTATTTTGAGTTCCCGCGGCACTTTTCGAGCAGTGGTTTTGGACAACATTCATCCCTCAATCATCAATACCAGAAACTGATTCTTGCATTGTTAATTGTCAGCTTATGGGAGCTGATTGTGTGCAAATTCGCTGCTGAGTTGCCTACTTAACAATGGTGGCGACACTTTGAAAGGAATCTGTTTAATTTGAAAGCACTTTAGCATATCATGAAACAGTGATAAGCAATCAGAAAAATGCAAATTCTCAAGTCCCCACTTGGTTCTGGTGTCAGTGAAGGCAGTCATTAAGAATTTCTCTCGTCAATAACTCAATGACAATTTAAATCACATTCTTTTGATATTTTAACCATTTCTCTGAAATACCAACCAGCGGAAATCACATGGATAGTTGAATATGCCAATTCCAGATGGGTTCCCAAAGGATACACACAACTTAACTCCGTCTTACCGGGATTTGGATTGGCAAAACTGAGAAAGAGCAGTGATATGTATATTATTTGAAATATTATTAAATATTATTTTAATCAAATGATATGAATATTATTTTAAAGAGCATCAGGTTAAATTAAGAAACAACCAATTGTTCTGATGGAAGGTATGACATTCCATCTGAACGGCACCAGAATGTGGCGACTAGGGGATTTTCACAATAATTTCATTGCAGTGTTAATGTAAGGCCTACTTGTGACATGAATAAATACATTCTAAACTTTAAACATTCTGGAAGAATTATATCATATGGTGAGGCACGGTGACACAGAGTGCCTTGTGCTGCTGCCTCAGAAAAGCACCCAGCATGATTAAGAAGGCCGTGCAGCCCAGACATAGTCTGTTCCACCACCTTCTTTCGGAAAAAGATATAAAAATTTGAAGTCACATACCAACTGATTCGAGCAACTTCTTCTCTGTTGCCATCTCACTGATGAATGGACCTACCTCGCACTAAGTTGATCTTTCTTTACGCCTTAGCTATGACTGTAATTCTACATTCTGCACGCTATCCTTTCCTTCTGTATGAACAGTATGCTTTGTCTGTATCGCATGCAAGAAACAATACTTTTCACTGTAAACTAAGACATGTGACAATTATAAATCAAATCAAATCAAATCTAATCACAGCGTCAGGAATCCCGTTCAATTCCGGCCTTGGGTCACTGTCTTCATGGAGTTTGCATGTTCTCCCGTGTCTTTGTGGGTTTCCTCTCACAGTCCAAAGATGTGCGGTTTATGCTAAACTGCCCATTGGTCAGGGGGAACTAGTCGGGTAAGTGTGTAAGGTTCTTGCTGAATTCGGCCTGGTTTCTTTCTTGACGTGTGTGTGTGTGTGTGTGTGTGTGTGTGTGTGTCATAGAGGTTTACACATGGAAACAGACCCTTCGGCCCAACCTGTCCATGCCGCCCAATTTTTACCACTAAGTTGGTCCTAATTGCCCGCATTTGGTCCATATCCCTCTGTACCAATCTTAGCCACAACATCAAGTTAAATTCCAACAGGTTTATTTGGTATCATAAGTTTTTAGAGCACTAACTGCTTCACCAGTTGAGTGAGGAAGCCATGTAGCCTCTATACCAATCTTAGCCACGCAACTGTCGAAATGGTATTAAAAGACAAAATTGTACCACCTCTACTACTGCCTCTGGCAGCAGGTTCTGGACACTCACCACCCTCTGTGTGAAAAAATTGCCTGCCTGGACTCTTTTGTATCTGTTTGTGTGCGTGTGTATGTGTGTGTGGGGCTGCTTGTACTGCAATCAGCTTATGCCTCATCTGGTTAACTGGCTGTAGTTTGATTGTAATAAATGCCTATTGGCTTGTTTGCACTTTCGTTAATGAAGTGAAGCCCTTGTTAAACATGGTGAGTGGCCGACTTCATTATCTCCTTTCAGATCCACTGCAGAATGTTACGAGACAAACATTAGGTGAGGGCACTTTGACTAATCCATAGCTCTGTGCTCTTCAAAGAATGTCAAGCAGCCAAGAAAAGTGTGTTGACCAAGAGAAACACTAACAGAAAGATAGAATGTGATTTAAGCAACGTGTTTGGGACTCAGTTATAGCCATGAGTGTAGTCATGTGCTCAGCTGTTATGGCTGTGAAGAGTTTTATCTGCACTCACTTTTTTGCCAAGGCAATTTCAACACCTGAAATGAAAGGCTTGCCAGTCAAGTTACTGTGGTCTTCAGAGTTACTTGGCTATAATCATGAAAGTGGTGTGATAAGAGGCTAAATAGATGTGTGTGTCCATTTGCTGGTGTTATTACAATGCACTTCCATTAATCAGAGTCAGTTTTATTGAGTCTTTGTGCTTCATGATTTCTGAAGCAATTTCGCTCGAGTGATTTGCATAGAGTGAGATATAAGCTGTGGCAAGGATTTGGGAACCAAAGTTATGTGAGCTCTTGACGTTAACGGCTGTTGTCGCATTTGAAATCTGTATGATAAAGTGGTCATACAGCTATTAGTTGATCTTGGTCGGCAAGCATAATCCTCCAAGTGCACTATAATCCTCCATATTGCTAAACCTCAGAAGAACTCCAGTTACCTGAATACCATATGCTGGTTCTAGTTTCCTACCCTCAGGAAGTATGTATTGATAGTTTAAGAGGATGCAGAAGTGTTAATCTAACACACTTAAAGGTCACTGACCTGAAACATTGTATGTTTTTTTAATTCATTTATGGGACATGGTTGGCAAATATTAATTACCCATCCCTAGTTGTCTGAGGGCAGTTGAGAGTCAGCCGCATTGCTGTGGCTCTGGAGTCACATGTAGGCCAAATCAAGTAAGGGCAGCAGATTTCCTTCCATAAATAACATTAGTAAACTAGATGGGTTTTTCTGACAATCGACAATGATGTCATGGTCATCAGTAGATTCTTAATTCCAGATATTTTTATTGAATTCAAATTCCACCATTTGCCAAGGTGGGATTCGAACTCAGGTCCCCAGAACATTAGTTGAGTTTCTGGATTAATAGTTTAACGACAATACCATTAGGCCATTATCTCCATTTAATGGAGATGATGCAGTTTCACCTACTGGCTGGAGAGCCAGACAAACAATGGCAGGGCCATCCCTGGGATCAAGGCCCTGGGAGTGGAAGTACCACCCTTGAAATACCAGCTAATCAGAGGATGAAACTCTGTTGAACAACAGCATCACCAGGAGATGATGGCTGCTACCAGTATGAGGCCTGGATTAATGCCAGATTCAAGGCCACAGATGAGTGATGTCATGAGGGGGTTGCAGAGTAGGGTTTTTGGGGGGTGAGGAGATGAATGGAAATCACAGGGGAGGTGAGTGAGGGGTCAGCAAAAAGGGCAAGGGGTGGCTCTCAGCAAACCTTCTCTTCCGAATGATGTGTCCCCCAATCAAGCATTGAGTGCAGTTGCAGTTGAATGAGGGACTCTCTGCATCCCATATCTCACTCCCTGAGACCCCACATGAAACCTCTTGGGGTATGCTTGTTATGCTCCTCACATAGTGAGCCCCTGTCTGCTGCTGCGTGAACACCAGCAGCAATGGGTTGAGAACCTGAAGTGGACATTAATTGTCTACTTAAGGACCTAAATTGGTGATGGGATGGCCAGGGTCTCCCCTTTACAGACTTTAGCAGGGAAGAGGTCAGGGACCCCAACCACCACCTTCCTGTCTGGTTAAACATTCTCTATTCCATCAATCTTGCCATGAAGGAGGGCATCAAATCTTGCTCATTAACACTGTTTCCTCCTCCAAACAGGCTGTCAGGCCTCTTGAGTATTTCTGTGGTTTTCCATTTTTCTTTCAAATTTCCACCACCTGTAGTACTTTGCTTTTGTAGAAGATTGTTGGGCACGGGTGTGGAGAATTGTCAGGGGAGGGGGTGTAGTGCTGATGAGCTGACAGAGACTGCTCCACGGGTAGTCTTGGCTTGGAGATGAAGAAAGCAACACCAAAAACAACAGAAGTTGCTTTCTCCACAGCTCTTTTTCACATCGAAAAGCACCACAGCACTTCATTGAGGCATGAGGAGAAATGGACAATCACTCATAGAAAGGTGGAGCAAGGCGCAGTGGTTAGAAATGCTACCTCTCAGCGCCAGGGACTCAGGTTGAACTTTGGCCTCGGATCATTATCTGTGTGGAATCTGCACATTCTTCCTGTGTCTGCGTGGGTTTCATAGAACATAGAACATTACAGCACAGAACAGGCCCTTCGGCCTTCGATGTTGCGCCGACCAATATAAAAAGCAATGCCCCTCCAAACTAAACCATTCCCTTCTCTTCCATATACTTATCAACTAACCTCTTAAACGCCACCAAACTTGGCGCATCTACAACTGCTGCAGGCAGGGCATTCCACTCCCGAACCACCCTTTGGGTAAAGAACCTACCTCTGATATCCGTCCTATAACTATCACCCCTTAATTTAAAGCTGTGTCCCCTCGTGCTAGCTTTCTCCATCCTAGGAAAAAGGCTATCACTGTCCACCCTATCTAAACCTCTAATCATCTTATATGTTTCGATTAGGTCCCCTCTTAGCCGCCTCCTTTCTAACGAAAACAACCTCAAATCCCTCAGCCTCTCTTCATAAGACCTGCCCTCCATACCAGGCAACATCCTGGTAAACCTCCTCTGTACCCTCTCCAATGCCTCCACATCTTTCTTATAATGTGGGGACCAGAACTGCACACAATACTCCAAGTGCGGCCGCACTAGAGTTTTGTACAGTTGCAACATGACGTTGCGGCTCCGAAATTCAATCCCTCTACCAATAAAAGCCAAGACTCCATATGCCTTCCTAACAACCTTCTCGACCTGACTGCCTACTTTCAGGGATCTATGCACATACACACCAAGATCCCTCTGTTCATCTAGACTACTAAGAATCCTACCATTTGCCTCCAGGTCCCCCAGTTTCCTCCCACAGTCCAAAGATGTACAGGTAAAGTGAATTGGCCACTGTAAATTGCCCCTTAGTGTCAGGGGGATTAGCAGGGTAAATGAGAATTACGGGAATAGGGCCAGGGTGGGAAAGTAGTTGGTACAGATTTGATGGGCTGAATGGCCTCCTTCTGCTCTGTAGGGATCCTAAGGAGAGAATAAGACTTGGCCAAACAATTAGTGAGTTTCATGGAGAATTTTGAGAGGGCAGTGGAGAGGAGAAGGTTACAGGAGTCATTTCAGAGTATGAGATCCATGTAAAACAAGAGGAATCTGTGCTCTTGGCTGTAGCTTGGGAGAATTTTTATATCCTGCCTGCCATGGAAATTGTAGCGAGCAGGGAACGGACCATGCAAAAGTCCGTTGATTTCAGGTGGGATTTTCTGGTTTTGGGATGAGCGTGGCCAGAAAATCCTGTTTGTCCAGAAGGATATTAGGGTGGACAAAGGTACAGGGGCCAGCAAAGATGAGACCATGATTTAAACCTAAGAGTAAAATTCTTAGCCGTGTTGCTTTGGGGGACTGACTTTGACAGTTGCATTGACTGTTAACCAATGTTGATTAGCAATATTCGGTATTTGAGATGAGGTGTATGAGGGGATGATTGATTGCATGCAATAATGGGAATGACAAAGGATCAAAAAAATCCTAGAATCCCTACAGTGCAGAAGAAGGCTATTTGACCCATCAAGTCTGCACTGATATTAACCCTGATATTTCCCCTGACAATAAGGGATAATTTACCAATTCACCTAACTCACACATCTTTGGATTGTAGGAGGAAACCGGAGTACCTAGAGGGAACCCAGGCTGACACTGAGAGAATGTGCAGACTTCACATAGACAGTCCCCCAAGCTGGGAATCGAACGCAGGTCCCTGGCGCTGTGAGGCAGCAGTGCTAACCATCATCACCCATAGAAGCTACTCAGGATGTTTTTAGATAGAGAATCGCTGAGGGATAAGAAGGGAAGATGCAAAATAGTTCGGTTTTTTTTCTGCTTTCGTTAGCGTGTATCAGGTTGTTTTCAGTTGGTAGTAACTGTATTTAAGAGTCAGAAGGTTATTCAATAACCCGTGATATCTCTACTCCCACTCATTGTTCAGCTGTCATGGGTGCCACTCTCAATCTCTAAGTGACTGCTGTCATTCCTAATCCCATTTAGTTGCCGTTAGAACACAAGAACTGGAGTAAGCCATCTGGCCCCTCAAGCTGCTCTGCCATTCAGTAAGATCATGGCTGATCTTTTCATGGACTCAGCTCCAATTATCCCCCCGCTCACTGTAACCCTTAATTCCTTTACTGTTCAAAAATGTATCTATCCTTGCCTTAAAAAACATTCAATGAGGCAACCTCAACTGCTTCACTGGGCAGGGAATTCCACAGATTCACAACCCTTTGTGTGAAGAAGTTCCTCCTCAACTCAGTCCTAAATCTACTCCCCTTATTTTGAAACTATGCCCCCTCGTTCTAGTTTTATCCACCAGTGAAAACAATTTCCCAACTTCTATTTGCTTCATAACCTTTATATGTTTCTATAAGATCTCCACTCGTTCTTCTGAATTCCAATGAGTATAGTTAGTCCCACTGCCACTCCTTGTTCAACTACCACTACTCCCATTGCCATTCAGTGACTGCAAGTTACACTTGCTTTCACTAATTGTTATTAAAATACAAATATCTCAAATGTCTGATTTGAATTGATCATGATGTTCTGATTAGGATTTATTGATCAGCTGTTTCTCAATTTCTAAGCCAGTAAAGCTTAAACAGAATAAACTGGTCAATAAAAAATAACTACAAATTAAACAACATAGAACAATACAGCACAGAACAGGCCCTTCGGCCTTCGATGTTGTGCCGACCAAAATAAAAAGCAATGCCCCTCCTAACTAAACCATTCCCTTCTCATCCATATACTTATCAACTAACCTCTTAAACGCCACCAAACTTGGCGCATCTACAACAAACCTGGCTTGGTCGCACCAGAAAAACTAGTTTAAAAACATTTTTTCTGAAGCGGCTTGACAGGGTAGATGTGAGAGGTGGTTTCTTTGCTGGCACCGGAATCTAAAAAAAATGGAGGCAGAGTTTCAGGATTAAGGAACGACCGTTTAGGACTGAGATAAGGAAAACTTTCTTCACAGTTCAGGGTTGTGAATCTTTGTAATTCTTTGCCCCAGAGCTTTGTGGATGTTCCATTTTGAAGCTACTTAAGGCTAGAATAGATAAATCTTTGATCTTTTTGGTCGGCACAGTAGCACGGTGGTTAGCACTGCTGCTTCACAGCTCCAGGGTCCTGGGTTCGATTCCCAGCTGGGATTGCTGTCTGTGTGGAGTTTGCATGTTCTCCTTGTATCTGCGTGTGTTCCCTTGGGGTACTCTGGTTTCCTTCCGTAGTCCAAAGATGCATGGGTTAGGTTGATTAGCCATTAGTGATTGCCCCTTAGTGTCCAGGGATGTGTAGGTTAGAGGGATTAGTGGGTATAATATGTAGAGATTTGGGGGTAGGGCCTGGATGGGATTGTGTTCAGTGCAGACTTGATGGACTGAGGGGCCTCTTTCTGTACTGTAGGGTTCTATGGTTCTTGGAGAATTAGGAGATGAGGAAATGGTTGGGAAAATGCAGTTGAAGCCCAAGATCAGTTATGATCACGTTGAATGGTGGAGCAGGCATGATAGGCCGTACTCCTGCTCTTCATGGAATCCTAGAATCCCTGCAGTGCAGAAGGACTGCACTGACAACAATCCCACCCAGGACCTAGCCCTGTAACCCCACATCTTTACCCCACTAATCCCTCTAACCTACACATTCCAGGGACACTAAGGGGCAATTTAACATGGCCAGTGCACCTAAACTGCACATTTTTGGACTGTGGGACAGCGGGAGAACATGCAAACTTCACACAGGCAGTGACCAAGCTGGAAATCGAATCCAAGTCCCTGTGAGGCAGCAATGCTAAGCATTGTGTCACCATGCCGCTCACTTGTCTTACCTCTTGTGTTTTTGTATTTGCTCAATTCTAAACATTGTTGGTTGCTCGTGTATTCATCCAGATATTCCATTATTAATTAGTAATTTGATAGAATAATGATTTTTAAAGAGATTGCAACTTAAAATATATTAGACACAGCTTTCCCATTTACAAGTTGCATTCACAGTTATCTTTTCCTTTTCTATTTGCCAGCAGTGCCCAAGTTCTCCTCTGTGTCACAAGGTTGTGAGGTCAAGTTCCACTGCCTGACTAGAATATAAAACTCAAACACTTGAATATAAAACTGACTTGAGTATAAAACTCAAACACTGAAGTTCAAGTGTGAAGTTGGCAGAGTGCTGTACCGTTGATGGCACTGACTTTTGGATGAGGTATTTAACCAAAGCCTGTATGATCCTCTCAACTGGATATAGAATGGTTGCAAAACCAAGATGTGTATGAAGCCCATCACATCTATAGCAGCTCTCTGCAAGAACAACTGAGTTTGTCCCATTCCCTGCTTTTTCTCAGTAGCCCTGACTGGCAACTCTCTGATCCCATTCAAATGAGGCTCAATTGTTCCTACTATGAAATTAAATAAAAGTCGTAGAGTCTTGTAGTGCAAAAGGAGGCCATTTGGCCCATCATGTCTGCATCTACCACGGTTCCACCCAGGCGCTGTCTGATATATTTACTCCAGCTAGTCTCCTTGACACTCAGGGGCAATTTAACATTGCTAATCCACGTAACCCTACTTCAAGCCTGTTCATAAGCATTGTGCTGCAAAGACAGGCCTATGAAACAGTGGTAGGAATCCATTTAAATCACTTTATTTAATTGTTTTATTCACTCTTTCATGGGCGGCACAGCAGTTAGCACTACTACCTTGTAGTGTCAGGGACTGAGGTTCAATTCCGACTTCCCCAAGTCTGCGTGGGTTTCCTCCCACTCCGAGTTGTTGGTGAAGTAGATTTGCCATGGTATATGCGCAGAGTTTCGGGGATAGGGCAGAGGAGGGCCTAAGTAAGATGCCCTATCTGAGAGTTGGTGAAGATGGGCTAGATAGACTCTTTGTTCAGTAATGGTTCTATTTATATCAGCATTTGTTGCCCATCCCCAATTGTCCCTGAACTGAGTAATTCAGAGGGCATAGATTTTATTTTGCTTTATGGATGTCACTTATTTGCTGCCACTTCAGACGAGGGTCGAGAAACCTTGGCTGCGTTGACGGCTGGGATTCTCTGGTGCCGCCGCAAGTGATTGAAGTCATGGCTGCGACGTCAAATCCTCCCTTCTCATTTGCAATGGGTTGGGCACAGATGGGGGCAGCACAAGGATTAGCACTGCTGATTTACAGTGAGTGCTAACCACTGTTAAGACTCACTGTGGTTAATACTAACCACTGTTAGTACTAACAAGGACCTGGATTTGATTCCTGGCTTGGGTCACTGTCTGTGTGGAATCTACACGTTCGCCCTGTGTCTGTGTGGCTGCTCCAATTTCCTCTCACAGTCCAAAGACGTATTGGTTAGGTGCATTGGCTGTGCTAAATTCTCCTCAGTGTACCAGAATGTGGTAACTAGAGGATTTTCACACTATTTTCATTGTTCTGATAATGTAAACCCACTTGTGACAGTAATAAATTAAAATTTAAAAGAATGGATGATATCGGAGAATCCTGCCAAATGAAGTCGAATCCTCCATCCATCATGTCCCACTCATGCTGATTTTTACACATGTGGCAGGTATAAACATGTTAAGCTTGCTATTGATTTCTCTAATCACAAATCTGATCACTCCTGTTTCCAATAACGTACAGGCACATCAAAGTATAGACAGTGAAGATTTTTATCCGCTGGTTTCAGCTGACACTGCTTAAATAACTGTGTGCATGAGCACTGAAATCAAATCCATGACACTAAAATGAAGTGGAGAAGCCAATGTTGAACTGGGATAAGCACAATAAAAAGTCTCAAAACACCAGGTTTATTTGTTAGCACAAGTCACAAGCTTTCGGAGCATTGCCCCCTATGCTTATCCCAATTCAATGTCGGCATTTCCACACCGTGGCTACCATTGATACCGTGAACTGCCAGCTCCAAGTGGAGGGGCACTCACCCGATGAAGGGGCAGTGCTCCAAAAGCTTGTGGTTTGTGCTACCAAATAAACCTGTTGGACTTTAACTCTGGTGTTGTGAGACTTCTTACTGCACTGAAATGAAAACAAATGTTATGTGAAAAGAACATTCTATATGAGTCAGTCTGATTTTTAATATAATGATTCATGCTGTCCTGTAGTTGGGATGCACACTGAGCAAATTCCACACAGGAAAAGAGACTCTCCCAGGTAAACCTGGCTCTTGGCACGTAAGAGGGATTTATAAATAAAACAAGACCAGTTTAGTCATGTGGTTCTGTGAAGAAATATTCCTAACTATATATTATAAAAGCCAATCATTGAGGATGCTGGAATCTGAAACAAAAACAGAAAATGCTGGAAAATCTCAGCAGGTCTGACAGCATCTGTGGGGAGAGAATAGAGCCAATGTTTCAAGACCCTTCGTCAAAGTTAGCTCTATTCTCTCCTCACAGATGCTGTCAGACTTGCTGAGATTTTCCAGCATTTTCTGTTTTCCTAACTATGTAGTTTAGCTGTGAATTTTCCACAGCTATCGCACTGCCACTTGTCCAAGAGGAGAGCATCATTGTTGCCAGGGTGATGAAACCTGCACCTCCTCAATGGCAAGATGACTCCCTCCCACTCCACACTCTCAGCCCCCAGTGCTTCTGTTCCTGGCAATGCATTGCAAAACCTGAAATTGTCTGATTTGCTGGAATTAGAATGTTATTACCAATGACAGTTTTTGACCCAAAATACTTCCTTATCAAAACTGGACTGGACCTCCGTAATGCAGTTTATCGTTAAAAAGAACTGCTAGTTCTGGTGAAGAGCACATCATGTGACTCTGGCATCTGGGGAAGAGGGAGCAGAGTGGTATTGTCACTGGAGCAGTCATTCAGAGATCCTCCTCAAGGGACCTGGGCTTGAATCCCAAGGCTGATGGTGAAATTTGGATTCAATAAAACATCTGGAGTTAAAGACCACAAAACCATTGTTGTTAAAAATCCATTTGGTTCACTGATGTCCATAAGATATAGGAGCAGAATTAGGCCATTCGGCCCATTGACTCTGCTCCGCTATTCAATTATGGCTGTCCTTTAGAGAAGAAAATCTATCATCCTTACCTGTGACTCTGATCTACAGCAATGTGGTTGACTCTTAAATCTCCTATGAAATGACTGAGCAAGCCAACCATTCAGTTCAAGGACAATCAGGGGTGGGCACTGAATGCTGGCCCAGCCAACAATACCCACATCCAACT
The DNA here is from genome assembly GCA_024679065.1 of Sphyrna mokarran. Taxonomy (NCBI): domain Eukaryota; kingdom Metazoa; phylum Chordata; class Chondrichthyes; order Carcharhiniformes; family Carcharhinidae; genus Sphyrna; species Sphyrna mokarran. Next base: position 24,482,299 of record JAGIQG010000006.1, read on the forward strand.
AACAAAATAAATTGACTCAGCAAAACCCGATTCTGATCCCGTGACTGCATCTGTGGGGAGAGAATGGAGCCAATGTTTCAAGACCCTTTGTCAAAGTTGACTCTATTCTTGAGAGCAGATATTGTCATACCTGTTGAGATTTTTCAGCATTTTTTGTGAGGTGGGCAGTGAAAGGCCCGTCCGATACTAGTTTCCTTAAATGAAAAATCATGGTTTAGAATTAACCTCTCTGCTCACCTTCTCTAAATGTTTTAACCAGCACACATTTCAAGTACAGCTCTGAATGGTTCAGCTTAATGACATAGAACATAGAACATTACAGCACAGAACAGGCCCTTTGGCCTTCGATGTTGCGCCGACCAATATAAAAAGCAATGCCCCTCCAAACTAAACCATTCCCTTCTCTTCCATATACTTATCAACTAAAACATGACAACTTATAAAATGCATTTTGTGAGCATTTTCAGCTTCAGTAGCAAGGAGCCAAGAAATGAACCTTTGGCAGCTTTCCTTCTCGAGAAAGGTTTCCCCCACATTTATAAAATGTACTGGACAAGTTTTGAGATGGATTGTAGATGTAGGAATGGCATTGGTACAATTAAACAGTCATCCAACTGCTGAACTTAAAGAAGATTGAGGAAGACCATTTAAGGGAAAAAACATAGCGAAGATGTTTTTGTTCATTGTATCTCGCTTTTTGATTTTGTAAAATGATAGCATGCCCAGGAATTTTTTTTCCTTTTTTTTAAACACCACTATGGATGCACTCAGATAGGGGCCAGAATTCTCCAATACTTCACTCTGGCAGGATTCTCCGGTCTCACCAGCAGCAACACCCCCCCACCCCGCACTGAATTTCCTGCTGGCATGGGGTGATATCAGTGGTAATTCCCATTGACAGTAGCAGGATCAGAGAATCCCGCCACTAGCAAACAACGTGCCACTTCCCGTCTGCGGGAAATACAACTGGGAGGCCGAAGAATCTCATCCAGAGTATTTCTCCCTCCTTGATCGTTTGGCTGTTGTCTGTTATGGGGAGTGCACTGGAGCAGCTGAAGGGCAATTAGATGCACAGTGTTCAATTTACGACTAACACTAAGGTATCCGAGACATTCAACCCAGGGAAACTGGCTTCTGACTGTGAGAGTAAATCACTAGATTGGCATTTTACATTCTGATTTAAAAAAAAATGTATTCCTTTCTCAGAGTTACAAAATCCATGTATAGCCTGATCAGGGCCAGCCCTGTTAATCCATCGCCTTGCTTGCTCCAAAAAGCCAAGTCAAATTTAAATTGAATCCAATTCATGGTCCCTACAAAAGACACATACTAGATCCAAGCTGACAAGAACAGACATTACTTTTGATCACAGGCTTTATCCTACACGTGAAAGCAGCACGGTGGCACAGTGGTTAGCACTGCTGCCTCACAGTGCCAGGGATCCAGGCTCGATTCCTGGCTTGGGTCACTGTTCGTGTGGACTCTGCGTGTTCTCCCTATGTCTGCATTGGGTTTCTTCTGGGTGTTACACTTTCCCCTCATAGACCAAAAGACATGCTACTTAGGTGCATTGGCCATGCTGAATTCTCCCTCAGTGTACCTGAACAGGAGGCAGAGTGTGGCGACTAGACGATTTTCACATTAACTTCATTGAGTGTTAATGTAAGGCCACTTGTGAGTAATAAACAAACTTCAACTTTATCTGAGTCAAAAGGCAGAGATTTTCCTTCTCGATGTTTGCAATGGAACTGCTTTGGAATGATCTCCATAACTGATGTCACTGGGATGGGCAAGCAGGCCAAACCAATTTGAGGATCTTCATGGTGATAGTAAAAATTCCTTGTTATGTCTGAAATTATTTATGTAAAGTGGCAATGGGTGTTATATATATCAATGTCCAGATTTGGCTAGAAAATGGAACGGTAATGTGGCATTGAACATATTTTCCACTACTAACATTCAAATAGTTCTGGTATGTATTCATGTGAGACGTTCTACCCCAATGTTCTACTTCTCCTGGGACCTGTGCCATTGGAGCAGAATTATTTCTGCAAATCCCCATTGAACTTTCTTTATAGAATTCACTCTCCCCAGAGCTCTGCTGCTTCAGTACAAAGTCCTGCTTGCTGATCATCTACTGTTCTACCCTGACTTCACTGTGCTCTCTTGGCTTCACTGACATACAACACATTACGGAGAAAATCTTCATTCTCAGATGCCAAGACTTTCCCTTCTCCATTCTCCAAGACCTTGGAACGTTTTTCTGTTTTAAGGGTACAAGACAAATGGAAGTCTTTGCAGTAGATTTTCTGAAGCTTTGAGTTGCATAAGAGACCCTTGATCAGTAAAGAACTTATCAGCTGGAACAAATAAAATACATTAATAATGATGGATATTGTTATCTAATTAATAATTTGCTACTGGTTCCTGCAGCGGTGCATTGAATATTTTAGAGGCACCATATTGATATTTATAGAGATCTGTTGTTTTTTATACATCTGTGGACAATGTTCCCCAGGGTGGCATGACTCGCTCTTTATAAACTAAAGCATTTAATTTTCTAATGTTCTCTTCTCATGAGTTTTGTATTTGTCAATAAGAAATACCAGTGCTGGTGGACAGAACATGTATCCATTTTTTACACTCGGTGCTAGTAATTAATAGCTTTGAATCCTGCTTCGTACTCATCATTTTGTATTAATAAAAGACCAGGTTTGGATCTGGTTCACCAGCCTTTAAGAAGGAAATCTCTTGCTTTTTTTACATTATGCCTTTCGTATCATCCCCAAAGCACTTTATGGCCAATTAAGTGTTGTTTTCACAGTGCAGTCACTGTTGTAGGTGACACAGCAAACAATTAGTGCACAGCAAGGTTCCCCAGATAGTAGTCACATAAAAAAACAGATAATCTGTTGTTTTCCATGGGGAGGAATTAAATGTCGTAGCAGTGAGAAAACTGGAGCGGTTCACTCCGATCCGTCTGATGCTCCTCATGCTGCAATTGTCCCACAGAGGGTGCGTTGCAAGCCAGTATGGGGCGGGGAGGAGAGGATGGTATGGCCTAAACACATTGATAAGCCTGGCTGCAAAGTGCTCGGGCTCCTTTTCTCAAAGTGGCCCCCACTCGCACAATGCACTGGGAGATTCCCTCTCCCCACAACCATCAGGATTTGTTGTGACCTGGGATGCACTGCCTGAAATCATGGTAGAAGCAGATTCAGTGATAACGCTGAAAAGTGAGTGGAATAAATAAGGGAGGAGACTGGGAACTGTCTCTGCTCAGATAGCCGCACCAGGCGCGATGAGTGGAGTTGCCTCCTTCTGCACTGCATCATTCTGTAAAGGGTCATGAAGGCACTTGTATCACCCTACCTGCATCATGACTGAGATAATTTAACACATACCAGGCATCGTAGTTTTGATCCGCTTGATTTATATATTTCAGCATTCAACTTTCAAAGCGGTGTATAGTGTTTGAAGTAGCAGCCTTTCATTTGTGCCATTTCTCCACACTTCCCACCATCCTCCTGCTGAAGGCATGGTGACTGCTTGGCGGGGGGGGGCGGCGGTGATTCTGTCAGGATTCTACTCCATTTACTGTTTAAAAAGCACCCCTTTCTCCCTCAACCACCACTTCCTCAGAATTTCTACAGATTTCTTTCCATTACAACAATGGCTGGACTTCAAAAAGTATAATTGGCCGGAATTCTCCAGTTGCTCGTGCTGATGGGGCCTTCCAGTCCTATTGGCCCTCGTCGCAGTAGCGTGGTGGTGCAGTCAATGGGGAATCCCACTGGTGAACTGTGTGCCGTTTCCCGTCATGAGAAACACGCCGTGGGGAGGTGGGATGGTGTGGGGTGACGGAAAACACCCTCGTTGGCTTTAGAGCACTTTGGGATGTCCCAAGGTTGTGAATGTCTTTCTTTTCAATGTAGCTTGGCTAGCGTCGCCCACATTCTGAGAGCAAATTAAGAAAATATTTTTTCTGTTAGTGCATGCCAGTAAATTGGCTGTGGATGGTGAAATCATGAGAAACATGTTTTAAGTGAGTGGTTGTGTGGCTTCTCTGTGAGTGAGGGAGCTGTGTCGGCATGTAGCACGCCATAGAGTTCAAATTCCACAATCTACTTTCTCTGTTAATGAGAAAGCCATTATCAGTGCGGCATTGATTTATACATAGAAACGTACATAAAAGACAGAGCAGGAGAAGGCCATTTAGCCCTTTGAGCCTGCTCTGCCGTTCATCACGATCATGGCTGATGGTCCAACTAAATAATCTAATCCTGCTTTCTTCCCAAAACAAAGAACAACACAGCACAGGAAACAGGCCCTTCGGCCCCACAAGCCCATGCCGCCCATTTTAACCTTTGATCCCATTCGTCCCAAGTGCTATATCCAGCTGCCTCTTGAATACATTCAATATTTTGGCATCAGCTGCTTCCTATGGCAATGAATTCCATAGGCTCACCACTCTTTGGGTGAAGAAATGTCTTCTTATCTCCATCCTAAATGTTCTATCCTATAACATCAGACTGATGTATCAGGAGCTGTGAGTATTAAAGAAAGACTTCCATTTATATAGTGCTCTTTCTTTTCAATTGCAGCACATCACAAAGTACTTTGCAACCACTGAAGTATTTTTTTTAAAGTCACTGGTTATAATTTAGGGAAGCCTATATTGATTTTTGATTGGATTTTGTGACCTGACAGGGTTCTTTTGGATGAAATATTCAACCTAAGTTACTTATGCTCTTGGGTGGACCTAAAAGATCTTGTAGCGACATTTTGAAGAACACTTAGGGAGTTCTCCTTGGTCAATATTTATCCCTTAGTCAACATCACAAAAACCGATTACCTAGTTATTATCAAATTGCTGTCAATGGGAGTTTCCTGTGTGCAAATTGGCTGTGACTATTCTTCAAAGCCCTTCACTGGTTGTGAATTGATTTTTTTTAATTCATTCATGGGACATGGACATCTCTGGCTGGCCAGCATTTATTGCCCATCCCTAGTAGCCCAAAGGCAGTTGAGAGTCAACCACATGATTTGAGATGGTCTGAACTGGTGAAAGGTGCTCAATCAATGCAAGTCTTTTTGCCTCTTTTTCTCAAATCTGAGGTGTACAATATTGTATAAGCCGCAAATAATAGGTTAAGGTTTCCAGTGAATCTCCATGTCCTCCCTACAAGTATTATACTAGTACTATTCTAGCAGAGTATTTTGAACAAGCACTAAAATTTAACCAGGCCCTGGACATGTCTCATTCCCATATGTGTTCTGAAGGATTAAAAAGTTTTTAAAGTTTATTTATTCGTGTCATAAATAGGCTTACATTCACAGTGCAATGAAGCTACTGTGAAAATCCTCCAGTCGCTTCACTGTGGTGCCTGTTCAAGTATACTGAGGGCAAATTTAGCATGGCTGATGCACCTAACCAGCACATCTTTTGGACTGTGGGAAGAAACCGGAGCACCCGGAGGAAACTCACAGAGAACGTGCAGACTTCACACAGTCACCCGAGGCTGGAATTGAACCTGGGTCTCTGGCGCAGTGAGGCAGCAGTGCTAACCACTGTGCCACCGAAGGGGAAAAGAATACGGAGGATGTAAAGCTACTATAAAAAGATTCTGTGAATAATGTGTAAAATGTGACCCGGGCCAAGCATGACCCGGTCCTTGAGGAAATTTAGGCATACACTGTTTTGTATTTCTCTCCACCAGGAACTCTTGGTGACAAACAGACAATCCTGAGCTGCCAGTGATTTTTCTGCTGCCCTTTCTGACCCTGTTTGACTGGCAGACACCTGTTACCACAAATCAGTGAGTGTGTGTATGAGTCTGATTTTGGAACACGCACGGCAGAGGGACTATCTACACATTCCAAAGCAGTCATGGATACAATAACTCTTGTCCCCAGTCCAAGCTCCATTCAGTGTCTATTGGGTATTTTAAAGAGCAAAATCTTTTTATTTTTACAGTGATATTTATACAGGATCATTCTGCTCCTCTGTCAACCCGCAGCATCGAATCAAAGCGTGACGTAATGCGATCGATTAATCTCCCTACATATACAACATCCAAATGAAATTTTGAAATGGCTTTTTTTTTTGTTGGATTTATTATAATTGTGTCAAAGTGACCTCCCCATCTGCATTGAAGAGGCACAGAATGGAAACAAGGCCAAGTTGACTGAGCCCCAACTTGTTTCTCCTGTGTCTCATTCCATTCTGAGGTATCTTTAAGTTTAAACCCCAAAATGCTCAACCACTTATAGCAAAAACTCAAAGGAAGGAGGGAATAGAGGGGTACGGTCCGAGTAAGGGCAGAAGGTTTTTTTTAACTTTAGTTTGCGCATCATTGGCACGGGCTTGGAAGATTGAAGGGCCTGTTCCTGTGGTGTATTTTCTTTGTTCTTTTTGTTCTTTTGAACAGAAGTGCATAACTGAGTGAAAACATGGACCACCAGGACTGGCACTGTGACCCAGCTTGGGCCACTGTCTATGCGGAGTTTGCACATCCTCCACTGTGTTTGCAAGGCTTTCTTCCGGATGCTCCAGTTTCCTCCCGCAGTCTGAAAGATGTGCTGGTTATGTGCATTGGCTGTGCTAAATTCCCTCTCAGTGTACCTGAACAGGTAGCAGAGTGTGGTGACCAGGGGAATTTCACAATAACTTCACTGCAGTGTCAGTATAATCCTAACTTGTGACACGAATAAATAAACTTAGATTAAACCTCCCACTTCACAAAAGCCTAGCTCTTGGTATAGATGCAGTGTTGGCATATTATTTTGTAAATTATTTATGGGATGTGGGCATGTTTGGCTATGTTGGCATTTATTGCCCATTCCTGATTGCCTTTGGGAGGTTGGGGGTGTGCTGCCTTCTTGAACTGCTGCAGTGTTAGCCCGATCCATCCTCGCACAATGATTAGTTGATGGCTGTATCGTGATAATGTATGTGACAATGTTCGCAAATGCAAGACAAATGCAAAGCATCTAGAATTCTATGTGGGGATAATAATAACCCTCCCCTCTAAGAAACCAATTAAATAGCTTTTGGCAGGTCAGTGCTCTCCCAAAGCCGTCAGCACCTGATTGGACCTGAAACGAAGTTGTTTCCAAATTTTTGCACTTCTGGGATGCTCTGGAAATAAGGCAAGTTTAAAGTTTTGAAAGTTTATTCATTAGTGTATCATTAACACTGTACTCTACCTCCTAGTCGCCTCACTTCAGCGTCTGTTCTGGTACACAGGGAGAATTTAGCATGGCCAATGCACCTAACCAGCATATCTTTCAGACTGTGGGAGGAAACCGGAGGAAACCCATGCAGATGCGGGGAAAACATGCACACCCCACGCAGACAGTGACTCAAGCTGGGATTCGAATGCTGTTGCTGTGAGGCAGCAATACTAACCTCTGTGCCTCAGTCTGAAATTATTAGACTGGAGCCTTTTCCTCAGTGTTGCGTTCCATCGGAGAGATATAAAATAGGCTGCTGGCTTGCTGTCACCTGGTATATGCTACTGAACCAAGTCAAAGCCCACCTCTTTGTTTTCGGAACGTCCTTTGTGTGATGGTTTGCCCTGCACAATGCTCTGCCTAACCATAATGACATGTTTGGGACTCTCTGACAAAACGCAAATTAACGGTCTCTTTATAAAATCAATAGCGCTGCGCTGTGACACTTGTTCTCAAGCTGTCAATCAGAATTTGTGGATGTCGAATGCAACACTACCCTTCACTATATGTGACCACAGCGATCACCATATTAGCACAGTTGAGGAATCAAGTTCAGATGCCTCTCGGCTTTTCTTTACAAATGATTAACCCTCAGTCCGCTCATTTAACTTGCACTGAAGCAGACGGCCAGCACGTATCTTTGTCTTAATCTTTTGCAGGTGCGTAAAGCACAATGCTTTCCCTCGCAACAAACAGAAGTGGGCAGAGGCAACCTCCACACTGAAGGGGGGAGAAATTGAATCTTGTTGCACCTGTTTTGTGGGTACGAAGTGAGTGCCAGTTTGGGGAGAGCAACCTTCCCTGCCTGATCAGCCGTATAGTGGCAAAGGCACCACAACATTGGCATTGACAGCTTGAGGTGCCTGCCTGCTGAACAGAAATTATTCCTGATAAATGACAAACGCATGTGTCTGGACCCCGTAAATGAGAGAATAAAGAGTAGAGAAGGCATTCCAGTTGAGAGCTGTGGACCATTGGTTAGGCCTTCCAAACACAGGCTGTTGCCAATGTTTACCCTCATGCTGTTCTCCTTGCATTCCGATAGGCGGAATTGCCAATGTTTTCCTTTGAGGGTAGAATGGATGGCAGTTGTTATCATCAGGTGAGGAGGGATTGATTGGCTTCCCTCTCCTCATTTGACTTGATTCGATTTATTATTGTCAAATGTATTAGTATGCAGCGAAAAGTATTGTTTCTCACACACTACACAGACAAAGCATATCCTTTGTAGAGAAGGAAATGGGACAGTGCAGAATGTAATGTTATAGTCATAGCTAGGGTGTAGAAAAAGATCAGCTTAATGCAAGATTGGTTCATTCAAAAGTCTGACAGCAGCAGGGAAGAAGCAGTTCTTGAGTCAGTTGGTACGTGACCTCAGACTTTTGTATCTCTTTCCCGATGGAAAAAGGTGAAAGAGAGAATGTCCAGGGTGCATGGGATCCTTAATTATGCTGGCTGCTTTGCTGAGGCAGCGGGAAGTGTAGGCAGAGTCAGTGGATGGGAGGCTGGTTTGCATGATGGATTGGGCTTCATTCATAACCTTTTGTAGTTCCTTACGGTTTTGGGTAGAGCAAGAGCCATACCAAGCTGTGATGCAACCAGAAAGAATGCTTTCTATGGTGCATCTGTAAAAGTTGATGTGAGTCATAGCTCACATGCCAAATATACTTCGTCTTCTGAGAAAGTAGAGGCATTGGTGGGATTTCTTAACTATAGTGTCAGCATGGGAGGACCAGGAAAGGTTGTTGGTGATCTCGACACCTAAAGCTCTTGACCCTTTCTACTTCATCCTGTTGATGTAGATACAGACGTGTAGTCATTTGATCACAACACGGTTTGTTTTTGCTTAAAAGGATCTGTACTGTCAATTCCTATGAGGGTTTAATGATTTTCGTGCTGTGACTGTAAAATACATAATCAGACAAGTTTCTCTGAGTTTTTAAGGAGAGGATAGTATTAGTGCACTTAACCCAGTTTAAGAAAAATAAGTAAAAGACTCTGACTTTCTCTCTCACACACACATACACTCATGCGCGCGCGTATACAAATACACACACAAATACACACACATACACATACGTGCACACATGCGCACAAATACACATGCACACACAAATAGACACCTGTACACGAACACACACATACAAATACAGGCATGCACACACACAAGCACACATGCATGCACACACATACACATACTTCACATGCATACAAATAGATTACAATGGAGAGGAGAGATTAAGTAATTAGGGTCCAGTAAAATTAAAGAAGTAAATGGATCTTGAAGATTGTTGGGTCAGCTGGATTTAAGCTGAATTCAGTGGTCCTGTTGCATTCACCTGATAGCCCTGCTGCTTAGGGGACGAGCAGGACTAAAAATATGGGATTACAGGGATAGGGCTGATGTTTTGATATGAAACATGGTTCCAGAACAGATTAAACAAATGAACTGGCTTGCTGTCCTTCGAGTGCACACACAGGCTCTTTAAGTTGGGAGGCAGCAAGTTACTCGGTGGGGACAAAGCAGGCGATTTTACATCTGTTTGCCAGTTTCATTCACAAAATAATAGTCACCACCCAAATACTCAAGGGCCATAAGGTCATGTTTACAGCAACAAGGAACAGTGTGCCCCTGCATCTTCAAATAGATTGGACTTCTTTTGATTTCTAAAAGAATTGCAAGAAAGACCATAAGACATAGGAGCAGAATTAGGCCACTCAGCCCATTGAGTCTGCTCCGCCATTCAATCATGGCTTTTTTTTCTTGTCCCCATTCTCTTGCCATTTCCCCATAACCCCTGACCCCCTTATTAATCAAGAACCTATCTATCTCTGTCTTAAAGACACTTAATGACCTGGCTTTCACAGCCTTCTGTGGAAAAGACTTCCACAAATTCACCACTCTCTGGCTGAAGAAATTCCTCCTCATCTGTGTTGTAAAGGATTATCTCTTCTGTCTGAGTTTGTGCCCTCTGGGTCTAGTTTTTCCTACTAGTGGAAACGTCTTCTCCATGACCACTCTATCCAGGCCTCACAATGTCCTGTAAGTTTCAATAAAATCCACCCCCATTCTTCTAAACTCTAACGAGCACAGACTCAGCCGTTCCTCATTTTCCGGCTGTTCACACCCACCACCGCCGCAATCGAGGATGGAGAATTTGACACTCAGCCAAATTTCTCTTCACTGCACCACGACCAAAGAATCCTGTCGACAGGAACAGCTGGAAGATTCTGGCCAGTAAGGGACCAGGACCCTGCATGCAGACTGAGCAAGGAAAATGTATTTTTTCTTTATCAGGGTGGAAGCCCCACACCCCTCACAAAGAGAGCCAATAAATTCATATGATATCAGTAAAATTAGAATCATAGAATTCTTACAGTGCAGGAACAGGCCATTCAGCCCATTGAGTCTGCACCGACCACAATCCAACCCAGACCCAATCCCTGTAATCCCATATTTTTATCCTGCTAGTTCCCTAGGGACAATTTAGCATAGCCAGTCAACATAACCTGTACACATTTGGACTGTAGGAAGAAACCCACACAAACACAGGGAGAATGTGCAAACTCCACACAAACGATGACCTGGGGCCAGAATTGAACACAGGTCCCTGGCACTGTGAGGCAGCCAATGCTAACCACGGTGCCACCGTGCCGCCCCGTGACTTGTTTATCTCATCACCTGCTGGCTCGTGCTAAGTAGTGTGGAGCATTTTTACGAAGGAACAAGTGGATCTCTGTTCCACTGCTGTTTTCCTTTCTGAGCTCCAGTGAAAATTCCAAACATTTACTGATGCATTTTGGAAAGGTACTGTTTATATTAAAACAAAAGCTGTTTCACTTTATTGGCTGGCAAAGAGTGTAGTGAGAAAGAAAATGATTGTTATTTTGTTTTCTGGATGGGGTCCGACTGTCTAAAGTAACCATAATAACTAATTATAATGTTAATCGTATTGTACAACTGGTGGGGTTGAGAGAGGGCCATTTACGTCTATAGATTGCATTCTCTGAATTCCATACTAATGAGAGGACACAGCCTTTGGATTTGACTCAGCAGTGTTTTGGCACTTAGCCACACTCAGTTTACCATCTCAGTGGACTGCGCTTGTGGTTAACCATTAGTGTGACCTGTCTTGTCAGTGCCTTTTTGCTTATCCATCTGTGTAGATCCAAGTAACCTCAAATGTCACAAACATTTTAGTCCCGTGTGAATGCAACCAATTCAGGGTAGCATTGCTCATAGAACCACAGTATCAACTCCCATGAAATGCAAAATGTCTGTCAGGCAAGTCATAGAAACTAGAAGCAGAAGTGGCCATCCGTTCCTCCGAGCCTACTTCGCTATTCATCCTGGGCAAAGCTGATCATCAAATTCAATATTCTGATCCCTTTTTGCCCTCATATTTCTTGAACCTTTTAGCCCAGGAGGTAAATTCAACTCTTTTCTTGAAATCAGACAATGTTTTGGCCTCAACTATTTTATGTACAGTGAATTCCCAACATTCAGCACCGTCTGAATGAAGAAATTTCTCCTCACCTCAGTTCTAAAAGGTTTACTCCTTATCCTCAAACTCTGATCTCTAGTTATGGACTCCCCCCACCATTGGGAACATTCTTTCCGAATCTATCCTGTCTAACCCTGTTAGAATTTTGTAAGTTTCTATGAGATTCCCTCTCCTCTTCTAAACTTCAATGAATAGAATGCTACCCGACTTAGGGCAGGATCTTACAGCCATGCTTGCCCTAAGACTGGAAAATCCTGTATGGGGTCAATGAACCTTTGCACGGGTCCGTCCCCGCCTGCTACAATTCCCACGGCAGATGGAATGAGAAAATTTGGCTTTGTTTCTTTTCATATAACAGATCTGTTGTCTCAGGAATCAGCCTGGTAAACCTTCACTGTACTCCCAGTATAGCAAGGATATCCTTCCTTACATAAGGACACCAAAACTGTGCACAATACACCAATAAATTGTCATAGTGCTGAGGTTTCTTGGATTTGATTTGATTTATTTTTGTCATGTATATTGGGTTACAGTGAAAGGTATTGTTTCTTGCATGCTACACAGACAAAATATATGTCCAGCGTACATGGGGAAGAAGGAGATGAGAGCTTGCAGAATAATGTTGCAGTCTGGCAATGCAATGGTTAGCATTGCTGCCTCACAGCGCTAGGGACCCTGGGTTCGATTCCCATCTTGTGTCACCGTCTGTGCAGAATCTGCACACTCTTCCTGTGCCTGCGTGGGTTTCCTCTGGGTGCTCCAGTTTCTTCCTATAGTTCAAATGACGTGTTGCTTAAGTGCTTTGCCCATGATAAATTCTCCCTCAGTGTACCCGAACAGGCACCGGAGTGTGGCGACTAGGAGATTTTTCATAGTGACTTCATTGCTGTCTTAACATAAACCTAGTTGTGACACTAATAGAAAAACTTCACATCTTTAGAAGAGAAAGACCTGCTTAGGTCCATACAAAAGTCTGATGGCAGCAGGGCAGAAGCTGCTCTTGAGTCGGTTGGTATGTATTCTCAGATTTTTGTGTGTGTTTTGAGCTGCGAGAAGGTGGAAGAGAGAATGTCCGGGGTACGTGGGGCCCTTGATTATGCTGGCTGCTTTTTCTAGGCAGTAGGAAGTAGACGGAGTCAGTGGATGGGAAGCTCAGTAGATGATGTTCTGCATGTACTTTAATTGATGTTGTGTTAGAATTTGACTTAGACTTTGTAGACTGTAGCTCACATCATACACCTTTGAAATGTAGGAGCACTAGGTCAGGCTGAACACTGAATAGTAGATTGATTTGTTATGTCAATAGAGTCGGAGTAATTTGAAGTATATATTTACATTCTACTAAATATTTTTCTGTGATCCAATGATGGATTATGATCTCATGGAGGGACAAATTGCCCTTGAGAACCCTGTCCACATCTTCAGTCTTCAGATAGTGATCTGCCTTGGCTGATTCTTTTCTCCTCCCTCAGTCAGTATATTGAGATGAGCTGCAGATCAAGTATTCCCTTGAAACTGTACATGATCCAAACTGTGACGTGAAATGGAAGAGCAGTAACTGGCAGTGTTGTTTCCACACAAAGATATCAACTATATTCCTTAGAAGAGTGTTAATCATCATTAAGATACTCCGTTTAAATCCGAGGTGCTTTATGAACATGATGGGCTGTAAAGCTCCTTATGCCCACAGATCTGTGAGAAGGCAGATTGGATTTAGTGGTACTGCTTCATGTCCTGAGCAAGCTAGGGAATGGTAACAATTAGCTTATGTCAGGAATTTGCTTGCTCAGGGTCAGGTTTGAAGGTATTAGACTTGGACTCAATGGACTGCACTTCTGTTAAAAATAAACATTCCTAATTGTATCAATTTCTTTTCATTCCAGTTTTGCAACTTCTAATATCTACACTCCTCCAATTCTGCCCTTTCAAGCATTCCTGACTTTAATTGCTCCACTGTTGGCAACTTTTCCTTCAGCAGCCTCAGCACTACACTCTGGAATTCCCTCCCTAATCCTGTCTATCTCCCAGCCTCTCTTTTCTGTTTTCCTGCTTGACGACGCCCTTTAAATCTTGCTGCTTGGTCGAGCTTTTGGTCGTCTGCTCAGTTGTTTGGCCAGCAGAAGATATAGAAGCAGAATTCGGCCATTCGGCCCATCAAGTCTTCTGTGCCATTCAGTGGTGCTTAATATGATTCTCATCCCCTTACTTCTGCCTTTTCCTTGTAACCCTTGATCTTCTTATTGATCAAGAACCTATTTATCTCTGTCTTAAAGATACTCAATGATCTGGCCTCCACACCACTGTGGCAATCAGTTTCATAGATTCTTTGTTCTTTGGTGCCACATTAGGTCAAATGCTGCCTTGACATCAAGGCCATTGACAAACAGTAGCATCTGTTTGTACCATCTACAAGATGCACCCCAAGAACACATCAAGATTCCTGAGGCAGCATTTTCCAAACTCATGACCGCTACCGTCTAGATGGGTAAGGGAAGCAGATACTTGGAAACACCACCACTTGGAGGTTCCCCTTCAAGTCACTCACCATCCTGACTTGGGAATATATCACCATTCCTTCACTGTTTCCTGGTCAAAATCCTGGAACTCCCTCGCCTAACAGCACCATGGATATGTACCTACATCTCAAGGTTTAAGAAAGTGACTCACTACCACCTTCTCTGGGACAGCTGTGAAGGGCAATAAATGCCAGCAATGCCCACAGTCCTTAAATGGATGTTCATTGGCACCCTGTGTGATATTCACTGCGCTAACGATTATGTAACATTCTGAAACTGGAATGGTGCTATTTTTATTTGTCAGTTCTGAAACCAGGGACACTGAAACTTAAAAAAACTTACCTTTCATGTCACGCCTTTTGCAATCACAAGATGTCCTAAAGTGCTTCCTAGCCACTGAAGCACTGCTGCCAGCGAAGTGAGGTCACTGCTGGATTGCAGGAACTGCGGCAGCCAATTTGTAAAGCAAGCTCCTACAAACAGCACTGTGGTAAAGGCCAGATGATCCATTTTTGGGACACTGATTGTAGGATAAATATTGTCTGGGGCACTGGGAATAACGTAACTTCCCTTTTTCAAAATCGTCCCATGGGATTTTGCCTGTTCACCTGCGAGGGTAGGCAGGATCTTGGTTTAATGTCTCATCTGAAAGATGGTACCTCCAACAGCGCAACACTGCCTCAGTATTGCACTGCAGTATCAGCCTAGATTGATGTGCTGAATTCCTGGAGAAGGGATTTGAACCGCTAACTTTGATTCTGTGGTGGAAATACAACCAACTGAGCCATGATTGATAGATCGCGGCCAAGTGTAAGTGCCTTGGCTAATAGATAGCAACTAAGCGCACAGTAGCAGAGTAAATTTTTGACACTGGTTGAATTCAGAATGCTGTGTAATTATGGTTCTGTAGAGAATAGTTTTAATCTCCTCTGTGCTGACAGTCCACTTGTACACTGACCCAGAGGTCAGGAGTCATTTTCTAATGCTGGTGTAATTCGGTAATGAACAAGCCTGAGGACCTTTTGTTGTCAGCGATCCAGTGTTACTGATAGTTGGAATATCAGGATTTGTCTAAATTCTCAGGGATGCCATATCCTTATCCCCACTCCCAGCAGCCCAGTGTCTCTTTGCTGAATGCACTGATGCTTACTAGTTTCTTGGCTGGGTGAGGATTGGGCCATTGAACCATAAAAGGCATCACAGTGATTTCAATCCTACTTTCCAGCACCAATGAGTAGGAGACTTGCATGTTTGTTCTTCTATCGGGAGTTTGGGGAACTGAGATCAAATGTGTTGACTGAAATTAGCCAGCTTAACAGGAAGCTGACGCAGGATTTTTCCTCGGGGGGGCAAGAGGTCAGGGTGATTTCTGGGTTTCGAACCTGCCTTCAGAGAGAAGCTGCCACAGGCCCCCAGGTTTTACAGACATCCAGTGATTGACCAGTTGGTGGTTTCCTCATTCAATTAAAGATGGCAAGAAGGGTCTCAGAGCTGGAGGGTCAAATTCAGATTATAAGGGGCAGCACCTTGTGACGGAAGGGAATAAGAAGGAGGGTGCTTCGAAATGGAGGTGCCCTCTCTCCAAAACACAAAAACATAGAAACTTAGAAGATAGGAACAGGAGAAGGCCTGCTCTGCCACTCAGTATGATCATAGCTGATCATCCAACTCCGTAGCATAATCCTGCATTTTCCCCATTACCTTTGATCGCATTTGCTCCAAGTGCTATATCCAGCTGCCTCTTGATTACATTCAATGTTTTGGCATCAATCTCTTCCTGTTGTAATGAATTCTCCAGGCTCACCACTCTTTGGATGAAGAAATGTTTCCTCATCTCCATCCACACACCTCAGACTGTAACCTCTGGTTCTGGATTCCCCCATCACTGGGACATCCCCCTGCATCAACCCTGTCTAGGCTGTTTGAATTTTATTTGCCTCTATGAGATTTCCCCCCCGCCCCACTCCGCCCATCTCATTCATCTGAATTTCAGTCTATGTAATTCTAACCTAGTCAATCTCTCCTCGTGCATCAGTCCCATCATCCCGAGAATCAGCTGTTAAACCTTTGCTGCATTGGAGACATAAGATGGGCTTTAGATTGAGTCTATTGCTGTCAGAATGAGATGATGCGATTTTAAATGCGTTTATCAAATGTTTCATTATTTTCTGAAATGTGAAATGTTCATCAGTTACAGAGCACTTTTCAAGTGAATAATAACTTGGATAAAGTGCCCTGCACTGATGCTGGTGAGAATTGAAAATGCTTAAAGTGAAACTATTGGAATTAAAACCCATTTTCAGTAATGTGTGAAGCTCTAAGGCACAGTGAGGACAGTGGCAATATGAAGGCGCATAACTGTAGCAATGCATCGTTAATTATTTATCTCAGAAAAATGTAGGCCAACCTGAGTTACATGATCTTGGCTGTGACTATTGAGGGGCTGCTAATCTTAGCCTCAGTACCACAAGGCGACAGAAGAGGAAATATGAGCAAGGTTCAGACATCATCACTAACCGCTGACCATCTTCCGTCGAAAATTTGTGTGGTGTGTGTGGTGTATGTGTGTGTGTGCGCATGTATGTGTGTGTGTGTGAGTATTGTCATTTAATAGTGTGGATCTGTGGCCATGTCTTTAAGTCTAAGTCCATTTCTTTAAGGTCAGATCTTGCTACAGGCCGCGTTTTGTTTGTTTGCTAGCAGTCACTCTGCAGATGAGCCACTGAGGAAAAATCAACGCTGCACAGGAACGCGCTCTTCTGCCCTCCAGGCCTGCGCTGATCCTGCTGCCTGCCTAAACTAAAACTGAGTGCTAATGTGGAGTCTGCATCCCTCCATTCCCACCCTATTCATGTATTTGTCTGATTGCCCCTTAAATGTTGCAATTGTATCTGCTCCCATCACTTCCCCGGCAGCACATTCACGACGTTAAGTTCTATTCATTCATGAGACATGGTTCGCCAGCATTTATTGCCCATCCCAAGTTGCTCTTGTTCAGAGGGTGGTTAACAATCAACACAAAGCTGTTGCTCTGGAGTCACATATGGGCCAGACTGGGTAAGAACAGCAGGTTTCCTTCCCTAAAAAAAAAACAGTAGTAAACCAAGTGGGTTTTTCCGACAATTGACGATGGTTTCACAGTCATCAGTAAATTCTTGTTTCCAGATACTTTTTATTGAATTCAAATTCCACCATCTGCTGTGGTGAGATTCGAATGCTGGTCCCCAAAACATTAACTGAATTTCTGGATTAATAGTGCAGTGATTATACCACCAGGCAAGCTTTGACCGTGACAACTTGATGAATGCATCAGGTTTGCACTTATTAATATGGACGCTCTGTAGACTGGAGTATAAGTTGCATTCCTTCTTGTTCTGTATTGTGTTCTTTGCATATCTGGTCCATGTGACTGCACTCCTGCATGGTTATACAAATACTGCACAGCAACGGTTTGGGAGGAAGTGAAAGAGCTTTGTACCTGATATTCTGGTTTGGTCACAACCTGAGCTCTGATACCCAGTCAGTGACACTTCTGGTATGAGCTCAACTATTTAACCCTCATTGAAATCTGTTAGACTCATAATGACTGTGACAAATACTTCTCAACCCTCTGGTTTCTGAACTCTCCTGCCACCTTAGAAACATAGAAAAAAACTGCAGCACAAAACAGAAAGTTCGGCCCTCAAGTTGCGCCGAAAGTGTCCCTACCTTAGAGATTACTAGGTTTACTATAACCCTCTATCTTACTAAGTTCCATGTACTTATCCAAAAGTCTTTTAAAAGACTGTATCGAATCTGCCTCCAGCACCATTGCTGACAGCCCATTCCACGCACCCATCATCCTCTGAGTACCCTTGCATGGTCCTTGTTCATGTCCTTCTCCAGGAAGACATTGGATGGATTTCTACCTGACAGGGTAATGGATATGTATCTATCCAAACTGTATGCTGATTTAAGGCAGTTTGTCAGAAAGTTTTGTTGGGCAGCAGACCTGGGTTGTTAAAAAAGCTCATCAATCAGCCACTCATCCCGGTAGATAAGGCCGGCAAAGCAATCTCGATGTTCACAAGGCCCTAAGGTCCTAATTCCTGCTTTGAAGTACTCTCAGTGCTGTCTGTAAGAATAGAGTGATGTCAGCCCCCAACTCCTGGTCCCCAAGTAGCACTTTCAAACTTTCTCCTCACCTTAATCTTATTGTCAGAAACTTGGCAGGACAGTGCAGTGGATCCAGCAGTGCCAGTTCTAAAAGTTTAATCTGCTCCTCCTGTAAACAGATCACATTTGTGAGGACTTTGTCAATTAAAGGGACACCACCTGCATCTAAAAATATAATAAGTGTGCATCCGTTCTTGTCTGCTCCACAACTACAAAATAGTAGTACAAAACTACAGAATACTTTTTGATGTTACAGCTCAGGGTGTTTGAATTGATTTGATTTATTATTATGACGTATTGGGATAAAGTGAAAGTATTGTTTCTTGCAAGCAGTTACAGACAAAACATACTGTTCATAGAGTACATGGGGAGAAGGAAAGGAGAGGGTGCAGAATATAATGTTGAAGTTACCAATAGGGTGAGGAAAAGGATCAGCTGAATGTGTGATAGGACCATTCAAAAGTCTGACGCAGCAGGGAAGAAGCTGCTCTTGAGCTGGTCAGTATGTGTTTTCAGACTTTTGTATCTTTTTCTTGATGGAAGAAGTTTGTCCTGGGCGTGAGAGGTCATTGATTATGTGATTTTATTTGATGCTGACTGCTTTTCCGAGACAGCAGGAAGTGTAGACGGAGTCAATGGGTGGAAGGTTGGTTTGCGTGATAGACTGGGCTTCATTCACCATCCTTTGTAGCTTCTTGGTCAGAGCAGGAGCCACACCAAGCTGTGATACATCCAGAAAAGATGTTTCTGTGGTGTATCTGTATAAGTTGTTGAGAGCTGTAGTGGATTTGCTGAATATCCTTTTGTTATTGAATAGAAAGATTTTTAAACCCTTGTGAGTTTGCTGCAAACTTAAAGGTAAGATAATAATTTTGAATCATGTGAGGCTAATTCTCAATTTAACAATCAAACACTGCACATCCTGGAAACAGTAGCCCCCCTCCCACCCCTCCATACTCTTCATTATTTAATAGGGGGGTGGATGAGGCTGGAATAGTGGGGATGGATGAGGAGGAAACCCACGCAGACACAGGGAGAACGTGCAGACCCCACACAAATCCGAGTGCAGAATTGAACCTGGGTGCCCTGAGGCAGTAATGCTAACCATTGTGCCGCCCCCTGATGGGGGTGGGTTGGTGGGAATTATGGAGGTAAATCATGAGGTAAGATAAACCTTTGTGTCAGCAACTCTCTTTGCCTCAGATCTGAAAAGCAAATATGCTTTCATTGACTGAGAGGAAAAATAGAAACCTTCAGTGCTGTTGTTCAACAAATTCCTGTTCGGCGGGCTATGCCAAGCATTGTGCACCCGTTCATTTAGAGCACCAAGCAGCAGCGTGTAACCACGGTGAGGGCTGTGCATTAATTTAGCTGAACAGTAACCGGTTTGTACACATTTAGCACTGTTTGTCCTGATGACATTAAACCCTCCAGTACACTTCAAAAAGAGAATTGGAAGCATCCTTGTTCTTCTCGAAAGAGAGATGACTGGAGATGATAGAACAGTTGCAAGGGACACTGACTTGTTTCCTAGGCTGAGTAAATACTGGGTGCTGGAAGGAATTTGAGGAAGTTCCTGCCTGGTTTTTGGCAAATCCAAGTCTGCTGGGTTTTGAAAGCTGTTTCTAAAAGGACCGAAACCCCAGTGGTAAGATAATTCCTTTCATTGCATTGCTGACATTCTTTCCACTTAATGACTGTGACTGCTTCTCAGCTGTTTTGTGTGCCTCTGGTTAGAGTGCTCTGCGCTCCCTGCGTTGCTATGTCATCCTTGTGACTTGAGAATTTTGGATAAACAACAGCAGGCTCTCACAGTTTCTGTATGCTTGACGCTGTTGGGACCTCGGATGATTAGCTTGGTCAATGCACCTCCACTGTGCTGGTATCTCCCCATGTGGCTTTGTCTCACACTTAGTTTTATAGTGCTCCAGTGCAGTGCCTCTATATAGCACTTTAAAGGCTCTATATAATTATATTAAGCTGTTGTTGAATGTACATGAGGGTGGCACGTAGCATAGGGGTTAGCATTGCTGCCTCACAGTGTAAGGGCTCAATTCCTGGCTTGGGTCACTGTCTGTGCTAAATCTGCACATTTTCCCCATGTCTGCGTGTCAGCTCTGGGTGCTCGGGTTTCCTCCCACAGTCCAAAAGACTTGCTGGTTAGGTTTTTTGGCCATGCTAAATTGTGTACCCTAATAGGGGCCAAAGTGTGGCAATGAGTTTTTCACAGTAACTTCACTGCACTGTTAATGTAACATTAATCAAGAAACTTTTTCAACTTTAAAGTGACTTTTAACGGGCATCTTGACAAACACATGGATAGGATGGGAATAAAGGGATATGATTCCTGGAAAGGTAGGGGGTTTTAGTTCGATCGGGCAGAATGGTCGGTGCAGACTGAGGGCGGAAGAGCCTGTTCCTGTGCTGTAATTTTCTATGTTCCTTTCTCAGTGCTGAGGTAGTTGACATCAGCTCAGGCAGTGGGTCCAGTAGACCTAAGGTTAGGGCAGGGGGAAAAGCCAACTTCCTGGTCACTCCATTCTACACCAATAGCTCACACTATAATCAGCAATGTAATCAGCAAAGTTCAGGATTACCTTGATGGCAACAATCTTCTGAGTAACAAAGGATCATGGTTTCAGAACGGAGAGAAGATCTGTACCTTGCCGACCTTCTCTCATTGTCCTGAGGCAGTAACATCCAACGTGGATGAAAGAAAATCCGCTGAGATAATCTAGCCGGGCTCTGGAAAAGCCTTCACTTAAATCCCACAGGAAAGTCTCAAACTTCAGGCATCCAGAGACGGATAAGGAATTGGATGAAGAAAATTGAAACAGTACATACTGTTTAATGGAGTGATGTGGGTTGAGGTTGGGGGAGGGGAGGGAGGTGTGGGCAGTGGGGGCGGTGTTGTTGTAAGTGAAGTGGCCAGGGTTCGTTATCAGAGCCCTTCTTTATTCTGAATAGAAACAGGACCTGGATTCAAAGCAGCAAGACAAGTTGGTCTAATTGGCAGACAGGACTAAATTTGGAGGACCTTTATGTCTCATAAAGCAGCCGGGGACCCACGCATGGAAGGCTAAAGTGTTATATAAATGAGAGGGATTTTTCTTTAGATATCTTATTATCTAGCTGTGGAAATCATATACACTGTGGCTTTGAACTGAATGAAACATTCTTACCCAGAGGAATTAGAATGTGCATTTCAATAACATAGTGGTTACCATAACGACAGACTGGGTAGCACAGTGATTTGGAACTCTCCCTTTGGGACCTGGATTTGAATCCAGCCTGGATTCCTTGTTGCATTTTATCTGGTTGTAAGAGTCCCAACTAATGCAAGCTGAAGACGAAACAAAGCAGCCGACATATTGGCGCAAATTCCCCTGAATTGTGAAGGTTACTGGAGCTGAAGCAGGTAAATGACATTGCTGCTTTGCCGGAAGTGGAATGTTGGGATAAGTTTTAAGATTGAATAATCCAAGCCCAGATCTTCACAATACAATTCAGGGCATCAAAGTACAGAATTCAGATTTCCCATGCATGGGCTTCTGTTGATTTTGAGGCACTGCCAATTTTCCATAGAGTCATACAGAGCAATGAAGGCCCTTCAGCCCATTGAGCCTGCACCAACAATGTCTACCACTGAAGATGCATTAATCTCATTTTCCTGCCATATCCTCGAATATTATGAAATTTCAAGTTTTTTGGTTTGACTTGATTTACTTTATTATTTTCACGTATTAGTATACAGTGCAAAGTATTGTTTCTTGTGCGCTACACAGACAAATCATACTGTATATGGAGAAGAAAGGAGAGAGTGCAGAATGTAATGTTACAGTCATATCTGGGGTGTAGAAAAAGATCAACTTAGTGCGAGGTAGATTCATTCAAAAGTCTTGACAGCAGCAGGGAAGAAACTGTTCCTGAGTCGGTTGATATGTGACTTCAGACTATTTTTAAAAGTTGAGGTTTCAACCCTCCACTACTTCCCAGACAGTACATTCCAGAGTCACTGAACCCTCTGAGTGAAAATGGTTTTTCTTAAATACCAATTGACTACCACTTATCTTCATTGCTGCATGTTTTGAGCTTTTATAAGTTGCGTGGCAGAACGGTTAGCACCACTGCCTCAGAGCGCCAAGGACCCAGGTTCAATTCTGGCCTCCAGTGTCTGTCTGTGTGGTGTTTACACATTCTCCCTGTGTCTGCATGGGTTTCCTCCGGATGCTCCAATTTCCTCCCACACTCCAAAGATGTAAGTTAGATTAATTGGCTGTGCTAAATTGATCTTCAGTGTCCTGGGATATGTAGGTTGGGGGAATCAGTGAGGTAAATATGTGGGGTCATGGGGATAGGACCTGGGTTCCTCTGTTGAAGAGTCAGTGTAGGCTTGATGGGCCAAATTACCTCATTCTGCATTGTAGGGGTTCTATGATTAGGTGTTAAACTGTCTGTTTTAGTTCAAGATAAGATGTAGTTGTGGAGAGGGAAATCAGACCTCCTCCTAATTCTGCTCAATGATAAGCTTCTGTGACCTGGCTACCATGAATGATGGGGGAGGCGCCAGGTCAAGTCCTATTGAAGCCCAAGTGCCAGCTTTCATTTTTAGACCCAATAAAAGAGCAGCAGGCTTTGCTGTGTGGAGACTTTCTGACCCTAGAACCCTGGACAGAGAGAATGTTTCAAAGAAATAGCATAGGCCTTAAAAATTGTTCACCAATAGTCACCAGGAGGAACACAGGTGGGAACTCACTGTCTGTTCAGAGAAATTGGATTTGTAGAGAAATAAGGACAATGGGTGATTTCCCCTAGCGTGGAATGATTCTTGCTGCAGGAAGTTGGTTTTTAGATTTTTGGAAGACTGAGTGAAATAACTTCTGATGTTCATTGAATGTTACTACTCAGGCAAAATAGTGAGAAGCAAGATGGTTGGAGACTGGTAGTAGCTTCGGACTGGTCCCTCGAAAGGCTGAAATTCTATTGAGAGTGTATTGTAATGTTTAATTGAAGTGTGGGGTTTTCGATCATCAAAAAACAAAGAAAATCACAGTATAGGAACAGGCACTTCGGCACTCCAAGCCTGCTTTGACCATGCTGCCTGACTGAACTAAAACCATTCCAGGGACCATATCCCTCTATTCCCATCCTATTCATGTATTGGTCCAGACGCCCCCTAAAAATCACTGTTGAATCTGCATGTTTTGAGCTTCTATAAGGTGGGTGGCACAGTGGTTAGCACTGCTGTCTCAGAGCGTCAATTCCAGCCTTTGGTGTCTGTCTGTGTGGTATTGACACATTCTCCCTGTGTCTGCAAGTTCCAGGCACCCACCGTCTTCTGTGTAAAAAAAAAAAAAGTTTGCCTCTTTTTCAAATCTTGCCCCTCGCACCATAAACCTAGCCCGCTAGTAATTGACTCTCCCACTCTGGGAAAACACTTCTGACTATCCATTCTGTCCATACCTCTCATAATCTTATAGACTTCTATCAGGTCGCCCTCAACTTCCGTCATTCCAGTGAGAACAAACCAAGTTTCTCCAACCTCTCCTCATAGCTGATGCTGTCCATACCAGACATAATCCTGGTAAATCTTTTCAATACCCCTCCAAAGCTTCCACATCCTTCTGGTAGTGTGGTGACTCGAATTGAACACTATATTCCAAGAATGCCTAATTAAGGTTCTATAAAGCTGCAACATGACTTGCCAATTTTTAAACTCTGTGCCCCAGCCAGTGAAGGCAAGTGTGCCGCATGCCTTCTTGATTACCTTCTCCACCTGCGTTGCCACTTCCGGTGACCTGTGTACCTGTCCGTCCAGATCCCATTGCCAGTAAATAATCTGAAGGGTTCTACCATTTACTGTACATTTCCTATCTTTATTAGACCTTCCAAAATGCATTACTTCACATTTACTTGAACTAAACTCCATCTGCATCTCTCCGCAAATCTCCAACCAATCTATGTCCTGCTGTATCCTCTAATGATCCTCATCACTATCCGCAAATCTACCAACCTTTATGTCGTCCGCAAACTTACTCATCAAACCAGTTTCATTTTCCTCCAAATCATATATATATTTATATATATATATATCACAAAAAGCAAAGGTCTTATCAGAATTGCATCCTTCTACTGCGACCCTCTGTCTTCTATGATCAAGCCAATTCTGTATCATCTTGCCAGTTCACTTCTGATCCCATGCGACTTTACCTTCTGCACCAGTCTACTATGAGGAATCTTGTCAAGGGCTTTACTGAAGTCCATATTGACAACATCCATTGTCCTACCTTCATCAATCATCTTTGTCACTTGCTCAAAAAACTCGATCAAGTTGGTGAGACACGACCTTCCCTTCACAAAATCATGTTGCCTCTTGCTAGTAAGTCTGCTTATATCCAAGTGGGAGTAAATCCTATCTTGAAGAATCCTGTCCAGTAATTTTCCCTACCACTGACATAAAGCTCACTGGCCTATAATTATGTGGAGTATCCTTGCTACCTTTCTGAAACAAAGGAACAACGTTGGCTATTCTCCAATCCTTTTGACCTTCCCTGTAATCGGTGAAGATACA
The DNA here is from genome assembly GCA_024679065.1 of Sphyrna mokarran. NCBI lineage: Eukaryota > Metazoa > Chordata > Chondrichthyes > Carcharhiniformes > Carcharhinidae > Sphyrna > Sphyrna mokarran. The sequence goes on from JAGIQG010000006.1 coordinate 24,507,282, forward strand.
AAGATTTCTCTCAAGGCCCAGCAATTCCTTCCTTTGCCTCTCTCAGTATTTTGGGTATATCCCATCAGGCCCTGGGAACTTGTCTACCTTAATATACCACCTCCTTTTTGGTCGCAACATGACTCAAACTATCTACATATCCTTCCCTCGACTCATCATCCACCAAGTTCTTCTCTTTGGTGAATACTGACACAAAGTACTCATTTAATATCTCGCCCATTTCCTCTGATTCCACGCATAGATTCCCTCCCCTGTCCTTGATTGGGCCGATCCTGTCCCTGGCTACCCTCTTGCTCTTTATATGTATGTAAAATCCTTGGGATTTTCCTTGATTCTGCTATCCAATTGGTAACCCCTTGTAGCCTTCCTTACTCCTTGCTTAAGTTTCTTTCTACTTTCCTTGTATTCCACACATGCTTTGTGTGTTCCCAGCCTCCTAGCTTTGACAAGTGCTTCCTTTTTCTCTTTGACTCAGCTCACAATATTTCTTGTTATCCAAATTTTCCGAAATTTGCCATACTTATCCTTCATCCCTGCAGGAATGTGCTGGTCCTGAATCTCTATTGACTTACACTTGAAAGCCTGCCATGTGCCAGATGTTGATTTGCCTCAAACATCTGCCCCCAATCTACATTCTTCAGTTCCTGCCTAATATTGTTGTAATTAGCCTCCCTCCGATTTAGCACCTTCACCTGAAGACTACACTTAACTTTATCCATCAGTACCTTAAAGCTTAGTGAATTGTGGCCACTGATCTTGAACTGCTCCTTTACTCAAGGTTCAGTTAGGAAATTCGGAGGTAATCTTTTTGTGGTTTGGTTTATATGTTGCTCAGTAAGTGATATTTAGTCAGTGCTTGATTTTAGTTTGTTTGTTACAGCAAAAGTCTCAAATGTGAACAAATGTGAAATGTCATCCAAAAACTGTGAATTCCTGCCCAATATCAATGGACCTTTCCATCATCCGTCATTAGCGTGCTCTGATTCCCAGAGTAGGCGGAACATACAATTCTGGCCTTTAAGGAATTCCATTTCTTTTTATAGACTATCAATCTTTGCAAGTATTGGATCATCACAATAGTACCAATACATCCAAAATACCTAATTGACTGTAAAATAATTTGTGATGTTTTGAAGTTATAAAAAACACAATAGCAATACAAGATTGAAAAAAATCAATGGTTAGGTCAAAGGAGGAAATAATAGTTTAGAAATTACTGCGAATGATGCTTGTTATAAAATCTGATGTTTGAATTAAGTTGCACGATGCATTATTTTAATGGATTCATTAGCTCATTCAAAATAAACTCTGTTCAGATAGTGGAGTGAGGAGTTTGATACGGATGTGCTAAGTGCTTCAACACTTGCAGTGTAGAATCTCATAAGGTGGGAATACATCTCGGGAATGCAGGCAGGGAGATCAATGTGCCAGCGACTGTTGCCGAGTTCAACTTGTTTGTTAATCTACCTGCTCAAATTGACTGCATTCGCTTCTGTGATGCAGTTTTCTGCACCAAGAATGCTAATTTCTGGCTGTATCACAGCTTGGTATGTCTCCTGCACTGTCCAAGATCTCCAGAAACTACAAAGGCTCATGAACAAAGCCCAGTCCATCACTCAAACCAGCCTCCCATTCATTGACTCTGTCTACATTTCCCTCTGTCTCGGAAGAATTGCCGGCATAATTAAGGACCCCACGCACCCCGAACGTTTTCTCTTCCACTTCTTCCATCGGGAAAAAGATACAAAAGTGCGAGAACATGTACCAATTGACCCAAGAACAGCTTTTGAATAGACCTACCTCGCATTAAGTGATCTTTCTCTACACCCTAGCTATGCTGTAATACTACATTCTGCACTCTCTCATTTCCTTCTCTAAGTATGATGTGCTTTGTCTGTATAGCACACAAGAAATAATACTTTTCACTGTATCTCAATACTTGTGACAATAAATCAAATCAATCAAAATCAATTGGCTACTAATTAAAATTGTAAAGGGTGACATTTCATTTGTGATACTACATGAATTTTCACACAAAACTTCAATATAAGCAGTGTACAACATTGGTTTGGCAATATCTTCATCTTAAAGGTTAAGTTTATTTATCAGTGTCACAAGTAGGCTTACGTTAACACCATAATGAAGTTACTATGAAAATCCCTCAGTCGTCACATTCTGACACCTGTTTGGGATACACTGAGGGAGAATTTAGTATGGCCTATGTACCTAACTAGTATGTCTTTTGGACTGAAGAGGGAAACCAGAGTACCTGGAGGAAACCCACACAGACATGAGGAGAGCATGCAGACAATGATCCAAGTCAGGAATCGAACCCAGGTCCTTGCGCTATGAGGCAGCAGTGCGAATCAATGTGCCATAGACATCATGTGATTAATAACCTTTGCCTGTTGATGTCACTTGTAACGAGAAGGGATTCTGAGCTTCACAGAGAATCCAACCTAATCTATGCGTGGAACATTTTTTGCTGTACTTATCTGAATTTTGAGAACTTATCTGAATTTTTGACAGGTCACTTTTAGATGCAAAAAAAAGCCTCTGCAAATTCTGGGAATCTGAAACGGAAGCAGGAAATGTGGGAAGCACACAGCACGTCAGGCAATATCTGTGGAAATGACAGACAAAGTAATCTTTCTGGACCTTTTGTCAGAACTGAAGTGAAAGCGGAGAGACGCTGGGAAAGATTGACTGTCTCAAAAAATAATTTAAATAACTGGCCCACATTGCAAACTTTGCCTGTCCCTTTGGTCTTCTACCGATGAGAAGTCTCCATCGTTGTGCCCAACCTAGAGAAACTGTAGTTAAATTATTTCAAGTTTATTTATTGTTGTCCCACTAGGCTTACATTGCTAGGCTTACTTGTGGTGGCACGTTGGCACAGTGGTCAGCACTGCTGTCTCGTAGCGCTGGGAACCCGGGTCACTGTCTGTGTTGAGTTTGATATTCTTCCCATGTCTATGGAGGTTTCCTTTGGGTTCTCTGGTTTCCTCCTACAGTCCAAAGATGTGCAGGTTAGGTTGATGGGCCAAGCTAAATTAACCCTAATGTCAAGTGGGATTAGCAGGATAAAGAGAATGGGGCCTGGGTGGGATTGTGGTCAGTGCAGGCCTAATGGGCAAATGGCTTCCTTCTGCACTGTTGGGAATCTGTGGGTTCTATGATCAATACTGCAATGAAGTACTGTAAAAATCTCCTAGTCACAGGCACGCTGAGGGAGAATTTAGCATGGCCAATCCACTTCACCAGCAAATTTTTTGGACAGTGGGAGGAAACTGGAGGACCTGGAGAAAACCCATGTAGACAAGTGGAGAACATGCAAATTACACACAGACAATGCTTCCCACTATGCCACCGTGCTGTCCATTGCGACACACTGGAGGGAAATGAAAAGTAAAACATCCTTATAAGATATCATGTCTTGCTTTAATAGCCACTTGAAGCACCCCAAGAGATAGCTTGTGTTTTCTTTTGGTTTACTTTCAATTTGTCTTTAAATGAATGACTGTGGGCCCTGTAGTGAAGTTTGTGCATTACCATTTAGTCAAGGAGTTTCTGCAGCTGTATTGTAAGTGAAATGTTTCGGCTGCTCATCTTGCGTGATAATGAGAGCAGAGTGAGAAATATTTTCTTTCTCTTTTGTCACAATAAGTTTGAAGGCTCTTAATGGGACATTGTCAACCTTTCAGCGGCTCTGCACAGTCGGAAGGAGCCTGCTGTGAGAGTGGCTGTTCCAATGCTGCCAAACAGAACACCAACAACCGTCTGCCCCACAGCAGGGCTGTGACCGTGCTAATTTTTTTTTTTACACACTGTGTTTAAAGAACTTCTTTTCCCCTCTGAATTGATGCATTCACCATTGCTTGGGGCACGAATTTACAGGTACACTGCTGAACAGGTTCCCCGACACCCCCACAGCTTTGGTGCCTCATTGCAAAGGGAAACAAATTGCAAGGTTTTGTTTATTTAAATTCCATTCTGCGTTTCAGGCTCACTTCAGTTGTATTGGTGAAGCACTGAACATTTTGGTATCAGAAGATGCAAAGTTTTGGCTGGGTCAGTCACAATGTAGCAATTTTAACACGATGAAATGTCCCAGGATACTTCATAGAAACAATTCTAAAACAACAGAGTGACAACCAACCACATTTGGAGATGTTAGACTGGATAGTCAAGAACTTGGTCAAGGAGAGCACCAAAATGGGTGGTGTGAAGTAACAGTATTTTTGATACGCTGGTCTAGTTTTCCTTTTCCCATGAGTGCCAGGAAAAGAGGCTGCAGCTTTTCCATCACTGTTTTGTAAACTCTGACCTCTGACAAATAAATTGCATGATTATAAATACTAGTAGGAGAGATGTATGCCCGATTTAATTCCTCCATTGCGGGTAGAAGAGTTTTGGGGAGTTTGGGGGTGGAGGCCATTAATATGGTGGTCAGTCTGCATTACAAAAATCATGTATCAACCGACTCAAGAACAGCTTCTTCCCAGCTGCTGTTAGACTTTTGAATGGACTTACTTTGCATTAAGTTGATCTTTCTCTACACCCTAGCTATGATTGTAACACTATATTCTGCACTCTGTCGTTTCCTTCTTGATGAACAGTATGCTTTGTCTGTATAGCAGGCAAGAAACAATACTTTTCACTCTATACAATAGTGTGACAATAGCAAATCAGACACGTGACCATAGTAAATCAAATCAATGCAACTTACCTATGCCCACAACTGCTGTCCATTTATGTACATCATTTATCAGCAGCCAATGATTTTGATTTTTGTTTTGACCTGATTCATTATTGTCACATGTATTAGTATACAATGAAAAGCATTGTCTCTTGTGCGTTAAAAAATAAAGCATACCTTTGCATAAATTCCTTACGAGAAAAATACATGACAGCTTGTGATTTCGTATGAGCGTCGCAGAATGCCAGAAAGAGTTCATTGTTTTCCTTTACTTGTAGCCTGGTTGGTGCTGCATGTGACTCTATATAACAAAAAGGACAGGACAGGAGTATGCAGCCACTCTTTGAAATTTTGTCCAAGATGCATGTTTGGACTCAATTAACACTGGCAGAACGACCAGAGTGTTTGAATATGGGAAACTCACCTAACCATTTCTTTTTCAAGACAGCGGTGAGGCATCTCATCCACTGTCATCAATTCTATTCATTATCTTCATTAATTACCTGTTGGCGTCTTAAGGAATAGCTTTAGAAAATCTATCTAAAGTGTTGTTGGAAGCATAGCAATAACGTCTGTCGTAACTGGCATTGTATTGTCCGTAGACTTACTTGGGGAGTGTGGACTACTCACCATCCTGAAAATGTGATTAATAAGAACATAAGAAATAGGAGCAAGAGTAGGCCATCCAGCCCCTCAAGCCTGCCCTGCCATTTGTTAATGACTATCAGATCATGGCTGATCTGATAGTGGCCCAGTTCCACTTACTTGCCTGTTCCCCATAACCCTTAAATCCTTTATTGGTCAAAAATATATCTACCTGTGACTTAAACACATTTAACGAGGTAGCCTCCACTGCTTCAATGGGCAGAGAATTCCAAAGATTCACTACCCTCTGAGAGAAGAAGTTCCTCCTCAATTCTGTTCTAAATTGACTCCCCCTTATTGTGTGGCTGTGCCTTTTAGTTCTTGTTTCCTTTCTAAGTGGAAATAATCTCTCTGTCTCTACCCTGTCAAGCCCCTGCATTCGCAGGGGATATAGAAGGATGTGGTTAAGAAAGCATATGGTGTACTGGCCTTCGTCAATTGAGGGATTGAGTTTTGGAGTTGGGAGATAATGCTGCAGCTTCAGATGACCCTAGTCAGACCACACCTGGAGTCCTGTGCTCAGTTCTGGTTGCCTCATTACAGGAGGAATGTGGAAGCTATTGAAAGGGTGCAGAGATTTACAAGGATGTTGCCTGGATTGGGTAGCATGCCTTGTGAGGATAGATTGAGGGAGCTCGGTATTTTCTTCTTGGAGAGACGAAGGATGAGAGGTGACCTGATAGAGGTATAAGATATTGAGAGATATTGTTCAGATGGATTCTCAGAGGCTTTTTCCCAGGGCTGAAATGGTTGCTACAGGAGGATACAGGTTTAAGGTGATGGGGAATAAATACAGAAGAGATGTCAGGGATAAGTTTTTCACTCGGGGTGGTGGGTGAGTGGAGTCAACTGCCATCGGTGATAGTAGAGGAAAATTCGATAGGGCCTTTTAAGAGACTTCTGGATGAGTACGTGGGACTTAATAGGATTCAGGGTTATAGGTAAGCCTAGGAAGTAGCGATATGATCGGTGCAACTTGTGGGCCGAAGGGCTTGTGTGTGCTGTAGTTTTTCTGTGTTCTACGTTCTAAGCACATGACACAGGCTCAGACTGCACAATTTTGAATTCTGCTTAGTGTTAACAGCAATGAACACAAATAGCGAGGTTGATCCTCAGCTGATACATGATTGTAAGCAAACCATTGTGAAATGTGTCAGTTTAGGATATGATGTAGAACACTGCATTTGCCTGACAAAGACACAGAGTGTTGAAAGCTCGCAAATTTACTATCAAATAAATTGGTTGGATTTAAAATTGATGTTGCTAAATTCTTACTGAGTTTAGGATATGTCAGTTCAACTCCTTGCTTTTGACGGTGGATGATATGAAAACAATTGGCAGGTGAGAAACATTTTCAGAAGCGCACATTATGTGATCATGTTGAAGACTTTGCATATTCCGTAACAGTGCATCCCAAATGGGGCGCAGGATGGTGATGATGCAGTCTCCAGACGTTGCCATTGTCACTCTGGACTCACCTAACATTCCTCCCTTCTTATGGATGAGCTGCTGTGCTGCCTCCGATTGGACTGGGGCTTTTAGTTTATAAGGAATCGTTAAGTGTCTGCCTTTGCTGCGTAGTGTGTTGCCAGTGCATGCTGTTCCTTCTCCATCCTATTTTAACATCACTCGTCATGTTGAAGTGCTGTTACTCTTTGAAGTCGTTCTGGACTCTCCTGTTCACACTGCAACGTGCATTCTATGAAAGCGGTGACAACTGAGACACAATTGTGATAGATTGAGCGTGTATCATTTAAATTCTGATCATGACTTTAATTTTCTGACCGATTATCAGAGACAGCCAGTTGAGGCCAGTGGTGCAAGGAGTCTGCTTTCATCACGCCCAGACAGTCTCAGGAGAAAGGAAATGGCCAGGATTTAACATGGAGACGATAGCCAGAGACGGTGTCTGTAGCAAAGTGGGAGCTGAGCCTGCCTGCACTGGCCTAAGAAATCACAATGCAACTTTGCAAGGTCCAGGGCCATCACCAGCTAACACACGAAGTAGGATGTTCAGCGCCAAGAACTGCTGCCTAACCAGAGGGCCAGCATCTTTTCAGTCTCAGCTGCATGACAGGAAGTGATAGCTACTAGTGATACAGCACTTCATAGAATCATAGAACCCTGCAGTGCAGAAAGAGGTCCTTCGGCCCATCGAGTCTACACCGAACACTTTCCCACCCAGGCCCTATTCCCATGTCCCTACATATCATACTCCCTAATCCCTCTAACGTGTGCATCCCTAGATACTAAGGGGCAATTTCTTAGCATGGTCAATCAATCTTACCCACACATGTTTGGACTGTGGGAGGAAACTGGAGTATCTGAAGGAAATCCACTTAGCCTTGAAGACTGGAATGTAGGCATGTGAGGCAAGCTCACCAGGGCAGGACAGGGTCCAGCGGAATGGGGGGAGAGGCGTGATGATTGGCGGGGGTCAGGCAAGCAAGCATGGGCAGAGTTTTCCATTGGGAATTGGGGCGGCTGATGACTGTAGCATTAGGATGATGTAAGAGAGAATCACCTGATTAAGGGAGGGATTTTCCAGCCCTTCCCACCAGCTGGATTTTCAAGTCCCACTGAAGTTGGTGCCTACTTTGAGTTTCTTGATGACGAGTCGGGCAAGCTGTGTAAATTGCCATTGGCTCTGGCTGGACCAGAAGATTGCACCAGAGGACAATAGTGAACTGCCTCTGCCCTGGAAAAACCTGTTGGAAAATTCCAACATGAGTCTAGAAAGAGACAGCTCGTGGCTTAGACTGGGTTATATCTGTAGTCTTGTATGTCTGTAAGTAGTTATGTTCTTACAATGAACCAGTTATTGTTAAAAAATGTTTTGTCTCCTCAAGTGTCTCCTAGCCAGTTGCAGCCAACATACAATAGGAGAGGCCCTCTATGAGGAACATACAACATACAATAGGAGAGGCCCTCTATGAAGAACATACAACATACAATAGGAGAGGCTCCCCCAAGTTCCTAGCCACAAGATGTAGACCCCCTTCCTCGCTTATTGTAAAATACCAGCAACATGTGGAGATAGGTGAGATCTTAAGTGGCCATGAATTGACCACTTAAACTAATCCAAGGGTGAGTGGGCTACTGGATGCCTGCTTAACCCCTAGTAGAATACCGGAATTAGGGGGTACATAAAATTCGGGGCAATGGTTCTCACCAGCAACCAGTACCCTCGTGGGGGGGTGAAGCTTGCAGAGAATCCTCAGCCTTAAGTGATAATCAACACTCCTGGCAGCTGTTCCCTCTGCCCTGTCGCATGCTGCAGCTTTTCTCCGTTTAAATAGTCATCCTTCCTACCATTGTTCTTCCCAAAGTGGATAACCTCACGCTTGCTAACATTATACTCCATCTGCCAGGTTCTCGCCCATCACTCAACCTATCCAGATCCCCCTGCAGGCTTTTCACACCCCCCACGCAATTTGCTTTTCCACTCATCTGCGTGTCATCAGCAAATTTTGTCACCCTGCACTCAGCCCCTTCCTCCAGATCATCTACGTAAATGGTAAATAGATGAGGCCCCAGCCTGGGGGTCCTTGTGCACGATTTGCAAAAACACAGTCTGCAGGTGCAGTAGGTGATTAAGAAGGCAAATGCAATGTTGGCCTTTATAGCTAGGGGGATAGAATATAAAAGTAGGGAGGTTCTGTTGCAGCTGGAGAGAGTGCTGGTGAGGCCACAGCTGGAGTACTGTGTGCAGTTTTGGTCGCCGCATTCGAGGAAGGATATATTGGCCTCGGAGGGGGTGCAGAGAAGGTTTACTAGGCTGATACCGAAGATGAGAGCGTTGGATTATGAAGAGCGACTAAATGGGCTAGGTTTGTACTCCTTGGAGTTTGAAAGGCTGAGAGGGGATCTTATAGAGACGTGTAAGATAATGAAGGGGATGGATAGGGTAGAGATTGAGAGACTCTTCCTGCTTAGCAAAGATAGCAGGACTAGAGGGCACAGCCTCAAGATTAGGGGGGGATGGGAGGAGCGGTTCAGATCGGAGTTGAGGAGGGGTTTTTTCACGCAAAGGGTGGTGAATCTTTGGAATTCTCTGCCTGATGAGGTGGTGGAGGCTTCCTCACTGAATATGTTCAAGTCAAGAGTGGATAGGTTTTTGATTGACAAGGGAATTAAAGGTTACGGGGAGAAAGCGGGAAAGTGTACTGAACCACTACAGATCGGCCATGATCTTATTGAATGGCAGGGCAGGCTCGAGGGGCTGGATGGCCTACTCCTGCTCCTATTTCTTATGTTCTTATATGTTCTTATGTTCCCAATATCTCTGACACTGTTTGCGATCCTTTCTGCACCTTAATCTAAAGGGTAACCAGTAAACCTACTTTTCGGGTGCAACAGGGATTGTATAGTGACCACAACACAGAACGAAAAGCTTATGCATTGAGAAAACTCTGTGGTCCTATAAATTCCTTTGGAACTTATCATGCAGGTATCAAATGTTGAAAAAATGCTTTGTATGAATATGTGGTTAATAGGATGCCAGCTCGACAGTTTGTTATAACTTGTTATAGTGTGTAACGTTCAAAGTTATTTATTAGTGGGAGCTTTGATTCTACAATATGCTGTGAACAGCTCTTCAGCTATAATGGTGCCCATAAAATACGTTTGCTGAGGCAATCACTCCAATCTGTGCATTGACATCTCAGTGATAGTTCAGTTCTGTTCAGGCTATCTTCGCAATAGGTGACAAGAGACAAATAGTGAATGCAGGGTTACTTGCGGCTGAGCGAATGCTGCCTTTCTGTCTTCTCTACATGGGGAGGCAAAGAGCTTCAATATATGTCCATTCCCTTGTGGCCCTCGGAAGGAGGTGCGCCGTCCACAATTGTTTCTGAGTAATGGTGTTATAATTGAGTTATACCAAATGGCTTGGACACTTTGCAGGATGTGGAGATGCTGGCGTTAGCTGGGGTAAGCACAGTAAGAAGTCTCTCAACACCAGGTTAAAGTCCAGCAGGTTTATTTGGCAGCACTGCCTTTCTGAGCCTGGGACTCCAAAAGCTAGTGCTGGCAAATAAACCTTTTGGACTTTATAACCTGTGCTGTGAGATTTCTTAGTGCACTTTGCAGGGCAGCAGAGATTGCCCAGTAGTGTGAAATCTATAGCTCTTGGGGCTAAAAGGAACAAGGGATAAGAGGCATAGAAAGTTGAATTTGATGATAGTCTATGATCAAAATGAATGGTGGAGCAAGCTCGAAGGGCCAAATGGCCTCCTCTAGATTCTAGCTTCTCTATTGTCTGTGTTGCTATAGATTAATGGCAGAGTGTAGGCCAGAGCAAGTAAGAATGCTCGTTCCCCTCTTTTCAATGCCATTGGCCAACCAGTTGGGTTTTTACAATAAGCCAGCACCATTCATGGTCATTTGCTCCTGGTGCTATCCCCATAAATGAAGAGGCCTATTCAATGCAGATTCAGATTTCATCATGGAGGGAGTCAGACTCATGACATCTGGGCTGCTACCATTCTCACTTGTAGATGGGTTCAGTGTGACATGTGTGGAGGGTGGTTTCCTCTGCTTGCTGTCGATTAAAGAATGCTCTTATGCATTTGCTGCAAATAGTGAACAGGTCACCTCCACTCTCCTCCAGCAATATGGGAAACAGGAAGGGAAGGACCAATAGGGAGTGTAAAAAGATTAGGAGACAGGATAGCTCAGGGAAAGGAAAGTCACTGATCTAAAAGTGAATGTGGAAACGTAAATTCCTCTGCACCTGTTGAAGTTATTTGTTTTGCAATATGGGAATAGCAAACCAGAGAAAATTGATTTACCACAGCCCCAGTTATTTCCAATGCACCATCAGAGGAGTTCCTTCAGCAGACTTCTTGAGATTTTAATGAAGTGGCAATGTGTGCATGTAAAAGTTTTAATTCTTTCAGTTTGGAGCTGCAGAACAGAAATCGCCTGTACTTTTCAAAACGCCCTTGCAAGCTTGAACATTTTTAAGTTAGGAAACACAAGAATGAAGGAAGGTGGTGATGGTGATGGGATCAACATTGGCAAAATATTTAAATATATTGGTTCAAGTTTAAAGTTTATTTATTAGCGTTACAAGTAGGCTTACATTAACACTGCAATGAAGTTACTGTGAAAATCTCCTCGTCACCACGTGTTTGGTTAAACCGAGGGAGAATTTAGCATGGCCAATGAACTTAACCAGCATGTCCTTTGGACTGTGGGAGGAAACCCATAGAAATCCATGCAGACTCTGCATAGACGATCACCCGAGACCGTGATTGAACCGGATCACTGGCGCGGTGAGGCAGCAGTGCTAACCACTGTGCCACCGTGCTGTGATTTTCTGTGTGCTTTTCCTGGAGCGCACTGGTGCCATCGCACAAACGAAGCCCAGTGAGATTGCCAATTCTTTTTTTTCAATAGCAAGTCCTCTGTTTCACAGCTTCCCTTTTTTCCCGTATTTTCCCTCGTGTATTTTTGCTTTCCCCTATCTACCATAGCCATTGGTCCCGTCAGTTACACAGCCAACAGGAACAATCTTATTTCTTCACAAGGTGACCATTTTCATGCATCATCCGGGACAGTGCTTGTGACCAGACTGCCCTTCCAAAGGGAGCATCATCATTCCGATCATTCCCATTCCCAGTTGGATGATCGCAGCAGTGAGTTTTACAGGCTGCTTGGTCAGTAATGGGGTCGAGGATGATGGAAATGCATCTTTGATGTTTTTGGAAGGCAATTAATGAATAGTGAAACATTGCAGTTCTCAGTCTGCTGATTTACAGTTTAGAATATGTGAAGGATATGTGTTAGGTGGCAAGCAAACATGGTCCAACCTGGCAAAACAAGAGTGTCAGTTAAATGAACAGAAGTTAGTGAGTCCTTTTCTAAATCTCCCTCTTGTAATACAGGCTCAGTTCTACTGTTGTGCCTGTTATGAAGGTTTATTGTGTGCGTCATCAGCCAGGGAGAATTGCACACCATTTAATGGAGCCAGTCTGATGCTATATCCATTAATTCTTGCCGATGTGTGATTGTCCTCCCTGCATGGATCCTCAATGCAAGCGAATGTCCTCATCTGCCATTTGGACGTATTAGCCCCAATATCATGAAGAGTGGGAGGGAGAGCTCAGCAATGTGGAGAACACCTGGTAATGCTGAGAACAAGAAGTAGATCTTTTCGAACTGAGGTGAGGAAAAATGTTCTCATCCAGAGGACGGTGAATGTGTGGAATTCACTACCACAGAAAGTTGCCGAAACCAAGACATCGTCTGCTTTCAAGAAGAAATTAAGTTATAGCTCTTGGGATCAAAAGATATGGGGAAGTTGGGGGGAGGAAATCAGGATGTTGAATCAAAGTGAATGGCAGAGCAGGCTTGAAGGGCCAAGTGGCCTACTCCTGCTTCTAGTTTCTATATTTCTAATTTAGCAGCTTGATTTCAGTATGACTTTGTCCTTCTATTTCCCACTGAAGAAATGGGCAAAAAAAAAGCAGCAGCAGCACAAGGCTGCAAATCGGGGACCATTGGACATCCTGACTCTCAAGGAGTGCTATAAAAATCACTTATCTTCTGGAGGCAGCAGGCCCTGACAGCATTGGCTACCAGGTTTGCCAGTCGCGCTCTGGGAAACCCATCTGGCAATCGGGAAACTTCAATCAGGTTCCCAATTGTAAACCTGATTTAAATATGTTAATGAAGTTTCCTGCCTCTCCAGAGCAGGTTCTTGCACAGCACAAGCGTGGCAACAAGAACATAAACATCAGGCTGGCCTTGCTTTAAGCACTTTTGAAGGAGAAACCCATCGTTTAAGATGAATTCAATAAGAAACTACAAAGGTCGTGAATGTAGTCCAATCCATCGCACAAATCAGCCTCCCATCCATTGACTCTGTCTACACTACCCACTGCTTCAGCAAAGCAGCCAGTGTAATTAAGGACCCCATGCAGCCTGGACATTCTCTCTTCCAGCTTCTTCCGCTGGGAAAAAGATACAAAAGTCTGAGGTCACCTACTCAAGACTCAAGAACAACTTCCTCCCTGCTGCCATCAGACATTTGAATGGACCTGCCTCACACTAAGTTGATCTTTCTCTGCACCTCAGCTATTGCTGTAACACTACATTCTGCACTCTCTCCTTTCTTTCTCTGAGTGGTATACTTTGTCTATATTACATGCATGAAACAATACTTTTCACTATATACTGATACATGTGACAATAATAAATCAAATCAAGGCCATTGTGTAGAAAATTAAATGTTAAATCCATTTAAAAACAATGCTAGATCAAGTACGACAGAGTTATTGGGGCAGATAAAGTGTTAAAATTCTTGTGATAATGTTGAGATCATTTTTCATCTATGAATGAAAAGGCCATTGTATTAGAATGTCAGCTATCTTTCCTGTTAAAAATAATTCATCTGACTGGAATTTGACAGGTTTCCTGTAATTTTGTGAGCAGGCTAAATGAAGATGGAGGAGTATCTGTTTTTTTTTACACTCTTGAGGTTTGTTACCTCAAGACTTGGGATTCTCAGCTTCTGTAGTATCAGCGTCATTGATTAGATTATAAAATCTTACAGCTCAGAATGAAGCCATTTGGCCCTTTGAGTCTGCACCAACCACAAGGCCCTATCACTGTCACTCTGTGCATTTACTCTAGGTAGTCCCCTTGACACGAAGGGGCAATTTAGCTTGGCCAATCCACCCTAACCCACCTATCTTTGGACTATGGGAGGAAACCAAGCACCTGGAGGAAACCCACGCAAACACGGAGAGAACATACAAACTCCATACAGACAATGATCCAAGCCAGGAATTGAACCTGGCTCCCTGGCGGTACAAGGTAGCAGTGCTAATCACAATGTCACCATGCTGCCCTGCGGTAGTCAGGAAGGTTAAGATACTTCAAGGGAAACACGTGCTTACAACTTGCATTGCTGGGAGCCTTTAACGTAGAAAAAAAAATCCACGTCAGGGAGACCTAATCAAAAAATATATGGATCCTGAGCCATGCTTGGAGCAGTGAGCAGAGAGGTCAAAGAGGTAGATTTCATGGAGTGTCTTGAAGGGGGAGTGAGAGGTAGGAAGATTCCTGGAGGCAGAGGGGAACAGGGTGTTTGAAAACATGAGTGCCCCTTGCCAAATAAGGAGAAGTGGTGATGTAGAAGAGGTATCAAACATTGCATTCTGTTTTAAGTGCCAATGTTGACAAAGCTATACTTTCAGTGGGGCTGCACAGTAGCACTGGGGCTTCACAGCACTAGAGACCTGTGCTTGATTCCTGGTTTGGGTCACTGTGTGGGAGTTTGCATGTTCTCCCAGTGTCTACATGTGTCTCCTCCGGGTGCTCTGGTTTCCTCTCTCAGTCTGAAAGCCATGTTGGCTAGGTGCTTTGGCCATGCTGAATTCTCCCTCGGTGTACCTGAGCAGCACCAGAGTGTGGCAACTAGGGAAATTTCATACTAACTTCATTGAAGTGTCAATGTAAGCTTTACCTATCACTAGTAAATAAGCTTTAACTTTTACTCACCTAACACTGGTTCATCAGAGGTTTACATGGGATGAGGGACTAAATGTTGAAGAGAGACTGGGTGAAATGGGATAATATCCTCTACAATAAAGAAGATTAAGGCAACATGGTGGGTGGAGAGGGGTGCGATTTTTTTTTTTTTTTGGGCTGCCCGCAGTGTGTGTTTGTGGTGGAAGTCAGCCCACCATTGATCATCTGATCCCACCACTGTCAATGGGATTTACTGACTCCATCCAATGCCACTGGAAACTGCGATTGGGGCGTACCATCAGCGGGCCTAGAAGATCCAACTGGCATGAACAGTCAGGGAATTCTGGCTGACATTACTGAGTTACTTAAAATAGCAATGAGTTAGTGGTTTAGAGAGAAAACAACTCTCCCCTCCAAAAGATACAACTAACACAGAAACAGAAACATCAATCAAACTTTCGAACACAATTATAGTTTAGCCAATTAAAAGTGAATCCAATAAACAGCTTCTTTACATAACAAAATGAGTAGTGGCCTTACTGAGGGGCATAGATAGGATGAACACATGTAGGCTGGGATTTTAGTGCCATGGGAACCGGAGAGGGCAAGGGGTAGACAGCGGGAAGGTCTGTTGACCTTGGGTTGGATTTTACAGTTTAGGGACGAGTGAGGCCGTAAAATCCAGCCGAAGCTCTTTTTCCCAGGGAAGTGGAATTGAAAACTAGAGGGTTTAAGGTGAGATTTAAAAGGGACCTGAGAGGCAACTTCTTCATGCAGAGGGTGGTGCATGTATGGAATGAGCTGCAGAGGAAGTGGTTGAGGCAGGTGCAACATTTAGGAAACATTTGTATAAGTACATGGATGGATAAGGATTAGAGGGATCTGGGCCAAACGTGGGCAATGGGGTGAGGTAGAAGGGCACCATTGTTAACATGGGCTGGTTGGGCCGAAAGGTCTGTTTCTGTGCTGTATTACTCTCTGACTCTAAATTGTAAAAGTGTGGAAAGTGCGACTGAAATATGATAATGTGATAGATTATGTAATAGACGTCAGCTTTGACATTTAAAAAGAGAGAGAAACTTTGGGGAGGGAAGGGTATTTGGTCGAGAAAGCACAGATTTTGAACAAGATGAGCAACAATCAGTAAGGGGCCGTACTCAATGGGTCAGTTGGGACTCCACCTTTTGTACTGCGATTCTTCCAATTATTTCCATCTTGTTGATTGTGCACATTTGTGTTATGGATCAACCTGCCCTCAGCTTCAGTTCCTCTTCCGTCGGTCGCTTTCTGCTCTTCTGTGGCTGCCTGGCAGTACAGGGGAAAAAGATTATGCAGTGCCCCCTTAACCACCATGGGAGGTGCCCCGAAGCGCTTGGCAGTCAATGAAATATTTTTGATGTGCAATCGCTGGCCAGCTGTAAGGTGAATTGGCCGGTGCTTTATGTTTTTGGGAAGGAAGGAGTCTCGCCCTAATGAAAATGTTGGACAGTCAGTGAGAGAAATCGATGTCGTTCAGGGCTTATATTGCCCTGCTTTGCCAACAGGAAGAAGAATACAAGACTGTAGCAGCTCCCATAAATAAATAATGAGAAAAGGTGGCAAGTTGGGAACAAGAAAGGAAAACCTCAGATGACTGATAACATTTACTCATTAGTTGTATTCACATTGAAAGGAGGGCCGCAGGAAGCTTGCAGTGAAACCCCTGCTGAACTCTTGACTCAGGAAGTTACATCCAATTACAGTCCAGTCGGCTCTTGGCTGGAGACTGCTCGACAAGCTTGGGGATACAAGGCTGCTTTCCTCTTCTCGGAATTAATTCTCAGCCGTAGAACATAGAACATTACAGAACAGGCCCTTCGGCCTTCGATGTTGCGCCGACCAATATAAAAAGCAATGCCCCTCCAAACTAAACCATTCCCTTCTCTTCCATATACTTATCAACTAACCTCTTAAACGCCACCAAACTTGGCGCATCTACAACCGCTGCAGGCAGGGCATTCCACTCCCGAACCACCCTTTGGGTAAAGAACCTGCCTCTGATATCCATCACCTGGAGATCATATTAACTAACTGATGCTCATTGATTGGATGCTAGAGTTTGTAAGGCAGATTCAGACGCACCCCAGGCTCCCAAACCGACTTGATCCCAGCCACACCCGCTTCCTCCCAGTTCCTAGCTACTACTGGGACTCAGAGCATATTACTGGTTTGACACACCACTGCTTAATGTGGCCCCTACTGGGAGCATGGCAGCGTAAAGTGCAGCGCTTCAGCACCTTTGATGCGGATTTAGGTATATATTTGTCTTGGGAAATATAACAGAGCTTTAACTTTCCTCACGGTAGTATCCAAAGCGTAATCCTCTTCAGCTGTTTCTTTAGTGACCTTCCTTCCTTTATAAAATCAGAAGTGGGGCTGTTCACAGATGACTGCACAATGGTCAGCACCATTCGCCACTCCTCAGCTACTGATGCAGTTCGTGTACAAATGCAGCAAGATCTGGACTATATCCAGGCTTTGGCTGACAAGTGGGAAATAACATACACACCATACAAGTGCCAGGCAATAATCATCTCCAACCAGAGAGAATCTAACCATCACTGTTGACATTCAACGACATTATCATTGCTGAATCCCTCACTATCAGTATCCTTGGCATTACCGTTGACCAGAAACTGAATTGGAATAACCATCAAAATATTTTGCTACAAGGCAGATCAGAGGTTAGGAATCCTATGGCAAGTAACCTCCCAAATGCCCAAACTTGCCTATCATGTACAGGGCACAGGCATGGTGATGGATACTTCCCACTTGCATGGATGAGTGCAGCTCCATTAGCAGTCAAGAAGCTTGGTGCCATTCAGGAATAAGCAGTTGCCTAAAAGGCAGCAGATCCACAAGCATTCACTCGCTGCACCACTGCTAGACAATGGCAGCAGTGTGTACCACCTACAAGGATCTCAAACAATAATAAGATGGAGCACAGGAAAGAAATAGAGAATCTGGTGACTATCTGGCAATAACAATAACCTCTCCCTCAATGTGAGTAAATCAGAAGTATAGGCGTTGACTTCAAGAAGTGTGGTAGAGAACATGCCCCCCTCTACATCAGGAGGGATGAAGTGAAAATGGCGAGAGCTCCAAATTTCTAAGTTTCCAGATCAGCAACATCCTGCCTTGTCCCTCCACACTGATGCTATAGAATAGAAAGCCCACCAATGCCTCTATTTTAAGGGAGGAAAAAAAAATTCAATACGGCTTTCATCAACTTTCACAAATGCATCATAGAAAGTATCCCTTCTGGATGTATCACAGCTTGGTATGGCTCCTGTTTTGACCAAGACCGCAAGAAACTGCAAAGGGTTATGAACGAAGCCCAGTCCGTTATACAAACCAGCCTCTCATCCATTGACTTTGTCTACACTTCTCGCTGCCTTGGAAAAGTATCCATCATAGTTAAAAACCCCATGTACCCTGGACATTCTCTCTCCCATTTTTTCCATCAGGAAAAAGATGCAAAAGCCTGAGATCACGTAGTAAGGACAGCTTCTTCCTTGCTGCCGTCAGATGTTTGAATGTACCTATCTTACGTTAACTTAATCTTTCTCTGTACACTAATTATGAATATAACATTGCAATGCTGCCTCACAGCACCAGAAACTTGGGTTTGAGTCCCGGCTTGAGTCACTGTCTGTGTGGAATCTGTACATTCTCCCCATGTCTGCATGAGTTTCCACTGGGTGCTCTGGCTCTCTCCCACAGCCAGAAAGACGTGCTGATTAGGTGTGTTGCCATGTTAAATTCTTCCTCAGTGTACCTCAAAAGACAACTAGTGGATTTTCACTGTAACTTCATTGCAGTGTTAATGTAAGCCTGCTTGTGCCATTATAAATAAATAAACTTTAAACTCTCCTTTTCTTCTCTGTGAATGATATAGTATATCTGTATAGCGCGCAGGAAACAATATTTTTCAATGTATACTAATATATGTGACAATAATAAATCAAACCAAATCAAAGATGCTCTGTAGCAACTCACCAAGGCTCCGTGGAGAGCATCTTCCAAACCTCCGACCATTATCATCTGGAAGGACAAGGGAAATAGACACATGGGAACACCATCACTTGGAGATGCCCCTTCAAATCACTTGTCATCTTGACTTGGATTAAATTGTTGTTTCTTCACTGTCACTGGGTCAAAATTCTCAAAATCACTCCCTAACAGCTCTGTGGATGTACCTGCACCATATGGATTGTGGTGATTCAAGATGGCAGCTCACCATCACCTTCTCAAGGGCAATTAGGGATAGACAGTATATGCTGGCCTAACTAGTGATGCCCATATCCCACCTATTAAGTTGGGACATGTCAAATGGACTCGCGAAGCTGGTGCTGATAGCCGCAATCACAGAACAATTGGATTTTTGTAAAACTCCATCTGGTTCATGAAAGGCCTTTAGGGGAGGAAATATGCCACCTTACCTTGTCTGGCCCATATGTGACTCCTGACCTACAATATTGATTCTTAACTGCTCTTTGAAATAGTCTAGCCAACCACTTGTCAAGGACAGTAAGGGATGGGCAATAAATAAATGCTGGTCTTGTCAGCTATGTCTGGACCCCTTGAATGAATAAAAAAGGTGTCCAATCCTCCATGGTCCAGCACAATTGTTCAGTGCTACAAAATGTAACTGTCAGCGTCTTTATGTTCCAAGACTCTTCATCGATTTAAGTGTGCAACATAGTGTCATTCTGTTGGTTCCACCTGAAAATGGGGTTACCATTAAAAAAAAGCGATAAGCATGTCGAGTCACTGGAAATGAGTTAAAAAGCACAATTGACTAGATTAATTGATAAACACTGGTTAGTTATTTGATAAAATAATTATTCCATAGAATCCCTCCTGAATAGAAGGAGGCCATTTGAGTCATCGAGACCTACCACAATCTCACCCAAGCCCTATTCCTACAACCCTGCCCATTTATCCTGCTAGCCCCCTGACATGAGGGTCAATTTAGCATGACCAGTCAACCAAACCTGCACATCTTTGGATTGTGGGAGGACACCAGAGCACCCAGAGGAAACCCACACAGCCACGGGGCGAATGTGCAAACTCTGCACAGACAGTGACCTATGGCTGCAATTGAACCTGGGAGCCTGGCGCTGTGAGGCAGCGGTGCTAACCATTGCACCAACGTGCCACCCCAAATCGAGGGGCTTGGTAACCCCCTGCATTCACAAGTATTAAAATGTAAAGTTATTTAAAATGACTAGAAAAGCCTGTGCTTCCCACAAAAAAACTCAGCTCGAAGATCCTTCTAGAATGATGCAGACGCGTGGCATAAACTGACCATGCTCATTGCTTTGTCCTGAGGGCCTGAAGAACATTGCAGTGAGGCCAGCTTCCAACACAATGCTTTTCAAAGCCGCAGAGAGTTGATCTTCAAATTCTGTGATCATTGTTACTGACTTGGCAAATTCCATCTGGATTGTGCTGGTCAAAAACCAGTGGAAACTCTATATCTTTGAATGTAGCAGAAGGGAGTATATCACACAGTTGTTTTACAAATTTCAGATGTTCAGGCAAAGTGATGAATGTAGAGAGCTACCAAGCCCATTGATTTGTCTAACTATGTTGTAACTGCCTTGTAGCCATGCTTGGACTGTGTGGTATACAGTAAAAGTGCGCCAATTAAACAATAAAACTGATTCCTTCAGGACTGTTATGATGTGCATGGTTACTGAATAAACAATGGCTATAAAAATTCCTTCTCTTAATTGTACTGTAACTGGAAGGGTAGATTAAGCAACCCCTTCAGAAATGTGTGTTAATAAACTATTCAAACAAGAACTATCTCACTGAAGGGTAATATTTACATATAACTTGGGAGCTGGCAAGGAATCAAGAGCAACTTATAAGATTGCTATAACACAGGTTTACTCTAATAGGAAATTTCCAACTAATTTATGTTTTTATGGACACTTACAAATGCTTTCAATTGACAACGGCTCTAATTCAAGTGACTGTTTCGGGGGCTATTTTCCAACTGTGCCGTGCCTGCTTCAGATTGCGCCAATCCTGGGAAATAGTATAAACAATCGGCTTCGCGCCGGGCTTCAACAGTTTGCAAAATACCCCGGTCCCTTTCTAATGGTGCAAACCAGATCACATCCAGAAAGGACACAAGACCAATTCAATTATTTTAGGTAGCGTTTAAGCATGCATAACCCATCTGAATCCCAGCACACAGTGGCACAGTGGTTAGCATTGCTGCCTCACAACATCAGGGATCCAGTTTCAATTCTAGCCTTGGGTGTCTGTGTGTGTGGAGTTTGCACATGTGTCTGTGTCCCTTGTCCGTGTGAGTTTTTCCTGGGTGCTCCGCTTTCCTCCCACAGTCTAAAGATGTGCAGGTTAAGTGGATTGGCCGTGCTAAATTGCCCTTTTGTGTAGGTTAGACAAATTAGCCATGGTAGATGTGTGGGGTTACGGGAATAGGGTGAGGAAAAGAGCTTGGATACAGTACTTTGTCAGAGAGTTGGTGCAAATGCAGTGGGCTGAAAGGCTTCCTTCTGCACTGTAGGGATTCTATGATTCTATCTTCTGGCCTTCTGGGATGGCACGGGAGTGGTTGAGAATCAGTATCGGTTTTTACTAGTGGTACGAAGGGCCACGAGGGGCCATGATGGAGGACTCAGAGGCCATGCAAGCTATTGGGTGGTTGGGCAGTGCCTACTTGTTAGTGCCCACCAGACACCTGGACAGTGTCCATTGCTGGCCGTGCCAGTACCCACGCTGGCAATGCCAATCGCGGACCACCAGTGTGCCAAGGGGGTACAGCCTGAGTGGGGGCAGATATGTAGAGTGTGTAGGAGGGAGCATGTCAGATTTATGAAGCATTTGGACTGCTTTTGGAGAAGGTGGCTACTTTGCAAACTGGACTGTCTACACTTGAGCAGAATTGGCATGAATATGCTTGCAGGGAAATTTGCAGGTATTATTTAGGGTGGGGGGGTGGAGGATGGTAAATCACATTGGCAGAGGCATGGAAACCTGAGGACATCAGAGCGGGAAATGGGCTATGGAGAATTAGTGGGTGACCTTGAAGGACACAAACAGCACAGGTTACAAAGTGGACAGCGCAAGAATTTGACAGTGTTAAAAGACACTATGGAAATTCAAAGGGCATAATAAATCAAGCTGATGAGTGAGAGTACAGATGGACACATGGCAGCGTGATATCATTGCTATAATGGAAACCTGGCTTAAGGAGCAGCAAAAATGGCAGCTCAGTATCCCTGGATATAGGGTTTTCAGGCAGGTTAGGGAGGGGGATAAAGAAGGTGGTGTAACATTATCGGTTAAATAACCAGTTGCAGCTGTGAGGAGGGATTGTATATGAAATAAATCATCAAATTTTTAAAATCAGAAATAAAAAAGGAGCAAGCGCACTGCTAGGAGTTTACTACAGATCCTCAAATAGTGGAAGGGAATTAGAAAAGCAAATATGTTGACAGATTTCTGAGTGCAAAAACAATAAGGCAGTAGTCACTGGGGACTTCAACCAGCTGAATATCAATTGGGATATGAACAACGTGATTTGATTTGATTTATTATTGTCACGTGTATTCGCGTACTGTGAAAAGTATTGTTTCCTAGGTGCTATACAGACAAAGCATACCATTCATAAAGGAGGAAACGAGAGAGTGCAGAATATACTGTTAGAGTCGTAGCAGGGGTATAGAGAAAGATTAACTTAATGCAAGGTAAGTCTATTCAAAAGTCTGACAGCAGCAGGAAGAAGCTGTTCTTGAGTCGCTTGCTAGGTGATCTCAGCCTTTTGTATCATTTTACCGTTGGCAGAAGGTGGAAGAGAAAACGTCCGGGCTGCATGGGGCACTTAATTATGCTGGCTATTTTGCCGAGGAAGTGGGAAGTGTAGACGGAGTCAATGGATGGGAGTCAATGAAGGGCACAGAGAGTGCAAAATTCTTTTGCATTTAGGAGAACTTTTTTAGCCAGCGCATAACAAGCCCAATGAGAGAGTGCATAGTCCTAGATTTTTGCCTTAAGAAAGGAAGCTGGGCAAGTGGGTGAAAATTCTGGAAATAGTGATCATAATATTGTTAGATGTAGCATCATTATGGAAAAGGACAAAAATAGAACAGGAGCAAAAGTTGTAAATAGGAGGAAGGCAAACTTTACTGAGATATAAGCTGGCAAGATGGATGTGGTACAAGTATTAGAAGGAAAAACTGTCAGATCAGTGGGAAGCATTCAAAGGAAAATTCTAGACACATTGCAGACTTGTCACCACATAAAAAAAAGGATGGTACTGCCAAATCTAAAGTTCCCTGCTTATCCAGGAGAATACAGGCTGGGATAAAGCAGAAAAATAAAGTTTTTGACAGTCATAAAAACATACATACAGTGCAGGAGGAGGCCATTTAGCCTTTTGAATCTGCACCGATTACAATTCCACTCAGGTCCTATCCACATAATCCTGTGCATTTACCACTGACACTAAGGGGCAATTTAGCATGGTCAGTCTATCTAACCTGTGCATCTTTGGACTGTGAGAGGAAATCGGAACACTCGGAGGAAACTCATGCAGACAGGGGGAGAATGTGCAAACTCCGTACAGATAATGACCCAAGCTGGGAATTGAACCCAGGTCTATGGCTCTGTGAGGCAGCAGTGCTAACCACTGTGCCACTATGCCACCTCAGAAGAATTTATACTATAAAAAAACCTAGATGAGTGCAGAAAGTACAGGGATGAAGTAAAAACAGAAATAAGGAAAGCTAGGAGAGAATATGGGGAAAAAAAATATTGACAGGTAAGAACAAAGAAACCCCTAAGATGTTTTACCGACACATTAAGAGCAAGAGAATAACTAAGGGTAGAGTTGTACGTGGTAACTGGTTCATTCAGAAGTTATGGACTGTATGAGGAATTTGTCTTCGTTTTCACTAACAAGAGGATAATTCAGACATTCTAGTTAAAGAGGAGAAATATGAATTATTAGATACAATAAGCATAGTGAGAGAGGAAGCACTGGAAGGACTGACATCCTTGAAGGTGGATAAATCAATGCAGTTCATTGGGTTGTATCCAGGCTGTTGAAGGAAGCCAGGGAGGAAATACTCTGAAGATAATATGCAATTTTCATTAGAGACACGGTGAGGTACCAGAGATTGAAGCCTGTGGACATTGTACTATTATTTAAACGGGTAAGAGGGATAGACAGAAAACTCAAGGTTGGTCAGTCTGACTTCAGTGATGGGGAAATTATTGGAACCAATTCTGAGAGACAGGATAAACTGTCACTTTGAATGGCACAGATTTATCAGGGATAGTCAGCATAGTTTTGTTTGGGGAAATTTATGTCTCAATGATTTTAATTAATTTTTTTGAAGAAAGAACAAGAAGGATTGATGAGGGTAATGCAGAGAATATTGTCTACATGCATTTTAGACAATGTTCCATGTTGCAGTCTGGTCAGAAAAATGAGACCTCGTGGCAGACAGGGCAAGATGGCAAGTTGGACCCAAAATTGGTTCAATGACAGGGTAATTAATAATCAATTAATGTTTTTGTGAATTGAAAACAATTTCCACTGGTGTCCAACAGGGCTTTGTTTTGGGGCCCTTGCTGTTTGTTGTATATAATAATGATTTGAATTAAATGCAGGAGGCATGATTGGGAAATTTGCAGATGGCACCAACATTGATCAAGTGGTTGATATTGAAGAGGATAACTGTCCAGTGATTTGGCTGAGTGAGCAGAGATGTGGCAGTTGGAATTCAATCAGAAAAATTGTAAGATAATGCACTTTGGATGGGCAAACAAAACCAATAGTCAATAGTCAATAAATAGGAAGGCATTACAAGGGATTGAAAAGTGAGAGACCTATGTGGCAACATGTCTACAATATCTTTGTAGAATTTAGGCTTTGAATGCCTTCCACTGATTTGACCCAGTGGAGTGTCTGTCTGTAAGTTCTTGAAGGTGGTAGGACAGTTGGCCAAGGTGGTAAAGAAAGTGTATGAAATACTTTCGTTTATTGGATGAGGTATTGAATACAAAACAAAGATTTAATGATGGAACTGTATAAAGTGCTGGTTGGGCACAGCTGGAATTTTGTGCACAGTTTTAGTCATCACATTTCTGGAAGGACATACTTGCAGAGGAGATTTGTAAGAACATTGCTGGGCTTGAAAATTGCAGCTATGTGCAGCAGTGCCATAGATGATATAAATACAGGAGGATTCATCAGTGCAGAGCCTATTGTAAACTACAAAGCCTTTCATTTTCTGAGATGGTAGTTTGCACCTTGGTGGTGAACTCCTTATTAAATTTTGCCTGGTGGGGCTCAGGAACCCACTCTGGCCTGGCAGTCTCTGCCACATTTGCTGCAGAGGAAGGCATTGCGTACGATTTGGTCGATCTTTTCTCTGGGCCCTCTTCTTGGCCCTCTAATTTCTTCGTGATTTTCCAGTGCCCTTCCAAACTGTCAGCCTCCAGAGGTTACAGCTGTTGGTGACTATTTCTCAATAGTCTGTGTCAATGTTCGTCATCTTCTTTTCTCACTTCTAAGTGTCCTTGGAGCAGAAGTGTGAGCATCTAGCAGATTGTGATCCAGTAGCCAGTTCACCATGCAGATGGTGTTTGGGTACATTGCCATTGTCCACCTAATGAACATGGCAAGTGTTGTTGGCTCAATAATGAGTGTAAGCTGATGGAATTAGCCTACTCCAGGACCTTTGGGTTGGTGACTGTGTCCTAAAAGAGATTCTGAGCTTACATCTGAGTGAAGGTGGAACCCTTCAACCGTTCTTCCTGCAAGCAGATGTTGTCCGGGTGTCAACACTGAAGAGTAGAGCACTGAGGACACAGGCTTGGTACTCGGCAGTTTGATATTCTCAGTCAAGTTACTGTTGTTCAAAACTCTCTTATGGAGCTTGAACACAATTGCTGCAGCTTTTACAACGTGTATTTTGATTTCAGCATCAGGTGACAGATTGCTGGCGATTGTGGAGCCTAGAGATGTGAAGCTCTCAACAATCTCCAGCATCACATTGTTAGTGCTCAGTGGTGGTGGTACATCAATATCTTTGACCATGACACTTGTCTTTATGATGCTGATAGTCAAACTCTTTACTGGCATTTACGAATCTGTCTATTTGTCGCTAAATACATTCCTTGAAATGTTTGTGTGGCACTATTGATGCAGCATAGCTTTCTGATGAGGAATTGATGTAGCTTCATCTTGGATCTCAGCAAGCTAGGCAAACTAGCTTTCTGTCAGGTCTGCAATATATGTTAAAACACACTCTGTAGATGCACTGAGAACATATGGTGGTGATAAAGAGATGTCATCAGAATGCAGCCTTGTTTAACCTCACTGAGAGCCCCAAGGGCTCTTGATGTTGTTCTATCATTGCTGACTTTATCCATGAGAAGAAGAGTTCAGACAGAGCGGCTTTGGTGGGTAGCCAATTTTCTTCAAATAGGCTGCCTCTTTTCATGTGCTCACATGCCTTGCTGAGATCAATGAAGAAAATATATAATGGTTTCCTTTGTTCATGGCATTGCCAGACTGAAAAGATGATTTTGACCATAGATCTTACAGTTTGGAAATTATGCTCAGATTTGGGATAGCAACATTCAGCCAAGATCAAGTTCAAATGTTGGACTTTGAGAATTGACCTGATCTGTCCTGTTGTGTTTCTGTTGGGCACTCCACTCTAGAATCATGGGTCGGAATTTCAGGCTCTTCCACAAGTTGGGGTGGAGTGAAATCACATCAAAAAAAGTACCAGGGAGTTATCATCTCCAAGAGGGAATTTGACTCTCATTTATAGAATCCCTGCAGTATAAAAGGAGCCCGTTTGGCTCATCGAGTCTGTACCAGCCACAATCCCACCCGGGCCCTATTCCCGCAACTGCATACATTTAACCTACAAATCCCCCTGACACTTGGATCAACTTAGTATTGTCAGTGAACCTAACCTACACATCGCTGGGAGGAAACTGGAGCTCCTGGAGGAAACCCACGCAGACATGGGAAGAATGTGCAAACTGCGCACACACACACACACACACACACACACAGTGACCTAAGACCAGAATTGAGCCTGGGACTCTGGCTCTGTGGATCAGCAGTGCTGACCACTCTGACACCATTCCTTGATATTTGATGACATTACCATCACTGAATCCTGCACAGTCAACATCCTGGGTTGGAACTTTCCAGTTCTACTGGCAGCGTAGCCCTGCCCTGCTGGCATGGGAAGAAGTCTCATAACACCAGGTTAAAGTCCAACCAGTTTACTTGATCATAAACCCAAGGTGAGATCAGTGGGAGTTCCCATTGACAGTGACAGAACCAGAGAATCCCTAGCAAATGCTAGCAAACAATGTGCCACCTCCTGCCAGCAGGAAACATGCAGCTGGGATCTGGAGAATCTTGTCCCTGGTTGTTAGCATTGACGAAAAACTGAACTTGACCAACTATATAAATACTGTGGCTACAAGAGCAGTGTTGAGGCTGGGAATTCAGCAGTGAGTAACTTACCTCCTGACTCCTATTTTAGGGGGCGTGGGATATTTTCAGGCAACCTGCCTGCCCTTGGGCCTTAGGTAGCCAATTAATGGCCAGAAAATGCTTCCTCCCTCAACTGCCACTATTTTACCTGCAGCAGAGGGATGCCCAGGACCAAGTGGTCAGCCTAGCAGATTTGGCTGGGTGAGCTGGTGTCAGCAATGGAGGGGTGGAGAATTTCCTTTAAGGAGGGGGGTTCCCTTTACCCATCAAAGGAAACCCACGGAAGGTCATATCTCCCCATCCCCTTTAATCCTCCCTTTATGGCCTTTGAACCTGGTCTCTCAGCCACTATACTGGGGCCTACCAGCCAAGTCCTGCCCATATTCCGGAATTACCAGAAGTCCGGCTCCCATTCGCTCCTCTTCTTCCGGGTTCGACTATAGCTCTACCAGCGATTTCTGCTGGAATCCTGCAATGCTCATCCTATAGATTGGCCAGGAGCTTCAGTCTTTGCCTGTTACGCTGAGTGTTAAACAGATGCAGGACAGTATCTTTCTGTGGGCAGGCATTCCCCATTAGATCCTTGAGATGGCAAGGTGGGAAATCCTGCCATCTGAAAAATCCTGCCAATGGTTGCTAACAGATGGTACAACTATTGACGCCCATTTTTAAGCCAGTACAGCCTCATTAACATTGGGTAAGGCATGACAAAATACAGCCTAACCGAGTTTGGAATGATTTGCACAATGTTACATCCTTCACCTTCTGGTGCGGTGTTTTTGGCGAATTTATATATTCTGCCACTGAACTATGATAGCAGTATTCAAATGGTCTTAAAATGCCTGCATTGGAGATGAATTTTAAACAACAGTAACTGTTTTCTATCTGTCTATAGAACTTCAGGTTAATGTCGAGGAATGCATAGGTTAGAAGGATTAGTGGGTATAATATGTAGGGATATGGGGTTAAGGCCTGGGTGGGATTGTGTTCAGTGCAGACTCAGTGGGCCAAAGGGCCTCTTTTTGCACTGTAGGATTCTATGATCTATGACAACTCTACATCAGTCCCAGGACCTTTGCCACTAGATCAGCTGCAAAGTGTCATTGGGCATCCATTTATAATAAACTGCTTATTTCACCATCAAGATAGGTGCTGAGAATCAGTAAGATTAAAGTAATGATGGAGCATTACTTGCCTAATCAGTAATCACCTAATGATGGAGCAGTGCTCCGAAAGCTAGTATTTCTAAGTAAACCTGCCTACATAGAAACACGGAGGATAGGGGCAGGAGGAGGCCATTTGGCCCTTTGAGCCTGCTTCACCATTTATCACGATCATGGTTGATCACCCAACTCAATAGTCCCATTCGCCCCAAGTGCTATATCTAGCTGCCTCTTGAATACATTCAATATGTATGTATTGAATACATTCAACCTGTTGGACTTCAACCTGGTGTTGTGAGACTTCTTACTGTGCCCACCCGAGTCTAACGCGGCATCTCCACATCATGGCTATCTGTCTGTAGCATGGGTTTTCACATTCAGCTGTGGGGATAGTGTAGATTAGTGAGCAGTGGGGTAGGAGGCCAGGCACTCATGATAAATGAGTTCGTCAGTTTTTTGAACTCCTCTGTCTTTGCTGTCTTACGCAACAACACAGACTGCACTTCAAAAGTAATTGATTAATTGTGAGGCACGCTGGGATGCTCCAAGCTCCTGATAAGACCCTGAATAAATCGAAGTTCACCAGCTCATTCGGACACTATTGGACCTATTTGTTGGCCAGCCTCTGCCCCAGAATTGGCTTGGAATGTCACAACTGAAGTGGACTTGGCAACCCAGGCCTAGGAATGCGACTGTCACAGGGCACAAGTATTGCCACCCAGCCCCTGGCGGAGATGAGTGCTAGCTATAGGTTCAGAAATTTAAGCACAGCTTCTGGCCTCTCGGGTGTTGCCTGTTGGGTTTATACGATCAGGCTTCTTCTGGCTGCTGAAAAGAAAATGTATCTGGATGGTGAGGGTTTGAGGCAAGGTCCCAGTGCCATGTTTCATTGGGTGCAGCTGTGGGCACAGCTCCAATGCCAGAAAGACAATGTGAATGTCACCCCAGAATGCAAAAGCAGAAGGCACCCAGCCAAACCGATCGTGATCCCTTTTTTCTGAATAGTGCCAATCAAATAGCCATACCCCAAGGACAAGAAAGGGGCTGTTATTTTTAATAATTATGGCAATAAACACCTACTGCACTTTGTCTTTGAATAGAACTAAAGCATAGAACGGTGCCTCCAGCACAGGAGGTGGCCATTCAGCCCATAGTGCCCATGCTGGCTGTCTGAAAGAATGGTCCAATTTAGTTCGACTCGCAACTTTTTTTCCATAACCTTGAAAATGAGTCCTTTTCAAATGCTTGTCCAATTAACTGTGGGATTTACTTATTTCAGAGAGTACATCTCAGCTTTTGCCAACATTCTGTGTGTTCTTCCAATTTCCAATCAGAGTGCATGACGCTCAGTTGGTTTTCCTGACATGGATAGCATGGTGGCACTGTGGTTAACACTGCTGCTGTCTCACCAGGACCAGCGTTCAGTTCCACCTCGGGTAACTGTGCGGAGTTTGCACATTGTCCCCTTGTCTGCATGGGTTTCCTCCGGGTGCTCTGGTTTTCTCCCACACACAGGCACAAGTCAGGCGGATTGGCCATACTAAATTACCCCTTAGTCTTCCGAGATGTATGGATTAGATGGATTAGCCATGGGAATTGTGTGGGGTTATAGGGATAGGATGAGAGAAAGGACCTGGGTAAGGTACTCTGTTGGAGAGTTAATGCAGACTCGATGGGTCGAATGGCCTCTTCCGCACAGTAGGGATTCTATGATCCTATGATATTGTCAGGATCCTATTCTGGGGCTGTTTCCTGGTCCCGACGTGACAGGGTGTGCCCGTAGTTAGAATTCTCCAAGCAACAGCCAGTTAAGAGACCCTCCAGAAAAATATACGTGCATTTATAGCAGTTTGCTGACTCATCTTAGAATGGTTTGATGAGTTATTAAGTCTTAACACCACACTTTGCTTATGTTTGAGTTTCTAGGATGATAGCTGGATTCAGCATCTGCTGTGTGTTTGGTAAATCCAGCCTCATTTCTCCTCTTAGGGTTTATGACTAGAATTCCTCAGCAATAACGTGTCGATGGTTTCATGACTTTAGTGCGGTATGTGTGGATTCTGACATGTAAATTAGGCAAGTTGAACATTGTGAGGCAGCGTACTCAATCATGGGGGCTGTTTCACTGAAGGGTTGGCCTAGCTAGCGCAAGGTCACATCTGCATCCTTACTATGAGCAGCAGTGGACTCTGATCATTCCCTCCCCACCCCCTCACCTGCCCCCGCCGACTACTTTTCCCTTCTTCTTTCTGGGACGATGCTTTGCCTCAGTCCAGCGGCTCCCCTGATGCCTGAGCAAAGTGAAGAAGGAGACCGGGTGGACAGAAGTCGGATTGGAATGTATATGGTTTTAATGCTGAGACCTCTTAATAGACGGAGCAGCCTAGTTCCATGCTTATTCGAAGTATTTGGCTGGAAATGCACGAATACTAATTTCATTTCCAACAATAACCTGACCCTTCGGCGAGTAAGCTGGTTTTGTGAGCCCGACTTGTTTGTGCTAGGCCCTGTGAATGAGGAGTGAGCTCCTCGACACCCCACCTCCTGAATTCCTTTCGTGATTAATAACAGCATTCGAGCACACATGTCACCAAAGCATTAGCGTAATGGAATGGAAAGGTCCGAAGCTTGTCAGTCACAAGAAACTTTGTATGACCGGGTTCAGCCTTTGGTTAAGCGCAGTGAACCTCTAAAGGAATTTGCACTGCTCACGTGCTCTAGTCCCCATACAGTACATTTCCTCATTTGAATGCACACTAAATTAACCATTTGATGGCTCAGTACGCGTGCTGTGCTGTCGCACATGTGTGTCGAAGCTCATTCAATGTCAGCCTTGCTGACCAATTAAAACACGTAATGAGGTTAATGACTTGTTAACCCTATGGTGGGCCTTAAAAGATGTTTTTTTCTCTCTCTCTTTCATTCTGATCCAGGTAAAAACGAAGGAAAATATTTTCCCAACTTGAATGGCCATTGTGATACCCGAGCATGGGCACTTCAGGGTGATATGTGCTGGAGTGGCACAATGCAGTTTCTCCCCTGAGTTCTCAGCTTTATGTGGGAGGTCGGGCTCTCTGCAGTGGTTGGGAGGGAGCTAAACAGATAAGCCACTCGGTCACTCTTCAGCAGTAACATAGCACAAGTGTGTGGCGAATAAACCACTCATTCTCCTGTTTTTCTTCCATCCAATTTTTTCCCTCTTAGCAGACTGCCAAAAAAAGAACCTCACCAACGGGGCCTTTGATTTGTGTCACTGGCTCGTGATTTAGGACATTCAGCAGCAAAAGCCATTGCAATTGAAGCCCACACCCAACATTGATGGGTGTACACTTGCCAAGGATGACAATAAAATCATTGGGAGCAGACCACGGCTGGAAATTTCCTGCACCGTTTATCATGGGAATCGTGCAGTGCAGGACAGGAAATCTGGCAGACTATCCTTTGTGCTCAGGTGGAAATTTCTGGCACATGGAAAATTCTGCTCCATGTTTTACGTCCGAGAATCTGACTTGGAATTCCGGGACTGAGGGACATGGCATTGGTTTCTTTATTTAAGTAATGATGTAAGTGCATTAGAAACAGATCAGAGATGGTTTACTAGACTAATATCTGGAATGGATGGGTTATCTTATGGGGAAAGCTTGGGCAGGTTAGGACTGTATTGATTGGAGTTTGGAAGAGTAATAGGGATTTTGATTGACACCTTTAAGATCCTGAGGAGTATCTGATAAGATAGATGGGGAGAGGATGTTTCCTCTTGTCAGAGAATCTTGAGCTAGAGGTCACTGTTTAAAAATAAGGAATACTTAGCACTGCTGCCTCACAGGACAGATGTTGTGGTCACTGAGTGTGTGGAGTCTGCGTGTTCTCCCTGTGTTTGTGTGTGTTTCCTCCGAGTGTTCTGGTTTCTTCCCGCAGTCCAGAAGACGTGTGGATTAGATGGATTGGCCATGCTAAATTACCACCAATGTCAGGGGGACTAGCTGGGATTATGAAGGTCGGGCCTGGGTGAGATGTGGTTAGTGCAGACTCAATGGTCTGAATGGCCTCCTTCTGCACAGTAGGATTCTATAAATCGCTCATTTAAGACAGAGATGAGGGAGATCTTTTTCTTTCAGTACTGCACTCCCTCTGCGCAGCGCTCTCTCTGCGCAGCACTCTCTTATACTGCATTCTTTCAATACTGCACACTTAGTACTGCACTCTTTTAAACTGCATTTTTCAATCCTGCACTCTCGCAGTGCTGCACTCTCTTATCCTGTCCTCTTTCAGTACTGTACTCTCAAATCAAAAATCGGCGCAGCGTTCTCTCGGTGCTGCACTTTCTGTGATGCATTCTCTCGGTACTACAATGTCTCAGTGCAGCACTCCCTTGCGCTGCACTCTCAGTGCTGCACTTTCTCAGCGCTCCAGTTAGTCAGTCCTGTGCTCTCTCAGTTCTGCGCTCTCTCAATGCTTCACTCCCTCAATGTTGCACTCTGTCAGTACTGCATTCTCTCAGTATTTCACACTCTCAATACTGCAGTCTCAGTGCAGCTCTCTCTGGTACTACACTGTCTCACTGCAGCACTTGCCAAGTACTATGCTTTCTCAGTGCTGCACCGACTCAGTGCTGAAGTGTCGGCCTGAATTCTGTGCTCAGATCTGTGGGGAGAATTGCAAACTCAATGTCTGCCTCCTGGACAGTGACATTGGTATCACTGAGCCTCAATTGGCATGGTAGTAATTGCAATCCCTCATGTAGCTGGGTAAGACATGGTGGGGAAGGAGTAAGCAAATCTACAATTCCATCAGCAAATCTGCACCAACACCAGCTTTTGCACTGGGTCTGTACACATTCCTATTCTAGAAGATTTATTGAAGTTCATATTAGGCTGTTCCAGAGAAGCATCCAGACTTCTCCCGGTATTCCCATATCTTGCACCGTTGGCACAGTGTCATCTGCAGTGGCCAAACAATAAAAATAGATTCTGCCCACTCCTCCGGAAATGGAGAAAGAAGTGGAAATGTCATTGCCACAGTGGAAATGACAACCAATGTATCAGAACAAAGAGTCACAGCTTGTGAACTTGGACAGGATTCCTAAAGCAGAAATACGCTTGGGATTGGAGTCAAATATTTTCTGGCACCCTTCCTAAATTTGCCCATAGCAGAGAAAAATGTTTACACCCCAACCCCCACCCTCCATTGTAATGGTAACCAAGCTGCTAGTAAAATATGTGATTTATGGCACTTGGACTTCAGTATTTGTTCGAAGAATGGTATTCACTATAACTAAAGGTCGGCCTTCCAGGATTCCTTTATCATGTTGCTTTCCACGTACAGGGGGAATTTTAACTCCTTTGGGAAGGAGGTTGCGTTTAAAATAGAATGGCCCTGTTTTCCTCTCCATTCTTGTAGCACCACAGTTTTAATGTTTCCTACATTGATGTTGAATTGGGAGCCCGTTAGACTCAAGCAGGAGTGTGAAAGTGAATTGCAATGCAATGTCACTAAAAAGGTGCCGAGGTCCTTTTCACTTGGGCTTGGATGTGGAAGATGCTGGGTGGAGGCTGGTAGAAAGTAAAGATGAGGCCCTCTAGGTGAGAGGATAAATGACCTCTTGTGGGACCAGGAAGAAGGAGTGTTGAGGGGAATTTACTCCCTCTCTGTACTCATACACTACTGCATCCACCCACACCTCCTTCCCACAGGACCCTCCCGAAAGGCCCTCCCTGTGAATGCAGAAAGGGAAAGGGACCAGCAATTCTTAAACCAGATCTGGGACATACTCTGGTCTTGAAATATAGGGCATCAAGCCTGATTGAAATCCAGACACCATTAAAATCAGCCTCATTATCCTATATCTGACAAAGCTGTGGTATCAGAGGTAACATGGTTTTGTCTGACTGGCATTCAGAGGCTTTCAATAGTTGTTTTTACAATATATGATAGACACAGAAAGTTAGGGGCACCATGCCAATGTCAGCAGGTACCTCAGAGCTTTGCCCAATGAAATTCTGTACGTGGGTATTAGCAGGAGATCTTTGTCCCATTAACTGATAACATTAAGACATATGGGTCAATTCTGTCTCTCTCTGGTATTGCCACCAGGACAACTTCAACTCACAGGATACAGCCTTGAAAATAGGTGAAGTACTCCATACCATTTTGGGTCTTTCCTTGAAGAAGGGCTGATTAAACCATGGATATAAACAATAAAGATTCATCAAGATTGTCCCAAGGATGAGAAACTATAGTTCCCTATACCGGAAGATTTCGGGTGATACGGCTATTCCCATTGGGGTAGCAGAGCTAAGAGCAGGATTAATTGAGGTTATTAACATTCTGGAGGGAATGTTTCTTCGACTTAGGGAATTGATGAGAATGGAATGTGTGCCACGCGAGGTTTTAGGAGTTCTATGATGGGATTTTGTTCTCCCTGGGAGAGGGGCAGAGAGGTGGGAGGGCCCATTTAATTGGGCAGGAAGGTAATAGGATAGAGACAAGATCATCTTCCCAATCTCCCCCTCTCACATCTTTCCCCATCCAATATGGGACAGGAGGCCCGAGGACAGTTTGCCTGCCTTGAAGGCCCAGTTAAGGGCTTCATTCCACCATTATCAGCAGGCCATGCCCAATGGAGACACTGGTGAAGACCCCTGTCTGCCTTGGATACTAAACTTCCACCCACTCCACTGCCGAAGCCATTCTCCCTGGTGCCAACTAACCCTTCCCACTTAATGCTTGTGCTCCATCATCAATCGTCTGTCCAGGCCTTGTGTAGTACCAGCCTCAAAGAGTCTGACAGCTCTTGGCACTGGTCTATATGGTGATGTGCCCAGTGGAGCTGGGACCCAGGTCCCACTGCTAATCATTCTGTTGAGTTTCTGGCGGTTGGTGGCGGTTTTCGTTTTGGAGGGTTGAGAATTGTTAAATTCTGCCCATCGAGTTATTATAATGCAGAAGGAGGGAATTCAACCCATTGGGCAGGATCTTCCTCCCTTCTCCACGGCGTGCCTCACGGCAACAGGAAGAAGGGCGCTGCTCAGTGGTGGTGGAATTTTATGGCCCCTCCATTGTTAACGGGGTGTCCTGTGGAACACGCCCCTCATCTCCGGGAAACCAAGAGTGCACCATTGGGGGAACCACTGCAAGATTCCAGTGGCATAAAGGGCAGCAAGGTTTCAGCGGTGATTAATGTTTGTTCTCTATTGAGTAATCTAGCAAACTCTTCTCCCCCATTCCAGCCCTGTAGCTCTGGAAATTCAATTTCTCAAGTGCCAATCCAAATTTCCTTTTGAAACTATTGATCATCTTTACTTGTACCAACCTCTGAGACAATGGTTCCAGACTGTTAGCATTTGGATGCTTATACCTTTTTTCTAACCCTCACCACCACCACCTCCATCACCTCCGCCGCAAACCCCCCCCCCCCCCCCCCCAACCCAACCCCAGCATCTCTGTAGTCCTTGTGCCATCAGATAATGGGAGCCACTTTACTTTGTCTATCTTATTGTTCATAGAGTTTCTACAGTGCAGATGTAGGCCATGCGGCCTATCAAGTATGCACCACCCTATTTGAAAGAGTATCTTACTCAGCCTTTCCCCATAGACAAGTTAGCATGGCCAATCCACTAACCTACACATCTTTGGACTCTGGGAGGAATCCAGAGCACCCGGAGGAAACTCGTGCAGACATGGGGTGAACGTGTAGTCTCTGCACAGACAGTGACCCAAGGCCGGAATTGAACCCTGGCTCTGTGAGGCAGCAGTGCTAACCACTGTGCCATGGTGCTGTCTAAGCCTACAGTCATCTTGGGCACCACTAACAAATCCTTTACTCCAAGGAGAGCAACCCCAGAGTATCCAACCTAACCTTGTAGCTATAATCCCTTATCCTGGAACCACTCTAGGAAATCTTCTCTGCGCCTTACCAAGGATTTTTGTAGCTCCTGTGAAGCATGGTGACCAGAATGTTTAGAGCAAAACTGAATATACACTTGAACTAGAGAAGGTTCACAGGCTCTATGCAGCAAGACTGGTATTGCTTTCCTGCCACAGAAAGGTCAGCATGAACCTGACAGGTAGAGTGGTTTTTTTTCCTCACACTATGTTAACAGTGGATAAGTTTAATTAACATGAAGATTGGAATATTGCAGAGAAGAGTGTCAGAGACCCAAACAAATCCAAGTCTTTAAGCAGTGGCTGATTTTAACCTTGACCACCTTGGTGGGTGGGCCACTAATTAGGACAGGTTACCTATTTAGAAATTCAGCCTCTCCATATTCTCCATTATTAAACTGAGAGCAAGTTAGGTTTTTTTATTCATTCATGGGACATAGGCCTCGCTGACTGGTCAGCATTTATTGCCCTTCAGAAAGTGGAGGTGAGCTGCCTTCTTGAATCACTGCAATCCCTGTGCGATGTGTTGACCTACAATGCTGTTAGGGAGGAAATTCCTGGATTTTGACCTAGCAACTGTGAAGGAATGGCAATATATTTCCAAATCAGGATTGTGAGTGGCTTGGAGGAGAACTTGCAGCTGGTGGTATTCCCATTATCTGCAGCCTTCTCCTTCTAAACAGAAGTGGCCATGGATTTGGAAGGTTCTGTCTAAGGATCTTTGGTGATTTTCTGCAGTGAATTTTGTAGATAGTACGCAGTGCGGCTACTGATCATGGTGGTGGAGGGAGTGGATATTTATGGATACCAGTCAAGCGGGCTGCTTTGTCCTTGATGGTGTCAAGCTGCTTGAGTGTCCTTGGAGTTGCACCATTTAAGCAAATGAGGAGTATTCCATCATACTCCCGATGCACAGGCTTTAGAGAGTCAAGAGATAGAACATAGAACATAGAACAATACAGCACAGAACAGGCCCTTCGGCCTTCGATGTTGCGCCGACCAAAATAAAAAGCAATGCCCCTCCAAACTAAACCATTCCCTTCTCTTCCATATACTTATCAATTAACCTCTTAAACGCCACCAAACTTGGCGCATCTACAACAGCTGCAGGCAGGGCATTCCACTCCCTAATCACTCTTTGAGTAAAGAACCTACCTCTGATATCCGTCCTATAACTCATACCCCTTAATTTAAAGCTGTGTCCCCTCGTGCTAGCTTTCTCCATCCTAGGAAAAAGGCTATCACTGTCCACCCTATCTAAACCTCTAATCATCTTATATGCTTCAATAAGATCCCCTCTTAGCCGCCTCCTTTCTAACGAAAACAACCTCAAATCCTTCAACCTCTCTTCATAGGACCTGCCCTCCATACCAGGCAACATCCTGGTAAACCTCCTCTGTACCCTCTCCAATGCCTCCACATCTTTCTTATAATGTGGGGACCAGAACTGCACACAATACTCCAAGTGCGGCCGCACTAGAGTTTTGTACAGTTGCAACATGATGCTGCGGCTCCGAAATTCAATCCCCCTACCAATAAAAGCTAAGACTCCATATGCCTTCTTAACAACTTTATCCACTTGACTGCCTACTTTCAGTGATCTATTGACACATACACCAAGATCCTTCTGTTCCTCAACACTATTAAGAGCCCTACCATTAGCCCTATACTCTAGACATTTATTGTTCCTGCCAAAGTGCATTACCTCACACTTTTCCACATTAAACTCCATTTGCCACCTCTCGGCCCAGCTCTGCAACTTGTCCAAGTCACTCTGTAAACTAAAACACCCCTCTTCACTATCTACCACTCCACCAACTTTAGTATCATCTGCAAATTTACTGATCCATCCCTCAATACCCTCATCCAGATCATTTATAAAAATTACAAACAGCAGGGGCCCCAAAACAGACCCCTGAGGCACACCACTCGTCACCGAACTCCACGATGAATATCTCCCATCAACCGCCACCCTCTGTCTTCTATCTGCCAGCCAATTTCTAATCCAATTAGCTAAATCACCCTCTATTCCACACATCTGCATTTTCTGTAGAAGTCTTCCATGGGCCACCTTATCAAACGCCTTACTAAAGTACTGCAGATGAGTTACTCTCTGCAGTACTCCTAGTAGCTGACCTGCTCTTGTAGCAACTATGCTTATGTGATGAGTCCAGTTGAGTTTCTGGTCAATGGTAACCCCAAAGGTGTTGATAGTGGGGGATGTGACAGGCAAAGGTTTTTCGCAAACTGGACTGCTATTGCATCAATTGATCTCCAATAGCATTTTAACTCAGCCCTGAGTGGGAGAAGCTACAGCAACTGTCCTCCAGACTGAAGGGAAGGATAGACAACACCAACAGCCCAATGAAAACATTCTTGGGACCTTGTTGTGGTTTGTTGCTTTAACTGCTTTCCAGGTATGTCAGAAGATCTTCTGTGGGACCGTGAGGTCCTTCCAGGAAAGACATGCTCCCCG
Organism: Sphyrna mokarran; assembly: GCA_024679065.1. Classification (NCBI taxonomy): domain Eukaryota; kingdom Metazoa; phylum Chordata; class Chondrichthyes; order Carcharhiniformes; family Carcharhinidae; genus Sphyrna; species Sphyrna mokarran. The sequence goes on from JAGIQG010000006.1 coordinate 24,546,179, forward strand.
CTATCCTGTCCTTCTCTTTTGCCCCCTCTCTCCTTCCTGTGAGACCTTCTGCAATATAGTCAGGTGACCAAGGACTTTTAAAAAAAATACTTTACAAAATATGGGTGTCACTGGCTGGGCCAGCATTTATTGCCCAGTCTAGCTTAATTAGTCTTGTTTATTAGTCACAAGTAGGCTTACATTAATACTGCAATGAAGCTACTGTGAAAATCCCCGAGTCACCACTCCGACGCCTGTTTGGGTACACTGAGGGAGAATTTAGATTGGTCAGTGCACCTAATCTGCACATTTTTCAGACTGTGGGAGGAAAACAGAGCACCCAGAGGAAACTCATGCATACACGGGAGTGAATGTGCAGACTCTACACTGACAGTGACCCAAGCCAGGAAACGAATATGGGTCCCTGGCATTGTGAAGCAGCAATGCTAAACACTGCGCCAGCGTGCTGCTCATACCAGGAATCTGCTCTCAACTCTCCTGGCGGCCTTTATACATAGGAAATGGGCATGGGGCTCAATTAAAACTGGCATGGCCTCACTGCTATCACAGGCAAGCGGCGGATTTACCTCCTGGAGAGATTTCACCTAGAAACTCTTTCTGTTGAAGGTCCACCTTTCTGATTATATGTTCAAGTCACCATCTAACACCTCATGGCAGATTGTCCAAACAACATTAGACGTGTATTTTTAAAAAATGTTTGCTGGTCTGCATTCAATTTGTCAGGAGCTCTGTCGTCTTATTCTTTGTGCATTTAAAAATACATTGTCTTGGGGAGAGGAAGCATGAGACAGATTCAAGAGAGTCATAAGGATGGAGTAGGTTGGACCTGATGGTATATGGCCTCTCACAGCCCCAGAGTAAAGCAAGCTCTTCCCAGCAGTAACTTGGCAGGAAACACATTTTCTTTTTTGGAAACACTCGATCTTCCATAATGTACTGTCAGAAATAACCTGGGAATATTGGAGCCTTTTTTTATTATCCCTTCAGATGTTACATAACTAAATCAAAACAGATCACGGGTGTCACTGTGATAGATGTCAGGAACGTAAAGTAAGCCGTGCCATGAGATTAAACTCGAAGCTGGTTTTCTCTCCTTTTGTCCCTTTCCCTTTTCCTGTGACATCAGGATGGCACAATGGTTACTGCTGCTGCCTCACAGCGCCAGAGACCTGGGTTCGATTCTGGCCTTGCGTGACTGCCTGTGTGGTGTTTGCACATTCTCCCCATGTCTGTGTGGGTTTCCTCCCAAAGATGAAGGGCATAGATGGGTGAACAGTGGGAAGTTTTTTCCCAGGTCGGAGATGACGAACGCAAGGGGTTATAAGTTCAAGGTGAGGGGGGCAAGGTTCAACATAGATGTCAGGGGAACATATTTTACACAAAGGGTTTTGAGAGCCTGGAATACACTGCCAAGGTGGTTGAGGCAGACACGCTGGGATCATTTAAAACCTATCTAGATAGTCACATGGATGGACTGGGAATAGAGGCATACAAAGGAATGGTCTAATTGGGCTCATGAACAGCGCAGCCTTAGAGGGCCGAAGGACCTATTCCTGTGCTACATTGTTCTTTGTTCTTTGTTTGTATTTGCGGGTTAGGCGGATTGGCCATGCTAAATTACCCTTTAATCTCCAAAGATGTATAAGTTAGGGAGATTACTGGGGTAAATATATAGGGTGACGAAGCTAGGGCCTGGGTGGGATACTCTTTTTCATAGAGTGGATATAGACCCACTGGGCCAAATGGCTTCCTTCAGCATTATAGAGATTTTATGATCTTGTCCATGACCGGAAGGAAAATTGAGAGGAATAGAATTGAAAGCTTCTGCTTTAAGCAAAATCTGACATGATACAGTATATTTAGAGTCCTTGAGTCAAACAATTTCCATGGTACACTCCATTTCTTTCTCCAATCCCTTTGCCCTATTGGTGCTCAATACTATAAACTGAGACCGCTCTGCATCAGTTAAGTTTTGCAGATTACTCAAAATCACTGTTACATGACCTGTGTTGAAAATACTTTATCTAGTTATTCATTAACCTCCCTCCATGTAATGTCCAACAAAGTCAGAACTGCTGTGGTATGGCTTTATGAATTATTTCTTCATGGTTCAGGGCAGTAACCGTGTATTGCAATAATCACTAATTGCCGGGAGACTGTGGCACCTCAAGGAGATCAAAGGGCATGTTGTTTTATTTATGGCTGATGAAGGGTTGCTTGTGTTGTGTAAGGCCATCGGACATTCCTGACATTCCGCATGTCTAATTTTTAACATTTATTGTAGATATTTATAACCGAGAGCAGATTCCAGCCCGGCAGGAATGCAGAGGCAAACAACAATTCTCTTAGGAACGAGGCGCAGTCAAGGAGAAATCTCTCTGCGCAGAAGTGGTTTGAAAGGATAGGATTAAAGGGGAAAATGATGCCTTGGTTAGAATGAAGAGCGATTCTGTGAAAACAGCTTTATCTTGCAGCATTAATGTCCCTTTAAGGGTTGTTCCCGTAAAATTTAACTTCCCATTTAAAATCTGAAAGATCTTCTTGAGAAAACAAAACACAGGAAGGAAAACAAGGGAGTGCACTAATAGTGTAGCACGTTGGTGTACCAATACTCTGTTTCTTGGAGGGGCACATCCCAGAATTTTCAGAGGGGATTTTTGACATGGCGTGTTGCCAGATCAACTGAGTTTTCCAGGATTGTGGAAGGGGAGGGGTTCCATGTTAAGTGATGAGAGGAAAGCCAGTGGGAACACTTCCTCTGGGCCTATCACATTTGTAAAGAACTCTTCATATACTTGTCCTACTTACTTAGAAGAAAGCTCGGTAATAAATCATAAAATCTCTGCGGTGCAGAAGGAGGGCATTTGGCCCATCGAGTCTGCACTGACCACAATCCCACCCAGGCCGTATCCCCGTAATCCCACATATTTGCCCTGCTAATCCCTCTAACCTGCGCATTCCAGGCACTAAGGGGCAATTTAGCACGGCCAATCAACCTAACCTGTGCATCTTTGGATTGTGGGAGGAAACTGGAGCACCCGGAGGAAACCCATGCAGACATGGGAAGAATGTGCAAACTACACACAGACGTCCTCACTTTTGTGTCTGTCATCTGGTGAGGAGGTTTTCAAAATACTTGTCACCCCATCTGCTACACCCAACCCCACTGCAAAAGCTTTTTAAACAAAGTCAAAAGCACGGAAGTTGACAAAGAAATTTCACAAATGTTTGTAGCAAAACAAAGTTAATCCAAATGACCGAGATGACAGACTGTCAGTGAAGGTTTTTAAAGTGGCATCACAGACGGACAGGGTGGTGAAGAAGGCATTTGGCAAACTTGCCCTCATCAGTCAGAGCCTTAAGTACAAGGGTTGGGACATGATGTTACAACTGCACGAGGCATTCGTACAATTCAGGTGCCCTGCTATAGGAAGGATGTTATTGAACTGGAAAAGGTGCAAAAAAAGATTTAACAAGGATGTTATCGGGACTGGAAGGTTTGAATTTTAAGGAGAGGCTGAATAGGCTGAGACTTTTTTCTTTGGAGCTTAGGAGAATGAAGGGTGACCTCACCCTCCCAACAGGTGACCTTACAGAACAAAGAAATCTTGAGATACGTACAGGTTCATAGCTCCTTGAAAGTGGAGTCACAGGTGGACAGAGCGGTGAAGAAGACATTTAGCATGCTTGGTTTCATTGGTCAGAACATTGAATACAGGAGTTGAGACATCTTGTTGAACTTGTACAAGACATTGGTCAGGCCACACTTGGAATACTGAATACAGTTCTGGTCACCCTATTATAGAAAGGATATTTTAAACTAGAAAGAGTGCAGGAGAGATTTATTAGGATGCTACCGGGACATGATGGTTTGAGTTATAAGGAGAAGCTGGATTGACTGGGGCTTTTTTCTCTGGCGTGCAGAAGGCTGAGGGGTGATCTTTCAGAGGTTTATAAAATAATGAATAAATCAGCTATATTGTCAATATCTTTTCCCAAAGATAGGGGACTCTAAAACTAGAGGGCATAGGTTTAAGGTGAGAGGGGAGAGATACAAAAGTGTCCAGAGGGGCAATTTTTTCCTACAGTTGGTGGTAAGTATCTGGAACAAGGTGCTGGAGCTAGCAGTAGAGGCGGGAACAATTTTGTCTTAAAAAGCATTTAGACAATTATATGGGTAAAATGGGTATAGAAGGATACAGACTAAATATGGGTAATTGGGACTAGCTTAGGGGTTTTTAAAAAAAAGCGGTATGGATGAGTTGGGCCAAAGGGCCTGTTTCCATGCTGTAAGCGTCCATGACTTTATAAAGGCTTATAAAATGATGAGGTGCATAGATAAGGTGAATAGCCAAGTTCTTTTCCCAAGAGTAGGGGAGTCCAAGACTAGAGGGTATAGGTTTAATGGGAGAGGCAAAAGATTTAAAAGAAATCTGAGGGGCAACTTTTTCACACACAGGGTGGTGTCTATATGGAATGAGCTGCCAGAGGAAGTGGTAGGAACAGGTACAATTATAACATTTAAAAGACATTTGGACAGGTACAAGGATGGGAAAGGTTTGGAGGGATATGGGCAAATGGGACTAGTTGAGTTAAGGAAACCTGGTCAACAAGGACGAGTTGGGTCGAAAGGCCTGTTTCCGTGCTGTATATCTCTCTGACTAATGCTGGCTGTCCTATCATCTGCCTGGAAAATTAAAAAGTTGATTTTTTGACAGTTTGACTGGTTTTGAAATTCTGAAATAGCTTTGGGGGCTAATGGATGTCATTTATCTAATCATTGTGCCAAATTGATGCCCGTTAGCCCCTATGACAGGCTTCCCTCCACTCCTCCTCCTGTTTAATCAGAGGAGGTTTGCCCCTTGCTGGGAGGCTGACAAGAAACTACAAAGGTCGTGAACAAAGCCCAGTCCTTCACGCAAACCAGTCTCCCATCCATTGACTCTGTCTACACTTTCTGCTGCCTCAAAAAAGCAGCCAATATAATAAAGAACCCCACATTTCCCTCTCTTCCACCTTCTTCGATCGGGGAAAAAAGGTACAAAAGTCTGAGATCACGTACCAACCGACTCCAAATTAGCTTCTTCTTTGCTTCCATCAGGCTTTTGAATGGATTTACCTCATATTCAGTTGATCTTTTCTTAGACCTTAACCATGACTGTAAAACTACATTCTGCACTCTCTCCATTCCTTCTCCCCTATGTACTCTATGAATGGTATGCTTTGTCTATATAGTGTGCAAGGGACAACACTATATGTACAAATACATATGAAAATAATAAACCAAATAGAATTAAATCAAATGGGGCCTTTCCCATGATTAAGTAGGCCCAGTAGTCATGGCTCCCACCACGATGAGCTGCATAAAATCCATCCCAGTCATTCTATTGCAAATGAACAAAAATTTTTCCTGATTTTTTTTTTTACCAAAAGTGTTGGTGCCCAAAATTGGACTGAGTTTTACACTGACCTTCAAAAAAATAATTAACAGGAGGAATTTCAGCCATCTGGTATGAATGAGAATTCCTAACAAAGGATGTGTTTTTCCTCCTCAGGGTCATTCTTTTCTGACACAGGTAATGCCACTAGACATTATTCGCAGAAAGATAATGCCAAAATTATAGATCATTTAAATCTATTGGGAGTTGTTAGACCAGACAATGCTGTGAAGAACCTTGTCTATTGTTTGAGGTAGTTATGGAAAAGGACAAAAATAGCAGCATGATGGTACAGTGGTTAGCACTACTGCCTCACAGTGCCAGAGACAGGTTTGATTCCCAGCTTGGGCTGGGGGGTGGGAGGATCACTGTTTATGAGGAGTCTACACAGTCTCCCCAAAGTCTGCGTGGGTTTCCTCCAGGTGCTCTGGTTTCTTCCCAAAGTCAAAAGATGTGCGTGTTCAGTGAATGGCCATGCTAAATTCTCCCATAGTGTCAGGGGGACTAGCTAGGGTAAATACATGGAGTTATGGGGACAGAACCTGAGTGGGATTGCGGTTGGTACAGACTCGATGGGATGAATGGCCTCCTTCTGTACTATAGGATTCTATGAAGTATTTGAACTGGAGGAAGGCCGATTTTAATAGGATTAGGCCAAAGTAGACTGGGACGAGCTACTTGCAGGAAGATCCACATCAGAGCAGTGGAAGTCATTTAAAAAGGAAATAGAGAGAATGCGCAGCCAACATGTTCCCATTAATGTAAAGGACCAATAAATCCAGAGAACCCTGGATAACAAGTGTTACGCAAAGTAGATAGAAAAAATAGGGAGGCTTATGGCAGATACAGGGGGCTGAAAACAGAGTGAAGAAGTATGGAAAGTGGGGTGAATACTTTAAAAAGAAATTATTGGAGTGAAGAGGGGGCATGATAAAACACTGGCATGCAAAATAAAGGAAAATCCCGAAGTGTTTTATAAGTATATTTAGGGCAAGATGGTAAACAGGGAAAGAGTAGTGCCCATTAGGGATCAAAGTGGCAATTTATGTGTGGAGCCAAAAGATATTGGCAAGGTATTTTGCATCTGTGTTCACTGGCATGGCACAGTGGTTAGCACTGTTGCTTCATGGTGCCAGGTATCCGGTTGAAAGTTGTTTTTGTGACAGGAAGCCTGTGTCCAGTGGTGTATCACAGGAATCAGTGCTGGGTACCTTGCTGTTTACAGTGTCAATTGATGATTTAGATGTGAACGTGATGGATATGATCATGGATATGACCCGAAAATTGGTGGTGCGGTAGATAGCAAGGAAGAAAGCCTTAGGTTGCAGGACCGAAAGAAGTGCGCTGGTCAGATGAGCAGAGCAGTGATAAATGGAATTTAGTTGTGAAAGGTAGGGGGTGATGCATTTTAGAAGGGCTAACAAATAAATAATTAATGATACAAAACTGGGAATATCAAGGATAGAGGGACCTTGTGGTACATGCCCATAAATCCCTGACGGCAGCAGGATGAGTAGATCAGCTGGTTAAGAAAGCATGTGGGATACTTGCCGTTATTAGCTGAGGCATAGAAGATTAGAGCAGAAGGGTTTTGATGGAGCTGTGTAAAAGGCTTGTTAGGCCACAACTGGAGCACTGTGCGCAGTTCTGGTCATCACACTATTGAAAAGCACTAGAAAGGGTGCAGAGGAGATTGACCAGGATGTTGCTTGGGTTGGAGCCTGTCAGCTCTGAAGAGAGATTGATCATTGCTGGGGTTGTGTCCTTTGAAGAAGAAAAGGCTGAGGGTCACTTGACTGAGGAGTACAAAATTAAGAGAAACATAGGACGGTTTTTAGGGCAGCATGGTGGCACAGTGATTAGCACTGCTGCCTCACGGTGCCAGGAAGCCGGGTTCGATTCCGGCCTCGGGACAGTGTCTGTGTGGAGTTTGCACATTCTCCCCATGTTTCTGTGGGTTTTCTCCAGGTGCTCTAGTTCCCTCCCATAGTCCAAAGATACGCGAGTTAGGTTGATTGGCCATGGTAAATTGACCCTGATGTCAGGCGATTAGCAGGGTAAATGTGTGGGTTGTGGGAATAGGACCTGGGTGGGATTGTGGTCAGTGTAAACCCGATGGATCAAATGGCCTCCTTCTGTATTGTAGAGATTCTATGATAGATAGGGAAGACCTTTTCCTTTTAATAGAGGGCCATGCAGGCTAGTACCATTATGAATCTTGCTTTCTCATGTCTTGTCATTTTTAGTAGAACTAATTTTGAACCATAGTTCAGTTGCTGGGTGTATCAAAATTCTTGGGTGTTTCATCCATGTGCTGATGTGACTTAATGAGTATTCACTTTTTCAATTGTAGAATCCCTACAGTGCAAAAGAAGGCCATTTGGCCTATCGCATCTGTACTGATCACAATTCCCCTCCCGACACATTTACCCCACTAATCCCCTGAAACTAGGGTCAATTTAGCATAGCCAAACAACCTAACCCGCATATCTTTGGACAGTGGGAGGAAGCCAGAGCATCCGGAGGTCACTGTCTGTATGGAGCTTGCACATTCTCCCCATGTTTGCGTGGGTTTCCTCCAGGTGCTCTAGTTTCTTCCCATAGTACAAAGATGTGCAAGTTAGGTTGATTGACCATGCAGACATGGACAGAATGTGCAAACTCCACAATTCCAAACAGTGACTGGAATTGAAGTTACTGTGAAAACCCCCGAGTCGCCACACTCCGGCACTTGTTTGGGTAAACTGAGGGAGAATTTAGCACGACAAATGCACCTAACCTGCACGTTTTTGGACAATGGGAGGAAACCGGAGTGCTATAATGCTCTTTGCTCACCCGGAAGAAACCCATGCAGACATGGGGGCGAACAGGCAAACTGCACACAGACAGTTTGAGTATTGTGTGTGTATTGCATTTTCTAGCTGAAAAGCTGAGCTTCTGTGCTGAGTATTTACAAAAGCAAGATTTTTGGCATTGAAGAAATAGCACATTTTAGACACTGCATTGATTTTGATTTGATTTGATTTATTATTGTCACATGTATTAGCAGACATTGAAAAGTATTGTTTTTTGCACGCTATACAGACAAAACGTACCATTCATAGAGAAGGAAATGAGAGAGTGCAAAATGTCGTGTTACAGTCATAGCTTGGGTATAAGGGAAGATCAACTTAATGCCAGATAAGTTCATTCAAAAGTCTGACAGCAGCAGTGAAGAAGCTGTTTTTGAGTCAGTTGGTATGTGACTTCAGACTTTTGTATCTTTTTCCCGGAGAAAGAAGATGGAAGGGAGAATGTCTAGGGTGTGTGGCGTCCTTAATTATGCTGACTGCTTTGCCGAGGCAGTGGGAAATGTGGACAGAGTTTAGGAGACTGTTTTGTGTGATGGATTGGGCTACATTCACAACCCTGCAGACTTGGGAGAGCAGAAGCCATACAAGCTGTGATACAACCAGAAAGAATGCTTTCTATCTGTAAAAGTTGGTGAGAGTTGTCGCTGACACGCCAAATTTCCTTAGTCTTCTGGGAAAATAGAGGCTTTCTTAACTACAGTGTTTGCATGGGGGGACCAGGACAGGTTGTTGGTGATCTGGACACATTAAAAACTTGAAGCTCCCGACCCTTTCTCCTTCATCCCCATTGATGTAGACAGGGAGATGTTCTCCTTTACGCTTCTTGAAGTCAATGACAATTTTGTTGATGTTGAAGGAGAGATTATTGTTGCTGCGCCAGTTCACCAGATTCTCTATCTCATTCCTGTATTCTGTCTGGTCATTGTTTGAGATCTCACCCACTACAGTGGTGTCGTCAATAAACTTGAAAATTGAATTGGAGGGGAATTTGGCCACACAGTAAAGGAGTATAGTAGGGTTGATTTACACACAGTAATCTATGATAAGTTAACAGTTGATTTGCATTTTGTTTCCTTTAACCTCAAGCAATAGTCATAACTCTGAAGTTATCTGATGAAAGCCTTTGTGACATTGAATTGTTGGGTTAAATTTTCCTGAACAAGTCTTATCATGTCTGATTCATTTTGTGCACCTGTGGCCAGTATTTTATGACCTTGCTTCGGCGAGATTCGTAAAATCCTGACCGAGGCCAGTGGAGGTCACAGTTCTGTGAGGTGATAAAATTCCAGCCCAGAAGTCAACATGGAGCTTGGGAGGAAAATTCCTTTGGAGAAACTTAGTGAAGAAAAGAGGAAGACTTCTTCAAATTGAGGAGCAGGGAGTGGGTTAAGGATGGTTCAGAGCTGCAAGCCTTTACTCTCACTTCATACTCTAGTTGTCACTTAGACCATTCTTACTGACGTTCCTATGATAACCTTACTCCAGCGATATATGCACAACATGCAGCTTACTCCCGGGTTCTCCCTGAGGCGGTAGTGTCAGGGACCCGGGTTCAGTTCCCAGCTTGAGTGACTGTGTGCAGTTTGCATGTTCTTCCCGTGTCTGCATGGGTTTCCTCCTGGGTGCTCTGGTTTCCTCCCATAGTCATGCTAAATTCTCCCTCTGCATTCAAACAGGTACCGGAATGTGGCAACTAGAAGATTTTCATTGTGGCTTCATTGCAGCGTTAATGTAAGCTGGCTTGTGACAATAATAAATGAACTGAAAAACATTTCACTGAGATGCAAAAAGTCACTTCCTTCAGACTCCTGGAAATCCCTGAACTGACTTCTGGCAACAAGGCTCACTCTTAAAAAGTTAAAGTAAAAAGTTTATTTATTAGTCACAAGTAGGCTTATAGAACATAGAACAATACAGCACAGAACAGGCCCTTCGGCCCTCGATGTTGTGCCGACCAAAATAAAAAGCAATGCCCCTCCTAACTAAACCATTCCCTTCTCATCCATATACTTATCAACTAACCTCTTAAACGCCACCAACTTGGCGCATCCACAACAGCTGCAGGCAGGGCATTCCACTCCCTAATCACTCTTTGAGTAAAGAACCTACCTCTGATATCCGTCCTATAACTCATACCCCTTAATTTAAAGCTGTGTCCCCTCGTGCTAGCTTTCTCCATCCTAGGAAAAAGCTATCACTGTCCACCCTATCTAAACCTCTAATCATCTTATATGCTTCAATAAGATCCCCTCTTAGCCGCCTCCTTTCTAACGAAAACAACCTCAAATCCTTCAACCTCTCTTCATAGGACCTGCCCTCCATACCAGGCAACATTCTAGTAAACCTCCTCTGTACCCTCTCCAATGCCTCCACATCTTTCTTATAATGGGGGGACCAGAACTGCACACAATACTCCAAGTGCGGCCGCACTAGAGTTTTGTACAGTTGCAACATGATGCTGCGGCTCCTAAATTCACTCCCCCTACCAATAAAAGCTAAGACTCCATATGCCTTCTTAACAACTTTATCCACTTGACTGCCTACTTTCAGGATCTATTGACACATACACCAAGATCCTTCTGTTCCTCAACACTATTAAGAGCCCTACCATTAGCCCTATACTCTACACATCTATTGTTCCTGCCAAAGTGCATTACCTCACACTTTTCCACATTAAACTCCATTTGCCACCTCTCGCCCCAGCTCTGCAACTTGTCCAAGTCACTCTGTAAACTAAAACACCCCTCTTCACTATCTACCACACCACCAACTTTAGTATCATCTGCAAATTTACTGATCCATCCCTCAATACCCTCATCCAGATCATTTATAAAACTTACAAACAGCAGGGGCCCCAAAACAGACCCCTGAGGCACACCACTCGTCACCGAACTCCACGAAGAAAATCTCCCCTCAACCACCACCCTCTGTCTTCTATCTGCCAGCCAATTTCTAATCCAATTAGCTAAATCACCCTCTATTCCACACATCTGCATTTTCTGTAGAAGTCTTTCATGGGCCACCTTATCAAACGCCTTACTAAAGTCCATATATACTACATCAACCGCCTTACCCCCATCCACCTCTCTGGTCACTTTCTCAAAAAACTCAATGATGTTAGTAAGGCATGACCTACCCTTCACGAAACCATGCTGACTATCCCCAATCAATTCATTTCTCTCCAAATAACTATAAATCCTATCCCTAATAATTCTCTCCAATACCTTGCCCACCACAGAAGTAAGACTCAGTGTTAGCACTGCAATGCAGTGTTAGCACTGCAATGAAGTTACTGTGAAATTCCCCTAGTTGCCACACTCTGACGACTGTTCGGGTCAATGCACCTAACCAGCATATCTTTTAGACAGTGGAGAGAAACCCATGCAGACACAGGGAAAACTGTGTCTGTGCAGACAATGACCCTGTGACCCAGTGAATCTGATGATTCCTCCTTCCAATCTCACCAAGGAGAATGTTTCAGTGTTCATAAATTTTTTTCTTATTCTCTCTCCCTATCTCTCTGTCTGTGTTCAGGCTTCTTTTAATCTGACTGCCTGAAAGTCTGTAAGTCTACCTGTTGCAAAGTTAACTGCCTTTCCCCATCCTTTGTTTTTAGACATTAAGCCTGGAAAGTGGAATACAACTTAGCCCAGACTCCCTTTCCTGAAACAGGCCAGGTCACATTGATGTATTGCCAGACAGGACAAGCAAGCGGTCACGTGCTCCTTTTATTAACCTTAAATTTCAAAGGGACAGTTTCAAATAGAGCTATCTTATGAAGCTCAAATACTGAACACTGTCCTTCTTTATAGCAGCATTGGTGTTACTTTGCAGGATTATAAAATGGGATTGCTTCATCATCTGTTGCTACTCACTGTTAGCTTTAACTCTTACCCATTGTTCTAGACAGCGCACTATCAGTTACTCCTGACTTAAGGGCCAGGATTTTCCAGCTGCACTCGTTTCAAATCTGGAAAATCGAGCCCCAGGTCTATGGACCTTTACATGGTCATTCCTCTCCATTTGCCTTCTACAATTCCCGTGGTGGGCGGGATGGGAAAATTCCCCTCAACGTCTTTCCATCTGCCAAAGGTAGACTGAATCAAGCTGACAGAGGGAGGGATATATCTGAATTGAACATGAAACTTGCTATGTACAGAAATTTCTGTAGTATCTGGGAGCCATGAAATCTGTCACTTTATACAAGATGGTTAATTATGTGCTATTTCTCGGTTCTCTGGAAATTGTAGATCAGGTTGTGACCCTATCTCTCATGCCATTAGATTAGAAACTAGATTTATTTCTTGTTGTATGAAGGATAATTGCATTTCATTGAATCATAGAATCCCTACAGTGCAGTACAAGGCCATTTGGCCCACACTCCAGCATCTTTTGCGGTACAGTCAGCGGTAATTTAGCATGGCCAATGACCTAACCAGCATGTCTTTCTCACTCTGGGAGACACAGGAAAGAACATCAAGGTTCCACACAGACAGTGATCCAAGCCAGGAATCGAACCTGGGTCCCTAATGCTGTGTGGCAGCAGTGCTAGCCACTGTGTCACATGAAGGCCCCACCTCTTCAATCTTGCCTCTCACCTGAGGTAAGATTGATGCTCAGGTTAAATCACCATCAGTCAGCTCTTGGAGGGGAGAGCAGCCTCTGGTCATCGGGGACTATGGCACCTTTACTTTGACCTTTTTATATAAATAACGCAGCTGAAGGTTCATAATCACTGATTTCTCTCAAATATTGCTGCAGGAGCTGCCGGCTTTGCTACCTGCCTGGTTTTACACTGGATGGTCTGTTTTTCTCGGTGGAAGGGGGGAACAGGATTTGGAGGCAGATTCTGAAATTTCAAAAGCATAAAATAGCAACCCAAGTTCTGTTTTGTTTTGGAAACAGGAGCTCCCTCTTTTTCCCATTCTCTCTTACTAACATTTGTTTTGATGGCACGGTGGCGCAGTGGTTAGCACTGCTGCCTCACAGCAACAGGGGCCCGAGTTTGATTCCAGTTTGGTGTCACTGTCTGTGTGGAATCTGCATGTTCTCCTCGTGTCTGCACAGATTTTCTCCAAGTATTCTGCTTTCCTTCTGCAGTCCAAAGATGTGCTGGTTAGGTGCATTGACTGTGCAAAATTTTCCCTCAGTGTACCCAAACAGGTGCCAGAGTGTGGTGATCAGTGAATTTTCACAGTAACTTCTTGCAGTGTTAATGTAAGCTGATTTTGATTCATAAATAAACTTTAGCTTTAAATTTTATTTTATTAATGTTAAGATTTTGTCATTGAAATCAGAGAGGTTTACAACATGGAAACAGGCCCTTCGGCCCAACTTGTCAATGCTGCCTTTTTTTTTAACCATTAAACCAGTCCCATTTGTCCGCATTTGGCTCATATCCCTCTATACCCATCTTATTCATGTAACTATCTAAATACTTTTTAAAAGACAAAATTGTACCCTCCTCTACTACTACCATCTCTACACTCCTCCTCTACCTACCTCCTCTACACTCACCATGCTCTGTGTGAAAAAAATGGCCCCTCTGAACTTTTATATCTTTCCTCTTTCACCTTAAATCTATGCCTCCAGTTTTAGATTGCCCTGCCTTTGGGAAAGGATCTTGACTATCTAACTGATCTATGCCCTATTGTCATTCAGATATTCATCAGGAGCAGCAAAGCAGATGGGGGGCAGCCAGTTTCCATCGATTGCACTTGTCCAATTTCCTCAGCTGCAGTGTTTTGGATCTGGCAAAAAGCAGGAAAGTGCAGTTAAAGCCACAGAATGGCACCATCAAAATTAGTAATAAAAATTAGAAATTAATCAAATTACAAGAATTAGAAATAGACTGTCTTTGCTCTGATAGCCAAGTTCTGCACCATGAGGATGGCCTCAACCGGGATCTTGGGTTCATGTCACACTATCTGTAACCCCCATGAATTGCCTGGACTTGCAAAATCTCACTAACTGTCCTGTCTAGAGACAATACACATCTTTTCAACCTGTGCTTAACGCTGTCTCCACCCACATTCTCTGTACCTTTAAGACTTGATTAGCTGTAGAGACTCACATTCCAATCATTATTCTGTAAATTGAGTTTGTGTCTTTATATGCCCTGTTTGTGAACAGAACTCTTCACTCACCTGATGAAGGAGCAGTGTGCCGAAAGCTAGTGGCAGTTAAAATTTAGCCTGGTGTTGTGAGACTTCTTACTATGTTTACCCCGGTCCATCTCCACATTGTGATTACCATCAGAATTAAACAGTTCAACCCTAGTGTAGCAGCCCTGGGTAATTTGTACCAGGTTACAGGATTGCACCATTAGTATGCTGTGCTACTGTAAATGGATTAGCAGAGAATTAAGTTAGATGTTGATTATGAATGAATAGACTTCTGCAAAATGCAGATAGCCAATTAAAAGAACTGAGTGACAGATCTTTGATGAAAGAATCAGGTATTTAATTTTTTCAGTTCTTTAAGACTGAGCCAGCATTTGTTATGTATGCCTAATTGCCTCTTGAACTAAATGGCTTGCTAGGCCTTTCAGAGGGCAGTTGAGGGTCAACCACATTGCTATGGGTCTGGAGTCACATGTTGGCCAGACCGGATAAGGCCAACAGATTTCCTTCCTTAAAGGATATTTAGCAAACCAGATAGATTTTTAAGGCAATCGATTCATTGTCATCATTAGACTTTTTAATTCTAGATTTTTTTGTTGAATACAAATTTAGCATCAGCCGTGGTAGGATTCGAACCCAGACCATTGCTCTGAGCCTCTGGGTTAGAAGTCTAGCGACAATACCACTACGCCATTCCTTTCCCTGGCAGTCCATTCAACACATGCACACTGTAGTGTTCCTCGACCTTCTCCCACTTATACCTTTGGATGAGAAATGAGAATCCAACTGGTGAATCCTATCTCACCGCAGTCTTCAAACTCTTTCTGCCACTTTTCTTTCTTATCAGTGCTGTCAGGTGGTCAGCATTCCTGTCTTTCTTCCTTAGCTTCAAACACACAATCCAGTTCACTCTTTCCTCTACCCTACACAGCCCTTGAACTGAATGATTTGCTAGGCTGTTTCAGACTCAGCTGATCTGGCAGGTTTAAAGAATGTTAGTTGAGTTTTTGCAAGAATCAATTCATGGTCCTCATTCCAGAGTTTTTTTTAACTGACTTCAAATTTCATCTGCTGTAGTGAGATTCGAACCTGGGTGCTAGACATTATCCTGATTTCCTAGATTACTAATCCAGTGATAGTACCAATACCCCACTGCCTCCGTTGTGTTTAACAAATCAAGATAGTTCCTATTTCAACTTAGTCTGTTCCATAACCTGAAACTAGTGCAACTCAATGGCCAGAATTTTCCAGTCCTGCCAGTAGCGCACCCTGCCCCACCCTGGGTTTCCCACCAGCGTGGGGGTGACATCAATCGGAATTCCCACTGACAGTGGTGGGACCAGAGAATCCGACTGTGAGCAAACAACACACCAACTCCCGTCAGTGACTGGGAGGCTGGAGAATCTTATCCAATTGCCAGAATTCTACAACTCCACCTGCCACAGAGTCAGAGCAGGCGGGGGGTGGTGTAGGAGCTTGAAAGATATTCGGACACAGTGTTTGCAAGTGAGTGGATCCTTTATTCCTTCTTATCGACAAACAGAGGAGAACTAAAGAATTCCTAA
Organism: Sphyrna mokarran; assembly: GCA_024679065.1. NCBI lineage: Eukaryota > Metazoa > Chordata > Chondrichthyes > Carcharhiniformes > Carcharhinidae > Sphyrna > Sphyrna mokarran. The sequence goes on from JAGIQG010000006.1 coordinate 24,562,156, forward strand.
TGCTCCTTCAGTCTGCTGTCCTCAATTGCATACAGTCAGCCTTTTTTACAGGGCATTTTTCACAATTTCTAGTAAAGATAAGTGTTCCTAGTTACGCTCACCAGTAAATTATTTAAATATGTTACAAAGAAGTAGTCCCGAGACAATAGCTGTTTAATTATGTCCCATCGGTAATGTCATAATCTTTAGTGATAGATGGATGGAATGTCTGTTCAGACAATGGTCACTTAATCATGTCATTATTGCAGTTTCAGTGCTGTTGGCAAGGACACACAGCTGTGTCTTGTTGATAGATTATAGTAAAATATCCACTTTTTATCTGCTAGTTCATGCAGATGCAGAGATAGCCGGTCCCCAGTGAGGGTGCTGCTGCTGCTGATATGCTAATTTTCCTGGCCCTCTGACCGACTCCTTGTGGAGTTCAGTTCCCCTCTCCCACAGTGGACAATGGAAATGCCCATTGAACTCAGATGGGATTTTCTGGTCTTGGGTCGAGCAAGGCCATAAAATCCTGCCCAACATCTCCATCAATCTTCCTTCCCCAATCAGGAGCTTCTTAAAATCCAAGCATGGCATCACATGACCACTACTTCTTGGTTTACGTAAACTCCTTTATTCTCTTTAATCCTGGTGATAACTTAGAAAATGGGCCGTGTCTGATCTCTGTTTCTCAATGGCGTCCTTTGCTTGTAGCTCGGTTCAGCAAGATGGCTGTTTAGAGAATGTTGATGCACAGTACTTTGAGCGACTAGACTTGAACTTTAATCCTGCAGCCAAGATACTTGAAGTGGACTGCCACTGAAACAATTTAAACATTGTTTTCCTTTTGTATTTCTTCCAGATTTACTAAACCCCTGACGTTTGCGGATTGTGTGGGCGACGAGCTTCCCTTGGGTTGGGAGGATGCCTATGATCCTCAGATTGGCATCTTCTACATTGACCACATCAACAGTAAGTGCTTGGCTCAAATTGTGGTTCCCATGGCCCCCGCTCAGCTAGGCCATGAACTGTTTGACTCTCTAAGTCAAAGGGTGTTATTGAAAATCTCTATCCATGATGAAAATCACTATGCAGCACTGTAATGTAAGAAAAATGTAAAACCACTGGAGATACATCGTAGGTCCGTTAGTAGGAGTTCTGATGAAAGGTCGACACCGGACTAACCCATCTTTGCTCCATCAAAATGCCATGCTTCTGAGTTGATTTGTGGTGATTGTCTCTTTAAGGGCAACACAGCAGAGTAAGTGTCACAACTGCAGAATCAATCAGGACTCAGAGTGGGAATCATCACAAGAGTCTTTATTAGGCAAGATCATGAGGGAGCTAGGAGCAGCCATGTGGCTACTGTCGGCTGCTGAACGATTCTTAATTAATAAATCCTTTCTGTTTTCACTACTAGAATCTCTAAACATGCACCATTACACATGGCGATGAGGTTAAAATTATCATGACACTGCCTTTGGTCCGATACCTGTGAATATGTCTCTTTAATCAAAGTGTGAAAAACAGTTACCAGAGTGATTTCCTTTCGGCGTTTCGATCTCACCAAACCCTGAGTAATATAGACTCAGAAAAGATGGACAAATAAACAAAAGTGGACGATGGAGAGAACACAGTGAGATCCCTGGGTCAGAATCCTCAAGAAGGGTAAGCGAAATGCAGAAACGTACCTCCATTAACATTGCAGATTAGGAGGTGAGCTGGATATTCAGAGCCTCGCAGAGGCTGAGGGATAGACACAGAACGAACCTAAATAGGTTGGTACGCTTGGAATGGTACAATGGTATAGTGGTTAGCACTGCTGCCTCATAGCATCAGGGACCTGGGGTCACTGTGTGGAGTTTGCATATCCCTGTGTCTGCATGGGTTTCCTCCAGGTGCTCTGATTAAAGATAAAGTTTATTTTTTAGTCACAAGTCGGCTTACATTAACACTGCAATGAAGTTACTGAAATTCCCCTAGTCGCCACATTCCGGTGCTTGTTCGGATCAATGCATCCAACCAGCACATCTTTCAGAGAGAGGAAACCAGAGCACTTGGAGGAAACCCACGGAGGCACGGGGAGAATGTGCAAATGCCACACAGACAATGACCCAAGCTGGGAATTGAGCCCAGGTCCCAGGTACTGTGAAGCAGCAGTACTAACCATTGTGCCGTCCACTTATTCTAAAGTGTGGGAAATTCAAGGAACTGAAACTGATAAGCTCCCAATGCGCAGGATCGGAGTCTGCAGGGAGGCCGGGAGCAGACATCCTGTAACTGAGCACTTTCAAACGAGCAGAAAAGTTCTGATGCTTTATGAAAAAAAAATTATTAAGTTTTAACAACAACGGCCCCTTCCTTGAACACTTTGGGTTTCCAAGTAAAATAAAAAAAAAACTGACACATCAAAAAGTAACCAAAAAAAAAACAGATTCTTCAAAAGAGCAGAAAGAGAAAAAAGCTCCAGAAAATCCCTTGGAAAAGGGATAAATTTTAAAAGTTTAAAAAACAGCAGCCGGGTTAGTGTCAAAACTCCAAAAGCACCCGAAAATCAGAGAGACAACAGCAGCTGCTGACAGCTGAGTGAAGGAAAGATGACAGTCTTAAAGTGATAATGTCCTTAAAGAAGTCATACATTTAAAATGGCAGAATCCTTAAAACAGCAACTGCAAGAAGAAATAAGCGGCTCTGGATAGAAAAGTTGGGCAAGATCTAAGATAGGGGGCAACTCTGAAAAAGGTCCATAAGCAATGAAGACTTCAAAGAAGAGGTCACGGAAGACATCCGAGGAGGCAGTGAAGATCTAAGGGAAGAGGCAATGGAGGACCCAAGAAGGAGGGCTATGAAATACGCCAGGAACAAGGGCAATGAATGACTCCAGAAGGAGGGCAGCAAAAGACCCCACAAAGAAGGCAATGAAAAATTGCAGAATAGAAACAAGTCAACACTTTGTCAGAGACAAACTCAACTGATAGTGAAGCCAGAAGGGTTTAGCTGAAGTTAAGACAAGTAGAAATGAGGTACCAATGTGAAATGTATATGTCCGGTAAGAACATGATGGACCCCTCCTTGGAAGAAACGCAGAAATTAAAGACTTCAAATTAGGAATTATTGAACATAAAGAAGAATTAGTAAAAAGAATTAAAGGAGACATTAGAAGAACAAAATGAAATGGCTGACAGCAAACTTGGAGAAAGAAGTTGCAAAGATTTACAAAATTGAGTTGGAAAGAAGGAGAAGTTAAGGAGACAACGGAGAATGAGCTGAATTCCATAAAAAAAAGCAATGAGAAAACAAGGATAAGTCCAATGAAGAATCAAATTGGGAGAATAGAGCTTGCGGAAGGATAGTTTGGCAATGAGAAATTAACTGAAGAGGAATAAACATTGAAAGTGACAGCAGAATCAGCAATTCGGAGAAAGAACCTGAGATTGCATGCCAGGACAAGATTGCTGAAACGATCACACTAATGAAATAGCACAAGAATCAATGCGATAAAATGCTCGATGAAAAAGATGCTGAATTGAAATGCTGGAAAGAAAAGAAACTTTATTACGTGACCCAAGTCCTAGTAACAGAGTACTACAACCACTCCTTCACACGCGACAGATTGAAGTTGTGAAAGAACTGTCAAGACATAGGACTTTATTGTACTGTGATGATGTGTGCCTGCACGTATTATCAGGTAAAGCAGAGCGAGGGTTAAAGTGGGATTGGAGAGTGGCACCAACACAGAGTGATGAGTGTAGACACTTGTCAGAGATAGTCTCAAACAGAACTCAGTAAGAAGCAAGCCTGCATGGAACAGCTCTGTGCAAGAACTATTTTGAACTGTACATAGTTAGAAATACCTACAAATATAAGTTTATGTTTAAACATGCAAGCCTCAAGATCTTATCAATGAGCCATCACATCAGCAAGAATTTAAAAAAACATAAATACGCAACATACCATAATATGAAACATTGGTAATAGATTGAGTTAGATCCCCAGAATTATTGATCTCTAAGACCAGACGCCTAGTACATATACAGGGACAGATCATTTGTCAACATTTGGATCACCTGGGGAACATGTGAAAATCCTGTAGCCACTATACTCCGGCGCCTGTCCAGTTACACTGAGGGAGAATTTAACATGGTCAATATACCCAACCAGTACGCCTTTCAGACTACCCGAGGAAACCAATGCACCTGGAGAAAACCCACGCAGACACTGGGAGAATGTGCAAACTCCACACAGATAGTGACCCAAACCAAGAATTGAACCCAGGTCTCAGGCGCTCTGAGGATGCAGTGCTGACTACTGAGTTACCCCAATATTACACTGTAATCGATTTTAGCACTGTCATAGTAAGACAGCTTGAGCGCTTTGTGACAAAATGTAGAATAATTTTAAAAGCAAGTTCAGATGTTTCCTTCTGTTTATTTAGTTAATGTAAATAAAAATCCCTTTCAGCTTTTGTGTTTCCATCGTGATCTTTTGTCAGCTTTTTCAAAGTTTGTAGATTGAAATTCTGTCACAGCTGACAGTGATTCCTTGCAGCTACACGAGAACTTAAAATTATCCCCCTCGCTGTGACAGAATTTCAATCTACGAACTTAGGTTGCAAATGTCAAGAACGTAGATGTATTGCCAGTTTCAATTCTGAGTCTTTGCTGATTCACTACTCCATTAGTCTATGTTCATCTCTGGGTATATGTGTGTTGATGTTGGGGAAGGGCAGAATTAGACCTGGTTAACATGATTCCCCGTTTCCAACACCAACCTCCATCATTGAGCTGTTGAAAAGCTGTCAAGGTTCGTGAACGAATGGTAACCCCCTCTTGTGAGAGTGCACCCAGTACCAATAAAACTAGAATAAGCAAGGTGTCATTGTGCTCAGACGAGAAGGACAGAAAACTATGGGAAAAATCTTAATGAAGTGCAAATATTTCCTGCTTTTTGAGTACAGAACTATATAATTAACATTATGTATGTCACTGTTATTATACACCTCAGAATCAGATTGGAATGGGACACACTTTATTAAACTCGGGATAAAGTAACACAGTGGCTGAATCCTCAAGTATTTAATTGAAAGTCTACAAAGGTTATGTGGCTAATTAAAAAGCCTTTCTCACATGGGTGTAATTTTCCTCATTGTACTAGCTCATTCTCACACTCTTTTTTTGAACTTCCACTGTTCTTAAGGCTTCTGACTCTCATTTTCTGCTGTGTTTTAGCCCTTTCCTATCTCTTGTCTTCTTTGATTTGATTTGATTCATTACTGTCACATGCATTGGAGTGCAGTGAAAAGTATTACTTTTTGTGCGCTATGCAGACAAAGCATACCATTCATAGAGTACATAAAGCAGAAAAAAGGATAGGATGCAGAATGTAGTGTAACAGTCATAGCTAGGGTGTAGAGAAAGGTCAACTTAATGTGAGGTAGGTCCATTCAAAAGTGTGATGGCAGCAGGGAAGAAGCTATCCTTGAGTCAGTTGGTATATGATCTTTTTCTCTGATGGAAGAAGGTGGAATGGGGTATGTGGGGTCTTTGATTATGCTGGCAGCTTTTCCAAGGCAGCGGGAAGTTGTAGGCAACAGTGGATGGGAGACTGGTTTGCTTGATAGACTGGGTTACGTTCATGATTCTTTGTAGCTTCTTGTGGTCCTGATGAGAGCAAGAACCATTCCAAGCTGCGATACAAACAGAAAGAATACTTTCCATTGTGCGACAGCCAAAGCAAAATGCTATATATCCTTACCCTCCTAAGAAAGTAGAGACGTTGGTGGGCTTTCTTAACTTTGCTTCATCTTCAATTGCATGAATTAGGCATGATCCTGATCATGAAGCATCTTTAAACCTCACCATTAGCTGGATCTATTCTGGAAGCTTCTTCAATGTCCTGATGCCTCACTCAACAGTGGAAACTTCTGGCTGGTTGTGAATGGGAAAAAAGATATGTGGCTGGAATTTTCAAAGTACTGCAGTAATTTGTGCTGTGCCGGTGCTTGTGAGGTACTCTAGATGCTGTAGACTGTGGGAAGCAGCCTCAATTGTCGCTGTAAGATCTATAATGGAAAATAATTATCAAACTATGCCTTAAAAAGGGCTCATTGTGTGCAGCGGTGAACCGGAATCGCCAATACAGATCTCTGTTAAATGTTGTCGTTTCCATGGATTGAGTCTCCTAAAGTGCAGTTTTCATCTGTCATTTTTTTTTCCCCCTGTCAGATTAACAAACTTAATCCCACAGTTAACAGCACGAATGATTGACATCTGCGGTTTGCCAGGATGTATAAATTATAGTGGCTGCAGACTGGTTTTTGTTTCAGATAATGTTCGAAAGTGATCTTTGTCTAAAGGGGTAAAGAAGCATTGTTTCTGTTTCCCATCGGATCAAGGTAATTTTTTAAAATGGGTAATACTCATTTTAAAAGTTGGTCTTTCAAGATAGCAGCACAGTTGCTGTGGTCTCAGTATGACCTGATTGGTTTGAAAGTACTTCTGTAACTGCTGGCCGGTTTGAACTTTTGTCTCATTGAGAGCAGCGCTTTTGGTATGCTGCCAGGGTTGTTATTGTCAACGTGGGTGGGCTGAGGAGGCAGTGTCTGTATGTTTCTGTTCACCTGCGGTCTGATTTGAGTTTCACAGGCAGCTTATAGACGGAGGTACTTACACTGGCTTCACAATGACAGGCACAAGAGGTTCAAGGTCACACTTTTAACCGTTCCATTCTATTAATTATTTTTGTACAATGGCCCTTGTTTCTCTCTTAAACTCTTTTTGGGGTGAACTTTGTAGCCAAGCTTTTCCAATCTTGTCATCAGGCATTCACAGGTCAAGTTTTGCTACAAGTAGTTGAAGAGTACAGCTTGTTGTGGTCCACCTCAACATCCATTGGCCTCAACGTCATGCCTCTCCTATTATTGAGCGCAACATCAGGGGAAGTTTTGTACAACTGGCTCACCCCTGTTGGAAACTGCACTGAGAACATTTCACGACTGTTTTAGCCACCACAACAGCAGCAAGCAAAGTAATGGCTTACAATTCAACCACCTAGGTGAACGAACTATGTGTTAGGTTACTCCCAATTTATAACCATTTTGCAATGGGTTAGTATAAATATTTATATCAGGAATGGAGCCTTAGAGACAAAAGACAATGGGTTACTGAAGCTACTCATCCTGCTAGCTCTATCTTAGAATGGTGGTCATTTTCACCTCTGGGTAAATATACAAATGTGCCAGTCATTCATGCTTTAATCAATTCATTCATAGAACATAAGTATTAGTGACATTTATTGTGCATTCCTACCTGAACTGCTGCAGTCTGTATGGATTTTCTCTTTCCATACGTTTGATACAACTGCTCGCTGCTCTTTTTCAAAGGGCAGTTATGTTTAAAGCTTATAATTTATTTATCAGTGTCACAAGTAGATTTACTTTAACACTGCAATGAAGTTACTGTGAGCATCCCCAAGTCACCACAGTCCTGCACCTGTTTGCGTACATTGAGGAAGAATTTAGTACGACCAATGCACTCAGCCAGCACTTCTTTCAGACTGTGGGAGGAAACCGGAGCACCCAGAGGAAACCCATGCAGACACAGGGGGAAACGTGTAGACTCTGCACAGATAGTGACCCAAGCCAGGAAATGAACCCAAGTTCCTGGTGTTGTGAGGCATCAGTGCTAACCACTGTGCCATCGTGCCATCTTTTACAAGTCAACCTCATCGCAATGTACTGGGTGTCAATTATAGGCCAGACTTGGTAAGATGGCAGGTTTCATTCTCCGAAGGATATTATAGAATGTTTATGATAATCTTTGAATGTTTATGATAACTTTTATGACAAGCCATTAGTTTCATGGTCACCATTACCAATGCAAGCTTTTTATTCCAGATTGATTTCAATAACTGCTGAGATGGGATTTGAACTCGTGTCAGGATTGGAACAGCCTGTTCCTCCTCTGTACCTTTCTTTGATCTTTGTTCTTAGATTCACAGAGTTATCACAGTACATTAGGCCAATCGTGCTGTACCAGCTCTTCGAATGTACAATTCAATTGGTATCATTCTCCCACCTTCTGCATATTCTTTGGTTAACAGTCTAATTCCCTTTTGAATGCTTCAGTTGAACCTGTCTCCACCACACGGTCTCCTTAAAAGAGGCCATCACACTCTCAGAGCACTCTAGACCTTAATCACTTACTATGTGAAAAAGTTTTTCCTCTTCTGCTTTTGCTTCTTTTGTCAGTTACTTTAAAGCTGTGACCTTCTGTCCTCAATCATTTCATGAGTGAGAATAGTTCCTCACTATCTACTCTGTCTGGACCTCTCATGATTTTAAATACCTCAATCAAATCTCATCTCAGCCTCCTTTTCTCTGAGGAAAACAGTCTCAAACTCTCCAACCTAGAGAACCACAGAATCCATACAGTGAAGAAAGAGGCCATCCGGCCCATCATGTCTGCACTGACTCTCCAAAAGAGCATCCCAGCCATGCCCTCCTCTGCATCCTATCCTGTAAACCTATGCATTTACCATAAGTAATCCACTGAACCTACATATTTTGGGGGCACTTGGGGGCAATTTAGCATGGCCAAAGCACCTAATTCTTTTGAACTGTGAGAGAAACTAGAGTTCCCGGAAGAAACCCTAGCAGACATGGGGAGAACTTTCAAACTCCATGCAGACAGATACTCAAGGCCGGAATCAAACCTGGATCCCTGGCACTGAGAGGCAGAAGTGCTAACCATTGTGCCGCCAATTTTGTAACTGAAGTGCCTCATCCCTGGAACTATTCTAGTAAATCATCTCTGTACTCTATCCAGGTTACTGGACTAATCTCAATGCTGCCATAACTTCAGTTGTGCAGGTGTGCTCTATAAATGTGAGTTAACCACAATGTACTTTTGTGGCATACCAGTCAAACAATTATGTAATAAGAGTCGTAACTTGGCTTATTTAGTGTATTGATGCCAATAGATCAAATCAGACTTAAAACTGTTTGCTTTAATGTCATTGTGTACATTTCTCACTTTGAATTCATCGCCTCAGTTTTCTTCCACAATTAGCACAATCCGACCTCAGAATGGCCAAACCTATAATCGTGCTATTTAACATGCCCCAACTGTGACTATAAAATTTCACGTAAGTATCACTTAGGCGTGCTTAAAATCTAGATAACAACACGCGAGGAGGATTCAGGAAATTCCCCCAAATGGACAGTGCAAACAATTCATCGAAAGGGATTTTTGGCTGCCGCGTTCGATTGGGAAACCAGAGTGTGCTATATCACCAAGGTGCTTTGTAACAATGCTTCATCGTAAAGAGTTACTGCAGGCATTGGCTGTGTTTGGGGTACTTTTCTCTCCGAGGGCTGGCCTTCCTGTTTTGACAGCTTGAAAAAGTTTGCGAGGTGGAGTCTGAAGCGTTGTTACCTTGAATTCTGCTCAGTTGAATCACCAAGAGTGGTTCAAAGGTAGGTCAAGTGTAACATACCAGATGCCAACATAATAAAGGATGCTTTAATCCACCTGAAAGGAATGCAGATCATAGTGTAATTTATTGAACCTCTTCCATGTTTTCCAGAAGATTTGGAGCTCTGGAGTTTTTTTTTCCCCCTTTTGCTTACTTTTTTTTGGTATATTTTCTCCCTCATTATTCATTCTATCTCTGCTCCCCCTAACCCCTCCAACTACTGTTAGCTCCATTAGTTCTGGAGTGTATTAACTCTGCAATCTTGACATTGATTTGATTTATGGTCTTCTAATGCAAAGTTCAATCCCTGATACTCGGCTGCTTTCAACTCATAAGCATTAACCTTCTGGGGCCCCTCCAAAGGCCTACTGAGTAAAAACACCATTTACTGCCGTTCTTAATCACAATAATTAAGTTGGTCCTAAATTCCACTCCTATTCTATGCTGGCCAAATTCGCTGATCTCAATTGCTTTCAGTCCCTGCTCCTGATTACTGTCCATCGATTATGTGCATGTGGATGCGCTGTAAATGCAGGAGTGGGCTTATCTGTATGGACCTCCATCATTGAATAACTTACAGAAACTTTCTCAAAGGAGGAAAGAATGCCTGAGAAAGATACTCGTGATTGCATAGTAACTCAGAAATTCTAGCAGGACTGGACAGGTAGATTCAGAAAGAATGTTTCCGATGGTGGCATTGTCCAGAATTAGAGGTCATAGTTTGAGAATAACATTTTAGGACTGAGGTGAGGAGAAATTTCTTCACCTAGGAAGTGGTAAATGTGTGGAATTCACCACCACAGAAAGTAATTGATGCCAAAGTATTGTCTGATTTCAAGAGGTTCGTAAGTTTATAAGATATCGGAGCAGAATTGGACCATTCAGTCCATCGATCTGCTCCGCCATTTGCTCATGGCCGATATGCTCCTCATCTCCATTTTCCTGCCTTTTCCCCATAACCGTTCAACCCATCACCAATTAAAAACCTGTCTACCTCCTCCTTAAACCTACTCACTGTCCCAGCGTGCGCCGCACTTGGGGGTGGCGAGTTCCACAGATTCACAGTCTTTTGCGGGAAGGAGTTTCTCCTCAACTGTGTTTTAAAATTGCATGGGATAGCTTACTAAAAGAGCGGTTTTCAGACTTTTATGACAATAGTGGGCTGATCTTACGAAAAAGTTCTAAATCCAGGATGAGCATGAAAAAGGGAGAGATTCTGATCCATATTTTGGGGTGAGTCCAAATATACTAACTCATGCACTTAGAGCAAAAACAAAAATCAAAAATAATTTCTCGCCTATCGGGGGACGGGGTAGGGCCTCAACCGCCTGAATGCTGGCTGGGAGCAGCAGAAGGCGCCATTGCGCATGCGTAGGTCCCTCCACTCTGAGAGCAGAGATGCTAATCATTCTGTCTCTCTCAGCCGGTTTCCTAGGCTTAAAGTAGGCTTATCTTCCAGCTACCATAGGGGCCCATGGCCTGTTGCGATCTCCCCTCACAGCTGGATGGATTACCCCTTATCATAAGACTATAACCTCTCATCCCAGAATGCCCCACAAGAGAAATCACCCGCTCCATGTCTACTTTATCCGTACCTTTTATCATCTTACATACCTCAATTTAATCTCCCTCATTCTTTTAAATTCCAGAGAGTATAGGCCTAAACTGTTCAACATCTCTTCATATGACAATCCCTTCATCTCCGGAATCAATCTGGTGAACCTCTTCTGAACTGCCTCCAATCTTTCCTCAAATAAAAAAATCACTAAGAGGGGTGGCCAAAGGGGTCAAGAGAGTACTTATGAAATGGCCAAACAAGATACTCAGTTCAAGGACAATTCAGGAGGGGTAACAAATGTTAGTGATGTCAGCGATGCCCGTTTCCCATGAAAGAATTAAAATGATGCTTTTAGCTGGATTTAAAAGATTCTGTGGTACTATTTTGGTCATGAAGTTCTTCATATGGCCAGGGCAAGATTTATCCTTCGATCATCATTTAACTATAGCTGATTTGGCTGCTGTTTGTGGAACCTAGCTGTATAAAAAATGGGCTGTCATATTATAACAAGTATCCCTGCCACCACCCAACTCCCCCAACCCACTATCGGCATGAAACTCCCGACTGCCAAAATATTGATAGAGTGTGGGAAAATTGCATGGGATAGCTTACTAAAAGAGCGGTTTTCAGACTTTTATGACAATAGTGGGCTCATCTTACGAAAAAAGTTCTAAATCCAGGATGAGCATGAAAAAGGGAGAGATTCTGATCCATATTTTGGGGTGAGTCCAAATATACTATCTCATACACTTAGAGCAAAAACAAAAATCAAAAATAATTTCTCACCTATCGGGGGACGGGGTAGGGCCTCAACCGCCTGAATGCTGGCTGAGAGCAGCAGAAGGCGCCGTTGCGCATGCGTAGGTCCCTCCACTCTGAGAGCAGACATGCTAATCATTCTGTGTCTCTCATCCGGTTTCCTAGGCTTAAAGTAGGCTTATCTTCCAGCTACCGTAGGGGCCCATGGCCTGTTGCGACCTCCCCTCACAGATGGATGGATTGACACCCTGCCAGTTTGGACCAATTGACCCTGTGACATCCCTCCCATCTGCCTGGACTGATTGACCTTCCCACCCACCTGGATCGATCGACTCCTGCGACCCCCTCCCTAACCTCGGTACCGTCCGGATCAATTCCATCCCTCCCTTCTGCCGACAATTGCAATTGAAAAGTGCACAGCGGGCTCTCAGCCCCCCACCTGCACCATCACGGATCGGATCAGTCCTGGACAGGCTCCCCAGTGGGCTCGGCCACACCCCCCCCGGCAGTGGGCGGCGCCAGGCTGGCACTGCCAGTGTGCCGGGCTGGCAAAGCCACTCCGGCACTGCTGAAGAGGCAACATTCCCCCTTGACCTGAGCTTCTGGTGGGGGCTGGGGTTCAATGGCCTCTGGCTCTATCAGAGAGGCCTCACAGGCAGATGAGCCCCGATGATTGAGTCTTGCTTATCACATTATAAATATACTAAAATAACATTTACATAGTTTATTTAGCCTCGCGCCAGAAGTGGATGCAATACTGGCCTTGCCGGATATTCAATGCCATAAGATTGCGAGAGGTGAGAAATCGGGCGCGAACCTGATTTTTCAGCCCTTGTGCAATCATCCATCGGACTGTGAGCACAATGGTAACTTCAATCCCCAAGAATTTTGGGGCAAGGCTTCACAATGTATGTTTTCAAGAAGCAATTAGATACAACACTGAGGGTGAAGGGGATCAAATGGTGTGGGGGGAGGCAGGATTAGGCTATTGAGTTGAATGATCAGCTATGATCATAATGAATGGAGGAGCAGGCCTGAGGGACTGAATGGCCTCTTCATGCTCCTATTTTCTATGTTTCTATGGTAGGCAAAATAGTCAGTGTAGAAGGGAGTGGTGAACCATGTTAAAAGCTTCAGAGGGGTCAAGAAGGATGAATTGGAACCATAGTCGTAGTTACAAAGAATGCCTTTTGTGTCTGATTCCAGCGTTATCAAATTGACCATGAGTGACGCTGTAAGAGATCTGCTGACATATTTGTTCAAGTTTTCAGGTATGCCTGGTGAAAGTCACATGTCAGATAAAAACAGCATTAATAAAGCAAAGTGTTAACACAAGAAAGAAAACTGCGCAATTTTCACTGCTATTTTCCAACCTTCAGGAAATGCTAGTGATTAAAAGTAGCTAAGATAACTAACCTCTAATTAACCTCTAATTAACTTCTTATCCTCCAATTGACCTCAGGCTGAACTCATTCATGGGAAATTTGACCTTGTAGCCTCAGAAGAAAAGCAAAGTAGCACCAGAAAAACACAGTGTAGAGTGCTCCATTGCTTATACAGGGAACAAACAGGGCAAATTCTCCCATTTGGGACTAAGCAGAAAAAATTTTAAGATCCGGAGTGTGGCAACTTAGGAAGGATTTTCACAGAAGCTTCATTGCAGTGTAAATGTAAGCCTACTTGTGACACTAATAAAAGAAAGTCCTATGGCAGGGTTGGGAACAGGGAGTGATTCCCAGTGTGGAGGCTGGTGGGAAAGAACGCCATATCTTCTGGCCCCAACTTCATTAATTGTGCACCTGGGGGGTTTTGTGCCACAGATGGGCATGATGGCGAATGTCCTGCCATCTTCTCAGGGGATCGTAAGTAAAAGGTGCCCAACATCACTGACCCACTGTTGAAGTAATAAGATGGACCTCCTGAAAAAGGAGATGGATCTCCAGGAACTCCTGGAGACTGGAAGAAGGACCTTCTCAGTGACACTGAAACTGGAAGATCCACACACTGCTGGTCCAGGGTTGCTGGCGGCTTCCATTCCAGACGCCTGGAGGTAGTCCCAGACATTGTTCAGGAGAATCCCGACTTCTGTTCCAGATGTTTTCCCGCCGGCATCCCGGAGAATTGGGTACGTGGCGGAAGATTCCGGTAGGGCCTCCATCTGTATCCCGTTAGCGCGATGTAAATGAGTTTCACGTAGGCCTCCAGCGGATTTCCAGATCCGCTATGACAGGCACCAGCGGAGGATCCGATGGGAAATTCATGCTGTAATTGTTGGAAAACTGCCAAATTCTCCCCTTTTGTTCTCCTTTCTTTCCCACCTGTCATTGAACCTGCCTGTGAGGGCACGGGAGAATTCTGCAGAATGGTGGCACTCCCAGAAAACTGTAAACTCGAAAAATCTTTCTTCGGCATTGAAATGGATCCTTTCTGAAAATGAACTCCCTTGACTTTGGATAAGCTTTTTAGAAAATGTTTTCCTGATGTTACTTATTTACCACCAGAGATTGTCATGGCCTATGTTACCAACACTGCAACCAAGAGTTGTCACGATGGAGTGACTTTTGTGTTTGAGAAATAGGACTCACCACAAACAAAACAACATTTGAAAACTAATCCCCCTGTAAGACTATTGAGAGTGAGGTTATTTGTATCCGTTCTTGCAACTGATCCAAAATGCCTCTGGCAATGCTGGTTATTCTACATAACTCCCCATGTACGTATCACTTAAATATTTACTATTGCAATTTTGGTTTGAATTTGGAGGGTGTCTAGGGGGCACCTTAAGCCCAAACATGACCCAAGCTGCCTCTGGAAGTATCTGCATGTACTGGAAAAAAACGATGAGTAAACCGCAGGCAAACTCAAGGAATTTTGTCAAACAAATGACCAGATCTGATGGTGAAATGTTGGGTCTGTTGGCTCCACCCACGTGCCCACGGCACCAGCCTGTGCAGGAAGTTTGCAAGAATGACATACTTTGCAATCCGACCTGACGTTGTTTCGATTGCCTCGTAAGGTGGAAACAATGCGAGGATTGCAAAAACTTCTTTCCAAGCACAATATAGTGCATTCAGTTGTATAGTGACTAACAGAATGTTAAGTACTTGGAATTTAGACTGAATGGAAAAAAAAGACATAAGCTTTTGTCCGTGAGTCTGGTGCGCAGGGTGGAGAGAATTCCTGGCTCCATGAACGAGGCTTTTGAAGATGGTTGTCCAAGCATGGAGAGGAGGTGGAGTGGGATGGGCTATATTGGGAATCAAGAGAAGAGAACCTGGGAGTAATGAAGTCTCGGTACGGACTGGGCACACATTCAAAGTTGGCCCTCGCACAGGCCTACTTGAGAGGTTGACCAACTTTCTTTGTCTCAAGGAGAGCTGAGCGTGAGCAGTGAAAATGTTGTCCAATTGTTACCTGACCCTAGAATGGATAGCCCATTGTGGGCTTTCCCTACAGGAGAATTGTTACTGGTGCTGTCTATTCACAGTGTCCTCCATTGAAGCACTGAAAACATGGAATGGATTCTCAAGACAAAGCCATGGATATGGCATCATCTTGCGATCACAACCTTGTACAGATATCCTGCAATAATGTAATGTGTGGCTAGGAATCAGTGGATGAATGATGAAGAGTACCAGGTTCATTATTCCATCTTCTTGCCACCCATCTATGAGGATGCATCCACACTATTGACTTTAAAGTAAATCCCTCACACTTGCACACCAGGACAGTGTGATTAAGGGACATGTGTTAATGTAGCCTGATACGACTGTTAATGTTCCTGCAGAACAAAATGCTTACCTTGAGAGTCATAGCCACAACATATATGAACACTGAATATTTGTGAAGAGCTATTCTCTCCACCACATCATTAACAGTGTTCATTGAAGTGATGGTGATGGCCTCGTGATACTATCACTAGACAGAAACTTAGCCCATTTTCTGGGGACCTGGGTTCGAATCCCAAAATGGCAGATGGTGAAATTTGAGTTCAATAAAAAAAATCTGGTATTAAGAATCGATTGATGACCATGAAACCATTGTTGACCACTGGAAAAATCCAAGTGGTTCACTAATATAATTTAGGGAAGGAAATCTGCTGTCATAACCTGGTTTGGCCCATATGTAATTCCAGAGACATAACAGTGTGATTGATTCTCAACTGTTGTCTAAATGGCCGAGCAAGCCACTTAAGTTTTAATGGATGGGCGATAAATGCTGGCCAGCCAGTGACCCTGAAAATTGTTAGTGCACGTAAGCAAACAGAATTTGATGCGAGTATTACAATCTGAATGTCTCAAGACCCTTCTCACCTGACACTTTTATTGATAGAGTGTCACACAGTGAACCTGTGGGGGAGGGATGGGTCCAACTGCCCCATTCTTCTCTATTTAGGATCTTCAGGTTTGAGTGCAAGAGTTCCAGTCCTGTTGGCCATCAACATCCATCTGCCACAACCAAGGCCTGGATACAAATTGCAGCACAGCAGAAGGACACAAATACTTCTGGATTCAGCTTCAAAGGTCCACTGTGTTCCAGCAAGGTGAGTAGTTTGGCTCATCCACACGTAGATGTGGGTCATCCACTCATCCAAGGGAAGGGCCACATCTGCATGCTTCAGTTGTACAGGACACTGGTGATACCACTTTTTTTATACATTCATTCATGGGACATGTGTATTGCTGGTTGAACAGCATTTATTACCCATCCCTAGTTTACCAAAGGCAGTTGAGAGACCACCATATTGCTGTTAGTATGGAGTCACATGTAGGCCAGACCAGGTAAGAATGGTAGATTTCCTTCCCTAAACGACATCAGTGAACCAGATGGGATTTTCTGGCAATCAATAATGATTTCATGGTCATCAGTCGATTCTTAATTCCAGATATATTTTATTGAATTCAAATTCCTGCCATGGCAGGATTCGAACCCGGGTTCTCAGAACATTAGCTGAGCTTCTGGATTAATAGTCTGGCAATAATACCACTAGGCCATTGCCTCCCCTGTAATACTGGAACACTGTGTACAGAATTGACCACCTTACTTAAGGAAGGATGTAAATGCAGTTCAGAGAAGATTTACTAAACTAATATTGGAAATGGGTAGGTTGTCCTATGAAGATTAGACAGGCTAAGCTTGTGTCTGCTGAAATCTAGAAGAATAAGAAGTGGCTTCCATGATCCTGAGGGGTATTGATAGTGTTGATGTGTCTCCACTTATGGAAGAATCTAGAACTGAATGTCACTGTTTAAAAATATGGGGTCACGCATTTAAAACAGAGATGAGGAGATTTTTTTATCTTTCTTGAGTCTTTGGAAATCGCTTCCTCAGAAGGCAATGGAAGCAGAATTTTTGAATGTTTTTAAGGTTGAGATGGATCGATTCTTGACAACCACAGGGGTGAAAGGTTACTTTCTAGGACCACAACTGCGCTGTGCTCACCAACTGTTCGCATTATATATTAATAATTTGGAAAAAGAAACTGAATGTATTATCTCCAAATTTGCAGGTGATATAAAGTTGGGTGGGAGGGTGAGCTGTGAGGAGGATGCAGAGATGCTTCAGTGTGGTTTGGCATTCTGTGTATGTGGACATCTGCATGGCAGATCCAGTATAAATGGATAAATGTGAAGTTATCCACTTTGGTAGCAAGAATAGGATAATAAATTATTACTGAAATGGGTGTAAATTGAGAGAGGTGGATACTCAATGAGAGCTTGCAGTCCTTATACATCAGTCGCCGAAAGTAAATACACAGGTACATAAAGCAGTAAAGAAGGCAAATGGTATTTGGCCTTTATATCAAAAGGATTTGCATGTAGGGATAGGGATGTTTTACTGCAATTGTATGTGGTGTTGGTGTAGCCACTTGGAGTATTGTGTGCAGTTTTGGTGTTGTTACTGGAGGAAGGATGAACTTCCTATAGAGCGAGTACAGCAAATGTTTATCAGGTTGATTCCTGGGATGACAAGTCTGTCATATGAGGAGAGACTAAGTCAGTTCGGATTATATCCACTGATTTTTTTCAAAAGTGAGAAGGGATCTCATAGAAACATAAGATTCTAACAGGGATAGGCAGGGTAGATTCAAAAAGAATGTTCCTGATGGTGGGGGAGTCCAGAACCAGGGGTCGTAGTTTGAGGATAAGGGGGTAAACCTTTTAGAACTGAATTGACGAGAAATTTCTTCACCCAGAGGGTGATGAATCTGTGGAATTCAGTACCACAGAGAGTAGTTGAGGCCACAATGTTGCCTGATTTCAGGAAGAAATTAGATATAGCTCTTGGAGCTAAAAAGATGGGAGGAAGAGAGATAAGGATATTGAATTTGATAATCAGCCTTGATCAGAACAATTGGTAATGCAGGCTCGAAAGGCCGAATAGCCGCCTCCTGCTTCTAGGAGACTTACAAGATAATGATGGGGATAGATAGGGTAGAGGTAGAGAGATTGTTTCCACTTAGAAAGGAAACTAGAACTAGAGTGCGCAGACTCAAAATAGTGGGTGGGGGGTGGGGTGCAGTTTAGGACAGAGTTGAGAAGGAACTTCTTTCAGACAGTGGTGAATCTCTGGCATTCTCTGCCATTGAAGTGGTGGAGCTCGAAGGGCTAAATGGCCAACTCCTGCTCCTTTTTTTCATGTTTTTATGTTACTGGGGTAGACGGAACGTTACAGCCAGATCAGTTATGAGCTTATTGAATGACGGAGCTGGCTTGAACCATTGAGTGGCCTATTCTTGCTTCTGCTTCATATGTAGAGTGCGAGATCTGGCACATACCTGTGCTTCAGCATTGAGATTTAATGTGTTCACATTCATGTAGGTGAGTACTCAACACACGTGAATGAGCATGGACATGCACAGACACAGTGAAGAGAAATATCCCTTTGTGCACAATGTGACAGGTTAACATCAATTCACGCTGTTGTTGCAGTCTAAGAGGACGGAAAACAGGAGGGAGCTGTTCTCAAGGGGTAGCGTTTCAGTGCCGATAAAGCAGAGAGTGCTGTGGATGGTTATTAGACAGGATTGTTTGGACATTTGAAGAGAAGTCATTGGAAGCCATGTTCATTATACAACCCCATGGGAATGGAGTCACAAAAACCTGGAGAACAAGGAGTAAGGTGTTGGAAAAGGACAGCAAGCCATGGTCACAGTCACACAAATGTACTTCATTGGATTGGAAACAAAATTGAAACATGTTACACACAGTAAAGCCATAGAATCTTAAGAAATGTACAATAGCCATTCAGCCCATTCCTCCTGTGCCAACTCTTTAAAAAAAAGTTTTCCAGTCAATCCCCCCAATCCGTGCTTTCTGCAATTCCCCACAGTTACTTTTCCTGCTTGAGTATTTTGAATCGTATCATAGAATCCCTACAGTGCAGAAGGAGTCCATTCGGCCTATCGAGCCTGCACCCAACAATAACCCCACCCAGGCTCCATCCCCGTAACCCTGTGTATTCACCCTGAAAATCCCCCAGACAGTAAAAGATAATTTAGTAACTCTGACCAAACTTGGGGCCTTTAATGTCAGCCTGGCCGACACCCCTCAGAAACTGTCATGATCTGTGACCGATCGTTGCAGAATCCAGCTCGTGAATCCCTGTGATGGCTTATTAGTACAGGAAGAAGTCTCACAACACCAGGTTAAAGTCCAACAAGTTTATTTGATAGTAATCGCCACTAGCTTTCGGGGTTTGCCCCCTTGTCAGGTGAGTGGGAGTTCTGATCACAAACAGAACATATAAAGGCACACACAGTTGACAGAATACTGATTAGAATACAAGTCTTTACAGCTATTCAGGTCTTAAAGGTGCAGACAATGCGAGTGGAGATAGCATTAAGCATAGGTTAAAGACATGCATGCTGTCTCCAGACAGGACAGTAAGTGAGATGTTGCAAGTTCAGGCTAGTCATGGTGGTTACAGATAGTGTAACATGAACCCAAGATTCTGGTTGAGGCCAACATCATATATGCGGAACTTGCTATCAGTCTCTGCTCAGCGACTCTGCGCTGTTGTATGTCATGAAGGCCTTGGAGAACGTTTATCCAAAGATCAGAAACTGAATGCCTATAACCGCTGTAGTGTTTGCCAGCAGGAAGGGAACATACAACATACGACAGCAGAGAGCTGCTGAGCTGTAAAGACTCACATTCCAACCAGTACTCTGTCAACTGTGTGCCTTTGTATGCTCTGTTTGTGATCAGCACTCCCCACTCACCTGACGAAGGGGCAAATCCTGAAAGCTAGTGGCATTTATTACCAAATAAACTGTGGGACTTTAAGCTGGTGTTGTGAGACTTCTTACTGACGTTTACCCCAGTCCAATATCGACATTTCCACACCGTGACTACCATGAACATTCTTGTTGGCAGTGAGTGCAGGAGCTGAACTTGTCACTGTCTACAGCAGACGGCCTTATATTGGGAGATCACCATCCGTGTGTGTAACTGTGTTGGTGGCAGCATTAAGCTGTGCCTTGTGAGTAAGATTTATATATTGTCTGACAGCCAACAGAAATCACTTCTCTCACTCCTAAAAGGAGGGAGGTGATGCTGCTGTCTCTCGGGCTGCTGCAAGGTGTAAATCTTGCTGTGAACTTGATCGGCAGGGACGGTTATTCATTCTACACAGAGGGAATGCAGCAGCAATCTTGGCTTCATTTGGGCACATTTGCAGTGGACTGTTTCAGGAGTAAACTGCCCTGTTTGCAGAGTAAATTCTTGTCATTATTCCATCAGTTCCTCCGCTGGTGAAATCTAAGACGATTCATTCAGAAATGTTCATTTATTTTAATTCCAACTTTTTTCAATTGTTCTCTCTTCCTCTGTTGAGGGCTCTGATACTGACCTAGCTCCCATTCTGCAATTCCTTCGATTCCCCCAACACGCTGCTGCTCTGCCCATGGGAGCATGGACGGGGAGTGTTGCCACATTATGTGTGCATCAGAACCTCATCCTGGCCACACCCACCCACTCTCGCACACGTGTACTTACACCAGGCGTCACTGGGCAGACAGCGATCGGGTGGGAATACGAAGCCTTGGCTGGTTTATTATTATTCTCTCAGGATCGCTTGTGGGAAAGTGAAAGAGTGAACTTTTGCAATCAGAGAGCAATCAGAGCCTCACGCCGTCCCAGTTTTGCACTCAGTGAGGTCCCTCTGTAGTGCAAACGCCTGCTGTCGATTTGTACACAGCAAGGTCCTGCAAGCACCAACATCTACCTTTGCCATTAGTCTTGGTCGACTGAAGAATAAATTTCAGTCTCGGGCACTTTTCTTTTCTTTGAATACTCCACGAGATTCACTTTGGGGAGAAAATGCATTGTGGTATCCTTGTTGGATAAGGAATCCAGTAATGCTCTGAGTTCGAATCCCACCGTGGTAGATGGTGAAATTTGAGTCCAGTAAAAATCAGGAATTAAATAATGACCATGATTTTCAGAAAAACCCATCAGGTTCGCAAATATCCTTTAGGGAAGGAAATCTGCTCTCCTTGCCTGCTCTGCCTGACATGTGATTCCAAAGCCACAGCAATGATTCATAGATGATCTCGGAAATGGCCATTGGTTGTAAGGAAATTGGAAATGGGCAATAATTTGGGTAAATAAATGGATAAAAAAATTGCAGCATGCTACTGTGCAGAAGGACCTGGGTGTCCTTGTGCAGGAGTCTCAAGGAGTTGGTTTGCAGATACAGCAGGTAATTAAGAAGGCAAATGGAATTTTGTTCTTTATTGCTAGAAGGATGGAGTTTAAAAACAGTGAGGTTATGTTGCAGCTGTATAAGGTGTTGGTGAGGCCACACCTGGAGTACTGTGTACAGTTCTCCTTACTTGAGAAAGGATACACTGGCACTGGAGGGGATGCAGAGGAGATTCACTAGGTTGATTACGGAGTTGGAGGGTTGGTTTTTGAGGAGAGACTGAGTAGACTGGGGCTATACTCATTGGAATTCAGAAGACTGAGGGGAAGACCTTATAGAAACAGATAAGATTATGAAGGGAACAGATAAGATAGAAGCAGGGATGTTGTTTCCACTGGCAGATGAAACTAGAACTATGGGCATAGCCTCAAAATAAGGGAAAGCAGATTTAGGACTGAGTTGAAGAGGAACTTCTTCGCACAGAGTTGTGATTTTGTGGAATTCCCCGCTCAGTGAAACAGTTGAGACTACCTCATTGAATGTTTTTAAGGCAAAGATAAATAAATTGTTGAACAGGAAAGGAATTAAGGGTTATGGTGAGTGGGAAGGCAAGTGGAGCTAAGTCCACAAAAAGGTCAGCATGGTCTTATTGAATAGTGGAGCAGGCTCAAGTGGCCTGATAGCCTACTCCTGCTCCTAGTTCTTATGTTCTTATTAAATGCCAATGACAATCACATCCCATGAATGAATTTTTAAAAAGTCAGAGCCTTACCTTGCCCGTACTCATGCCCGCTTGCACATGTGTACTTCCACTAGACATCACTGGGTAAACAGCGATTGGTGGGAATAGGAAGCCTTGGCTCAGTGTAGCATTGAATGGTAGCATTTACAATACTCTGTCACTATGAAAACATCAAAGTGTCAGCCGAGATCCCAGCTCAAAACCTGGGCTGTGGGGAATTTAGAACCCTGATTTTCAAACTCGGAGATGTGAGTGAAGTAAGCTCAGCTAACTTGAAACATTCTATAGGTTCTTTGGACTTCTCCTACGTTTTCCTCCTCAAGCCAGTTTGTACTCTTGTTCTTCGATGAATAAATGCACTGAGAAGCCATGTGACTTTGATTTCATTTGATTTATGATTGTCACATATTGAGATACAGTGAAAAGTATTGTTTTTTTGCGCGCTATACAGAGAAAACATAACGTTCACAGAGTACTACAGGGGAGAAAGAAAGTAGAGGATGCAAGATGTAGTTACAGCCATAGCTAGGATGTAAAGAAAGATCAGTTTAAGATATGGTAGGTTTTTTCAAAAATCTGACAGCAGCAGGGAAGAAGCTCTCGACCATTTCCACTTCATCTCTGTTGATGTTGACAGGGACATGTTCTCTTCTACGTGTCCTGAAGTCAATGACTATCTCCTTTGTTTTATTTACATCGGGGGAGAGATTATTCCGCATAAAACATTCTGATTTTAGTTTTGGCCGAAAGATAAGTGGTGTCCGTCCAGTTTGTGTTATCATCTGCATGGGGCCAAATTGTCCTAGATGATAGAAAGTTTTTACAATTAGGCATGAAATGGCGAAGGTCCAAAACTATATTAATTTAATCCTCTTACCATTCAGCTCCTCATTGACAATGCAGAGATATGAACATAAGAACTCAAAGCAGGAGTAGGCCATTTTGCCCCCCAAGCCTGCTTCTTCATTCAATAAGATCATGGCTGATCTTTTCGCACGTGTATGAATTTCTATGAAGTGCTGCAAGCCGCATGGATAAAGAATTGTAAGGCTTGTTTAGACAGCCTAGCTGTATGGAGTGTGACAAGATGGTACTGAACTTCCATATGATGAATTTAATGCTTGAATCTTGGAGTGTATCAGCAGTTCTTGGCTGTACCACTAGATGGGGCTGGAAGGGAACTCAGCAGAGATCTCTGGGGTGGCAGAGGGTGGACATGTAACCTTGTCTTCCTCATGATGGGTTGAATTTTGCTGTGATAATAATGGTGAGATTATCACCAGTGCCCTGTTATTGACATACAGTTCAGGCAGCAACTCCTGGTGGCTGCACATGGCACAGTAAAACAGAGAAATCCAGAAATCCAGCTCCTTCCAAAAGCTGCACACAGACAGAATCTGGCTGCCTGCTCTTCTCCATTCAGATTTAATGAATAGCGTGAGGTGCCATCATGGGTACAGATCCAATCGCCAAGTAGAGTTAGAACTTGCCCAAACAAAAACAAGAAGTGCTGGAAAACCACAGCGGGTCTAGCAGCATCTGTGGAGAAAGAAACAGTTTCCGAGTCCGTAAGATTCATGTTCAACTCGAAACATTAAGTCTGTACCTCTCTCCGCAGATACTGCCAATCCTACTGAGACTGGCCAGCACTTTCTGCTTTTGTTTCAGGTTTCCAGCATCTGCAGTATTTTACTTTTACTTTACAGCTTGTCCATTGTGGTTTAACAGTATGGTAAACCTTCGTTGCTATCAAACAACCTGTCTGGCACTGGAATGTACACTTTAAAATGTCTCATTCATTAGCTTTTTATTGTTGCTGTCACCACTCTTTGCTAAAAAAATACATTTTGTCAAAACTTTTGGTTTTGTACTATTCAGAACAATCGCAAGAAGAACAAATGACGGGAAGCAACAAATTTATACTGTACAGAAGATGACAGTGGTTGGTAGAGGCATTACCATGGGCACCAGTTGGTGATTGACAGTTAATTGCCAAGCCTGGGTCACTAGATTACTCATCCAGTGGTATTATTCTAATACCAAGACATTGTAGCAAAGGGATTAAGCTTTGTCTACCACAGATAAGGTAGAGGCACGTACAGTTATGTCTCTTAAAAAGCATTTAGATAGTTACATGAGTAAGATGGCTACCGAGGGATATGGGCCAAGCGCGGGCAATTGGGGCTAACTTAGTCGTTAAATAAAAAAGGGAGGAATGGACAAGTTGGGCCGAAGGACTGTTTCCATGCTGTAAACCTCTATGACTCTATGACGTGTGAATATAAAAATCCCAAACCATAGAACGAAGCATTTCCCCCCACCCTCCCATCCCGTCATATCTGATTCCAGCACTGCGTGGGTACTGCACTAACTGCTTCCTGTCTTTTACATAATCTTTTGGAAAAGAGTCAGCAGGCAGAGCCATTGAATGGGCTGCTTGTTCCAGGGAGGTTCTGCAAAATCGTTTGCACATTGCTACAAATTTATGCATTCATTGTTAATTTTCAGAACAATGACAGGAACTAGCGCATTAGCTGCTCCAGATCAGATTTCATTCGCGAAATGTTCTGCCCCTTCCCCTTGGCTTTGGCCAGGGCTCAGAGGCACGATATTGGTATCAGGGGAGTACGATTAACCATTATTATTATGGCTCGTTACTGGAAATTCAAAGGTTGAGCAAGTGCCTTGAACAGTAGTCGGTATACTACTTAGATCCTAGTGCTCATTCTATAGGTGGGCAAGAACGCTCATTGGGACTGTATTGGAACGTAAAACAATACAGCACAGGAACAGATCATTCAGCACAAGATGTTGTACTGCATGTGATGCCAAATTAAACTAATCTCTTCTGCCTGCCCTTGATCCATATCCCGCCAATCCTTGCATATTCATATGCTTATCTAAAAGCCCCTTAAACGCCCCTATTGTATCTGCACCATCATCGCTGGCAGCGTGTTTCAGACACCTACCACTCTCTGCATTATAAAACCTGCCCCTCACACCTTCTTTGAACTTTCCTCTTCTTACCTTAAGTGCATGCCCTTGAGCATTAGGACATTTCAACTCTGAGAAAAAGATTCTGACTGTTAACCCTTTCTATGCTGCTCATAAGTTTACAGACTTCTTTCCGGTCTCCCCTCAGCCTCCGCCGCTCCGGAGAAAACAATCCTCATTTGTCCCTTGTGGCTCATATCCTCATCCCCTTAGTTGGAGTTTGAGGGGGTTTGTGTTGCAGTGATGCCCAGTGTAGCTCAGTTAAATCTCTTTCGCAAGGTATTGGGGAGGCGTCTCTCTTGAAACACTATCACACCAAATTTGACACAAGCCACCTGAGTCATTCGGTCAAATCACCAAAAACTTGACCTTAGGGGTAGGTTTTAAGAGGAACTTAGTGTTTAAACCTTTAGGATCCCAACTCCTGAACTTGCCCCTATGCTTACCTGATGCTACCCTTCTCAATCATGTCAGCTGTTGCTTCATTGATAGTTCTCTCGCCACTGAGACCATAAATCCTACAGTTGCAAAAGATGGTTTTTCAGCCCATTGGGTCTACACCAACCCTC
Source organism: Sphyrna mokarran (assembly GCA_024679065.1). Taxonomy (NCBI): domain Eukaryota; kingdom Metazoa; phylum Chordata; class Chondrichthyes; order Carcharhiniformes; family Carcharhinidae; genus Sphyrna; species Sphyrna mokarran. The sequence continues at coordinate 24,587,879 of JAGIQG010000006.1, forward strand.
TGAAAAGCACTTCATGTTGGCCCATTCCCCCACCCTATCACTGTAACATGATGTGGAGATGCCGGCATTGGATTGGGGTGGACACAATAAGAAGTCTCACAACACCAGGTTAAAGTCCAACAGGTTTATTTGGTAGCACGAGCTTTCGGAGCACTGCTCCTTCTTCAGGTGAGTGCATTTAACCTGGTGTTGTGAGACTACTTACAGTATCACTGTAGCAATTGCAGAAGGAGGCAATTTGGCCCATCAAGTCCACACTGACTCTCTGAAAGAGCATTCTATATAAGTCCACCCCCCTGCCCTTTCCTTAACCCCATGCATTGATCATGACCAATCCATCTAACTTGTATGTCTTTGGACACTAAGAGGCAATCTAGCATAGCCACCTAACCTGTGCAAATTTGGATGTGAAAGGAAACTGGAGCACTGGGAGGAACCTGTGCAGACATGGGAGAACGTGCAAATTCTACACACACTATAACCCAAGGCTGGAATTGACCCCGGGACCTAGCACTATACTAACCACTGTGCCACCAAGCGGCCCGAAGAGTCACAAGATTCTCCAATCAAGTCCCATTCCAGAGTACAAAAATTAAGGCTGGCATTCTAGTGCAGTAGTGAGGGACTCGTGCTTGCATGGGTTTTCTCCGGGCGCTCCGGTTTCCTCTCACATCCCAAAGATGTGCTCTTTGGTTAATTGGGAAAACAAATTCTCCCTAAATTGTCTCAAATTTGGTTTTTAATCCAAAGATCTATAAACATGGACAGGGATCACGGGTAGAGGTGGGAACATCAGGGTGGCGGCGCGGGCTCGTTGGGCCGAAGGGCCTGTTTCCCGTGCTGTTTTGTTCTTTGTTCTTTGACTGCTAAAATAGGCCCCTTTGTCTGCGTAAGTGGATTTCAAAGATCCCATGCCACTATTTTGAAGAATAAGAGATGTTATCCCCAGCCTCCTGGCCAATCTTGATCCTTCAATTGACATCACATAAACAGATTAACTGATCATTATCACAAAGCAGTGTGTGAGAGAGGTTGCAGTGTGCACATTGGCTGCCACATTTCCTACATTGCAGTGATTACACTTCAAGAGTAATGTATTTCATTGGCTGCAAAGCACTTTAAGACATCCAGCGATTATGATGATTGCTCTATAAATGCAAGTTTCTCCCTCCCTCACTCCCTTCCTCCCATCCTTCCTTCTGTCCCTCCCTTATATGTTCTGAAGCAGGAACCTTGGCTGCTTTTCTTTTCACAACACCCCCCCCTCCTCTCTGCGTCCTGACCTGTGAAGAAGGCTCAGTTGCAGATAGTTTTACCAAATGGGACATCAGGAAAAGGTGTACAATTTATAAGAGAGAAAAATCAACAACAAAGCGATTGACATTCAGTAGTGAACATCAGGGTCACATTGAGATCACAGTTGTTGCTATTAAATGTGCAGTGAGAAATAATTGCATAATCATTATGAAAACTGTTAGCTTAACGCTTTAGAGTTGTTTGTTGATTGCCTTCATTTCCTGATCATTGGTTGGCAGTAAGAATTTTCTGTGAAGACAAATCTTCAGTGACAGAAGGTTCTCTCATCAATGACAATTTCTAGAACACAGATGACCTCGGGAAAGCTAATAAGAAAAAGGCTTGCATTTATATAGCACTTTTCAAAACCACCAGATGTTTGAAGAAGTGTTTTACGCCAATTAAGTACTCTTGAATGTGGTCACTGTTAAATGTAGGAAACACAGCAGCTGCAAGAAACTAATACCCTCGGGCAGCGATGTATCACAGAATCATAGAATCCCTGCAGTGCAGAAGCAGGCTATTTGGCCCATCAAGCCTGCACAGATACGCCAACAGATCATCCCACCCAGACCCTATCTACATAACCCCACATATTTACTTCACCATTCCCCCCTAATCTATACATCTTTGGACATTCAGAGAATTTAGCATGGCCAATCCACCTAACCCCCACATCTTTGGACTGTGGGAGGAAACCAGAGCACCTGGAAGAAACCCACACAGACACAGGGAGAATGTGCAAACTCCACAATCCCCCGAGGCCTGAATTGATGTGGTTCCCTGACGCTGTGAGGCAGCGGTGCTAACCACTTTGCCATCACGTGAGAATGGCCAGATAATCTGATTGTTATTGTGTTACTGATTGAGGGATGAACGTTGGCTCAGACACCAGGGAGAGCCATTTGAGAGAGTCGATGGAATCTCATTTTAACGTCACGTCCAAAAAACGAGACAGGTTTTCCAGCAGCAGAGGTGGCTTGTCATTGGCCATTGGCAGCATCTTTCAGCCCCGCCAATGCCCATCCCGCTGCCCCGGGGGTAACTGACATGAGGGGTTGCCTTTGATGGGATCAGAAGATCCTGGCGATGGGAAGGGCTGGAAAAACCCACCCAACATCCCAACTGATGAAAGGGTCACCATCAAATCTGAATCGGTAACCTTTGTTTCTCTCCACAAATGCTGCCTGTCTTTCTGAATGATTGGTTTCACCTCAGCACTTCGTCAGGTGCTTGAACCTGGAACCTTGTGATTCAGAGGTGCTACCAACTGAGCAACAGCGAATGACTTCAGTGATCCGCCTTTCTGTGGGTGCCACCAGCTGTTATGGGGTCTCCACTTACATTTGGTGAGCAGAGAGAGCTGCAGCTTTAACACAGCAAAACATCCAAAGCACTTCAGCGATGCCATTATAAAATGGGCGCTGTGACAAACAGAGAGGACTGGAAGGGATGACAGACAGCTGTGTCAGAGATGTGGGGTGGGATCTCACTGGCTCACCACGCCAATTGATCAGTATTGGCAAACCAGTAAGATAGGGCGAGAGGCGAAAAATCGGCTTTGTGCTCCATTTTCTGCCTCTCGTGATCTTGCTGGCCTCATTTTGCTAACTTCACATCCGGGAAGGCCGCGAGACTAATTGAAACATAAATGACTAAGACCCAGGATATCATCGTTTGGGCTAACTTTGGCCACCTCGCTGGTCAAGGTCTCATCAGCAAGGATCCCAGATAGTCCCCACCAATGGGGGCCAGACGTGGTGTCCTTACCAGTTGGACTGGAGGTCATTGAAGCTCCCAAGTGGCTGGAGGCAGGACCAGATGGTCCCCATCGGGCAATGCCAGCCTGGCACTCTGTCACTGCCCACCGGGCATACCATGAACGTGTATATACAGTATACTGGGAAATTGGGATGTCTGTGCAATGGCATTCCTGGACCGCAGCAATCGGCCTCATAGGTGAGCTGAGACACCACCCACTCGCCCCCAAAGGCGAGATTCGCATCAAGACTTCTATATTGCACAGAGTGCAATAAATTAACATTACATACCTTGCTGAAAAAAACTGGTGAGAAAATCTCTGTTCTCTCACCTCTTTTGCACTTAGAATTCTTTTGAGAAAATTCTGTCCATGGGTTTTGCAGAGGCTTCTGAATGAAGAGAGAGTTGGAAAAGAGGAGGGCTTTTAGGGACAGAATTCAAGAGCAAGAGACCCAGTCAGCTGTTACAGCCACCATTAGTGGGGTGAAGGGAGGTAGAGAGTGATGCATGAATCCAGAATCAAGGGAACCAGATTTGGAGAGGGGGAGGCTGGGGTGTATATTTCTGGAGGATATTATTGAGGTAAAGAGGGATAATGCCTTGAAGGAATTTGAGGAATTAAAGGAATGGGGATCAGAGTTTTAAATTTGAGGTAATGACAATCAATCTAGGGTTGGTGGGCATGGGTGAGAGGAAATTGGGCCCAGATTTCCACTCATGGGTCAGGTGGGCAGTGAAAGGGCATCCCCCAGCTCTCTGTATCTGACCTATATAACTGGCCACCCACATTTGGGGTTTTTGTTCTGGGTGCTGGGTTAGATTGGAAGTTAACAAATGTGGAAGCTACCAGATGGGGAAGTGGGCTGGGTTGAAGGCCAGTGCCTGTGTTTTGGGACTTAGCTTTGGATTTTCTTTTAACTCCTTCATCCCTACGCGGTCACCATGCCTCATCCCCATGCATTCCACTCATGCCACCCCTATGTCCCATAGCCCCTCATTTTTCCTCGTCCCTTTATGCTCCCATGCCAACTTAGTACCAACTCATGCCAACCTATTCTCTCATCCACCACTCTTTCCCCTTATGCCCTCTGTGCTAACTCACCTCGTATCCTTTGACAGTTCTTTGACAGCTTGACAGTTCCATTACGTTTATGCATTTTTTATGCACAATCATATCAATTTTTAACAATCTGAAAGAATGCCTTACCTCGCCCAAAGGGTCACTTTGCCTCCAAAGGGGTACCTTGCCATCCAAAGGAATCCACCATGTTCAGGCATCTTCTTACAGAGTGTAATCTGCACACTCTGGGTTTCACACTCTTGGCCTTCCAAAATCCGACATCAGTGGAGGCAACTGGTGATTTCAATCCTGTAAACCCCACACATGTGAATCCCAGCACAACTCTATTCCCATCCTACAAAAATAGGAAATGCGGCGTTTGTGGGTGGGGCTTAGAATTTCTAGCCAAATCCAAGTTTCTCACCACCATGGATAGTCTCTCCTTAAGATCCAACATTTAGACTTAGTTGTCAGTAAAGATATGGGCAGAAGTTGCAGATCTCTTCTCAGTACTGTCCCTCTTTTTTTTGCCAGGATCGATGCATTAAACGAAATAGTGCTTGACCTATGACTAATGCAATCCTACTTTGATTGCTGCCTCTCTTATTGCTTTGCTGTCCAGGAGATTAAATGAAGAGCAGCATTTGATTAACAGGGACCTCCGATAACCTGGAACTAAAAAAGAATGAAGAAACATTTGATTGAACAATCAAGAGTGAACAATTGAATTTGCCATGAAAAGTTGGCACATAAACTCCCTTGTGCCACTTTTAATTGAAACACATTATATTCCGCTCCAGAAAGCCAATTGCGGATGCCTCATTGTAAATAGAAACAGTTAAGTTAAATGGGGCACACTGATAGAATTCCATGACTGCACAGAATGTAGAGAGGCACTGAACCGTGGTGATCTCGGCAAGGTTTCTTTCAATGCAATGAGCTGAAGAGTTATCTTTCATTTTTAATTAGCACCAAAAACACTTTGCCGCAACAGAGAAATCACAGGCTCACAGAAGGGAAAACACGTGCTCTTTCCTGTTTTACAGCTGTGATGTCGATAGAAGCCCCTGTTTTTGGAGAAGTGGGCACAATAGATGAGTTAGCAATGCTAAGGTGCAAGGGGCAGAAGAACGCTTCCATTCTGAAGAGTACATTTTCCAGTCCCGTCACTATCATCACAGATGATTTGACTGACCATTTAAAAGTCCATTGGCCTCGGGTGGGAATTTCGCATTGGGCATGACCAGAAAGCGTACAGAGGTTCCTGATGCTCCAAAGTTCATCGGAGTCACAATTGTGTCAGGATGCTGCTTAACAGCTTTTTAGAAGTTGTGTCCATGCTGCACTGGCTGTTTCTACCATAACAAATAGCAGAAGATAATCCACCAGCACTTACACTACAAATGCACAGGACGGCACAGTGGTTAGCTCTGCTACCTCGATTTGATTCTCAGCTAAGGTACATTGGCCATGGTATATTTTCCACAGTGTACCCGAACAGTGCCAGAGTGTGGCAACTAGGGGATTTTCACAGTAACTTAACTGCAGTGTTAATGTGACCCTACTTGTGACGCAAATAAACAAACTGAGAAAAGGTGAATGCTGTAAATGATGGCACATTATTAGTCCCAGATACGGCTGGAACTGAAATGTTTGCTTGTCTTTCCTATTTTCAGCTGCTGGCGCAGCAGCAATATATTTCCAAAAGTTTTTTTTTCTTGTTGGCATTTTCTGTTTCATATTAATAATATTTAAAAGTGTTTATTTAGCCTGTAGGCCTCCTAAGAGTAGCCATACTGTAGGACAGAGAATAAATCAGGAGATAATGAGGGCTTGTAAAACAGGCCATGTTTCAATCATGAGTGATTTTAATCTTCATGTGGATTCGGAGAATCAAATCGACAGAGGTAGCCTTGGGGAAGAACGGATAGAGTGTATTTGGGACAGTTTCCTAGAACAATATGTTTTGGATCCAACTAAGGATCAGGCTACTGGGGATTTGATAACATGTAATGAGGCAGGTTTAATAAACTATTTCAGAGTAAAAGATCCCCCAGGAAGCAGTTGACAGTAACATGATCAAATTTAGTATTCAGTTTGAGAGTGAGAAATTTGGGTCAGAACCAACTGTGCTGACACTTCATCAGAGAACTATAGAAACCCTATAGTGCGGAAAGAGGCCATTCAGCCCATCGAGTCTGCACCGACCATAATCCCACCCAGGCCCTATCCCCATATCCTGACATATTTTACCTGCTAATCCCTCTAACCTATGCATCCCGGGACACTAAGGAGCAATTTACTATGGCCAGTTAACCTAACCTGCACATTTTTGGACTGGGGAGAAAACCGGAGCAGCCGGAGGAAACCCATGCAGACACAGGAAGAATGTGCAAACTCCACGCAGACATTGACCTAAGCCTAGGATCAAAGCCAGGTCCCTGGAGCTGTGAAACAGCTGTGCTAACCACTGTGCTACCATGCTGCCCATAGAGTAGAGTTTATTTTTATTCATTTGTGGAAGATAGGCATCATTGGGTGGCCAGCATTGATTGCCCACTCCTAGTTGCCCTTGGAGGACAGTTGAGAGTGAAACACATTGCTGTGACTCTGAAATCACATGCAGGCCAGACCAGGTAAGGATGGCAAATTTCCTAAAAGACATCAGTAAACCCCCCCAGGTAGGTTTTTCCAACAATTGACAATAGTTTCCTTGGTCAGCAATAGACTCCTAACTTCTCATTAAATTCAGACTCCATCATCTGCCTTGGCAGAATTCGAACCCAGAATCCCAGAAATTCTGGGCATTTCTAAGTTCCTAGAAATTAGCTGAGTTTCTGGATAAACAGTCTAGCCATAATATCACTAGGCCATCACCTCCCCTGCGTTGGCTGGAGTGGACTGAGAAAGGAGTTTAGCAGAAAGGTAGTTGATTAGCATGTTATGATTCAAATCAAAGATATATTTCAGTTGGGAAGAAGGGCTCTAGCAAGGGGATACATCAGCAATGGTAAACCAAGCAAGTTCAGGATAGTATTAAACTGAAAAAAGAAGCATGTAATACAATTAGTGGTAAGCCAGAGGATTGGGAAAGTTTTAAAAACCAACAAAAGATGACCAAAACTAATAAAATGAGAAAAGATAAACTATGAGAGTAAACTGGCAAGTAATATAAACACAGTTAGTAAAATCTACTTAAGTATATAAAAAGGAAGAAGCTGAAGTGCAAATAAGCTTTGGAGAATGAGATGGGAAATAATAATGGGGAACCAGGAAATGGCAGATGAATTTAAAAAGTATTTTGTATCAATGTTCACAATAAAATAAATTCATCACATTCCAAAAGTACTAAGTAATCAAATAGCAAAAAGCAGGCAGAAATAAATTCAATAATAATCACGAGAGAAAGTGTATTAGGGAAGTAATGGGAACCAATGGGGTGTATTAGGGAAGTAATAGGGAACCATTGGACCTTGATGGGTTGCAGCTGAGGATATTAAAGGAAATAGCTACAGAGATAATGCATTTACTGGTAATAATTTTTCAAGAATCCTTGATTTCTGGAAAAAACCCAGAGGATTGAAAAACTGCCAATGGATCACCTTTATTCACTTTCTCCCTCTTCAAGTTATCCTTTGCTGGTTTCTAAAATCTTCCCAAATTTCTAGTCTAGAAATGAGGAGTTGTGCCATTTAGTATGGTCATGGCTGATTCTCTATCTCAGTGCCATATCCCTGCTTTCTTGCCATACCCTTTGATGCTATTAAAGTCTAAAAATAAAATAAAAATAAAATCTATCTACACTTACCTTTGCAGTGTTTTACATATTTTATTCCAATTTAACATCATCCTAACTTCCTGAATTAGCCATGGATGGTGTATTCTCCTTATCAACCATTTTTATCAATGAAACGTATCTTTGATCAGAATTATGAAATATCTCGTTATATATCTACTACTGCTTTTCTGCTATCTTAAACTTCTACCTGTTTTCCCAGTCCACACTATCAACTCTGCCTTCATACCTTCAAAATTGCCTTTATTTACATTTATGAGACTCATGTTTCTCATCCTCAAACTGAATATGAAATTCTGTCATGTGATGATCACTCTTACCTTGAGAAATCTTTGCTATGAGATTATTAATCTTGTTTCATTACATTACCAGTTCTAAAATAGCATATGACAGAGTGGGGATCAGCTCTCATGGTTGTATATCAATTCTTACATGTAATAAACTATGACTTTGGTTGATGTGGTATAGGACAAACTTTGGTCATGGAGCTCTAGTCAATGTCTTCGAGAGATGGAAGAACATTGACATCAAAAAGAAGTATGTTAATTTGTCCATTGTATGTACCGTCGCTTAAACATTGTCGTTTGTGATTACATTTGAGGATATGTAAGCCTCAAATGTCCCACATGGAATTACATAGCAAGTATAGCACAGAAACAGCCATTCTGCCCAAATGGGGTCTGTACTACTGTCTATGTAACCATGCATATCTCCTCCCACCCCTTCATCTAATCCTATCTAAGTATCCTATTCATTTCCTCTCTACATTGACTTAATTATTCCAGGCAATAGCAAGTTTCATTCTCCCGTCACTCTCCAGATAAAGAGACTTCTCCTGAATTGCCTATTGGATTTGAATGCTGGAATTTTACAGGTACATTGCCCCAATTCCAACGTGGGCAAAACTTGTAGAATGGCATCTCCATTCTCCATTGGCATTGAGGAGGATCATACTAGCCTCGGGCAGGCAAGGCGATAAAATTCCAGCAATAACTTTTGTCAAATTACCGTAAGCCAAATACAAGACTTATAAGCTTTGAGCAACTTGGAAGATATTTAGCCCTGGAGATATAAACTCACATTATGGATAGTTTATCCAAGATTAATTGCCACCTGTTGAGGGAGTTGGATTGATATTTGTTGAGAAGTATTACTAACTTTGTAGTGAATATTAATAGCAAAGGTTGCTGACTCAAGAAAGCAACTTGCCATTCATTAAATTATATGATCACCAGATAGTGATGTAGGTGCTGATAGTGTTGATGGTGCTATGCTATTGAGTGGATTGTGCTTATTATCCTCCATACACTCCGGATTATTATAAGTCTTGGCAATAATGTGAAATGGGTGAGTTTGGGGGAGTGTGAAATGGGTGAGTTTGGGGGAGTGTAAAATGGGTGAGTTTGGGGGAGTGTAAAATGGGTGAGTTTGGGGGAGTGTAAAATGGGTGAGTTTGGGGGAGTGTGAAATGGGTGAGTTTGGGGGAGTGTGAAATGGGTGAGTTTGGATAGGTGGCCCATCATACAACTGGTCTGAATTTCCTTGCCTTCACTTGAGCTCACTAAGAGTAGCAGGCCCAATATCATCCATTTAAACTGCTGCCAAATATTAAAATGACCCCAAGTGAAGGCCAATCTTGATTGGGACATTGTGAAGAGGTGGGCAGGTGGGAAGATTCAAGGGCTGGTCATCTGTGCCTCTTAATGCCCAGTTTCTGAGTAACATTGACAAACCTTTAGCAGGGAACAATGTATAGAATAGTTGATATAAAGACAGGATTAGAATGCCTTAAAGTAACAAATTGCCCAAAAAGCAGTAGGATAAATACAAGAACAATATTTTAAATAGTGCATTCTTCAGTATACTTTCCTCCCTCCTGTGAAGTACTTTGCAATTTTTTTGTCTTCATGGCTGCTAGTTATAATTCTGAGTTGGAGGTGTGTCAAACGCTAAAGCTGGAGTTCCAAAAGGGGTTGATTGGAAAGTGTGACCAGCCATTCTGAGTACAAATGGCTGGCAACCCAATGTTTGTGAGTTAGAATGATGGGGACTGGGGTAAGTCTTTCAGTCCAGCCTCCAACCTCTTCCGTTCTCAACTAATGGAAATGTGTCAATTTTACCCATTCAGAAACCACCCAGTTAGAGGATCCACGAGCACAATGGAGGAAAGAGCAGGAGCGAATGCTAAAGGATTACCTGATGGTGGCACAGGATGCACTCAGCACTCAGAAGGAACTCTACCAAGTTAAAGAGCAAAGATTAGCACTGGCCATCGATGAGTACATGCGCCTCAATGATGTGTGGAAGGACAAGTCCAGTTCGCGGACCAGTTGTAAGTATCCAGAGAAAAAAAGTAAACAGTTGATACCTGTTAGAAGTGTGTTCCTAATCTGCCTTCCAGGTAGTCAAAGACCTGCCACCCTCACCCCTCCTTTAGCCTGCAGTTAGTGTTATGACAGTGTTCTTCATAAGTAAAGGAGTTCTTGGAATTATCTGTTAAGGGAAATGTCCCTATAACTGGGCTGCTATCTGGTCATCCTGGATAAAATATGCACATTAATTAAATTTAATTCAACCAAACATTACCAGCAATGCAACTTTATCATTGGAATTTTACCGCACCGTCCACCATGGGAATTGGAGCAAGCCAGGGGTGAACAATGGGAAGATCTGTGGACTTGGGCAGGATTTTATGGTTTCAGGACAAATGCCCAATAACTCTCTGCTAAACTTTACACGGTGATTTGATTTGATTTAATTTGTTTTTGTATTAGTATACAGTGAAAAGTATTGTTTCCTGCATACTATTCCGACTAACATTTAAGGTGAGAGGGGAGAGATACAAAAGAGTGCAGAAGGTCAATTTTTTCACACAGAGGATGGTGACCATTGAACAAACCACCAGAGGTAGTAGTAGAGACAGGTACAATTTTGTCTTTTAAGAAGCATTTAGACAGTTACAGGAGTAAGATAGGTATAGAGGGATATGGCCAAATGTGGGCAATTGGGACTAACTTAGGGTGGTATGGACAAATTGGACTGAAGGGCCTGTTTCCATGCTGTAAAACTCTATGACTAAAGCATAATGTACATAGAGAAAATAGAAGGGAAGGAAAGGATGTAGTGCAAAATGTAGTGTTATAATCATTGTTGGAGTATAGAGAAAGATCAACTTAATATAGGTCCATTCAGAAGTCTGTAACACTAGCTTATTGTAAAGCTACAGATATGTATAGCTGTTATCATAGAATTCATAAAAGAGTGTCTCCAGAACCTTTGAGTTTCCAAACTTGCTTATCTTCTATATTGGAATAGATTCACTCAATAGATAATGAAGAATGTGATCATTGAGTATCCCATTCAGAGTTTTAAGCTCCTCTGTTAGTGGGTTTGCAGACTGTTGGGGAAAGTGTTTATCAAATTTCTCGGAAGACCACCCACCCTCAACCCAGTTCATGCCCTGAGGTAGCACCATTTTGAAATTGGCGGGAGGAAGTCGGGGTTGGGAGAGAAGCCTGCCAGGTCACTCTTAGGTGAGAAGGGGAGGATATTTCCATCAAGGGCCTCTTTCCACACTGGATGCCACCTCCACTCCCCCCTCCCGCCCCTTCCTCCCACCCACCCCAATCAAAGTCTGCCCCTGTGAGAGCTCCATCACCCCGCCGCATCTCCATCAACACCCCCAGCCTCATCTCCCCACCTCTCCTCTGTTCTCACCTCTCTTCCCCACTGTAAGACCTTCACACTTATCTGGTACTGAACTCTGGGGCTTAGAATTGGACAGTTTGCAATTCCAAACCTGGCTGGGATTAAAGAGTAACTAGAAAATCGAATAGGTTGCCAGCTCTCCAAGGTGAGTTTTCCGCCTGTGAGGAACAGAAGAACCATCTCCAGATGATCCTCAGGATTCTCACCATCTGAAAAATCTTGCCCAGTGGGTTGTTGGTTTAATTTGGGCTGTTGACACTTTTTCCATATTACAGCATTGCGGAAGCTATAGATAATTGTCTTAAAGGGACTGCATCTTATGTGCTTAAGGGCAGGTCCCCTGCTAATTTTTCCAGGCCTCGTGGCCTTACACTTAAATCTTTCATTGCTCATAGGAATCATCAGTGATAAATTTCAAATTATCTAACATCATCATTCTCTGTCCCTCTTTGGGGGGCAATTCTCCCAAAAAAAGTTCTGGAAAGCCATGCTGATATGGGGAGAATGTGCACTGACAGTGACCCGAGGCCGGAATTGAACCTGGGTCCCCGGCACTGTAAGACAATAGTGCTAACCACTGTGCCACCATTATCTTCAACTCCCTTGGCTTCCAGAGAGAGAAAATGAATGGACAAAATGGACATGTGCATAGATGTTGGCACGTACAGGGTTTGGGTTGAATTGCCATGTCCATTAAGATGGATTTGCCTCTCACTCAGGGATGACTTAATAGCTCACAAGGAGAAGTAACAAAGATTATCTGAAGCTCTCGGAGCATGAAATGAAAATACTTTAAGGAAGGGCAGGAAAACAAGAATGGAAAAAATACCGCATTGTTTGATTGTGCCAAACTCTCATATCATGCTGAATTAATTCACATATTTCAATTAGTGAAGATGCTCTGATGTCTTGTACTGTTGATGTTGTGTATTTGCACCAAATCAATAACTACTGAAAATAAAATAAAGATTCAATGACGGACCTGGCTCAAAAGGCCGAATGACCTTGTTTCAAAAAGTTTTAAAGTTTTATTTATTAGTGTCACAAGCTGGTTTACGTTAACACCACAATAAAGTTACTGTGAAAATCCCCTAGTCACCATACCCCAGCATCTGTTCATGTACACAAGGGAGAATTTAGCATGGCCAATGCACTTAACCAGCACTTCTTTCGGACAATGGGAGGAAACTGGAGCACCTGGAGGAAACCTACACAGGGACGGGGAGAATGTGCAGACTCCACACAAACAGTGACTAAGCCAGGAATCGAACCCAGGTCCTTGGCAGTGTGAGGCTGCAGTGAGCCACTGTGTTGCTCCCATTGAATATTCACCAATGTACGCCCCCAAAATATATATTCATACAACCAAGAATGCATTGTATTCCATTGGAAACTACTGAGAAAAATTAGCAGGGAGGCGCAGTTAATTCAAATCCCATCAGCTTCTATTTTCTCAAGATGGCCTGTGTAAATGTGCTTTATGAGTCTCCAGTTGGTAATAAAATGCCTGAGCTACATTCCTTAAAATGATCCATTATTCTCAGAGGGAGAAAGGCACATTAGTCTGTTGGTAATGGAATTGTCCGCTGTCTGGTGATTGATATTGAAGCTGAACTTAGTCTTGTTCTCAATGCTTTGTCAGTACTTGGAGAATGCCTTTCTTTCTTGGAGCAAGAATATATCATTCACAATGGCCAGGAACAAAAATGGGAACCAATTTTTAAGGTTTGCATTGGCAGCTGAGTTCGAATGAAAGGCATACGTTTATCTGTCACGTGTAATTGTGATCTATTGGTTTGCAGCTCAAACAGGGAAAACCATTTAATGCCCAAGGAAAGTGGTTAGACTCTCTGCTGTTGAAGATGGGTCACTGCTCGACAGTTGCTTGGTTTAAAGTCACCTCTCTCATTAGCCCAAGCCACAATGTTTTTGGTGACATGGTGTAAGTGGGTGTGGCTTGCTTCACTGAATCATAAAGTGCAGAAGAGGCCCTTTGGCCAATTGAATCCACACCAATACATTTGAAACACCTGAACTCCCACCTCATCCCATCTGCCAGTGCCTGCCCATAGCCCTGAATGTTGTGCTGTGCCACGTGTTCATCCAGATACATTTTAAAGGATGTGAGGCGACCCATCTCTACCACCCTCCCAGGCAGTGCATTCCAAACTGTCACCACCCTCTGGGTAAAAAGTTTTTTTCCTCACATTCCTCCCCATATCTCCTGCCCCTCACCTTGGACCTATGTCCGCTGCCCCTTAGTTGAACGGTCAGTCACCCTATGTCCTCTGGTGACTGACCATTCAACTAAGAGGCAGCTGCTCCTTATCCACTCTATCCATGTCCCTCACACTCATGTAGACCTCAATCAAGTCGCCCTTCAATCTTCTCTGCTCCAATGAAAACAACCTAAGACTATCCAACCTCTCTTCATAACTTAAATGTTCCACCCCAGGCAGCATCCTGGTGAATCTTCCCTGCACCCACTCCTGTGAAATCACATCCTTCCTATAATGTCGTGACCAGAACTACACACAGTACTCCAGCTGTGGCCTCATCAAAGTTCCATACAATTCTAACACAACCTCCCTGCTTTTGTAATTTATGCCTCAGTTAATAAAAGCAAGTGTCCCATATGCCTTTTCTGCCCACTAACATGTCCTCCCGCCTTCAGAGAACTGTGGACAAACACGCAAAGGTCCCTTTGTCCTATAGAACTTCCTATTGCCTTACTGATCACAGTAATTGTCTATTTACTCCTTCCAAAGTATATCATCTCCACTTTTCAGGGTTAAATTCCATCTGCCACTTATCTGCTCATTTGACCATTCTGTCCATATTTTCTTGTAGCCCAAGACACTCAATCTCACTGCTAACCACCCGGATAACTATTATTCATTATAAAACCAGTACCAAATCTCTTCACCTCTGACCTTATGATGGAGACCAAGTAATTGGTCACAACTAAGCCAAGGATGCATCCTTGAGGATGTCTTTCTGTGGCTGAGATGATTGGCCTCCACCAATCACAAATATCTTTCTTTATGTCAGCTATGTCTTCAGCCAAGGAAAAGGTTTCCTCCTGATCCCATATGCCCCCAGTTTGACAAGGGCTCTTTGGTGCTACATTAATTCACCATGCTGCTTTGAGGACAAGGGCAGTTAATCTCACCTCACCTCTAGATGTCAGCTCCATGTTCAAATTAAGTTGCTGAAGCCACTTTTGGTGACTGTTTTTGTTGGCACTGTTTTTAAGATGGTTTGAGAGAAGGCTCCTTACAGTCAAGGAAATGAAGCCTCCAGAACAGCAATCGGTTGTGCAGAAGCAGCCCAGTTCAGCATGATGATATTAGCTATAACTTGGGGGGAGATTTGGAGGGAGGGGGTGGGGTGGGTGGTTGTCCAGTGCATTGGTCATTCCACTCCATCCCACCACCACCCCACCCGCTTCTAAAGATGGGTTCTTCGATCATAACAGACATGGGACCACAATGGCTGGGGGATGAGTGTTGCTGCGCTGGAGCTGTCGATGCTCAATAGGGGGCTTTTGGACAGGAGGACTTCTATACAAGGGTGGGCTAGGCCAGCAAAACCTATTAGTCTCCTAAACCTGAGGAACAGCAGGATTTCAAAGATGGCCAGATGTCTGCTGCCAGCATGTATCAATCTGGAATCAGCAAATGACCCAAACCACTGCATTTTGTCCCCTGTCCCTTCCCAGCAGGCTACCAATGCCTGATCCAAGAGGACATTTTTGATTTGATTTATTATTGTCGCATGTACTCGAATACAGTAAAAAGTACTGTTTCTTGCACACCACACAGATTAAGCATACCATTCATAGAGAAAGAAAGGAGAGAGAGTGCAGAATCTGTTGTTTCAGTCACAGCTGGGGTGTAGAGAAAGATCAACTTAATGCGAGTAAGTCCATTCAAGATCTGATGGTAGCAGGGAAGAAGCTGTTCTTGCATTGGTTGTTACATGTCCTCAGACTTTTGTATCTTTTTCTCGATGGAAGAAAGTGGAAGAGAGAATATCCAGAGTGGGGTCCTTAATTTTGCTGGCTGCTTTGCCGAGGCACCGGGAAGTGTCGACAGAGTAAATGGATAGGAGGCTGGTTTGAATGACAGGCTGGGGTTTGTTCACAACCCTTTGTAGTTTTTTGCGGTCTTGGGCAGAACAGGAGCCATACCAAGTTGTAGTACAACCAGAAAGAATGCTTTCTATCTGTAAAAGAATGCATCTGTAAAAGTTGGTGAAAGTTGTAGTGGACATACCAAATTTTGCCAAATACTGTATCTATGCTGGGAGTAAAGCTTGAAATCCTATGGATCTTTTTCTCATTTCTCCTCTCTTTATAGCTATGATGTTGGTACTATAGTCCAGCAACACAGGTTGTTGTATTGCTGATGTGATTCTCAATTCTTTATTTTGGTTCTGCCTAAGCAATTTCACCCACAGTAAATTTCCATTGGGACAATAAAAGAATATTGATTGATTTTGTTTGATTGATTAACTTGTTTGAAGTAGGAAAAGGAGATCTTATCGTTGCAATTAAGCTGGTGGAAAACCCTGGCCTTTGAATCCAAAACAACTTGTTATGTACCAAATGTAGTACTGTCATGTTCCCATGTGAGGAACCACTCTCAAAAATAGCATGGGTTGGGGAAAGGACAATAACAATTGATATTTTGACCAGCTGCCCATTAGACCATGGCTTTTCACTGGCCGCGTGAGACCATAATTGGTATTATTAGGCCCCTTATCACCATGTATGCAATTCCGCACACTACAGACTATGTCATGAATCTAATGAATGATGAAATTGATATCATCATTGTGTTCTGGTAACAATATTCCCAGACAATATGCTGACACATGCTTATTGATGTGATACATATTATGCATTGCTGGCCATGAATTCAGACTTGCTACTCCTTACTTGATGAATAATAGACATGCTTCAGTGTCAGATGATAGGTAGGGGGCACATGCCTTCCCAGTACAGTTGACCTCAGCATTGGCAAGGCAAGGAGGCACAAATTCAACCAGGGTTTATGCTCTGATTGCTTTCTCAAGGTGAAATTTGCATGGGTGCGTGCAATAAGTGTCACCTACTCTTTGGATGAGATGGCTAAGAAACTGTG
This sequence comes from Sphyrna mokarran, assembly GCA_024679065.1. Lineage (NCBI taxonomy): Eukaryota > Metazoa > Chordata > Chondrichthyes > Carcharhiniformes > Carcharhinidae > Sphyrna > Sphyrna mokarran. The sequence goes on from JAGIQG010000006.1 coordinate 24,604,647, forward strand.
CCGGAATTCTCTGGGCACGTTGGCGATGGTTTGGAAGATAGGAAGGTTGGTAGCATAATGTAACCTTGTCTCACCGCCTTGCCATCTTGTTAGTGGCAGGGAAGTTAGAAACTGTGTTGCCAACCAGGCAACCAGTTGAGCTATGTGACTGACTTAGTAAGAGCCACTTCTCGTCTCCATGGGCGTTTTGCCTACATTGAACGGGCCTAACATTGATTTACAAAGAATGGGACAAAGGATGTGAAAGTAGAGTAAGATACCCTTATGCTAAGTGGATTTTTATGAATAAAGTTACAATTTCCGTAACAAACTTATTTTTACTGTTTATTTTGCAGTGTTCTCAGGGTCTTCATCGAGCACAAAGTATGATCCTGATATCCTTAAGGCAGAGATATCAACCACAAAGGTTCGGGTAAGAATAGCAGACGATTTGAACAGAGGTTTCACTGAGGTGGCCATTTCAAACCTTGCTATTTTAATTAGTTTGGCTGACGTTTTATAGGCTCCAGTTCAAAAATGTTTCAGCGTTTCGCTTTTGGCTCCTTGACTTTCAGTAACCTGAGATGTTCCATCAAATCTCCAAAACACTTTTCACCTGTTTCCCAGAAGGTTTAAATATTCCCAGGAGAAAATGTTCTGGATGAGTTCCATATGTGTCATTTACCTGGCAGGGACCTCTTTGTACAGTTTGTATGGACACGGACAGAGATGTGATTAGAGTAGAGTACCATCCTCCACTCCCCCAATCCCCAGCGGGTCGCTAGCCCACCACCTTGCCAACCACCCCTCAGCTGACCCCAAAATGCTCTAGGTGAGCAAGCACTGAAGTTGTCATGTGTAAATAAATGAAGAAAAGTCAATCAGTTTTGTTAGCAAGCTTGTTGACTGTTTTTCTAACAAACATGAAAAAAAGCAGGAAGGTGCAAGCACCTCATTTGGGAGGTGCCAAGTGTGCATGGGAACACTCCACCCCCCCCAATACCAATATGTCAACCCTCCCCCAGTTTCTTCCTCATTGCCTATCCTCCAAAACCCAGCCTCCCTCAACCAACTTGTCCAAATCTAGCCCTCCCAAACAACATTCTAAAACCCAGCCTCTTCAAAATCCAGTCCCCCAAACAACTCATTCCAAAACCCAGCCCCCGCATCCCCCCCCAAACAACCTACTGCAAAACCCAGCCTCCCCCAAATTCTCCGAAACCCAGCCGCTCCTCCCTTCCACCAATTTCTCCCCTTCTGCCGGGCTTTCAAATCCATGTTCGCTCAAAAAGCCCAGAACCTACCTGGTGCTGGCAGGCCTCCCACCTTCTTGCAGTCATGGCAGTGCCCACAACTGAGCTATGGCACTGCCAGGTTACTACAGCCCCTGGCCAATCACAGTCCCATTCTTGTCTTGCTGAGCATGTAATGGATGCCCAGGCTGGGATTCTGTCCGGTGGCTTGGCAACCGGAGAGGACGAGAAGTGGGCAGGCCACCCCTTGTAAAATCCAGTGAGACAAATGATATATGCGTGCTATAATTTGACCTGAACCATCTATTTAACATGCCTGACTCCACATTACTGCCTCTGAATGAATAGAGGCGTTAACCGATTGAAAACAAATGGCCTGACATCTTCTTAAACGAGAAAAATTGATTTATGTGTCGGATTGAAGTTACAAGAACAAATACAGCAATGCTGCATTTCTCAAGGGTAGCCTTGACTGAAGGGATCAGAAATAGAGCTGCAGCACAATCCTCCCAGTTCTCCAAACCCTGCTCCCTTCAAACATGGCTTCCTGCTCAGAGTGAGTGAATCTAACCAGAGTATACTTTGTCCATTAATATGTGTATATTGATATATTGATTCATTGAGTTTGTTGGCAAAGTTGTACATGCCAGTGAGGTGAAAATATTGTGTTATGTGCAATCCAGAGGACACTTAGGAGTTAGGAGGTGGGCTGCTGTGCTTTTCAGTTCCTTTGAGGGAAGGCTGTTCTTGTCCATAGAAGTGTGGAAGTAGTCTTGGAAAGGGGGTGATGTTTGTGACAGGAAGGATATCCAGGCTGTCTGAATCACTCGATTTTATTTTCTCTAGCTAAAACCTATTTTTAATCTGTTTCTCCACAGGTAAACAAATTGAAGAGAGAACTTTCCCAGATGAAGCAAGAACTGTTCTACAAAGAGCAAGGGTTTGAAACTCTCCAAGAGTAAGTTCCTGAGACCAGGCTTGAAGAAATGTGTAACCATTTTAAAGCTACCTCTCCATTTTGGAGAATCTTCCTCTTCCTTTTAGTACCGTGCCCTAAGAGGGCATTGGTGACTCTGGACTTCTATCAGATTGGCGCTTTATTATGTTTGGTTTGCCTTCTACAGTATGATTTGAGCAGGAAACTCTTGTAGTCTTTGTTACCAGCTATCAGCCTTATTGGAAGGATTTATAGGTTGATAATCAGCCTATTTGGCCACATTACAGACTCGTCTGTCATGGCCATCAGGTCCTCAAGTATGGCTTGAACCCGGATCTTCTGGACCCAATGTAGGAACGCTTCCCACTGCACCACAAAACCTGTTTTTAGGTAACTATAAACATGAAAAGCAACTTGAAGCTGATGTATCGGATGTTCCGGGAGGCAGTGCCTTAAAGATTTTCACTGAGGATTCTGCACATGTCGAGTTGTCAGTCACAAGATGGCTAAACACACAGGACAGTTCCTTAAGGAGAAATCTCACGTGAAGCAGGAAAGTAGGTTCCCTGCCAATTCACAGCTGAATAAAGGTAGAATCTAAAAACAAAGGGTGCAAGCATTCGGAGAAGTTGCTTCAAAAGGGGGTACTGATGTTTTACAAAATAACCAGTAGTCAACATACTGAAAACTAACTTGGAGAAACAAATTCTATCCTACTTAGGCTCCCCACAATGTGAAATCGGACTTGGTATCACATTTCACAGTAAATAGGCACCACATGTGGAGAGTCAGCTATCTAAATGATAATAAAAAATACTAAAACCTATAGCATTTGGATGCGCTTCATGTGCTGCAAATTGGTGCTGGAATTACATTGACGTACAGTGACTGTCATTAATTAGACAGACCTCTGGGGTCGGCTGTGAACTCGCTGTGGCATGGTGGCACAGTGGTTTAGCATTGCTGCCTCACAGCGGCAAAGATTTGGGTTCAATTCCTGACTCAGGTCACTGTCTGTACAGAGTCTGCATGTCCTCCCCATGTTTGCGTGGGTTTCCTTCGGTTTTCCTCCACAGCCTGAAAGAAGTGCCGGTTAGGTGCTTTCGCTGTGCTAAATTTTCCCTCAGTGTACCCAAACAGGTACTGGGAGTGTGGCGACTAGGGAATTTTTACAGTAACTTCATTGCAGTATTAACATAAGCCTATTTGCGACAGTAATAAATACATTTTAAGTTCCTACTTTTAGTTTAAAAGAGTTAAAACGTTAAGCTGTGTACATTGAAACAAATATAAAACTGAACTGTGCTCAACATATTGACCAGAATGGACTGGCTGTTCTTGCCGGTGGGATCTTCCAGTCCCGTCGACAGTGAATCCCCACCATCTCTACTGCTGTGAAACTCACTGCAGGAAGCGAGGAAGATCCTGTCTGGTGTCAAACACATTCCGACTGAAAATTCACTCTGAGAACAGATATCCCATAGGCGTCCGGTGAATCTGTACAGCTTCTGTGGAAAGCTGGTGGGAAGTGGCTTAACCTAGCCTTGTTACAATGAGTATACTCTGCATTTGATTTATGTCATAGTGTTCAAATAGAAATCATTGCACTTTACTATCCTGCAGTTCATTTGCAATCACGTGGAGTGAGGTCAGGACAATTGGCAGGGTGTTAGTAAAAAGACTTCCATTTATTGTATCCCTCTAAAACATCTCAAAGCACTTGAGGTACAATGCATTATTTTGTAGAGCAGTCACTGGCATTTCATAAGTGAATATGATAGCTATTTTATGTACAGGCAAAACACTGGCTATATCAGTGAGTTGAATGACTAGTAATTTATTTTTGATGCTGCTGGCTGGCGGGGTATGAGAGGTAGGGAGGGAGATATAATGACCACAAAATCAGGAGAATTCCTCTCTCTTCTTAAGGTATTGCTGCGTGATCTTCAACGTCAATCTTAATCACTAGATCTGACAGATGGGACCTCAGTTTAATGCACTCATCAGCAGTTGTAAGACAAGTCAAGCAGTGTTTGATTTTACTCTTGGAACACATTTTAATAATCCTCCTCTTCTCTGTGTTTTTGACTTTTGGGTTCTATGACGTCTCTGCCTCCAGATCTCCTCTAATGACTGTCAGTGTGTGTGCCTGATGAACTGATCTAAAAAGCATGAATGCAGATTGGCATTATTGTTCTGCCAATTTGCCGTCTCACATCCGACACGTCAACAATCTGTCCAGCCCAGCCACAGAAGTGCCCACAAATTCCCTTATTCCCTCAAACTGAAACCTGCAATCCCACTGAAGTTTTTAAAGTTTATTTATTAGTGTCCCAAGTAGGCTTACGTTAACACTGCAATGAAGTTACTGTGAAAATCCCCTAGTCTCCACACTCCAGCACCTGTTCGGGCACACTGAGGGAGAATTTAGCATGGCCAGTGCACCTAACCGGCACATCTTTTAGACTGTTGGAGAAAACCGGAGCACCCAGAGAAACCCCACACAGTTACGAGGAGAAAGTGCAGATTCTGCACAGGCAGTGACCCAAACCGGGGTCCTTGGCGCTGTGAGACAGAAGTGCTAGCCACTGTGCCACCATACTGTGATTGGATGCTCTAAGGCAAATAATTTTTGCTTTGTTTTATTGCGCTGGGGAAACAAGGGCGAAAGAGACATTTGACATAAAAAGTAAAACTGCAATATCAGGGTAACAATTATGCATAAACTGGTTAAAGTTTAGCCAGACAGATTGTTTTTATTATATCTCTTGAACAATGATGTATTGTTAAAATTGGTTTGCTTACTGGCAATTTTGATTGGAATCCAAAATATGTTTGGGCAATAGTCAACAAAATACCACAGGGAAACAATGGGCAGTTGTCTTAGCCATTTGCAGGTCAGGCTTTGGTTTTCGTATTACACCTAATGCTGAAAGTTATTGCAAAACAAACCAATTTGTGCACTCACAAAGAGTCCTCACATTACTATTTACTGTCTTCCTGCTCTGAATGTCATAGCCGTACTTCCAATTTTACCAAACCAGTCGGACTGAAGCTCTTGCCTCTAAGACTCTTCAGGAGTCCCACATTATCCAAAGCAGATCAAGCTTTTCAGTTATTTCGAAGTAACTTATTGGGAAGCAAGAATTTAAATCATAGAATCCCTACAATGCAGAAGAGGCCATTTGGCCTATCGGATCTGTATGATGGTTGCATGCTCTCCCCACGTCTCCGTGTGTTCCCTCCGGGTGCGCTGGTTCCTTTCACTCCAAAGATTTGATTTGATTTATTATTATCACATATAGGTATACAGTAAAAAAAGTATTGTTTCTTGCATGCTGTACAGACAAATTATACCATTCATAGAGAAGGAAAGGAGAGAGTGCAGAATGTAGTGTTACAGTCATAGCTAGGATGTAGAAAAAGATAAGCTTAGTGCAAGGTAGTTCCATTCAAAGTCTGATGGCAGTAGGGAAGATATGAGGGTTTGGTGGATTGGCCATGATAAGTTGCCCATTAGTGACAGGGGATTACCAGCGTAAATACATTGGGTTACAGGGATAGGATGAAGGATGGCAGGGGGAAGTTTGATTATTGTGAGTGCAAGCTTGGTGGGTCGAATGCCTCTTCTGCACTGTAGAGATTCTATAATTCTTTGAGTCTGCACCAACCAGTGCTGTGAAGCAGAGGTGCTAACCACTGTACCACCTGGTCTAACAAGACAAAAAATGAAACATACATGTGACAAGTGGGAATGAGCTTACCAGTCCCAGAAGGCAACAGCACGACTAATGTAGAGTGAGCGTTGATCTTTGTAGCCGTCAGCTGGCTCCTTTCTGCTTCCTTACCCATGTCATAGGAAGTTCTTCTCCAGTCAGCTTCTATTTGAGGATGGTTGCAGAAACTTTGACAAACACTTTCCTTGCCAAAGTCATCTTCCTTCTCTCTCAAGGAACCCTTTTAACCTTTACGCAGTTTACATATAGGCTCTGAGATATAACCATATTGGGACTGTGTGTGCTGGAAACATGTCCTTGGCAGAGATAAATGACTGTACTGTGTTTTTTCATCCAAGATCCCTAAGATTTCTGCAATATTCAAGAAATATCTTAAGATTTTACAAGGTTATTAGACAGTGATTTCTTACCCCTTGAAAGCCTGTGACAAAACACCACCCAAATGGGCAGTTCTCCATCTGTTAGGAACGTAGAAATTCCTAGCCCAAAAAGACAATAAGTGTTTGACAGTAGTTTTCCTTCTAACATCTTGGTATTCATATATTGCAACGGGAATTGAGCTATTAACTAACCATCGTTATCCGGTTCTTATCACATAATCTACAGAAGGCCCAGATATGCAGCAATAAAACCACCCCCTCCCTCTGGTAAAGAACGTTGGGGACCATTGGTCAAAGTCACCAGTTGCTTCTCATTATTCCATACATCAGCTTACATATTACTCATGCACTGTATCCCGAGCTAATATCTTTTCTGAAAGATAGCTACATTTGAGTCAATTAATACTACCTCCTCCCACAACTCCTGTGAGAGTTGTTCCATAGATTTACCACTCACTCATTCGCTAACTCACTCACTCATTCATTCATTCACTCCTCACTCACCTACTCACTCACTCCTCACTCACTCATTCATTAACTCATTCACTCCTCACTCACTCACTACTTATTCACTCCTCACTCACTCATTCATTTGCTAACTCATTCATTCACTCCTCACTCATTCACTCACTCACCATTCACTCACTCTTCAGTCAGTCACTCACTCATTCACTAACCACTCATTCAACTCTCACTCACTCTCATTCATTCATCACTCACTTACATGTAGAATGGCCTGATATTAACTGGTGGCTGGCAATTGGAAGGAGTTAAACAATGAAATGAATGGGATGACACTCTCCATGCTCTGCTGCCACTTTCACAGTGTTGGATAGTGAATGGGTTATCCATGCGGGTGGCTGTGAGCTCAATATCAAAGCAATCATTATTTTTTATTGTTAGAGAAAAGAGGAAATGTTCAAAGTGACAACAACGGTTTGGGTTTTGAGGAAGTTATTGCATCACAGAAAGTGTTATTATACCTCACTCAGTTCAGGAGTTTCATTCTTTCAACCTGTGACATGGCATCATAGATTCTTTCAGTATACGTCATGTCAATGATCATAGGATCCCTACAGTGGAGAAGGAGGTCATTCGGTCCTTCGAGCCTGCATTGTCAACATTCCCACCCAAATCCTATCCCCATAACCCCATGTATTTACCCTGCTAATCCCCCTGACACTAAGGGGTAATTGGGCATGGCCAATCAACCTAACCCACACATCTTTGGGAGGAAACCAGAGTACCCGGACATGGAAAGAATGTGCAGACTCCACACAGATAGATACCCAAAGCTGGAATTGAACCTGGATCCCTGACGCTGTGAGCCAGCAGTGTTAAACATTGTGCCACCATGCTGTCGATCTTCATTTTAGATATACTAAATATTGCTATTGAAGTTAGAACTGATGCAGAACAAACCCAAAAAGGGAACCTGCCCAACCTACATTGACTCACATTACAAGTCATTGCAGGAACTCTTTAACTCAAGTTTAGGTGCCTACAGCTGAATTATCCTGGGTGATACTGCAACAGGAAAAAGAAAGATTTGCATTTACTGAGTTCCTTCCTAATTCATTTACAAGATGTGGGTATCACTGGCTAGGCCAGCACTTACTACATATCCCTAATTGTTAGTGAGCTGCCTTCTGAACCGTTGCAATCTATGTGCAGTTGTTGGGCAGCACAGTGGCACAATGGTCAGCATTGTTGTCTCACAGCACCAGGGATCCGGGTTCAATGCCGGCCTCAGGTCACTGTCTGCATGGAGTTTGCACATTCTTACCATGTCTGTGTGGGTTTCCTCCAGGAGCTCTGATTTCCTCCCACAGTCCAAAGGTGTGCGGCTTAGGTTGATTGGTCATGCTAACTTGCCCCTAGTGTCAGGGAATTAGCAAGGAAAACATGTGAGGTTATGGGAATAGGGTCTGGTTGGGATTGTGCTCAGTGCAGACTTGATGGGCTGAATGGCCTCCTTCTGTTATGCAGGGATTCTGTAATTCTATGGTGTAGTACATTTATAGTTAGGAAGGGAGTTCCTAACCAGTTCCTAAATATTGACCCAGCAATATTGCCCAAGAACAGCAATATAATTCCAACTCAGCAGGACAAATGGTTTGGAGGGGAACTTCCAGGTGGTGATGTTCCCAAGTGTCTGCTGCCCTTGTCCTTCTAGATGGAAGCAGTTGACCATTTGGAAGGTGCTGTCCAAGGTTCCTTGGTGAGTTATGTCAATGCATCTTGTAGATGGTAAAGGCTGCCACTGTGTGTCAGTGGTGGAGAGAATGAATGTTTGTGGATGGGGTGCCAATCAAGCGGGCTGCTTTTTGTCCTGGATGGTGTTGAGCTTCACTTCCCCAGTGGCTTATTATTTCTCTCAGACATATCCAAAGTGCTTCACATTCAATGAAATACTTCTCAAGACATCAAGGTGGGCTTGGTAGGACTTATTAGAACCTCACAACAGAAAATATTGGAAGGGGAACATCATAGATTCATTAGATTGACACTATGGCCAAAATATTTTAAGTTATGAGGATTGCTTGTTTGGACAGAACAGATTTGTATTCTCTCAGGTATAGAAGGTTAAGGGATGGTACAGCTGAGGTGTTTAAAGACTGTTGAAAGGTTTGGTAAGTTATCCAGAAAGGAACAATTTCATCTGGGGGCATAATCTTAACATTAGAACTGGACCATTCATCAATGATGTCAGGGAGCATTTCTTCACACAAAGAATGGTGAAAATCTGAAATTCTCTTTCTGTAAAGAGCTGTTGAGGCTGAGGGTTGAGTTGAAACTTTCAAACTATGATCGATAGCTTTTGATTAGGCAAGGATATTAAAGGGATTTGGAAGTGAAGTGGGGGGGGTAAATGGAGCTAAGAAACAGATCAGCCATGAACTATTTGAAACATGTCAGCTATGATCTAACCTAATTAAGCAGGTTGGAGAGGATGAGTAGCTTACTCGTGTTTCTACGGCTCAGTGAGTGTAAGTCCCAGTGAGTTTGTAGATCCCTTCACTATTTGCTCAATTTTTTTGCCAACTGTCCATCTGTGTAGGTTGTCCATCAGCAAATATGGTAACATACATTCTGCTACCTCAGAAAGGGCTTCTACTTTAAATATGCCCCTTTAAATATTACACTACTGCTAATAATCCAAAAATGTGCAGGATAGGTGAATTGACCCTGCTAAATTGACCCTAGTGTCAGGGAGATTAGAACATAAGAACATAAGAAATAGGAGCAGGAGTAGGCCATCCAGCCCCTCGAGCCTGCCCCGCCATTCAACATGATCATGGCTGATCTGATAGTTCCACTTACCCGCATTAGCAGGTGTAAGTATGTGAGGTTAAGGAAATAGGGCTTGGGTGGGATTGTGCTCGATGCAAACTTGATGGGCTGAATGGCCTCCTTATGCACTATAGGGATCCTGTAATTTATATGAAGATGTACTAATCGCAGCACTAACATTTGATCATTGCAAAACATTAGGTGGGAGGCAGTGGCCCAGTGGTACTATCGCTAGATTATTGATCCAGAAACTTAGCTAATATTCTGGGCACCTGGGTTCAAATCTTGCAGGTGGTGGAATTTGAATTCTATAGAAAATGTTTGGAATCAACAATCCACTGACGTGAGGAATAGATAGGGTGGACTCTCAGAGACTATTTCCCCGAGCGGAAATGGTAAATACGAGAGGACACAGATTTAAGGTACAGGGAAGCAAATACAAAGGAGATGTCAGGAGTAGGTTTTTCACTCAGAGGGAGGTGAGTGAATGGAACCGACTGCCATCGGAGGTTGTTGAGGCAAACTCACCGGGGTCTTTTAAGAGACTTCTGGATGAGTATATGGAAAAGAATAGGATAAGGGGTTATAGATAGGTCTGTGGATTGGTAGATGTGATCGGCGCAACTCGTGGACTGAAGGGCCTGTTTGTGCTGTATTGTTCTATGTTCTATGTTCTATGACCATGAAGTCAATTGCCAGAAAAAAACCATCTGGTTCACTAATGTCTTTTAGGGAAGGAAATCTGTTATTGGTCCCTGGTTTGGTTTACATGCGACTCCAGATCCACGGCAATGTGGCTGACTTTCACCTGCTTTTAGAGATGGACAATAAATGCTGGCCTACCTACTTCACACGAACAAATAAAAAAAAAAGATTTAAGGACCACACCAAATTAGTGTCGACAAGAGTGTAGCATGAATGCATTACTCATTGTGCTTAAACTGGTGCACCAAGGTAATACAATGTTTGATTTGTCACCTTGTCGATCTACTCGTCTGAGCTTCAATCAGTCTCTCTCTCTATTCTGTTGTAGGATTGATCGGAAGATGTCTGGAGGACAGAGCAGTTACGAACTGAAAGAGGCCAAAGCCATCTTAAGTGAACTGAAAACCATCAAGAAGGCCATTAGCACAGGAGAAAAAGAGAAACAGGATCTCATGCAGGTATCAAAGAGCATTTTAAATAGATTTGTGAATTGAAATTTATGTCCAGTGTTCTCACTTTTACGAGCAGTGTATCTTCACATATATTTTGATAACTATCTATTGCTCCTTCCATTATCGCCAAAATGAACTACTACTTAAAGATTATCCTGAACGACACAAAGAACACTTTGGGCAGGGCTTTCAGGCTGTGTTCACCCCCAAGGCCAGAAAATCCCACCCAAGTTCAGAGGAGCTCTGCATGGTCTGTGTCCCGCCCACTACAATTTCTGAGGCAGGTGGGACGGGAAAATTCTGCCCCATTTCTTCACAAGAATATGTCTCACCGTATCTCCATAGATATGATAGTATGGGGATAGAGGCAGGGGTGGGCCTGACTCGGAGAGTCAATACAGACTCAACGGGCTGAATAGCCTCCTTCTGCACTTCAGAGATTTGATATATTTTTAGGGGTTAGAAATTTCAAAGCCTTTTTACTGGTGCTGGACAGAATGTCTCACGGCCATTTAAGAGAAAAATTCTAACAATTCCTCCAAATGTTTAGTTTGCTTCAGAGAGCCTTGGGGCTGTGTGGGGAGTTTCTTGAGCATTTGTTTGGGGTTCCCTCAAGGGCTTTCCTTTCAGAGTGCCTAGCAGTGACGGCACGAGAAAAATGGAACCGGCAAAGAGAAAAAAAATTTCTTCATCTTCAATGAGAAACTCATGCTGGAACTGTCTAAGATGGAGACTGAGTAGCACCCAGGACATCTATTAAGGAAGGAGAGTTGGTAGAATGGGTCACCAGTGTTATTGCTTTTCTGATAGTGTTATGATCCCCTTGGAGACCAATAACATTTAAAAAGTGATTAAGCTTGATCTCTGGCCAGCCTGGGACCCACGCACTGCTGCTTCCCAAAACTTCCAAGGCTTGATCGCGACCTCACCCCTGATCTCCAGCAACTCCCCCCCCTCCAAGTAATGTCATTTCCCCCCCAGGAGACCCCACCTCTCCAATCGGCAGATGCCCACCCCCCCCAAGCCCACCAGCCCCCACCTCCAGTCCATCTTGATTGCTGGCCTTCCTGCTGCACAGAGTAGATCATGTTGGAAATACAGCACTGGGAGACGATAGTGGGGCGCAAAACACTCTTGGGAATCCAGTGTGTATCGCCGCCTGCACAATTCCCCCGGCCACTGTGCTAGAAAATTAGTGCAGCGGAATGGGAGAATGCACTGTCAATGCAGAGTGACAGCAGGACCACCCCTCCACACCTACCAATCACCCCTTAGGCCCAGCTGCCAATAGGCCTTGCCCTCTAGGCCCTGCCCCCTTGGCACTGCTTGTTATGCATTGACACTTTGCCCCTTGGGCAGTGCCAGGAGCAAAGACTGGCACTGCATGCCCAGTGGGTACTCCCTCCACCACCAATCTCAGGGTGGCCCTGATTGCCCCTTCTTCACTCTAGTGAGGCTGGACGGCTAGCTCCCTGAAAGTGGGGAGTTACTCTAAATTCCGCTACAGTGAAACACTCTGAGGGAATGGGAAAGGCTAGCAGGCCCAGAGAATTCAGTCCCAGGCCCCCTAATAGCATTTAAATGATATGTAAATCCTACCAATTAAGCTAATCCCACCAATTTCTGGCGCGGAGCAGACCATGTTGGAAATACAGTGCTGGAAGATGATAGTGGAGTGGGAATGTTCATGGAAATCCCGCGAATCGCCTCCTGCGCGATTCTCCTTCCCCAGTGTACTAGAAAATCAGTGCAGTGGAATGGGAGAATCGGTCTCTAACAGGCAACTTATACACCAAACTAAAAGCAGGTACTTTTACATTAATTAACTAGCACAATCCGATACATCTTCTAAACCTTTGTGCAGCACATCATACTTCTGGCAGACGTGTAGCATTGCGAGAACAAGTCCGTAGTTACTCCCAGTTCTCCAGCAGACTCACTTCATCCTGTCGTGCTTGATCACAAATTCCAGCATCCTCCAACGGTAACCTCACTCAGCCGTCACCTTCCGAGTCTGACTTCCGAGGCTCATACTGTTGACTCCTTGATCCTTAAACCTTCAAAATCCTTTTGGTTCTGACCCCTTCTTTTTGATGTGCAGATGTTGGACTGGGGCAAACATAGTAAGAAGTCTCACAACACCAGGTTAAAGTCCAACCAATTCCTTCCTTTTGGACAGAAAGCCAACGTCCATGATCATCTTTCTTGTTTGTTAACATAGGCTTCTCTGCTCTTCACACCAGTCACTGTTTTGTTTCTCTGTTCAGCAGTAATTGCTTTGGCTCTGTCTTCCTATCAGCCTCTCTCCTTCTCTCTTTGTGTCTCACAAAACAGTTGTCTTTTTATTATAAACGTGTGCTTAGAAACGACGCTTGGAAACTGTCTTTTGATGTTTCAGTAGGTTCCTGTTTGAGTTTCCTTCCCCATAGCACGCAGATCATATGTGCCTGTTTCTGAACAATCCCCGTCCTAGAACATTTAGTTTCACCTTAAGTTAAAGGATTCATTTTAAAACATAACCATGTTGTAAGGACTAATGTTCGTAACAGTACTCTGCTGTAATCATTTGTAAAGCAGTAAAATTATTTTTCTTATTCCATTCCCAGAGTCTTGCCAAACTGAAGGATCGATTCCTTTCTAACCAGAGAGTAGGAACCTTCGAGCCAGATTTGCATTCTAATCCAGCCAATTTCCGACTCTCCATCTCCAGGCAGTGTCTAGACGCTGGCTCGCAGACAGACATCACTGGTGACGTGAGTACTTATTTCTCCAGCGAACTTCACAGCATCTCTTCCTTGAGTCTTCTACTTGAAAAGCAGCAGCCAACTTTATAAACTGGTGACCTTGCAGCTTCATTGGTTTCAAGTTTATTTATTAATATCACAAGTAGGCTTACATTAACACTGCAGTGAAGTTGCTGTGAAAATCCCCTGGTTGCCACATTCCAGCGCCTGTTCCGTTACACTGGCGGAGAATTTAGCAAGGCCAGTGCATCTAACCAGCACGTCTTTTGGACTGTAGGAGGAAACTGGAGCACCCAGAGAGAAAACCCATGCAGAAGAGAAGATGATAGCCTAGTGACATTATCATTAGACTACTAACCCAGAAACTCAGCTAATGTTCTGGGGACTTGGATTCGAATCCTGCCACAGTAGGTGGTGGAATTTGAATTAAATAAAAGAAATCTGGAATTAAGAAACTACTAATGACCATGAAACCATTGTCGATTGTCAGAAAAACCCATCTGGTTCACACTTGTAACCTTTAGGGAAGGAAATTTGTTCTCCTTACCTGGTCTGGCCTACATGTGATTCCAGAACTACAGCGATATGGTTGACTCTCAACTGCCCTCAGGCAACTAGGGACAGGCAATATATGCTGGCCAGCCAGCGAGGCCTATGCCCCACAAATGAATTTTAAAAAAATTCACGGAAAGATCGTGCGCAGACAGTGACCCAAGCCGGGTATTGAACCTGGATCTCTGGCACTGTGAGGTAGCAGTGCTCACCACTGCGCCACCTGATAGCACGCCTTGTCATACCCAATCTTCCGGAAGAAGCACTGTTTCAAGATAGTAATGTAGTTTGAGGTATAACAGCATAGATTGAGGCTGTTTGGCCCCTCTTGTCAGTGCTGACTCTGTAGAGCAAACTGTCAGCCCTTGTGTACTATTTAGGGGCATTTCACTTCATTGTGTAAAAATAGAAGCACGCTTGTGTTGATTCAGTTGTTGAATTAACGTTTCAGCTGCCTGTGGTATGCGGATTTGCCAAGAGGGAAATCTTTTTATCAGGAGTTTACAGAAAGCTTGGGCCAAGCAGTGGATTTCTTGGATAGTTGGTAGCGTGTTTATTTGGACTTGACTGTATTACAGTGATTAGTGGAGCAGAAGAGGGCTGTTCTCAGCTAAAACTCGTGGTTACTTGTTGTCTGAGGTTTGCTAACAGTTAGAGAGCAGTGCTTTTGGTATTTGCTATCGGACGGAGTTTTGTCCTTAACACTCAGATCAGTTGTAGTCAGTTTATTTTGTGGAAAACAATGTGAATGATCCTGGATCTCTTTTCAATAAAATTAAAGTTATGAACAAAGCTAGGGCTGGATTTAAAACACTCCACCCCTCCCAAAGGCATGTTTACAGTAGGTGGGCATGTAAAGCCCACCTCTTCTTCCCTACCCTCCCCAACCCATTTCCCCTTAAATGATAGGCTGTTATAGAACAAAAAATAATTAATAGGCAATTCAGCTTGTTTTCATGCCAGTTGATCAGAATATTAGACTAAAATTTAAAGACTAAAGTTTATTTAATAGTCACAAGTAAGGCTCACATTAACACTGCAATGAAGTTACTGTGAAATTCTCTGAGTCGCCACACTCCGGTGCCTGTTCAAGTCAATGCACCTAACCAGCATGTCTTTCAAACTGTGGGAGGGAATCGGATCAGCGGAGGAAAACCACACAGAGGTGGGGAGAACATGTAAACTCCACGCAGGCAGTGATCTAAGTCCCTGGCACTGTGAGGCAGCAGTGCTAACCACCGTGCCACGGTGCCAACTATAGTGCAGACATCATAATAGGATTTCCTTGGGCAGGTGGGCAAGAATGGGAAGACCATTGTTTTAATCCAATTGGTTAAGAGGTGGGAACAAAGTAGAGGGATGGAGAGTGATCCTTCGAAGAAAGTGTCCTGTGCGCATTGGGGACACCTTCCCCTAAGATGTTGCCCACCTCCCCTTTGCCTTTCCACACCTGGCCATGAAAACCCACCACTATGTCCTTCCCCTTTCTCCTTCAGCTCCCCAATCACTCCACACCAGGCTTCCCTTGCTCCAGCGATCACACTCTGTTCACCCCGGGGCCTATATGCAGTGCCAGCAGTGTCCATTACTGAGTTCTGGAACGGCTTCGACTTACAGGAGCTTCCAGCTGATTAGATTGGCCAGGGTGGGGCATTCTTCCACCGAGGTGTGGAAGTCCCACCCTCACCTCTCTGTACCATCCTGAGAGTCTTTTGATTGCAGGACAGCCTTATTTAATGGTGGTAGGTCCAGTACGAACACTTATGCTGGGGTGCGGTTAGATGGCAGATCAATAGTCCCTAGTGTATCTGTTCAAAATGGTGAGAAGTTTTATATATTAAGTTGAGGAAAGCTATTTGGGACGGCATGATGGCACAGTAGTTAGCACTGCTAGCTCACAGAGTCAGGGAGCTGGGTTCATTTCCAGTCCTGGGTGACTGTGTGGAGTTTGCACGTTCTCCCTATATGTGTGTGAGCTCCCTCCAGGTGCTCTGGTTTCCTCCCACACGCCAAAGATGTGTAGGTTAGGTTGACTGGTAATGCTAAATTGCTTTGTAATGTCAGGGGGATTAACAGGGTTGATAAGTGGGGTAACCAGGATAGAGCCTGCGGTTGTGGGGGGGGGGGGGGGGGGATTATTGTTGGTGCAGACTTGATGGGCCAAATGGCCTCCTTCTGTACTGTAGGGATTCTATGATTTGTACTGGTCTGTATATCATTAGCTTATATGAGACATAACTTAATGATCTGCAAAAGAATTTTAAGGTTTGGACAGGTTTTATTTTACACTTTTATTAGATTATGAAGTGGCATTCCAGAAATCCATTGTCATTTTAAAATGGAAGTTGGTAAATGTGTGGAGAACAACAAATTTATTTATGTTGTGTTTTTAATAAATAAAGTGTCTCAAGGCGCTTCATTATATACCATAGTTGGACAGCAAACCACGTAACACTGATGACCAAAGTTTGGTCAAAGAAAGCAGATTTTAAGGAGCATCTTAAAGGACAATGTGGTGGAGAGTGGAAGAGGGCTGGGAAAAGTATTTAAACACTTGGGTCCTTGGCAGCTGAAAGCACGGGAATCTGTGGTGGAAGCTCTTGGGGCTGGAATTGGATGAAGTCAGATATCTTGGAAGGGCTGATGAGAGATTACAGAGATAAGGAGGCGCGAGGCATTTGAAAAGAAGGTTGAGAATATAAAATCCAGGCCTTGTTGACTGGGTGTCAGTACAGATCAGCGTGCCCAGAGCAGATGGATTAACAAGTGAGGACAAAGGTGGCTGAGGTCTGTGGAGAGTAGAATGTGAGATGCTAGGCAGGAATGAATCGAAATGGTCAAGTCCAAAAGGAACCAAGCCATGAAGGAGGCTCTGAGTGCGAGATGAGCAGAGGTGAGAGTGAATAAGGGCAGCGGTCTTAGTGATGATGCAGGCCAGAAGATTATCTCAATGTCAAATACAAGACCAAGGTTGGAATTTTACCGACACGCCCACCCAAGGTTCATAAGATTGAGTCCAACAGAGAATGCTATTCTACGCACCTGGCTTGCCCCGATTTCGGGATGGGCATGCTGGTAAAATCAGGGCTGAAGTTTGCAAACTGTCAGGTTTAGTCTTAAGACAGTTGGCAGGCAGAGGGATGGAGTCAGATAGCTGAGTGGTATTATTGCTAGACTATTAATCCAGAAACTCAGGGGACCTGGGTTCAAATCCTGCCAAGGATGGTGGAATTTAAATTCAGCAAGAATTATCTGGTATTAAGAATCTACTGATGACCATGAAACCATTGCCGATTGTTGGAAAAATCCACCTGGTTCACTGAGGTTCTTTAGTTTAAGGTTTATTTATTAGTGTCTCAATAGGCTTACATTAACACTGCAATAAAGTTACTGTGAAAATCCCCTGGTTGTCATGCTCTGGCACCTGTTCAGGTACACTGAGGGCGAAATTAGCATTGCCAATGCACCTAACCTGCATGTATTTCGGACTATGGGAGGAAACCGGGACATCCCAAGGAAACCCATGCAGACACAGAGAGAATGTGCAGACTTCACACAGACAGTTACCCAAGCCTGGAATCGAACCTTGAATCCCTAGTGCTGTTAAAAAGCAGTGGTAACCACTTTGCCTCTGCGCCGCCCTTTAGAGAAGGAAATTGGCCTTCTTTACCTACGTGTGATTCCAGAGCCACAGCAGCAGGGGTGATTCTGAACTGTTCTCTGAAGTGGGCTAGCGAGCAATTGAGTTGTCAAGTTTGCAACTCACCACCAACCTCTCAAGAATAGGCAAATAAATGCCTATTCTTCACCAGCGTCACCCATGTCCCACAAGTGAACTAAAAAACTGAAGAGCAGTGTTTAGAACAGGAATCAAAAGATAATGGCTTCAGTTTTCCCAATATTTAATTGGAGGGAATTTCTGCTCAACCAGCTCTGTATGGATGGCAAATAAATGCTGTGGTGAATGGGACAGGGGAAAGCCAGCACAATCACAATGGGCTGAGTGGCCTCCTTCTGTTCTGTAGAATTCAGTCATTCTACAGCAATTCACTTGTAACCTGCAGTCTGGGAACTGAGCCACACAGGCCAGGAAAGCTTGAGATTTGTCTTCACTGAGAGTTAGTTAATCTCAGGGCACCCGGGTACACTGGAACTGACCTCAATACCTTTAAGCTGGGGGAGGGACAAAATCAGCCAGTGATCCTGCTCAGAGATCCCCCTCTGGAAAATGTGTCAGTCAGTATGCTGCACGGGAACAGGATCAGGCAGGACTATACGGGAAAAATAGCCACTCGAGCTGCTTCCCCCTCTGGAATTCTATGCTGGCATCAGCGATCTGAGGACTTTTGTTTTGCATGTATCTTTTGTGACAGGCACAGTCTGCTAACAATCCAATCCATTTGGCACGATACATGTTTGCTACAGATAGTAGCTAATTTCCCCTCACTTGTTATCCGATTATGTATGAAATTAACTTCTTCAGAAAGCAGTTCTGAGCAACTTGCTCCCTCAAGTCATGTTAGCGCCCTCACTACAATTAGAGCTTGCTATCTGACCACTGGAGCATTTGCTGATGGCATTTTAAACATATGATGATAAATCCGAGTCATGCGCGGGTCAAGCTTCAGAGTAAACAGCTTACGGACTAGATTTGAGGCATGATCTGATGTTTTGTTCTGTGGAATGCTAATCGAGTAGAATTTTTAATCGCTTTAAGGCCAGTCATTGCAAGAACTCACAGTTTCATGTGATGTTTACCAGCTTCAGATCTGATTGACCTCAGTCACATTTATCACCTTCTCCCTTGCATCTATGTAGCCCCATCAGTAAAGTTTATTTATTCAATAATGTCACAAATAGGCTTACTTTAACACTGCGCTGAAGTTAGTGTGAAAAATTCCCCAATCGCCACACACCGGTGCCTGTTCGGGTACACTGAGGGATAATTTAACATGGCCAATCAACCTAACACAGCCTTTTGGACTGTGAGAGGAAATAGGAGCACCCACAGGAAACCCCACGCAGACACGGGGAGAATATGCAAGCTCCGCACAGACAATGACCCAAACTGGGAATGCAGCCTGGCTTTGTAAGCAGTGCTAACCACTGGGCCACCATGCTAGTCAGCCTGCAAACATATTCCCCACCCCCGCTATCCAAATCCACCTTTACTGGCTCTATTGCGTAAGTAAGCAATTCAAACCACCCAACGATTCTGGTGAAACAGGCATGCTTTGGTAGGAAACATGGTTCATGGCTCCTCAGAGGAGTTGTCAATCATAGAACAACCCCCTGTTCTGAGTTTGAAACCAAAAAAAAGAAACAGCCATTCGATATTATCTTTGAAGCTCACAACTTCTCCTGCAACTGTCAGTCAACGAGAGAGATTCACTGTATCAATGACAAGAAGCTTGAATCCATTCCCACCTC
Source organism: Sphyrna mokarran (assembly GCA_024679065.1). Lineage (NCBI taxonomy): Eukaryota > Metazoa > Chordata > Chondrichthyes > Carcharhiniformes > Carcharhinidae > Sphyrna > Sphyrna mokarran. The sequence goes on from JAGIQG010000006.1 coordinate 24,624,110, forward strand.
TTAATTTTATGCAAATATGTATACAGACATTGAAACAAAATTCTTCAAAGAAAGCTCAAGTTATTACAAGGTAATAAAGACATAAATCAAACAAATCTAGCTCTCCCCTATAACCAATGTCAAGGTTGCCTGCAAAATCTGAGTCTGTTAACCATCATTGGAACTCAGTGAAGTATTTATACTGAGACCATCTGATAAAAAGGAGTGCCTGCTCACCTGTTCAAACTGTGTCTGTTGATATAGTTGCCAGATGGCTTCATTAGAATTTTTTTGGTTGAGATCCAAGAATGGCTAATGGACTTACCTGTATAGGCAATATAGACATGAGCAGTAGAGGAGTGCGAGCTTTGTCTGACTGATGTCTTTATTGCCTTGTAATCACCTGATCTTTCTTTGAAAAGCTTTTTTCAATGCCTGTATAGTTACAATGATTAACAGATGTGCAATGGATTCAAGCTTTTTGTCATCGATATATAAGTGATGGTGATTGATGCATTTTGAAGTTATAATATGATCAGTTCTGTTTTCAAAGGCAATTTTCAAAGTCTCTTTGCTTATTGTGTCACGTTTGGAGAATTGCAAAGACTTGTCAGATTTAACAATGGCTCATTGGTTCTTTACATAGTGGAAACTGGAAGAATATATATGGAGGATGTATGGTAACATAGGGTATTGGAAGGGAAATTAGGGTGAAGGGATATGGGGGAGAGATATGAAAGGGAATGGAGGGGGCATGGGAGCATGGAGAGAATTCTTTCCTCTGAGGGTTGCAAGTTTTGAAACTCCCTTTCGCAAAAGGCAGTGGAATATTTTTAAAGCAGAGGCAAATAAATTCTTGGTAAGCAAGTGAGAAAAGTAATAGGGAGTAGGCAGGAATATGGAGCTGAGGTTGGTATCAGATCAGCCATGATCTTAGAAAATGATGAAGCAGGCTCGAGTAGCCAAATGCTCCAATTTAGAATGTGTGTTTACATACTGTCTGCAGAAAACACTGAAGGAACACTAAGACATCATTCTGTTCTTCAGGGTTTCTGCTGACCCCCTGATGAAGGTCAGTGAACACACATGAAATTCAATATGTATTGCAAATCAACTACCCTATCAATTTCCAATATTTACCTAGAACATAGAACAATACAGCACAAACAGGCCCTTCGGCCCACGAGTTAAGCCGATCACATCTACCAATCCACAGACCTATCTATAACCCCCTATCCTATTCTTTTCCATATACTCATCCAGAAGTCTCTTAAAAGACCCCAGTGAGTTTGCCTCAACAACCTCCGACGGCAGTCGGTTCCATTCACTCACCACCCTCTGAGTGAAAAACCTACCCCTGACATCTCCTTTGTATTTGCTTCCCTGCACCTTAAATCTGTGTCCTCTCGTAGTGACCATTTCCGCTCGGGGAAATAGTCTCTGAGAGTCCACCCTATCTATTCCTCTCAACATTTTATAAACCTCTATCAGGTTGCCTCTCAACCTACATCTCTCCAGTGAGAAGACTCCCAGCTCCCTCAACCTATCTTCATAAGGCCTGCCTCCCAATCCAGGCAGCATCCTTGTAAATCTCCTCTGAGCTCTCTCAATAGCCTCTACATCATTCCTATAATGAGGCGACCAAAAGATCTACTTCCCTGAATTTGATTGAAACAAAAGTCTCACCTGTAAATCTTTAAGTAAGCCAAGTTCTTGTCTTCAAACAATTTACATAGAATCTTTGCAGTACACAAGGAGGCCATTTGGTCCATCGAGTCTGTACCACCCACAATCCCACCCATGCCCTATTCGTGTAACCCCATACATTTACCCTGTTGATCCCCCTGACATTAGGGTCAATTTTGCACGGTTAATCCACACATCTTTGGATTTGAGCAGAGAAGTGTTGTATTGAGAGATTATATTAAGGATAGGAAGGGTTTTAAGATTATGTTACCAACTTTTAACTTGAATGAATTTCTTTCTAGTTTGGACCAAGAAGCAGAGCCAATCTGGCCGAGAAGGTCAGATTGAGTCTTCAGTATGAGGAAGCAAAGAGAAGGTAATTATTTCTTCACTGATTAATTATGAAGTTTTGTCCGTCTTTTTAGAAATCCTCTAACCAGAAATATCCGTGTGGCAAAGAGCTTTCTTCTTCCCATCTTATATCAGTGAACAGCTGTGCATACATCAATGAGTTTATTTATTAGTCACAAGCCGGCTTACATTAACATTGCAATGAAGTTACTATGAAAATCCCCTCGTTGCTACATTCCGGAACCTATTTGGGTACGCTGAGGGAAAATTTAGTGTGGCCAATGCACATCTTTTGGATGGTGGGAGGAAACTGAAAGCAAAGAGGAAACCCACGCAGCCAGGGGGAGAACGTGCAGTCTTGGTACAGCCAGTGACCCAATCCGGGAATTGAACCCGGGTCCCTGGCACTGTGAGACAGCAGTGCTAACCGCTGTGCCATTGAGAATCAGATTCCCTCAAGTCAAGGTGAAGTTCACGTGCATTATTAAGTTGACAGAATCTGAGAATAGTAACCATTTCCATTTTTTCCTATTCATACTCAAAGGATGGGGAGGAAAAGATGCCAATAGGGAAACATCAATTCTCAGCTCCAATGGAATGAGTGTCAGGAGTGCAAGTTCCTAAATTGCCATGCACGTCATTGAAACCAATTTGCATATTTAAAGGGGATGGTGCTGGGTTAGGCATGAAGTTCCTGCCGCCTGTAATTTAAAATTGAAGTTAGATAGATTTGGTCAGGACACCAGTGGGTAAATCTTATGCTCCACTCCAACTGTCAAATGGGTGGGAGAAGTGGGGGGAAGCGCATTTTTACAATAAATGCTAATATTTCTGTCAACTTGTAAGCACATCAACTGCAGAATGGGCTTGAACATTTTAGATGAAGCATATCGCATTACGTGAAGTGAAAGAGGATGATACACATTTGTAGCAGGTTGTTCAATTCCAATTTATATCTGGAGCAGATATAATGCTATAGTTCTGTTTGCTATATGAATATAATTGCATTGTGCAATAAAATCTCAATACCTGCAGAAGAGCTAAATATAAAGACAATGTAATGTAAAATGTAATATCAACTAGATACAGAAGAATAAAAAAACCAAGGGACTTTTGCTAAAATCTTGCTGCCATTTGTGCTGGCAGGACCTCATGGTCCTGTCGGTGATGCAACCTCGCAGCAGTCTTCCTGGAGGCAGGGGGTGCGTTTATGGAAATACCATTGACCATAAGATCCTTCACCAGCGAGTGGCACACTGCCTCCTGCCATTGTGAAGCATGCCACGTATGAGGAAAATCCCACCTTTTATCATAGAACAATCATAGAATCCCTACAGTGCAGAAGGAGGCCATTTGGCCCATTGAGTCTGCACCAACCATAATCCCACCCAGGCCCTATTCCCGTAACCTTCACATTTACCCTGCTAATCCCATTGACACTGCGGGGCGATTTACTATGGCCAACCAACCTAATCTTCACGTCTTTGGACTGTTGGAGGAAATCTGGACACCTGGAGGAAACTCACATAGACACGGGGACAATAAACTCCACACACAGACAGTCACCCAAAGCCAGAATTGAACCCAGGCCCCTGGTGCAGTGAGGCAGTAGCGCTAACCATTGTGCCACCATGCCGCCTTGCTTTTCAATTAAATTCTATCTTTTTTAAAATGACAGTTATTTGTTGCTTTCTACTGAAATGCTTCAGGCAATCATTTCCTATTGGGTTGTATTTTAAGAGCCCTGTCCTCCTGCCCACACCTGTTTGGGTGGTTAAAATTAGGATGAGAGGAAGCTTACCCTGTGTTTTCCTGTCCCGACCTGGCCAGCAGCAATTTTAATATCACAGCCAGCAAGAACACCTCGGCAGGAATTCTCCTACCTCACCCACAGCTGGTACTCTCCGGACCCGCTGAGGACATCGGTCTCCTTACACAATATAATAAAAGGGAGCACTCACGTGTAAGTTTGAAATAATTTACTCTGGAATTTCTCAAAACGCATCAGGAGTTTAACAATTACCTGGTTTGATTTATTATTGTCACATATATCAGTACACAGTGAAAAGTATTGTTGCTTGCACACTATACAAACAGAACGTACAGTCTCTAAAAACCACTACAGTGAATGAAGTTTTGGCTAAACACCAAATTCTCCATTCTCCCAAACATGGGAAATTCTGGCCCCTGTCTAAACAAGTAAGAAACTAACGCATTACTCCGTGCCTCTGTCAATGTAAAAAAAAGGCGCTTGTGATCTGCCCCCAGCAGACCATCGAATTCGATTCTTCCATTTTACTTCCATTCTGCAGTCTTAAAACTATCTTCTGCACTGTATCCTTTCCTTCTCCCCTGTGTATTCCATGAACAGTTCTGTCTGTAGAGCACAAGAAACAATACTTTTTACTGTGTACTAATACATGTGACTGTAATAAATTAAGCATGCTGGCCTTCATCAGTTGGAGGATTGAGTATAACAGTTGGGAAGTTATGTTGCAATAGTATAGGATGTTAGTGAAGCTACACCTGCAGTATCGTGTTCAGTTTTGGTCGCCTTGCTACAGGAAAGATATTATTAAACTGGAAAAGGTGCAGAAGAAATATAAGGATGTTGCAGGACTCAAGGGACTGAGTTATAGAGAGAGGTTGGATGGGCTGGGACATTTTTCTTTGGGATGTAGGAGTCTGAGGGGTGATCTTATAGATGTGTATGAGATCACGAGAGGCATGAATACGGTGAATGCACTCAGTCTTGTTCCCAGGATTGGGAATTGAGAATTAGGGGGCATAGGTTTAAGGTAAGAGGAGAAAGAATTAATGGAAACCTGAGGAGCAATTTTTTTACACAGAGGGTGGTATGTATGTGGAGTGAGCTGCCGAAGGATATGGTTAAGGCAGGGGCATTGATAACATTTAAAAGGCATTTGGACATATACATGTGTAGAAAAGGTTTAGAGGGGTATGTGCCAAGTGCAGGCAAATGGGATTAGCTCAGATGGGCATTTTGGTCAGCATGGATCAGTTTGGGTGAAGGGCCTGTTTCCGTGCCATAGATTCTACGATAAGTAATTGTATCTGTTAATTCCTGATGTATTTTGAAAAATTCTAGAGTAAACTATTCTAATATCTCAAACTTACATGTGAGTGTTCCCGTTTACTGTATTTAAGCCCATCGCGTAAAAAGATTTATGTTCTCAGTCTTCATTTGTCTATTAACTAACTTTTCTTATCTCTGTCCATGGGGCTAAAATGCACATTTTCACTTAGGGCTTCACTTCCTCAACCCTTCCTGCAAGACTTAGATGTGGTGCAGAAGTGCCACAAATATGAGCTGTTGCTTTTTAAATGTAAGATAGACAACAGATTGTGACAATGATTTTATTTTGCTGTTTCAGAATAGCAAATATAAAAATCGAATTGTCAAAGTTGGACTCGGAGGCCTGGCCAGGGATGCTCGATGTTGAGCGGGACAGGTTAATGCTGATCAACGAGAAGGAAGAACTCCTGAAGGAATTGCAGTTTGTGACACTACGGAAATGCTCACAGGATGAGCTTGTACGGCTGGAAGCGGAGAGGAAGCGCCTGGAGGAAGAACTTCATTCTGCACCCAACGCTCCCAGTGAAGCACTGGCCGAGAGGTCTGAGCAGTGGTTGTGTACTCGAAGCTTTGGGAGCCTTTAGGGCAGTGTGAGGGCAGCGCAATTACTTCCTGTTAAATATCAGCAGCAAGGATGAAATATGCAGTAAGAGACCTAGGGGTATTTGTGGACAGATCTTTGAGGGTGACAGGTCAAGTTAACAAAGCAGTCAACAAGCAAATTGGGATCCTGAACTTTATAAACGGAGACCGGAAAAAGCCAAAAAGTTAGAATCCCTACAGTGCAAAAAGATACCATTCAGCCCATTGAATTTGCATCAACTCTTCAACAGAGCACGCACCCAGGCCCTGTCCCCATACCGCAAGTATTTATGTTCCCATGGCCCCACATATTTACCCCACTAATCCAAGGGACAATTTAGCATGGCCAACCTGCGCATCTTCAGACTGTGGGAGAAAACCAGAAGAAACCCAACCCCAAGGAGACAAAAGGAGAACATACAAACTCCACAGAGATGGTCACCCTTGGCTGGGAATTGAACCTGGGTCCCTGATGCTGTGAAGCAGCAATCTAACCACAGTGTGACCATGCCGCCCGAAAGTGAGGCTAAACCTGCATTGAACACCGGTTTGGCCCCAGCCTAAGTATTGTGTCTAAAGCTGTACCCCAGGGATCTGTTCTGGGACCCTTGTTATTTGTAATTTTTATAAGTGACCTGGATGAGAAAGTGGAGGAATAGATTGGTAAGTTTGCTGATGGAGGTGTTCTGGATAGTTTGGAGGGATGTTAGAAGTTTCAGTGTGACGTAGATAGGATGCAAGACTGAGCGGAAAAGTGACAGATGGACTTCAACCTGGATAAATGTGTAGTGGTCTATTTTGGCAAGTCAAATGGGATGAAGGAGTATAATATTAAAGATAAGACTATTAGCAGTGTAGAGGATTAGAAGGACCTTGGGGTCCAGGTCCATAAGACTCTTAAGTCAGCATCGCAGGTAGAGGATATGGTTAAGAAGGTGTATGGTGTACTGGCCTTCATCAATTGAGGGATTGAGTTTAGGAGTCGGGAGATAATGCTGCAGCTTTTTAAAACCCTAGTCAGACCCTACTTGGAGTACTGTGCTGAATTCTGGTCAGGAGGGATGTGGAAGCTATTGAAAGGGTGCTGATGAGATTTACAAAGATGTTGCCTGGATTGGGTGGCATGCCTTATGAGGATAGGTTGAGGGAGCTCGGTCTTTTCTCCTTGAAGAGACAAAGGATGAGAGGTGACCTGATAGAGATGTATAAGATGTTGAGAGGTATAGATTGGGTGGATTCTCTGAGGCTTTTTCCCAGGGCTGAAATGGTTGTTATGAGAGGACATAGGTTTAAGGTGCTGGGTAGTAGGTACAGAGGAGATGTCAGAGTAAGTTTTTCACTCAGAGGATGGTGGGTGAGTGGAATTGGCTTCTGTCAGTATGGTGGAGGCAAATTCGATAGGTCTTTTAAGAGATTTCTGGATAAGTACATGGGACTTAATTGATTGAGGATTATAGGTAAGCCTAGTAGGTAGGGATGTGATTGGCACAACTTGTGGGCCGAAGGGCTTGTTTGTACTGTAGCTTTTCTATGTTCTATGTTCTATACTGTAGGAAGAATGTCAAGGCTTAGATGAGAGTACAGCAAGATTTATTAGCATATTTCCAGGGATAAGGAATTAGAGTTATGTGATAGAGTGGAGTACTTTTTAAGGCAAGGATAGATACATTTTTGACTTTAAAGCAAGAATAGATATATCTTTGAACAGTAAAGGAATTAAGAGTTATGGTGAGTGGGCGGATAAGTGGAGCTGAGTCCATGAAAAGATCAGCCATGACCTTATTAAATGGCGGAGCAGGCTCGAGGGCAGGTGGCCACTTCTGCTCCTAGTTGTTATGTTCTTATGTGAAAGCTCAGGGCGATCTCCTTGGAGCAGAGAAGGCTTAAGAGGAGATTTGATAGAAAACCATGAAGGGTTTTGATTAACCAAATAATAGCTGAAGGGTTAATAAAGTGAGAGTATGGAGTTAAAGTGATTCACCAACTATCCAAAGGCGACAGAGGGACACTATTATGCAATGAGTGGTAAAGTTTAGAATACTCCGCCTGTTAGGACACGGACTCAGTAGTAGTCTTTAGAATGGAACTTGGATAAACAGTTGAAAGAAAGAAGAATTACAGGGATATGGGAACCATATTCAAAAGAGCTGGAGCAGATTTGATGTGGCAGTTGGCCATCTTTGGCACTGCATTATATCCGTGATTCCATAATTATCAAACTCAATACATTTTCAATACAAGAAAGAATGGAGCCAGAAAACTGTAGAATGCATAAAATATTGCATAAGGACCAGATGACATTTTTTAAAAACAATATTGTTTATGTTGGCGCTGTTGTGTTTAGGTTTAGATGTACAAGACAAGTTTTTAGATGTATGAGGCAAGTTTTTAGATGTACGAGACAAGTTTTTAAATGTACGATGCAAATTTTTTTAGATGTTTGAGGCAAGTTTTGAGATGTTCAAGGCAAGTTTTTTTTGATGTATGAGACAAATGTTTTACACAGAGGATGGTGGGTGCCTAGAACTCGCTGACGGGGGGAGGTAATGGAAGCAGATACGATAGTGATTTAAGGGGCATCTAGACAAATACATGAATAGGATGGGAATAGAAAGATGAGGTTTTAGTTCAGTTGGGCAGCATGGATAGCAGGCTTGGAGGGCCAAAGGGCCTGTTCCTGTGCTGTAATTTTCTTTGTCACTATGTTTCTCAGATATAGTAATAAGTCTCACACCACCAAGTTAAAGTCCAACAGATTTATTTGGTAACAAAAGCCACTCGCTGTCGGAGCGCTGCTCCTTCATCAGGTAAGTGGGAGTTCTGTTCACAAACAAGGCATATAAAGACACAAGTTATCTGACTTATCTGACAAAGGAGTACACTCCGAAAGCTAGTGGCTTTTGCTATCAAATAAACATGTTGGATTTTAACTTGGTCTTGTGAGACTTCTTACTGTGTTTATCCCAGTCCAACACCGGCATCTCCACATTATGATTTCCCAGATATGGCAAGCTTGGTTTGCTGAGGGCAATTTATTGTTACTTTTATTTCCAGACTAAAATTACAAGAGAAGAGGAAGAGGCTTGTGCGACAACTTGAGGATGCTACGCAATTAACCATGTATCTACATTCCCAAGTTAAAAGGTACATGTTTCTACGACATGAAAAATTCAAGCCTTTACTGGCAACTATTTATAAATTTGTACTGAATAATTCAATAAGAATGATTGCAAGGAGGATCTTGCTGTTTTCAATTTGTCTTATAATCGTGTGATAAAAGTGAGCGTGGGCACTGTACCTCACTGTTCCTGCGACCTTCAAACCCCATTCTAGATACAGCTGCTGACTCACCTGCATTCCACTCCTTCAACAAGTCAATAAACGCAGAAGATATACAGCAGAAGCTAGCTAGCAGTTGAATCTGTTTTACTCCTGCTTTATGAGCTGGGGAATAAACTGCTCAGAAAATCAGGGGAAAATGCTTCCATTCATAAAGCATATTTCACACCTTCCGATGTTCCACAACTCTTCCGATTAAGTGTATCCAGTCGCCAGTATAATGTAGGAAATATGGCAGTTCATCTAAGTGAACGGCACAGTGGTTAACACTGCTTCCTCCACCGGTTCAATTCCCAACTGGGGTCATTGTCTGCATGGAGTTTGCATGTTCTCCCTGTGTCTGCGTGGGTTTCTCCGGTCGCTGTCTGTGTGGGTTTGGTAGACTGCCATGCTAAATTGCCCCCTTAATGTCAGGGGGATGAGCAGGGTAAATATGTGGGGTTATGGGGATAAGGATTGGGTGGGATTGTGGTCGGTGCAGGCCCAATGAGCCGAATGACCTCTTTCTGGGATTCTATGATTTGCACACAGCAAAATGCCCCGAGCGTGGTGTGATAAAGATCACATAACTTGATTTACGTGTTCTTGAGAGATAAATAATGGCCGAATTAGCAGGGAAGATTCCAGCTGCTCTTCTTCTAAAAGAACTTTTATATTCAACTGAGATGATAGGTGGGGCCTCAGTTCAATCTTTCATTGACCAGGGCTTTGATCACCTGTCCAATATAGAATCATAGAATCCCGACAGTGCAGAAAGGGGATATTTGACTCATCGAGTCTGCACCAACAACAATCCTACCCAGGCCTGATCTTTGTAACCCGACTTAACCCCCTGACATTAAAGAGAAGTCCCACCCAGGCCTGTTCTCCATAATCCCAATTATTTGTCCTGCTAATCCCCCTAAACAATAAATCTCAGGACATTAAGGGGCAATTTAGCATGGCCAGTCCACCTAACCAGCATGTCTTTCGGATTGTGGGAGGAAACTGCAGTACTCAGAGAAAATGCAAACTCCACGCGGACAGTCACCTGAGGCCGGAATTAAACTCGGCTCCCTGGCGCTGTGAAGCAGCAGTGCTAATCACTGTGCCACTGTGCCACCCAAATGACAGCACCTAACACCACCATCTTCCGACTGTGTGAAACACTTCTTCAGTACTGTAGCAGAGTGTCAGATTATATGTTCCTGGAGTGGAAGCCGAATCCCCACCTCTCAGAGTTAGAGTACAACCAATACAGCTTCAGATAAGACAAATATGTGCAATGTTGATCCAGAAACATAAATGAAGATTCCCATTCAAGGTCAGTTGAGATTCATTCATTTTGCACGTCACAGAATTAGTCACATACATTCTGCGTCTTTCCTTAGCCAAAATAATAGATGACTCAAATGATGTGCTGCCTTTTTAAGGAACAGCTGTACGGTTTACCAGAATCTTTGAGAGAAGGAATGTGAGACAATAGAAAAGATGGTGTGAAGGATACATAAATTAACATTTTGGTTTATAATCTGCTTGCTGGTGTTGGAATAAGCAAAACAAAATTGTCCTATTCTCTGCTGTAGTGTTCCGCAGGTTTATACCTGTGATCAAATATAATTGTTGTTGTTTAATATGGGTGAAATCCATCTTATTTTTCATTTGTTTGCCAGAGATTTTAACTGGTGAGATTTTAAGGACTTGGGCTGCAATGTCACGGTGGGTTTTGAATTTGCTTCGAATTGTTAATGCTTTTCTATAAATGGCTGCTGCCACATTTGTTATTTTAATCCTTCCCCGTTCATTTTCCACCAGCATTGAGTCCTTTCTGTTCACTGGGAACCACTGATTCCTGTCTGACAGTATGAGATGCAACTTAGGGTGATTCTCAGTAGGGAACTGTATAATCCATTCATTCCTTTGAATGGATGCGAGGAGAGCACTTGGTACGATTTTTGAAATGAATTTCTTTTACTGACCAGAACTCAAAGAAAATTAAATCATGACAGAAGCAGAGAAAAGCAAAGCAAACTTGGAGAAACTGGCTTTTTCTGGCAGTTCCTATACTGATCACACTGCAACTGAGTATTAAAAACAAACTGCAAACTGATTACACAGTTCCACAATATATCAATTCTTATCTCATTATTGGAAATGTTTTTCACGTTCTGTCTCTGTCTGGAAAACAATTCTTACAGCTGCGGTTGTTTGCCTGCATCGTGTACCCTTCAGGAATGCAGTCAGTTTTTAGCTAACCCAACATGCCTTTTGAGTTTTAAAACATAGAACATAGAACATTACAGCACAAAACAGGCCCTTCGGCCTTTGATGTTGCACCAACCAATATAAAAAGCAATGCCCTTCCAAACTAAACCATTCCCTTCTCTTCCATATACTTATCAACTAACCTCTTAAACGCCACCAAACTTGGCGCATCTACAACTGCTGCAGGCAGGGCATTCCACTCCCGAACCACCCTTTGGGTAAAGAACCTACCTCTGATATCCGTCCTATAACTATCACCCCTTAATTTAAAGCTGTGTCCCCTCGTGCTAGCTTTCCCCATCCTAGGAAAAAGGCTATCACTGTCCAAACTTGACATAGTCAAGTTTAGCAGCTATTTTCTTAAGCTTAGCAGAGTTAGTTGCATCGGCAGAAATATCTTAAAATGAAGTCTTTGCATAAATTAATTCTTTGCATAGACAGAAGCAAACAGGGATACATAGGATCTCTTGGGGGGATTCAGTACATTGTTGTATTTATTTAACACTCATGTGTGCAAAAGAAAGCAATTCAAGATGGTGCCGCAGTGTGGCCACTTCTTGCTTGCAAGCTGTGCTGAGGAAACTCTCTACTTCTTGTTCTATTCTTCTAAAACTCTATTCTAACTCCTTTACACCCCAGGTATGAGTGTAATATTATATTCTGCATTCTCTCCTTTCCTTCTCTATGAATGGTATGCTTTGTCTGTATAGGATGCAAAAAACAGCACCTTTCACTGAATACTAATACATTAGGCAATAATAAATCAAATCAAATCAAAAAGAGAGTGATCAGTTTTCCCCTTCCATAAGAATACTGAGGCCAATTGTAACACATATCCCACTGCCCTCAGTATACTTTAGCCCAAGTTGAACCCAGAGCATTCTTGGTTTGTGCAGCTCAGCAGTCAATGGATAACCTACTGGGCCATCTTAAGCCAAATATAAGGTAACAGTCACTCCATGAGGGAACTCAGAGTTCTGTTCTAATTCTTGGATACTGGAGGCACTTACGAACAATTTGAGTTCTGACTTCCAAATTTCTGATGTCTTTAACCATCTTGTATTCCCTGCATCACTGCTGGGGTGATGGTGACATAGTGATGATGTACATAACACAGTAAATTCTGAAGCAATTTTGGGATGATCCGATAATTTGAATTAAGCATCTTTAAATTACAGGTTGCGGATTGTAGCTTTAATTTGACGCTAAAGGTTGCAAAATGGTTTCACTTGCTCTGGGTAATGTTTCACAGTTAGATGTTAATCGGCACTGAAATAATAACTTACTGCTGTAACTTTAGGGGCAGGTTCGTACGATCAGCTTTCTCAGAAGTTTACAATGATTTTCTTCATGCATATTTGTCCCAAAAATCACACTGTAAAATATAGAAAGCCGGATATACATATATATATATATATATATATATATTTTAATGGCAATGTACCCATTCAAAATTGAATCAAATTGAACATGAAACGACAAGAGGGAGAGACTTACAGAACATTAACTCTTTCCTCTCCAGTACTCATGAGAAATATGAAGCAACCCTGAATCAGTACTATTAATAAGCAGGTCACGATTAAAGCTGAGTTGCCATGGTTATGGTTTTTGTCAAAATGCCACTACGAAAGCCTTTCTTGTTTAATGGATCTCGCTTGTTTTTCAGCCTCTCAGCAAGCACGCTATCAGTCTCGTCTGGAAGCAGCCTGGGGTCACTGACGTCAAGCCGGGGCTCCCTCAACACTTCCAGCAGGGGATCTCTGAATTCGCTCAGTTCCACCGAGCTTTATTACAACCCGTCGGATCAAAGCCCTGACCTGGACTACCAGTACAAACTGGACTTCATGCTGCAAGAGAAAGCTGGTTACAGTCCTTCGGGACCCATCACCACCATCCATGAAAACGAGGTGATCAAATCCCACAAAGAGCCAGGCTATGAGGACTCTGCAGGCTCCTCTGCTTCAGGGCATGCTGTGAAACCTCTGGTTGAGCCTCCCAAGTCGGTCACCTCTCTGTCGTCCAGATCCTCGCTCTCTTCCTTGTCTCCCCCCAGCTCGCCGTTGGTCTCAGATGCTGTATTTTTATCCTCGGCGCAGGATTCGCCTTTGCACCACCTCACGGCCGACTTTGAAGACTGTGAATTGCACCACGGCTTTGCAAACCTTGGTCTCGACGGCAACGGTGACAGCCAAATGTTGCTGGAGCCTGAGCAGGCCAGCAGGACACACACGCCCTACCTGAACATGGTGTCAGGGATTCGAAGCAGAACGGGACAATACCTAAATGAGACCAAAGGCCTCAATGATGAACTGGCAGTACCTCTTTCCACGTTAAATGAAGGCATTGCAGGTAAGGGAGCCCTATCATTCAGTGATAAGAGTATAGTGCTTGGCTTGAATGTTGCCTCAGTGAAGAAAGTGCTACTGAACCCTCAGCCTAGGAAGAACCCAAGTTCAATCATTGATCTCTGTTGAGTTAGTTGGCCTGAACTAAGGCTAAAGCTGGCATCTTTGCCCCAGAACTTTGTGGAGTGGTAGGAGGAGTGGGGGGGTTGGGGTGTGGGGTGGTAGAAAGGAGGTCAACTGGGTGTTGCCTTTGACATTCGTTGACTGCTGCTGGAGACTGGGTGCACTGAGCATTTTTGTGAGGACAAAGAGAATCAGGTCCAGCTCCATGGTTAAATGCCCAGGCAACTTTTGGGGTATGATATTTCAGTAGCATAGCACCTGTGAACCATGACCTTGCTCTTCCTGCCTACCCACACAACTAATGTCTCCAGCTGCTGCACCTCTCACCAAGGATCCCACTGTCTGTCCTGATGATCCCAGGAATGAAAGACATACAAGGAGTGGTTGAGGAGTCTAGGTCTATATTCGATGGAGTTTAGAAGAATGAGGGAATATCTAATTGAAACTTACAGAACACATCAGGGGGTATTGTGAAGCCTCGAGGCCAACCCAGACATGTATATTTGCAAGTTGGACAAAGGGATTGATATTGTCTTCCTTAACAAGCGTGAATGTATTGACAATATATATATGTTCTTAGAGACTAATTCAAGTTCCTTTCTATTGGACCCACTGCCAAGTATAACCACACAGCCCTGATCGAAAGCAAGTTACAAAAGCATTAGACTTGTGTAAGAATAACAAATTGCCTTCCGTGTATGATAGGGTTAATCCGCATGGTTCACTATTTCCAATGAATGTAAGTAAAAGGTGAAGTCGCCATAGTCTTAAATGACCACAGGCTGCTCTCTCCTTAAAGCCGTTTCACTTAGTCATGATTTTTAAGTATGCAACCACAACTTACAATGAGGACTTGCTGTATATGAATTTTGTTGCTCGTGCAATACCAGGTACATAGACTTTGTGTCCCAATGAATGGTGGATCATATCAAACAACCTGCCCCTTTGGTGTTCCCAATAGGTAAGAGTATTGACCATACTAAACCAACTACTGCTTGCAACACTCAGAACATTATCTTTTCCAAGTGTGCTGAGAATTACTCTTAGTAATCAAATTAGTATTATAGTCGAGCTCACAATCTAGATCATTCCCTCTTCCTCCAAGCTAATAATATGCAGGAACCTTTGCAGGCAAAATATGTCCTGACATTACAACATTTTGGAATAAACAAATGTATGGAGGTCAATAACTCACTGATACATTCTCTATGTCAAAGTCTCGACCAATCAAAACCAACTTGCCAACAGATCGGCATTCCTTTTCTCAAACAGTATAAAGTATTGTTCCCTTTGAAATTTGGTGTTCTTGCTTCTTGTCCTGATGAGTACAAGACAAAATGTTTTGACAGCATGCTTCGTTTTTCAGCAATATTCATGTTCTGTGCTACTAAATAACTCTTCATGAAAATAAGAAGCTAAAGATAAACTAAGAAAAAAGGTCCTGGCATTAACTGTCCTGCACAGCTGAATAGTGGTCAGCAATGGTCAGTCCAAAAGATGAGGATTGCCTGAATCTAATAACAAAAGTGGCATCTCAGCTGACTGAGAGAAACATGGTGCTTGGGATTGGAGCAAAAAAGGCGAAAGGTGATTCACAACAAAGCTTGAGACATGTTTGGGCCATAAATGTGCCCAAAGGAAAAGAAGGAAAGGTCACCATCAATCTAATCTGACATCCAATGCCCCGTGTGTGGGAAGAGTTCCTCATGAAAATCCGACTTTATGAGAACTCTCCATCTGTATTAAATTGGAGATGCATTCACACCTGTCCTCTTGAATAAGGCAAAGAATTGGAGAATTTCTAAATAATGTGATGGTGATTGACTTTAACCCACAGTCCCTGTCTGAGTCAACAATCACAATAAAATCAATGCTCTGACCATATCCCATGGCTAACTGTTATACTTTGCTGCTGAATTGGCTGCTGAGTTTCCTATATTGCATCATTGATTACATGTCAAAGTGTTCTTCATTGAGTATGAAGCATATTTGGGCATCTTGGGCGGAACCTTTCTGTCCTGTCCACCACGGGAATTGTATCATAGAATCAGAAGGAGGCCATTCAGCCCATCAGGTCTACACCGACCACAATCCCACCCAGACCCCAGCCCCATGTATTTATCCTAGCTAGTTCCCCTGACACAAAGGGGCAATTCAACACGGACAATCCACCTAACCTGCACATCTCTGGCCTTTGGGAGGAAATTAGAACATCTGGAGGAAACTCACACAGACACAGGGAGAATGTGCAGACTCCGCAGACAGTGACCCAAACCAGGAATCTGGTGCTGTGAGGCAACAATGCTAACCACTGTGCCACCGTGCCACTCCTGATTGTAGCAGGTGGAACACAGACAATGCAAAGGTCTGTTGCCCTTGGATGCAATTCGCCGACCTTGGGACAAGCACAGCTGGAAAATCCCATTCCCAGTGTTGTGAAAGGCACTATATAAATGCAAGGTTTGCTTTTTTCTGTGAAACCTGGGATTACGCTGCATTCACTACTCACTCTGTGAAATGTGGGCAGGAGTCCACAGATTACAATGTTGCAGTCAATTCTTAGCTTCCAATATGTGTCCGGAATCATGCAAAGTACCAAACTGTTGAAATGCTTGAAAATTGAAGCAAATGTGTAATGTTAAAACCTGACTTGCATTATCTGTGATTTCTTTGCTAACTATCACGCAGAAAGTGATGCATACATGGAATGAGCTTCCAGAGAGAGTGGTTGAGGCAGGTAAATATATGGATAGGAAAGGATTAGAGGGACAGGGGCCAAATGCAGGCAATTGGAATGAGCTGGGAGGATACCATGGTCAGCATGGACTGTTTGGGCCAAAAGGCCTGTTTCTGTACTATGTTGCTCAGTCACTCAATGGGTGAGATTTTACAGTCTTGACCATCCCGAAACCGTAAAATCCTGCCTGAGGTCAATGGATTTTTTCGATGTCCGTCCCCTCACGTGCTCTGATGGCAGGCGGGCAGTAGAATTCTGGCCTATGATTCTATATGGAATTTGACAGTGAGTCATGGCCATGTGCTCAACTGTTGCTGGGATAGTTGCGACTTTAGTGCAATGGATGCACACAAAGCAGCTTTATGGGTGCACTGTTATACACTCCTTTGGAAGAGATAGATTGAGAACGCTGCAAGTCATCTGAAATGAATTAAAATGTTCATTGCCAGAGCTTTTCAAGCCATTGCTATTAAAAAGCAGGTCAGAATGATTGGCAGGGCTGCATTTCTGACATAATATCAGTCAAGGCATGTTTGAATACCAGTTTGTGCAGATTAATTGAAAACGTATGTTTAAACTTTGGAGGAGAGGCAGAGAACATCAGTAGTCCCAACAGGAGAACATTGTAATAGACAAGATGATAAGGACGTGGAGGAATAATTCATCAGCCGATGGGTTGAGACAGGGACAGAGGTGAGCTGTGTTAAGAAGGTGCAAGTAGATTGTCTATGTGATGGGGAAGATACACATTTGGAGCTCAGCTCAATGTTAAATATGATGGCAAATTTGCAAAGTGTTTGACTTAGTTTGAGACAAGGGCCAGTGAGGAGAATGGGGTTGGTGGCTAACATGCTGAGTTTGTGACAGACATCAACAATGAATGCTTCAATCTTTCAAATGCATATCTGGAGGAAATTAGAGTTAATCTAAGACTGGATGTAGGGCATGCAGCGTAATGACTCTGTCACCGGGGTTACGGCTATTTGTTACTGAGAATAAAGTGAAAGCCTGACTAGGTACAAACATAGAATAATCACAAGTGGGACGGCATGAATCTAAGAGGTACAATACGCTCAAAGACTATGAAGATGAAAGGGCAGGATGGAGATGGCAGATGGGTCACTTGGATAGTGGGATCGACAATGTTTGTGTTACATGAAGGCAGCTGATTTTGAACAGGAGGAATGGTGTCTGAGGAGCAGGTGCTATTGACAAATGCATGCTAGCATATGGGGCCAAGAAGGGGAGTTGGATGGCCAGTCACTCATATAGGGATATGCAGAATCTATCGCCCAGCCAGACTGTGGCGTCATTTATTCCCTGTTCACACCTCCCCCATTCCTTCCACACTTGGGTGGCATGGTGTTACAGTAGTTAGCCCTGCTGCCTCACAGCACCGGAGACCTGAGTTCGACTCCCAGCTTGGGTTGCTGTGTGTGTGGAGTTTGCACATTCTTCCCATGTCTGCGTGGGTTTCCTTCGGGTGCCCCTGTTTCATCCTACATCCTGAAAGACGTGCTAGTTAGGTGCATTGACCTGAACAAGCACCGGAGTGTGGTGACTGGGGGAATTTCACAATAACTTCATTGCAGTGTTAAAGTAAGACTTACTTATGATTAATAAATAAACTTTTTTTCTAAATTTACCATCATAAGTCTCGATCCTCTTCTCCCTTATCACCTAGCTTTCCCTTAAATTTATCTATACTTATCTCAAGCACTTCTTGTGGAACAAATTTCCCACTGGCAGCACACCCTGGATAAAGATTCTTCAGAAGACCTACTTGATTCCTTGGTAATTGGTGGGAATGACCCATTCTTCTAACAAGAGTTTTCTCCTTTCTTATTAGTGGGCAATGTATTCAGGGGTCAATGCACCCAAAAATTGTTTTAACATGTGAATCCTACTTGTTTTTAAGTTTACATCGTTTGATTATTAAGCATTTGGAAAGTCTGAACGTGTCTCATCACAATTCATGTCTTTTATTAACACTGTGAGTCCTGTCTATCCAAGATAGCCACCAGTACCTATCAGGATGTGCCAACTGGACCATGCATGCACAGAAATCAAATGATGTGCACACATCAGTTTATCCCATACATTGTCAACTCATTTTGATTTCTAACTCAACTATTGCAATATGCTCTTCGTTTATGGATTCCATGGATGGCACACATCACTTCATCTGCAGGTTGCTTAGAATATCTAGCTCACAAGCATTTTATTGACGTTTTAATAATTTCTGTCATCTCACAATTTATAAATGCTGTGACCATAATTTGCTAAATATTCATACAAACATAGAAACATATGAAATAGGAACAGGAATAGGCCATTCAGCCCCTCAAGCCATTTAATAAGATCATGACTGATTTGATTGTAATCTCAACCCCACATTCCTGCCTATCCCCAATAGCCTCTCATCCCTTTGTTAATCAAGAATCTATTTAACTATTCCTTAAGAATATTCAAAGACTCTTCTTCCATCACCTTTTGAGGAAGAGAGTTCCAAAGACTCAAGGCCCTTGAAGATTTCTTCTCATCGCTCTTTGTAATGAGCAACGGCTTATTTTTAAACAGTCAGCCCCCTGTTCTAAATTCTCCGACAAGTGGAAGCATCCTCTTTACTGTGAAGAACTTTCAGGATCTTATGTATTTCAAGATTCTTCTTCTTGTTACCTCCAGCGATACAAATAGTCTGTGCAAATATTACTCATAAGAAAGCCCACCCATTTCAGGTATTGGTCTGGTAAGTCTTCTCTGAACTGTTTCTAATGCATTTACATTCTGCTTTAAATAAAGAAACCTGTACTGTACACCGTACTGCAGATATGGTCTTATTGAAGCATAATCTCCCTACTTTTATAATCAATTCCTTTCACAATAAATGATAACATTCTATTAGCTTTCCTAATTGCTTGCTGCACCTGCATACTAAACTTTTGTGATTCAAGCACTAAGACACCCAGATCCCTCTGCATCTCAAGAGCTCTGCAATCTCTCACCATTTAGATAATAAGCTGTTTCTTAATTCTTTCTACCAAAGTGGATGAATTCCATTTCCTAAAATGAGAAAACGGAAAACGGCAGTATTCCGTTTTCAGGAATATTGCCTACTCACATAACTCATTGCTATATCTTTGTAGCCTCTTTACGTCGTCTTCACAGCTTACTTTCCTACCCTTTAGTACTGTTCAGTCAAGAAAAAGGAAAGAAATCTGCTCCAATGTTGTACTGAGCTCACTAATTCCAGCAGTTTAGCAAAGGGACGAAATCCGGTCTTAAAATGTCTGCACATTCTGTCATGTTCTCAATTCTCTTCAGTTTAAGATGGATCAATGAATTGATGACATTGCAGAACAAAATGTGAGTTCCGTGCTTTATATTGATGCATTCATTTATTCATCTTTATTGGCACACATTGCAAAGCACATGGGCACAGTTATTAAAAACAAGAACAGCAACAACAACATCAGACAATGCGTGCATAGAAATCACATTATGTTTCTGGCAAGCTGATAGTCGCTACATTTTCAGCATTGATAACAGAATCAGGCAAAATCATTTCGAGTATCAGCAATTAAATGATCATCAGAGGGATTTGTTCTACCTAGTGATAGGTAGAGGGATTTGGGCGTACAAGTACACAGGTCAATGCAAGTGACAATGTACATGGAGAAGGGAGTCAGGAAGGCATACAGTATGCTTGCCTTCATCAGCCGAAGCGTTGAGTTTAGAAATTGGCAAGTCATGTTGCAGCTTTATAGAACCTTAGTTCAGTCGCACTTGGAATATAGTGCTTAATTCTGGTTGCCACACACCAGGATGTGGAGGCTTTGGAGAGGATACGGAAAGATTTACCAGGATGCTGCTGGTATGGTGGGCACCAGCTATGAGGAGAGATTGGAAAAATTTTGTTCTCACTGGAACAACAGAGGTTCAGGGGGACCTGATAGAAATCTACAGGATTGTAAGGGGCATGGACAGAGTGGATAGTCAGAAGTCTTTTCCCAGGGTGGAAGAGTCAATTACTAGGGGACACAGGTTTAAGGTGTGAGGGGCAAGATTTAAAGAAGATGAAGGAGGCATGATTTTTACACAGAGGGTGGTGAGTGCCTGGATCTTGCTGTTGGGGGAGGTAGTGGAAGCAGATATGAGAGTGACTTTTAAAGGGCATCTGGGCAAATACATAAATAAGATGGGAATAGAGGAATATGGTCCCTGGAAGGGTTTGGGGAGGCACTTTAGTTAAGTCAGGTACAGGCCAAAGGGCCTGTTCCTGTGCTGTAATTTTCTTAGTTCTTTGTTCTAATCCTGTATGGAAAAAAGTTGTGAATATCAAGATGTGAATCAAATTTCTGTAGATTATGCTGATGACCACACAACATACTGTAATTGAAAGTAAAGATCTTTTCAGACTGAGTTGTAATAAGGTCATGTATCAAATTATAAACTTCAACTAAATTAAAAAACAGCTTTCTCTTTTCTGAAGATTATAATCCATGAATTCTTAAATGCTTCTCTCATGCCTTCCATTTCCCTGGTAACATGTCTTTGCACTCTGTATAAGCTATGTATCTCTCTAAAAGTGTGGATTCCAAACTGTGGATGCATACTGTAGATATGGACGTACCAACTGCTCATAGAGTTTTATGCATGGCACACAGTTCTTGGAAGTAAATAAGCTGGGTTAATGTTGTGTATTGCCCCATTTAAAGATAGTGGCCAGGCATGCATCCTGGTTCTCATTGCCTCCCATAAAGATGGTAGCTACATATATGACTGTACCTTTGTAGCATTAGCAGCAAAAATCGCCTTCTGTTTGTTCTAATGTAAAAAATGGAATTATAGCGCCATCTCATGGCTATACTCAACAGTACTGGTACACCAAGGGTTTTGCTTATTTGCCCAGCAGAAAACCACCAGCACAAATATCATTCATGTTCATTTCATTTCAACTTGGATGAAAGCCTAATTCATGCATAGCTCCATAGATCTGAGGAGATAACAAAATCACTGGTTTGATCCTGGTCTGTGAGCGAAATTGACATCTAATTATATAGTCACTTCCACTTTGACCTTACCTGGTTGTTCTGAGCAGCACCTATATTGGACTAATGGTGTAAACCATTGCCTATTAACATAGAGTGGGCATTTACAAAGGTACCACTCATAAGATGTAAAGGCCATTGTTTATGTAGTGAAGCTTATTAAGTGCTTAAATAAAGGCAAAATATTGTCTTTAATCCGAAATAAAAACAGAAAATGGGGAATAACTCAGAAGTCTGGCAGCATATATGGAGCAAGAAACATAGTGGGCGATAGTACCAAAAAAATTCTAGAAGTGTAAAAATAGGAGATATTCACGCCTTTTTTTGCATGACTTAAAAATCAAATCTTACCTGACTAGGGCAAAAAAATCTTGTCAAACCAGTTTTGGCCAGCAGAGGGAGTGGGTGGGGCCTAAATTGCCCAAAAGCTGGTTGATAGCAGCAGAGTGTGCAATTGCGCATGTGTAGATTTCCGTGCTCTAAGAGTACAGAAATCTGTCAGTGCCTCTGCTGCTATAGCCAGGCTTCATGACTGAAACCATCACCATTGCCGCCCTCTCTCCTCCTCAGCTACTATGGGGCTTCACAACTGATCTTGACTCCCCTCCCACTCCTTTGTATGGAATGATCACTGCTCACCCCCCTTCCTCGCACAGGATGATCATGATCCCTTCACCTGCCCCCACCGATTGCTGCTGCAGAGTGGAAACGGTTTTCTCCCTACAACTCACTGGTCGCCACTGCAGACTGGCAGCAGCTCCCCCCCCCTCCCCACCACCGCCAAACAGCCCACCCCCCCCCCCCCCCAAGTCTGGCCATGCCCCCTTCATGCCCTGCCCCCCCTCAGGTCTTGCCCTCTGCTCGGTAAGCACTGCAGGCTTTCAGGGGCACCCCTCCTGCCCCTGACCCAAGGGCACCCCCAGGGCCCCCCATTCCTGACCTCATTGGCCTCCCGTTCTAAAGATGAGGCATTCACCTTTTGCCACTGTTGATGGACACTACGTAATCCTCGCTACATCCTGGGCTCAGATTTTAAATATATTTAAATAGCGGATGTGAGGCTGACCTGGGGCACGAACCTGATTTCTTGGCTCTCTCGTGATCTTATCAGCTTGCCCATCCATTGGTCTGTGGGGTGTGATGGTAAAGTTACCCCCCCACCCCGAATAGTTAACGATTCGAGTCCATATGTCTCTTCTTCAGAGCTGTAGGTTAGGGAGCACAGATTTAAACTTTGAGTCAAGAAATGCAGGGAGCACGTCAGGAAGAATTATTTTACACAGCAAGTAGTATTGACATGGAATCGGCAATGCGTGAGGGTGCTAGATGCAGAAACAATCAATGATTTTGATAGATGCTTGAAAGAAATAAATTTGCAGACTACAGGGACCGATCGGGAGAGTTTCACTGACTGGGTTGCTCCAGGTGATCTTCTGCTGGGCTATAAACGACTCTGGCTGGGGTTTTCCAGTACCGGGAATTGTTGTGGACGGGACAGAAAATTTGGCATTGGGTGGAAATTTCTGGCTCCTGCGATGGGGGTGAGGCGGGGGAAAGGAGATTGGGGATGTTGTGAGCTGGGGGGGAGTTGTAATGGAGGAAGGAGGGATGGATGGATACACTCAGCTTGCGATTCTAGGGCATGAATAGCTCTGGCCATCTTAAAGGGGAGCGCCCTTCGAAATCTTGTTGTCAGACACAGACACTTTCTGAAGGATTTGGAAAAATTAAGTTTGCAAAATGTAAATTGGCACTTTCGCTTCATCAGTGATAAAAGATGAAAGGGTATCAACGAAACAAAGAAAAGGAAAAATAGAAATTGTAAAAGAAAAATCTGGAAGTGAAATAAAAGAAAAAAATTTGCATTTATATTGGAGTTCTCAGCATGCTTCACACACAATGCACAACTTTGAAGTACAGTGACTATTATTAGAAGAATGTGGGAAACAGGAGAAGGGGTAGACCAGATTGAATCTCGAGCCTGCGCTGCCATTCAAACCACTGATCATTCCCTCGGTGCTGTCTCCTACCGTATCCAGGAATCCTATGACTTATAAATAGAGGCATAGAGTTCACAAGCAAGGCAGTTATGATAAACCTGGATAAAACACTACTTCAGCCTCAAATGGAACACTGGGGGGAATTTTCTTATCCCGCCTGCCCCAGGAATTGTAGCAGGCGGGATTTTCCGGTTTTGGGACGAGCATGGCTGAAAAATTCTGCTCATTGTGTCCAATTCAGGGCTTTGGGAAAGATGCAAAGGCATTTGAGAGATGCAGAATAAATTCACAAGAAACTGCAGGCAATTGGGTCTAACCAAGTGGTTAAAAAACTGGGCGGCATAGACAAGATGAGTCAGAGGGCCAGTTTCCATGCTGTAAGCCTCTGTTAGTCTAAGAATGGTACCATGGCTGAGTACTTTCAGTTACAGATTGGAGAAACTGGAGCTATTCACCTTGGAGAAGAAAAGATGAGAGGAGAGTTGATCAAGGTGTTCAAACTCATGAGGAGACAGACAAGAGCAGAATGAAATTGAAGTGAATGGAAGGATCAAGAAGAAGAGGGCATAGATTTCAGGTGATTGGGAATGGTGACGTGAAGAAGCTCTTATTTTACACGGGGAGCGGCGAGGATCTGGAATGCATTGCCTGAGAGTGTGGTGGAGGCAGGCTCAATTGACATTTTCCAAAGGCAATTGGTGAATTATTTGTAAAGCGGAGTGTAGGGCAACAGGAAAAAATGGTGTGGAAATGCCGGCTTTGGACTGGAGAAAACACGGCACGAAGTCTCACAACTTTAACATGGTGTCGTGAGACTTCTTACGATGGGAAAAAGCCAAAGAGTGGCACAGGGTAAACCGCTCTTGCAGAGGGCAGCATGGACATGACAGCCTGTATAGCCTTCTCTTGTTCTGTAACCATTCAATGATTTTGCACAGTATAGAGGGAATCCTATTGGAAATCAGAACCTCATGCAGTGAGGCATTGCAGAGCCTGCATGCCATTTTGCATTGCCCAGTTTGGGAAGATGAATGAAATTCATCCATAGCTTAACTTGTAGGCGGCACAGCAATACCTGCCACAGAACTGATCAGGACAACTCATGAAGGCTTAATTGGAAGGAGTCAATCTCACCAAAAAAAAAATTCTAAGTGCCAATCCGTTTTTCTGTCAGAGAAAAAAATCAAATCTTATCACACGTAAAACAAAAAAATGAGGCAAATTGTGATTCTCACCAGTAAGGGAAGCGGATGGAGTTTATCCACACCAGGAAGCTGGCTGCTGATTGCAGGCAGGCCTTATTGCGCATATACCCTGATCTCCAAGTACATTGTATCCTGCTGGTGAGGATCACCACCAACGAGGCTATTAAGGCAAGTGAGCCAGGCTGATTTTATCCCAGATTCAGTAATCACATTAAAATGAACTCATTAATATTAAAATAGTGGACGCGAGGCTGATTACGTCAGTAGATTGGGGCCAGTAAGATCACAAGAGGTGGGAAACTGGGTGCAAGCCTGATTTTTCACCTCTCTCATGATTTCACTGGCTCACTCCAACTGACCAGTGTGGCGAGCTGGTAAGATTGCTCCTTTAGTCTTTACTGAGTCAACTAAACTTATCCAAGATAGTAGTGTCAGTTAGAAAGAGGAAAACCAGCCAGGATCTCTATCCTGATGCCTTGTCAATGTTTGAAAGGATTAAACTCAATTGTGATTCCGTTCCATGGGCAGGTGGTTCCCAATACGCACTGCCTAATCCGGAGTTGGAGAAAAGCAGCAGAGGGCACCCTCTGCTAGCAGATACAATAGCCCCAACAAAAGTTATCACTTTCTAGTGAGAACGGGGAGCAACATGAGATGAAAGGATGAGATGGAAGAAAGGTGAAAGTCTCGGGCAGCTGAAAAGCTCACAGTTGATGCCGATGTGGTTGATGAGATCTGTGTGTTCCTTGTGCAGGTGTTGATTTACAACGAGGAGCAGTGGGACATCTCCTTGAAGAAAAGAAAGCGTGCGTTTCTGCTGCCGTTTCCGATGAATCTGTTGCTGGAGACAGTGGGGTGTACGAAGCTTCCGTCAAACGGTATGTGTACGTGTGCGTGTGTGTGTGTGTGTGTCTATGTTTTCCTATGTTGCGCAGTGGGACTGAAGGATGTTGTGCGAAGAATGTCAAACCTGATAGTTGTACGGCGTGGGTCGGAAAGTTCTATTTTTGGTATTTTTGGTTCTGTTTACAGAGTCTTTCTCCTGTTTATCTTAAGCACAACATCAATTTTGAAAGATAAATTCACATTATTAACATCAGTCATGTTCCTGCCTCTTCCACAACACATTTCAAAGTTACAAATGGGACCGCGACCTTGCTAAATTAGTCTTTCTCATCCTTTTCGACCAGCCTGTAACTTTTGACATGGTTAATCACTTCCTCCATTATTCACTGGATGGTTCCCTTTCTAGTCACCCAGTCTTAGCCAGGGCATCACCAGCAATGGCCACTCTAACTGCTCCCACGGTGCTATCTTTGGAAGTTCCCCCAGAGTCTATCCTTGGCTGCCTCCTATTTCTCATGTACATTGCTGCCTCTTGACAGCACTATCCAAAGATACAGTCTCAGGCTTCACGCTGAACACATCCACTCTGCATAGCCTCCACATCTCTCGACACCTCTATTGTCTTCAATTTCACTCACCTGATGAAGGAACAGCGTTCCAAAAGCTCACGATCCCAAATAAACCTGTTGGACTTTAACCTGGTGTTGTGAGACTTCTTACCGTGTCCAGTTCTTACTCTGCTGATCTCACAGTCTCTGTGGATGAATTGGGGGACACGGTAAAATGTTAGTGTTTAAAGATCTATCCTTGGAATTACCATTCAGTAACATGGCATGTACTGTTCTGAAAATATCTAACTAAAAATAGAAATAATAAGGCCCACTGAGACAGTACTGATCTGAATGGTCCCAGTTTATCCCTGTTATCCCCGCTTCTCCCAATAATCCCTTTTTAAAAAAAATCTTACTTTATTCTTCCTGACCTGAAAAATTCTCACTCTTTGAAGGGAAAGTCTTTCCCAAGTTGCAGACCATGTCCAGTGCCTCTGCCAATGGTCATTTTGTTTGGGTATCGTCTGGGTATCGTGTCTAAGACTAATTTTGAACTCGGTTAAAGAGTTAAATTTAGGAATAGGATCCTGGATGGATGCGTGGCAGACTCCTGCCTAATAGGATGATGGCTCACGCAGGTTAGGTTGATTGGCCATGCTAAATTGACTCTTAGCACCAGGAAATTAGCAAAATCAATGTGTTGGGTTAGGGAATAGGACCTGGGTAGACTGTGGTCAATACAGACTTGATGATCCTTCTGTAGGGATTCCATGATTCACGGCCATCAGCAAGTGTTTGCACTTGCTTCATGTCTGCACCTGAACCCAAAAGCTTTAAGAGACAATGGTAACCTTCTCCTGTTGCTTGCTTGGCTGCTAGCAGTTAACTCAGCACAGATCAGGATTAAACTTGAACCTGGATCAGAGTACATTGCTCAACTTCAGTTGTTATTTATTTTCAGGCGAGCATCGCTGACAAGACCAGCACTTCATTGCCCCCATATTTGGTTTCTGAGTCGGTGATGGTGATATTGTGCCATCTTCAAATACAACTGACTGGCTTGTTAGGCCACTTCAGGGGGTAGTTGAGAATCAGTCATATTGATGTGGACTGGAGTCACATATAGCCCTGACCGAATAAGGACAGCTAGTTTCATAAAATCATAGAATCCTACAGCGCAGAAACAGGCCATTTGGCCCATTGTGTCTGCACCAACCACAATCCCATCTTTGCCCTGTGCCCAAGCTCCATGCATTTACCCTAGCTTGTCCCTCTGATACTAAGGGACAAATTGGCATGGCCAGTCCACCTAACCAGCAAGTTTTGGATGTGAGCAAACTGAAGCAGACGTGGGGAGAACCAAAGCCAGGAATCGAACCCAGGTCCCTGTGCTTTGAGGCAGCAGTGATTACCACTGTGTCCCCGGGCCGCCCATGAAACTGGCGGGGGTTTCCTTTCTGAAATGGCTGTAAACAAAGTTACTTAATTAAGTGTGTGGCATTATATGCCCATGAACTACCATCCCAATATTTTCTACATTTTAAAAAATCAATGATTCCCTCCGGAAGTGAGATAAGAAAATCACAAAAACGAGAATGAGAACACATCAATGGTTTACATTCCTTCATATCCAGGGGAAATGTTAATCTAGCGTGCCTGGAAGGACCAAGTAACTGCACAGCTTAGGCCGACTCCCTGGTCCTTCCTGTTTCATTGCCACTCGCCATTGCTACATTAAGTAGAAGTTTTATAGAATGTACAGCACAGAAACAGGCCATTCAGCCCAAGTGGCATTGGTGTTTAGCTTCTACGAAGGCTGTATCCCATCCTCCTCTTGTCAATCTTATCTTCAGTTACATAAACTTTTTTTAAATGCTGGATGCCTACTTCCTAAGATGAAATGCCAAATCAGTTTTACTCCAGTCGTTGATACAGATACCGACAACAAGATTTTTTAGCGAGGTCCATTTTATAGGCAGCCAAGGCACCAACTGGATGAAATTATTATCTCCTCTCAATAGCTTACGGGCCATCATTTCTTTCTTTTCTCAGCTCACTGGAGCCTTATTAAAATCTTTATAGCCAGTCTGGTTTATGCAACAGTACAGATATGCTGCTCTAATGTCCCTCATGGTGGTTCTTTGTGGTACAAATCCCAACAGGAGCATGTCCTGCATTGGCAATGACTCCAAAAGCAGGAAAATAGCAGTTCCACCCAGTACTTGCACCAGCATCAGAACTACTTCTGAGGAAAATACTACCTTCAGTTGCTGAAAGATCCTTCATTGGTTGGGATACATTTCCATAGAATCCTATCGCACAGAAGGAGACTGTTGTTGACTGTTGTTGAGCAGAGGGAACTTGGGGTACAAGTACATAGCTCTTTGAGAGTTGACACCCAGGTTGATAGAGTTGTTAAGAAGGCGTACGGTGTGTTAGCTTTTATTGGTAGAGGGATTGAATTTAGGAGCCGTGAGGTTATGTTACAACTGTACAAAACTCTGGTGCGGCCGCACTTGGAGTATTGCGTACAGTTCTGGTCGCCGCATTATAAGAAAGATGTGGAAGCATTGGAAAGGGTGCAGAGGAGGTTTACCAGGATGTTGCCTGGTATGGTGGGAAGGCCTTATGAGGAAAGGCTGAGGGACCTGAGGTTATTTTCATTAGAGAGAAGAAGGTTACGCAGTGACCTAATTGAGGCGTATAAGATGATCAAGGGATTGGATAGGGTGGATAGTGAGAGCCTTTTTCCTCGGATGGTGATGACCAACACGAGGGGACATAACTTTAAATTAAGAGGTGGTAGTTATAGGACGGATGTCAGAGGCAGGTTCTTTACACAGAGGGTGGTGAGGGCGTGGAATGCCCTGCCTGCAGCAGTTGTGGGCTCGCCTACTTTGGGGGCATTCAAATGTTCGGTGGATAGGCATATGGATGATATTGGAATAGTTTATGTTAGAAGGTCCACTGGCCGGCACAACATCGAGGGCCGAAGGGCCTGTACTGCGCTGTAATGTTCTATGTTTTATGTTCTATTTGGCCTATTGAGTTTGCACCAACTATAGTCCCACCCAAACCCTATCACCATAACCCCATGTATTTACCCTAGCTTGTCCCCCTGACACTAATGGGCAATTCAGCATAGCCAACCCCCTAACATGCACACCTTTGGAGTGTGGGAGGAAACCAGAGCACGCAAAGGAAACCCACACAGACACGGAGAGAATGTGCATACTCCACACAGTCATCTGAGGCTGGATTTGAACCTGGGTCCCTGGTGCTATGAGGCAGCAGTACTAACCACTGTGCCGCCGAGCTGCCCATTTAACTCGTTGTAGCATTGTTCTTATCTAATGTCCACAAGCTCCCTGGAGTCACTCTTTGTGTGCTTCCTAAGTGCACAATAGGTACTTAAAAACTGCAGGAATGAGAGGTGATTATTTCTTTTTAGTGGCTAAAGTAAAAGTTTATTTATTCGTCACAAGTAAGGTTTACATTAACACAACAATGAAGTTACTATGAAATTCTACTGGTCGCCACAATGCAGTGCCTGTTCAGATCAATGGGCTCAGCAACTGTAAAGGGGTAACCCTATGATCTTGAACTACCAATGGGCAGCCATGCTCACATAATGTAGAAAAATGTGAATTTATGCTCTTTAGTAGGATGGATTTTATGTTATTTCAATGGAGAAAGACTGCAGAAAGCTGCAGCACAGAGGAATTTGGTGGTTCTCGTGCAAAACTACAACAAAGCTGGAACGCAAGTTCAGCAGATAATAGGAGAGGCAGTGGGATTTTGACAGTTATTCCAATGGGAATGGAGTGTAAAAATAGGAAAGTCTTGCTAAAACTACACAATATTAGTTAGACCACACTATCAACAATTTTGGTTCCCTCATCTATGGAAAGATATCGGAGGCCATGCAGAAAGTTTACTAGGTTGACCCCAGGCATGTAGCAATTGTCTTGAGTAGGTTGAGCCTGTATTCATTGGAGTTCAGATGAATGAGGGATTGAAATATAAATGCTGGAATTCTACCGCCCTGCCAGCCACATAATCGGAGTGGGCGAGGGCGGACAATGGAAACAACCATTGGCTTCAGACAGGATTTTCCAGTCTCGCTTGAGCAAGGCCGTAAAATCCTGCCCAAAGGATTCTCAGGGGACTTGACGGGATAGATGTTGAAAGATTGTTTCCCCTTGTGGGAGAGTCGAGGATCAGGCGGTATAATCCCAGAGTAAGGGGTCAGCCATTTAAGACAGAGATGAGGAGGAATTTTTCTCTCAAAGGGTAGTGAATGTATGGAATACCTAACCGCAGAAGGCTGTAGTGGTTGGGTCGTTAAGTATATTCAAGACTGAGATAGACAAATTTTTAATCAGTAAAGGAATCCAGAGTAATGGGGATAAGGCAGGAAAGTGGAGTTGAAGATTATCACATTCGGTTGGTTATGATTCATTGAATGACAGAGCAAACTTGATAGCCAAATGGCCTACTTCTGCTCCTACATTTGTGGGTCAGAAGTGGGCTGCAACAATACAGACCTAATTCTATTACCTCTACTCACTGTATGGCTCCACCACCCATCGCCACCACCAAAACCACCCCCTCCCCAACCTCCTCCCCCACAGGAGCATGGAAGCTTGGACTTTATTCCCTAATTACAAGTACTGTATCTTCCATATCTACAACACTTTCTGTAAAAGCCCGCGTAAGATTTGCAGCTTTTCTGTGTCTCCCGTAAGGGTAGCAGAACATCTTAAACAGAATATGTGTGTGTTTCTTTAAACCAAGGCTGTAACAGTAAGTTACATATTCTCTGTGTAAAATTATCATGTACTTTTATGATTTCTTTTACTGTTCCTAACTCTCGTGTTCGCCGTGTTTAGTTTAAACAAATTCCATTAACTTAAATTTTACGATGTTGCTGTTAGGGCAAACGAAACTGAAGATGCTATTTATGATGAAGATGAGCCATCCACATTAGAAGCAGCTCAAATCCAGATAGGACTGAAGTAAGTGGTTTCAATAAAAAGTAAATACGAATTTGTGAGTCTGAAATTATTTTCGCTTTTTGTCCTCTTCCTTCCTGTTCTCCCATAGCCATCGAGTCCCTGTCAACAATTCCATAGGTCCAATGGTAAGTGTACAAATAGGCTGCCGTTAATCATGGCCTGTGATGTTGAATCAGCTAAGCTCAATATGATATTCTACATTTTCTACTTTGAAGATGCTACATAAATCCAAACTGTTATATCCACTCAACGCTTACACCTATGCACACTCAATATAGAATGATAGATAGAGCTGGTTAGAGGAAGCTCTGGCTAAATGCCAACAATAAGGGCTTTAAATGGTCATTGGATAAACATATGGATGACATTGGAATAGTGTAGGTTAGATCGGCTTTAGATTGGTTTCATAGATGGGCGCAATATCGAGGGTTGAAGGGCCTGTACTGTGCTGTAATGTTCTATGTTCTATGATGCTCCAGTGTCATGGGTTCAAATCCCAGCATGGCACCTGGGGAAATCGAAATTCAATTAATTAATCAATCTGAAATAAAGTGCTCTTCTCATTAATAATGATCACAAAACTAACAGATTGTCGTAAAAATCCATCTGGTCCACTTCAGGTCTTTAGGTAAGAAATTTGCCATCTATCCACTTGAGGCTCCAGACCTACGACAAGGTGGTTGATGCTTAACTGTCTTTTAAAGTGGCCGAGCAAGCTGTTCAGTTATACCAAGCTATAACAGGAAGGTCAGCCTTGTGGATGTTGCTGTAGCAAATGGACTGCTGTGCTGAAGAAGCTAGCTGGTTACCTCCTTCTGAAGAGCAATTAGGAATGGACATAAAAATGCTCACTTTCACCTCCCAAGAATGAATAAAAGGATGTTTGCCCCTTTAGTTGAGGGTCACTGAGGGCAATTAAAAGTGGCACTGACTCAGCTGATATTTAATTGAGCTCAGCAATGTCAAGGGGATCAAACTCAGAACATTCCTGTACACAGTCACAGTTAGCCAATGTTTCTGTGTCAAAATATTTCATTGCAGGTAGACGGTTCAGTACAGAGATGAGGAGACATTTCTTCATCCAAAGAGTGATAAGCCTGTGGAATTTATTACCACAGGAAATAGCTAATGCCAAAACATTGAATGTATTGAAGAGGTGGCTGGATATAGTATTGTTATGGGAGTGAGCCTGGGGATGGCGAGGGGAAGCACTAGGCTGAACACCCACAATATTTTAAGGTATCTCCCCACAGGATATAGCATTTGGGGTGAATGGGATCAAAGATTATTGGGTAGAAAGCAGGATTAGGCTGTTGAGTTGGACAATCAGCCATGATTATGTTGAATGGCAGAGCAGACTCGAAGGGCCAAATGGCCCCCTTCTGCTCCTATTTTTTATGTTTCTCTGACTGTTCATTTTTCTTACTGTGTCCACCACAGGTATGATCCTGCCAGTGCAAGTTTTATTATAATCATCGTGCAGCTGAGAAATCCGACTGCCCTCCTCGTGCCACCTGGATGTAAGGTGTAAGTAGTATTGTCCCTGAAAACCTAATGCACCCATTCTTAGCCAACATCAGGGAATGGTTAGTGGTGAGAAGCTTGGGTTGTTGTCCCTGACGCAATGGAGATTAAGAGGAGATTTGAAAGACGGGGTACAAGATTGTGACAGAATTTGGAAGGTAGACAAAGAGAAGATATTCCCACTAATTGATGGTATAAGGACATGGGGACAAATATCAAAGATCAGGGTGTGAGATACAAGGGGAGGGATATGAGGAAGAACATTTTAGTGGTAATAACATCAAAGTCATAGGCTACGATGGAATTAGAAACCGAGGTGATGAGTGATTTTGAAAGGATATTAGATGAGCAACATAAAGGAAAAGAACTTCATAAAATAGAATGGATGGTTTAAACTGACTGGATTGCTCTACAAGAGCTGGCACAGACCTAAGGGCCGAATAGCCTCCTCCTGTGCTGTAAATGATCCTAATGATCAGAAAGACAAACCCACTGTAAGATCAACTCTAAATCTGCCTCATTTATTTTCAGCCTTTTTAGTGTCACATCCTTTTTCCCAAAGCATCTACTTTGTCAATAATTTTAACTTCTCCCTCCAATACCATCCCTTAACTGCCAGTGGATCAAAGTCACATTTCACCCTCTCTGAAACTCTGGAGAAGAGTCATATAGACTTGAAATGTTAATTCTTTTTCTCTCTCCACAGATGTTACCAGACCTAAAGTTTAAAATTTATTTATTAGTGTCACAAGTAGGCTTACCTTAATCCTCCAATTAAGTTACTGTGAAAATCCCCTAGTTGCCACACTCTGGTGTCTGTTTAGGTACACTGAGGGAGATTTTAGCACGGCCAATGCATCTCGTCAGCACATCTTTAGGACTGTGGGCAGCACAGTGGTTAGCACTGCTGCTTCACAGCACACGGGATCCACGTTCAATTCTGATCTTGGGTCATTATCTATGTGGAGTTGGCACATTCTCCCCACGTCTGTGTGGAACCAGTACCCTGTCACACCTTTGAGGACCCTCACCTCACCTCGTGTGTCACAGCTGTGAGCACAACCATTGTGGGTTGGTGCAGTGCTTAGCACTGCTGCCTCACAATGCCAGAGACCAGGTTTGATTCCTGACTTGGACACTGCAGAGTCTGCATGTTTTCCTCATGTCTGCGTGGGTTTTCTCCAGATGTATCTGGTTTCCTCCCACAGTCCAAAAGACGCGCTAGTTAGTTGCATTGGCTATGCTAAGTTCATCTGACCCTGACATTGGTGTATAGCCACAAAAATAAACTATGCTTAACATTTCAGGTCAATGACATTTTGAGTTTTGATGACAAATCAATCTGAAGCATCAATTAATTATTTTTAATGGCGTTGGGGTTTGAATGGCTACGACAGCTCTGAAAGGAGCAATGATTGTACATGTCTATTTTTACTGATGTGGGTTTGACACAAGTTTGTATCATGTCTCCATTTAATGTGCCTAGTTATGGGGGTGAGCCTGGGGGTGGGAGGGGGCAAGTACTGGTCTGAACACCCACACTATTTTCAGATACCTCCCCACAGGAGACATGCCCAGCAAAATGCAACAGTGCAGGGAGAGGAAATGTTTTGGTAGGAATAAAAAACAGAAATGGAAAATGATTTGTTCACATCCTATGCAGGTTCTCCAGTGACGAGTGCAGAACTTACACTGTCAGTGTTTGTTAAACCTTTCATAATCTCAGTCTTTTGTGTAAAGGTTAATATTGCAATCCTACAGGTATATCAGAGCTGCATTGCTTCCGAGCTCGTGCGACTACAGCAGTCTGTTCCGCACCAAGGTTCACAGTGTTGCAGAGACTCTCACCTTCAATGAGGTATTCAGGGTAGCCATTACCCAAACTGTTTTACATCAGAAGACTTTAAGACTGGATGTTTGCTCTGTGGGGAAGACGCAGTTGGAGGATTGTCTGGTGAGTGATTGAAGACTATTTCATCAAATAAGGAAACAGAAATTAGTTTGTAGGCTAACTCCTGGGAAGTTTCAGCAGTCTGAGATGTGCTGGATAGTTCCGGGCAGATTTTCTCAGACTTGGGTAGACTCTGTGGGCCCTTTTGATTTGTTTGTTCATGGAATGTGGGTGTCATTGGCTGGGCTGGCCATTTATTGCCCATCCCCAGAGTCAACCACATTGCTGCGCGGCTCTGGAATCACATGTAGGCCAGAATGGCAGATTTCCCTCCCGAAAGGACATCAGAATTTAGAAAACCTACAGTGCAGAAGAAGGCCATTTGACCTGTCGAGCCTGCACCGACAACAATCCCACCCAGACCCCATCCTCATATTCCCAAATATGTACCCTACTAATGCCCTTATCATTAAGGGGGTAATTTAGCATGAGCAATCAACTTAACCTGTACATTTTTAGGATGTGGAAGAAAACTGGAGCACCTGGAGGAAACCCACATGGACATGGGGAGTACATGCAAACACCACACAGACAGTCACCTAATCTGGGAACCAGGGTTCCTGGCAGTGTGAGGCAGCAGTTCTAACCATAGTGCTAGTGATCAGATGGGTTTTTACAACAATCGACAATGGTTTCATGGTCATCATTAGACTTCTAGTTCCAGATTTTTACTGAATTCTAATTTCACCATCTGCCATGGCAGGATTTGAACCTGGGTCTCCAGAGCCTCCCTCGTATTTCCTATTTTTGCCCATGGGGGAAGAGAGGGGTTGTGGTTTGAGGTGGGACGTGATTCACACAGGGAAAATCCTGAACTCGGCAAAGCCAATTGAACTCAGTGTTAAGTTCAAACAGATCATATTTTCGCTGTTGCAAGAGTCTTAACCCACAGTGCAGGAGCCATGGATTGATGGAGTAAATGTAAACACTCTTGAAGGGTGAATAAGGTCTCTATAATTTTCATGCTCTAAAGTCTTTTTAAATTTCTTACTCTTTAAAATGAAGAAAACAGTTTTAAGCTGTCAGTGGGAGTTAAAATGATGCACCATTAAAAACCCAGTTATGGCTCACTCAGCAACTTTCCTCAAGGGTTTTTATTTTTGAAAGTATAAGGTCAAGCTTTTCATCAGTTCAGCAATTTCTTTTTGCAGTGGAATCATCCATACGTCTAGGCCAGCGCTGGCTTCAGGACTTGATGGCCATGGAAGGCATTTTCGCAATGTGGCCAAACAGGTTAATTATCAGCACTTAATTCCTTCCAATATGGCCTGATGGCAGGTGGAATGAGTGGGAGAGTTTCCTGGTCAGCCATTCTGCAGAAGGCCATGATAAGTCACAGCAGTACTTTGCCAAGAATAATCATGGATCAATCCAACGGTTGTCCATGGTCACCAATTCCTGCATAGGGCACGTAGGATCATACAGTCCCTACAGTGAAGAAAATTGGGCCATTAAGCCTGCACAGACAACAATCCCACCCAGGCCCTATCCCTACAACCTCATGTTTTTACCCTGCTAATCTTTCTAACAGTAAGGGGCTATTAAGCATGACTAATTCATGCTCATCTTTAGAGTGTGTTTGAAGGAGAAGGTGAATTTCTACTTAATACAATCACTCGGGGGAGGAGAAGGATATTGACAGTGTACTATACAGGTGATGTACTGTAAGTATAGAATTGCTGACAGCAACTTCAGTATTTCTATATTTAATTCTATGGGTGCTGTATTTTCAAAGGACTCATGATGGTGAATGCTGACAGTATTACCAACATTGGTACCATGAACTCTGGACCATTTACACTCAAGAGTGCATTTCAGAGATTCTTTTGAAGTTTTTTCTGAAAAACTTGACAAAGCACTATAAAAATGTTAAGTAAAATTCCTGTGTGAAAGAGACACATAGGAACTTTATGTTCATACAGAAAGAACTCTTCAAATGTAGATAATAACAAAATTTATTCCAACTTGTAAACCAAAGAAAAGGTTGAATAAAGAAACTTCATTACTTCAAACTTGAGGCCTCACCTTGGGCCATTCCAAAGTTCCCCACAAATCCCTACATGTTCTAATTTAGATTGAGTGCACTGGTTAGCTGATCATCACATCATTCTGTCGTTGGTTACATGGTTTACTGGGTCTGCTGATTCTTGCAGCTTGTTACCATTGATTGCATTACAACAGACTCAATGTAATCAATAATTACATTCTAACATTTTACACATGCACAATAACTAGAATGATTAAAACATTGATTCAGCAAAGAACTCTTTTTTTCTCAAAGGCTGGAACCCAGATCAGTCTAGCAGACCTCTCCAGCAATGGTGAGACCTCTACAAGCTGGTACAACATGCTGCATTACAAGAGTATGAACATTCACAATTCAAGGAACAAAGCACAAACCGAGGAAACCTCATTGACACCGCAGCCTTGCAGCACCGTTGACGAGGTAAAGCTTGTTCAGAGGACCGAATTAGGTTCAATGGAACCATTTTGTAAAAATTCATTTATGGGGCTCGGGTGTCGATGGCTGGGCCAACATCTATTTCCCGACCCTAAGTATTCTAGAGAAGATGGTGATGAGCTGACTTCTTGAACTGCTATTATCCATGTGGTGTATGTACAACCACAGTGCTCTTAGGGAGGGATTTCCAGAATTTTATCCAGCAGCAGTGAAGGAACGGCGATATATTTTCACATCATCATTTTCATGATGATGAGCTACTTGGAGGGGAACTCTCAGGTGGTGGTGCCCTTCTGCTGCTCTTGCATGGAGTTGAACCCAACAGAACATAACTGGACATGGTGTGCCATCTTATCAGAAAGGCAGGATGTTAATTTTGTTTAGGGCCAGACTTTTGCTTCCATTTGGTGATGGGAGGGGGCAAGTTCTATTTTAGAGAGCTATCAGGCAATCCCAGTCCAATTGGCTGGCAGCTCTGTAGTCCCAGCAGTGCCAGGTTTGAGGTCACTGCCAGCTCTTGAACAGAAGAAGGTTACGGAGGCCTTTCTGGGATCTGGCTGGCCAGGGTCAAGACCTGGTTGATAAGCTTGAGTAAGGGTGGATGGATTGGGAAGATTGGGGATGGAAGGGATGGTGAAGAAGGGGGTGTATAGGGGCTGCCTCCAATGGGCACAGAGGTCTCCCAGAGAATGTCCTTCCCTTTGCCCAACACAAACCCACCCAATAAAAGCTGCTAGGCACCCTATTTAGTATTAGCCTCCCCTAATGCAAATAAAGTGGCAGCAATGGTGGGATGAGGCACTTTAATGTCCTTCAACTGGTTATTAAGGGTCTCACTAGGCCCATGGATGGGCTGGATGTCCAACATTTCCATATTCCCCTGTAAAGTGGGAGGCAGATTGGAGGCGGATGGAAACGCAGTGGGGATAACCATGCATCGCATTTTACAAGCCCCTCCCTCACCTTCAAACTCACCTGCAAAGAGGGCTGTGAATAAAATCCAACTCATATTTTACGTAAGCTATGTCGGTTACTTTGAACCTGTGTTAAGAGAAATGAAGGAAGATATGCAATACTGACTCAAGCTTATTATTTATTTTCCAATTGTTCAGTAGTGTGTGAGAAATGTATAAACTGAAATCACTTGAAACGTTGAAAGATTTTTAATTTTGTTATATCACAAGTTGAGGTCCGCAGGGGTTGTGAAGTTGGTTATTTGATCTGATGAGGTTATCTCTGGCCAAAACAATGTGAAACTTCACTTTAAATGCCTCATTGTCTGATGAATTTGCCCAGCAGGTTTCTGTAGATAAAAATATCAATGACATAGCTAAATTACACTTTTGAAATTTAAGTATCACGAGTTGTTTTGATGTTGCATTTAATTATAACATATGTTGGGGCAGAAACATTGGGCATTCTTTAAGGGAAATTGAAATGTCATTGGTAAGTTTCATCAAAAGATTTTCTGCTCGAGCACAAAATTCTGCTTGAAAGAAAAGCATTCTCTGTATTCTGCCTTGACATCCTTCAGTTCCATTGCCTTTCTTCTATTCTTATCCAGCAGGATGCTGTCTCTGCACTGCTGGTGAGGACATCCGTGGAGCTGCAAGCTGTAGAACAGGAACTGGCTACAGAGGAAGAAGATATTACAGCAAGCCAAGACTGGTACTGTTGTCTTTATAACGTTAGATAATTTACCTTGGAATGGAGTTCCTTCTCTCATTTGTGCAAAAACACCAATTAGAGTAGAGTTTCTTTATTAGTCACAAGTAAGGCTTGCATTAACACTGCAATGAAGTTACTGTGAAATCCCCTAGTTGCCACAGTTTGGCGCCTGTTCAGGTCAATGCACCTAACCAGCAGATCTTTCAATCTGGAGGAAACTGGAACACCCAGAGGAAATCCACACAGATACGGGGAGAACGTGCAAACTCCACACAGACAATGACCCAAGTGGGAATCGAACCGAGGTTCCTGGCACTGTGATGCAGCAGTGCTAACCCACTGTGCCACTTTGTTTTGCATATGGGGTTCCTCTGAACTCCCACAATAACTCCAATGGTAGCCTGGTGGAATGTCCTGAACCGGATAGTTCTTTGGGGCCCATGTTAATAACAGATGTTTTCCTCGAGGACTACTTTGTAATCCACCAATGTGATACAAGCATGGATGGGAGCCAGGCCTGCTGTACTCATGGTCTATGAGCCCTTCAAGTGCAACACTCTAGGCAGGTGGTGAGAAGAAATCAAGCATTCTCTCAAGGATAGGGAAAACCTGGGACTGTTGGGCTACAGTATGGAGGTGGTTTTCACTTCTTTGAATATTGCACTTGATTCACCTCTCAGTATTATTGGTTGATAGGGAAAAGGGGTAATGACAGCAAGTCTCAGCTCTGGTGATTACCACAGCTGGACAGTCCAATAGGGAGTAGCGGGTGTCACGGGAAAAACAGAAATTGGCTTACAATTTCTGTTCTTAAGCCCTTTTATAAGTCGCAGTGATACATCACTATGATCAATCAACGATGCCATTATTATTATATCATGCAGCTGCCAAGATTGGTAAAGACAAATTGTGGTCTTTTTTTCCTAATTTTCTACACACAGAAAACAGAGACAATAGTCCATGTCACTGTTTGCCCTTAATGTGAGAAAATAGTTCTCGTCACATTTACCTACCCTGACCTTTAACCATTCATCCACTATCCTATCAAGCCTTGAATCTTGACAAAAGGCGACAAAGAGAAACAGATGAAATTGTGTATGATTTTTATAACTTGTTGCTAAATACAGGCTGGAGATGCTGGTGGAAGATACTGCTGAGGCACAGGAAGAAGAAAATGGCATTGGCAAAGAAGCAGAGGTGGAAGAGGATGCTGCAGAACTAGTTGCATTGCAAGAAATGCCCCAGAGTATGACTGATGAAGAAAACAGTAGTGTGGCGGACTCACACACAGTGCCACCAACTCTGGTATGAATGTTCACCATTGTCCATCTTAAGAAGGGAGCCCAGTTCTCAAGCATTTTTGGAACTCAGAATGTTGG
Organism: Sphyrna mokarran; assembly: GCA_024679065.1. Lineage (NCBI taxonomy): Eukaryota > Metazoa > Chordata > Chondrichthyes > Carcharhiniformes > Carcharhinidae > Sphyrna > Sphyrna mokarran. Next base: position 24,664,247 of record JAGIQG010000006.1, read on the forward strand.
CTATGATCTTAATCACTCCCCAATGCAGTGACAAAAATGTAAACCTGTTACACGTTAACATGGAATGACATGTCAGGATCCTATATCAGAATGCCAACCTTAAGAAGCCAGACTAGACCCCAACAATTTTTCTCTTTTGGCATAAATGTAAGGATAAGAATGATTCCATTGACAAAATAGGGATCTTCTATAGTAAAATAGACTTTATTTAATAACACAGTTTAAATATAACATTAACAAATTAAGCAGCTTAATATTTAACAATTGAATAATATTTAAAAATGAAAAGGAAACAACTTTACTTTCTAACTTACTACTTTTTCAGTTCCAAATAAGCAGCATTCCTCTTACAGACTTAAGGGTAATTTAAATACAGTTAGCAACCATAAATATACTTGCTATAATGAGTGTAGACAGTCGTAAAGCTTTCAGAGAGAGAGAGATAGAGTTGCAGAAGCCTGCAAAATCCTTCAAATTTCAAGCAATCTAGAGCTGTGAAATGAACAGCCTTCTGCGAAAGCTTTTTCTCTCTGCCCATAAACCACATCACCACATGTGCCTATCATTCTAATCCAAAATCCCATGGGAATTTAAGCAAACAAAAGTCAATTAACTCTACTTAACATAACTACTTGCAAGGTTGAAATGAGTAATTACCCTCTCTCCCAAAATCTGAACTGCATTCCCTCCAAACATATCGACTGCCTGCCGCTTAAAACCAAATTTGTAAACATTTCCCTTGAACACAAAAGCATATCCATGTCAATTGCATTACTATAATCACAGACAGAAATGCTATGATTGTACAGTTGTGAAGTTGGCAGCAGTAGGGGTGTGTGGTGGGTGGTGTACGCAGTGTAGTGGGGAAAAAAATGTAAATTGAAGCTCTTGCAGTATTTGGCAAGTCTTGTGTGTAAGAGTTCTTGTCCTTTTGAATAAATGGAACATCCAGCCAGATGACACAAAGTCATGTGCCAGTTAACTTTGGCTGGGGAGTTAAGTAAGTAAATTTTGCATTAAATGCAGGTCCTGGCAATAAAATTTGTTTAAGTAAGATTTTACTCACTTGGTATGTCTATACTCCTGGTACACATACCATTGAATGTTGCAACACTGGTCATCAGCATGGGTTCCAATTACCTCAACATTTCATTATAGACTGTTCAGCATCCCTGCTTTTCACATTGGCAGTGCATGTCTAGTGACATAGTGGTATTATTGCCAGATTATTCGTCCAGAAAGTCGGATAATCTGTGGATCTGGGTTCGAATTCCACCACAGCAAATTCTGAATTCAATAATAGAATTAAGAATCCACTGATGACGATGAAACCATTGTCCATTGCTAGAAAATGTCCTTTAGGGAAGGAAATCTGCCATCTTTTTCTTGTCTGACCTACTCCAGAGTCACAGCAATGTGGTTGACTCTCATTTGCACTCTGAAATAGCCCAGCAAGCCGCTCAGTTCAAGGGTAACTGTGGATGGCAATAAATGATGGCCAGCCAACAATGCTCCTGTCCCATGAATAAAGAAAAAAATGGTCTGGTGGTAAGTTTCCAATGAATAATTTAATGCATTTATATTAAAAAACTGCTCCTCTTCATGTGATTGTGTCATGACTTTAGGCAGATCTGCCTTGGGAAAGGTGTAAGCCAATGCTGTGACAGTCTGCTGACCTGTGTGGGTCAGGTTAAGTGGTAGCAAATGCCACCAGTCAGCCTACTGCCCCTGCTGCTGCAAGCGGAATCTGGGAAAACTGTCTCTTTATGCTGACCAAGACTCTTTCTAAGTTTAGAAATAAACTGTTCTATTTATCTCCCAGTGCTGGGCTTATAAAAGTAAACTTCAATGATTGGTGAACTACCTGTGAGCAGTTCTCATACAACAGCAACTGACAGAATGTTTGCGTCCAATGTGTGCAGGTTGACAGGGAAATGAACACAGAGGACGCTGTGATGGAGTGTGTGGCTGTCAGGCCTAAGGAAAGGGCCAACCTGAACAATAGGCAAAAGCATTTTGTGAGGAACAGCATGATTGTAAGATCCCAAACCTTTTCTCCAGGAGAAAGGAATCAGTACATTTGCAGGGTAAGAAATTCCTCTTCATTATATTGACAGCAATTCACAAATGTTTGTTTTGATGCGTAATGGGCTGGATTCTCTCACAGTTGGGATTCTCCAGTCCTGCTGCAATGAATGGAGAATTGGCAGAGTGCCGTATTCTCCAATCTCACTAGCAGCGGCAGTGCATTGTGAATGACCAGAGAATTGGGGCCAGTATTTCCTATATGTAGCTTTGATAAAGGGTCATCTGGACTTGAAATGTCACCTCTTTCCTCTTTTTACATGAATGCGATTGAGGCCATCCTCATGTTGAACTTGGCTATCAACTCATGTCACACTATCTGTAATCTCCATGACTTGCCTGGGCTTGCAACATCTCACTTACTGTTCTGTCTGGAGTCAATACACACCTGTTTAACCAATGCTTAATGCTATCTCCACTCACATTGTCTGCACCTTTAAGACTTGATTAGCTGTAAAGACTCGCATTATAATCAGTATTCTGTAAACTGCGTGCCATTATATGCCCTATTTGTAATCAGAACTTCCCACTCATCTGACAAAGGAGCAGCACTCCGAAAGCTAGTGGCGTTTGCTACCAAATAAACCTGTTGGACTTTAATCTGGTGTTGTGATAATTCTTGCTGTGTTTACCCCAGTCCAAAGTCAGCATCTCCACATCATGACTTAGAGATGCTGCCAGACCTGCTGAGATTATCCAGCATTTTCTCTTTTGATTTGCTATATATTTTTGCCCTATGTTTCACAGCTATTAAGTTACAGGCCCAGTGCATATAATTTTCCCCTCCAATGAACGGGTTGCACGGCTGTCATTTCTAATAACATGTTCCCTGTGTGCTCATCATCATGACAGGGGGCTTGTGTTTGTAAAATGGGTCCAAGTATACCTATATGCAGAGGTGCATATAATGAAAGTGATTTCAGTATCTTTTTACTGGCAAGTATGAATTTGTTTAGACCTAGATACTGAGCTCCTGCTGGTTTTGTCTCATTATAACACTGTAGAATCATCAAATGATGCAACACAGGATGAGCTGTTTGAAAGAATTATCCAATTAGTCTGATTTTCTAGCACTTTCTCCGGAGCCCTCCTAATTTTTCCTGCTCGAGTATTTACCCAATTCCCTTTGGAAAGTTATTTTTGAATCTGCTTTCACACAATTCATTCTGATTTTCTTTATCCCTTCACAGGATGTCTGTATCACTAGCTAGGCCAGCATTTACTGCCCATTCCTAACTGCCCTTGTGAAGGTGGTGATGAGCTGCCTTTCTGAATTGCTGCAGCCCCTGTGGTGTAGGTGCTGTGAGGGAGGGAGTTCAAGAGTTTTTTTCCAGCGACAGTGAAGGAATAGTGATGTATTTCCAATTAAATTTAAGTTTACCAGGATGTTGCCTGGTATGGAGGGCATGTCTTATGAGGAGAGACTGAGGGATTTGAGGTTGTTTTCGTTAGAAAGGAGGCGGCTAAGAGGAGACCTTATCGAAACATATAAGATGATTAGAGGTTTAGATAGGGTGGACAGTGATAGCCTTTTTCCTAGGATGGAGAAAGCTAGCACGAGGGGACACAGCTTTAAATTAAGGGGTGATAGTTATAGGACGGATATCAGAGGTAGGTTCTTTACCCAGAGGGTGGTTAGGGAGTGGAATGCCCTGCCTGCGGCAGTTGTAGATGCGCCAAGTTTGGTGGCGTTTAAGAGGTTAGTTGATAAGTTTATGGAAGAGAAGGGGAATGGTTTAGTTTGGAAGATCATTGCTTTTTTTTTTCATAATTGGTCAGCGCAACATTGAAGGCCGAAGGGCCTGTTCTGCGCTGTAATGTTCTATGTTCTAATTTTGCAGGCAGCAGCAGTTAATAGTAGAGTCAGAATTAAGACAAACATGTAATCAGGGGAAGGGAATTCTTACAATGGCCAGCATGTTTGCTGTATTATCTTTATGCCTCTGTCAGCCATTCATACTGCCATTAACACATCCCCTATCTCATGCCCTACGCACCTTAGTTGCAATCTTTCCAAGTTGACCTTCTACTCTGCTCCAGAAACTCTGTCCTCTTATACAAGATTGAATGCATCACATTCCCCCCTCTTTTTAACTCTGAGGAAGAGTCATATGGACTCGTAACATTAACTCTGTTTCTCTCTCAACAGATACTGCCAGACTTGCTGAATTTTTCCAGCATTTTCTGTGTTGATTTTATTATGTTGGGATGAAAGTCTTCTTCCTCTGCTGACTGTGAAATTGCATGTGGAATGGGTTGGAAAGTCTTAATGTTGTTCCTACTTGACCTCCATGTAAAATGCAAACCTGTCCAGGAATAGAGTGATGTAGAGATGCCGGCGTTGGACTGGGGTAAACTCAGTAAAGTTTTACAATACCAATTTTAAATCCAACCAATTTATTTGATAGTAAATCCGCAAGCTTTCGACTTTACAGCCTTCATCAGGCAAATTTGCCTGACGAAGGCTGTAAAGTCGAAAGCTCGCGGATTTACTATCAAATAAATTGGTTGGATTTAAAATTGGTGTTGTAAAACTTTACCAGGAATAGAGTGGCAGTTACACTCACCAAGACCTTAACGTATTATCTGGTATATTCATCAAATGACTGAAGGTCTATTCCTGGGGCTGGATAGAGAAAACTTTACTCTACTTCAGGCCTTTGCTACATCAAGTTGGGAATGCTTGTTGCTAACAGTATGAATGATTGAAAAATGTTCACTCTGGATGTAAGCTATATTCTTTTATACTTTAATCCCCTTGGTTTTCTGTATTAACAGTTGAATCGAAGTGACAGTGACAGTTCAACATTAGCCAAAAGGTCACCATTTGTGCGCAATGCCATGGAACGGCGAAGCTTGCGAGTTAAAAGGGTATGTCTTATTAATAACTAAAACAAAATCTTACCTCAGAAAAACATTAGGAAAATTCTTTGGATTGTGCCAACATATTCTGCCATGGAAGAGTGGGATCTGGATTGCAGTTGGTCTGTGAGCTGCCAGAAGAGTCATTGTAATATAGTGCGAGGTATAGCTGCAAAATATTTAGGCGCTGGAGTGAGATGCTAAAGGGAGTTTCACTTCATTGCAGTGTCATTAAGCCTATTTGTGACAGATAAATAAATTTTACTTTAAAATATGTTGGAATTATACTGGCAATAAATGGAACTGGAGGTGATGTTCTGAATGATTTAACAGTGACAAATCTTGAATAGATATATCCACGACCACATTTTTAATCCTTTGCCGGAATCGGAAAATCTGTCACTGTAGGATGGCGGCGGTGGCAGCGGGGGGTGAGGTGGGCATGGATTGCAAGGGGTAAACAGTGGATATAATTCCACATAGCACTATTAGCTTGGTCACAGATTAAATTTCTAAAACAGAGGTGTACTTGGTACAGGCATTTTTAAAATTTATTTGTTAGTCTCACAAGTAGGCTTACATTAACACTGCAATGAAGTTACTGTGAAAATCCCCCAGTCACCATGTTCTGGCGTCTGTTGGGGTACACTGAGAGAGAATTTAGCATGACCAATGCACCTAACCAGCACATTTTTTGGACTGTGGAAGGAAACCAGAGCACCCAGAGAAAACCATATAGACACAGGGAGAATGTGCAGATTCTGCACAGACAGTGATCCAAGCTGGGAATTGAACCCAGGTCCCTGGCACTATGAGGCAGCAGTGCTAACCACTGTGCCATCATGCTGCCCCAAGATGTACTTGGTATAATCATCAAAGTAAATCAGTATGATTAATACACTAGTTCAGCGAGGATAAACTTACAATTCTGCTCTCTTGGCACAATGGAAGGACGTGTTGGGAATTCGATATACTGGTAGTCAATCTGCTGTCTGCCCAATATTTTACTAATTATAATTTACCACATGTTTGATGGATTTCAAAGATTGCCTGTGCTTCTATTTATTTTCCAATATATAATCAATGTAACAACATCAACTCTGAACAGATTTAATTACTTACCATGAATAGCTCCCAAAGCTTTGATTTGTTTTGAGGCAGCAGTTGCTATGGGAAATGGAGAGTTAAAATAGATGCATCAAATTTAAATCCAATAAGGTAATTGTGTTCCTCTTTGAACAGCATTAAGGAAGTGGAGAACATGCCTCTGTCTACACCAATAGGGACAGCATAGAAAGGGTCGAGAGCTTCAAGTTTTTAGGTGTCCAGATTACCAACAACCTGTCTTGGTCCCCCCATGTCGACGCTATAGATGAGAAAGCCCATCAACGCCTATAATTTTCAGAAGACTAAGGGAATTTGGCATGTCCACAATGACTCTCACCAACTTCTATAGATGCAGCATAGAATGCATTCTCTGTGGTTGCATCACAGCATGATATGGCTCCTGCTCTGCCCAAGACAGCAAGAACACATTGAATGTGGATGTTCAGTTTTGGTTGCTGTAGTTATGGAAGGACATAGTGGGATAACAAGCCTAAAGAAACAGTTCCAGGTTTTAGATTGTTGGGAATGTGGAAAGCAGGTGAAGGAAGCTCAATCATTTCACAATGGGAAAATAATATGTATGAATGGAGTGAGGAAAATCAGGATCCATATCTTTACAATCATGAAGACCTCAGTGGATCTGTACAGGTACATTCAGTAAGGGAAGAAGACAGGAAATGCAACAATGGGCAGCACGGTGGCACAGTGGTTAGCACTGCTGTCCCCCACCGCCAGGGACACGGGTTCAATTCCAGCCTTCGTTAACTGTCCGTGTGGAGTTTGCACATTCTCCCCGTATCTGCGTGAGTTTCGCATAGGTGTTCCAGTTTCCTCTCACAATCCAAAGATGTGTGGGTTAGTTGATTGGCCGTGCTAAATTGCACTTACTGTCATGGGGATTAGCAGGGTAAATATGCGGAGTTACGGGAATAGGGCTTGGGTGGGATTGTGGTCGGTGAAAACCTACTAAACCAAATGGCCTATCTCTGCTCCTTTTATGGGTGCACCAAACGACCGGTGTTTGCAAGCTGGAAATTAAGGGGGCCAAGCGATCCAAAAACATTATTTAAAATCCTTGACTTGATTTGTGTGATTTTAACTTTGACGTCCCGTCACAGACCCTCTGCCAACCGGCTGTGAGAAGAGCGGCGGACCACCCTGTCCGCACTTCTCTCGACTTGGAGCTGGATCTTCAAGCCTCGCTGACGTGGCACAGCCGTTTGAATGATGAGCTACAAGTGCTCAGGGAACTCAAAAATAGGCTGGAGGAGGTGAAGGCTAAAGGGGAGACAGAACTGCCGACATGGGTGCTGAAGGATGACAGGTTCCAGAAGCTTTTAAAACAAGCAGAGAAACAGGTAAGTGTTCGGCAATATTTAAGCTTTGCAAGTCCAACAATATAAACTGTAATGATCTATTAATCGGATTGTTTTGCTTCTGCTTTGATGCTGTATCCAGCTGTCTGGTGCTGAATCTAATCAGGCTTATTAACAATGGACTACAAAATCCTTGAAGTGCTTTGGAAAAATCATTAACTAGTCAGATATCCACAAAAGAGCAATACCGACATCTAGTGACAGAAGATCAGTAGTGCAACTATGTGGAATAATATCATTCCTAATTTTTGATAGCAGGAACCACTCTGATAGTTTGATGTCCCAAAGGTAGGCCTGAAGCCAGTGGCTCAAAGGTAGATGCCAAAAATGTTGTCGGGGTGGAGTGGCAACTGGGCTGGGGGTTTGGACCAGGTGGATATTAGGAGGAGCGTGTTGCAGTTGTGGCACTGTCGTTGATGACAAGTTCGATCACATTGTGAGGAGTATATATGTAAGGTACATCACACCCGCTTTAGACCAATTTAAAATCCACACAATGTCCTCATTGTGGCCATTTTATTCCCAAAATTCAGGAGGAATGAGGCATTGGCTTAGAGGTATTATCACTGGATATTAATCCAGAAACTCAGCTGATGTTCTTTGTTTGAATCCTGCCAAGGCAAATGGTGGAATTTGAGATCAAAATCTGGAATTAAGAATCTGCTGATGACCATTGTTGATGGTTCACCATCTGGTTCCCTAATGTCCTTCAGGGAAGGAAATCTTCCAACCTTACTTGGTCTGGCCTACATGTAACTCCGGAGCCACAACAATGTGGTTGACTTCCAACTGCCCTCAAAGGCAACTAGGGATAGGCAACAAATGCTGGCCAGCTATATCCCATGAATGAATAAAAAGAATCCAATTTCTGCCTCTACATATCTTAGGAACGTAAGATCACTCGAACCTGTTTAGCTCTTCATTTATATCTGTACCTTGACATCTTGGGCCTACCCCATGTTATCATCGATAAACAAAAATCTACCAATTTCATTCTTGACCCACCTCGATATTCTAGGAGAATGAGTTCCAGATTTTCACTATCTTTGGAAGAAATAGATCTTTTTGATTTCACTGCTCCAGAGCTTAGCTCGATTTCTTAAGACATCCCCCTTATTCCCAAGTGTAAAGTTTTCTGTATTTATCTTACTGAATTTTAAAGGCATCATAATTCAGGGGAATACAAGCCATGTTTATACAACTGATCCTCAAACTTTAGACCTTTTAAGCCCTATTGAATCTGTGCAGCATTCCTCCAAGGCCGTCGTAGCCCTTTTGCTTCTTCATAGGCCTTAAACTCTCGCTAGTTAGAAAATATTCTTTCGTGAACCCAAGGTAGTTGAGACATAGTTGACCTCACACCTCCCAGCACTGAATTCATCTGTCATAGATTTTTCAATTCATTTAGTCTGGTCCCAATCCCTATATAACATTCTGTTCCTTACTCCATATTGAGGGCAGCACGGTAACACAGTAGTTAACACTATTGCCTCTCGGCGCCAGGGACCCGGGTTCAATTCTAGCCTCCAGTAACTGTCTGTGTGGAGTTGTCACATTCTCCCCCTGTTTGCATGGGTTTTGTCTGAGTGCTCCGATTTCTTCACACAGTCCAAAGATGTGTGGGTTAGGTTGATTGGCCATGCAAAATTGACCCTAGTGTCACGAGGATTAGCGAGGTAAATGTGTGCTGTTAAAGGAATAGGGCCTTGGTGGGATTGCAGATTAGATGGGCTGAATGGCCTCCTTCTGCACTGTAGGGATTCAATGATTCTATGATCTGCAAATTCAGATGAACTCTTATTTTTCTTCAGACGAGTTATATGATGAAAATCTGAAGTACCAGTACAGATTTTGGGGGACACCATTCATCATACTCTGCCAATCAGAAAATGTTTTCTTTATCCCTATTTTCTGTCTCCTATCTCCCAACCAAATTGTCTACCCGTGCCACAAGGTTACCTATCTCCTCAGCTGAAATGAAGGCTTATCCTGACTCAAAACATTGGCTCTATTCTTTCTCCACAGATGCTGTCAGACCTGCTGAAATTTTCCGACATTTTCTGTTTTTGTTCTTACTCATTCCCTTTTCTGTGTTTAAGCCAAATTTTAACACATTCTATCCTGTGTTCTGTTTTCATGCGTTTTTATTTTAGAATATTTCTGACTCTCCAAGCAAATAGTACCATAGGCGGTCGCACCATTTACTTTATTCCAGATATTCCCACATTGGTTTAGTTGAGTATTCCCCTTCTAAGTGCATGTTCTATTCTTTAGGACACTTTTGCTGTGAATGTATTCATCCAAATGATTCCTCAAGAGAGTTTCCTGTTTTTTAAACCCACTAATGCTCACAGTTGCTCTGGTTAGATTTGTCCCTCATCACTGCCTTCTTAAATATTGCATTTGCTTGCTTCCATTTCTGTTGTGCCTTGCCATTATTCATTACATATCATTAGCCAGGGTCCCCACAAATGTCCTCCTTCCTTTGTAATTGACCCAAGGGATTTGTTAATCTGCGTTTAACAACCCAACCTATTGTGCCAATATTGGCTTTCTAAGAGTGCCATTTTTTCACGTTTATCCACATTATGCTGCATCAGCTATGCATATGCCCATTCATTCTCCTATCCAAATCATGCTGGAGCATTCCTGTATCCTGTTCACGGCTTACCCTCCCACCCAACTTTGTATCATTTGCAGACTTGGAGATAAGTCTGTTTCAGTTCCTTCTTCCAAAACATTAATTTGTAACGTGAGTATTTGGGGTTGTAGCACAGATCTCTGTGGAACCCCACTGTGTAAAGTGTACCAAGTGCACAAGATCAGGTCGCTTGGCCAAACCCCCAGACATCGCACTCCCATCCCCCCTGAATGCATCCCTGATCGTGATACCATCCCACTTCCACTAATAGCAGCCTGATCACAGCTCTCCCCAGGGTGATCGCTGATTTTACTTCCTCCACTGCCTGCTGATCGCTGCGCTGGCGATCTCTGATGCAGAGTTTGCTGCCACTATTCAGGCTCAGAGCCTCCACCTTGCCGCTGCCCCGTGGGCACTGCCAGGGTGCCAGGCTGGAAATGCCAGGGTGTCAGGCTGGCACTGCCCAAGTGGCACTGCCCGATCCTGACACCAACCACTTGGGGGGGGTTTCATTGGCCTCTGGTCCATGCCTGATCCCTGCTGTGAGGATCTCCACCAGTGAAGCCATTAGAGTGAGTGATCCTGATGATTGAGACCCAGGCTTATTAATAATATTGAAATAGCCTGGATTGAGGCTGGTAACCCACATGACTTGCCTGGGTTAGTAAAAAACCTCACTTACTGTGCTGTCTGGAGACAATACACATCTCTTTAACCTGTGCTCAGTGCTCCTTCCACTCGCGTTGTCGGCCACTTTAAGACTTGAATAGCAGGGTAGGTATAAAGATTCACATCCTAATCTGTAAACTGTCTGTGCTGATATGTGTGCTATTGGAGACCAGAACACCTCATTCGCCTGATGAAGGCCATAGAGCTGAAAGCTTACGAGTTTACTATCAAATAAATCGGTTGGATTTAAAACTGGTGTTGTCAGACTTCTGAACATCATGAGGAGGCCAGAAACTGGGCACAAACCCGGTTTTTCACCTCTCGCCGATCTTGTCGGCTGCTCACATCGATTGACCAGTGGGATGAGCTGGTAAGATCACCCCCTAAGAGTAGAAGCTCTCCTCAATTCAATAATTGCTAATTGATTGCAGAAGTGGGGGAGCTATAACAATGCACCCTCTGGAGAAATGTAGAATCCCTGACAGTGACTTGTGTTTAACTGCCAGTGCGCGGACTCCAAAAGTTGCTGTCAGCTCCAGAGGTGTAATGTCAGTGATCACTGGCAGCGATTCATCACTTTTTCATTACCTACTGAAATTGGCCATAAATTGGCAACTTTGGAAATCCTATAAGGACATTGGGAGATAGGAGGACTGTGACAGTGTAATGGGAGAGTTTAGGAACCCTGATGGCCATGTTGCAAATATTTGACAAATCTGTTTTATCCAGGCTGAACAAACAAAAGAAGAACAAAAGCAAGAGTGGAGGGCTGAGAAGCTGATGAGAAAGGCCACAAAAGAGGTATGCAGGCTACGGGAGCAGAGCCAGAAGATGCCACTGCAAGTCCAGTCATTCAGGTCAGAATCTTCATTTGTTTCTTCATTCTAGATATCAAATGGGTTCACAGTTAGAAGAAGGCATGGTGGCACAGTGGTTAGCACTGCTGCCTCTCAATGCCAGGGACCCCGGTTCGATTCTTGTCTTCGGTGACTGCCTGTGTGGAGTTTACATGTTCTCCCCATGTCTGCATGGGTTTTCCCCAGGTACTCTGGTTCTCTCCCACACTCCAAAGATGTGCAAGTTAGGTGGATTGGCTATGCTGAAATGCCCCTTAGTGTCAGGGGGACTAGTTAGGGTAAATGCATGGGATTTTGGGGATAGGGCCTGCATAGGATTGTGCAGACTCGATGGGCCAAAAGACGACCTCCTGCACTGTACGATTTTATGATTCTAAGAGGAATGCTCATAAGAATGAATCAAGAGTATTTGTCATACTCCTGACTTGAGCCTGGTAGATGGTGGTCAGGCCCTCTGGGGAGTCAGGGAGTGAGTTGCAGGGTTCCTACCCTCTAACCTGCTCTTGTAGCCATGGTGTTTATTTATGTGACTAGTCCTGTCAATTTCTGGTCAATGACAACTCCCAAGTTGATTGTTGGGGATTGAGCAATGGTAATGCTGTGGAATCTTGAAGGGACACGTTTGACTCTGTCTCCCTGGGGATGATCCTAAATGTTAATTTTTACAACAGACTGTAAATGCTGACGTTTGATCTGCTTACATGTTGGGCAGGTTTCAACGCATTAAATGTAACACTGAAGCAATTGCTGCTAGCTTCCCAGTGTTGGATCTTCCTGATGTCAGAGAAACAGCCGCTCAAGGTTAATGATGCAAATGCTGTTTTGCATTCACACCTGGCGGCATTGCACCTAGTGCATTGGCGGAGAGATAAAGAAAGTAGAGATTCCTCCTTTTGTGTCTGGAAAAATCAGAAAAAGGGGCAAAAATAAGTCAGCACAGGAGATCTGACAGAGGTTCACAACTGCAGCAGGGAAGGCATTGTGCAGTCTACTGTCTGCACTACCAGCTTTCCTGTCAAATTTTTGGACAAAAATTTCTGAACAAAGAACAACACAGCACGGGAAAAGGCCCTTCGGCCCAACAAGCCCACGCCGCCATCTCAACATTCCCACTTCCACCCATGACCCCTATCTATGTTTATGGAAATCTGCATTGGAACCATATTAGCGAGACAGTTTAGGGAGAATTTGTTTTGCCCGTCAGCCTAAGAGCACATCTTTGGGGTGTGGGAGGAAACCGGAGCACCCGGAGGAAACCCACGCAAGCATGGGGAAAATGCGCAAAATGCCACAGATACCGGCCCAAATCCATGTATCTGCACAGGATTTTTCTGGAAAAATATCCTGGATGGGTCAGCTTCATGATGTCATGCCAGCCACCTCAGCTCCTGAGAGATTCCAATCCAAACAAAATTTAATGAAGAATTCCCCCCTTACAGACACCAAACACCCTCAATAGATAGGGAACTCCTCCCCACATAGATACAAGACCTCCCTCCACAGACATTAGATAACCTTGCTACCTTTAAAATTTAGCAATCTATGGGGAAAGTGATGGGAGATGGAGGATCAACCATGATGATGTTGAATGGTAGGACAATCTCAAAGGGCTGAATAGCCTACTCCTACTTTCTATGTTTCAATGAAGCTGCTGTTCAGTTGGCAGTTTTGTCTAATTCTTGCCTGCAGTTGGAGATGATATTGTCAATGCAGCCCCTTTTATGACCCCAGGAGGTCTGAATATTCTTCACAGCCAGTGAAGTGGTTTGAAGTATATTCACTGTTGTGATGAAGGAAACATGGCAGCCAATTTACACGCGGCAAGGTCCCACAAACAACAATGTGATAATGATATTGGCTCGAGGTAATGTGGTGCAGCAGGTAAATTCCCTGTCTCTCAACCTGAAGCCCTGGGTGCAAGTCCCACTCCAGAACCAGATGGCCGAGGTAGACACATTCATTACATGGCCAAAAACCTTAAATATCAAGCTGTAAATCCTTCCAACATATGCCCATGGCAGACAGCAACAGAGGGAGAGATTCCTAATCAGGCATTTATTTAATGAAAAGAAAATTGGAGCCTCAACCACCACCGTTCAAGGCTTTAGACTATAACATGAATGTAAAAGTGTATGTTGTCACAGCAACTTAGATGCCTGGGGGTGGGGTGGGGGTGGGGGGGTGGGGGGAGGAGTTGATGGTGGTGGGAAACAGTTGGTTGAATGGATAGTTAGGATCCGATTGATGCCTAAAGTACAGGTTCGAATCCTGTTCTGGCTGGGGTGGAATCGGGACCTTTCTCCTTGCTCTATCCATGGTGAAACTCATGGCTTTGAGAGTCAGACCTGCATTTGGTCAGAGAATTAAAGATGAGTTGATTGTAGGATAGGTATTGTCCAGGACATCTGGGAAATCTCCTTTGTTCTTCTTACGATAGCACAGTGGATAGCGTTGCTGCCTCTCAGCTCCAGGGACCCTGATTCGATTCTGGCCTTGGGTGCACATTTTCCTTGTGTCTGCGTGGGTTTCCTCTGGGTGCTCCAGTTTCCACCCACCTTCCAAAGATGCAGAAGTTAGGTGGATTGGCCGTCAGTGTCCAAAAGTGTATAGGTTAGGTGGATTAGTTACAGTAAATGTGCGGGGTTACGGGGATAGGGCAGGGGGAGAGGGCCTGGGTAAGATAATCTATCAGAGAGTCGGTGCAAACACAATGGCCTTCTTTGCACTGTAGGGATTCTCTGATTCTATGAAAATAATACCATAGGATTTTCTGAATCACCTTGAGAGGAAGGATGGAATTTGGATTTGATATCCTAGCTGAAAGATGATACTGCCAGCAGTAGTCTACATGGATTAAGTGCTCAGGTTTGTGGGATGTGACTTGAATCTATCACTTACTGACTTAAAGACAGAAGATGTGACCACCGAGCAAGCAAAAAAAGGCACAAGGTGATGCACAGCACAAGCTAAAAACAATTAGAACATAGAACACTACAGCACAAACACGCCCTTCGGCCCACAAGTAATTGTTTTATTTATTTTTAAAACAATTGTTTTATTTGTTCATTGCAGGGAGAAGATGGCATTTTTCACCAGAGCAAAGATCAGCATCCCGTCACTACCTGCTGATGATGTATAATTAGTTTATCGTGTAGACTACAAAGTACTTTTCAGCAGATTTTGATAGTTAGCTGGCTAAAAAATCTTTTCAAACATTCTGGCGATATAGATTTAACGTCTTTGTAAAATAATTGTAACTGAATACCTCGGTGTGTACAAAAATGTTTTTTTTGACAGAGAGAGAGAGACTAAAGTAGTGTATTCCGAAGCAGTCATGCTAATTTTGTACAGTTTGTGTGTATTTTTTTTTTGTGGTTTGCTTTTATTTTGTAAAGATGGGATACAGGAATGGTAGCAGTTCAGGAAAATGTATTCTGTTGAACAGCACTGCATTTTAGAAGAAAATGTTCCACATACCCTCCACCCCCATCCTGCTCCCCCCACTCCACTCCAGCCCACTTACCACCACACCTCTCCTGTTCAACAGAAGATATTTTACCCTTTGACAATGTTTGCATAAGATCCAACTGTGATTGTGTCTGTGAGCCACAGAATATTTTTGTACTGGGGTGTGAAACAGTCGGGTTTATTTTTTTTATGTGTCTTCTTCTTGATTCGGTGACGGCACTTTTCAAGACCAGTGCTTGCATAGTATTTGCCTCCCACCAGTGCCTCAAAGTTTGTTCCCCCCCCAGCCCAGTGTTTGTGTTCTCATCTCCGCACAGAGTGCAATGGCCTTGCAGGTGGTGAGTGTAAAACTGCTTCTTGAGTGAACTTTACAGTATTTTCCATTGGTCACTCTCACTGCAGCTGGAGACAACATTATTACACCTCTGTGATCTCGTGAATATGTGTGCCTGTTGTTACCTTTCTGCCTGCCAACAAAAGCAAAATTAATAATTCCACCCTTTAAATTCACCCTATCCAGCACAGTTGCACAGTGCTTAGCGCTGCTGCCTCACAGCGCCAGGGACCTGGATTTGATTCCCGGCTTGGGTCACTGTCTGTGCACGTTCTCCCCATGTCTGTGTGTGTTTCTTCCAAGTACTCCGGTTGACTACCAAAGTCTGAAGGATATGCTGGTTAAGTGCATTGGCTATGCTAAATTCTCCCTCAGTGTCCTGAATAGTTGCCGGAGCATGGCAACTAGAGGATTTTCACAGTAACTTCATTGTAGTGTTAATGTAAGCCTACTCATGGTGTTGGTAAATAACTTATAAAATATCACTTTTAAGGTCATTTAAAACACCATGTTCTCCCTGGAGATTTTAAATGCTGCACTTTTCGTTGACAGAGCATCTGCAGGGCTGGTTTATCCCTTAGCTTAACGGATGTTAGTAAGGCATTTGGGGATTTTAATTGGCATTGATTGGGGTAGAATCTCTAATGTGCAAGTTTAAAATGCGTGATGCATTTTTTTTAAGTTTCATTTTTCAGAACACTTCATGCAAACTCCCTAAAACAAGGGCATCACACTTTTAAAATAACGAATCCCTTATTAACTCAATAAATCCATGGAACTGAGTCACACAGACATGGAAGTCCCCAGGTTCTATTCCCAACCTGTGCCAAATGAGTTACTTTCCCAAATTGGAGGTTTTGGGCGCGATAGTTATCCTTAATACACTTGAGGAAGTGTCACTCCTCAAGTCACTCAGAAATCCCAATCCTGATTGCTATCCTATCACTCCCTCCTGTTTAAAAAGGTATGTGTGGGGATTTAAATGAGGTGAGATTGAGCTCCCCTTCCAACACCACCAAATGATCTACCAACAGTCACTGCCTTTGCTAACCCATGACCATTTGGGCAAGCTTCCTAGGCACATGGCACTGTCTGTGGAACTATATCACGGTACAAAGTCAGTGGTTTCAGGAAGGAGCAAACAAAATTGATAGGTGGGAAAAAAGGAATTTAAAATCTAAAGTTAGATTTTTACCTTGCCAGTTGTTACTGCAGTCCTCAAAAGATTAAAATAGACAGATTTTAAAAATACACATAATTGAAACATTTATTCATACTCGATAACTAGGGAGCAAAGTGAATGACTCATTGCAACCCATTTTTAAATGGTACCAACTGTAAAAAAGCAAACCTTTGAGATAGATTATTATTTTGTTTTTGCCTGACTCATTGGAATTTGACACATCCCATTCCACTTTTCTGAGTAGATGCCCATAAAATATTAACCAAATATCACTACAGGCAAAATAAAATGTAGAATAGAAAATGTCCAAGGATGGAGCAGAACAGCAGCTTCTGGGAACAATCCTAATTTTTTGGAAAGGTTTGCTCTTGTGATGTGGACAAGACTGATAAGGTTGCATTTATGGCCCACCCAGAAGCTGTTCTTTGTATAACCAAATTGCTAGTCCATTAAAAACCAATTATACAAAGTAGGCCAGACGAGATAAGGGCAGCAGGTTCCCTTTCCCTGAGGAACATTAGTTATCATTAGACATTTACAACAATCTGCCAACCCTCAGGGTAATTTTTCTGGTGTTAGCCAGATTACCAGATTTATGGAATCCAGTTCTGAAACTGGTCACAGTGGAATCTAAATTCATGACTAGATTGACAGTCCAGTACTATAACCACTACACCACTGAAACACAAGGAATTAAGTGCTTTATCCTCTGAGCATCCTGATTTTGGGAGGATATATTATATTAATTAACTATGTACCTTACTGAACAAAATAAGTTTTAAAAAAACTACCAAAAGATGGATTGTGGTGGTTTCATTCTACCTGGTTGTTATAGAACATAGAACAGTACAGCATAGCAGAGGCCCTTTAGTCCTCAATGCTGTGGTGAGCTATGTCTGAACCCAAGATCAAGGTATTCCACTCCCTATCATTCTGTACAATGAAGTTGTAAGCATATCTTTTTGAACATTTTTACAATGTTGCTACACGTAGTTATCAGAACATCTCTTCCCCCCCTTGGGGTGGGTAGGAAGGAAATAGATGTGGACTGAAAAACAAGCGGCAGCAGATGCAAAAAAGCTCTCAGAGCTGTAACTTTCTATACAAGGGCAAAAGGTATCCAACTGTCTGAATTTATTTGTGCAGAGGCAATGGAAGGTTCTGCAAATACCTTGTGAAGTACAATGTTCTTTCTGTAAAACTGTTGACAAGTCAGACATTCTAGTTAATCATGGACTCTTACACCACAGAAATAGGTCATTGGGCCTGTCAAGTCTTTGATGGTGTTTCATTCCATATGAGCCAACAAGCCTAATTTCACTCTCCTTCCCTCACGCAATACCCTTTGATCTTCTTCTGCTTTGGCAATGGTTTGCAGCAGTCCCGAACACCTTCTGTGAATCTTTTCTAGTGTCTAATCTGATGTATAAGTTAAATTCAGGAAGAAAGCAAAGACAATGACACAAACTAATGAGTTCCCGTTCTTGAATATAGAATTTTCTGAAGAAAAAGAACTGCACATTTAACCTCTGTTGGAAAATGCCAGCTGGACAGAACTGGAGACATGATTTGAAATGTCGTGATGAGGCATTTAGTGTCTCTCGTGGTATTCAGTCATGTTTCAGGTTACCTTACGTTTCCATGAAGATGGTGCCCGAAATGTCTTTCCTTTGCGTGGTGTGCCACCTTCTTTTACATAGTATTACCCTCCTCTCCTGTGTTGACATTATCATCACTGCAAGGGCAACCTTGCTCTCTTCTATTTTGTATTTGACTACTAGAAGATGTGCCACTAACATCTTACAAGGTCAACATTAAGCTGGAAATTCTGTGACTATTTAATGTAGAATTAAATGACGTAATGAAGGATACTGTTTCAGCTTGCATGTGTATGTCTGATATGTAAAAAAAAATGAAGTATTTACAGTGATATCCTTAGAATTGTGCCTTTTAAACCTCTTGTTTATTTATTACAGTCTTATTTATGTTTTGTTCTGTGTAGTTCAGTTCTGAACATTTTTTAAAAATTCTTATTAAGACTGCAGTTGGTGTATTCTGATGTTTAGAGTTATTTTTGTTGGAACAGTTAAATATATTCACAGAATATTGGAAAAGAGGAAAGCAACTCAATTTGTTAGCAGTCACTATCTTGCCACTTTTAGATTGAGATTTTTGTATTTTTCAAAGCAGTACGGTGTGGGATCTCTGTACAAATAAATGAGATTCCAAGCTGCAATCAGGATTTTTCAAGTCATTCTTCTGCCAGCATTTTGCAGGATCCAATGGTTCATTCATTAACGACCTTATCATTAGTCTTGACTTGTTAACATTGTAGAATAGTCCTTTTTTTATGCATTTGAAATTAAGGTTTGACTTATGAAGTAGGCTGTTCCCATTATAAGATATGAGGCAGCTATTACTGTGGTAGTCATTCAGTAAGCAAATAACTAAAGTTAAATCTGTTCTTGACAATTGTGTCTACTTTTTTGCTATGAAACAATTTTTTAGAAAAGAGTTCTTAATCTTTCTATATGTTGATAGAAGTATTAATTTATTTCCTGTATTCTACACACCAATGTAATATATAACCGTAGGTCACCATGGTAAATCATGCTAATCAATGGAGTACTGTTGAACACCACTGATTTTTCTGAGCCTTTTACTGTGATTTCTTTTTCCATATAAAAGTGAAGAAAAACCTCTACAAAGATATTTTATCTCTCATATTGAACACCTTTGAAATGAATGTAAAAAATGTGAGTTATGCAGTCACAAGTGTTGAATCGAATAACATAGTCTTATCAAAGATGGTACCAGGAATGTTTACTGGGGTCTTAATTCCAACATCTTTTTTTTGTAAATTGAGAGAGTGCATTGGCTCTCAAATGCTCAGAACTGAACGAACTAGTCGAACATGTTTCCCTCAGATTATGGCTTTCATTCTAATTTTAGATTTCCTATAGTGTACAAATAAACCATCACGTTGAGTATTGTGGTCTATGCACTTTTCCACATGTTTCAGTGACTGATTAAAAAAAATAATTTTTGAAGAAGCAAGTGTTTGTTTATTTTTGTGCAGAAAATTAATTTTGCCACCAGGCTTTTCCGTTTTCAGAAAATAGTTTATTTCAAATACATTTTAAAAAGTGAAACTGTCTTGAATACGATTTCAAAGCATGAAACAATTAAATAGGAGTCTGTGAAAAGTGGATTGAAACACTGCAGTCTTGGTGACCTACAAATTGGGAGGAGGCCATTTGTTCCCTTGAATCTGCTCTGTCATAAGATCATGACTGATGGATTGTAAGTCTACATTCCTCTCCACCCCTTGTCAGTCAAAAATCTATCAAACTCAACCTTGAATATATTCAATGACCCAGCCTCCACTGCTCTCAGCTGAAGAGAATTCCACACACTAATAACACGCAGAGGAAAAAAATTCTCCTCAAGTTGAACATCCTTTATTTTTAAACTGTGGCCTCTGATCCTAATCTCTATTAAATGGAGAAACATCCTTTCAGCATCCACCCTGTCAAATCCCCTCAGGATCTTAAATGTTTCAATAAGATCACTTTTTCATTTTTCTTAAACTCCAATGGGTATGAGATGAAGCTTTCCTCATACAAAGACCTCTTCATTCCAGGAGTCTGTGGAATGAGTCCCTCTGCACTGCTTTTAATGCAATTATACCCTTTCTTAAATAGACAGACCAAAACTGTACACTGTATTCTAGATACGGTCTCACTAATGCTCTGTATAGTTGTAGCAGAACACTGGGTTGAAGTCCAACAGGTTTATTTGGTAACAAACGCCGCTAGTTAGGTGAGTGGGATGAAGGAACAGAGCTCTGAAAGCTAGTGACGTTTATTATCAAATAAACCTGTTGGACTTTAATCTGATGTTGTGAGACTTCTTACTGTGTTTACCCCAGTGCAGCACCAGCATCTCCACATCACAGTCGTAGCAATACATCCTTACTTCTATATTCCCTTAGAATAATGACTATGATCTATGGACATATACTCCAAGGTCCCCTTTGTTTCTCTACACTTCTCAGTAACCTGCTATTAATTATGCATTTCCTTGTTTTGTTAGTCTTCTCCAAATGCTTCATACTTTTCCAGATTAAATTCTAATTTCTGCTATTCTTCCAAGCTGACTAGTCATTTGTTATCTCCTGCAATCTAGAGCCTTCTTCATTATAATCAATTGGCCAATCCTCATATCGTCTGCAAACTTCTTTGTCACACTCCCTTTAATTAAAGCCCAAATCATTGACATAAATCACAGAACACATGGGCCATTATTCTGAGTGTTGCGATTTGATGTGCATTTACTTTAAACTACTATCCATCATTATTGCCATGGAAGCAGGCAATGATATACTGGTCTCATGACTTGTAGTCAATCCGTAAACAGAAGCAAACTGAGGTCAGACATGTGCCTCACATAACTCCCATTGCACATTATCTGTATATAATCTCATCTCCACATTTTTGTAGTAAGTTGAAGTAAATTGCATCAAGTGCTCCAGAAGACCACTGGGAAGAAGTTCCCAATCCCCAAAACAGTTTAAAGTTTATTTATTAGTATCACAAGCAGGCTTACATTAACACCGCAATGAAGTTATTGTGAAAACCACCTAGTCGCTACACTCCAAAGCCTGTTCAGATACACTGAGGGAGAATTTAACATAGCCAATGCACTTAGCCAGCATTTCTTTCAGACTGTAAGAGGAAACCAAAGCACTTGGAGGAAACCCTCACAGACAAGGAAGAATGTGCAAACTCCACACAGACAGTGACCCACACCAGGAATTGAACTCAGATCCCTGGTATTGTGTGGCAGTTGTGTTAACCATCGTTACCACCATTTGCTCCTGAGGCCAATTTTGAATCCAAGTGACCACTTTTTGATGGATCCCATGGACTCTTACTTTGGTGAGCAGCCTGTCCGCTGGTCACCTTAGTAAAAATCTTGCTAAAGTCCATCGTTTCCTTCTCTATGAACAGGATGCTCTGTATAGAGTGCAAGAAACAATACTTTTCACTTTATGCTGATACATGTGACAATAATAATCAAATTAAATCAAACGCCATGGTGGGCTCCTCTCAACTCAAAGAGGTGGTCTCCCCATGTAGTTCCCCTCAACACCTTCAGCTGGCCTCCACCACTCAGCTCCACTCAGTTCCCCTCAGCTCCGCCAGGAGACCTCTCCACTCAGTTCCCCTCAGCTCCGCCAGGAGACCTCTCCACTCAGTTCCCTTCAGCTCCGCCAGGAGACCTCTCCACTCAGTTCCCTTCAGCTCCGCCAGGAGACCTCTCCACTCAGTTCCCTTCAGCTCCGCCAGGAGACCTCTCCACTCAGTTCCCCTCAGCTCCGCCAGGAGACCTCTCCACTCAGTTCCCCTCAGCTCCGCCAGGAGACCTCTCCACTCAGTTCCCCTCAGCTCCGCCAGGAGGCCTCTCCACTCAGTTCCCCTCAGCTCCGCCAGGAGGCCTCTCCACTCAGTTCTACTCAGCTCCGCCAGGAGGCCTCTCCACTCAGTTCCCCTCAGCTCCGCCAGGAGGCCTCTCCACTCAGTTCCCCTCAGCTCCGCCAGGAGGCCTCTCCACTCAGTTCTACTCAGCTCCGCCAGGAGGCCTCTCCACTCAGTTCCCCTCAGCTCCGCCAGGAGGCCTCTCCACTCAGTTCCTACTCAGCTCCGTCAGCGGCCTCCCGATGCAGTTCCCCTCAGCTCCGTTAGAAGACCTCTCCGAGCAAGTTCTGCTCAGCTCCGTCAGGAGGCTCTGCATTGCAGTTCCACTCAGCTCCGTCAGGTGGCCTCTCCATTCAGTTCCCCTCAGCTCCGTCAGGCGGCCCCCTGATGCAGTTCTCAACTCCGCCAGGTGCCCTCCACCACTCAGCTCCGCCAGGAGGCCTCTCCATGCAGTTTCCCTCAGCTCCGCCAGTTCCCCTCAGCTCCGTCAGGCGGCCCCCTGATGCAGTTCTCAACTCCGCCAGGTGCCCTCCACCACTCAGCTCCGCCAGGAGGCCTCTCCGTGCAGTTTCCCTCAGCTCCGCCAGTTCCCCTCAGCTCCGTCAGGCGGCCCCCTGATGCAGTTCTCAACTCCGCCAGGTGCCCTCCACCACTCAGCTCCGCCAGGAGGCCTCTCCGTGCAGTTCCCCTCAGCTCCGCCAGGAGCCCTCCCCTCTCCACTCTCCGGCGTTGTGTCATGGCGGCGGGCAGCATGGATCTGGTGTCCGAGTTCCTGCAGCAGAACCGGCGGCTGTCCGACTGGGTGGAGACGCTGCGGGGGGCTCACGAGCCGGAGAAGCACTGGAAGGCCCGCCGCGAATTCATCCTCCGCAACATGAAGGAGGAGCAGAAGGCGAGCGGGGCCGAGCCCGAGCCGGGTCTGGGCACTGACCAGCTGCTGGCTCTCTCCATGGTCTGGGCCAACCATGTCTTCCTGGGCTGCCGGTGAGTGAGTGAGTGAGGGCCCAACACCCTCACTGGGCCAGCTCAGGGCCTTTCCACCCGAACAAACATTTTTATTTAATTACATATCAATGTCACAAGTAGGCTTACATTAATTAACACTGCAGTGAAATTACTGTGAAAATTCAGACAGTCCAGTTCCTGGTTGCAAGTCATGACAGAGTCACAGGGAGAAATCACTCTCACTCTTCATTTTATTTTAATTAAACTGTTCTTAGATTGGGAACGTAGGAATTAGGAGCTGAAGTAGCCCCTTTGAGACTGCTCTGCCCTTCTATCAGATCATGGCTGATCTCAGATCTGCCCACCCCCCACTCCCCCATCCCGTTCCCCATAACCCATAACCCATAACCCATAACCCATAACCCATTGAACCGTATCTTTATCAGAAATATCTCTATCTCCTTCTTGAAACCGTTTAACTATTCAGGCTGTGTCGTGCTATGGGGGCAGCAAGTTCACAAATGCTCCCCTTTCTGCAAGAAGTACTTCCTCCTTATCTCAGTTTTAAATTTGCCGCTTCTCAAACTGTATCTGTGACCTCTGATTGCCCCACAAAGGGAAATATTTGGTCTACGTTTACTTTATTAAACCCTTTTAGTATTTTTTATACCTCGGTCAGATCCCCTCTCGTCCTTCTAAACTCCAGCAAGTATAAGCCCAAACTGTTCAATCACTCTTCATGCATCAACCCTTTCATCCCAGAATCAATCTGATGAACCTGCTGATTTGTCTCTGTACAATTGTCAAATTTAGAATTTGATTTTTAACATTTGAGAATTCATTGTGAGAGTGGGGCGGGGAGAAAACAAAACTAGTAAGTTATTATTCCATATCAAAAGGGGAGGGGATGGTGTGGGGTTCAATTTTCAATTTTTCTGTGTCTGGTTTAGAAATGTTGGTGTTAAATCTGGGCAATGGTGTGAGAGTATGGGGGCTTCTGGTAAGCTGTACCTACCATACCTCCTAATTTTATTTCAAAATTCTTCTAATTCAGCTCTGACGAAGAGTCATCTAAGACTCAAAATGTTGGTTGCATTCACTGCCCACAGATGCTGTCAGATCTGTTGAGATTTTCCAGCTTTTTCTGTTTTTGTCTCTAATTCTATCTTTTACTCGTTCTATGCTTTTCACTCTGCACCTCCTTTCCTTCTCTGTAAATGGTATGCTTTGTCTGTGTATGTGCAGTGTATACTCATAGATGTGACAATAATCAAATCAAAAGCCATGGAGGTTGGATAGTGAGAGGTGTGGGGAATGAGTTTACAACTTGTGCTGATTCAGCGCCTCCTAATGTAGCAAATAATTTTTATTTCAAGAATAAAATTCTTGAAAGCATGTTCTCAAACAAAATTCACCACTGATTGGAAAACTTGATGAAAATGAAGGAGCAATTTAAGAAGCCAAGGGATTCAGGGACAGGATTTCAGAAGGGGAAAAAAAATGAGAGACTAGTAGAAAGTTGGATATTGTCTGTATAGATATGTGATAGATGGCATTCTGTTCAGTCACTTTCAGGTTAATAAAAGTTTTGTGGTTTAATTACAAGCTAAACCTTGAAATGTGATTAGCTTTCTCACCTTTGTGCCAGCGTCATCTTTTCTAAAAGTCTTTACTGTGGTTTTGTTACACACGATTTTAGTTTGTTTTCCTAGCAGCAACAGTTGATGTAATGATCTGAATGGCAACCAGATCATCGTCTTTAAGTGGCGATGCCTGCAGTTTATTGTGTTATGGATAGAAAATATGGTGAACAATGTACGTCAGGTATGTTTAAAATCCACCGACAAGTTAGATAATGGGGAGTTGTTGCAGGGTTTTGATAAAAGTGTAATTGAAGACATCGTACTGCTCTGTTTACTGTTCCACCATGTTGATATCCTTCTAAGTTGATGTGCAAAATATAGATTGGAGTGCCAGCTGCAGGAAGGCATGTCTAGAGATTAGGTATGCGAGTGCCTGGAGTTTGGTACTGATTCAAATTAGAGTGCAAACAGCTGATAGAGCATTGCTCCTCCAGTGCTCAGGGGAATGTTGGCAGTGCGGTGTTTTTGTATATTATGACGAAGTGCTGCCTAACATGCTCTGGGGGGATGTTTCTGCAAGAACACAAACCCACAATTGCCCGATGCAGTGGCCTTCTCAAAATGTGGTGGACCAAGACAAAAGTCACCAATGCGCAATGCCACGACTGAGGCCATATGAATGAACAGGCCGGAACTTTCATCTCTATCACTCACAATCTTTGTGGCTTTGTGATCCTGTTGATGCCAGTTAGCATTTAAAGAGAAAACAATAGGACAATGTGACAAATTTTCATGTTTTTAAACAAAAGCAAACTTTACATATCTAAAAAATCTGAAACAAAAGCTTTAAAAAAAATCCAAAGATGTGCAGCGAAAGTTAATTTGCCATGATAAGTTCCCTTTATATCCCATGGTGTTAAGGGGATTAGTTGTGTAAATACATGGGGTTGCAGGGATGAGCCTGGTTAAGATGCTCTGCCGGAGAATCAAGGCAGACTTGATGGGCCATATAGCCTTCTTCTGCACTGCAGGGATTCTATGAAAACAAACACTACCAACTTAATATGAACTTCTGGTTTTACAACTTCTCACAGAAATTCCTTTAACTTTATGATACTTATAATTATTTACCTCTGTCAGGACAGCTCAGAAGTATGTTATAGTCCTCTGCAATTAAAATAAATTCTTCTCAGTTCCAGCTACTGTCTGTGGTAAGACTCTGTGTTTAACATACCTTGAAAATAGATGCTTTAGTAATTTGTTTTCGTTGTCTACTCAATGCTTTCAAGCTAATTCCATTCATAGTTTTCTGTGTTACAACTTTCTGTAAGGACTACTGTAGATTTCTAAGCTATGGTAAATCATCCGACTGCTTTTCCTTCACAAAATTCAAACTGAAATTAGGCTCCCACTTGCATTCCACGCGTAACAATTAAGTTAGTATTTTCTTGGCTTTACTACCAGCTTGATTAATGCCAGCCTGACAGGGCAGCACAGTTGTTAGCACTGCTGCTTCAGAGCGCCAGGTAAATGGGTTCAATTCCCAATTGTGTACTGGTTGAAAACTGACTTGGGCCACTATTTGGAGTTTGCAGTTCTCCCTGTGTCTCTGTGGATTTCTTGAGGAAGCTCCAGTTTCCTCCCACAGTCCAAAAGATGTGCTGTTTAGATACATTGGCCGTGCTAAATTCTCCCTAAGTGTACCCAAACAGGTGCCAAATTGTGGCATCTAGAGGATTTTCACAGTAACTTCATTGCAGTGTGAATGTAAGCCTACTTGTGATAATAATAAACTTCAATACCCATTGGTTTTGCTCATTTTCTGTCAGTGCCAGTGTCCAGCTGCAACTAAACTGCTTTTTGTTGGTATTACTGCAGTCAACGCCTTGGTAATTGTACTCTATCTGGTACATATAAGCCACCCAGACCACTTTTTCTGTGTCTTTTTCCTTAGTTGCTGTTCAGCATTTACCACAGCAGAACTCAGAATAAGAATTCATAGATGTGTTCCTGGATCCATGTTGGACTTGTGCTGTAGCACTCCCCTGATTGTAATCTTCTGGGTGGAGTTTTCATTATCTCGTACTGGATCAGGAGTTTTCAACCAATTAATTATCAATCTTGTCTTGGGAGTTTTCAATATGTTAATTACGCTGTACACAATTGGGATTGCCATCAAGTGAACAGATCTTTCAAATGAGCTGCCTAAAACGCTGGTGGTTGTGAATTCTGTTGAACTTTCACAAAGGAACTGGAAGTATAGTTGGAAAGGAAGTTGCATCAATGCACAGTAACATAATGGTTAGCACTGCTGTCTCATAGTGCTGGGGACCCAAGTTCAATTCTGGCTTGGTTCACTGTCTGTGAGGAGATTGTGCATTCTTCCCGTATCTGTGTGGGTTTACTCCCACTGTGCTTTCTCCCACTGCCCAAAGCTATACAGATTGGATGGATTGGCCATGTAAAATTGATCCTTAGTGTCAGAGGCATTAGTTATGATAAATGCATATGGTTATGGGGATAGGATCTGGGTGGGATTTTTTTTAAGAACAAAGAACAAAACAGCACGGGAAATAGGCCCTTCGGCCCAAAGAGCCCGTGCCACCACCCCGATGTTCCCATCTCTACCCACGATCCCTGTCCATGTTTATAGATCTATGGATTAAAAACCAAATTTGAGACAATTTAGGGAGAATTTGTTTTGCCAATTAGCCTAAGAGCACATCTTTGGGATGTGGGAGGAAACTGGAGCCCCCGGAGAAATACTTGACCAACATTGAGCATGCATTCGGCAGGTGGTGCGGGTACAGCTCTTGGATGTTGATTCATGGGTTGCCTGGTACCTCATGTCATAAATGAGTGCTTTATGTGGACCATCTGAAGGGCACCATGACAGCTCAGAGACTATCGATGGGGCTGTGCAGACACTTGGAATTGGGCCGGTGTCTGCGGGAGTTTGCGCGTTCTCCCCGTGGTTGCGTGGTTTTTCTCCGGGCACTCCGGTTTCCTCCCACAACCCAAAAATTCGCTCTTAGGCTGATTGGGAAACAAATTGTCCCTATAGTGAGAATTTTCCATATTAGGAATAATATATATATATTATTATATAGGAATAATATAATAGGACAATGGATTTGCTACTATATAGTTATGACGGCGGCGCGGGCTCGTTGGGCCGAAGGGCCTGTTTCCCGTGCTGTGTTGCTCTTAAAAAAAAACCCACGCAAGCACGGGGAGAATGCGCAAACTCCCACAGACACAGGCCCAAATCCATGTATCTGCACAGCACGGCGATAGTCACTAAGCTGTCGTGTTGCCCATCAGATGGTCCAGGTCAAGCATACGCTAACAACATGAAGCAGTAGGATACTCTCAAAAAAGATCCAAGAGCAGTCCTCTCACGACCCATCACATGTATGCCCCTCGTTAGACAACAAGGTGGACCAAAGCACCTGTAGGATAAAAACAAATACATCAATATCATCATCTATTTACACACTTCCCAGCCACTCCCATGGCTCATGATCCCTATTTTAAATCAGTTTTCTATACCCCTCCATTCCCATTCTGTTCATGTGCCCATTTAAGTATTTCTTAAATAACTGCCTGCCTCCACCACTTTACTTGGCAGTGCATTCCATACCCCCACCATCCTCTGTGTGAAAAAACTCCCTCTAGCATCCAAATTATACCTTACCCCCCTCACCCTAAGCCCGTGACCCCTCGTGC
The DNA here is from genome assembly GCA_024679065.1 of Sphyrna mokarran. Lineage (NCBI taxonomy): Eukaryota > Metazoa > Chordata > Chondrichthyes > Carcharhiniformes > Carcharhinidae > Sphyrna > Sphyrna mokarran. The sequence goes on from JAGIQG010000006.1 coordinate 24,692,566, forward strand.
TATTTGAGTCCATCCTAGGAAAAAAGCTTAACCCTGTTTACTCTATCAATCCCCTTCAAAATCTTGTACACCTCTATCAGATCTCCTCTAAGTCTATGTCTTTCTAAGGAAAACAGTCCCAATTTGCCTAATCTCTCCTCATAACTCAGACCTTCCAAACCAGGCAGCATCCTGGTAAACCTCCTCTGCACTCTCTCCAGTGTCTCCTCGTCCTTCCGGTAGTAAGGCAACCAGAACTGGACGCAGTATTCCAAATGAGGTCTCATCAGCGTTTTATACAACTGCAACATTAAAGGCCAGCTGTTGTACTCTATACCCCTTCCTATAAAGGCTAACATACTATATGCTTTCTTCACAACCTTCTCCACTTGCTCTGCCATCTTCAGAGACTTGTTCACCTGCACCCCCAGGTCCCTCTGCGTTTCTATACTCTTAATAGGTCTACCCTTTATCATATACCTCCCCTGTACATTCTTTCTCCCAAAATGCATCACCTCACATTTATCAGGATTGAATTCCACCTGCCATCTGTCTGCCCAAGCTACCAGCCTATCTATGTCCTGCTGCATCGCCTGACAATGCTCCTCACTATCCACAAGTCCAGCCATCTTTGTATCGTCTGCAACCTTGCTGATCACTCCACTTACTCCCTCTTCCAAGTCATTTATATATATTACAAATAGAAGAGGTCCCAGTACCGAGCCCTGCGGCACACCACTAGTGACCGACCTCCAGCTAGAGCAACAGCCTTCCACTATTACTCTCTGTCTCCTGTTACCAAGCCAGTTACTTATCCATCTAGCTACCTGTCCTTGTTGCCCATTTGCCTTGACCTTCTTGACTAACCTCCCATGAGGGACTTTGCCAAACACCTTACTAAAATCCAAATAGACAACACCAACAGCTCGCCCTTCGTCCACTGATTTCGTCACCTCCTCAAAAAATTCTACCAGATTTGTAAGGCATAACCTCCCCTTAACAAATCCATGCTGCGTATCCTTAATCAGATCGCAACGCTCTAAGTACCTACACATCCTATCTCTAAGAATCCCCTCCAACAGCTTCCCTACCACTGATTGTGGTTGATTCAAACTCAGTGGGCTGAATGGCCTCCTTCTGCACTGTAGGAATCACAATTCAATGCGGGGAAAGTGTAGTGATGTGGAGTTGCCGGTGTTGGAATGGGGTGGGCATAGTAAAAAGTCTGTCAACACCAGGTTAAAGTCCAACAGGTTTACTTGATAACACAAGCTTTTGGAGTGTTGCTCCTTCATCAGGTGAGTGAATACATCTGATGAAGGAGCAGTGCTCTGAAAATCTGTGCTACCAAATAAATCTGTTGATTTTAACCTGGTGCTGTGAGACTTCTTACTGAGAAAGAGCAGGGAAGTGAAACCTTTTGAAAAGCTTTTTCAAAGATCTAGCACAAGTGCGGTGGGCTCAATGGCCTACTCTAGTGGCGTATAATTCTATAATTTCAATAGATGCGTGGTCCAGTAATCCAAGTCTGCATAAAGCAAATTTGAATAACCCAGGTTCAAAGTTGTCATGCACAATGCGCATGCATCATTCAGTTTGATTGGAGGTCAAGTTTTGCTAATGTAGTTGTTGTTCGCATAATTACCTGCACATCTTAGTGTTCACCTTGTAACTGGTTTGTCCTTTTCAGATATTCAAAGTCGGTAATGGACAAAGTGTTGGAGATGGGAGAAGGCATCAAAGTTACAGATGCACCAGTTCACATAAGAAGGGATGATTTGGTTGCCAGTAAGCTGAAGAAAAAAGACCTTTCAAACATCAATGGTTAGCAGGTTAACAGTATACTGGAGTGTCTTTTTAAAGGTCATCTCTGACCTTTATTTATCTGTTCAATTAAAATGAATTGCAATTTATTCGGTGCTGGCAATAACAGTATTTTAGATGCAAGTGCGACACGTTTGTGATTAAATTCCGACCAAAAAAGCCTTTTTTTAAAATTTTTCAAGCTTAGGGAAAGAATATCAGGTGGGACAGTTTTTCAAAGAGCAGAAAATATGGCCCAAGTGATCTGCTTCTGCATGTGTGATTCCTCAATTCAGCTAAACATTAGGTGTCAACCATAGCCCAGCAATAACACCCTTGCTTCCAAGTCAGATTGTTTGGTTCAAATCACAGACTAGAAACTGAGTGCATGATCTATGCTAACACATCAGAGCTTTGTTGAGGGAATGTTGCATAGTCAGAGGTGCTGTTTTTCAGTTGAGAGGTTGAACTGAAGTCCTGTCTGACATCCTAGATGAACCTGAAGGATCCCTGTTGAACTTAAAGTCTCCCATGGCACTATTTGCTCAAGCACCAAGGAATTGTGTGTCCTGGCTAGCAATTATTACAGTAAGAAGTCTCACAACACGAGGTTAAAGTCCAACAGGTTTATTTGGCAGCACAGCTTTTGGAGTGCTGCTCGTTCATCAGGTGAGTAAAGACTTGTGTTCACAAACAGGGCATATAAAGACACAAACTCAATTCACAAGATAATGGTTGGAATGCAAGTTTTTACAGGTAATCAGTGTGAGTGGAGAGAGGGCCAAGCACGAGTTAAAGAGGTGTGTATTGTCTCCAGCCAGGACCGTTTGTAAAATTTTGCAAGCCAGGCAAACCGTGGGTGTTGCAGATAGTGTGACATGAACCCAAGATCCTGGTTGAGGCCGTCCTCACGTGTGTGGAACTTGGCTATCAGTTTCTGCTCAGCAATTCTGTGTTGTCATGTGTCGTGAAGGCGATCTTGAAGAACGATCCCCCAAAGATCAGAGACTGAATGTCCATGATTGCCAAAGTGTTCCCCGCCTGGAAGGGAACATTCCTGCCTGGTGATTGTTATGCGGTGTTCATTCATCCATTGTCCTATCGTCTGCATGGTCTCCCCATGTAGCATGCCAGAGGAGATACTTTCCTGCAGCGTATCAGGTAGACAACGTTGGCCAAGTTGCAAGAGTATGTATCGTGGTTCTCACGTGAGATGATGGGAGCTGATGATCCGACATGTCTTGCAGTGATTGCTGTGGCAGGATTGTGTGGTGTCGTAGTCACTGTTCTGCTGAAGGCTGGGTAGTTTGCTATGAACAATGGTCTGTTTGAGGTTGTGTGGTTGTTTGAAGGCAAGAAGTTGGGGTATGGGGATGGCCTTGGTGAGATGTTCATCTTCGTCGATGACACGTTGAAGGGTCCGGAGAAGATGTTGTAGCTTCTCCACTCCGGGAAAATACTGGATGACGAATGGCACTCTGTCCGCTATTCCCATGTTTGCCTTCTGAAGCAGTCAGTGCGGTTTTTCGCTGTGGTACGTTGGAACTGTCGATTGAAGAGTTGAGCATCATACCCTGTTCTTGAGGGCATCTTTCAACATCTGTAGGTATCTGTTGTGATTCTCCTCATCTGAGCAGGTCATGTTTATACAGAGGGCTTGTCCATTGGGAAAAGCTTCTTTAATGTGTTTAGGGAACTCAGCCGCTGGCTGGAGACAATACACACCTGTAACACCACTCATATTGTCTGTACCTTTAAGACTTGATGACTTGTAAAGACTCGTGTTCCAACCATTATCTTGTAAATTGAGTTTGTATCTATATATGCCCTGTTTGTGAACACAAGTCCTCACTCAGCTGATGAAGGAACAGTGCTCCGAAAGTTTGTGCTGCCAAATAAATCTATTGAACTTTAACCTGGTGTTGTGAGACTTCTGATCGTGCTTACAGCAGTCCAATGCTGGAATTTGCACATCAAACACTTACTACTCAACTTATGTTGTCAAAAAAACTTGTTTAACTATTTCATTGCTGATTGCGGGATTTTGCTAAGTACACGTTCCCCTGATAGTGAATGCATCTCAAGTGTACTTAGCTGGGCCGCGAAGCACTTCAAGGTGACTTATGAAAGCATATAAATACTTTCTTAGTTAATGTTGTCCTAATTTATGTTGCTATCAGTTGACTGGTTCATCCATTAGATAAGCTATTTATGTGACCTGTTCAACTCATTCATTGGAACAACACGGCGAGGAGCAACATGATAATTTTTTTTATATTTTTGCCTTAACCAATCTGTTCAATGAAACATCTCACCACTTTACTCTAAACAACTCTGATCTAGTTGTATCTATGCTGCTTTACTCTAATTATACCTTGTCACACATGCTGATGTTGAGTTTCTGCGATTTTTATAGGTGAATGTCAGTGGTAGGGTAGAGATTTCTGTTTGCCACCCAATGTTCATATTAGACATGACAAAATTGGGTATGTTGTGGATCAACTCGTGAGTAAATCTCCATGTGCCATGTGCATCATCACGAGTGATTTTTGATTATCTTATAGCTTAGATTGCCTGCTAAGATTTGCTTCATTTTGCCCCGGGGATCTGGACTGACTAGAACCTAAGTTGAAACTGTGCAATATAGAAGTAAAATAATGTGAATTAAATCTGAAATAAAAACAAAAAAAATGCTCAAAATATTCAGCATCTGGGCAGTAAGACGCAGAGTTAACGTCTCCTTGTGTCAGGTGAAAGGTCATCTGAAACATGAATTCTGCTTCTCTCTCCGCAGATGTTGATTTGATCTGCTGAGCAATTCCAGCATTTTCTGTTGAAACTGTCATTGCTCGTTTTGTTTAGGAGGTTTACAACCCCAGAAGGAGGAAGGCTGAATTCATATGGTTCTTTTAAATACGATATATAAATTTATTATTATTCATTCTGTCTAATGCTGCGTTCGACTTTCTCTCAGTTAGCGATAAATTAGTCTAAGTCCTGCTAACTTACAGTTAAAATAGCAAATCATTCATAGACCAAAAGAATTCCACACCCATCACCATTAAATGTAGCGCTTTACCAAATAGAAAAGTAAGATGCTTTACTTAAATTGGAACTGAATAAATTAACTGAAGTGTAAAGTTAGGTAACATTAAAACTGATAAATCTCCGGGGCTTGATGGCATTTATCCGAGGCTGCTTAGGGAGGCGCGAGGTGAAATTGCTGGGCCTCTGACACAAATCTTTATCTCTTTGGACACAGGTGAGGTCCCAGAGGACTGGAGAATAGCTAATGTTGTACCGTTGTTTAAAAAGGGTAGTAGGGATAACCCTGGGAATTATAGGCTGGTGAGTTTGACGTCAGTGGTAGGGAAGCTGTTGGAGGGGATTCTTAGAGATAAGATGTATAGGCACTTAGAGCGTTGTGATCTGATTAGAGATACGCAGCATGGCTTTGTTAAAGGGAGGCTGTGCCTCATGAATCTGGTAGAATTTTTTGAGGAGGTGATGAAAGCAGTCGACGTAGGCTGAGCCATTGATGTCGTCTGTATGGATTTCAGTAAGGCGTTTGACAAAGTCCCTCGTGGGAGATTAGTCGAGGACTTCAAGGCTAATGGGATACAAGGACAGGTAGCTAGATGGATAAGTAACTGGCTTGGTAATAGGAGACAGAGAATAACAGTGGAAGGGTGTTTTTCTAGCTGGAGGTCGGTCACTAGTGGTGTGCTGCAGGGTTCGGTACTGGGACCTCTCCTATTTGTAATATATATAGATGACTTGGAAGAGGGAGTAAGTGGAGTGATCAGCAAGTTTGCAGACGACACAAAGATGGCTGGACTTGCGGATAGTGAGAAGCATTGTCAGGCAATACAGCAGGACATAGATAGGCTGATAGCTTGGGTAGATAGATGGCAGATGGAATTCAATCCTGATAAATGCGAGGTGATGCATTTTGGGAGAAAGAATGTAGAGGGGAGGTATATGATAAAGGGTAGACCTATTAAGAGTATAGAAATGCAGAGGGACCTGGGGGTGCAGGTGCACAAGTCTCTGTAGATGGCAGAGCAAGTGGAGAAGATTGTGAAGAAAGCGTATGGTATGCTAGCCTTTATAGAAAGGGGTATAGAGTACATGAGCTGGTCTTTAATGTTGCAGTTGTATAAAACGTTGGTCCACCATGTTGTCTAACAAGGGGCATACACGCGATGGGCTGTGAGAGGGCTGCTCTTGGATTTTTTTTTTGAGAGTATCCTAGTGCTTCACGTCGTTAGTGTACGCTTGACCTGGACCATTGATGGGCAATGCGACAGCTCAGTGACTATCGCTGTGCTTGTAGATACATGGATTTGGGCCTGTGTCTGTGGGAGTTTGCGCATTCTCCCCCTGCTTGCGTGGGTTTTCCCTGGGTGCTCCGGTTTCCTCCCACATCCCAAAGATGTGCTCTTAGGCTAATTGGCAAAACAAATTCTCCCTAAATTGTCTCAAATTTGGTTTCAATGCATAGATCTATAAACATAGATAAGGATGTAGAAGTGGGAACATCGAGGTGGCGGCACGGGCTCATTGGGCCGAAGGGCCTGTTTCCCATGCTGTTTTGTTCTTTGTTCTTTATACGACAGAGAATGGAAAGGTTCCCGTGGTGTTCCAGCACCTTGAGGAAATGTAATGCTACAATTTAATTCCTTTTAATTCCAGCATCTGTCAAACATTTTCCATTAGCTGAACAGATAAACCAGTGAGTTTCTCTTAGGTACAGTAGGTAGTCTCATAACATCAGATTAAAGTCCAACAAATTTATTTGTTAGCATGAGCTTTCGGAGCGACGTTCCTTCATCAGGTGAGTGGTGCTCCAAAAGTTCGTGCTACCAAATAATCCTTTTGGACTTTAACCTGATGATGTGAGGCTATTTACTGTGCGTACCCCAGTCCAACGCCAGCAACTCCACATCGTTTCTACTAGGTGGCATTCATTCCTGAACCAAATACCAGGATACGCCTGGCTTTTCCTTTATAATTTTCATTTTTTCGTCAACAAAAAGAGAGACTATTTTGTCTTGTTATTAACTACCTTTAAAAGATGCTTGCCACTTAACTGTAGTTTAATTTAATAGTATTCAGCATATATGCCACGCAATATGATGAAAAATCTGATTTAACCATGCATTTGACTATTAAACCAAGTAAAATGTAGCTGTGAAATTAAAAGTTTGAACTTCAACGTATGCTATTATGAAGGCATTCTATTTAATTTAACTTATGGAACTGTAGTTAAATTGTATAGGGCTAGAATTGCTGAAATGTTTAAAATGCCATACACTGATATGGGCTGTTGATAAACTTTATGACAAAGTTGATTATGCGTGATGCCTTCAATGTAATTAGGTATATCGTGATGCCTGATTTTAAATAAAGCGAGGGATGAAGATTGAGCTGAGTGGAACTGATTGATTTTCCCTTTGTTGAATTACGAACAGAAGCACTCACTTTCAGGGAAAAACAAACAGAATTGTGGAATTTGATTTGTAAATTTTAGGGCAACTTAAATTCCTGTAATAAAAGCCTTATTCAGTCACCATAAACCAGCGACATTAAGTGCAAGCTGACTGAAGAATGTGGTATCTTACACATTTAATATATCCTCTCCTCCCCTCACCCATCACAAATCAATTGTTACTTCAAATGGGCAGCACCATGGAAATTGACTGGGATTCAATTTCTGATTTGAATCACTGACTGTGTGGAGTCTACACGCTGTCCCAAAATCTGCATGGGTTTCCACCGGGTGCTCCAGTTTCCTCCCACAGTCTGAAAGATGTGCTGGTTATGTGCACTGGCCATGCTAAGTCCTCTTCCGTGTCCCCGAACAAGTGCCAGAATGTGGCAACTAAGGGATTTTCACAGTAACTCCATTGCAGTGATAATGTAAGTTTACTTGTGACACTAATAAATAAACCAAGTGGCAGCTTTTTAATGAATGAGATAACACTTAAATATATTGCACTGCTGTGAAAGCCTGTGCCTGGATTTTTTACCAGTGTTTTAAAATGTTTATATACATTCGATTTGAAGTGTATGCCATAACATGGATTCCACACAATTATGTTTGTTTCAACAGAAACAACGAAAGAACAGCTTTGTCCGACGAAACAGCCAGAGAAAGAAGACACTGCCATGGAATTTGCTACGACGTCTGAACGTACAGGAAATGGCAGCCAGGATGTGGATAATACCAGAATCCCAGGCCTGGATGGCTTTCCTGTGAGTGAACCTACAGCTCCTTTGCCTGAAGTCCAGGTCCAACCTCCAGTCTGTCCTGCACCATCCACCAGCTCAAATCAAAAAGAGGTCCGCCAAGTTCCGAGAGCAAGTGAAGTGAAGAAAGTCAGTACTCCTCCGCTGGTTCCTGTTACCCAACCGCAGACCGTGCTGCATCGTCCCGAAGCCCCAGCGCAGACCAAGCATTTCTCATCTAACTCTGCGGAGGTTAAGCCCAGTATTCAGCCAGACGTTGTTGATCGCCCTGCCTCTGTTGGCAGTTCCCAAAAGGCTGTGCAGCCCCCTATCCCGCAAAGCTGCAAGACCCCCATAACAGTAGTCAGTTTAACTCCTGAAGCTGTAAAAGAGAAACAGACTTTTTATAACAAACTCTACAAGGCTATCGCGTGGAAGTTGGTGTCAGCTGGTGGTTTCAGCAATGAGCTTAACCACTTGAGCATCTTAACTAACTGCATCCAGTCAGCAAAGGGGACCCTCGAAAGTGTTTGCGTTCCCCTAAAAGATATTTCTGAACTGCATTTACCACAAAGCTCTGCCCGTGAAGGGATTGTTTGTGAACTAAGGTGCAAGTCAGTGTATTTGGCAACAGGATATGGTAAATGCAAAGTGAGTGCCAAAGAAATGGCTGCGAAAGAGGCTATGAAGTTGTTCCTGAAACAGAAGGTTACAGTGAAAATATGTAAAAGAAAATTCAAAGGAAGTGAAATTGAGGATTTAGTTCTGTTGAGTGAGGATTTGCATCGGTTAAACTTAGCTCCTGCGTTAGTCAATCCCTTAGAACCGAGCACAAGGTAAAAAGCGCTTGTAAATCGTCTTCTGAAGTAATTGGAAAAGTATTATGTATATATACTTCGAAAAATGCAACAGAAGTTTATTGACAATTTACTTGATTTTAAAAGGCACATATTGCAGTTGTAGTAAGGGATTATTTTGATTTGGGAGAAAATGAAAGCTGCAGTATCCTACAGTTTCTAAAGATAGAAAGAAATACTGTGATCAAAAGTTATTTTCTGGGTTCTTGGTGCAAATCTAGTAATATTGATCCAGAAGTACCCTTCAATTTACTGTAATAAACGTCCTTGTGGCTACTTGATTTATTTTAAAGAAGAAGCAAACTTAATGTATTTTTTTTACAATGTGTATAGCAGAGCTTCAGTGATCTTCCATCATCATTTCTGGGTACTGATTAAAGCACCCTCTTATTCTATCCCAGAATTATAACTTCAGCTGAAGAGAATATCCTCCCTCTACTATCCAACTATGGGTGTTACCCCCCACACCAAATCAGCTGAATGATCAACTTGTGGAAATGTGTTGACACTATTGGGTTCTTCTAAAACCAAGATTGATACTGTCCAAACTGAGAAATGATAAAGTAACCCCTATTATCTAAAATGGAAAAAAAAAATTGTCTTCTGGCCCGCGCATTCTTTCAGTCCCCAGCAGGTTAACATGCTTTTGTTCAGGGAATTATAAACATTTCAGCAGGCTGTACAAAGTCTGGAATAAAGCACACTACGCAGCTTATCTCAGGGTGAAGATTCCAGTCATGTTGTGTTATTTTTTGCTGGTTTTAGTTAACAACTAGACTGCTATTTCAGATTAGCCTAGCTTGGATTGTCTTTTTAAACGAGCAATGAGAGGCTACAGGATTTTGTTTGAACAGAGATAATTTCCAATTTAACCTGAAGTGGCAGCCCAGTGGAATATAAGACTCAGCTAAGGCAAATTTTGAATGATATCCAAAATGAAGCATTCTGTGTAGTTTGTTTTATTTTGAATAGATTTTATACAATCTAATGAAAGATATTCTTCATTGCCTGTTCTCAGCTGCTCATCTTCACCTAAATGAGGCAGGAATGGATTTTTAATATCTATTGTTTTTTAATGACATGATTAAGAATTGTAGTTCTGCCAGTTGAAGGAATGTTACAGTGCCATCAACAGTGCCACCAAAATGGTTGTATACAATTGTTTCAAGATGTTTTCAACTGAATATTGTTTTTAATTGTTTCCATTTCCTATTTTTTAACTTATTTTTTGGCCAACAATTCAACATCTCAATCATAAACTTAACATTTGGTTCCATGAGCATTTAAAATAAATTCTATTCAAGACCCACAACACGAAAGCTCTGATATTGGACTAGTATGATTATTGCAGTATATTGCAAATGCTTTCTTAAGAACAGAATGATTCTCCAGCAATCTTCAATAGTGAAGGATATTCCATAACAAGGAGTACCTGCTATACCTCTTGTATTTTGACAGCTGAGATTAAATAATGGGATCAGGAAGGCAGAAGTGCCCAAGTGATGGGATGCTTGTGGAATTTAAATTGAGCTCTGAAAAGAAGTGTCTTAATGCCTGATCAAAACCTAAATTGTGGAAAACAGTAGTACAGTGGTAGATTTTCGTGACTTGAATTGTCTAGAAAGAACATTTTGAATGACGTACCATCAGGGTGAGCCACTGGTGGTTAGAAAAGTGACAGAAGTCCCTTGTCCTTCATATCATTCTGGAGAATCACTGCAACCTCTCCAAGGCTGTGACATCTTTCTAAAGTACAATGACCGGCATTAAACACTGCTCCTTCTGAAACCTAACTACTGACTTGTATAAAAGTTTAACAAAACCAGAATGTTACGTATTTGTAGTTGTAAGCCTTTTGAATCCTATGCAGGAATGGTTTGGAAAGATAATATAAAGATCAGGATTCAATAATCTACCCTGTATTGAATTAACCAATACATTTATTGAAAATTAATTTAGAATCAAAGATTAATACATTTACTATCTTTGGGACAAATTGTAGACACACCTGAAATAATTAAAGTATGCTTGGGAAATAGTTTTGGATTCAGGTTATATTTGGAAAGTATGAATGTAATAAAAAATAAATTTACTTCATAGATGTTAAGAAACCCCTCCATTCACCTGCTGTCCTACTTTTAGACAGTATTCAAAGCATAGAAAGAGGTCATTTGATTTAATAGATCCGCTTCAATATTTATGCTTCATGCAATTCTTTTCCATCCTTTTTTATTACATAGAGAACAATATTCCAAGTGTGGCCTAACCATGATTCTATGCAAGTTTAACATAACTGGCCCAATGTTTAGCTCTTTCCCTCTTGAAATTAACTAAGGGCTGTAATCCTCCTCTCCCCTACTCTATTTAGACACTTATTTTCTAAGGAATATAAGACTTCCTTATTCTTCCTACCAAAATGCACCACCTTGTGGTTAGCTGTACAGAAGTTCATTTGCTAATTACCTACCCTTTCAGCAAATTTATTAATGTCTTCCTGTATATTGTTCCAGTCTTCCTGTGTTAACTATATCACCCCAATATGGTGTCACCAGCAAATGCTGTAATTGCTTTTCTAATTCCCGAGTCCATACTGTCTGTGTGTAAATGGTGAACAACAGCAGTGGCCCCAGCACTGATCTCTGAGGAACACCACTTTTCCATCTTTTGCCACTGCAGTGGAGGCCCATGCAGAAGAGTAGAGCTCCGTTTAAAATTAATTGAAATTTTATTTGTAGTGTGTGACAGTTTAGAATTACCCCAAACTCAATTGCAAATTTAAATAGTCAATGTCTATATAATAGTCCATGTCAATTAAAACTGCTTCTTTGAACATTAGTTAAAAACAGAAGTAATGAGAGAGAAGAACCTGTTGCAGTTGTTCAGAGCCACTCGCAAAAAACAAGTCTGGCCACAGGATTTCTAACACAAATTCTGTGACTCGGAAGCCTGTTCAGGTACTTTGCTTTGAACAAATTCAAAATTAGTGTTCTGTACCTCAACCCTAGAAACATTGCTTCCAGCTTTGGAACCTGTCAAAACATTTTGAAATGCAAAGGCACTGCTTTAACATGTTTCACATTTCAAGTTTGGATGAAATACATGTTTACAGTCAACTATACATACCTCCTTTTTGTGTTGCTGAAAAATTTAAACGTACTTGAAGTTAAATTGATTGTTGTCCCATGATTGACCAGATTTGATTAGAGCAGTATTATAAAAGCAGAAAATGGTGGGAACCATTTGAGCAAACTCTGCCTGTGGGACAAGAATGGTTAACATAGATTGTTGCTTCATCAGAATTGGCTACATATGATGTTTGGTGTTGGATTTTCACATTGTCTTTGAAAATTTTTTTTTGTGTGTGCTAATGCAAGTAACTATCCTTTAATTAGGCCTAAGCTTCGTTGCACAGTATCAATAACAGAAATTTATGGTTAAACAAATTGAAAATTCAGTTGATGCTGAAGGCTAATGTTTTCAGACTTGGAGAGTGTTCTCCATAGATGCTGGTAATGATTTTAAAAAATCCAAATTCCCAGTTATTAAATGAAAAGACCACACAATAAAATTTTATATTTGAGACAAACACTTTTACTGTGACATTTGTCAAAACAAAGCAAGCACTACTAACTAATATTATACCTCATAAGTAGTTATAATTTAGACCAAACTTCATGGCAAAACTCCTTCCATCCTATTCTTAATTTCAACCTTTTTACGTTAGAGTTTTGTGAGCAGTCATTCAATTATCCTAGAACTAAACCATAGAGCGCCCAATATTTCACTTTGATTCTCCTTTGTGTCCCTGTCTGGCATTTAAAACTTCCAGAACTCTTGTTCTTTGCACTGCCGATTTCTTCCACTGGCTTCATTAGGCAGACCTGACAGTCTTTAATTCCTCATGAATTTGAAAGTTTCCTTCCCAGGAGGATCCTTGCTCGCAATTCCTGAGCAGGGACTCCAAATCGGAAACACTCCTGGTTCTTGATGGCCTCTCGGTTTCTTGTTCTGGCTTTGTATGGACGTAGACTGCCTTCTCACAAACTGCTCCAGGCTGATTATCCCATGGACTTGAAAAATATTAAAACAACAGAATCTTACTTATCCCTTCAAGCATCTCCATGGTAATGTTACAGTGTATTTTCAGATAGAAATACAAACTAGTTTTCTTCAAATTTAAGCTTTTCCTGGGTTAAAACCTTCCTTTGTCACAATTTGCCATTAAACCCTTCTGGAATCTATATGAACAACTTAAACCTCTTCCTGAATCCACACAATTGTCTTCTCGAAATGGTTAATAGCTCCCAATATTTAACTTTTTAACACCTCACCTCTTCACTAACGTTACGTGGATCTCTCCCTGATTTGTAATTATACCAGACCTGTTAGCCAGCTATTCAGACCAAATTTTCTTTCACCTATTCTGTATTTAAAATCAGTCTCCCAAACAAGAATCATATTTTATAAACCAAAATTTAAAATCCTAAAACATATCTTAAAATTATGCACATGTAAGAGTAGGTTTTGACACACACAGTACTGTCAGAGTTTGAATGACACTCGGTGATGTCCAAGTGGCATGTGTGAAAGTGAATTAACAATATTATTTCTTTAAAAAAATGAGTTTGTAAACAAATGGGTATTTGAATGCAAAATCATTCAAAGAAAACAAATAATTAATGGTAACAAATCAGGCAAAATTTCTTAAAGTGCATTTCAAAATCAAGTAAATACTGATCAGCAAGCTTTGCCTCCAGGCAAAGGGCCTTTAACTGAAATGTTTTATGTCCTAGGGTTCATATTCTTCAATGTAGGTTTTAAATTCTGTGATAATTCTTTCATAAGAACATAAGAACAAGAATAGACCATTTAACCCCTCAATCCTATTCTGCTATTTAACTAGATTGTGCTGATCTTCTACTTTAACGCGGTCTTCCTGTGCTATCCCCATATCCCTTTTTGCCTTTGGTATGTGGAAATCTTCAACATTTCCTTTGAACATACTCCATGAATAAGCCTCCACAAACTTCTAAGGCAGATAATTCAAATTATTTACTACCCTCTGAAAAAATTCCTCACCTTGGTCCTGAATGGCCTACCTCTTGTTCTGAGACTGGCTTTAGACCTCTGCAACCTTTTTGCATCTCCTCTGTCGAGCCCTGTACCTATTTTGTACACTTCAATGAGATCACCTGTCCTCCTCCTAAACTCTGAAGAATATAAGCTCAAGCTCCTGAATCTTTCTTCATAAACTATCTCATCACTCCAGGAATTAGTCTGGTGAACCTTTGTTGTGAAAAGTCATTGGCTCTTATCACCCCATCTCCTTTTTGCCTATCCTCTCTAAATGCTGAATATTCTAGAAGTTTCTGCACCCAGCCTTGGTCACCCTGCAACCATGTTGCTTTAATGGCAATTAGATCACACCAAATTATTTCTATTTGTGTCATCAGTCCATTTATCTTGATGTGAATACTGTGTACATTCAGAGCCTTTAATTTTGTCATTTTTATTCACAGTCTCTTGCTTAAACAGCTGGCACATTTGTATGTTTGTATGCTCTGTCTATGACTGACACATTCTGATTTTTCCTTATTACTATTCTCCTCTCTTATCTTCTCCCCTCTTATCACATCTCCCCTCATCCCCACTATTTAGTTTCTGACAGTCAGTCACACCCTCCTGCAGAGAACCCTATCCTCAGGGGCATGACCACCTGCTGAAACAAAATGTAAATTTATATCTCACTAGCTATGAGTGAAATTTGAACTCATGTCCCTAGCTTGGGCCTTTAGACTACTTACTAGTCAAGTGATAATACCACTTTGCTACTGTTTCCTATATTTTGAATACACGATAATGTTGCAAGTTAATAGATAATATTTCTTACATTATAAATCTAATCCAAATCCGGAGTGATATAATACAAGAAGGAGTAATATAATTTTGGCAATAAAATTCAAGATGTAGCTTTGAAATTTTTGACATGCTGTAACCAGTTAGTTGCTTGTTGAAAGTTATAGTGATAGCTTGGAGGTCTGCTTTATTGTATGCTGATGGATATTGTGAGTAAAGATTATGCCAGAATGGGAGACAGAAAGCATGAGTTTCCCAGTTTCAGTTTAGTCAATTGTATAACTTTTGCGTTTGGATTTAGTGGCAGTGAGTTTTAATCTCTGATGTCCTGCATGTTTGAATTTCAAAGCAATCTCTCCTGTGCACTCTGACCAATGGACCTTGCCAGGTTCTGCTGCAGCTGGTGAGATACAGAAACTAATTTGAAATGTAAAGTGGGAGAGTCATCATTTGTTTCAAAATAAAGCTTGAAGTTATTACACTGGTTATAACAGGATCAGCAGTACGTACCAGATTTTGGAACACCATTTTACAAGTCAGGATTTGTTCAGGATTACTGTCTACTTCTGGCAACAAATTTGTTAAAATAAAGCAACCTGGTGATGCACCTTTACCTACTACAAGATTATATGGTCCATTCTGAGTTATGGTTGGAATCTTTTACCAGTTTGTTAATGTAACATTATGATTTTCTTCGCTAGTTTTTGCTGTAGACCTTTCTAAACTGCTTTATACATCATTGTAAGTTTGTTTCAGAAAATAATATACTTGTATAAAACAAACCCTCTTAACTATCCTTCCTTTCTGTTTTGTACTTTTTTAATATTAAAGATATTTCATCTTTGGTATTGTTTCGTGCCTTCTGGTGTGGTTGTGTTGAAATTTTTTTTCTATTTTGGCAGCTGCCTCAGTCATATACTGAACAACTCGTTAGTTGTTCTTATAAAGGAAAGATTTTTCAGAATGTTTTAAATGGGGTCAGAGAAATACTGGGCAGTGGGAAGAAAAAAAGTATGGTGAAAACTGCCAGGGGAGTGAAAGATTTAGAAAGCTGGAAAGGAAATGGCAAAACAGGCAATCAGGAATTGAATTTCAGATAAGATGTTCACTTAGTGGTTGGTACAAATGAATGTGGCTCCCCAACTCTTTTAGCTCTTCTTTGCTGCAGTGCTTAAGGAAGCTACTGTGAATGTGTTTGCAAGCATCAACATTGGGTTCATTCAGAGAAGCTCTGCAATCTCCAGACTGCATACCTCCAAAAAAGTCACAGACACAATAATCAGAGATCATCTATATGCAGGTGATTGTATCGTAGCTGCCCTCAACAAGGAGGACATCTAGACTCCAGAAATCAAATCTTGACTACTACAAAAAGCTTTGATCTCCAAATCAAAGTTTCCAGACCAATTGCCTGTTTCACTAGCACTAGACACAGAAAGTGAAGCACCAGACATAACCACTGATGTCACCAGTCTCAAGGCAGTAGAAAATTCTCAGACCTTGATGGTGTGCTGTCTTATAATGCCACCAGCAATGAAGATATCCGTGTGTTCATCAAAGCAAGCTCCACCCACTGTGAACTCCATGATCATGTTTGGAAGCAGCATGGCATTCAACTGAAGATTAATACTAAACTCTGCCAGGTCTGTTTTTACTGCTGTGCTCAGAATCCTAACTCTGCTTCAGGCATCACATCAAAGTTCAGGAATACTTCCACCATAGACACTGGAGAATTTGATGATAGGACAAAATCACAAACTACAAAGTTCTCCATTATGATGGGCTATCTATTGGATTGAATACTTAACAGTGCTGTTGTTAGCGCTGCTGCCTCACAGCACCCAGAAGCTAGTTCAATTACAGCCTTGGACACTTAAGTGGGTTTCTTCTGGATGCTCTGGTTTCCTCCCATGGTCCACAGATGTGCAGATTAGGTGGAATAGCCATGGTAAATGCTTGGGGTTATGAAATAGAGTGGGGGTTGGGCCTGGGTAAGATGCTCTGTCAGAAACTCAATGGCCTGCTGCACTATAAGGATTCTATGGTATTCTAACAGCATGAAGACCACCCTCCAGAAAATTCAACTTAAATAGGCAGGGCATGTCTCCCACATGGCTGACTATGGAATCCCCAAGCAGATTTTTACGTAGAACTGTCTCCCAGAAGATAAATCAAGTTTATCAGTACAAATAATATAAAGACACCTTTCAAATAGTCTTACAAACTATAGAGCTATATAAATTGCATTCAAAATACAACTGGAGAAAGATTGATTATGTGGTCAACCAAAATTTAATATAGTTCTAATTAATACCAAGATTTTTTGATATTACTACATACAAGCATGTATATTTATTTGGCTGCATCTCTTTAAGAATAATAATGAAGGCTAAAATAATAATGAAGGCTAAAACTCAAGTGGTTTGTGAACATTCAGTAAATGTTTGCTGCTGTCTGCTTTATTTTTACAAAAATTGATGGAATAAAAATTAATTCCAATCACATCTAGCAGTAGAACTGAAATTATAATGATGGAATTCTGAATTGAGGAACAATTGGATGAGATAGGGTTGCCACGATGGATATGTAGAGTAGCTCGAAATGACAAAATCAGAAACCAGTCAGTGAAGATAGCAAAAATGTTTTTTAAAAAAAGGGCTAAGATGAGACTTAAGTGGTATATAGTCATTTGTTGTGAGGTTATGTAGTGAGACGTATGATGGAGATGAGACTCAGGAGGAAGGCATGAAACCTGATGGAAGAGTATGGTGGTGACAGCCTTATACTCAGTGGGATTGGAAGAGGAATAGATGATTGAGAGAAGGATATTTGATTAGCCAGCATTATGACAACTTCAATAAAATTGGGAAGAAAACAAAAGAAAGAATTCCGAATACACATTTACCCACCAGGTTATAATGGTGGGTAAAGTGTAGTACTGAACCATTTAAATTTGGACTGTTCTTTGGCTTGATCTTGTTTTATGCCACGCTTTAGCAGTGGTGGGATTCTTAAATTGTTTTTTGTGTGTCTGCACTTGGGAGGAAGAGGCAGAATCAACTAATTCCAATTCCTATTATGGAACACTACAATAAACTTGAACAGAAAACACAGGACCACACTGTTGGTCAGCATTTGTCAATGTTAATCCATCTGTTCTCACCACAGATGTTGACTGTCTTGCTCAGTGTTTCCAACATTTTGTTTTATTACATATTTTCAGCATTAAATTAACTTTTGCTCATTTATTCTATTGTAAACAGATTTTCTATGCTTATAAAATGTAAAATATATTTTAATGCTTATACACAAACACTAAGCTAAAATCAAACTGGTTCAATACAACATGCAATATGAATAATTAGCTAGATTATTGTTATATTATTATATCTTTTATTATTAATCTTGTTGTGACCAACCAAAGGAGTTGGATAAAAAAGGGAAGCCAGTTTACCCCTCTTTATCTGGCAGCATAACAATTTGGGAATAACTTGTTTGGAATCATAAATTAAGGGACCTTACCCTGGGATCAATCATAATATCATCCATCCATTAGAAGAATCCCAGACTTCAAAGACCTATTAAATATATAAGTCTACAGCTTGCATAACATCTGTGTCATTTCCTTCAGCACTTTAGATATAAAGTGGCATTTAGTTCAACAGCCTAATTAGCCATCATCCTTGGGAAGGTCATTTGGTATTTAGGACCACCACTATCCAACAATACAAGCAATTTACCTTCAACAGATGTAAAGTTTCAATTTATCATTTAACTATATGTTAATCTTCAATCTTAACTACCTTGCTGAATCGATTTAGTTGATAAAGAGGAGATATTAGAAAAGCTGGCTGTAGCAACACAGATGCAGATTTGAGGTTATTATCAGATCAGCCATGATCTTATTTATTGACAGAGCAGGCTTGAAGGGCCAAATGGCCTACTCCTGCTTTTTGTTCATATGTACATATGTGCTTAAAAGTTGATGAGTGACAAGAGCTGGATGAGATGTATCCAACAATGCTAAAGAAGCAAAAATGGAAATTACAGAGATTCTGGCCACAATTTTCCAATCCTCTTCAAATATGACAGTAGTGCCAGAGTAGTGCAAATGTCATGCTCTTGTTCAAAAAATCTTTTAAAGATAAACCTAAAAGCTACCTATATATCTATCCCAGCATTGAATGTTCAATATGGAGCATTCACAATTCTCTGGGATGAACAATTCCAAAAATTCACAACCCTCTGAATGAAAGTTCTCAGTTTTAATGGGTATCAGTGCAGAGTTGCTGAGCAGAAACTGATAGCCAAGTTGATAGGGATGGCCTTAACCAGGATCTTGGGTTTATGTCACACTATCTGTAACTCCCACAACTTGCCTAGGCTTGCAAAATCTCACTAACTTGTGGCTAGAGATAATACACACCTCTTTAACTTGTGCTTGGCCCTCTCTCCACTCACATTGTCTGTATCTTTAAGACTTGATTATCTGTAAAAACTTGCATTTCAAACATTACCTTGTAAATTGAGTTTGTGTCTATATATATTCTGTTTGTGAACACAATTCCCACTCGCCTGAGGAAGGTACGGTACTCCAAAAGCTTGTGCTGCTAAAAAAACCTGTTGGACTTTAACCTGGTGTTGTGAGACTTCTTAGTATGTTCTTTAGCTTGGGAAAACAATCTCTGAGTGCATACCCATTCCAAACCTTGTACATTTCAATAAATTTACTTCTTATTCTTAATTTATTCAGCTTCTCATCTTAAGACAACCAACTCATCCTGGAAACAAATTTAAGGGAACTTCATTATACCATCTACAAGTCAAGTATACTCTCAGATACAGAGACCAAGATTGAGCATGATATTCGTTTTAGCAAAGCCTCAGACATTTGTATCAGGCTTGCTTGTACTCCAGTCACCTTGCAATAAAAGTCAACATGCACATTACCCTCCTGATTGCTTGATTTATTTTCATTGCAAACTCATACTCTTTGTATGAGTACATGTGAGTTGCTTTGAACATCAACATTTGAAAGTTCCAAAAGTTTGAAAGCTTTTAAAAAATATTCTGCTTTTCTATTCTGGTGGCCAAAGTGAAAAAACTTCCCACATTATACTCCATCATTTTACCCACTCAATTATGTTAGAAATTGGGGAAAATTATGACTAAAAAAATGAAATTAGGATAAAATAAAACAGGAATTGATGAAATTGATGTTGATGTATGAATTCACCTTTTGTGTGACATCTTATCTGATGATTTTGGAAATCCAAGTATACCACATCTTCTAGCTCCTCTTCATCTACTGGTTGCATCCTCAATTTGTCAAACACAATTTTCCTCTTGTTAAAACCATGTTGACTCTATCTGATTATACTTTGATTTTCTAAGTGCGCTGTTTAGACTTACTTAACGTTAAGTTTCAGCATTTTCCTAATGACAGATCTCAGATTAACTGATTTATTACTTAATCCCATCCTGAACTATTTTTATTTCCTCTTGTGACATATTGGGTAAAAGTACTTGAATAGTTAATTTGATGGAGAAGTTTGGGCTTTCAGTAATCAAGTTGTAAAGAGGTAACCTTCAGCAAAATGAAGCAAACATGCAGCCTCAAAAATAAACATCTTAGCAGAATTCTGGAGACCCATGGGGCAATGAAAACAAAATGCTTTGAATCCTGGACCAGGCACATTGCTGCAAAGGCCACCATGTTTTTTAAACTTAGCATTGAAATGTTTATGATTGATAAGAGTCTGAGTGTGGGAGCCCAGCATCTTGAGAGTTTGACCTGTCTTGGAAGGGCACAGATAGTTCAAGAATATCTTTTGTAATTGGACCATTCAAAGGAAGAGAGACAATGGTGAATTGAATTGTTTACTGCAGGCTTGCTGTGAAAAGTACAAGAGGGGATTCCCCACACACAAACATTGTAGAGGTTTTACATGTTGCATTATGATAGACCCGGGGCATGACCAAGTATTTATGTGGAGAACATGCATCCTGCTAGAGTGTAATTGTAATGCTGTTCTGCTCAGAAGGTAGTATGTATCAGGTCTTAATAATATTGCATTAAACATCATGATTCTTAAAAAATTCATTCATGGGATGTGGATGCTACTGGTTAGACCAGTATTTATTGCCCATTACTAATTGTGCTTTTGAAGGTGGTGGGGCACTGCCATTTTGAACCACTAAAGTCCATGTAGTGTAGATACACTGTAAGAAGTCTCACAGCACCAGGTTAAAGTCCAACAGGTTTATTTGGTAATAAATGCCACTAGCTTTCAGGGTTTGTCCCTTGGTCAGGTGAGTGGGAGTTCTGATCACAAACAGAGTACATAAAGGCATACTTTACAGAATACTGGTTAGAATGTTTGTCTTTACAGCTGATCAAGTCTTAAAGGTGCAGACAATGTGAGTGGAGATAGCATTGAGCATAGGTTAAAGAGATGTGTATTGTCTCCAGACAAGACAGTAAGTGAGATGTTGCAAGCCCAGGCAAGTCGTGAAGAACGTTTACCCAAAGATCAGAGACTGAATGCCCATGACAACTCAAATGTTCACCAGTAGGAAGAAAACAATCTCGCCTGGTGATTGTCGAACGGTGTTCATTCATCCGTTATTGTACTGTCTGCACGGTCTCCCCAATGTACCATACCTTCACGACATACAACAGCGCAGAGTCACTGAGCATAGACTGATAGCCAAGTTCTGCACACATGAGGGATGGCCTCAACCGGGATCTTGGGTTCATGTCACACCATCTGTAACCCCCATGACTTGCCTGGGCTTGCAACATCTCAGTTACTGTCCTGTTTGCAGACAATACATATCTCTTTAATTTATGCTTAATGCTATCTCCACTGACAATGTCTGCACCTTTAAGACTTGATTAGCTGTAAAGACAAACATTCTAATTAGTATTCTGTAAACTATGCCTTTATATGCTCTGTGATCAGAACTCCCACTCATCTGACAAAGGGGCAAACCCCCCAAAAGCTAGTGGTGTTTACTACCAAATAAACCTGTTGGACTTTAACCTGGTATTGTGAGACTTCTTACTGTGTTTACCCTAGTCCAATGTCAGCATCTCCACATTGTGTAGCTACACCAACAGTCTGTTAGGAAACCTGGTTGGCTTGGACAAGTTGGGCCGAACAACAGTGAAGAAATGGCAATCAAAGAGCTAACTCACTACAATATCCAAATTCCAGCATCCAGCATCTAGATATCTTTTACCCTGGCATCAGGCAAGCAACAAAATTTTCAGAAATGCCCAATGCGGTTGCAGAAAACAGTATCTATTCCACTACCTATACCAGGCCTCCAACCACCACATTCCTTTTCGCTTCTCTATCATAAATGATATCCTGCCCCATGGTCACATTGTCCATCCACCCTGCAGTCCCTGTTCTCATCCACAATTATTGGTCAAGGCCAAAGGCTGATGCTCCTTCAGCATATGTACTGGACTCCCAAAGCTGCCTAATCCACAGTCACACTCTCTGCTCGGACCACCACCCAAACCTAAAGTTCTAATTAACCTCAGTGACGTTAATGCTTCCCACAACAAAGTCTGCAGGTAGTCACCCCTCCCTGATGCCTGCAACTTTGGGCGCCAGGAACTTGAAATGCAGTCATTTACCACAGGTATCAATATGCAGGATTACAACACTCTCCACAAAATCTCACATGTTGCAATTACAGCAAACTATGTATCCAAACCACCTGGAGTGACATGGTGGCAGTGGTTAGCACTGCTGCCTCACAATGCCAACCTGGGTTTGATTCCTGGTTTAGGTCAGTGTCTGTGTGGAGTTTGCAAGTTCTCCCTATGTCTGCATGGGTTTCCTCCAAATGCTCCAATTTTCTTCTACAGTCCAAAGATGTGCAGGTTAAGTGGATTGGCCAGGCTAAATTCTCCCCCAATGTACCTGAACAGGTGCTGGAGTGTAGTGTGGCAACTAAGAGATTTTCACAGTAACTTCATTGCAATGTGAATGTAAGACTACTTGTGATTAATAAATAAACGTTACTATCCTGCCATGCCTAATATTAATTAGTTAATAATTTAGCAAAATATTCACTTCTTAGCTTAGACACAAGAAAAACTCACTAGCTACTAGAAGTAAAACAAATAGAATGTGCCACAGTTCACCTTTCCTCAATTCCATTCTGTTTACAAAGCATTCCTTCTCTGAAAACTCATCACATTTTGGAATGTCACACAAATTTTTTTCCCTATATCAATCACTATTGAAACAATTTAGGTTTCACTTTATTCTGTACTGTCCATTACTTGAGGGCACAGGTATAAAATGCAAAGGACAAGGTTTGAAGGAGCTGTATGAGGCAGAATTTTTACACAGCGGGTGGTAGGTGCATGGAACTCGTTGCCAGGTGAGGTAATGATAGTGGATATGGTAGTGACTTTTAACAGGCGTCTTGACAAGTACATGAATTGGATGGGAATAGAGGGATATGGTCCCTGGAAGGGTAAGGAGGTTTTAGTTAAGTTGGGAAGCATGGTTGGTGCAGGCTTGGAGGGCCAATGGGCCTGTCCCTGTGCTGTAATTTTCTTTGTTTCTTTGTTCTTTGTCTTTTCTTTAGCTTAAGGAACACAAATGGTTTCCTTATGCACAAATTCAGACTTAAATAACCTACCTTCTTCTATATCTCCATTATTTTAGCTGAGCAGAAAACCTGCATCTACCTTTCTCAAATCTTTACTGATTCTCAAAAATTAAACCTTCTTTAAATCCAATTGCAACACTGGCGGCATAGGCTCATTGGGCAGAAGGGCCTGTTTCCTGTGCTGTTTTGTTCTTTGTTCTTTGAATTGTCTACAGCCCAACCAGAAACTTCGCTACAGTAGGATTAGAGCCATGGAATCATACAGCAATAGGACATAGAACATAGAACATTACAGCGCAGTACAGGCCCTTCGGCCCTCGATGTTGCGCCGGCCAGTGGACCCTCTAACCTAAACTATTCCAATATCATCCATATGCCTATCCACCGAACATTTGAATGCCCCCAAAGTAGGCGAGTCCACAACTGCTGCAGGCAGGGCATTCCACGCTCTCACCACCCTCTGTGTAAAGAACCTGCCTCTGACATCCGTCCTATAACTACCACCTCTTAATTTAAAGTTATGTCCCCTCGTGTTGGTCATCACCATCCGAGGAAAAAGGCTCTCACTATCCACCCTATCCAGTCCTTTGATCATTTTATACGCCTCAATTAGGTCACCGCGTAACCTTCTGTGCAATGTAGCACAGAAATAGGCTCTTCAGCCTAACTGGCCTGTAATGACCACGGTGCCCTCTCAGCTGATCCCAATTGACCACATTAGCCCATATACATCTAATCCTCTCTCATTCTGTACTTATCCAAATGCTTTTTAAACCTCAACCATTTTCGCTGACAGCTCATTCCATACACACACCCAACCACCCCCTACATGAAGAAGTTGCCCTTCAGCCTCTTTTAAATCTTTCCCTTCCATTAAACCTATGCTCCCTAATTTTCAATTCCCCTATCTAGGAAAAGACCATTTGTGTTCATTCTATCTATGTCCCTCGTGATTTTATGTACTTCAATAAGGTCACCCCTCATTCTCCTGTGGTTCAAGGAATAATGTCCTAGCCTAGCCAACCTCTCCCTATAACTCAGACCCACCACTCCTGGCAACATCATAAATCTTCTTTGCACTCTTAGCAATTTATCAATGTCTTTCCTATAACAGTGTAACCAAAATTGTACACAATACTCCAAGTATGGCGTTGCAAATGACTTATACAACTTTAACTTAATGTCCTAACTCCTTTTTTCAATACCCTGACTGACAAAGGCCAGTGTGCTAAACACTTCCTTCACCACCCTGTCTTGTTGTGATGATGTTTTCAATGAACTGTGTACTTGTACTACGAGATCCTTCTGTTTCTCAACACTCCCCAGGGCCCTACCATTCACGGTTTAAGTCCTATCCTGGTTTGGCTTTCCAAAATGCAACACCTCACATTTCTCTGCATTGAAAACCATTTGCCAATCCTTGCCTCTCCACTTCCCTAACTGGTCAAGATTCCTCTGTGTTATCTCCTAATTAAGTATTATCCAAAAACTTACTAACTATGCCTTGTACATTCACCTCTAAATCATTTATATAAATAACATATAACAAGGGTCCCAACTATTAGTTTCAACTATTATATTTGAGAAGGCCGCATAAAAAATCTTGTGATGCTATTCAGTCTCACCCTGAAGAATAACCATTCAAATATTGATGAAAAAAGAGACATGCTATCAAAGCTTTTCATCTTGCACTCATCAGTACAGAGCAAGAAATCACTAAAATAAAAGAAGGAACAACAACTTATACTGCATGAGAAGAGAGTGCTGATTGGTTTGCAAATTAACTCATTGGTGGAGGTATTGCCAACACTAATGAAAGCTGATTTATTATTGGAATGCGTCTGTGTCTTTCCCTCTTCCATTGCCTGATTTCATTTTAAGAGTCACTGGGTCGCAGAATTTAACAACAAAAGCATTTTGTTATTGTTGTTATTTTTTTACCTACAATTATAGCATTCAGCTGAATTTGTCTTAATGCCCACTGGCAAGATGATTCTGTCAAGATATCAATTTGCCCGGATATTTCAGCTGAGTGATTGTGGAAGATGTCACCAAAAAAAAAGCACCAACTCCAACTATCCCCCTCCCCACCCCCAAACCATCCTACATACTCTTTTGAAAATAGGAACTCATTTCAATTTACGGCTTGGATGGGATGCTCTTCAGAAAATAGTGCAAAATGGATGGGTTGAATTCTATGCCAGTGTCTGGGTGAACGTTCTCCAAGGCAGCCTTCACGACATACGAGCAGAGTAGCTGAGCAGAAACAAATAGCCAAGTTCCGCACACAAGAATGGCCTCAACCGGGATCTTGGGTTCATGTCACATTATCTGTAACCCCCATGAATTGCCTGGGCTTGCAACATCTCACTTACTGTCCCGTCTGCAGACATGACACATCTCTTTACCTATGTTTAATGCTATTTCCACTCACATTGTCTGCACTTTTAAGAATTGATTAGCTGTAAAGACTCACATTATAATCAGTATTCTGTAAACTGTGTGTGCCTTTATATGCTCTGTTTGAGACCAGAACTCTTAACTCATCTGATGAAGGGTCAAATCCTGAAAGATTGTGGGTTTACTGTCAAATAAACTTGTTGGACTTTAACCTGGTATTGTGAGACTTCTTGCCACACTTCCAGAAACGCATTTCCGAGCAGCTCCAGTATTTTGCAGTTGTAAGATTTGATTGGCGGGGCAGTTTGCAAACCTAATTAGCATAATGTATTGGTTATCTGGCCTTTTCCAATGCATGTTTCGTTAAGTTCAAAAGCGACAAATAGGCAGACGTCGCAGCATTTAAAAAAGTGTTTGATATGATATTAGTGGCCCTATTATGCTTTTCACTGCATTGAGTTAAGTAACCACAACAATAAAGTGGGTCCGCGATTGGGGATATATATATCATTGCTAGCACCCTATAACAACAGGCATTCTGAAGACCTGCTTTCTAGGCTACATACGGAGAACTTAGTTTCTCACTAGTTTGAGCCTAGGGGAAAGTCCCCGGACCCGTGGGCAGTGAATGTTCCGCCTCAAAGCGATATCTCTGCCTGTATAGCTCCACATGATAGCGCTAAGAGGTCTCCGGACAGAGCGCGTGGGCCGCAGGCGGGGCAGCCGTCAGAGCCAATAGTTACGCAGGTAGTGTACTGGGTACACCAACAACACGGGGCTCATTCTCAGAATGTCCGTTTTCTTTTAGAACCCTGTTATCATGGCAACCCGCCGCCGTCGCTATGGTAACCACCGTTGGGCGAATGCCATGTCCTCCTTTTGCCCCGTCTTTCCTCCATTCGTCAGTTCGATAGGCTCCATGAACCTGACCGGGTGTAGACGCGCGACAGGACACCGCGGTTTTTATTTAATTTTTCGAGGCGCTGGGCCCAGCTAAGATCGTGTGTGGCCGGCGCGAGTGCGCAGGCGCAGTGTCAGTGCGGGCACGCTGGTACGATGGCTCGCACCGCCACCTCACAGCTCCAGGGACCCGGGTTCAGTTCTGGGCTTTGGTCGCTGCCTGTGCGGAGTTTGTACATTCTCCTCGTGTTTGCGTGGGAGTTCCTCTCACAACTGGTTAGGACCATTGACCATTCTCCCTCACTTATACCCGAACAGACGTCGCAGTGCGGCGACATGGGATTTTCACAGTTACTTCATTTGCAGTGTTGATATAATTTCGGTTAACGTAAGCCTACTTGTGACAGGAATAAATTGCTCAAGGGGCAGCGACTGCGCAGGCGCTCCGCAGCGTTGTGTAATGCGCATGTGCATAGTCGATGATGACGTGAGTGCAGAGGCGCCCACCGGCAGTGCGCAGGCGCTGGCGGTGTGTGAGCGCGCAGGCGCAGTGAGAGTGCGGGAGGGCGCTGAGTTTGTTTGGATCCGGGCAAAGCGGCTGGGCCCGGAGCCGGGAACCCGGTACCATGCTCGGCCTCACACAGTGCCCCAAGGCCCGGCTCTCCGGCTACGTGGAGGATTACCTGGAGAGTGTAGAGGCACTGCCGCAGGAGCTGCAGCGGAGCGTCTCCCGGCTGAGAGAGATCGACACCCGGTACCGAGGTGAGAGAAACCCGGGGGGGGAGGAGAGGGGGGAAGATAGGGAGGAGATCCGGGGGCATTGTGGGGGGGTGGTAGAGAGGGAGGGAAATCCGGGCATTAGGGGGGGGTGGGTAAGAAGGGAGGAAATCCGGGGGCATTGGAGGGGGGGGGGTAGAGAGGGAGAGAGCCGGGGGGGCTGGGGAAGAGGGAGAGAGATCCGGGGGGGCTGGGGAAAGAGGAGAGAGATCGGTGGACTGGGGTGGGTGGGGGGGGGGGGAAAGAGGGAGGAGGAGACCGGGGGCGAGAGGAGGGGGGGGGAAGAGGGAGAGAGATCCGGGGCGTGAGGAGAGGGAGAGGGAGAGAGAATCCGGGGGGGGCGTGGGGGGGGAAGAGGGAGAGAGTGAGCGGGGGGGGGGTACATGGGAGGAGAGGAAGAGCGATCCGGGGAGGAGAGAAAGAAGAAGAGAGATTCGGGGGGGGTGGCAAGAGAGACTGGAGGGAAAGTGGAGAGGAGAGAGAGATCGGAAGGGGTGGGGAAGAGGCAGACAGTGAGTGAGAGAGAGAGATGCAGGTTGGGGGATATAAGAAGGAAGAGAGAGAAGGGGGGAACGAGGGAGAGAGAAACCGACCTGAGGATAGATGGAGAGGGTTTGAAGTTTATTCATTAGTGTCACAAGTGGGTTTACATTAACACTGCAGTTAAGTGGCTGTGAAAATCCCATAGTCACTATACTCCAGCGTTTGTTGGGTACACCGAAAGAAATTTTAGCATGGCTCATCTATCTAACCAGTATGACTTTCATACTGTGGGAGAGAACTGGAGCACCTGGGGGAAACTCATGCAGACACAAGGAGAATGTGCAGACTCTGCACAGACAGTGATCCAAGCTAAGAATTGAACCCAGATCCCTGGCGCAGGGAGGCCGTAGTGCTAATCACTGTGCTGCCCTATCTGTCTAACCAACCAGGGATAGACAGAAACAGGGAGAACGAGCAACCCAGAGAAGTGAGGGGAGGTGTGCAGAGAATGACTTGGGGGGAGGAGGAGTGTGAATGACCCAGGCAGGGGAATAGAGAGTGAGACTTGGGGGTGTAGGGTCAATAGGAAACGAGAATGGGGGAGAGGACTGGGTAGAGAGGACAAGGAATAACAAATGCGTAGAGTATAGGGCTAATGGTAGGACTCTTAATAGTGTTGATGAACAGAGGGATCTCGGTGTATGTGTGCATAGATCCCTGAAAGTTGGCAATCAAGTTGATAAGGTTGTTAAGAAGGCTTACGGAGTCTTAGCTTTTATCGGTAGGGGGATTGAATTTTGGAGCCGCAACGTCATGTTGCAACTGTACAAAACTCTAGTGCGGCCGCACTTGGAGTATTGTAGAACATTACAGCACAGAACAGGCCCTTCGGCCTTCGATGTTGTGCCGACCAAAATAAAAAGCAATGCCCCTCCAAACTAAACCATTCCCTTCTCTTCCATGTACTTATCAATTAACCTCTTAAACGCCACCAAACTTCGCGCATCTACGACACCTGCAGGCAGGGCATTCCATTCCCTAATCACTCTTTGAGTAAAGAACCTACCTCTGATATCCATCCTATAACTCATACCCCTTAATTTAAAGCTGTGTCCCCTTGTGCTAGCAAAGACAACTGTATTGTGTACAGTTCTGGTCCCCGCATTATAAGAAAGATGTGGAGGCATTGGAGAGGGTACAGAGGAGGTTTACCAGGATGTTGCCTGGTATGGAAGGCAGGTCTTATGAAGAGAGGCTGAGAGATTTGAGGTTGTTTTCGTTAGAAAGAAAGTGGCTAAGAGGAGACCTTATTGAAACATATAAGATGATTAGAGGTTTAGATAGGGTGGACAGTGATAGCCTTTTTCCTAGGATGGAGAAAGCTAGCACGAGGGGACATAGCTTTAAATTAAGGGGTGGTGGTTTTAGGACTGATGTCAGAGGTAGGTTCTTTACCCAGAGGGTGGTAAGGGTATGGAATGGCTTGCCTGCGTCAGTTGTAGATGCGCCAAGTTTGGTGGCGTTTAAGAGGTTAGTAGATAAGTTTATGGATGAAAGGGGAATGGTTTAGGTTAGAGGGTCACTGCTTGTTCCTAATTGGTCGGCGCAACAACGAAGGCCGAAGGGCCTGTTCTGCGCTGTAATGTTCTATGTTCTATAAGCGAATGATTTGGGGAGGTGGCGTGAGCGACTTGATTGGGGGTGGGGGTGAAGTGGGGTGGGGATAGAGAGCGATTTGATGGGGGGGGGGATAGAGAGAGACTTGATGTCAAGCTCTCTTGTCCTTGCTGTGAATTATCCTGAAGTTCTAATATTTTGATTTGATTTTATTATTGTCACATGTATTAACATACAGTGAACAGTATTGTTTCTTGCGTGCTATACAGACAAAACATACCATTCATAGAGAAGGAAATGAGAGAGTGCAGAATGTAGTGTTACAGGTCGTAGCTAGGGTGTAGAGATAATGCAGCTTAACTTCTGCTAATGCATTTCCCTTTCCATATTTGGATTGTAAATCTAAGCAATATGATTTTGTTTACTGTAACTATACTGCCAAATGTTTTTATGATCTTAAACACTGTATCCTCCCCTCAGTCTCCCGTTTTCTACAGAGAAGAGACTCAGACTGATTAATCGTCCTGGTATTATTTTAGTAAATCTGTTTGTTGCATCTTCTCCAGTGCACAGTTTTCTGTTTGTGATATAAATTTTGAAGCTGGCTGGTGTGTATACTGCTACAATTGTACTGACTCAGTATACAAAGACAAGTGGCAATGACAGTGAGAGGCTGCAATGTCAACACAAGATGTACTGGCCATTTAAAGACAGAGACTTCTCTGCTTCTCTCTCATTGAGGTCAAATATAGTCTAATGAGTTTGATTTAATATGCTGGGAACTGATTACAGCCTAGGATACTGATGAATGTTAAAATAGTTTATCATGTTAATTGCTATTTAATTTGCAAACGTAGATTTTTATTTCCGTCTTTCAGAAGTATTGAAGGAACTTGATGATGCTTATGAGAAATATAAGCAGGAAACAGACATTGCTCAAAGGAAGCGACTGCTGCATCATCTCCAGCGAGCGCTAATTAACAGCCAAGAGCTGGGGGATGAGAAGATTCAGATTGTCACTCACATGAGTGAACAGGTGGAGAATTGTGCAAGGGAGATGGATAGTCACTCGGAATGTTTCGAGGACCCAACGGAACATGAGAAGTCTATCGAGAAGGTCAAGATGGAAGTGTCTCAAATGGAAAGGCCTTCCAGAAGGCTGCGTAGACCGAAAAATGGTGAAAACCGTGAATTGTGCCACATTGGTAATGAAACTGAAGAAGGAGAGGAGCCTCCAAAAGAGAAAAAGTCAAAATCTGCAAAGAAGAAGCGCTCGAAAGCTAGACCAGAAAGGGAAGTCTCCCCCATTGACTTTCCAATTGATCCTAATGAACCCACTTATTGCCTCTGCAACCAGGTGTCCTACGGCGAAATGATAGGTTGTGATAATGACGAATGTCCAATCGAATGGTTTCATTTCTCTTGTGTAGGATTAACGTACAAGCCAAAAGGTAGATGGTACTGTCCAAAATGCAGAGGTGAAACTGAAAAGACTATGGACAAATGCATAGAAAAATCAAAAAAGGATAGGAAGTCAAGGTAGTGCTGACTGTACATTTTAAAAGATTTTCATAACTTGTCATCATGTATAAGAATATTAGCTTAAATTGTATGTATAATAACTATGCAATCATTTTTACTATGGTATTAAACATGGCTAAATTTTGACTGCGTATAGAGTCATGCACCACAACAGTATTTGTGAAGATACATTTGTTTAAACAGTTTTTAAATAGGCAGAAATGTTTTCAGTACCTGAATTCAGATCTGTTTTACGCCTGTGCTTTAATGTGTAGAAAAATTGTAACACTTAAACTGGACAGTACCATCTTTAGGTTGTGAAGTTGGGAGGAGTAACTAAATTTCAATTTAGTGAAATGGTAATCTGGAATAAAATGCTATTCTTGTCAGTAAGAACCTCCTTTAGGGGAGGAAATCTGCCATCCTTATTTGGTCTGGCCAACATTTGACTGTTAACACCAAAGATGTGTGCGTAGTTGGATTGACCATGCTAAATTGACCTTTTAATGTTATGGCAAATATGTAGGGATAGGGCCAGGATGTAATTGTTGTCAGTGCAGGCTCAGTGGATTAAATGGCACTGTATATTTTATAATTGCCCTCTGAATTGGCCTAGCAAGCCACTCAGTTTTAGATGACTCAGGACCAACTGCTCAAGGATATTTGGATGGGCAATATTACTATCATGCCCATGACACACTTCTCCCAAGAGCAAATAAGGATTGGGTTGTTAGTGGGTAGACTTGCTGTACAGTTAATAGATGACATCTCTGTGGCAAGGTACCTTTGAGGACTGCAGTGCCAGCAAAATGTTGAGATTCAAGCTCTCTGCGCAACTGATCTCTCCACGAGATGGGGAAAATGTGAAGGCTTTTTATATTCCAGCTCACTTGTGTGCACCTAGTCAGTGTGATGCCCCTGACCCTTCCCAACCAACCATCTACCTGCAGACACATCTTGGGGCTAGGAAGCAAATAACATTTTATGTCCATTCTAAAAGTATATTCTGTAGTACTACAGCAAGGAATGGATCCTAAGGAATTGTGACATTTAGAGTAGATTGCAAAAAGATGTGGTATTGTGCAGTGACATCAGTTTTATCATCTCTCTATTTGTCTAAAATTAAATGCAAAAAAACCACTCCACAGTAAACCAAATCACAAGGTCTGCATTGGAGTTGTGAAGCTGGAAAAGCTCAATTGCTATGCTGGCTGTTTGAGAAATATTGAACATTGGAAAATGTGACATTGTCCCTTCAAGCTGCTGTTAAGTCCACGACTCTATTAGTTACATTGATTCCTTGTACAATATGTTGATTATTGCTTTACAAATAGAAAAATAGCAATCATTAATTTGCTTTGAAATATGAAGCTAATAACAAAATAGAAACTGTTCATTCAATACCCAAGTGAGGACATTGAAAATGTAATTAATTGAAATGATCCAGGTATTACTGTGTGGGAAAGGAACAGATAGTGTGAATGAACTATTCACGGAGCAAATGTAAGATGATGTGCTTAATCAACTCACTAACATTGAATGTTGAACATCAGCTAATGTATATTAATGCCGATTTTTTTTTTATTTGAAAATTCCAAATGTAAAGAGTTTGATCTGAATGAAGGTTTAATTAATTATCTGACAATTAAAAGATACTGAACAGCAAAAATTCATCATGCAATTCTGGTCTTGAAATGAAATAGGGTGTTTGCATTTGTGACACTGCTTTGTTTCAGCACAAGCGACAACTCATGGGGTATAGTCTTTACATACCTTGCATGATGTCAGCAATTTTGAAAAATTCAATAATATTCTTAAAATGGCACCAACCGTTGAATTGCCCAACTAATGCCTACAATATATTCATTCAGACCTGGTTATGACGTTGATTTAAATAGAATTGTCATCTTCCTCACTGCTGCTAGATGCTTCTCCAAACAGATTCTCTCCGGTGGCACTTAATTTAAGCTTGTTCTTTGATGTCAGCTTTAAGGTGATGAGGACAGGAGTGTTGCTCATGCCAAGGAGAATGAGATTGCTTTCGAGTGCAAGAGTCATGTTCTGAATGACGCTGTCAGGTGTAAAAACTGATAGCACACTGCCACCTTCAAGATCCCATATACTCACATCACCTGAGGCAGGAGAGAGAAGG
The DNA here is from genome assembly GCA_024679065.1 of Sphyrna mokarran. NCBI lineage: Eukaryota > Metazoa > Chordata > Chondrichthyes > Carcharhiniformes > Carcharhinidae > Sphyrna > Sphyrna mokarran. Next base: position 24,725,782 of record JAGIQG010000006.1, read on the forward strand.
AATTGGTTAACCTGAAGTGCCTTATTTAAGCAACCAATTCAGGTGCTACTAACTGCAGCACAATACTCCACGGTCAAAAAACTGTGTACGGGCTCTCAAATTAGTTCAAGGTTGTGAGTTCCCCAATTAAAATATCATGGAAAGCAGAGGACAGAAATCGTGATTTGATTTATTATTGTCATGTGTTTATATATAGTGGAAGTATTACTTGTTGCACGCTATACAGTCAAAGAGTACCATTCATAGGGAAGGAAAGGAGAGGGTGCAGAATATAGTGTTACAGTCATAGCTTGGGTGTAGAGAAAGATCAACTTAGTGTGAGGTAGATTCAATCAAAAGTCTGATGGCAAGAAGAAAGAAGCTGTTCTTGAGTCAGTTGGTATCATTTGGAATACTGCGTCCAGTTCTGGTCGCCTTACTACCAGAAGGACGTGGAGACTCTGGAGAGAGTGCAGAGGAGATTTACCAGGATGCTGCCTGGTATGGAAGGTCTGAGTTACAAGGAGAGGTTAGGCAAATTGGGACTGTTTTCCTTAGAAAGACATAGACTTAGAGGAGATCTAATAGAGATGTACAAGATTATGAGGGGGATAGATAGAGTAAACAGGGTTAAGCTCTTTCCTAGGATGGACTCGAATGGCACGAGCTTAGGGTGAGGGGGGTAAGGTATAATTTGGATGCTAGAGGAAAGTTTTTTCACACACAGGGTGGTGGGGTTATGGAATGCGCTGCCAAGTAAAGTGGTGGAGGCAGGTACTCTGGAGTTATTTAAGTAATATTTAGATGGGCACATGAACAGAATGGGAATGGAGGGGTATAGAAAACTGATTTAAAATAGGGATCGTGAGCCTTGGGAGTCCCTGGAAGTGCATAAATAGATGATGATACTGATGTACTTGTTTTTATCCTACAGGTGCTTTGGTCCACCTTGTTATCTAACAAGGGGCATACACACGATGGGTCGTGAGAGGGCTGCTCTTAGATTTTTTTTCGAGAGTATCCTAGTGCTTCACATCGTTAGTGTACGCTTGACCTGGACCATTTGATGGGCAACATGACAGCTCAGTGACTATCGCTATGCTGTGCAAATACATGGATTTGGGCCTGTGTCTGTGGGAGTTTGCGTATTCTCCCTGTGCTTGCGTGGGTTTTCTCCGGGTGCTCTGGTTTCCTCCCACATCCCAAAGATGTGCTCTTAGGCTAATTGGCAAAATAAATTCTCCCTAAATTGTCTCAAATTTGGTTTTTAATCCATAGATCTATAATCATGGACAGGGATCACAGGTAGAGGTGGCAACATTGGTGTGGCAGCGCAGGCTCGTTGGGCCGAAAAAGGCCTGTTTCCCATGCTGTTTTCTTTGTTAACACCCTCAAACTTTTGTATCTTTGTCCCGATGGAAGAAGATGGAAGAGAGTATGTCAGGTGTGTGGGGTCCTTAATTATGCTGACTGTTTTTGCAAGGCCAGCAGGAAGTGTAGACTGGGTCAATGAACAGGAGACTGTTTTGCGTGATGGACTGAGCTGCGTTCACGACCCTTTCTGGTTTCTTGCAGTTTTGGGAGAGCAGGAGCCATACCAAGTTGAGATACATCCAGAAAGGATGCTTTCTGTGGTGTGTCTGGAAAAGTTGGTGAAAATCATTGCAGACATGTCAAATTTCTTCAATCTTCTGAGAAAGTAGAGGCAGTGGTGGATTTTTTTAACTAGTGTTTCAGCAAGGGCAGACCAGGACAGATTACTGAGAACGTAGACACCTAAAAACTTGAAGCTCTTGACCATATCTACTTCGTCCCCAGAGACACGTAGACAGGACATTTTCTCCATGATGCTTGCTGAAATTGATGACTATCTGTTTTGTTGTCATTAAGGGAGAGATTATTGGCATCGTACCGCTTCACCAGATTCTCTATTTATTCCTATCCTCTGTCTTGTCATTGTTTGAGATTAACTCACTACAGTGGTGTAATCAGCAAACTTTAAAATTGAGTTAGAGGGGAATTTGGTCCCACAATCAAAGGTGTATAAGGATTATAGTAGGGTGCTGAGGACACAGTCTTGTGGAGCATTGGTGTTGAGGTGTTGTTGCTAGCCATACTGATTGCGGGCTGTGATTAGGAAGTTCAGGATCGTCGCAGAGGGAGGAGCCGAGCCCCAGGCCACAGAATTTGGAAATGAGTTTCATAGAAATAATGGTGTATTCAATATATAAGAGACAGACATAGGTGTTTTTGAACCCTAGGCTAGGCAAGAGCAGTGGAGTCTGTTGTGGATCTGATACGGCAGTAGGTGAACTATAGTGGATCCAGATAATCCAGGAGGCTGGAATTGATTCATGCCATGACTAACCTTCCGATGCATTTCATAATAATGAATGCCAGCCACCGGCTGATCATCAATAAGGCTTGTTTCTTTTCTCGGCACCGGAATGATGGTCATCTTGAAGCAGATAGGGACCTCCGATTGTTGTAAAGAGAGATTGAAGATGTCTGTCAATATCCCACACAGGATCTGAGTGCCTCATCCAGGCCTGTTGCTTTCTGCCATTTGATGTTTGAAAAGATTGGTCTGACATCTGCAGTGGTGACCTCATATAGGTTCATCCGGGATGAAGGGTGTGCTCTCACTGACCTTTTGCTGAAAATGGGCGTAGAATGCATTGAGACTCATCAGGGAGGGATGTGTTAGTGCTGATGATTTTACGTGTCTTCATTTTGTAGCCTGTTATGCTTTGCAGACGTTGCGGGAGTCTTTGTGGCTACCCTGGGGGTCTAGCTTGGTCCAGTACTATCTTCTGGAATCTTTGATGGATCTCCTTAGATCATATATGGTTTTTTTTTAAAAGAGGTCAGGTTCGCCGACTGGAACACCTCAGACCTGGCCTTCACCAAGCAGTGTGTACCCTATTCATCCATCATTTCCAGTTGGGAAACGTGGATTTGCTTCTTTGGCACATAGTCTTATTAATGAAGTCAGTTACTGTCATGGGTTTTCTCCGGGCACTCCAGTTTCCTCCCACAACCCAAAAATTCGCTCTTAGGCTGATTGGGAAACAAATTGTCCCTATAGTGAGAATTTTCCATATTAGGAATAATATATATATTATTATATAGGAATAATAGGATAATGGATTTGCTACTATATAGTTATGACGGCGGCGCAGGCTTGTTGGGCCAAAGGGCCTGTTTCCCGTGCTGTGTTGCTCTTTTAAAAAAAAAATGGCATGCTTGTTCAGGTTGGCTGGAGAGTTTTTAAATCCTGACCAATCCACTGACTCTAAGCAGTCCTCCATGGGAGATCATCTGAATCCTCAACCAACATCGCACAACTTTCTTTGACGGATTCTCCCGCTTCAGTTTTTGCTTGTGAGCTGGGAGCAGGAGCACAGCTGAAGTGTGGGAGAGCAATAGAGTGATTGGTATGTTTGATATTTGTGTACTAGTGATCCAGGATGTTTGGGCAGGAGACATGTTGGTGGTATTTTGATAGTATGCCTTTGAGCTTGGCCTGATTGAAGTCCCCAGCCACGATGAACAAGGCCTCAGGATGTTTTGTCTCAATCCTATTTGTGATGGTGTATATTTTGTCCAGCACAATCTTCACATCTGCCTGGGGTAGGATGTAAACCAGAGGATACCAGAGGTGAATTCCTGCAGAAGGTAGCAGCGTGGCATTTTAGCCTCAGGTATTCTACATCCTGTTGCAGAAACTTGTTAGTATTATGTCTAGACACACCATGAGGTATTGATTAGGCAGCAGACCCCGCCTCCCCTAGCTTTGCTTGAGGATGCTGTATAGTCCATTTGGTGGATTGAAAAGCCCTCTGGTTGTAAGGCTGCTCATTTGGGAGGAGGTATGAAGATATCTTGGAACCAGAGTTTCATTTAATGAGGGGCTTGAGACCAGAATTTTTTGAAGTTGGTATTTTATTCCCACATCTTTTCCATTTGAAGAGGTAATCTCATTATACAAATCATCTAGCTAACCTCTATTAATAGTCTAGCTGCTCTGAGATGGATCAGAGATGCTCAATGATAGCTGAGTTCTCTTTGTTCCTAACTAAAGCATTGTCATTTAAATTATCTCCCTATATAGACAGCCATTGCTACAGATCAACACTTTACTACCATTACAGTACGGAGCTCTGTCATTTCTTGCTTCTGTAATTGGCTCTTAGTAAGTAGATTAACAAATGAATCCGGTGCAGATAATTAACTTTTACAAGTTTTATCTCTTCATATTGTGCTGAAGGCTGTTAAAGTTGATTATTGATTGTTTGGTGAAATGCCTGCAGTCTCCACTTTGGAGTTGCCAGTGTCCAGTGTGTGCTCAGACACAGTCAGTATCCAGTTCCATTGACTATTGGGCAGCACAGAATGAAGAAATGGGGTGCCTAAAATACAGAAGAACTGTTCTCCAAACTCTTCAACGGATAAAAGAATGCTGTCTTTCTATACCTATTAACTGAGACCTAGACAAATAACTAATTCATAGCTGTTAGCTACAGATAAGTATATTGTAGATCAATATAAATTAAAAATGCTTGGTGGGGAAAGGGAAAATTTGATCCCAAAAAAAAATGGTTAAATCCTGGTATACAATTTTTTTTTGGAGGGATTAGCTGTACATACCTGCCAGAAGAATAGCTTTTGATCCACCATCTGTCAAATGTGCGATACTGTTTGTTGTAAAGTTAAGGGTCTCGTATCCTGGAATAGTCTTGTGGCCTTTTTTGAATGGGTCCCACACTTTTAGCCTTTTTAGAAGAAGGGAGAAAGAAAAGCTTGTTACATTTGACTTGGCAAACCTGTTGTGTATAAATCAAAGTGTTCACATTGTGACCCCTGATGCTGGAGCATGAACATTGCTACTGTAGAAGGCTGGTCACTTCTGAGTTTGAGTGAACCAACTGCATAGCAAAACACAATGTTAGTTTATTATCAAGTTAGTGATATCCCTGGAAGAACATGCTTGATGCGCTGAGAACGTCTTTTTGCTGAACAGCATTCTTTCGGGTGGCAACAGATCTGGAAGTGATGCTGGCCAACTGCTTGTTGCCATTTTGAGTTGTGTGATACGCTACTTGGACACAGAGTATAACGAGTGTATTGTAGGCCTGAGGACTCCCTAGTCAATAATACAGAAAAGATGGTACAGTACCAGTCTGGTACAATGATATCAGCCAGCAATTTAACAGCCTTTCTAAAAAGTGTAAATATATAGGAACCTGGAATTGGATTGATTGATTATGCTTCATAGAACCTGTCCATCACAATCTGTGCATGTCTCTAATATATAACAGAGAAGTCCCAACACTGTTTTCATTTATTTTTGTGGATCTCATCTTGACCAGAGGCTATGATTCTTTCTGAAAAACATTTCTACAGATGGCTTGAATCTAAATACTTCCTTAAACATAATAAAATTTTTCAAAGTGTTTCACAATGGTGAAAAGTAACCATGCACTGAGAAAGATGAGGGCTGCTCTTGGATTTTTCGAAAGTAGCCTAGTGCTTCACGTCGTTAGTGTACGCTTGACCAGGACCATTTGATGGGCAACTCAGTGACTATTGCTGTGCTGTGCAGATACATGGATTTGGGCCTGTGACTGTGGGAGTTTGCGCATTCTCCCTGTGCTTGCGTGGGTTTTCTCCGGCTGCTCCAGTTTCCTCCCACATCTCAAAGATGTGCTCTTAGGCTGATTGGCAGAACAAATTTGGTTCTAAAGCATAGATCTATAAATACAGACAGAGATGATAGGAATCATGGGTAGAAGTGGGAACATCGAGATGGCAGGGCTCGTTGGACCGAAGGTTCTGGTTCCCGTGCTGTTTTGTTCTTTGTAAGTATTGTTCTAAGAAACTATCCAAAATGGACTCTGCATTTATCCTCCAGGCTACCTTCGTAACTATATCCATCCAATGTATATGATAATTATCACCTACAATTACTGCAGTAGCTTTCTTACAAGTCCCTATTATTTATACTCAGTCTTATATAACAAAGTCACATATGGTAATGTGACCACAGATTTTCTTCCTTGAAGGACATTAGTGAACCAGATGGGTTTTTATGACAATTGACAATAGTTCCATGATCATCATTAAACTTTTATTTCAGATTTTTTCATTGAATTCAAATTCCACCATCAGCCTTAGCGGGATTTGGACCAAGGTACCCAGAGAATTATCCAGGTTTGGTGTTGTATCTGTGATGCTATCTGTGTGAGCAACTCATCCATCTTGGGAATGCTGTGTGCTTTCAGATAGAATTCTGCCTTTTTTCCAGTTTACCCTATTCCCAACATTACTTGCTGGCATACACTTATATTTGTATGCTCTGTCCTTCCTGTCACCCTTTCATAATATATATATATAGAGTGTATAATATATACAGAATATGAAGGGTTTGGACAGGGCAAATAGAAAACAGCTGTTCTGTTTGGTTGAGGATCAATCATGGGGAGGAAGGGATAGTAGGTGGCATAGTGATTACCACTGCTGCCTCTCTGTGCCAGAGACCTGGGTTCAATTCCGGCCTTGGGTGACTGACTGAGTGGAGTCTGCACTTCTCCCCTTGTCTGCGAGAGTTTCCTCCTGCTGTCCAAAGATGTACCGGTTAGGTGCGCTGACTATGCTAAATGTGTAGGTTACGGGTATATGAAGGGAAAGAGTGCTTCAGGAAGCTACTCTATCAGAGAGTTGGTGCACACATGATGGGCTGAATGGTCTCCTTTGGCACTGAAGGGGTTCTATGATAATATTGGGGTGTGGACAGAAGATTCGGGGGGATTTGAGAAAAAAATTCACTTACAGGATGGTGAGAATCTGGAATGCACTAACTTGCAAGCTAGTCAAAGCTGAAAACATTACAGACTTGAAAAAGTACTTGGATGAAATATCATAATCTATGATATGGAACAAGTACTGGTAAATGGGAATAGCACGACTTGTCAGTGCAGTCTCGATGGACTGAGGAACCTTTCCTACTCTGTCTGATTCTATGATGCTGTCCGTCTTAAAAATATTTGCAAATTTAATCTATCACCAATAGAAGGCAGCAAAGGATAATTTCATCCAACAGATGAAGTCAAATGAGCGTGATTTAATTGCAGCACTGACAACTTGTATTTACCTTTAATATAGTAAAACGCATCAAGGGGACGTTTTTGAAGCAAGGTATTAGAACAAATGATTAAAGAGGGATGTTGTAAGTAAAGTTGTGATGTGGAGATGCTGGCGTTGGACTGGGGTGGGCACAGTAAGAAGTCTCACAATACCAGGCTAAAGTCAAGTGATGAAATAGGAGCAGTTTGAAAGCCTGTGATTCCAAAAAAACGAACAAAGAACAAAACAGCATGGGAAACTGGCCCTTCAGCCTAACAAGCCCACGCTGCCACCCTGATATTCCCACTTCTACCCGTGATCCCTGTCTATGTTTATAGATCTATGGATTAAAAACCAAATTTGAGACAATTTAGGGAGAATTTGTTTTGCCAGTTAGCCTAACAGCACATCTTTGGGATTTGGGAGGAAACCGGAGCACCCGGGGAAAACCCACACAAGTACGGGGAGAATGCACAAACTCCCACAGACACAGGCCCAAATCCATGTATCTGCACAGCACAGTGATAGTCACTGAGCTGTTGCATTGCCCATCAAATGGTCCAGGTCAAGCGTACACTAACAACGTGAAGCAGGAGGATACTCTCGAAAAAAAATCCAAGAGCAGCCCTCTCACAACCCATCGCGTGTATGCCCCTCGTTAGACAACAAGGTGGACCAAAGCACCTGTAGGATAAAAACAAGTACATCAATATCTCATCTATTTACACACTTCCCAGGGACTCCCAAGGCTCATGATCCCTATTTTAAATCAGTTTTTCTATACCCCTCCATTCCCATTCTGTTCATGTGCCCATCTAAGTATTTCTTAAATAACTCCAGAGTACCTGCCTCCACCACTTTACTTGGCAGCGCATTCCATACCCCCACCACCTTCTGTGTGAAAAAACTCCCTCTAGCATCCAAATTATACCTTACCCCCCTCACCCTAAGCCCGTGACCCCTCATGCTATTAGAGTCCATCCTAGGAAAAAGCTTTACCCTGTTTATCTATACTATGTTAGTTGATAAGTATATGGAAGAGAAGGGAATGGTTTAGTTTGGAGGGGCATTGCTTTTTATATTGGGCGGCGCAACATCGAAGGCCAAAGGGCCTGTTCTGTGCTGTAATGTTCTATGTTCTATACCCCTCACAATCTTGTACATCTCTATTAGATCTCCTTTAAGTCTATGTCTTTCTAAGGAAAACAATCCCAATTTGCCTAACCTCTCCTCGTAACTCAGACCTTCCATACCAGGCAGCATCCTGGTAAACCTCCTCTGCAATCTCTCCAGAGTCTCCACATCCTTCCGGTAGTAAGGCAACCAGAACTGGATGCAGTATTCCAAATGAGGTGTAACCAACGTTTTATACAACTGCAACATTAAAGGCCAGCTCTTGTACTCTATACCCGTTCCTATAAAGGCTAGCGTACTATATGCTTTCTTCACAACCTTCTCCACTTGCTCTCCCACCTTCAAAGACTTGTTCACCTGCACCCCCAGGTCCCTCTTCATTTCTATACTCTTAATAGATCTACCCTTTATCATATACCTCCCCCTACATTCTTTCTCCCGAAATGCATCACCTCACATTTATCAGGATTGAATTCCATCTGCCATCTGTCTGCCCAAGCTACCAGCCTATCTATGTCCTGCTGCATCGCCTGACAATGCTCCTCACTATCCGCAAGTGCAGCCATCTTTGTATCGTCTGCAAACTTGCTGATCACTCCACTTACTCCCTCTTCCAAGTCATTTATATATATTATAAATAGAAGAGGTCCCAGTACCAAGCCATGCGGCACATCACTAGTGACTGACCTCCATCTAGAAAAACACCCTTCCACTATTACTCTGTCTCCTATTACCAAGCCGGTTACTTATCCATCTAGCTACCTGTCCTTGTATCCCATGAGCCTTCACCTTCTCAACTAACCTCCCACGAGGGACTTTGTCAAACGCCTTACTAAAATCTATACAGACGACATCAACAGCTTGCCCTTTGTCCACCGTTTTCATCACGTCCTCAAAAAATTCTACCAGATTCGTAAGGCACGACCTCCCCTTAGCAAAGCCATGCTGCGTATACCTAATCAGATCGCAACCTGTTGGACTTTAACCTGGTGTTGCGAAACTTTTTATTATTAAAGAAGGAAACAGGAGTTTTAGAGACAGACTTCTAGAGCTTAGAATCAAGGCACCTAAAAGGTGAAATGATTAAAATTGAGATGTTCGAGAGTTTGGAATTGGAGGAGTACATTTATCCTGGAGGGACTGGAGGAAGTTACAGCACTGGGGGGGCGTAGCACTGAAAGGATTTGAAGACAAGAATGCGAATTTTCAAATTCAATCATTAACTGGAAGCCAGTATCAATCAGCGAGAACAGAGAGTTAAAAACAGAGGGCAGCAGAATTTTGGTTGAGCTGAAGTTTAGGGGGAGTGGTAGGTGGCTAGGAGTATTGGAGTTGTCGACTCTAGAGGTAACTAAGGCATGGATGAGTGTTTCAGCCACAGACGAGCTGAGGCAGGGACAGAGATGAGACTGAAACATTCGCAAGTGTTTTTGAACAGAAGTGCAAAACGCAAAGCGGATGATGCGCCCTGGGCTTTGCCTGAGATTCCAATGTTACAGATGCAAGTTGTCAGCTAATTTTTGTTCATTCTATATGATTTCAACAAATGGCTGAACATTTACTGCACACTGCAAAGGCTACGAACCTCCAGTGTTTTGAATGCAATGCTGAAGTCTTGTGTCCCAGAATTATCCATATCTCTGGCACCCATTCAACAGCCTAAATATGGACTTCCTCCACTGCTGGTACACTCTGGCAGCAGCGTGCACCATTTATGTGATATACTGCAGCAACTTGCCAAGGTTCTTTTTGGCAGCAGCAGTTTCTAAAACTTCAATGTCTTCCATCAAGTAGAAAAAGGGCAACAAGTGCCTATGAACAGCCAAGTTCATAAGGTATCGGAACAGAATTAGCCTATTCGGCCCATCGAGTCTGCTGTGCCATTCGCTCATGGCTGATATGCTGCTCATTCCCATTTTATAAACACCTTACAGGTTTCCCTCCAAGTCACACACACAGAAATCCTAAAAAGCTCACAAAATACAAGGGGGCTATTGAGTCAGTTGAAAAGAGTGTCCAATCTAATTTCACTTGGCCTGCAGCGGGGCAGATCACAGCTCTTCACATAGACCCACCAAACCCCTGCTTGTGATGTTCTGATGATTTAGTCAAAATGCTCTTCTTGCCATTATGCCTTCCTTGTCCATTTGCCCTGCCACACTGGCTGCATGCCGGAGAAAATGCTTGTTATATTTAATTGCTTTTCAACCAATTGGTGAAACATTCTGAGTTGTCAAAGTGGAGCTTACTAATTACCTGTTTGCTTTTACCACGCCAAACACAATTCGGTCAGCAGTGCTCGTGATTGCAATGCAACAAACATTTGGTTCATTTTTTAAACGCTTCCTGACCTGAATATAAAACATAATTAAGAAAAAAAAGAATGTTGTTTGCCAACACATATGATTGTTGCATTTATCTTTCCATCTGTGAGAATGTATGTGCATATGTGACTTGTATAACACCTTTTCACATCTGAACGCATTCACATTCGTGACACAAAACATAGAATCAGATGCAGCACAATATCAATTGTAACTCAGTTGCTTACAATACTTATTTCAGAGTAGGGTTCAAGCCCTAATCCAAGCAGGCTCAAGGCACTGAAAGGCCTCCTCTTGTTCCTACTTATGTTCTTCTGTCCTCTTCCATCAATATTTTTATATTTTGTTAGTGTGGTAGGTATGAGTTTTTTAAGGAGTGAGTTCTTGCAGGATCATTTGACCCATTTGGCCAATCAGATCATAGTGATGGATCCTGGGGCTGGGTGTGAGTTTTCCCTGCAGTTAGGAGTCTGGAATCATGGAATATGTTAGCCCTTATATCACTCTCTGTAAATAGTTTCTGACATTAGTAAACTGTTTATTCATTAAGCTTCTTTGTAGTAGTGCATTTTTGAAGACACTACAATTAATTATCTTCAATCTCCCTTCTGTAGGCTGCAAGTTCTCTTCATAGAACATAGAACAATACAGCACAGAACAGGCCCTTCGGCCTTCGATGTTGTGCCGACCAAAATAAAAAGCAATGCCCCTCCAAACTAAACCATTCCCTTCTCTTCCATATACTTATCAATTAACCTCTTAAACGCCACCAAACTTGGCGCATCTACAACAGCTGCAGGCAGGGCATTCCACTCCCTAATCACTCTTTGAGTAAAGAACCTACCTCTGATATCCGTCCTATAACTCATACCCCTTAATTTAAAGCTGTGTCCCCTCGTGCTAGCTTTCTCCATCCTAGGAAAAAGGCTATCACTGTCCACCCTATCTAAACCTCTAATCATCTTATATGCTTCAATAAGATCCCCTCTTAGCCGCCTCCTTTCTAACGAAAACAACCTCAACTCCTTCAACCTCTCTTCATAGGACCTGCCCTCCATACCAGGCAACATCCTGGTAAACCTCCTCTGTACCCTCTCCAATGCCTCCACATCTTTCTTATAATGTGGGGACCAGAACTGCACACAATACTCCAAGTGCGGCCGCACTAGAGTTTTGTACAGTTGCAACATGATGCTGCGGCTCCTAAATTCAATCCCCCTACCAATAAAAGCTAAGACTCCATATGCCTTCTTAACAACTTTATCCACTTGACTGCTTACTTTCAGGGATCTATTGACACATACACCAAGATCCTTCTGTTCCTCAACACTATTAAGAGCCCTACCATTAGCCCTATACTCTACACATTTATTGTTCCTGCCAAAGTGCATTACCTCACACTTTGCCTCTTCCTGGCACAGTTGAGGCTCTGGAGCCTTTGGCCAGTTGATGTCTCCCAGAGTGAACTGACTCTAGTCAGTTAGCACCTCACTAAGCATTAAACGGCTGTGGTGCTACCAACATGGGCCAGGATCTGCTCACTACAAATCTTTTCAGTGGTGGGGCAAGAAAGCCTCTTGATCTGAAAAATCCTGCCCAAGGTTTCAAGTGGTGACCAAAGTTCACAATCTGAAGCATTAACTCTGTTTCTCTTTCCACAGATGCTGCCAGACCTATTGTGTGTTCCCAACATTTTTTACATTTCAGATTTCCAGCATCCATAGTTTTTAGATTTCGGGTGAATATGTTGACTGTGATCTGACTAATGAGATAAGGAAAGCACCCTGTTTCCTAAATGTGAAAAGATCCTCGAAGATGCTAACCACATCCTTCACAAATTACAAGAGCAATAAAGAAATGAATGTTTTTACCTTCCCAGTCTGCAAGTCCCACAAAGTGACATAACTAACTTTCTCAGCGTCATTGTAATTTGACAGCACCAGATAGCTGCCACTGTACGTCAAAGCAGCAATATGCAAGAATAGCATGGATGTCCGATCTTCAAGGGTCTGGATGTGAGACTCAGTCTCCAAGCTGAAGACGGCAAGATGATGTGCAAAGTAGGAGCAGACAATTATCTGAAATAGAGATTGAGGTAAAGTTGGAATTAATACTGCTTTCAACTGCTTTCCCCATGCCTTCCTAATCTCATTCCTCCTGAAGACATTTGATGCAATTTTACCACCTCACCCGCCCAAGGCTTGTAACATCCTGCCTGAGGCCAATGGAGAATGCTGTTCTGTGAGCCTTGCCGCCCTGGTAAAATTCCTGCCATTGACTCACACTGGTCCTCAATTCTCCACATTCCAGCATCCCTCTGATATCTTTCCACTGGCCCATCAGAGCCCAAACTGAGTTGTTGGTCATTTACCTGTGAGAATGTGTTAGAGTTGAGCCTATTTCTATCTTCCATCTATGCATTCATCCCTAATGATCATCAATGCAAACTCTGGCTAATTTCTTTCTCCTCCGTAGCCCACAAATTACTGGGACCTCACTTGACTGCCAATTCAACTGAGATTAACCCAACACCACCATGGAAGCATGGGCACTGGAAGGATTGTAGCAGGTCTGCAGATGCTGACTAATCTGCAAGGGAAATGTCAATCAGGACCTTTTCACAACATTAAAAAAAACATAAGCAGGGATCTGAATTCCTGATTACAATCACACCATATGATACGTTTATACCCTGATTGGAATAATTCCTAAAATTATTCTTGTTCTATGCAAGGCTCAAAGACAGGTATGGTCAAAGTGGATTCCAGTTAATGGAGCCAGTACTTGGAATCAGCCATGATCGTAATGAATGGTTGAGCAGTTTCAAAGAGCCAAATGGCCTCCTGGTCCTATCTTCTATATTTCTATGTACTCTCTATCCTTTCTGTAATGGTGCATTTATCATTTCCCATGTTATGATATAGATATAGGACAGGTTAAATAGAATCTATAATGTAGAAGGAGCCATTTGGCCCATCGTGTCTGCACTGACAACAACCCCACACATTTACCCTCCTAATTCCCCCAACGCTAAGAGCAAATTTATCATGACTGATCAATCCAACAGCACATCTATGGACTCTGGGAGGAAACTGGAACACTGAGAGGAAACCCATATACAGACACAGGGAGAAGGTGCAAACTCCACACAAACAATGACCCGAGGCTGGAATTGAACCTGGGTTCCTGGCACTGTGAGGCAGCAGTGCCAACCGCTGTGCCATCTATGTCTCTTACCTTGCCTCTACTCTTTGATGTAGCACATTTTCCAAAATTTGATCCTTTGTCCTCACTATTTTATTTAAAATCCTCTCTATCTTCCTGGTTATGCAGTTCACCAGAACACAGCCACAGATGTAGGCCGACCTAACGATATGCTCTCCACATTCCATGGTACAGGCTCCATTAATTGGAATCCACTTTGACTACACCTGTCTTTGAGCCACAGATAAATGGCCCAATAACCTAATCCTATTCTTCCCCCTTAGCCTTTGATCTCATTCGCTCCAAGTGCTATATCTAACCACTTCTTGAATACATTCAATGTTTTGGCATCAACGACTTCCTTCGGTATTGAATTCCCCAGGCTTACCATCCTTTAGGTGAAGAAATGTCTCCTCATCTCTGTCCTTAATAGTCTATCCTGTATCCTTAGACTCTGACCCCTGGTTCTGGACACTCCCAACCATCGGGAACACTCTCCCTGCATCTACCCTGTCTAGTCCTTTTAGAATTTTATAAATCTCGATGAGATTCTGCTGCCCCCCCCCCGCCCAGTCCCATCCCCATCCCCCCATTTGTCTGAACTCCAGCAAAAATAATCTTAACCTCGTCAATCTCTTATAAATCTAAGGCTAGATCAGCAGTTAAAACAAAAGGATACAAATCTAATGAAAGCACAAATCTAAAGATCCAATATCAAATACAGGTAGCATTCAAAATAAAACTTATGAATTTATAAATTGAAATAGAATAAAAATAAGTAAGTATGATCTGGTAGCCATAACAGAGACATGGCTGCAGGATAACATAGATTGAGACTTGAATATTGAATATGTGAAGTTTAGGAAGGACAGGAAGCTAGGAAAATGCCGAGGGCTTGTTGTGTTAATTAATAATGCTTTCAGTACAACAGAGAGAGATGACCTAAATTTGGGATACCAGGACATCAGGATTACCACCACCTTACATTGTCAGGGATCTGGGTTCATTTCTAGCCTTGAGTGACTATGTGGAGTTTACACATTCTGTGTGGGTTTCCTCCAGTGTTTCAGTTTCCTCCTACAGTCTAAAGATGTGCAGGTTAGGCGGGTCGGCCGTGCTAAATTGTCCCTTAAGAGTCCAAAGATGAGAGATTTAGATGAACATAGAAGCAGTTTGGATAGTGTCATAATAAAGGAAAAAGTACTGAACAATGTCAGAATCTTCCTATACTCCTCTCTATGGGCATTAATACTCCTCATACAACTTGGGCCAACCCATAGACTTTCAATAAGACCTGGATTTATTTTTAAATGGACTCACAAAACACTGACTGAATTGCTGCAGAGTGAGCCTCCAAGTGACAACTGCTACTGGACATAATACTTCTAAACGCATTCAAAAACTAATTGCCAATTTTGGTAGAGATAATGAGACAATGCCAATGAGCATCTCGTTTCCCAACTCTCGCAGAACCTTGGATCCATGTCACCATTTATGTCAAAGAGTAACATGGGCTCAAAATTCTGCCTCATGACCTGTTCACATAGATAGAACATAGAAACTTACAGTGCAGTACAGGCCCTTCAATCCTCAATGTTGCGCCGACTTATGAAACCAATCTAAAGCCCATGTAACCTACACCATTCCAATGTCATCCATATGTTTATCCAATGGCCATTTAAATGCCTTAATGTTGGCGAACCCACTACTGTTGCAGGAGGGCATTCCATGCCCTTACTACTCTCTGAGTAAAGTTACTTCTGATATCTGTTCTATATCACCCCTCAATTTAAAGCTATGTCCCCTCGTGCTAGCCATCTTCATCCGAGGAAAAAGGCTTTCACTGTCCATCCTAATCCTCAGATCATCTTATATACCTCTATCAAGTCAAGCGATGAAAATGTCGACAGAGGTCTGAAACCAGAAATCCTGGTCTCCACCATTTTTGTGTGATTGACACACTGACCCAGAGGTTCCACTGTGATCCTCATGCAAATGCTTTAAGAATGTCCACCCATGAGGGAGCTGCCATAGCTATGATGTGGCTTGCCTTTCAGTGTCTCCACCACATACTCCGGCCACCATGAGAATCGTTCCCAGTAACTTCATTGCAGTGTTAATGTAAGGCTGCTTGGGACATGGACCTTGCAAAGGCCTGTTGATCTCGGGCAGGATTGTCCGACTTTGGGGGCAAGTGCAGCCAGAAAATCCTGCCCATTTCTTCCTCAATCCAAATGAAGTGTTTGATAACTAAAGAGGGTGAAAATATTACATCGCATGGGGTCAAACTTCCTGCCATAGCTTCAGAACAAAGCAAAAAGAACAATATAGGATGGGAAACAGGCCCTTTGGCCCAATGAGCCCGCACTGCCATTTTAACATTATGAGTGCTCTCCTCTACCTTTGACCTTTGTCTTTTCTTTAGTGGAAGACCTGTAGAAATCTTGGAGAAACTAGGCAACCAGCCACTTCTGAACTTTACCCTGGATTTTCACTGATCTTCAGCTTAATTTATGACAGGAGATTGGAAGAACCCTGTATAATTTTACTCTTCTATCTTCAAATGGAAGCTGCAGGATTCAGGTTCATAGATTCCCTGCAGTACAGGAGGCGGCCACTTGGCCCATCGAGTCTGCACAATCCCACCCAGACCCTACTCCCATAACCCCACATATTTACCCTGTTAATCCCCTGACACTAGGGTCAATTTAGCATGGCCAATCATTTTTGGAGTGTGGGAGGAAACCCACGCAGGCATTGGGAGAATGTGTAAACTCCACATAGACAGTGACCCGAGGCTGGAATTGAACCCTGAACCCACCTAACCACTGTGCCACAATGCCACTTAAATGTTTTAGCAGGGTAACACCGGTTTGACTTGGTGAAAAAAAAACGTTTAAATGTATTCTTAAATTGGAGTTTCTCACCTTCTCGTCACCACTCAGCAGATACTGGTCAATTGGGTTAGACTTTTCATTTGAGAACTGCTGTAACATTTCCATTTCTCGTCTCATGTCGTTCTCCAGCCTCCTTTTTCGTGCTGTCTTTGTCTCATTACGCTTTGCCCAGGGGGTGAGAAACACTGGAATTACACAGGGATATTGTGTCATGGTTTCATGATTAAAACAACAAACACGCCCATGAGATTCCTTTCATGCAATGTGGCTAGGCCAGCATTTGTTGCCCAAGGGCAATTGCCCTTGGTGGTGGTGGTGAGCTGCCTTCTTCAACTACTTCAGTCTATGTGCTGTAGATACACTCATAATGCTGTTAAAACTCCAGGAATCTGACTTATTCACAGTGAAAGAACACTCTTGTAGTTCCAAGTCAGGATGGTGTGTCACTTGAAGGGGAACTTGCAGGTGGTGATGTTCCCATGTATATGCTGTCCTTTTCTTTCCAGGTGACACAGGTTCATTGACTCCATCTAGAACTATAGAACCCTACAGTGCAGAAAGAGGCCCTTCAGCCCATTGAGTCTGCACTGAACACCATCCAGGCGCTACCCCCATATCCCTACATATTATACACACTAATTCCTCTAAACTCAGCTATCCTGGACATTAAGGGGCAATTTCTTAGCATGGCCAATCAACCTAACCTGCATATCTTTGGAGTGTGGGAGGAAACCGGAGTACCCAGAGGAAACCCATGCAGACATGAGGAGAATGTGCAAACTCTACACAGACAGTGACCTGAGCTGAGAATCGAACCGTGGACCCTGGAGCTGTGAAGCAGCAGTGGGAACCACTGTGCCATGCCACCCACTGTGCTACCATGCCACCCACTGTCTTTTCCGAGGCAGCAGAATCTACACTTCCCACTGTCTCGGAAAAGCAGCCAGTATAATCAAGGACTCTATGCACCCAGACGTACTTTCTTCCACCTTCTTCCATGATACAAAATTCTGAGATCACATACTAACTAACACAAGAACTGTGCCTAATGAGGAAGGATACTCCCTGAGTGTTCTGAACCCCTAGTCACCACACTCCAGTGCCTGTTCGGGTACACCGAGGGAGAATTTAGCATGGTACATAACCAGCACACCTTTCAAACTGTGGGAGGAAACCAGAAGAAATCCACAGAGACACAGAGTAACATGCAAACTCCACAAAGACACAGTGACAACTGTGGTTGGAACTGCTGTCTCACAGCGCCAAGGACCTGTGTTCAATTCCTGGCTTGAGTCACTGTGCAGAATTGCATGTTTTACCTGTGCTTGCATGGGTTACCTGCCATAGTCTGAAAGTGGTACTAGTTAGGTACGCTGGCTATGCTAAATTCTCCCTTAGTGCACCTGAACAGGCATTGGAATGTGGCGACTGGGGGATTTTCACAGTAACTTCATTGCAGTGTCAATGTAAGCCTACTTGTGAGAGTAACAAATGGTTGCAATTGACCATTTTTTCTACACATACTAAACAGCATACTTGGCATACTAGACAGCAATTTAGTATGACCAATTCTGTGCATCTTTGGAGTGCGGGAGGAAACCAGAGCACCTGGAGGGAAACCCCCACAGACACGGGGAGAATGTGCAGACTCCATACAGACAGTACCCACGGCTGGAATCGAACATTGGTCTCTAGCACAATGAGGCAGGAGTGCCATTAGCCAAATGTAATGATATTGCTTCGACAGTGCTGGCAAATAACCACCTTCTTAAGGGCTATTACTGATGGGCAATAAATGATGATGTGGCCAGTGATGCCTATGGCCTATGAATGAATTTTGAAAAATTGGGCAACATTGTAAAGAGCAAGGATCATGGAACAGGCTCTCTCAGCTAGACAACTTTCTATTCAGTTCAACTGAATAACTTTGTCAAACATCATTGGAAACTCCAAGTAATTTAAACTTTCCCATCCTCATTATCCTCATAAGCCATGGGACAAGAGGTTTCATGTCCCCTCACAGTGTGTTTCTGGTGGATATGCCCCACCAGTGATGCCCCACAGGGGCCCACCCATGTTTATGACATTTTCCTGGCTCACCCATTCTGTTGCCAGGGAATCCACCACATGGGATCACCTTTGGCAGGATAAGAAAATCATACGAGGAAAATGGTAGCACAATGGTTAGCAATGCTGCCTCATGGGTTCAATTCCCAACTTGGATAACTGTCTGTGTGATATTTGCACGTTTCCCCCTATGTCTGCGTGGGTTTCCTCCAGGTGCTCCGGTTTCCTCCCACAATTTAAAGATGTGTGGGTTAGGTGGATTGACCATCTTAAGTTGCCTCTTAGTTTCAGGAAGACTAACTAGGGGTTATGGGGGTAGGCCTGAGTAGGATTGTGACAGGTGCAGACTCGATGGGCTGAACAGTCTCCTTCTGCACTGTAGGATTCTATGATTCTATAGTGGTGGAGAAGGCTGGAAAATTCCACGCATGATCTATTCCTTCAGAAGCCATACTCACTACTCTTCCTGATAGTTGCACATTTTAAATGTTTACATGTCACATGTGATAGACTCCTCCACTAGGGATAGTAATCTGAAGTGAGAAGGTCTGTGCTGTACTCCTTTGTCACACCATTGAATATTGTAACATTTATGGAACTCTAAATAAATCCAAAACATTACTAATTTCCTTCATTAAAATGTATCTCACCAACCTAGACATCTTATAGATAGTTAATCCTTCAAGATTCTTCCAATACTGCCATATTTAATTACCTTGGTCTATCATCTTCAGACTCATCTGAACCAGATATCCATCCACTTCCTTTCTGAAAGAATTTGACATCAAATTGATAGATTTTCCTGTGAATTGAGGCATCACGATGGCACAGTGGTTAGCACTGTTGCCTCACAAAGCTAGGGACCTGGGTTCGATTCCTGCGTTGACTCACTGTCTGTGTGGGGTTTCCACATACTCTCTGCGTCTGTGTGGGTTTCCTCCCACACTCCAAAGATATGCACATACAGGTGGATTGGCCATGCTAAATTTTCCCTCAGTGTATCCGAACAGGTGCTAGAGTATGGCAGCTAAGGGATTTTCACAGTTACTTTGATCCAGTGTTAATGTAAGCCTACTTGTGACTAATAAATAAACTTTTTTTTTTATCTCAAACATGTGTTAGCATGGCCAAATAAATTACTAACTTTTATTGTCATTTTAGGACATTTTCATTTCAAACCCGACTCCACAGGTTCTCTGCTTATAGTCCAAAAGGAACAACCAATCTGGCATTTACGTTATCTCAATCTTGCAGTATTTTAATCATGGACCCCTTCAATATTCTTTTCCTTGTACAGAACTAAATTCAATCCCGGTTAAAAAGCATTCAACGTGTTATTGCTGAACTGCATTAATGTTTGATTTTCACTTTGTTTGCAAAGGTCATCTCGAAATTACAATGTGTAATCCCAGTGTTCTTCCCTGTTATCTCAAGTTGCCTCATAGCAGGACTTGGGTTCATTCTAAATAATTAACTTACAATGTTTCTCTCCCTCCATAAAACATTCACTCTTGCAACACCACACTGGAATATCTGTACCTTCCGATCCTTTGGTCTCTCTTTCTTTTTCCCTCTTGAGCAGAAGCTCTTTGTTGAGATTGTTTTTTGAGAGGGAAGGGACAGCACTTGAGGAAAGTTGGTCTTTGTACGTGGGACGGATCCGTTCCTTTATAGATCCACTCTTCAGGTTCCAGACAACAAGATGATCTCTTTCCACAGAGAGAATTAAGCATCAGGACTTAACTTGCTTCAAAAATAATTTTTTTTAATGAATTTTGTTTGTACAGTCACAAAACAGCAAAGGCTACTTTACTTTGAAGAGACAAAAATGTCAGCAGATTATGTCTTGTGCAACACTGGGGGTAAAAAAAACTTTGTCAGAATTATAAAACCCTAGAATCATAGAATCCCCACAATACAGAAGGAAGCCAATCAGCCCATCAGGTCTGTACTGACCATAATCCCACGCAGGCTTTATCCCCATAACCCTATTTATCCTGCTAGTCCTCCCGACATTCAGAGCAATTTAGCATGACCAATCAACCTAACTTGCACATCTTTGGACTGTCAGTTTTCATCCTTGTGAAGTATTCCATCCCATAGTATGTGTTACCTAGGAAATGTTCCTCACCTGTATTCGGACAACCCTAGCAGCAGGTTGCCTGGCAAGATTCTGTATTCATGTTTCGGACAAGGGATAATGTACAAGCCAGTCAATTTCTTGGAAAATTTTTTCTTTAGAAGATCATAAATTAAAAGTGTCTGCAGTAAACAGAAAGCAATTAATAATATAATGGCATTTTCACATCTGCATTAGTGAGTGGCCGCATAGGTGACAGAGAGTAGAAGTTAATGGAAGGGAGATTTAAGGTAGATTGAGCTATGAAGGGCATTGGAATCTGTCAGGTTTCAACATTTATGCTCTCTGATTATAGACGCAGGGAAGGGCCCTACCCGAAGCTTGACTTTTCCCTTGGAAGGATATGTCTAGACTGTTGTGCATTTGTGCAATTTCCTACTTTGCAAATGATAATTATTTGGTTTTGGTAAGCAGAATGAAGCTTCATTCAATGAGGTACAAGAGCAAGTGTTTTTAACTGGCAAAGATTTAAGGTATTATGGTCTAACATCAGTTGAATCTAATATCTATTGAGATTTGCAGTTTTACAGTTTATTTTATTAGTGTTACAAGTAGGCTTACATTAACACTGTAAACTCTTTCAATATATCTTTCATTTACTAAGAAACTCACTGATGTATACCAATGAAACTATTAAGTTTAAGTTTATTTATTAGTCACAAGCAGGCTTACATTAACACTGCAATGAAGTTACTGCAAAAGCCCCTGGTCGTCACACTCCAATGACTGTTTAGGTACACTGAGGAAGAATTTAGCATGGCCAATGCTCTTAACCAGCACATCTTTCAGACTGTGGGAGGAAATCAGAGCATCCAAAGGAAACCCACGCAGATATGGGAAGAATGTGCAGATTCAGCACAAACAGTGGCCCAAGCCGGGAATCAAACCGGGTCACTGGCGCTGTGAGGCAGCAGTGTTAATCACTGTGCTACCGTGCAGCCTATATTAGTGAGAAAGCAACAGCGATCCCATTCTTCATTGAACAAAGATACTTTACCCAAAAAGGATGAATGGTTTAAAATGCAGAACAAGAATCAAATAGGAGGTGGAGATGCCAGTGTTGGACTGAGGGGGCGGGGTGGTGGGCACAGTCAGAAGTCTGTGCAAGAAGGAAAAGAAAAATCTCAACTTCCTTAGCCTAGCCTAAATTGTTAGAGTTGTCCCCATCCTCCCCCCATTTTACATCGGAGTCAGACTCCCACTTAAAGCACTTGAAGGGATGTCCTTACTGTGCCCAAGAATCAAATGGATAGAAATCTGAAGTGCAGGTTTTGACCAATTCCACAGATAATGGAAGTGAAATTGCCCTGAAATGTTATATCTTGGATTAATTACTTGTAGTATCTCCAAATTTGCAGATAACAAAAAGCTGGGTAGCAAGATGAGCTGTGAGGAGGACTCAGTGATCCTCCAATGTGATTTGGACAAATTGAGTGAGTGGGCAAATGACCGGCAGATGCAGCATAATTTGGATAAATGTAAGTTTACCCATTTTAGTAGCAAAAATGGGAAGGCAGATTATCATCTAAATGGGTATAATTAGGAGAGGGGGACGTGCAATGAGACCTGGGTGACACCCGTCAATGAAGGTATGCATGTTGATGCAGCAGACAATAGACAAGGCAAATGGTATGTTGGCCTTCATAGCAAGAGGATTCAAGCACAGGGGTAGAGATGTCTTGTTGCAATTATACGGGGCCTTGGGGAGATCACACCTGGAATATTGTCGTTAGTTTTGGTCTCCTTATCTGAGGAAGGATATTCTTGCTCTTGAGCGTGGCTATCGGGCTGGCCAGTGATGGGGAGACCAGCAATGGGGGACCTGTGCACAGGAGCCGATCTCTGCTTTGACAAATTGGCACCTGCGCAGTGTTCTGCTCAATGCTGCCAGCTCTCAGGTCGGAATAGGCCCCACTATCTGGTTTTTCAGAGTAAATCCAACTGGGACATTGTGCAGTGCAAAGTGTCAGAGATTTATTCTGGAATTGATGCTGAAAAAAGTTAGAATTTTTTTGGGAGAATTCTAGCTAGTATTTTTACACGTGTTCCAGACATTTAGTTTTGCTTTGTAGCAGCCAAAGAGAATAAAATACCTGAAAACTGGGTCTTGCTATTTCTGTAAAAGCAGCCGTGCCTTTATCTGAAAGGATGTAGAGTTTCATATCCCTCGCTAGCACAGTGCTTGTACTTTCAACCAGGCCTCGCTCCAGCTGGACTGCTTGTCCTCTGCACTTGGATTTTGTTATGTTCCAGATGGATATAACTTCTGGGTTGAAGCTCATACATACAACATACCTGAAGTGAAAAGAGATGTAGCCTCTTGAAGCATATTGTTGAAACCAGTAACGGTTATTTATTGAAGAACTTGCTTCACTTCCTTCTGGAATTTCAGGCAAGAGAAAAGATAAGGAAAAAGAGGCAAACATGACAGAGAAGAAAAGAGAAATGGAATATTGACCAAAAGCTTTGAATTTCAAAATTCAACACCGAGCCATGTTGGGAAATATTAGAGCAAATAACCAAAAACAAGAGCAAAGAGACCGGTTTTAAGGATTTTTTTTATTCCTTCATGGGACTTGGGCATTGCTGGCTGGCCAGCATTTATTGCTCATCCCTAATTGCCCAACAGTAGTTGAGAGTCAACCACATTGCTGTGGCTCTGAAGTCACATGTAGGCTAGAACAGGTAAGGATGGCAGATTTCCTTCCCTAAAGGACATTAGTGACTCAGATGGGTTTTTCCAACAATAAGCAATGCTTTCATGGTCATAGTAGATTCTTAATTCCAGATAATTTTATTAAATTCAAACTCCACCATCTGCCAGGGCAGGATTCAAACATAGGTCCCCAGAACACTGGGTCACAGACTCGATGGGCTGAATGGCCTCTTTCTGCACTGTAGGGATTCTATAATTTTATTCTATGATTAACTGAGTTTCTAGATTAATAGTCTAGCAATAATACCACTAGGCCATTGCCTCCTGTATCTTAACAGAGGACAAGAGTCAGAGATATTCAGGGCCTCAGCAGTTGATGGGTGGCAATGCTGCAGCAATTAGAATAAGGGATGCTCAAGAGGCCAGATTTGGGGAAGTGCCGAAATCTCAGAGGGTTATAGGTCAGGAGGAGATTATAGAGATAAGGAGACACAAGGCTATGGAGCAATTGGGAAACAAGGATGAGACAGGTTTGGCATTTCTCCAGCTGAGACACCCAGAGCCTTGAGCACTTCAATTGGCTTTGCCAGCTGTGGTGCCCCACCTACCATCCTTAATTGAGAATTGGCCTCGCAATTCGCCCATAGTCTCCTTCAGGGTCTGGCCTCAGCCACTTTCAGGTCCCCCAATGGGAATTCACCCTAACATTGGGAGTCAGACCCTAGAAGTATAATTTAGCCTGCTGTGTGTTCAGGTGATGCTGCCAAGGGGGAGCTTGGAGAAAAGAAGTAGAGATGGGAACCTAGGACATATCTCTGGGGACTCTAGAGATACCAATGTGGGAATGGGGACAGAAGCTATTGCAGATGATTCTCTGGCATTGGCAGGCTAGGTCAGATTGGAACTTGCCTAGTACAATTCCACCTAGGCAATGTTGGAAAGATTTATAGAATCATAGAATCCCTACAGTGCAGAAGGAGGCCATTCAGCCCATCAAGTCTACACTGATAACAATCCCACCCAGGCCCCATCTCCATAACCCTACATATTTACCTCACTAATCCCTCTAATGTTCACATCCTGGGACATTAAGGGGCAATTTAGCATGGTCAGTCAAATTAACCCACACATCTTTGAATCCTGGGAGGAAACTGGAGTACCTGGAGAAAGCCCACACAGACATGGGGAGAATGTGCAAACTCCACTGACAATGGCTCAAGCTGGGAATTAAACCCAGATCCTTAGTGCTGTGAGCCAGCAGTGCTAACCAAGTGCCACTGTGCTGCCCACATGAGAGTCAAGGGAGGGGAATGCAGACCAGTCGAGAAAGACGAGGAGAAATAGTTGACACTGTCACTATAACATAGGATATCATTTGTAAAAAGCCATTGCTGTATGTTTGCAGAGTGGAACTCAGATTGGAGGGATTAACAGACATGAAACATTCTTTTTACATTTCCACCTTCAATGTGCAGTAGAACAATTCCACAGCAAAATATCATTTGCTAAAATTAAAAAAGGAACCAGTTCATCAGTGAATACAGTAACCGTACCTGGGATAGTTCTTCATAGGTATAATTTCTTCAATCCCTTCAATGCTCTTCAGGTTATTCACATTGATAGTCAGTGATTGATCATTGATCTTGGAAGCCAGGTTCCACACCCTCAGGAAGTTCTCCCCATTACAGACAGCGAGGCAGAAATGCAGGTCAAGGCATGACCCTGCAACATTGAGATATCTATTATTCAGCTGGTATATTGTGACAGTATTTAATGAACAAATTCCCATAAAAACAAAAGAAATAGGAGCAGCCACAGGTCATATCATTCTCTCAAGTCTGTTTAACCATTTGCTGAGACCATGTCTAATCTTTTACCTCAACCCCACACATCAGCTTTATCCCAATATTCTTTTGTTCCTATAATATCTAAAATCCTATTTATCTCAGCCTTCAGTATGCAGACTCAATGGGCTGAATGGTCTCCTCCAATATAAGGAAGGGTGGTTGGAGCTGGTGATGTAAAATCAGGGTGTCTGACTGCACACAACCACAGGATATCCAGTCCCAAAGGCCTGTCTGACTCCAAATAGCCCAAACACTGCCTGTGGTCAATCGTTCCTCTATCCTCAACCTCACTCACTCACAACGTGATGGAGTTTGATGGGGGTGACAAAGCTCTTGCAGCTACAATAGGAACAAAGCAAAACTTCAGGGAATTCCATATTCTGTTGGCAGGTTTTCAACTATTTAGTTTTGTTAACATTGTGTCTTTTGAAATGAGCACCCAAATGTTTTAAGGAAAGCTTGCTTGCCTCCGACTACTGTAGAAGAGAACTTGGCCAAGTGTTTGTGGTCTTCAGTTTCTAGGTTCCAGGAGATGATCTCAGTGATATTCATCTTGAGAGAGCAGCACAGTGCCACCATGTGAGAACCCAAGTGATTTACGGACAGGATGGAGAGGTGATGGTCACAACAGCCTTTTACTGTGCGGATATAAGCAAAGCTCTTCAAACCAAATAGTTCAATGTGGAGCACTTCACACAGTCTTGAGGATGGATACCTGAAATGACATTTCAATGAAGGACATATAATTAATCTGAAGCTGAATGGCTGCTGACAAATTCATAACGCAGTTTTAATTAGCAAAAAACAAAGAATGTCTGTGGAGTTGCACATTCTCTCCATGTCTGTGAGGGTTTCCTCCAGGTGCTCCAATTTCCTCCATCAGTCCAAAGATGTGCGGGTTATGTGCATTGGCTGTGCTAAATTGCCCCTTTGTTTCCCAGGATACTTAAGTTAAAGTGATTAACAGGTTAAATATGAGGTAACAGGGATGGGGCCTGGATAGGATTGTTGTTGGTGTAGACATGATGGCCCCTTTTTGTGCTGTAGGGATTCTATGATTCTATGTACAAAGAAAAGTACAGCACAAGAACAGGCCTTTTGGCACTCCAAGCTTGCGCTAATCATAATGCCCTAAAAAAAAACCTTGTCTCCTACATGGTCCATATCTCTCTATTCCCTCGCTATCCATGTACCCATCCAGATGCCTCTTAAATGTTGTTAATGTGCTGCTCCCACCACCTCCTCAGGCAGCACATTCCAGGCATCCACCACTCTCTTTTAAACTTTCCTCCTCTCACCTTGAACCTATGACCCCTTGTAATTAGCACTTCAACCATGGGAAAAAGCCTCTGACTAGTCACCCTGTCTATGCCTCTCGTAATTTCACAAGAGTTTAAGAAGTTTGAGAATCCTTGAAATTCAGGTCAAGCACTAGCAATTTGAAATTAAGATTTGGTTTTTATAACTGGAGTGTTCAAATTACAGACCAACCAAAGTTAATTCCAAAACAGGAATCTGTGCTTAAACCTAAATGTTCAGTCCATAATTGCATATTGAAACAAAAGGCCACAGCTGAAACATTTTGATACAAGCTTTCATTAGTCAAGGCTGCCCAAGAGAATTATGGTTCTATAATGTTGTCCCCTTTTTTGTTGACCAGAAACTTCCGATCAAGTTTATATTAATTATATTTATATTAATGATTTGGATGAGAATGTAAGTTATGCTAGCAAGTTTGCAGATGACACCAAAGTTGGTGGCATTGTGGACAGTCAAGAATTTTATATCCGATTGCAATGGGATCTTGATCAATTGGACCAAAGAACAAAACAGCACGGGAAACAGGCCCTTCGGCCCAATGGGCCCGCACCGCCACCCCGATGTTCCCACCTCTACACGTGATCCCTGTCTATGTTTATAGATCTATGGATTAAAAACCAAATTTGAGATAATTTAAGGAGAATTTGTTTTGCCAATTAGCTTAAGAGCACATCTTTGGGATGTGAGAGGAAACTGGAACACCCGGAGAAAACCCACACAAGCACGGGGAGAATGTGCAAACTCCCACAGACACAGGCCCAAATCCATGTAGCTGCACAGCACAGCGATAGTCACTGAGCTGTTGTGTTGCCCATCAAATGGTCCAGGTCAAGTGTACACTAACAACGTGAAGCACTAGGATACTCTCGAAAAAAATCCAAGAGCAGCCCTCTCATGACCCATCGCATGTATGCCCCTTGTTAGACAACAAGGCGGAACAAAGCACCTGTAGGATAAAAACAAGTACATCAATATCATTGTCTATTTACACACTTCCCAGGGACTCCCAAGGCTCATGATCCCTATTTTAAATCAATTTTCTATACCCGTCCATTCCCATGCTGTTCATGTGCCCATCTAAGTATTTCGTAAATAACTCCAGAGTGCCTGCCTCCACCACTTTACTTGGCAGCACATTCCATACCCCACCACCCTCTGTGTGAAAAAACTCCCTCTAGCATCCAAATTATACTTTACCCACCTCACCCTAAGCTCATGACCCCTTGTGCTTTTTGAGTCCATCCTAGGAAAAAGCTTAACCCTGTTTACTCTATCTATACCCCTCATAATCTTGTCCACCTCTATTAGATCTCCTCTAAGTCTACGTCTTTCTAAGAAAAACAGTCCCAATTTGCCTAATCTCTCCTCGTAACTCAGACCATCCATACTAGGCAGCATCCTGGTAAACCTCCTCTGCACTCTCTCCAGAATCTCCACATCCTTCTGGTGATAAGGCGACCAGAACTGGACACAGTATTCCAAATGAGGTCTAACTAACGTTTTATACAACTGCAACATTAAAGGCCAGCTCTTGTACTCTATACCCCTTGCTATAAAGGCTAACAAACTATATGCTTTCTTCACAACCTTCTCCATATGCTCTGCCACCTTCAGAAACTTGTTCACCTGCACCCCCAGGTCCCTCTGTGTTTCTATACTCTTAATAGGTCTACCCTTTATCATATACCTCCCCCCTACATTCTTTCTCCTGAAATGCATCACCTCACATTTATTTTAACATTTGGATAACTGAGCAAAATGCCTAAAACTCATGTTTACAAGTGTGTGTAGGTGAAATGTTTGTGTGAAAGGGCTCTCTGTCACATCATCACCACTCTCATATCACATGTCAGGGTATTCCCCCTTTGCAAATGAGTGAGCTTCTTTCCCCTTGGATAATGAGTATGAATCAAACAGTGCTTGCAAAAAAAAAAAATTCTTCCAGAATAAAAAAATCCAAGGTTATCCTGGAGGAACTCCAGCCACGAAATTGAAGATATGAAATTGAATCTGCAACAGTAGACAATCTTGCTACTTTCTCCCCAATGAGACTCTTGTCTACCTTCATGTAGATCTCAGAACTGGAAAGAATGCAGAAGAGATTTATTAGGATGTTACCAGGACTTGATGGTTTGAGTTATAAGAAGAGGCTGGATAGACTGGGACTTTTTTTCCTGGAGCCTAGAAGGCTGTGGGGTGATCTTGTAAATGTCTATTAAATAATGAGGGGTACAGATCAGCAAGATAGTCATTATCTTTTCCCAAACGTAGGGGAGTCTAAAACTAGTGGGCATATGTTTAAGGTGAGAGGGGAGAGATACAAAAATGCCCCGAGGGACAATTTTTTCCACACAGTGTGGTGAGTGTCTGGAACAGGATGCCAGAGGTAGTAGTAGAAGTGGGTATAATTTTATCTTTAGAAAGCATTTAGACAGTTACATGAGTGAGATGGGTATAGAGGAATGTAAGCCAAATGCGGGCAATTGGGATTAACCTAGGGGTTTAAAAAAAAGGCAGCATGGACAAGTTGGGCTGAAGGGTCTGTTTCCATGATGACTCTGACTCTAAGTTCTCTTAGTTAAGAAACATAGAAAACATGAATCTATCGAGCCTTTTCAGTCTTCTCTGTCATTCAGTATCATCATAGCTGATCCTCTATCTCATCACCATAATCCCACGCTCTCCCCACATCTCTAGATGCCTTAGAATCTAGAAATCTATCCATTTTCTTCTTAAATATATTCAGTGACTTGGCTTCTGCGGCCTTCTCTGGTAGAGAATTACAGAAGTTCATCGCCCTTTGAGTAAAGAAATTTCTCCTCACCCTCATTTTGAGTCCTAAATGGCCTACCCAATCTGGGAAGAGTGTCCTCTCAGTGAAAATCACAGAGAAGCAGTCTAGGAACATAGAACATAGAACATAGAACATTACAGCACAGAACAGGCCCTTCGGCCTTCGATGTTGTGCCGACCAAAATAAAAAGCAATGCCCCTCCAACTAAACCATTCCCTTCTCTTCCATATACTTATCAATTAACCTCTTAAACGCCACCAAACTTGGCGCATCTACAACAGCTGCAGGCAGGGCATTCCACTCCCTAATCACTCTTTGAGTAAAGAACCTACCTCTGATATCCGTCCTATAACTCATACCCCTTAATTTAAAGCTGTGTCCCCTCATGCTAGCAAACAGTGTCCTTGTAATCAATTTTTTTTGGAAGAAAACAAAGAGTGACATAGAGGGAAACCCCTGCAGGTGCAATGAAAAATCACAGTGCGAACTTGGCATTTAGACTTCCTGAGTTGACGTTAGGAATCAAAACATGGGGCAAGTAGAAGCAGCTAATGGGGTAGTACAGTCAGGTAAAAATCATAGAATCCCTATAGTGCGGAAGGAGGCCATTCAGCCCATTGAGTGTGCACCAACCACAATCCCACCTGGGCTCTATTCCTTTAACATAGAACATAGAACAATACAGCACAAACAGGCCCTTCGGCCCATGAGTTGCGCTGATCACATCTACCAATCCACAGACCTATCTATAACCCCCTATCCTATTCTTTTCCATATACTCATCCAGAAGTCTCTTAAAAGACCCCAGTGAGTTTGCCTCAACAACCTCCGACGGCAGTCGGTTCCATTCACTCACCACCCTCTGAGTGAAAAACCTACCCCTGACATCTCCTTTGTATTTGCTTCCCTGCACCTTAAATCTGTGTCCTCTCGTATTGACCATTTCAGCTCCGGGAAATAGTCTCTGAGAGTCCACCCTATCTATCCCTCTCAACATTTTATAAACCTCTATCAGGTTGCCTCTCAACAAACGTCTCTGGGAGAAGACTCCCAGCTCCCTCAACCTATCATTTAACCCCACTTATTTACTGTGCTAAGCCCCCTGACACTAAGGGGCAATTTAGCATGGCCAATCAACCTAACCTGCAAAACTTGGGACCATGGGAAGAAGCTGGAGCACCCGGAGGAAACCCACATAGACACAGAGAGAACGTGCAAACTCCACGCCGACAGTGACCTAAACCAGATTTGAACCCGAGCCCCTGGCACTGTGAGGCAGCAGCGCTAACCACTGTGCAACCATATCCCCACCCCATAAAAGAGTAAGTATTTGCTACTTACTATTTTTATCACTTATAGTGTGTAAGGTCTTTATTTGGACGTCTATAGTTTGTGTGGGCTATATACTGGAGTAACAACAGAGAGCAACAAGCAAAGAGAGTGGCAATTAGGTAAATGTAGGAGTTTGGTGAAGTGGGGGTGGGAAGTGTGTTTTTCTTGTTTGGAAGAAGGCATTAACTGAAAAACAACACCAATAAATGAAGTCAGAGTCATTATCATAAAGTAATATAAGAAAGCAAAGTAGGACAAGGGAAGTAACATTATAGTAAGAAAGGTAAGTTGATAGCAGTCTTATATAAGCAAACTTCTTTTTGTGAGAAAGGGAGTAAATAAGGTCCTTAAGGATATTTATAGCAGGAGAGCTCGTACCTATGACGTGCTTCCCCTGTGCAATATGGCAAGTCATGGAAGCTTCAGTTGTCCCTAGTTACCATGTGTGGAGGAGATATATCCAACAGAACCTTGCTGGCTCACTGTATTTTGCAGCTGGAGCTGAGGGTGGAGTCACTGTGAAGCATCTGTGATGCTGAACAAATCATGGACAGCAGATTCGATGAGATGGTGTTACAGATGACTGTACAGGAAAAGCAGCGGGAGCCAACTTCATCATACCATAGGTGGGTCTGTTGCACAAGAAGTGAGGAGGAAGAATGGCAGGGTTAGAGTGATAAGGGATTCAATTGTAAGGGAAGCCAACAGGCATTTCTGTGGCTGCAAAATAGACTTCAGAATGTTATGTTGTCTTCCTGTTACCAAGATCAGGGGGATGGCAAACAATTCTGAAGGACGACAGAGAGACAGACAGAGATCAAGAGATCAAGCCCTGCAGCGTGAACAATGACTGTTGTCCAATGATTCTGACATCATCATTATGAAGAGTTTCAGAATGTTAGTCATGGCACAAATCAGTTCCAGCCTCACAGATTGCTTGGATCCAATACTGTTTGCCTATTGCTGCAACAAGTCTACAACAGACACCATCTCCCTGGCCTCACACTCAACCTTGGAATACCTAGATAAGAAAGACACCCATGTTAGATTTCAATTTATTGACCACAGCTCAGCCTTCAACACCATTATTCTGACAAAACTCATCTCCAAACTCTGTGACGTGGGACTTGACTCCTCTCTCTGAGACTGGATCCCGAACTGCCTAACCCACAGAAGACAACCGATTGGGGCAGTTCAGTGACACAGTGTTTAGCATTGCTGTCTCACAGTGCCAGAGACCTGGGCTCGACTCCCGTTTGGGTTACTGTATACGTGGAGTTTGCTCATTTTCCCCGTATTTGTGTGGCTTTCCTCTGGCTGCTCCGGTTTCCTCCCACTGTCTGATTTCATGCATTGGCCATGCTAACTTCTCTCTCAGTGTACCCAAGCAGGTGCTGGAGTGTGGCAACTAGGGGATTTTCACAGTAACTTCATTGCAGTGTTAATGTAAGCTTAGTTGTGACTAATAAATAAACTTTAACTTTAGATAGGCAACAACATTCCTCCATGATGATCCTCAACACCAGTCCTCCACAAGACTGTCCTCAGCCTCTTACTGTACTCCTTATACACCTATGACTATGTGGCCAAATTCCTCTCCAACTCGATTTTCAAGTTTGCTGATGATACCACCGTAGTGAGTTGGATCTTAAACAATGATGAGATGGAGTACAGGAAAAAGAGAGAATGTGGTGAACTGGTGTGATGACAATAATCTCTCCCTCAATATAAACAAAATGAAGGAGATAGTCATTCACTTCAGGAAGTGTAGTGGAGTACATGCTCCTGTATACATGAATGAGGATGAAGTGGAAAGGGTGGTGAGCTTCAGGTTCCTAGGTGGCCAGATCACCAACAACCTGTCCTGATCTTTTCACACTGATGCTATAGTTAAGAAAGTCCACCAACAACTCTACTTTCTCAGGAGATTAAGAAAATTTGGCACGTCCACTACGTTCTCACCAGTCTTCACAGATGCACCATGGAAAGCTTAAAAGTGTAAATTTAGTGTAATAATATACAAAAATTAATGGAAATTCAGTGAGAACAATCAAACAATGTGATGTGCACAGCTGGTTGATCAACATCTGGAAACTAATGTTGGTTGGCTTTGACAGAGTAAGGACAAGGTGTGATGGTTGGAGGGCATGGGTTGGTATTAACTGGCAGTAAGTTGGCACAGGGACATGGGAGATGGATGGAGAGGCAGTAGGTTGCCAAATGGAATATGAAAACAACGGTGGGTAGGTAGAGGGGCAGAGGGGAAATAGGGGGATGGAGGGGCACTAAGATGATATGGAGGCAATGGGGTCATTAGACAGACATGGGCTGGCATAGGGGATAAGGGGATCATAGGGAATGTGTGGATGGCATTGGTTGGCATAGGCTGAAATGGATGGTGGTGTGCAGAGAAGGGTCAGGGGGTCAAAGGATAAGGAATTGGAGAATGTTGTTTTAATTTTGAAGGATAAAAAATAGCTCCAGAGCACAGAGAAATGCCTTGTGCCCATCATATTTATGCACCCGGCAGCCTCTGCATTCATACCTGGCTTGCCCGTCCCATCCCTTACTTCCATTCACACATTGACCAAAATCTGACCTGTGGTGCCATTTTGAAAGGTCAGATTCACCAAGCTGGGCCGAGGTGAATCCATCTTTCGCTTTCTGACACTAATGAAGATACTGTTTTTGTTTATCTTTTTAGGGTTTTACTTCAGATATCTAGCATTTACAGGTGTCTTTTACCATTGGCTCGTGGATTGGAAGATTTAAAGTTTTAAGTTATTCTTTTGTTTGTTACGAAATTGTAAACAAGTTGTTTTTTCCTGTGCATTACAATCTCAACCACAAATAGCATACAAAGAAAATTACCATCCACCCCCCCCCCCCCCCCCCCCCCCCCCCTCCTGAGTTCCATTCTAGTCTCTGCCATTTTTCATCTCATTTATACAGGACTAATTGTAGATGTGAAAGGGTACTGTACCTGCACATTAAAAGGAAATACTCGTTAGTAACTGCCACGCCTTGGATAGATGCTACTGTGTCGGGGGCTGGCAGCTTTGCAATTACTTTTCCTTTCTTAGCACTTAACACCATCGCTTCTTTTCCACTCCTGACAAAAGTATGAAAACAGCAATTAGACAAAGTGAAGAGACCGTCTCCCAAGGCAATGTAAACAGACCATTATATATCCATTACATTATCCATCAACTGTGTGATCAGGTTAATGTCTCTATGGGAAAAAATAATTCATGAATGGTGGCCAACTTTTTACTGCTTGAGAGCGAGACTTTTACTGCTTGAGAGCGAGAGTTGAGAGCGAGACTTCTTAGTAGCATTTAGAGATATGTGTAGCGCTACTTATGCACAATGGGAACGTTTGTGTTGTTGACAAAGATGTTGTTCATCTTACACAACAAAGGTTAATTTTTTTATATTCATTCATGGGACATGGGCACCGCTGGCTGGCCAGCATTTCTTGTCCATCCCTAGTTGCCCAAGAGCAGTTGAGAGTCAACCACATTTTTCTCTCTCAGTTCAGCTTTCAGCTGTAAATGATCTTTTCTTTAAATTACTGAAGTTGAAAATGTATCAGAATGGCCTTTCATTCATCAGGCTGAATCCAGATATAGCCACTGTAATCAATTACAAAGTATTCAGCTTTTGACATTAGCTTCACGATATTCTTATTGGAATCTTGTTCTTATCGTATTCAAGTCATTAACTGTGATATAACCAGTAATCATAATTATTCTAATTTTTACTTTGTTCGCTTCCATGAAAGTTTAAAAAGTTTATTTATTAGTGTCAAAAGTAGAATAAAGAACAAGAACAAAGAACAAAACAGCACAGGAAACAGGCCCTTTGGCCCAACGAGCCTGCTTACATCAACACTGCGATGAAATTACTGTGCAAATCGCTACACTCTGGCATCTATTCATGTACACTGAGGGAGAATTTAAGACAGCCAATGCACCTAACAGCCAATGCTTCTAACCAGCATATTTTTGGAAGGAAACTGGAGCACCCGGAGGATACCCACGCAGACACAGGGAGAATGTACAAACTCCGCACAGACGGTGACCAGGCTGGGAATCAAACCCAGGTCAATGATGCTGTGAGGCAGCAGTGCCATCCACTGTGCCATCCAC
Organism: Sphyrna mokarran; assembly: GCA_024679065.1. NCBI lineage: Eukaryota > Metazoa > Chordata > Chondrichthyes > Carcharhiniformes > Carcharhinidae > Sphyrna > Sphyrna mokarran. Next base: position 24,760,752 of record JAGIQG010000006.1, read on the forward strand.
TGTGCCACTATGAGGGTGCGAGAATTGGTGAGGCTGAAAGACATGATGTGGAGATTCCAGAGTTGGACTGGGGTAAACATAGTAAGAAGTCTGACAACACCAGGTTAAAGTCCAACAGGTTTATCTAGTAGCAAAAGCCACTAGCTTTCGGGCCTCTGACTAGTGGCTTTTGCTATCAACTAAACCTGTTGGACTTTAACCTGGTGTTGTGAGACTTACGAGGCTGAAAGAGCCATAGAATCGCTAATGCACAGAAAGAGGCTATTCAGATTTCATTGCGTCTCCATCGACTCTCAGGCCCCAGTCCTATCTCCATAACCCCATGTGTTGATTGTGGCAATCCACCTGACCTACACGTCTTTGGACTGAGAGGGGAAACTGGAAGACGCGGAGGAAATCCACGCAGACACAGTGAGAAAGTACAAACTTCTCATAGGCAGTTGCCCAAGATTAGAATCAAACCTGGGTTGCTGGCACTGTGAGCAGTGCTAACCACTGTGCCACCGTGCTGCCTTTAAGGTTTAAGCAGGACATTCAAAAGAAAGAGGCCAAATTAGTCATAAGTTCTGGTACTGTTAGGAGAACAAAGAGAGGACGCCAGAAGCTATGATACTTCAACTGGAAATTCAGCTGTTTGCTGGTTATTCCACGGTTGCATATTCATCTGCATTCACAAATACTCTGGATACAATACAACCGACAACTGAACCTTTACAACACTGAGGTTTGGTTTGGTAGTGTTCATACTCACCAGGTAATAATGAAATCCAATAGAGAACCTAACAGTCCTATGCAAACCTTCAGTGGCATCCTCACTGCTGAATACCCCATCATCAATATCTTGAGGTATTATCACTGATCAGATGCTTAATCAGACTGGGCACATTGGAAAATTTGTCAGTAAGAACAGGCAGAGACTAGGAACTCTATAAGGTATCTCCTGTCTCCTGCCTTCAATTTCAAATCTCAGTTGAACAGTATTATGGAATGCAGATCACTCACATTGATAGATGCTCTTGCAACCAAACTCAAGAAACTTGACATCATCCAGGGCTTCACCATTGGAGCATTGTGGCTGTAGTATGCATTATCTAGTAGATCACTGCAGCAGTGCATCAAGCTTTTATTCTCATTTTTCTTTCATGGGATGTGGGTGTCATTGGCACAGCCAGTATTTGCTGTCTATCCCTATTTGACCATGAGCTGAGTGGCTTACAAAGTCATTTCAGAGACAGTTACATATAGGCAGACTAGGCAAGAATGGGTGACATGGCAGCACAGTGGTAGAACTGCTGCCTTACAGTTCCAGGGATCTGGGTTTGATTTGTGGCTTAGGTCACTGTCTATGCGGATTCGGCACATTGTCCCGTGTCTGCGTGCTCAAGTTTTCTCCGACATGCTGATTGGGTGCATTGGCATGTTAAATTCTGCCTTAGTGTACCCGAACAGGTGCCAGAGTATGGCGACTAGGGGATTTACACCATAACTTCATTGCAGTGTTAATGTAAGCCAACTTGTGACAATAATAAATAAACAAAGAAAGAATGGCAGATTTAACAAGAGATAGATGCTGGAATTCTACTGCCCCTGAATCAGAGCGGGTAAAGAGTGAACAGTGGGAAGGTCCGTCGACCTTGGGCGGTATCTTTGGTGTCGCCCAATGAATCTCTTCAACGCAGAAAGAATCTATTCAGCCCATCAAGTCTGTATCAAATCTCCGAGAGAGCAATTTACTCAGGTCCACACTGCACACCCATTGCCCTCCCATATCCCGTAACCCTGCATATGTATTATGGATAATCCATCTTATATACACAACTTTGGACTGTAGGTGGAAACTGGAACATCTGGAGGAAACCCATGCAGACTCAGAGGGAACATGCAAACTGAGTATTGGGTGGTGCCAAAGATGCACAGCCTGAGGAGAAGGGAGATCTGATTGGTTGATATCTGAGAGGGGGTGTGAGGCTATTTCTGGGGGGTGATCAGATAATATCAAGTCCAGGGGTGTGGGGGTGTAACAGAAGCCCAATGCATCTTATACACTGTGCACTGGGAGATCAGGGCCCACGTACACTAATGCTGCTAGTAGTCTGCAGCCGGTTTTACAGCGAAAATAAGATTCTCTCACTTCCCCTACTGGCGAGAATCACATTTTGCTTCTTTCTTTTTCTAAGTGCAATAAGAAATCTTATTGGCTGGTTGAAAACATGAACCGTGATTTTCTCTCATTTTCGTGGTGGTTCAGCACTTAGAAAATTATTACACAGTCGTCCCCACAGATTCCATAGTGAATGTGTTATAGATCCCAGCATTGTTGTTAGAAATTATTTGTTCAGTGACCTCCTTGAATTTAACTTGAGTTACTTACAGCAGCAAACAGCGACACATTGCTATTTTGTTTTATTCCATGTGAATTTATTATTTACATGTGAACAGTTTCAACTTAATTGCCTTTAGCCGGAACCAGATCTTTTTAGTTTAATTATGTATGTGTCAGCCATCAAGGATTGTTTTATTTATATCCATTCAGGTACTGATATTGGAGAAAACCATATTTGATTTTGCACAGAATCGGTGGGATTTTCTGGCCCTTCCTGCTGGCGGGATCAGTCCGTCCTGTCAAAGGTGACCCCTCCGCAGCGAGTTCCCCAAGGGCAGATTGGGCGAGCCAAGTGGAATGCCCTAGACTTCAGCAGGACTGGAAGACCAATAGCCTTCAATGCCATGCTGGGGGTGGGATGGCAATGTAATACTGACCATTGAATTCTAATAAATAGTGGAGCACTGTACACTGTGTACGATCATCGAGATACTAAAAGCTTTGAAAGGAAGTTGGATGGTCAATTCAGAGGTGTCATTTGTAGAGGAAGTAGTTCAGGATTAGGGTGGAGGGAGATTTTATTCTAGAATCATACAGTGCAGAAGGAGGCCATTCAGCTCATTGAGTCTGCATTGACCACAATCCCACTCAGGCCATATATATATAGCCCCATGCATTTATCTTAGCTAGTCCCCCTGACACTAAGGAGCAATTTAGCATGGCCAAACCACCTAACCTGCACACCTTTGGACTATAGGAGGAAATCAGAGCACCCAGAGGAAACCCATGCAGACATGGCGAGAATGTTCAAACCTCACACAGACAGTGACCCAAGCCAGGAATTGAACTTGGGTCCCTGGAGTTGTGAAGCAGCAGTGCTAGCCACTGTGCCACCGTGTCTGCTCTGGTTTCGTGAACAATGGAAGAGAGGGGGAGTGAGGAGGTACAAGTTTTATTGTAAATGAATAGCTAAAGTCTAACCAGTTGGGAGTTTGAAAATGTAAAAGGATAAGGCAATGTGGGTGCTGAAATACAAGGGAAGTATTTTTTCAAATTCTTCCTCTTGAAATTCTTGTCTCTCACTAGGCTAGCATTTACTGCCCATCTTTAGTTGTGCTTGAGGAGATGGTGGTGAGTTGTCTTCTTGAATGTTTTCAGTCCATGAGGTGCAAGTACACCCACAGTGCTGTTATAGATGGAGTTCTAGGATTTTGACTCAGCAACAGTGAAAGAATGGTGATATATTTCCAAGTCAGGATGATGTGTGACTTGGAGGGCAGCTTGCAGTTCTGATGTTCTCATGCATCTGCTGTTCTTGCCTTTCTTGATGGTAGAGGTCATGGGTTTAAAAGATGCGATCGAAGGAGCCTTGTTGCGTTGCTGTACTGCATCTATTATACGGTACATATTTTACCATATATAAACCTTCTGGTTCTATCACAACCTGGTACGGCTCCTGCTCTGCCCAAGACCACAAGAAACTACAAAGGTTGTGAATGTAACCCAATTGATCACACAAAACAGCCTCCCTCCCATTAACTCTGTTTACACTTCTTGCTGCCTTGGCCAAGCAGCCAGCAATAATCAAAGACCCCAACATCTCGGACATACACTCTTCCACCTTTTTCCATCAGTAAAAAGATACAAAAATCTGAGGTCATGTACCAACTCACTCAAGAACAGCTTCTTCCCTGCTGCTATCAGACTTTTGGATGGACCTACCTTGCATTAAGTTGATCCTTCTCTACATATTAACTATGACTGTAACACTGCATTCTGCACTCTCTTATTTCATTCTTTATGAATGGTATTGCTTTGTCTGTATATGCGGCAAGAAACAAAATTTTTCACTGTATGCGATACATGTGACAGTAATAAATCAAATCAATCAAGAAATAATGCTGGAACTGTGTGTCAGCGGTGGAAGGCAATGGATGGAATACTGATCAGATTACTGGGTTTATGCATAGTAACTAGTATATGTACTTGGAAAGAATACTACATCATAATGGGTGTTCAATATTTTGCTCTTCATTCATACCTAAATTAAGGTTAAACTAGAGTTGAATAGTCTCTTGTCACCTTAAGAATCATCAATGAATCTAAGAGGCCAATACTTTAAAAATGTACATTAATTAGCAAGTTATTGAGAAGACTATGCCCATATATAAGTTGTGATGAATGACTGGGTAAATTCAGTGCATGTTCAGATATTAGTTCCTTTTATGAAAAATCTGAACTCAAAGTCCAAATTTCAGTTAAGCGATAAAGCACATTAAAAAATGAATGACTCTTAACCGTAGTGCTTAGCCTTAACTAGCTTTCTCTACTTGAGCTGATTAGCAAGTGCCTATATTTCCTGCCCATCCATCTCACAGTGGGTCTCAGATTTAGGAAATAAATGGTCATTACTTGAGGAAGAAACCGGTTTCTTCTGGGTATGTTTATGATCTTTCCATAACTAATATGGAGAACAAATCTTCCTTAAACAACCCAATATGAATTTCCCCCGTTTTAGTAACCTTTGAACGAAAGCAAGTTTTCTTTTTATTCATTTGCGGGACCTAGGAATTGCTGGCTAGCCAGTATTGATTGCCCATTCCTATTTTCTCTTGTTTGCAGGACAGTTGAGAGTCATTGCTGTGGCTCCGGAGTCACATGCAAGCCAGACCAGGTAAGGATGGCAGATTTCCTTTCCAAAAGGACATTAGTGAATCTGATGGGTTTTTCTGACAATCGACAATTGTTTCATGGTCATCAGTAGATTCTTAATTCCAGATATCTTTCACTGAATTCAAATTCCACCATCTGCCATGGTGGGATTCGAACCCAGGTCTCCAGAACATTAGCTGAGTTTATGGATTAATACTCTAGCAATAAGCCATCACTAGGAATGAGTTAAGTGAACTTTCCATAAGATACTTCTAACACAATTACATCATTTTTGAAATAATTATGTGATTCCACTAAGGCTCCCTATATCTGCAGCAAAATTTCTTTTATAAAAACAAAATGCTGTGGATGCTGGAAGTTTATATTTTGAGTATAATGTGACTCTTCAGATGTTCTGACTGTTCTGAAGAATCAGATTGGACTCAAAATGTTAACTCAGTTTCTCTCTCCACAGATAGACCTGCTGAGTTTATCCAACAATTTCTGTTTTTATTTTTATATTCAATTCCTTTTGCAATAAACTTCAACATTCCATTTACCTTCCTAATCACTTGCTGTATCTGCAGACTACCATTTGAAATCTCTCTACATCTGAGTTATGCAGCCTTCCTTCACTTAACCAACACACTGCTTTTCTATCCTTCCTGCCAAAGTGGACAAGTTCATATATACCCACATCTAACTCCATCTGTCAAATTTTTGGCCACTTACTTAATCTGTCTACATCCCTTTGCAGACTCTCTACCTCCTCTTCAAAACTTGATTCCATAACAACAGTGTCTTGATGTCAACAACAAATTTAACTATTATACATTTGGTTCCTTCATTCAAGTCATTAATAGAGATTAGAAATAGTAGAGACTCAAGCATTGATCTCTGTGACACTCCAATAGTTACAGCTTGCCAACCTAAAAAAGACCCATTTACCTCAATTCTTCTCTTTGTGTTAGCTATGTAAAACCTTTATCTATGCTATCCTTCTCAAAGAATCTTTCTTTCTCCTGGGATAAATCTTTGCTGTCCTACCTTTTAACCTAGTTTCTCAGTTTACTTTAGGAAGCTCTGCCTTCATACCCTCGTAGCTACTTTAATTTAGTTTAAAGCAATGGTCTTATCTTGACACTTCTCCCCTTCAAACCAAAAGATGAAATTCTATCATGCGATGATTGCTGTTAATTAGGGATTTCTTAACCATAAGCTCATTGATTAATCCCATCTCATTGTACATTACCAACTTCAGAATATCTGCTCTCTGGATGATTCTAGAATGCAGTGCATTAAGGACTTGTCCTGAAATACTCTATGAACTCATTTTCCAGACTACCAACCTGATTTGTCTCATTTACATTTAAAGTCAGTCATCATTTTTGTGGTACCTTTATTTTCTCCTGTATATTCTGTCCCACAGTGCAACTACTATTGTGGGTGGGGGGGGGGGTCATTAAACTACTTCCACAATTATCCATTTACATTTCCTACTTTTTAAACTTTACCCAAAACTGGTTCTACACTTTGCTCTTTTGAGCTAAGCTTATCTCTCACTACTGTACTCATGTCATCATTTGCAATGCTTAGTAAGTGAGGAATTGTCCCTTCTTGCTATCTCAAAACAACTATACACTGGCAACAATCTTTAATTCTTATCTGATCTAATGAGACATGTCTCAGTTTCCACAACAGAATGTAAGGATCCAGGATAATTTTGCTAATGAATGAAATCTGATAGCATACAAGAATCTGACTAAAGATCTTTTTTATTTAACCTTACCTCTTATCTATAATGTTCAAAAAATTTTGAAATGGCAAGAATAACAAGGGTATGGGAAAACAGCAGGGAGATGGGACTCTGGTAATTGGATTTCAAATGGCCTCTTGTAAGCACAAGTATTTTAATAACTCAATTATGGTACTCGTCCACCTCCTCAAAATATCATGCACTTGCTTTGCTTGAGTTGTTAACTAGAATAAAAAATAATCATTAATATCCTTAAGTTGACATATGAGTAAAATTTACTATATATTGCAAGGCAACAAAAACATTAGTATTCATGTTAATGTGACATCCATTATTCATCACTACATTTCAAAATTGTCGTATAACCCTCAACTGGCATATTACATGAAGAGCATTTAAATATCTGAATCGGAACAATTGTAACTGCTAAATGATAAAAAATGATTATCACTACACGACAGTTTACTACAGTGTGATTGTTTCTTGGCACATGGATCCAAATTGGGAGACAGTTCACTGACTCTTTAGATAAAGATCAGACTCAATGACACCACTATGTCTCGGTGTAATGATTACACCATTAAGTTACAATATCCTTGGTCACAGTACAGAAGCACGGTGTGTGGATGATTGTGATGGCTTTGTTGAAACTATAGAGTGGAATAACAGCGTTGGATAATTCAATACACCGTGACCAATTCTGGAGTTCCTGTAATTACCATAAGATTAATTCCCAGCTGAAAACATTTGTTTTGAACTGAGCCACCATATGTCAGCGAACTCTAGACTCAGTGGTGAGGCTTACAAAATAATGAAGGGACTAGATTATGTTAATGTAGACTGATCATTTCAACTTCAGTTAGGGAGAACTGGGGTCACATTTCATAGCACGGTGGAACAGTAGTTAGCACTGCTGCTTCACAATGACAGGGCTCCAGTTTGATTCCCAGCTTGGGTGACTGTGTGGAGTTTACACATTCTCCCTGTGTCTACATAGATTTCCTCCCCCAGTCTGAAATACGTGCTGGTTAGGTGCATTGACCATGCTAAATTCTCCCTTAGTGTACCTGAACAGGTGCTGGAGTGTGGCAACTAGAGCATTTTCACAGTAACTTTATTGCAGTATTAATGTAAGCCTACTTGTGACACTAATAAATGAACTTTAAAACTGCACCCCTTCAAATATACTATGGCTAATCCAATAAACCTAGATATCTTGGGATACTGAGGGGAAATTTACCTTGGCCAATCCACCTATCCTGCATTTCTTTGGACTGTGGGAAGAAACTGGAGCACCTGGAGGAAACCTATGCAGACATGAGGAGAACATGCAAACTCCACATAGACAGTGACCCGAGGCTAGAATTGAACCTGAGTCTCAGAAGCTGTGAGGCAGCAGGAGTTTGCATATTCACAGGTGAACGAAAATATGGAAGTCACCTGTAATCCATTTAATGTCGTTACTTTTAAACTGGTGCATTGTAGACTGAATACTGACCGATAGGCAAAAAGAACACAATCATTAGTTGAGTTCTCAGATACCAGAACAGTGTGATCCTTGTGCATTGGCTCGTCCTCTGGTGAGATGTTAACTTGATGCAGCAGTCTGCAGGAGTTGGACAAATCAAAAACCTGAAATGGTAAAAAAAAATTTATAGGTCAGTTTTTGATTTTGTCTCGAGCAGTAGCTGTCAATTAATATGGCGGGCCTTCCCAAAAGGAGAGGATATAGGGCTCTCATTGGCTCTCCAGCTTGGTGAGACCCCCATCATGTGGATTAAATTTACCCTGTGTAGCACATAGATAGTCATTACTAAAGGAACAACCGTTTAGTGGTACTATAAGAATGAAGGCACTATAATACCACAGGGAATCATGTAGCAGAACACACAAGACTGGAGCTTTAGATGTGAGATTAGCTGTATGACATGGTAGTTAGCACTGCTGCCTCACAGACCAGGGCCCCAGGTTCAATTCCTGGTTTAGGTCACTGTCTGTGTGAAGTTTGCACATTCTCCCTGTTTCTGCGTGGGTTTCCTTTGGGTCCTCCGGTTTCTTCTGAAAGCTGTGCTGGTTAGACAATTGGCCATGCTAAATTCTCCCTCAGTGTATCTGAACAGTATGCCAGAATGTGGTGGCTGTCCCCAGGATAAATGGACTCCAGGTACCGAAATCCTGCCACCAAAGAGCTGTTGGCCAATCAGAAGCTAGCAATTTCTCATTGCCATTAATGTTGTTATGGGAGCAGTGGTAGCTGCTGGAAGTACAATCACCAAAGGCCCAGGATGAGCGAGGAATCCAGGGGAGTGGTAAGTGAGGGCAGGTTTGTGCGTCAAACAGTAGGGTTTTTGGCTTGGGGGTTAGGGTGGTTAGTAGAAAGGGTGGGGTAGTGGCTCTCGTGGTCATGAAATCACTAATGCAGCACAGAAAAAGGCCCTTCGGCTCAACTGGTCCAATACGATCAGGGTGCCCCCCAGCTAGTCCCAATTGCCTGTGTTTGGCCCATATCCCTCTAATCCTCTCCCATCCATGTACTTATCCAAATACAATAGCAACATTTAAAAAGTATCAGCCTCAACAACTTTCTCTGTCAGCTCATTCCATATATGCACCACCCTTTGCGTGAAGAAGTTGCCCCTCCTGTCCCTTTTAAATCTTTCCCCTTTCATCTTAAACCTAGTTTTCAATTCCCCATCCCTGGGGAAAAGATTATGTGTGTCATCCTATCTATGCCCCTCATGGTTTTATACAGCTCAGTAAAGTCACACCTCAATCTCCTATGTTCCAAGAAATAACTTCCTTGCCTGGCCAACCTCCCCTTATAACTCAGGCCCAATAGTCCTAGCAAAATCCTTGTGAAACTTCTTTGTACTCATTCCCATTTATCCTACAGGTGCTTTGGTCCACCTTGTTGTCTAACGAGGGGCATACACGCGATGGGTCGTGAGAGGACTGCTCTTGGATCTTTTTCGAGAGTATCCTACTGCTTCACGTTGTTAGTGTATGCTTGATCTGGACCATCTGATGGGCAACACGACAGCTCAGTGACTATCGCTGTGCTGTGCAGATACATGGATTTGGGCCTGTGTCTGTGGGAGTTTGCGCATTCTCCCCGTGCTTGCGTGGGTTTTCTCCGGGTGCTCCGGTTTCCTCCCACATCCCAAAGATGTGCTCTTAGGCTAATTGGCAAAACAAATTCTCCCTAAATTGTCTCAAATTTGGTTTTTAATCCATAGATCTATAAACATGGATAGGGATCACAGGTAGAGGTGGGAACATCGGGGCAGTGGCATGGGCTCGTTGGGCCGAAGGGCCTGTTTCCTGTACTGTTTTGTTCTTTGTTCTTTATCTATGTCTTTCCTATAACAGAATGACCAATGCTGTACACAATACTCCAAGTGTACCTTCATCAATGACTTACCCAACTGCAAACGTAATGTCCCAACATCTCACACTTACCCGTATTGAAATCTATTTGCCAATCATTGGCCCACTTGCCTAACTGATCAAGATCTCTCTTTCTGATGTAATATCTCTTCATCAGGCATTGAATGCCTGCGAAAGAGGGCCATACCACTCACCCCTCCCAATTCAGGTTTGCTTTTTGAGCTCTAACATGATAACTGTTCCCTGCTCCATTGGCTGGATAGCAGTGGTGGTGGGGATGAGGCATTAATCAACCACTTAAGGCCCTCAACTGGTATTGGGGCAGAAATGTTGTCCATGGGCCTCCCTCCCTGAGCTTAATCAGGGCAAAATACACTCTCCCATCACTCTCGAAGGAGGGCATTAAATTCCACCCATGATGTTTACAGCCACTTATCAACTGAATCATTCATTTGTGTCTCCTGCAGTGGGAGAGTTATGATGAAAACAAAATGAATGGCCACAGCACCAACAACCTGGCTGGGACAGTGTCCATGATGTGGAGATGCCGGTGGTGGGATGATGTCAGCAGCAGCATTTCAAAAGTGGTTCTTAATCCATTTTCTCTGGGTGGATTACTGGTTTGGTGATATAGGATCATAAGAAATAGGAGAACAAAAAGCCATTTGGACTATTGATCCTGCTCCACCATTCAATTAGATCATGTTGATCTGATTATGGCCTTAACTCCTGTTTCCTGCCTGTTCCTCATACCCCTCACTTTAACTCAACTACAACTATATTCAATGACCTGATATAAACCAATAGATATCACATTGTAACAAACTGAAGCATGCAAAGCTGATAACGTAGTGAAATGAAGCAATACTCCTGCTCCTGCAACAAAATTGCATTGCAAAAGTGGAAAGACCCTTGTTAGCAACAACTGAAACTATGATCTCCCTTACAGGAACGCTATATAGGTCCCAGGAGTCCAGATGCAGGCGTTACATGAAGCAGCTTCACACTGTGGCTGAAGCCCCATCTGAACCTGATTTCTAAGAATGTTCGAAGATGTGTGGATTAGATTGATTGGCTATGCTATATCGCCCCTTCGTGTAAGGGGAACAGCTGGGTAAATACATAGGGTTACGGAATAGGGCCTAGGTGGGCTTGTTGTCAGTGTGGGCTTGATGGGCTGAATAAATTCCTTCAGCACTGGAGGGATTCTAGAATTCTAATGTACTTTCTAAATGAATATCTGTAGCATGGCTTCATTTTGCCAATGAAAGTGTGCGTCTTTGTTAGTGATGCTGGCCCATTGATCCAAACAAGATTTACCCAACGTAGTTTTGTTCATTTATCAGACTAATTTATGTCAGAAAAGGGTCACATATTTTAACTATAATATGAATGGCTTGCTCCAATAGCTACAACAACTTGTCATAACAGAACTTGCAGAATTCTATCAAGCTATAACATCCGAAACCGTGGCTTCTGAGCTGTGAATGAAGTACTCTTCCTATTATTTCCTTAAGCAAGCTGCTTAGAGTAGCAATAGGTGTCCTTACTTTAACAGACTGGCTCCCATCATAGAAGGCCAGTAATAGATGTCCGTCCATTGCACATGTTACTATGGGAGGATCCAGAGAGTCATTGACTGTAAAGATCTGTTTTCCTGAATGGATACCCCAAACTTGGAGGGAGTTGCCCTCTGTAACTGCAACCAGACTGTCCTTCATGCAGATAGTTATGGAATCAATGTTCGTGCCAACTCCAGGAACCGTCTGCACAGCTTTGCGACTTTTGAGGTCCCAGATTTTCAGAGTCCCATCTCTAGATGCAGTGATTGCTTGAAGTCCTTTCTGGAAACTGGTTACAGCTGTAATCTTGTCAGAGTGACCTGAATGATTGTAATGGGCAACCATTAACTAGCTAAATACAGACAGTTAACCAATAACTTACAGCACTGAGAAACATTTAAATAAAATAAAACACTGCAGATGCTGGAAGTCTGAAATCAAAACAGAAAATGTTGGATAAACTCAGCATGTCTGGCAGCATCTTTGGAGAGAGAAACAAAGCTAACATTCTGAGTGTATATGAGCAGTGCAGCAGAAGCATGCTGGACCCATAACTCAGAGGTGCATGGATAAAAGCCATCTTCTGCTATCATTCTGGTGGCACGATGGCACAGTGGTTAGCACTGCTGCCTCACAGCACTAAGGACCCGGGGTTGATTCCCAGCTTGGGTGACAGTGTGGAGTTTGCACATTCTTTCTGTGTCTGCATGGATTTCCTCTGGATGCTCCAGCTTCCTCCGACAGTCTGAAAGACATGCTGGTTGGGTGCACTGACCATGCTAAATTCTCCTTCAGTCGCTGGAGTATGGCGACAAAGGAATTTTTATAGTAACTCCATTGCAGTGTGAATGTAAGCCTATTTGTGACACTAATAAATAAACTTTAAAATAATTTCTCGTGTGGGAAAATGCATGAGGTTGCACAAGAGACATGAGATAATGCTGCAGCTGTATAAGATCCTGGTCAGACCTCACTTGGAGGACTGTGCTCAGTTCTGGTTGCTTCATTACAGACAGGATGTGGAAGCCATTGAAAGGGTGCAGAGGAGATTTACAAGGATAGTGCCTGGATTGGGTGGCATGCCACATGAGGATAGGTTGAGAGAGCTTGGTCTTTTCTTCTTGGAGAGATGAAGGACGAGAAGTGACCTGATAGAGGCGTACAAGATGTTGAGAGGTATAGATCGGGTGGATTCTCATAGGCTTTTTCCCAGGGCTGACATGGAGATCACAAGAGAACACAGGTTTAAGGTGCTGGGGAGTAGATACAGAGGAGACCACAGAGGTAAGTTTTTCACTTAGAGAGTGGTGGGTGCGTGGAATCGGCTATCCGTAGTGATGGTGGAGGCGGATTCGATAGGGTGTTTTGAGAGACTTTTGTTGAGTACATGGGATTTAGTAAGATAGAAGGTTATAGGTAAGCATAATAGGTAGGGATATGTTCCAGTGCAACTTGTGGGCCAAAGGGCCTGTTTATGCTGTAGTTTTTCTATGTTCTATGTTTTAAGATCTTTCCAATGGCAGATGTAATAAAGGCGGTCAGCAGAACTATCCTTTTCATCTCTCTTGTTTTAACACACAGCGAGCAGTGCCCATTATGACAGCTCTGTGGCAGCATCTCTTTATATCCCGAGTGCCATTCCACGTCCATTCAATAGTGGCACATACTGAAGCTTCACGATACTGTACTACTGATTCTAAGAGCTTTGCAACATTGGAACAATACAAGCCCATGTTTTGTTGTGACAGATAGTTATAAACAACACTTAAAGCTTGAAGGCTCAACTTTGAACATTACTGAAAGCTGTGAGTTTTGAGTTTGATGCTACTTTTCAAGTACATTTTAAACAAATTTCGATTTACTGAAACCCACCAAAGTTGCCCAAAAAAATGACAGTAACTTCTGGTCTCTATGTATCAATGATTCAGATTTAAGCTAAAGAAATGGATTCATGATGGTACAGGGGTTAGGACTACTGCCTCACAGTGCTAGGGATGCAGGTTCAATTCCATGTGGGCTGAACAAGTGGTGTTTGCACATCCTCCCCATATCTGAAAGGGTTTCCTCTGTGTGTTCTTGTTTCCTTCCATAGTCCAAGGATGTGCAGGTTAGGTAGATTGGCCATGTTAGAATTATGCTTCAGGGCCCTATTTTCCATTGTGTCACGCCTGTTTTCGGGTGTGAAAATGTGGCAAAGTTGGCTGTGAGGTCATTAATGCCATCCCTGTCCGCACAGATGTCCACTTTACTGACACTCAGGAATGGTCACAATCCAATTTGTGCCTGAAACGGGTGCAATGGTGATTTAAATGCATTTGCATGCATTTAAGTTGAATTAATGAACTACCCATACAACTTTATCAGCATTTCTCTCTTTACCACCGTGTTTGCCAATCCAAATTTGTGCCAAAATGAACAAGCTGAATAAAAGTTTGAACCGGGCGCTCCAGTTGATGAAGAAGCGAGCTCAGAACTTCCAATTGCTCTATGACTCAGATTGCATCTGGTGGAGGGCGAAGGAAGGCGGGCCAGATCATTCTCTGGTGGGAATGGGGAGGAGGAGGAGGGAGGTCAGATATATCTGTGGTGGGGAGGGAGGACTGATAACTGTCTTGTGGTGGGAGGGGTGAGGAGAGGGCCAATCATTGTCTGGTGGGAGGGAGGGAGGACTGATTGTTGTTTTGTGATGGGGAGGTGGAAGGCTGATCGTTGTCTGGTGGGAGGACCGATCGTTGGAGGGAAGGAGGCAGGCCAGGTCATTCCCTGGTGAGGAGGGAGGAAGAGGCAGCTCAGATGTTCCTGGGGGTGGGGGTAGTAGTGTGGTCAGTGCCAGATCAGTCTTTTTGGGGTGATGGGGGAGGAGTGCAGGGAGGCAAGCAGGTAAGATATATCTCTGGTGGGAGTGAGGGGGAGACCCGATTGCTCACTGGTTGGGGAGCAGTTGGACCTCTGGTGGTGGGGGGGTGAAGGGGAGGAAACAGAGGAGAGACAGACAGACAGAGGAGTCCGCTGACACTCTGCGGGCAATCGGTGGGGGGGGGGTGTTGCAATCAGTTTGGGTAGTTGGGGAGAGGGGTGGGTGGATAAGAGGGACAGTGTGTCTGTGGGGGCCACTGCTACTGCTTTTCGCTTCTGAGCTGCTTTCTCCATGTCCTGCGGCAAGGAGGGATCTGACACGAGCGTGCTTTTTCAAGACCTTTTTCTAACTGCACATGCACAGTTCAGAGCTCCGATCATTTCGGGCGGGATAAGCCCCTCCCACAGTGCAAATGGGACCTGCAATTTTTTTCTCAGGCTAACTGCGTATGGGGGTGCCTGAGAATAGATTTCCAAGTCGGGTCTGAATTGCACCCAGATTCAGCATTTAGAGTGAAAATGCTTAGTGCACAAAGATGTGTAGAATAGAAGAATTAGTGTGGTATATACTTAGGGTTATGGGAATAGATCCTGGATAAGATGCTCTGTCTAAGAGTTGGTGCAGAGTCAATGGACCAAATGGCCTCCTTCTGCACTGTCTTTGATTAGTGTACAAAATCAAAAAAGAACAGTTCTTTGACTGAGACTACTTTAGCTTTACAGGTGCTGAGATCCGTCCCGTACCTACTTACAAAATACGTAAGAATTATTCCAGAATTACATATTTTGTTATAGATAACATTCTCTTGTTCCTCCAGCTGAAGATAGTTTTATCACCGCCTTTCCTCTCCCAAACAATGGCAGAATTTATACTTTTACCAATGAAATTGGGAGATGGCGGTACATTGGACAAACATATTGGCCAGAGCTTCTACGGAGTGATAATCACAGTCAGATTGCTACTGCATTCCATTTTACCGACATTAGTCAGGAGCTGCATTTCTCACTCAGATCCCCAAACCAGGCCTCGCGAGAAATGTGTAACTCAGCAGCTCTAGGGAAGCCCCCAACCGCATTCCAGTTGCTGGTCAGGCAGTCAGGAGTGGGTTTGGGTGAGGGGGCCAGGTTGCTGGGGAAAGGGTTTGGGTGGTTGGGTCGAGCGTTGAATGATCAGGGGAGATTCAGGTAATCAGGGATGGTGGGGGTCGGGTGGTCAGGTAGCTAAGGAGGGAGGGAGAGATTGAGTGGTCAGATGGAAGTGGAGAGGATAGTCACGGAGGTGGGTGATTAATTGGGGTTGCTAATAGTTAAAGACATAATTAATTTGCAGGTGATAGGATGGGGAGGATGATCGAAGATATGGGTATAGTTGGGGCTAGGGGTGTAGTAAGCACGGATAGTTTAGGGGTGTTGGAGAGGTGGTTAGGGGTTAGTCAGATGGGGAGATCTAGTGGGGGATCAGATGTTCACTAGTATTGTTACCCAAGAGTTAGAGACGGTTTTAATCCTTCTACCTGTTCCTGAGAAACATTCCAGCTAAGAGTGTGAAAACCACCTGAAGTCTGTTTCAGATCAGGTTATGGGATGGTTCCAGGTGCTGAGAAATTGCCCACTGGAAGTTTAAGCTCCTGAAGCAATGCTGCACTGCCCTAGCATGGGGATTTCTGGACAGTTCCCCCAGCACAGATTCTGACCATTAGCTCTATCTAGGGATATGACCATTAGCACTCCCTCCTCACCCCTCCACTCTCCCCCAGAGACAGAAATTCTGGGCCTATGTGAATTAGAGATCTGATTACGCATGAAACACAGATAAGAAAGAGAGGAAATTATAACTTTTAAAATGTTCAACTGAAATTAAGTTTGTCTTTTTTACGTCTTTTTAGTGTCACAAATTGGCTTACTGTAATGAAGTTACTGTGAAAATCCCCTTGAGTAAATTGGAGATAGTTTAAGGGCACAGGTTATTAAATGTAACTAAACTTATGTGGGTGTGAGGTGGTCAATAAGGAAAATGCAGTGATAAAATGCTGGAAGCACTGAGCAGCACAGGAAATATCTATGGATAGAAGGTGTTTAACTTTCACATTTCCACAAGTTGCAATATTTTACTCCACTCTGAGGTGTTGTCATCTAAGGCTGTGTACAATGGTAGGGAGGTAGCTCCACTTACCTGTCAGGGTATCATACAGCAAGCCACCTGGGGGCAAGAGGCAGGTGAATGAAGGAATAAGGGAAGGGATTGAAGAACTTTGACACTGGTTGAGCAAACGCAGGAGGTGTGGGTATTTTTTTGGGTCACCTGAAGAAGAAGTAACAGGTTCCATGTTAACATCACGATTAATATACGGACATGAATATATTTGAAGAAAACCAGAAATGTTTGATTCATATCAATTCAGATCTGAACGCAAGGTCAGTAATTTCTTATTGGTTTTAAAATTAAATGAGCTCCCCCAGCCCATCCACCACTTTGTTAGAATTCCTCATTTTGTCCCTTATCTATTTCAATCTAAAGAACTGGTTTACTGAGCTGCCCTCTGATCTCTCAAAACCAATTACTCTGGCGAGAAGGCAGACTGGACTACAGCACAGATGCTTCCATGGGAGGAACACCTTTCCTATTCAATGATGCTTTTTGACTTGTCCAGCTAGTCTTCCCTCTTGTTAAGAAATTATATATTCTTACCCTTCCCTTTCTAAGCCTCTTCTGATTGCACATCACCCTTGTTCCATAAGATATAGGAACTGAATTAGGCCAATCATGACTGATAATTCTCTCAACCCCATTCTCCTACCTTTCCCCGTAACCTTTGATCCCCTTACTAATCAGGAACTTATCTATCCCTGGCTTAAATACACGCAATGACTGTGGCCTCCACAGCCTTTTATGAAACAAATTCCACAGATACACCACCCTGTGGCTGAAGGAATTCATCTCATCTTGGTTCTGAAAGATCGTCCCTTTACTCTGAGGCTGTGCCCTCAGATCCTACTCTTTTACTAATGGAAATATCTTCCCCATGTCCACTCTATCTCAGCCTTTCAGTATCCTGTAAATTCCCAGTGATTAGTCACTGGACTAGGTTACTGCCATTGCTCTGTTACCTATTCCCAGCAGTCATAGTGAAGTGGGCTGGGCTGATGCACTCGTTTCTTTCAGTGCCCTCTCCACTTTGTTTTTTTTGCAATTTTCTCGAGGTATCCTCTCCAGCTTGTTTCACTTGCTATCTATACGTCGGCTTGAGTCACTGGATGACAACAGAAATATGTTTTGTTTCTTTCCCCATCCTTGGATGAAGACTCTCTGATCTCTAGTACCATTACTGCTGCTGTCCATCCCAGCTGGTATTAACATTAACAGCAATATAGAGCAGGGATTTAACCTGGGACATCCTCAATATCACAGCAGCCTAATCCACAAACGTACAGTGAGAACTTTTCTACTCCCAATAGCCTTACTGAAATTCACTCACGCTACTCTGAAACCTGCAAAACAGAAACATAGAAACTAGAAGCAGGAGTAGGCTATTTGGCCCTTCAAGCCTGCTTCACCACTCATTTTGATCATGGC
The DNA here is from genome assembly GCA_024679065.1 of Sphyrna mokarran. NCBI lineage: Eukaryota > Metazoa > Chordata > Chondrichthyes > Carcharhiniformes > Carcharhinidae > Sphyrna > Sphyrna mokarran. The sequence continues at coordinate 24,778,862 of JAGIQG010000006.1, forward strand.
TGATCATCAAATTCAGTATTCTGATTCCCCGTTCCTCCTATATCCCTTGATCCCTTTATCCCCAATAACTATATCTAATTTCTTCTTGAAATCAGACAATGTTGTAGCCTTAATGACATTCTGCCTTAAACACATTCCTCATAGTGAATTCCTCACCTCAGTTCAAAAAGGTTTACTCCTTATCCTCAAATTATGACCCATAGTTCTGGACTTCCTCACCAATGTAAACAATTTTTCTGAATCTACCCTGTCTAATTCTGTTAGAACTTTATAAGTTTCAATAAGATCCTCTCTCATTCTTCCAAACTTCAGTAAATACAATCCTAACTGAGTGAGAAGAGAAGAATGAATCCAAAGTTAATTTTTCTCACCATTTTCTTTCTTGACATATACTGAATTCATACTTGGTGCTATAGTCTGGTCCTTGTCATAGATTAACTGGCGTGCAGCATGTTGAAAGTGACAGTGCTATATTATCCTTCTATCTATGTTTTATATGTTTGCCTGCATCCCCCCTCCCCTTTTGCCTGTACCTGGAGCCACTGGTTTGTCCTCTGCAATAATCTGCTGTAAACGGCCAAGGAGTTGTGAAGCCAACTGAGAAGGATCCTGGAGCAAGACTGTTTTGGACAATTGTATAGCTTCACTCAGTATGTTCAAGTCACCAACTTTCCTGTTCAGAAAAGATAAAATGGTGCATGAACTGCCTCAATTATGCTTCAATTCTCAACACTGGGCAGAAATATGTTCCAGAAAACAATGGACATATTTTGATTTTACAAAATCGGTCATTCACACAGTGTTCAGATGCAATGTCATCACCAGAATATTCCCATCCCACCCACCACAGGAAACCCGGGGACCATCAGCCGTGTGAGGGAACTCCAGATTGATACAAACTTTATCCTTTATTTTATAATGCCTTTCCTTTAAAGCCTATCTGGGTGTGTGTGGGTGTGTGTTTTTAAAGAGATAGATAGTTTTACTTCCAGAGTATGATAACCAGTCCCTGTAACTTGTAAAAAAAAGTTTTTTTTTTATAATGCATCACCGTTCCAAGTTTATTGAAAGTCTGTCTTTTTCTGGATACTGGGAGAGAACCTAAACTATTTGCCATTTTAGTGAATAAATTGAACCTTTAAATTGATGATATGATCTGTGGAGAGCTGGGGCGAGGTAATATGCACATTCCTCCCATCCTGGTCATAATACAGGCCATTTCTCATGGGCAATACATATTGCCACAAGCAGAGAAATGGATCTATCAGGGGATGAGTTAATCCACGTATGGCTCTTGTTGCCAGTCACGTTCCACTAGCAGAGGCCTCAAAAGGATACCACATGATTTTTCAGGTATAAATGATAAGAGCTCTTAAAGGAATCTAACTGAAGCAGAAATTAGTCGCAGTATGATTGAGACAAAACAAGATAACAAGAGTTCAAATACAATTCAGTAAGTATGAAAAGCATACAAACATAGGAGCAAGATTAAGCCATTTGGTCCCTTGGGGTTGCTGTGTGATTTGATACAATTGTAGTTGATCTGATTGTGGCCCCTACTTTTCACTCATGTCTCTAAGATTACTCTGAGTTCTAGGAGTAAGAAAATGGCTAATATTCTCCTGTGGTGCTAACTGTTGCAATAGCTGAGAAGAAAAACCAAAGATCAAATTCCTGGAACTCTCTCCCTAACAGCACTGTGGGTGTATCTACACCACATGGAGTGCAGCAGATCAAGAAGACTGATCACCAACGCCTTCTCAAAGGCAATTAAGGACGAGCAACAAATTCTTGGCCAAGACAGTGATATCCATGTCCCATGAAAGATTTTTTACAAAGCTAACTGAGCAGCATGATAAGTAATGCTTGGCACTGCTACCTCACAATAGCAGAGATCTATGTTCGATTCTCGGCTTGCATCACATCCCATTGGATTGAAAGGCCAGTTGCTGCTTGGGTAAAACTGAGCAGCATGGTAGGTAATGCTTAGCCCTGCTGCCTCACAACACCAGGGATCTGTGTTTGATTCCCGGCTTTGGTCACGTCCCATTGGATTGGGACATGAAGCATGGAGTCTGCATGTTTTCCCCGTGGTTTTCCTCCAGGTGCTCCGGTTTCCTTCCACAATCCAAAAGATTTGCTGGTTAAAGTCGTGCTAAATTCTTCCTCAGCGTACCTGAACAGACACTGGAGTCTTTTCACAGTAACTTCACTGCAGTGTTAATGTAAGCCTATTTGTGACACTAATAAATAAACTTTAACTTAAGATAGGTTAGGGGGTTTACCAGGATAAATGTGTGGGGTTATAGGCATAGAGCGAAGGGGAGGGCTTGGGAAAAGATGCTGAACCAGTGCAGGCTTAATGGGTCAAATGTCCTCCTTCTGCACTGTTGAGATTCTATAGTTCTATATCATTGATCAAACTTGGAGCATGGCTGGTCTGTCTTATTAAGCTATGCAATTCCTTAACCTATAGAGTCACTGGGGAGAAATAATGTCTTTTGCAAAGTAAGGCAAAATGCTTTGTATCAGAAGTCCATATATACATCGCTAAACCAAATTGTGATAGATTTAAACTATGTTTGCACTTAAAGCAATTTGTTCTTTGCTTATTATTGCACATTCCACAGCCAATAACTCAATTACTAACTGAAGACAATATAAAAACACTATTAGTTAACACTCATTACTTTGAATTATGCTGCATATTCCAGGAGGTAATTAAAAAAAAAATCAGGCAATAGATTTTGAATGTTGAATTAAGACACACTGGAATTTATTTGTGTTTTCCACAAGTTTTGAGTATATCCATTTCAGTGGCCACTGCTGTCATCAAGGAGGCGTTATATTCTGTCCAAACTTAAGCGAAAAATTAGGTGAGTGCAAAATAATATTCGAAAACATTTTAACTCAGGCAAAAAAAAATCTGTGTGTGGGAGTTTTTTGTTGTATACAATGAACCATTAGTATTAACTAGACGTGGAGGGAGTCAAATTATACACTGAGCAAATGTTTCACTTTGGCATATTATGTGTGGGTGTAAGAAGCTTTCTGCTTTTTTCAAGTTGCTGTACCATTTTCAACAGCTTAACTGGGCTGAAGAGATAAAGGGTGAAATTTTACCAAAAAAATGGTAGTGTATTGTTTCTGGTGAGAAAACCAACATACTTCTTCCTGGAGAAACCAATCGGTTTTCGCTCCAGATCTTAACACTCTCTGCTGAGAAAAGTCAAGGATGTGTATATCACACCATTATACAGGGAAGATGGAGTCTCAATACATTGGCAAAACCTGGCTGCACAGAGATTGAGGGCACCATTTCCTTCCTCCTCCTCCATCCCTGCCTATCATGTTTGTGCTGGCTGCCCCCCAAGGGACCAACTAACCAGGTCCCACTTCCCTGCCTTCTTCCAGTAGCTCTGCACATTCTTCCTTTTCAGGTATTAATCCAAATGCCCACCCATCCCAACCACACAGTAATTTTACATTGTGCAAGGGCTCAGATGGGAAGCACACTCTTACCCCAATTGAGATCTATGGTGCCCAATGAATGGCCAGTCATTTAAGAGCCATTTCCCAACCAGCATCAATATTTAGGCTGACAATTTGGCATGTGGTTAAATAGTCTCCTGATATTCCTGTCCTCACCCGAGTGGTACTTAAGGCCATGAATAACTACCTTCATATGACAGGATCTCAGTAAGGAATTATGGCATTCCGGTGAGGATGGAGGGAAAGACATTGTTTGGAGGAAGAAAATAATCTGGGAACTACAGCTTTAAATAACCATTCCTTCCGTATCCACTCAGGTAGGAATAAAACAATACTGCCGTAGCAACAATGATGTAGAGATGCCAGTGTTGGACTGGGATGGGCAAGTAAGAAGTCTCACAACACGAGGTAAAGTCCAACAGGTTTACTTGGATTCACCAGCTTTTGGAGCACTACTCCTTCATCAGGCGAGTGGATAAAGGAGCAGTGCTCCAAAAGCTCGTGATTCCAAATAAATCTGTTGGACTTTAACCTGGTGTTGCGAGACTTCTTACTGTGCCATAGCAACAAAGAAAGAACACGTTCAATCATTTGGATTTAAATCATCATGTGGATCCAATAAACGCTAACTTTTAATGCCTATGCAGTGCAGTTGAGATTTTCTGTTGTTTGGCTGTAAGATAAATGCCATTATATGGGAAAAACTAAAAGAAGTTGTGACAAAACCTGCAGAACGATTTTTTTTTGAGAAACACAGGCAGCATGTACTTCGAGAAAACGAGGGAATTATGCTCAGTTTTAACCCTAAAGAGCATATCCAATAAGCAGCAACTGGCCTTTCAATCCAATGGGACGTGATTAATTCTGATATTTGCAAACATAGCCATTGATAAAATAATCAATTATAAAAGGGCAGCACGGTGACATAGCAGTTAGCACTGTGGCCTCACAGCATCAAGGACCTGATTCAATTCTAGCTTGGGTCACTGTCTGTGTGGAATTAGCACATTCTTGCTGTGTCTGTGTAGGTTCCCTCTGGATGCTCCAGTTTCCTCCCACACTCCAAAGATGTGCAGGTTAGATGATTGGCCATTAGTGTTAGGGAGATTAGCAAGACAAACACGTGTAGTTACGGGGATAGCACCTTGGTGGAATTGTTTTCAATGCAGGCTCAATGGGCCGCACAGCCTCCTTTTCACTGCTGGGATTCTATCAATTTGTCCCATAATAGAAGATCCACATTACGAGTCTTGAGAACTAACAACATTTGACGTGTTACACTTGAGATTTATTTGTCCTGAATGGGACTTACCTCTCCAGTATCATTGTTGCTTTCAGATCTTCTTCCACACTGACAATAGACGAACCCCACACTTTGTGTAACAAAAACTCAAAATTAAAAAAATAGTCAGTTATCATGGCCGATACTTGATTCGATCTCAGCAGGTGAAAAGGAATTCCATTCAATTTCCGGAGATTGAATACACGATTCACTTCCGTGTTATTTTTGGACACCCAGGCGAGAGGTTGACTGGTCAGTTCCTCTTCGTTCCAGTTACTCGACTGTCCTGAGCCGATAGTTGGTTTCTCCAAAAGGTAGCTGGCAATAGAGGTGTGCAAAGAGAGTTGGGTGTCTTTGGATAAGAAGTACCTCTTCAAGCAGTTAAGTTTCAGTGCTGAATGAGCCCAGTTAAAAGTATAAGTGTTGTCAGTCCTGCACTCGACAATGTGAAGTTTCAAGTCTCTGTAAAGTTTAATCCAAAGCACCTGGGGAAACTTGGAAAGAGAAACATTTTGGAACTGCACAATCTCCTGCATGACCATCTGGTCCAAAGATAGAAGATCAGTCAGCTCGTCAAGTGTGACACCATTTCTAGACAGGGTCAGTAATCCAGCCACTTTCTTCACAAGCTCTCCTCCATGTTCCTTCTCCAATCTGCTCAGAATGGCTGAATATAACTGATGTAGACTTGGTGGCAGGAATATATCTGAGACTGGGATGGAGGACTGCCAGTTGAGGGATTCTCTGTATGCACACTGGAGATAGAGAGGGTGAGGACAGGCAAAGCATGTTTCCAGTAGCAAATGCCATTGGTCAGCTGTTAGCCTTCGATGGTCTTTCTCCAACAAATAATTGATCATTTTCTCTATTTCTGCGGAACTGAGTGGTGGGATCTGAAGAACGTGCCCGTGTTCCTTCACCTTCTGTGAAAAGAGTTACTAATTTATAACAAAACTGACTCGTTCCCTCCTGATTCAAGAATTTCAGTGACAAAAATATTTCCCTCTTAATAGTACAGAGTGGAATAAATGACAGGATGCATTGGGCACACTAAGGAGTCTCACAAAACCAGATTTTGACAAGTTTTGACCAAGTCTGACAGGTTTATTTGGAATCACAAGTTTTCCAAGTGCTGCTCCTTCATCAGGTGAGTGAAAGGGACAGTGCTCCAAAACCTCGTGATTCCAAATAAACCTATTGGACTTTAATCTGATGTTATGAGACTTCTTAGTGTGCTCACCCCAGTTCAACACCGGCATGGAGTCAGAGGTTTACAGCATGGAAACACACCCTTCGGCCCAACTTGTCCATGCAATCCTTTAGTTAAACCCCTAATCTAATCCCAATTGTCCACATTTAGCCATATCCCTCTATACGACATTTAAATTTGCTGACGATACCAAAGTGGGGGGAGTTGTAGACAGCAAGGATGGATGTTACAGTTTGCAGAGGGACATAGGTTGCAGAGCTGGGCCGTGAGGTGGCAAATGGAATTCAGTACAGATAAGTGTGAGGTGATTCACTTTGGTAGGAATAACAGGCATATGAAATATAGGGCTAATGGAAGGACCCTTAATAGTGTTGCCGAGCAGAGGGATCTTGGGGTACAAGTACATAGATCTTTGAAAGTTGGCACCTAGGTTGATAAAGTTGTTAAGAAGGCGTACGGTGTGTTAGCTTTTATTGGTAGAGGGATTGAATTTAGGAGCCGTGAGGTTATGTTACAACTGTACAAAACTCTGGTGCGGCCGCACTTGGAGTATTGCGTACAGTTCTGGTCGCCGCATTATAAGAAAGATGTGGAAGCATTGGAAAGGGTGCAGAGGAGGTTTACCAGGATGTTGCCTGGTATGGTGGGAAGGCCTTATGAGGAAAGGCTGAGGGACCTGAGGTTATTTTCATTAGAGAGAAGAAGGTTACGCGGTGACCTAATTGAGGCGTATAATATGATCAAAGGACTGGATAGGGTGGATAGTGAGAGCCTTTTTCCTCGGATGGTGATGACCAACACGAGGGGACATAACTTTAAATTAAGAGGTGGTAGTTATAGGACGGATGTCAGAGGCAGGTTCTCTACACAGAGGGTGGTGAGGGCGTGGAATACCCTGCCTGCAGCAGTTGTGGACTCGCCTACTTTGGGGGCATTCAAATGTTCGGTGGATAGGCATATGGATGATATTGGAATAGTTTAGGTTAGAGGGTCCACTGGCCGACGCAACATCAAGGGCCGAAGGGCCTATGCTGTGCTGTAATGTTCTATACCCATTGTACCCATGTAACTAGCTAAATGTTTTTTAAAAGACAAAATTGTACAGCGTCTGCTCTACTATCTCTGGCAACTTGTTCCAGACACTTACTGCTGTGTGAAAAAATTGCCCGTCTGCACATTTTTAGAATGTAGAACATTACAGCACAATACTGACTTCGGCCCTCAATGTTGCGCTGACCTGTGAAAAACAATCTAAAGCCCATCTAACCTATACTATTCCAATATCATCCATATGTTTATCCAGTGACCATTTAAATACCCTTAATGTTGGTGAGTCTATTACTGTTGCAGGAAGGGCATTCCATGCCCTTACTACTCTGCGTAGAGAGATATCTCCACATCAAGGATGCATTGGAATATCAAAACCAAGTGGTAGCACATATATCATATAGCTATGCAATACATGCACATAAATCATTCATAGAAGGTGGCAGGGCAGGTTTGAGAGCACAGTTAATAAATCAGAATTCCCAAAATGCAGAAGGAGGCCAGTTGGTCTGTCAATTCTGCACTGACAGCAATCCCACCCAGGCCCTATCCCCATAACCCCATGTATTTACCCTGCTAATCTGTCTAAGGGGCAATTTAGCATGGCCAATCAGCCTATCCTGCACATCTTTGGAATGTGGGAAGAAACCACAGCACCCGGAGGAAATCCACGCAGACACAGGGAGAATGTGCAGGCTCCACACGGCGTACCTGGCACTGAGAGGCAGTCGTGCTAACTAAACTGCCATCATGCCGTGCAGAATTCTGGGCTTTACAAATAGAGTACAAAAGCAAGGAAATTTTGCTAAACCTTCTGGAACAATGGTTCGGCTTCAACTGTTGTTGCATCCATATTTTAGAGAGAGTCAGAAAAGATCTACAAAAATGGTTCCAGCAATGAATAATTTCAATTAAGTGGATAAATAGGAGAAGCGGAAACTTTTCTCTTATAGAAGAAAGGGCTGCATGGTCTTCAAAATCGCGAGGGGTCAAGAAAGGGTAGATAGAGAAATCAGAGGACACCAAATTAAGCTAATAAAAAACAGAAAATGTTGGAAATGCTCAGCAGTACTGGCAGCATGTGTTTCTAACTGATTTCAGGGCATTAAGGGGCAATTGAAAATTTATATATAATTAATTAAATGCTGCAAATATCAAAATGTATTTTTTAATGTAATTATTGAAATGTTCAGATGCTTCTCCCTGCATTTTTCATTATCCTTATTCTCATCTCTTCGTTCTCTTTCTCTTTCCTGCCGGGTTTGTCTCTGAAGAGGATGGCAGATTGAAATGTATCTCAGCGTCTGTCTCCTCCGCCACCCTTATCCTTATGGAAGATAATCTCTTCCCACAGGGAAATAATCACCAGTGAGAGCAGAAAATTAACAGAGCCACATTTTGCTGCCTTGTGAATTGCCACTATTTTAGCTTAGATAATTTTCTATTTTTAAGGCCAACTTGATGTTTGGCATTTTGTTCTCAATGTGCCACAAATGAATCATTCTTCTCATTTGGTTTGGAAACTCTGCCAGTCAATGCATCGATAGGACAGCCCCTAATAACAAGTAACCTACTCTGTACATTAAGCTTTGCAGCTTTAACTGGTTATACTCCAGCACAAAATGGGGATAGAGAGGGTGTAGAGGGAGGCTTTTTTGTTCTGTGACGGACAGAGAGAAATTTTACATACATAGATTTCAAAGTCAGGGGAGTGAGTTTTCCCATTCCACCCGCTGAAAGGGCTCATGAAAAAGCATTGGCCATCAGGACTAAGGAAAATCTCAAGGCTTTTTATACGTATGTAAAGAGCAAGAAGGTAGTCAGTGAGAGGATTGGCCCACTCAAGGACAAGGAAGGGAGGGAATCTGTGTGTGAAACCAGAGGAAATGGGTGATGTATTAAATGAGTACTTTGCATCAGTATTCACCAAAGAGGAGGACTTAGTGGATGATGAATCTGGGGAAATGATGTGTAGACAGTTTGAGTCACATTGAGATTAAAAAGGACAAAGTATGGGGTTCTTGAGAAACATTAAGGTAGACAAGTTTCCAGGGCATGATAGGATATACCCCAGAATACTGAGAGAGGCAAGGGAGGAAATTACTGGAACCTTAAGAGAAATCTTTGTATGCTCACTGGCTACAGAGGAGGTCCCAAAGGATTGGAGAATAGCTTATGTTGTTCCTTTGTTTAAGGAAGTTAGCAAGAATAATCCAGGTAATTGTAGGCCGGTGAGCGTTACATTAGTATAGGGAAATTATTGGAGAGGATTCTTTGAGACAGGATTTATTCCCACTTGAAATAAGTTGATGTATTAGTGAGCAGTAATATAGTTTTGTGAAGGAGAGGTTGTTCTCACAAATTTGATCAAGTTCTTTGATGAAGTGACAAAGATGATTGACGAGGATAGGACAGTGGATGTTGTCTACATGGACTTCAGTAAGGCCTTTGACAAGGTCCAAGATGACAAACTGGTGCCAAAGGTGAAGTTGCATGGGATCAGAAGTGAGCTGACAAGGTGGATACAAAACTGGCTCAAAGAAGGGTAGCAGTGGAAGGGTACGTTTCTGAATGGAGGGCTGTGACAAGTGGTGTTCCTCAGGGATCAGTGCTGGGATCTTTGCTGTTTGTAAAATATATAAATGATTTGGATGAAAATATAACAGAATTGATTAGTAAATTTGGAGATGACATAAAGGTTGGTGGTTTGCAGATAACGATAAAGACCATCAGAGGATACAGCAGGATATAGATCAATTGGAGACTTGAACGGAGAGATGGCAGCTGGAGTTTAATCTAGACAAATGTGAGATAATGCATTTTGGAAAATCTAATACAGACAGGAAATATACAGTAAATGGCATTGATAGGCAAAAGGATCTGGGTGTACAGGTCACTGAAAGTGGCAATGCAGGTGGAGAAGGTAGTCAAGAAGGCAGATGGCATTCTTGCCTTCATCTACCGGCATATTGAGTTTAAAAATTAGCAAATCATGTTGCAGCTTTATAGAACCTTAGTTAGGCTGCACTTGGAATATAATGTTCAATTCTGGTTGCCACACTACTAGAAGGATATGGAGGCTTTGGAGAGAAAAGCTTTACCAGGTTGTTGCCTGATATGGAGGGCATTAGCTATGAGGAGAGGTTGGAGAAAGTTGGTTTGTTCTCACTGGAACGACAGAGGTTGAGCGGACATCTGATAGAAGTCTACAAGATTATGAGCGGCATGGACAGAGTATATAGTCAGAAGTGTCAAGAGTCAATTACTAGGGGGACATAGGTTTAAGGTGCAAGGGGCAAGGAAATGTACGAGAAAATTTTTTTTTTTTTTTACACAGCAAGTATTGGGTGCCTGAAAGCCAAGGGAGGTGGTGGAAATGAATATGGTAGTGACTTTTAAGGGTGTCTTGACAAGTACATGAATAGGATGGGAATAGAGGGTCATGGTCCCCGGAAGGGTAGAGGGTTTTAGTTAAGTCAGGCAGTATGGTCAATTTAGGCTCTGAACGCTGAAGGGTCTGTTCCTGTGCTGTAATTTTCTTCATTTTTTATTCTTTGGAACAATTATTCCTGGCCCCTAGGGCTAACAACCCAACCATGCCCTCCAGTGCTAGATTTCCTCATGGGGGAGCCATCCTCTCAGCATCTACCTGGTCAAGCCCCCTCAGAATCTTATATATTTCTAAAAAATGAACTCTTATTCTTCTAAACACTAATTATTAATTATTCAACTTGCTCAAGTTTTCTTCATAGGACAACCCCTTTACCCCAGGAATCAGCCTAGCTAACCTTCTCTGAATGCATCCAGTGCAAGTATATCCCTCCTTAAGTAAGGGGATCAACACTGCACACAGAATTTTAGGTACAATCTCACAAATGTTCTGCATAGTTGTAGCAAAACTTCCCCACTTATTATACCACATCTTCCTCTTCCTAGATTTGCTTGGTAATACCCAAATCCAGGATTAATAAAAGGGAATGAGGGGATGTATTCTACCCAGCAACAAGAAAGAATCTGCCTGACAACAGTAGTAGCCCAGGATTAAAATATCTGTTGCTTTTCAATGTAAATGATGGGAACTTACATGGACAACATGCCAGGCACATTATTTGTGAAAAGGGAGCATGGCTTTGATTAATCAGAGAACATTTCTTGCAATAAAATAACAGTAAAATGAAAGTTTATTTATAAGTGTCACAAGAAGACTTACATTAACACTGCAATGAAGTTACTGTGAAAATCCACACTGTGGCACCTGTTCGGGTATGCTGAGGGAGAATTTAGCATGGCCAATTCACCTAACCAGCACACCTTTTGGACTGTGGGAGGAAACTAGAGCACCAGGAGAAAACCCATGCAAACAAGCGGGGAGAATGTGCAAACTTCACACAGACAGTCACCCAAGCTGAGAATCAAACCCGGGCACCTTGCACTGTTATGCAGCAGTGCAAACCATTGTGTCACCATTCTACCCACTTAACATTTCAGCATTCATAAGATTGAACACTGTCAAAAGTGGCATACACTCTCTGTACTAACCCATTCTGCGACAGGCAAAATGCCAAGTTGTTCTCAGAGGAAGATGTTATCTAACAGGGTAAGCCACCTTGCACCTATTATGTAGCAGTCCATTTGATTTTCCCAAATATTTATCTTGAAAAATATGTTAATATATTAATATTGCATTCATTATACTCAGAAAAGCACCAGTTTTGCAACAAAACTTTGAAGACTATCTGATTTGAGAGATTGGTTGTTTTTCTTGAGCTGTAAACACAGAATGACATGAGATCTAAACTTAGCTATACTCACAAACATTGATTTGCAGGAACAGCAGAGTAATTCAATTAGTCAACCTTCATTACTTAGCAGACTTCATTACCTTTAGTGTTGCCTGACTCTCTTCGATTGATATGGAAATAATGAAATAGACATTTTTTGGCAGTTGCTTTGGCAACCAGGAAAGGTTACAAGCGTTGTAGTCATCTGAAAATTCCTCCAAGCCATCCAAAGTGATCAAGAGAGGCTTGTCTTCAGTAGCAAACTCCAGCAGTGAAATAAACTCGTTTAACAGTCCTGAGAAATCCTATAATCAAAGAGGAGGATTGTTGATTTTCCCTGTGGAACTGAAGCTATTTGGTAGATCTATATACAGTTTAATATCATTATGAGATTCGTGATTATATTCTATTAACTCCAGGGGACCCCATCATGGTATTCTGGACTCTTCATTCTGCAATCTTCCTTCTGTTGACTGGAGCCTCTTTGTAGAACTGACTCAGAGGCCAATCACCTCACATTGTGCAACGTGAAGAACATAGAAACTTGGGAGTTAGGAACAGAAGTAGGCAAATTCAGCCCTTCGAGTCTGCTCTGCCATTCAATCAGATCGTGGCTGATCTCTCCCGGGTCTCAAACCCACCTCCTCACCTGTTTCCCATTTCCCCTTATCCCTATTTTTGTTAGAAATGTATCTTTCTCCTTCTTGAAAATGATTCAGACTCCACCCCGCCATGGAGCGGCGAGTTCCTCAAATTCACCACCCTCTGCAAGAAGTAATTCTTCCTCATCTCAGTTTTAAGTCTACTGCCTCACAACCTATATCGATGAGCTGATTTTCTAGATTGCTTCGTAAGAGGAAACAGAAGGCTCACATGAACCAAAACGTTAACTTTGTGCTCACACAGCTGCTGCCAGACCTGCTGTGGTTTTTCAGTATTTGCTGTTTTTATTTCAGATTTCTGTCATCCACAGTATTTTGCTTCTTAGCCTTTGGGCAAAGATCAAGCCTGAGATGAGGTTGCTATGCCTTATTTTGTCAACTTGGATCTTGTTTGTCTCTATTGTGGGGACCTTGAATTGGATTCAATTGGAATTTAAATTCGGTTTTCGCAGCAATCAAGGGATGGATTCATGTTTTTCCCAGTCCATTCTGAGCAACAGCTTTGGAACTTTAAGGATGGAGCAAAATATTTTTAAAAAGTAGTTTGCTTTTATTCACTGAGATTCTGGATCTAATCTGCTGTCACATGCAAAATAAGCCATTCCCCAAAATACTCTAGGCTTCCCACAGGGACCACTGGCCAACAAACTCATTCTGCTCACCAGTCAACCAGAACCCGCTCCAACAGTGTGGCAGAATATCCAGCCCTATCCAACAAGGAATCATTGCTTCTCCAATCCTCAGGTCCCTGCTGGAGCGAATAGAGGCCATTGAGGCCTCCACAGGGGGTTGGGGTTAAGGGGGAGGTGCCCCATGGATAGTGTCAACCTGGCCTCCTGGCACAGACCAAGGGGAAAATTGGCACTGCCCACTGGGCAGTGTTAAGGAGATGGCATCAGAGGAGAGAAGAGCCAATTGGGGACTGCGATTGGTGGGGGAAGAGACCCGCTGCCTTTCTGCCAGAGGATTGGCAGGGGACAGAGGGAAGAGGCAATCAGGATTTGCCTCCAGGGGGTGGGGCTGGGATCGGGAGATAGGGGCTGACTGGGTGGGGGGATTCAGGAGATTGGAGCTGGCTTGGGGTGTGTGGGGATGGGACATTGGGACTGGCCCAGGGTAGACTGGGAGGCCAGCAATCAGTGAGTAGGACTTCAGCAGGCCAAGAGGGGAAGGTTCCAGGGAATCATAGAAACCCTACAGTGCAGAAAGAGGCCATTTGGCCCATTGAGTCTGCACCAAACACAATCCCACCCAGGCCCTACCCTCATATCCCTACATATTTACCCGCTAATTCCTCTAACCTACACATCTCAGGACACTAAGGGGCAATTTTAGCATGGCCAATCAACCTAACCCACACGTCTTTGGATTGAGAGGGGAAACTGGAGCACCCAGAAAAAATCTACACAGACACAAGGACAATGTGCACGTTCCACATAGACAATGATCCAAGCCAGGAATCGAAGCCAGGTCCTTGGAGCTGTGAAGCAGCAGTGATAACCATTGTGTCACCGTGCTGCTGGGGAAGGCCAGTGATCAGGAGGCTGATAATGTGGGGCCTCTGCGTATGCCTAGATCTCGCTTTGACAGATAGGCACATGCACAGTGTCCTGCTCAACACTCTGCTGTCAGCCTCACCCAGTGGGAATAGGCCTCACCCACAGATTTCCGGAGTGAATCCCACTGAGGTACTCTGATGCACAGCACATCGGAGATTCATTCTGAAAATCACACAAAAAACCCAGTAAGATTTACTCCCATTTTCCTGCATGTTGGGAACTTCGGATTGTTTTGGGAGAATCTGGCCTTGAGGTCTGAGTCCCTAGATGCCTTGCCACTGGCAGTGGGTAGTCGATCTCAAGAAAATCGGAGATGATTGAGAAGTGCAATTGGCATCAGGCTTTAGAATTTATGAATGAACCTACAAATCTGTGACACTGAAGAGTTGACAACGAAGGGCAATGAAATTGGATACCAAGCTTTTCTAATCCAGCTCCACACTAATTTCAGAGACAATAATGCATTCATAGAATCCCTGCAGTGCAGAAGAAGGCCATTCGGACCTTTGAGTCTGCACCAGATCTCAAACAGAGCATCTGACCTAGACTCTATTCCTTTAACCCCATGTATTTATATTGCAAATTCCCATAACCTACATATCTTTGGATATTAAGGGGCAATTTAGCATGGCCAATCAACCTAATCTGCATATCTTTGGACTATGGGAGGAAACTCACGCAGACACAGGTAGAAGGTGCAAACTCCACACAGACAGTGACCTGAGCTGAGGATTGAACTCGGATCCCTGGCACTGTGAGGTAACAGTGCCAACCATTGTGCCACCATGCCATCCCAAACATTGAACCCATTTGACTTCCCCACTGAAATGACTTGAATCAACTTCCACTTAAGATAACGCAGCCAAAAGACAGAATTAAATGGAAATAAAAATGTCAACTGAAATATTTGTGTTTTTAGTAACTGGACCGTAAAACATCTGTGCACAATATCATTATAGCATTCACTTCTAAGGTTAGAGCTCAATGGGCCATTGTTTAGCAGGAAGTCCTTTTCTGTAGTATGTAGAAATTCATGTCCTGAACAGTAATCTGGCAGAGTAGACTGACAACTTTACTTGGACAAGTTGCAGAGCTGGGCCGAGAGGTGGCAAATGGAGTTTAATGTGGAAAAGTGTGAGGTAATGCACTATGGCAGAAATAATAAATGTGTAGAGTATAGGGCAAATGGTAGGATTCTTAGTAGTCTAGATGAACAGAGGGATCTTGGTGTGTATGTGCATAGATCCCTGAAAGTAGGCAGTCAGGTCGAGAAGGTTGTTAGGAAGGCATATGGAGTCTTGGCTTTTATTGGTAGAGGGATTGAATTTCGGAGCCGCAACGTCATGTTGCAACTGTACAAAACTCTAGTGCGGCCGCACTTGGAGTATTGTGTGCAGTTCTGGTCCCCACATTATAAGAAAGATGTGGAGGCATTGGAGAGGGTACAGAGGAGGTTTACCAGGATGTTGCCTGGTATGGAGGGCAGGTCTTATGAGGAGAGGCTGAGGGATTTGAGGTGTTTTCGTTAGAAAGGAGGCGGCTAAGAGGGGACCTGATCGAAACATATAAGATGATTAGAGGTTTAGATAGGGTGGACAGTGATAGCCTTTTTCCTAGGATGGAGAAAGCTAGCACGAGGGGACACAGCTTTAAATTAAGGGGTGATAGTTATAGGACGGATATCAGAGGTAGGTTCTTTACCCAAAGGGTGGTTCGGGAGTGGAATGCCCTGCCTGCAGCGGTTGTAGATGCGCCAAGTTTGGTGGCGTTTAAGAGGTTAGTTGATAAGTATATGGAAGAGAAGGGAATGGTTTAGTTTGGAGGGGCATTGCTTTTTATATTGGTCGGCGCAACATCGAAGGCCGAAGGGCCTGTTCTGTGCTGTAATGTTCTATGTTCTATGTTCTAACTTGATTTAGAAGAAGCCAACTTTCTACCCCACTTTATGAATAGGATGGAAGTTGAGCGAAGAATTGTATTCCCCAAATGCTCTAAATTATTGTCCAGGCATTGAAGATGAAAATTATATCCATACAAATGTAAGATATTCTATGTCTCATTACAATACCTCTGAGAAAACTATTGCTTTATTGTATATCTCAGCAAGTTGGAAGCACAGGCTCCTAAGAAGCAAGCGAATATTTCGGGTTTCTCCAGTGATCCCAATGAAACGAACAATTTTCCGAATGTCTCTGGAAGGAAGAAAAGTTGTCAGTTTCAAAACTGTTCTTCATTACAGCACAGTAGGGGAGTAAGATGTCCTAAGGTGTCAGCACAAAGATTCCAATATGCTTTCTTTGAACCAAATATGGGTGTTCACTGATAATTGCATGATTTTCAGCATTGCTCATGGCTCTTCAGATACTGAAGCAGTTCATGTTCAAGTGCTGTAAAACATGGACAATGTTTAGGCTTGGGCTGTTGAACAACAAGTAATGTTTACACAGCACAAGTACCAGGTAATGACCATCTCCAACAAGAGAGATAGCAACTTTGCCCCTTGACCAGAAATTGAATTGGATCAGCCATATAAATACTGTGGT
The DNA here is from genome assembly GCA_024679065.1 of Sphyrna mokarran. Taxonomy (NCBI): domain Eukaryota; kingdom Metazoa; phylum Chordata; class Chondrichthyes; order Carcharhiniformes; family Carcharhinidae; genus Sphyrna; species Sphyrna mokarran. The sequence continues at coordinate 24,795,438 of JAGIQG010000006.1, forward strand.
TACAAGAGCAGGTCAGAGGCTGAGAATACTGCATTGAGTAATTCACCTCCTGACTCCCCATAGCTCGTTCATCAAGTCAGGAGTGTGAGGGATTACTTTCCACTTGGCTGGATGAGTGTAGGTCCAACAACACTCAAGAAGCTCAACAGCATATAGGACAAAGCAGCCCACTTAATTCACACCCCATCCACTGTATTTAACATCTATTCCCTCTGTCACTGATGCACAGTGGTAACAACATGTCCAACCTACAAGACGCACTCCAGCAATTCACCAAGGCTCCTTTGATACTACGTTCCAAACCTGCAAACCCTGCCACCTAGAAGGATAAGGGCACCAGATACATGGGTACACCATCACATATTTAAATATGAATATGGAGCAAGAGTAGACAATTTGGCCCCTCAAGTCTTCTCAAGGCTAAGCTGATTGTGGTCTCAACTCCACTTTTATGCTTATCCCATGTCACTCTTTGACTATCTAACTATCCAACTCTGCCTTAAATATATTCAATGATTTTGTCTCCACCAATTTCTTGGGAAGAGAGCTCCACATTGAAAGAAAAAAAATTTCATCTCTGTCTTAAATGGGAGACTCCCTATTTTTAAACTGTTTCCCCTAGCGCCCGATTCTCCCAAGAGGGAAAACATTCTTTCAGCGCCCACCTTGTCAAGTCTCCGGATTTTAAGATCACCTCTCAAAACTCTCATGGGTACAGGCCCAACTTGTTCAACTTTTCCTCATAAGATAATCAGTGAACCTCGTCTAAATTGCTTCCAATATGGTTATTATATCCTTTCTTAAATAAGGGAACTAAAACTGTGCAGAATACTCTAGATGTGCTCTCACATCTTCACAAAACATTCCCAATTTAATGTTCTTCCCCCTTTCAATAAAAGTCAACATTCCATTTGCCTTCTTAATCACTTGCTGTACTTGCATACTAACTTTATGCGATTCGTGTACAAGGACATGCAAATCTCTCTGTAACAAAAAGTTCTGCAATCTCTCTCTACTTCAGTAATATGCTGCTTTTCTCTTCTTCATACTAAAGTGGACAGGTTCACATTTTCCCACACTATATTTTACCTGTCAAATGTTTGCCCATTCATTTAATCTAGCTACATCCCTTTGCAGGTTCTTTATGTCCTCATCACAACATACAGTTTTACTTATCTCTGTGGCATAATAGCCTTTACTTAAGTTTAAAACACTAGACTCAGGCTCACTGCTTCTTCCTCAAACATATTATGATCACTGCTACCTAGGAGTGCCTTAACTATGAGATCATTCATTATTCCTGTCATAATATACATTGAGACTTAATATCCTGCTCTCTGCTTGAATCCAGAACTTGTTTATATCCCTTGCTTTTCTCTCCCTGACTCTGAGAAATCTCTCTCATCACTGTTTATAGCCCGACTGCCCTCAGTGAACCTCATCTAAATCAGTTAATCAGTGACTCTGAGTAACAAGCTATACTGGAAACTCAACTCCAGGAAACTGAAAAGCCAGTGCTGTAATTGCTCATGCACTAAGCTGGCTGCCAGCAGGATTTGCATGTACCAAAAATTTATAATCATAATCTTAATACAGATCAATTAATTATTGTGACATGTAGGCACAGCCCATGAAAAAGTCATTTAAAAACTATTTAGATTGTGTGTTGAGATAGACATCCATGCAGTTTGAAGGCCCTCAACTCTTTGATTTAAACTTTATTTTAGTGTGACAAGCAGGCATACATTCATACTGCAATGAAGTTCCCGTGAAAATCTCCAAGTCATCACACACTCTGATGCTTGTTCGGGTACACTGAAGGAGAATTTAGCATGGCCAATTCACCAAACCAGCGCATCTTTCGCACGGTGGGAGGAATCCACAGCACCTGGAGGAAACCCATGCAGACAGAGGGAGAACGTGCAAACTGCGCAGTGTGACTCAAGCCGAGATTCGAACCCAAGCCCCTGGTGCTGTGAGACAGCAGTGCCAACTATTGTGCCACCCTGCAAGTCTTTGATGGAAGCAATGCTGTTGAGAATGTCATGTCTTCCAAAAGTTTAGATATTCTGCAATAAGTTTGATCATTTCTAGCTGCAGGGTGAGCTTTTACTTCTTTTGATTCCTTGTTCCCTTTCTTTACTGAGCCTTCAAATCATACAGTGCTAATGTTAAAAAATGTATTAAGTTCCTTTTAATCATGATGTTAACTGACTGAAGCAGGTTTCAGATGTTGATATTCGCAAGTGTAAATTCAGGTCTTGGCTAGAATTCTCTGGCTGTTCACGTTGACTCGATTCTCCAGTCCTGCTAGCAGCTCACTCCTGCCTGTGGGTTTCCTGCCAGCGTGGGGTGACATTGATGGAGACTCCCATTGACAACAGTGGGATTGGAGAATCCCACCACTAACAAACATGTGCCACCCCACTCCGAAGGGAGGCTGGAGAATCGTGCCTCTGAATTTCATTTGTTACCTCGTAGTGAATTTTTAATAGTCAGAAACAAGCAGGCTAAAATTGAACTGCTGTACATATTCAAATTTGCGTTCTAGCCCAGCTTAACCATGTCTTTTTGTTTTATTTGCACAGTGTTATGGCTCAATTTACACAGGACATAAATCATCGTTGACCTACTAATAAACATTCATTAGTTCAAAGCTATCGTGCACACTTTACCTGAACATGTTTTCACTTAAACATAATTTGTAACCATAGAAGTAAAAATACTTGAAGCTGATTACTTTCAAAGCAAAACATTGAATAAATCATTTACAACGTTTTATATCAATTTGCCTTTGAGCATGTTATCGGAATCTGGGTTTCGAGTAAAGCCAGCTTGACATTTCACTTGGCAGGGAATGCAATTTTGAGTCGTTTTACTGGGTAGCGCTCCAATTAGAAAACGGAAACTATCTTATAATATCGTCATTTGAACGCGAGTAAAAGATAAAATTAAAAGGAATGCTGGGCACAGCTTGCAAGAAGTCACCTTGCCCTAGCGCCATCTCGGTTGAAACAAATCCCAACTATTCATTAAAAAGCAGTCCTTAAACCAAAGTTGTGAAAACTCATCTGGCAAAGCACAAGATTACTGGATTGTCTGAATGGGCTGATATTCAATGTTAATTTAAGGGATATGAGGCAAAGAGACAAGGAGTAAGGCTGAAGATCAGCCATGATATCAAGGAATGGCAGAACTATAGATTCCCTATAGTGCAGAAGGAGGCCAATTGACCCATCGATTCTCTGACAGAGCATCTTACCCAGGCCCTATTCCTACAACCCCATATATTTACCCAACTAATCTCCTGAACCTACACATCTTGGGACTCTAAGGTACCATTTTAGCTTGATTAATCCCCATAATCTACATATCCTGGGACACTGGGAAGGGGCAATTTAGCATAGCCAATCCACTTAATAAGTACAGGGGTCTAAATGGCCTGCTTCTGTTCTATCCATAAATGAGCTAATATGAACAAGAACAAAACAGCACGGGAAACAGGCCCTTCGGCCCAACGAGCCCACGCCGCCACCCCAATGTTCCCATCTCTACCTGCGATCCCTGTCCATGTTTATAGATCTATGGATTAAAAACCAAATTTGAGACAATTAAGGGAGAATTTGTTTTGCCAATTAGCCTAAGAGCATATCTTTGGGATGTGGGAGGAAACCGGAGCTCCTGGAGAAAACTCACGCAAGCATGGGGAGAATGCGCAAACTCCCACAGACACAGGCCCAAATCCATGTATCTGCACAGCACAGCGATAGTCACTGAGCTGTCGTGTTGCCCATCAGATGGTCCAGGTCAAGCATACACTAACAACGTGAAGCAGTAGGATACTCTCGAAGAAAGATCCAAGAGCAGTCCTCTCACGACCCATCGTGTGTATGCCCCTCGTTAGACAACAAGGTGGACCAAGGTAGACAAGGTAGGATAAAAACAAATACATTGAGATGACATCTCAAAGATTGAATACTTACCCTGAGACCCAATCAGAAGCCAGTAGTGATGCTTTGGCCATGAGTGCACTCTTGCCACATCCCACTTCCCCCAGAAGGAAAATTGGTTTTTGATTTGAATGCTGTAGGCACTCTTTCATGTTGAGCAAAACAGCTTCTCTTCCAATGAAAAATGCAGCCCTTTTGAAAGATTAATGATAAGAAACTTCCAATTACAATGGCAATTGTATCCCAAATATCTCATATAGAAAGCTAATCTTCTCCGTGATGTTTGGACATTGTTCATTCATTCATCAACCAACAAATTAGGACTGAGTTTCTAATGTTTCTCATCAAAATAACAATATAAAAATATGCAAAGTCAGTGTGATTAATAAACTTAATCACAACCACAATTTTTTTTAAAAAAATCTCACTAATGGAATGTGGGTGTCATTGGCTAGCATTTAGGCCAGTATTAATTGCCCATCCCTAATTGCCTTGAGAAAGTGGCTGTGAGCTGCCTTCTCGACCTGCAGGTGGTGTAGGAGCACCCAAAGTGTTGTTAGGCAGAGTATTTTGACTGGGGTGATAGTGAAGGGAATGACAATATGGTTCCAAGTTAGGATGGTGTGTGTGTGTGTTCCCATGCATCCTGCTATCCTTTGCCCTTCTAAGTGGCAGCAATCATAAGTTTGCAAGATGCTGCCTAAGGAACTTTGGTGAGTTCGTGCAGTGCATCTTACAGATGGTGCACACTGCTGCCACTGTAGCATCAGTAGTGGAGTAAGTAAAGGAGTGTGGGGGTTTTCAAAGTGTGGGGTTCCTTTAGCAGTAATAAGCTATACCTAAAAGTACTTTAAAATTTTCTGGTCCTGTCAACAGGGCATCCCTACCGCGGGCTTGTGACTGACTAAAACAGAGAAGGTTCACTTGCGGTGGCACCCAGTGCATGAAGAGAGTAGGTAGGAGACAGAGGGTGGTGGTAAAGGGTTAATTTTCAGAGTGGGGCTCTATGACCAGCAGTACACCGCAGGGATCAGTTCTACGTCCACGGTTGTTTGTCATTTATGTAAACAATTTGGATAAGAAAATAGAAGGCATGGTTGGATGACACCAAAATTAGTGATGTAGTAGACAGTGAAGAAGGTTATCTAAGACTACAGTGGGATCTTGATCAACTGGGCAAGTGTGCCAAGGAATGGCAGATGGAGTTAATTTGGATAAATGTGAGGTATTGCATTTTAGTAAGACAAGCCAAGGCAGAAGTTTACACAATTAATGGCAAGGGCCTGGACCGTGTTATTGAACAGAGAGGCCCAGGGTGCAGGTACATAAATTCCTTGTATGACAGGTAGAGAAGGTGGTGAAGAAGGTGTTTGGCACATTCGCTTTCATTGGTCAGAGTATAGGAGTTGAGATGAACTAAACAAGACATTGACAAGGCCACATTTGGAACACTGTGCATAATTCTGGTCACCCTGCTATAGGAAAGATGTTACCAGGATTGGAAGGTTTGAATTATAGGGAAAGGCTAGATAGGCTGGAGCTTCCTTCTTAGAGCGTAGGAGGATGAGAGGTGACCATATAGAGTCTTGTAAGATCATGAGGGGTATACATAAGGTGAACAGGGTAGGTGAGTCCAAAACTAGAGGTTTAAAACGAGAGAGGAAAGATTTAAAAGGGACCCCGAGGAGCAACATTTTCACACAGAGGGTGGTGTGTATATGGAATGAGCTGCCAGAGGAAGTGATAGAGGCGGGTACAATTACAACACTTACAATACATTTGGACAGGTACAAGGATGGGAAAGGTTTATTAGAAGGATAATGGGCCAAACGTAGGCAAATGGGACTAGTTCAGTTTAAGAAACCTAGTTGGTGTGGATAAGTTGGGCTGAAGGGCCTGTTTCTGTGCTATATATTTCTATGACTCTATGACTTCAAAGAGTATATACAGAGGTGAAGTTGAGACATCTGTTAGAACTCACAAACCTCTAAACATGCCATCTAAGCCAAGCCTTTAAGCAGCACCTGCCCAGCATGTGGCAGATTCTGCAGGTCATGCATAAGCCAAAACAGAACTTATCAAAAAAATCTGGAAGCAACTCATCTTTCTTCCTGCGGCATGTCTGAAAAAGGGGAGAAGTTTTGGACCACTCAGGAACTTAAGGGATATAGGGAGTAGGCAGACAGTGAAGGTGAAGCTGAAGATCTGTCATAATTGTATTTAATGGCTTGAGAAGTAAAATAGTCCTCTCTTACATCTACCTCTGATATTCTTATGAACAGCATGGGGGTCAGAGTTAGAGCCACAGTCACTGAGTCATAGAATCTTACAGCACAAAAAAAGGCCTTTCCGCTCATCGTGCCTGTGCCAGCCATCACGTACCTACCTATTCTGAACCCAGTTTCCAACACTTGGTCTATGGCCTTGTATACTGCAGAATTTCAAGTGCTAATCTAAATGCTTCTTAAATGTTGTGAGGGTGCTCGCCTCTATCGCCCTTTACGCAGGGAGTTCCAGATTCCCTACATTCTCTGGGTGAAAAAGTTTTTCCTCAAATCCCTTCTAAATCTCCTGCTCTTACCTTAAATTTATGCCCCCTAGATATTGACCCATCTACTAAAGGGAAAAGTTTCTTCCTATCTACCTTATCTATATCCCTCATAATTACACCTTGATCAAGTCCCCTCTCAGCCTTTTATACCATTAGGAAAACAACCCCCAACTTAACAGCCTCTCATCACTCCAGCAACCAGCACCATCTGGAGCTTCCCTCCAAGTCATTCACCATTCAGACTTGGAAATATATCGCCGTTCCTTCACTGTCACTGGATTAAAATCCTGAAACATTTTGTTTCATCCATTTATGGGATGTGAACATCACATTTCCCCTCCCCACCCCACTTAACTGCCCTCTATTTCAGAGGGCATCTAAGAGTCAACCACATTGCTGTGGGTTGGAGTCACATTTGGGCCAAACCAGGTAAGGATGGCAGTTTTGCTTCCCTAAAGGACATTAGTGAGCGAGATGGGTTTTTTACAATAATCAATAATGATTTCGGGCCATCATTAGACTTTGAATTCCAGAATTTTATTGAATTCAAATGCCACCATCTTACAGGATGGGATTTGAACCTGGGTCCTCAGAACTTGCCCTGAAGTCTCTGGATTACTAATCCAGTGACAATACCACTATGCCATCACCTCTCCACTCCCTTCCTCACAACATTGTGACTATTCACTACCTTCTCAAGGGCATTTAGGGATGGGCAGTAAATCTGGCCTAGCCAGCGATGCCCACATCTCAGAAATGAATGAGTACTTAAAAAAATTCTGGTTACTGAATCAATTTATCTAAAACTCCTGGAAACATGTTTATCCAATCAAAAGGAATTGGCTCTAAATTGGAACATTAGTCATTATGAAGGTGTTAGTCACCAATGTGTTCTATGAAACTGCTATAAGACTCACAGTGTCTGGCAATGTTGCACATGTTCAAGCACCTCTTCCTTGACCCAATTCTTTGTTGTACGGTACCTACTTCTTCTTTCTGGAACTCTCTTGGTATTCTGTGAGCCAATATTCCTTTGAACAGAAAGCAACTTTAATGTTGAGTAACAACTCTCTTCTGCTAGTGTAGTTGTTCAAAACAATGGCTGGAATTCTCTAGCCCGTCCCGCTGATGGGATCTTCCAGTCCCGCCTAAGTCAATGGACGTCAAAATGGCTCGCTGTAACTGCTGCCAGTGCACAGGCTACAATGGGACTGGAAAATTCCACCACAAGTCTTCGTGTCCAAGGTAAAATGAGACCTTATTCTAAAAGCTATTTCATGATAAATGAAGTCAGTAAAAACAATTTTATTCACAGTAATATATGTACAAATTATTTGCTTATTCTTTCATGGGATGTGAGAGTCACTGACAAGACCAGCATTGTTTCTCACTCCTAACTGCCCTTCAAATGAACGGTTTGCCAGGTCATTTCAGAGGGAAATTAAGAGTTAACCACATTAACTGTGAGTTTAGAGTCACATGTAGGTCAACTAGATGGGCTTTTACAATACTCAGTGGTAAATTCTGAGGAAAGGATCATCCAGATTTGAATGTTGGTTCCACAGACGCTGTCAGATCTGCTCAGATTTTCCAACATTTTCCGTTTTTGTTGTAAATTCATCATGATCAGTTCTGAGTTTTATAGATTGATTCAGTTGATCTTAAATTGCATCAGCTGCTTTGGTGGGATTTGAACCCAAAGCATTAGCCTGGCCTTCTGAATTAAGAGGCCCAGTGATACTACCACTAGATCACTATCACCCCCTAACAGCAGTTGATTGTAACACTTAATTTTAAGAGCAGATTTTTGGGGTCAGACAGAGAGGTGACATAGAGCCACAGAAGTTTACAGCATGGAAACAGGACCTTCGACCCAACTTGTCAATGCCATCTTTTTTTTTAAATCCTAAACTAATCCAAATTGTCTGCATTTGATCCATATCCCTCTACCCTTTTCTTTGTGTTCAACAACTTTTGGCTTATGTCCCACCCTTGTTGCTCATGTGATGCCTTGCGTTTATCTCATAGCTTGCTTTCTTCTTGTCTCCTGGATATTTTTCTTCTTATGTATTATATACTATTATCCGTGTTCGTTTTTTCCTGTGTAGGGTGTTGTGTGGGAGGGGTACCGCAGTGTGGCAATAGAGGAGTAGGTTGGTGGGGGCGGGAGGGAGGAAAGAACAAAGGAAAACATGACGATGGTCTGGTTCTGGCGTATTTTAGGTGGCGGGGGGGAGGGGGGGGGTGGGGTGGTGGCGGTGGGGGAGGTGGTTGTTGAGATGGTGTGTGGTAGGAGAAAGGGGCTGCAAGGTAGGTGTTTACATGTTTCCAGGGGCTGGAATGAATGTCCAAGTGGTGTGTGTGTGTGCGCGCGCGCGTGTGCTGGAGAGTTGTTTTTCTTGTGGAGAAGGTTTCTTGGTTGGGGAGGTTTTGTGTCTGTTGTTGAATCAGATTCTGTTTTTTCGGGGCGATGGGGAGGGGAAAATTTTTGTTAGTGGGTTAGCTACTAAGGGGGTATTAGGTGAGCTACTGGTGGGGGTGGGGGGGTTGTTGGGTCGCAAAAAGAGCAGAGTGTAATTTGAGATGGGAACCTGAAGTGTGAGGTCCTACGGGGATCTCACCTGTCCAATTGCCTGCAGCTTGAGGCCCTGGAGACAAAGAATGTTCCATAACTGATCAAAAAGTACATACTTGGACCTGTGCCTCCCATTTGTTTGGTTCAGGCAGCATTTCCCTGTCTGCATTCAGGTTAGTAAAAGTGCTGTGTGTTCACAGAGGGGCAGCTGCAGGGATGAAGTCAACTTGTAACTTCCTTCCCACTTGTTTCCCCTGGTGAGGGTGGGATATAACGTAGGAAAATGTGAAGTTAATGTGAAAAGCAGCCAGCATAATGAAGTACCCCACGCACCCCGAACATTCTCTCTTCCACCTTCTTCCTTTGGGAAAATGATACAAAAGTCTGAGGTCACATAGCAACTGACTCAAGAGCAGATTCTTCCAGCCTGCTGTCAGACTTTTGAATGGACCTGTCTTGCAACAAGTTGATTTTTCTCTGCACCCTAGCTATGACTGTAACATGACATCCTGCACTTTCTCCTTTCCTTCTCTATGAATGGTATGCTTTGTCTGTATAGTGCGTAGGAAATAATACTTTACACTGTATATTAATAAATGTGACAAGAATAAATCAAATCAAAGTTATGCACTTTGGGTGGAATTTAACACTGAAAAATGTGAGGTCATACATGTCGGAAGGAGTAATTTGATGAGAAAATATTCAATGAATGGTAGGTCACTTGGAAGTTCAGTGGAACAAGAGTGGTGATGGCCTGGAATGCTCTGCCTGGGAGGGTGGTACAAGCAGGTTGCCCCACATCCTTTAAAAAGCATCAAGATAAACACTTGGCACATCATAACATCGTAATTCAGGGCTCTGGGCCAAGGGCTGGAAATGGGATTAGGTGGAGCTCAGGTATTTCTAATGAGTCGGCGCAGACTTGATGGGTCAAAGTGCCTCTTCTCCGTTGTATGATTCTGTGATTCTAATCACCAGGCAGCACACTCTCACAGTGGAGAGCACTGCTGCCTCACAGCACTAGAGACCCTGAGTTTGATTCTGGCCTCAGGTGACTCTGTTTGGAGTTTGCACTTTTTCCCCACGTCTGTATGGGTTTCCTCCAACACTCCATGGTTGATTAGCCAAGCTATTGACCCTTTATGCCAGGGGGACTAGCAGAGTAAATATGGTTATGGAGACGAGGGGTGAAATAGTTGTTGGTCTCCTTCTGCACTGCAGGAAGACTTTGATTCTACCTCATTAAAATGCAAACCATCAAAAATGCAAACCACAGAAGTGAGCATAAATCAGTTTTAAGATGCTGATTTCCATCTTCTACAAAGGAGGACCTATAAAACATCTTCAATCCTGAATGTTGACTAGTTACTTTAACTTGAGTCATTGGCCCTGTGTCTAACATTTACACTTCATAAAGATGTCTTACCATGGCAATCGTTACTTGGTTACTGTCAGAAAAATTGTCACTTGCTTCAATCTATGTAATTACTTCAGGATTTGAACTGTAATAAACAACTGCGAGCATCTGACGAAAGAGCAAAGCTTGTGAGACAGAACGTGGCTCTCCACTGAAACTGGAACACAGTTTGTTTCTACACATTGTATTTTTGAACTTGTTTGTGGGACTGATGCCAAAGTTGAAAATGTTTCTTCCATTTTGGGCACTAATCCTCACTTTGTATTTGAATTTTAACACATACAGTTCATCACCTGTGGCAGTGCCCACCCCATTTAAGAGAAAATTGTGGAGGACTTCCCCCACAGTGTTTCTGGATCCTGATATCAAGGTCAAGTATGGGTCAGAAGCCAACATTGTGTGAGGAACACTCAGCGTGTTGGGATTGTCCCCAAATTGGCAAATTAATAGTGAAAGAGTGGATTCAGTGTTCAGCTAAAGGGCAGAGACTGAATGGGCGCTTGAAGTGGAGGGCCTAATTGTAGGCTGCCTTTTCAGGTAAATGAAGAAGAGGGAACCCTTCCAGTGCCTGCTTGTGGCTGCAACTGAAGGCAAACAGGTGGGGGAGGCCTCAAAACCTGCTTGGACTGCTGTCCCCTCCACAATCTGCTACTGGTAGGCTACTTCCAGGCAGCTACATTATTTCTTAATTCCTCCACAAACATTCGGAGGCTGACTGCAAAATTACAGTCACTTCCTGACAGCAGGCCGCAATAGATCTTTCATAAAGAGGTAGGTATGCCAGTGATTTTAAAATGAAATTATTTATTTTCTTGGGGTATGATGTCATTACTATGTCTCAGACATGGTTGAGAGAGGGGCAGGATTGGCAGCTCAATATTTCAGGATATAGGATCTTTAGACAAGACAGAGAAGGAACTAATAGGGAAGGCATTGGAAGTTTTGATTGAGGAATTAATTACAGCAGTAAGGAGGGATGGTATCTTAGATGGGTCTTCAAATGAAGCCATTTGGGTAGAATTTAAAAACCAGAAAGAAGCATTCATATTACTGGGAGTGCTCTATAAAGCCCCTAACAGACCGAAGGAAATAAAAGATCAGGCACATTTCAGAAAAAGTGGTGATATTAGGGGATTTCAATTTCCCAACTTTAATTGGGGTAGTCACAGTGGGAAAAGCTTAGAGGGAGCAAAATTCCTAACATGTGTCCAGAAGGATCTTTTAACCTGAAATATAGAATGTCTTACAAGAGAGGGGGTAATGCTGGACTTAAATTTTAGGTAATGAAGCTGAGCAAATGTTTGACGCATCAACGGGGGAGCAATTTGCAAACAGCAATCATAGTGAAGAGGGGTGTTATAGTTTGCAGAGAGACTTGGACAAGTTGCAGAGCTGGGCTGAGAGGTGGGAAATGGAGTTTAATGTGGAAAAGTGTGAGGTAATGCACTTTGGCAGGAATAATAAATGTGTAGAGTACAGGGCTAATGTTAGGATTCTTAATAGTGTTGATGAACAGAGGGACCTTGGTGTATTTGTGCATAGATCCCTGAAAGTAGGCAGTCAAGTCGATAAGGTTGTTAAGAAGGCATATGGAGTCTTAGCTTTTATTGGTAGGGGGATTGAATTTCGGAACCGCAACGTCATGTTGCAACTGTACAAAACTCTAGTGCGGCCGCACTTGGAGTATTGTGTGCAGTTCTGGTCCCCACATTATAAGAAAGATGTGGAGGCATTGGAGAGGGTACAGAGGAGGTTTACCAGGATGTTGCCTGGTATGGAGGGCAGGTCTTATGAAGAGAGGCTGAGGGATTTGAGGTTGTTTTTGTTAGAGAGGAGGCGGCTAAGAGGAGACCTCATCGAAACATATAAGATGATTAGAGGTTTAGATAGGGTGGACAGTGATAGCCTTTTTCCTAGGATGGAGAAAGCTAGCACGAGGGGACACAGCTTTAAATTAAGGGGTGATAGTTATAGGACGGATATCAGAGGTAGGTTCTTTACCCAAAGGGTGGTTCGGGAGTGGAATGCCCTGCCTGCAGCAGTTGTAGATGCGCCAAGTTTGGTGGCGTTTAAGAGGTTAGTTGATAAGTATATGGAAGAGAAGGGAATGGTTTAGTTTGGAGGGGCATTGCTTTTTTATAATGGTCGGCGCAACATCGAAGGCCGAAGGGCCTGTTCTGCGCTGTAATGTCCTATAACTTTGTTAGATTCAAGGTTGTTGTGGAAAAGGATAAGGAAGGACCAGGAATCAAAATTCTAACTGAGGGAAGGTTGATTTCAAGAAGATCACCTATGATGTGGCCAGAGTGCACTGGAGCAGACGTTTTTAAATAAATCTGTGATGGAACAGAAGGATGTATCCAAGGAGGAAGTAGGAAGAATACAGGACTAAAATGCTCCAATAGAAAAAAGGGTGGGACCAACAAATCCAGTGAAGCCTGGATATTGAAGGATATACAACATTGGATAAGAGAAAAAGGGAGACTTGTTACTGACATCAATGGTTCAAAACAGTAGAAGTCCGAAAGAGTATAAAATGTGCAAGGGGAAACTTAGAAAATTAGGAGAGCAAAAAGAGGAGATAAAAGGGTACTGGCATGTAGAATAAAGGAAAATCCTAAGTTATTTTACAAATACATTAAGGTAAAAGGGAAAGAGTAGGGTCCATTAAGAACCACAGTAATTTGTGTGTGGAGTCGGAAGATATAGGTAGGGTTCAAAATGAATACTTTGCATGCTGGCAGTAATTCTCTATTCCTACAGAAGAGGTCTCGGAGGACTGGAGGACAGCTATCATTTATGATTATTCAAAAATGGAGGACGATATATACAAGGAACCTAAGTTTTCCCCTGCATGCTCCATTTTATACCCACAACATGTAAAAACATGCTTGTTAGGTGCATTGATCTTGCTAAATTCTTCCTCAGCCATACAAGTGCTGGAATGCAGCAACTACAGGATTTTCACAGTAAATTCATTGCAGTGTTAATGTAAGCTTACTTGTGACATTAATAAACAAACTTTAAACTTAGTTTTCCCTTGGAATTAACTTTAGTGTTGAAGTTTCACATAATCAATTAAGCAACAATTAAGCATTTAACATTAAGAATAAGGAATAACTTCAAAGAATATTACTGTTCCATACAGAGTATTTTAATTTCTGTTTTAACAGAGTGAATTAGGAGCACTGACCTGTTAAAGTGGGCGATGGAGGTCTTTTGAAAGTCAGTACATAATTGCTCTATGTAGAACAAGTGGGACCTGTTAAGCTGTGGATTGATTCCATCCCGTCCCCAGCTGACCTTGTACTCATAAATATTGGTGTGCCGAAGCTATGAAGTAATAATATTTATTGTTACCTTCAAAATCGAACATATCAAGCAGAAAGAATAACTGTTGTCATTAAAAACAAAAATTAACAAAGAGTAACTTCATTGAAAGACCTAACAGTAGTTGTGCCCCCCAAACCCCCACCCAGATGGCCAGTGCTGATTGCCCTCTTCCTTCTCTCTGCCAGTGATCCAAACATAGAGTGGGTTCCACCTCCCCGATTTCCGGCATGGAACTGATTACACTGAAAAGCCTGGCCCCCAGAGACGTTACAAGAGCCAATGCAGTGGATGGGGAGAATTGCCCCCATTATGTTTATATGGTGCCATTTCACAACCTCAGGATGTCTCACATTACAGCCAATGAAGTCTTCTTTAGTATAATCATTGTTGCACTTTAAAACATACGGCAGCTAGTCTGTGCTCAGCAAGATTCCATAACCAGTGATGTGATCATTTCCAGATAATCTGCTTTTATGTTGTAGGTTGATAGATAAATGTTGGCCAAGTCACTGAGGAGAATTCAAATGATCTTCTTCAAATGGTTCCATGGGATTTTTTTATGTCTACGCAAGTAGGCACACAAGGCCTATCCCCATAACTCACGTATTTACCCTCTAATTTCCCTGACACTAAGGGTCAATTTAGCATGGCTGATCAATATAACCCACACATCTTTGGTGTGTGGAAGGAGACCAGAGCACCCAGAACAAACCCACGAAGACACAGGGAGAACGTGCAGGCTCTACGCAGATAGTGACTCAGAGCAGGAATTGAACCTTGATACCTGGCGCTGTGAGGTTAACCACTATGTCATATAGTGTTTTTGCACTCATGATTCTAGTGCAAGACTTCAATACACAACTTTCCGACTCAGAGGCAAGGTTACTACTGAGCCACAGTTGACAACTCGCTAAGGGTAAATTGGAGGTTTCCCTCCTAAATTCCTAAAGCTTGACTCCAGCACATAAGTGCTGTTAATGGTTGGTCCAAACTGGAGTTCCAGCAAACAGAATGCAATAGAGCATGAACTCACCTTGAATGTGGGAAACAGTTTGTGGAACAGCAAAGATAAATGAATGCAAGGAAAATGCAATAAAGCTGAAGCTACTCTGATGGGCATGACTCTACACGCTGCAACACTCTAATGGGCTGCTTAGTGCATCTTTTATATTTAGTGTTACAGTCGTTGCTATGATATGGTGTATCCATGTTTGAGAAAAAAAAGCTATCAGTAGCACCATCAAATTTGATTAAAACATGAATTTTGTACAATGGAATGGTACAATACCATAATGCTAATGCTTCAGTGCAGGAGCAGCAGGTGGCTTACAGTTTTGATGAAGTCTTAATGGAGCAAACCTGCTGACCTGGGCCCACTAACGTAAAAATTAAATATTTCCTGCACCACTTTTA
Organism: Sphyrna mokarran; assembly: GCA_024679065.1. NCBI lineage: Eukaryota > Metazoa > Chordata > Chondrichthyes > Carcharhiniformes > Carcharhinidae > Sphyrna > Sphyrna mokarran. The sequence continues at coordinate 24,810,677 of JAGIQG010000006.1, forward strand.
TTGTAAGAAGTCTCACAACACCTGGTTAAATCCAACAGATTTATCTGATAGCAAAAACCACTAATTTTCAGAGCGCTGTCCCTTTGTCAGGCTTACCTGGTCATAATCTCTTATGATCTGCTGCCACCAGATGTGTTGAGGTCTTGATGTAGACCTCCAGGGATTTGTCTCTATGCTATCAATACTAAGCAAGATATTGAGACTGATGAATGTTCTAGTCAAACACATTGCTGCTTACTTGACTAAATGTCTGACTCATATGGTCTACATGAAGTCTTACTGCTACGGAGTCACAGGCAAGAATGAACATCTAAAATAGTGACTGTACCTTTTTGATCCTCCAGCCTTCAACATGGCAATGTTAAAGCGGTGACTCGATAGCATTGTGATTACCACTGCTGCCTCACGGTGTCAGGGACCCAGGTTCGATTCCTGGTTTGGGTCACCGTCTGTACGGAGTATGCACGTTTTCCCGGTGTCTGCGTGGATTTCATCTCACAGTCTTAAAGATGTGCTGGTTAGGTGCATTGGTCATGCTAAATTCTCCTCAGTGTACCCGCATTATAAGAAAGATTTGGAGGCATTGGAGAGGGTACAGAGGAGGTTTACCAGGATGTTGCCTGGTATGGAGGGCAGGTCTTATGAGAGGCTGAGGGATTTGAGGTTGTTTTCGTTAGAAAGAAGGCGACTAAGAGGGGACCTTATTGAAACATATAAGATAATTAGAGGTTCAGATAGGGTGGACAGTGATAGCCTTTTTCCTAGAATGGAGAAAGCTAGCACGAGGGGATTAAATTAAGGGGTGGTGGTTATAGGATGGATGTCAGAGGTAGGTTCTTTACCCAGAGGATGGTAAGGGTATGGAATGTCCTGCCTGCGTCAGTTGTAGATGCGCCAAGTTTGGTGGCGTTTAAGAGGTTAGTAGGTGAGTTTATGGATGAAAAGGGAATGGTTTAGGTTAGAGGGTCATTGCTTTTTCCTAATTGGTCGGCGCAACATCGAAGGCCCAAGGGCCTGTTCTGCGCTGTAATGTTCTATGTTCCCGAACAGATGGTGGAGTGTGGCGATTAGCAGATTTTGACAGTAGCTTCATTGCAGTGTTAATGTAAGCTTACCTGTGCCACTAATAAATAAATGATGGCACTGTGAAGCTTCGTAAAGGTAAATGTCATTGTCTGCATTGGCAATCATAAACAGCCAGTTGCCCATACGAGTTGAATGATGTAATTCCAACTTTTCATTCAAACTGCTTCAATTATTTTTCCACAAATTATTTATCGAGGGGTGGTTTTCTAAATCTACCTGAGCACAAAAGTCGTTTTGAATAGAGTAAACTTACCTTAAAATTTGGCAAGCACAGCAGTGGCAAAGAGCTGCTCCAGCTCCTAATCCTCACCATGAATTATGAATAGCTGGAATGACACTAGCCCATTGTTCAAGTGTACAATGGCATATCCAATTTGGCTAGAGTGTTCATATAATTCAGTTAGGTATAAATTATACTGTGCAGCATATTGTTTCCATAGCCAAATAGGTGTCAATTGTTTCCTTTTCACACCATCATTCCTCACTTATGATGTCGCAAGGGCTAAATATATCAAGTGATATGATGCTAAGACTATTGGGTTCAGCTGTGCTGTTGGCTAATCCCACTCAAGGATGTTGTAAATGATCTCATAATCTCCAGACTGGAAAGAGAGGAAACATTGGCTAAGAGTTTTGTTCTTGATCACTCTCCAGGGATTCAATGAGGTGGAGATGCCGGCTTTGGACTGGAGCAGGCACAGTAAGAAGTCTCACAGCGTCTGGTGAAGGAGCAGTGCTTCAAAACATTGTAATTCCAAATAAACCTGTTGGACTTTAACCTGATGTTGAGAGACTTCATACAGGGTTTCAATGGGCTTGTACTTCCGTACACCTTTCTGTAACCGTCCCAGCTCCAGCCTATTTTCATGGCCGGGAGTTGAATGAAGGTTCTTGTCGCTGTGAGGCTAACTATTGTGCCATCATGCTGGACTTTTAATTTCAGCTTTTTATTTAATTCAAATTTCACCACCTGCAGTGAAAGGATTCAAACCTGTGTCCCAAGAGCTTTATCCCGATCTCTGGATGATTAGTCTAATGAGAATACCATTATGCTGTCGCCTCTCTTGACATCTTCCTGAGATTTGAGACTAAGCCTGTCCATTTTAAACACTGATGTTTCTATCATTGTTTAGATGTATGAAGACTCCTATCTAGTAAAACAGCCTGTGTCCTCCCTTTAATCTTAAACAATCAAACCACTCAAGTTTACTATCAGCAGAATTCAGCACTAACCTCTCTCCATTTTACCTTAATTATAGACACAGTCCAAAAACATAACACTCTCAAAAACCTCTTATTTGTAGCAACAATTTAATTCATTCTTCAAGCTAAAAGAAGATGTATGCAATGAGAGAGAAAATAACTGGATGGAGTAGAAAGAGATATGGAAGTTTGACGAGTATCATAAAAAAATAGACACTGGTGTTTAAATGGTTTGTGAAGTTATTCACATATTTAGATCTTAAATGGCATTACATAGAAACAATTCCATTCGATTTCAAAGCAATCATAAATGATCAGTTTCTTACCCTGGCATGAATGCTTTCCAGAAATGTTGTGTGGGCTTCATACAATGACTTGTTGAATTCTGGTTTCCGTGAACAGACATCAATATAATCCGAAGCTTTCTCACTCGACAGGTTGTACTGGATGTCCGTGATGTACCGTTTAAACCAATAGCAGTTCTCCTCTGGAGTACCTTCTGTCTGTAGACCCTGTTTAACCTCACATTCTATAACTGAGGTTTTAATTATGACAGATAGAAAGAAAAAGAAGGTTTAATTATCCACTTTTATTTTGTTTTTACAAGGCCATTGGTTTACTGAATTTCTACCCGACAGGATCAAGCAAGGGCATATCAAGGATGGCAGGCAAGTTGATGATTGACCTTTCATTTTGGTCAGGTGAGGCAGGGGTGTTAGGGGAAGATACAGCACCCATAAAATGCAGCCTTTTGAGTGGAAAGGTGACTGCAGACATTAAGGCAAGCTACATCATTTGATTCTCCTGGGGGTTTTAGTTCCTATGGGTAGCATGGTTGGTACAGGTTTGGTAGGCCAAAGGGCCTGTTCATGTACTGTAAGTGTCTTTGTTTCTTTGGAGGTAGTAGAGAACCTAACTGATCTTATAAAAACATAAAACTAGAAGCAGGAAGAGGCCATTTGGCCCTTCAAACCTGCTCTGCCATTCATTGTGATCATGGCTGATCATTATAGTCAATACCCTGATCCTGCCTTCCCCTCATATCCCATCATCCCTTTAGCCCCAAGATTTATATCAAACTTTTTTTTTGAAATCACACCATGTTTTGGCCTCAACTACTTTCTGTGGTAGTGAATTCCAGACATTCACCATCCTCTGGGTGAAGAAATTTCTCTTCACCCAAGTCTAAAAGCTTTACCCTTTATTCTAAATCTAATTCTGGTCTCTGCTACCATTGGGAACATTCTTTCTGAATCTACGCTGTCTAATCCTGTTAGAATTTTATAACTTTCTATGAGATTCCCTCTCATTCCAATAAATATAATCCTAACCGATTTAGTCTCTGCCATCCCAGGAATCAGCCTGGTAAACCTTCATTGTACTCTCTCGATAGCAAGGACATCCTCCCTCAGATAAGGGCATCAAAATTACATGCAATACTCCAGGTGTGGTTTCAGACAAAATAATCCACAAGCTTTTTCCATTTGGTGTATGAGTGTTGTTTGAAATGCAGTCAGAATTGCAATGCTAATCCATGATTTTAACTTCCTATTGAATTTTTCCATGCCAATTAATGAGTTGACAATAATTAATCATCAGAAACCAAATTGAACGAACAATTGCCCATAACGAAGGCTTTAGCTGCTGGTCACATTCATCCTGTCCATCTTTTCTAAATGTAATTCTTATTTCATACTTACCATTGATGTCTTTTTGAAAGAGTAAAATGTAGAATTGTACCTTGCATCATCCCAAATGGAACTTCGACATTAATATATTTCAAAGGGTAAGATAACATCCAAGATGCATCATCTACTAATTTAATTACTGCCTTCATTAATGGGCAGTGCAGGGGCACAGTGGTTAGCATTACTGCCTCACAATGTTAGAGACTCAGGTTCTGATTCCCAGCTTGGGTTACTGGCTGTGTGGAGTTTGCACATTCTTTCCATGTCTGCTTGGGTTTCCTCTCCTTTTCCACAGTCCAAAAGACATGTTGGTTCGCTGCATTGGCAATGCTAAATTCTCTATCATTGTACCTGAACAGGCACTGGTGTGTGTGGCTAGAGGATTTTCATCGTAACTTCATTGCATAACTATGATACAGCTCTTATTACTTTTCCCATTATTATGCTATTTTACACAGATTTTATAAGTATTGTTCATGTTTAACTGTGCCAGAAACAGAAAGCAGCAATGAAACAATTACATAATATTGAGATAGAAGCTGTTTATCTCCACACGCTGCACAAAACTTGTCTTGGAGGATTTTGTTGAAATTAGTGCGATAATTCTTCTTGGCCTTTTGGCTAAGATGCAAATGAGATCAAGCCTTGGAGGTGGAGCTATACCTACTCCAATCAGCTTGGATCATGTAAATCAAGCCCAAGACAGGAGGTGAGCGCCCTGTCTTGTCAGGTTGGATTGGGAATGTCCCAACTTGTTGGGACTCTGAATTGGATTTGATTTGATTAGATTGAATTGGAATAAAGTTTAATGAAAAAAAAAAGGTGCGATAATCACCCAATGCTAGCTTGACACATTGTAGAGAGCTTTTTCAATGTGTGGAGAATGATGGCATGAAGTTTCAATACAGACAGCCACAGCTCTTAACCAGCAGGAGTCATATAGACTCGAAAAATTGTTAACTCTTGCTTTTCTTTTCACAATTGCTGCTATACCTGTTGAGCTTTTCCAGCATTTTCCGTTTAAGTTTTTTGTTAAGTTTTCCAGCATCTGCAGTATTATGCTTTTATTCATCAAAAATGTAGGTTTATTTTTGGCAGAAGAAAATATTCTGGTGTCTGTTAAGACTACATTGCATCTCCAGAGCAGTGGAAGGCTGGAGCTGGATATAGTTCTGAAGCTACTGTTTCAGGAAGTGGATAAATGGATCATAGAATAGAATCCTCACAATGCAGAACGAGGTCATTCGGCCCATCCAGTCTGCACTGACCACAATTCCACTTATTCCAGTATTTAGCCTGCTAATCCCCCTGATACTAGGGTCAATTTAGCATGGCCAATCAACCTGACCTGCACATCTTTTGATTGCCTCAAGTGGAATTTGGGATATCCCACCAGAGGCCAGGAGCAGACTGCATGGGAGGAGATGGTAGATGGAGTAAATTTAGCCTGAAAACATTCAGAGGAATGAGAAAGCACACAAGGAAAATAATTGGGAATTGGCGCAAGTTTAGCCCAGAATAGCAGAGATACAGGGCTGGAATTACACTCCTTCACTGGTGGGTTTGATGGCTTGGGAGTGGGGGTGGAGGGGGTTCTCTAATTGGCACAAATACAGATTCCTTGTACCATCAAGGGCGGCAGTTTGTCTCTGAGAAACTATCAGAGCAACTTTCAAGTCCCTTCAGCTCACCATCAGTGGAATAGAAAAATTCAACCCAATGCTGATGACCTTTCACAGATGTTGCCTGGCCTACTGAGTATTCCCAGCATTTCCAGCGATTCACTCCAGCACATTATTGGCCATTCTGTGGTTAATGCTCTTACTGGGTCTTCTGACTATTACTTAATATGGGGATTTGTAAGAGTATATTGTAACAATTGGTAGTTTGAAAACACTCGATTGGTCACATTTTGTAAAGTTATGATGATTAGTCTTACTGTTATCTCTTTTACCCAGAGGGTGGTAAGGGTATGGAATGCCCTGCCTGTGTCAGTTGTAGATGCGCCAAGTTTGGTGGTGTTTAAGAGGTTAGTAGATAAGTTTATGGACGAAAAGGGAATGGTTTAGGTTAGAGGGTCATTGCTTTTTCCTAATTGGTCGGCGCAACATCAAAGGCCGAAGGGCCTGTTCTGCGCTGTAATGTTCTATCTTATTTCACACTTAAAGCACTTCTGAGTTATCTATCATTACCTGTTCGCAGAAGATTTGAGGCAGTTTCTTTACCGAGTGCCAGTGTTGCATATTCCTGGAGGATACTGTACAGTTTCTTGGAACAACTTGACCAGTTATCCCTTGCTAGTTGCCTGCGTGCGGGATCCTTGCTATAAATGTCTCTGAAGTGTGTCCTGTAAAGTGAATTAAAGCTCAGATATAGAGAATTTAGCGATGAAACCAGACTTCTTCCAAATTACTGCGCAGTTATTAAACTGTAATAGGCACAAAACTATTAAATTGTATGCAGATAAATTTGATTCACTGCTGAATTTAGCCATTTTATTTTGTTCTGTTTAATTTAATTTTTAATTTGTCTAATTTTAATTTTATTCTGTTCTATTCACAGGCATCCACCATCACACAAGTAGCGAAACTGCTGTTTTTTTTTTCACCACACAGGTTTCAACCCATATACTCGCAGTGCGAGCCAGCATCTGTCCTCTCTCCCATATCTGCACGGTAATTGTTGCTTTGAACACTTTTTGTACAAGAACGGACAATCCACCCCAACATCGTCACAACCGACTTCTCAATCTAAGCACATGGTTGAAATTACTACTTCTTTTCTCAGCTTTTCTAAAATCTATTAGAGACCAGATCAGAAACTCCAAGGTACGTGATAAAGTTAGCCTAGATCCAAACTTCTTTGACACTGGAGTGAGCATAAGGCTTTTCACTCCAGGTTTGATTCGATTCACCCACTAGGAAGATTTTATTAAAGTAAATTTTTTTTTAACAACAATTAAAATATAACAAAGACATTGACATAACTTCCATTAATTGAAATATTTAAACATGACAAGGTGTAATTCTTAACAGCTACCTGTCTCTATAGTTCAAATGTAAGTGATATTTTCACAGACATAAATCATTCTTCAGAATCAGTTAGCACAAAAACAGATATGCTTACATGCGTGCTATATTTCCAGCCCTTTAACCCCTTTGGATTAATGCAGAGAGATACCTGTCTTCTGACTCCCATACAGTAGCCTCCAGGGAAAGATATTTATTTCCTAATAAATTCCAGTCTCCAAATCCAGAGAGAGAGAGAGAAAAAGAAAGGAACTTCTCCCTAACAATTCCAAACAACTGATTTCTCTCCGTAAGCCTAAACTTACCCAGTCACAAGACTTTCCCTTCTGGGAGAAGGTAAGTGTTTTTATAGCACTATTCGTTAGACAGAAGAGGCCAGAATGCTTTCTCCCTCCGTTATGTGCAACATCGCCCTACAAAGACATTGGAGTCTGAGGAATTAATTCACCTCTGTCACACCACCCACCTGTCCAACCTGAATCGGCAACTCCCCAAATCTGAGGTGTCAGGGTTTGGATTTCCCCAAGGAGGGATTGGATCCCTTTTCCATGGAGATCTCACCTCCCCCAGATACATTCAGTAGCTCCCTACTTGTCCCTGTGGCTTCCTACAGAGTCCTTCCATACCCAGTATGATACTGAATAAAAGCTAACTTTATCAGGATGACCTCCAGGCAGGATGTGTAAAAGATTGTGCACGGTAGCATTAACGTGCATGCAGACAAACATTCCCAAACTCATGCTTAACTCCTTTCTCCTCCTATGCAACCACCTCTGTCAATATTGAGGCCATTAGCTCCAAATGTACACACTCCTTATCTCCTCTGATGATTGGCAAAAACCTACATCTTTGTTCACGGTCAGAATTCTCTGGTGCTGCTGAAAGTGAATGGAGAAAGCCAGAAAGTCAAATTCTTCACTCTCACTTGCAGCTGAGCAGCCACAGATAAGATCGGAAAATCCCATTCCACGTCTTTGTACTCAGCGTCATGGTGGTGGGTCACTCATTCCACCAGAGAAAACGTGGCTCCCACCAAGGCTTGCTGTCGATTTCCAAATTTCATGCTAATCGCTGGTTACTACTGATGTTCTCCTTCTGAAAGTCGCTTCACTCCCTGCCTCTTTTGATGCTTTTTTTTGCTTGTTCCTCATGCTGTTTGCACAGTTATGGAACTATTTGTATTTCCAACAGTGTTCATGTGTTATGTTTTACATTAATCACCCTCTGCCTGGATACCACACTCCTCAGGGTGCCACTGCATTGCACATCTCCAGCCAGCAATGCTTGAGCATCCCCATCTAATTTGAGGCATTTGCCAAAGTAACCCAGAAATACACTTTGCTTTTCCACACTCTCCCACATGGGATCTAAATCCCTCATCTCCTCCTTTATTCACTTAATAATCTGTTAGATTCAGCACTGAACCTTTTTGCTATTAACCAATGATAAACTAATCATAAAATCATACAGTGCAGAAAAGGCCATTGAGTCTGTACCAACAAGTAAGAATCACCTAAACCACCTACCTAATCCCATTTACCATCACTTGGCCATAGCCCTGAATGTTATGATGTGCCATTGCTCATCCAGATACTTTTTAAAGGATGTGAGACATTCCACCTCCACAACACTCCCAGGCAGCCTATTCTAGACCACCATCACCCTCTGAATAAAAAATAACTTTCCTCACATTCCCTCCTAAACCTCCTGCCTTTCACGACTAACCCTTCAACTATGGGGAATAGCCATACCTTATCCACCCTGTCCATGCACCTCATAACCTTGTACACCTCAATCAGGTTGTCCCCCAGTCTTATCTGCTTCAAATAAAACAATCCATATCTATCCAATCTATTAAAGTTCCATCCCAGTCAGCATCCTGGTGAATCTTCTCTGCACTCACTCCAGTGCAATCAGTTAATTTACTAAAACTCTAAAGGTTATTTTACTATCAATACTCAGCAATAATATTGGCTAGAATTCTCTGACCTCACCCATGGCCGGGACTCTCCAGTCCCGCTGCAGTGAAGGGAGTTTTGGCTGGGTGCCAAATTTTCCATTCTCGCTGGCAGCAGTGGAGTGGCAAATGAGACTGGATAATCGCAGCCATTGCTCTAAGTTGACAAGTTCTGAAGAAATGTCTCCAGACTCTTGTCCATAAACCAATTCTTGTCAAACTCAAATATAATAAAAATTTAAATACCACAGACACTGCACTCTGAAATAAAAGCAGGAAATGGTGCAAACTCTCAGAAAGTTAGGCAGTATCTCTGGAGAGAGAAGCAACACTTCAGGTCAGTGGTCATCCATTTGATTTGGGAGACATTTCAGACAGAAGACTTATAGCAGGCACAGAATTAGCAATAAGAGAGTAATGGAAAAATGAGAGACTGGCAACCGACGGGTGGCATGATAGCACAGTGATTAACACAGTAGTTAGCACTGCAGCCTCACGGTGCCAGGGACTTGGATTCAATTCCAGCCTTGAGTTACTGTCTGCATGGAGTCTGCACATTCTTCCCATGTCTGCATGAATTTTCTCCGGATGCTCTGGTTCCCTCCCACAGTTCAAAGATGTGCAGGTTGGGTGGATTGGCCGTGCTAAATTGACCCTTAGTGTCAGGGGGATTAGCAGAGCAAATATGTGGTGTTACAGGGATAAGTCCTTGGTGGGATTGTTGTTAGTACAGCTTCTGCACTGCAAGGATTCTATGATTCTAAGTGAGTGAATGTAAAAGAAAAGTTATTCAATGTGAGATCGGGTTTGGCTGGCTGGAGGAGAATAACAGTGAATAGAGACAGGCGTTGGACAATGGTTCAAGGAGAGAACAGACCCAGCTAAGTTTTGAATCTTCCCACTCCACTTTTACCACAGTATTTTCAAACTTTATCAGAAAGGCTGTCAGGATTTTGAATACCTCTTAAAGAACCATAGAAGATGATAATCCAGTTGGAAGAACTATCCACTTAGCTTTCTTTCCATTCTCAAATTGAATAACTTCTCTTTTACATTCACTCACTTTCTCATATAGGATCTTTGAATTTCTATAGTGCAGCAGGAGGCCATTTGAGTCTGTATTGAACACAATCACACCCAGGCCCCATTCCCACAACCCCATGCATTTACTCTGCTAATCCCCTTGACACTAGGTCTATGTAACACGGTCAATCAACCTGACATGCATATCTTTGGACTGTGGGAGGAAACCCATGCAGAGAATGTGCAAACTACACACAGATAGTGACCCGAGTCAGGAATTGTACCTGGGACCCTGGTGCTGTGAGGCAGCAGAGCTAACCATTGTGCCACTGTGCTGCCTATGCTGATGGCTGCACAATGTTCAGCACCATTCATAACTCTTCAGATATTGAAGTCATCCATGTCAAATTGCAGCTGCACCTGGATAATATCCAGGCTTGGGCTGAGAAATGGCAAGTGACATTTGCACCACACAAGTGCTAGGAAATGACAATCTCCAACTGGAGGGAATGTAACCATTGCCCCTTAACATTCAAAAGTATTCAAGTCATTGAATCCCCCATTGTTGAAACTGATCTAGACTAATCCTATTCCATGGCTACAACAGCAAGTTAGAGGCTAGAAATCCTGTGGCATATCAGTCACCTCCTGATTCCCAGAATCTCATGTTATCTGCAAGACACAAGTTGCCTGAATGAGTGAACCTGCAACAAACTAACGAAGCTTGACACCATCCAAGACAAAACAGTCCTCTTGATTGGCATTCCATTCACATTCACTCCCTCCACCACTAACAAATATAGCAGCTGCGTGTACCATCTACAAGATGCACCATAGGAACTCACCAAGGTTCCTTAGGTGCACCTCTCAAATCCATAACCATTACCATCGAGAAGGACAAGGGCAGTAAACACATGGGTTCACAACGACCTAAAAATACAACTCCAAACCACCCACCACCCTGACTTGGAATTATATATTGCTTACACTTCATTGTCACCGGGTCAGAATCCTGGAACTCCCTCCCTAACAGCACAGTGGGTGTACCTAAAGCACTGTTCAAAAAGGCAGCTTCTCAAGGGCAAATAGCAATGGGAAATTATTGTTGGCCTTGCCAGCGACGTCCAGAGCCGAAGCATTAATAAATAAAACACAAGACGGGATATTACGCGATGTGTTTTTCAGTGGAGGAAATGGCTCATCATTTCCTGGTGATGGGTTATTAAGAGTTTGTGTTGTTCACTGGCTGCACCACTAGTGTACTCACTATGGGATCATCATTGGCAGGTCCAGAAGATCTTATCAGTGGGAAAATCTAGAATTTTCAGTCCAATACATGTATTCATTTTTAGGTGAGAGGTCACACAACATCTGGTTATACTCCAACAGGTTTATTTGAAATCACAAGCCACTTGTCCTAATGAAGAAGCTGCGCTCCAAAAGCTTGTGATTTTGAATAAATCCGTTGGACTATAACCTGGTGTTGTGGGATCTCTCATCCTGTCCACCCCAACCTGACAGCAGCATCTCCACTTTATTCTTAGAACATCTATATCCTATGAGCTGTATAACGTGTGCTGATTTCTCTTTAATAATCCACCAAATTTGTTTTAACCAAATATTTTTGTGGTACATGTGTAAGGGGGTGGCATAGTGATTAGCACTGCTGCCTCACAGTGCCAGGGACCCGGTTCAATTCCCACTTGGGGGTCACTGTGTGGGGTTTGCACATTCTCCCCATGTCTGCATGTGTTTCCTCCGGGTGCTCCAGTTTCCTCCCACACTCCAAAGATGAGCAGGTTATGTGCATTGGCCAAGCTAAATTCTCCCCTCAGTGTACCCGAACAGGCGCCGGATTGTAGCGACTAGGGGATTTTCATGGTAACATCATTGCAGTGTGAATGTAAGCCTCACTTGTGACCAATAGATGAAACTTTAAACTGTAGACATTGTTAGACACTGGTAATTGTGGTGCAGAATGCCTTGGGTGTAAAAGTTAATACATTGGTCACAAGGAGTGAATTTCATGATTAGTTAAGCTGGAGAAGCAATTTATACTTGCATCCTGGCCACTTAGTGTTTGAGTCATCTGTGCAATTTTATGGTCATTCTCATTTTAAGACTGACCTTATTGGCTGAAGCCTGTAAACACTGGGAATGCAGTTTTCATCCAGTATGTACCACTGCTGAAGGAGATCAATAACTTTCCCCAAGTCTGCCACAGACTGTGTTAGAGGGTCACTCATGTTAAGTGTCTGAGGGATCTGGGCAGGCAGGGTCTCGCTGGCACCCATGTCACAGCTTGCCGGCAACTCCGCACCCGGTGGAGTTGAAGCGTTAGTCAGATCAGGTTTCTCAGGGTGAAATTCTCCGGGGAATTCCGGTCCCGGAGTCTGAGCTTGGAGTTCGGGATTGTGATGTTGTTGCCGCCGGGTTGCTGACTGCGTTTTCCTGACATCAATGGAGCACAAAATAGCTTCAAAGTCGTCTTTAACGATGCTGTCTGGCAGGAACGGCAAGTCGTACTTCTGTCCAATTAAAAGCTGCAACAACAAAAGAGGGCCTCGTTGTATAGTAGCTCCGTGAACAATTACATTCAAAATGAGAGCCAGGTCTAACACCTAAAAGGAGAAATCATAGACCAGGCTTCCCATTCATCAGGTTAAATACTAAATTAAATACTAATGGATTTCCTTTGTCATTATTCACTAGCGGTTATTTATCTTCCTCAGTATAAAATAGGGATTTGTGACTGAAATCACATTGGAATGCAAAGCTGTAAATTACCTATGCACAGTGCAATTTGCCGTCTCTATGCTGCTTTGTTCTTTTCATATGAAGGGAAAGGATAACGTTTCTTGCCGCTTCAAAAAGTACCCAGTAAATCAAACATTTTGAAAAGTTTCTATATATTATTAAAATCCTTGGGTTGAACAGAATGGCAGCTGTTCCCCTTAGTTGAAAGTTCAATCATGAGGGGACATGAGTTCGAGAAGGGCAGGAGGTTTAGTGGGGGGAACATGAAGAAAAATGTTTTTACCCAGAGGGTGGTGATAGTCCGGAATGCGCTGCCTGGGAGGGTGGTGGAGGCGAGTTGCCTCACATCCTTTAAAAAAATACCTGGATGAGCACTTGGCATGTCATTATATTCAGGGCTATGGGCCAAGTGCTAGTAGATGGGATTAGGTGGGAGTTCAGGTGTTTCGGATGTATCAGTGCAGACTCAATGAGCCACAGGGTCTCCTCTGCACTGTATGATTCTACATAATTCCTATTAGCAAATCTTGTTCTCCATTGCTATAAATGTTATTGACAGGTTTCAATCAAATTGACATTTAGAATACTGCATACAATTCTGGTCACCCTGCTATAGGAATGATATTGTTAAACTGGAAAAATTGCAAAAAAAAAGATTTACAAGGAAGTTACCGGGACTGGAAGGTTTGAATTATAAGAGATTATAGAAATTATAAGAAATTATAAGACTTATTTGTCTGGAATGTAGGAGGGTGAGAGGTGACATTATTGAAGTTTACAAGATCACAAGTGGCATAGATAGAGTGAATAGCCCAGTTCTTTTCCTCAGGATAGGGATCCAAAACTAGACAGCATAGGTTTAAGGTGAGAAGGGAGAGATTTAAAAAGGGACCCGAGGGGCAACTTTTTCCACACAGAGTGGTGCTTATATGGAATGAGTTGCCAGAGGAGGTGTTAGAGGCACCTACAATTACAATAGTTAAAAGACATTTGGACAGTTACACAGAAGGGAAAGGTTTAGAGCAGTGGTCTCCAAATGACAGTCGGCGGGCTATATTTGACCCGCAGGAGGCGGCATCCGGATCAGAGTTTGGAGATTGCTGGTTTAGAGGGATATAGGCCAAATGCAGACAAACGGGACTAGCTCAGTTAGGAAACCTGGTCAGCATGGACAAGTTGGGCTGAAAGGCCTGTTTCCATGCTACATATATCTATGTCTCTATGACTATATAAATTATTGTTCAATTTTCTGTTACAAATCATTAGTTATGATAAATGCATAGGATTACAGGGATAAGGTGGCAGGGAGGGTCTAGCTGGGATGCTCTTTCAGAGGGTTGGTGCAGAACTGATGGGTTGAATGGCCTTTTTCTACACTGTCAGCATTCGATGCTTTTATGATGGAAGAGTGCGCAGTTAATTTTAGCTCTGTACAGTTTGACTGTTTAACTCACAATACTGTTACTCCCCAGCAGAAAAAGATCAGGCTTCTTTCAATAAACACAAAAAGTTTGATTTATTATGAAACAAATTTTTTTTTTCAAAAAGACGAGTTTCAAAAACTGGTTAACACAAGTTGTAGCTTAGAAGTGTTTCCCTTTTTATAAAAAAGATATTTGAACCCCCATACTTTCACACACAGACACAAAAACAGGACAAAACAAATAGCAGGGACTGGAATATGGGAACACTTCTTTTTAAAAAAGGATGTAATTAGGAAAAAAATCCCAACACTTATTCTGACAGAATTCTGACCACAATGAACACAGAACTTCTTATAGGCTAACTTTTTTGGCAAAACAGTGACGACTTTTAGTTATCACAACTTTGTGGAGTTCGAATAAAAACTGATGAGTTATTCTGATGAAGCATTTCTGATGGAAATTTAACTTATTTCAGATTGCATTTTTGTACAAATCATTTTACAGAATGCAGGTATCACTGGCTGGGCCAGCATTTATTGCCCATCATTGGTCGCCCATCAGAAGGTGTTGCTGGTGAGCTGCCTTCTTGAATCGCTGCAGTGGGTGATGACACAGCCACTGTGCTGTTAGGAAGGGAATTCCAGAGTCTTCACCCAGTAACAGTGAATGAACAGCGATATATTTTCCAAGTCAGACTTGGAGGGGAATCTACGGATGATCAGGTGGTGATGTTGCCAAGTATCTGCTGTTCTTGTCCTTCTGGGCTTGAAAAGGTGCTGTCAACTTGGTGTTACTCGCAGCAGATTCCCATAGTGTAACAAAGCCACAACAATTCCTAAATGGAATACTTACAGTAAACATGGAGCCTTCAGATGCTTGACATTCCTTAAGCATCTCAAGATGTATTCGAGCCATTACATGGTTGTCGCTTATTCCATCTTTCAATCCCCACCGGAGGTCAACCATCATGAAGTCATAACCCCTTTCTCTGCAGTAAGTGTTTAGCTGTGGGTATACCCTCTTCATTAGTGCATTTCTTTCATGTTCTGTATCTGGAATTTTAAAACATCTGATTTATTAAAATTTTGGCTCAACCCATGTGAAAAGAAAAACCTAAAATATTCCCAAATTGAAACATTTCTCCAGCAGCATTCAGATGGGAAACTGACACTCCAGTGCTGCTTTGTTACAGATGGGAATCTTTAGCTGAAACATTAAAACAATACAGCAAACTTAAAGCAAAGCTTCAGGAGAATTTTGTACAGCAGGCGGTAATGGGGGAATGGACCATCATGTCATGAACTATGGTAAAAACAGAACATAAAATAATCTTTCAAAAGGGGTAAGGATCAGTGCCTGAAAAATAAAATTTGGAAGGGTATCGTGGAGAAAAGGATTCATCTTGAAGAATGACATGATAAAGCACTAAATTAATCCGTCAGACTTAAGAAAATGATCCCAGAGGGAGAACATCCTAAAATGTAATATCCTTCAAAGTTTTCCAAAACAGGTTCCTTGCAGCATAACAAATATAGTTGCACCATCTGACCACATGGAAGCTCTGTGAAGCAAGGCTCTGAACCTCCTCCCACCATCTCAGATATTATGAATTATGTATAGTAAGAAGTCTCACAACACCAGCTTAAAGTCTAACAGATTTATTTGGTATCACAAACTTTCACAGCATTGCTCCTTCATCACTCACCTAATGAAGGAATAGCACTCCAAAAGCTCGTGATTTCAAAGAAACCTGTTGGACTTTAACCTGGTGTTGAGAGACTTCTTACTGTGCCCACCCAAGCCAACGCTGGCATGTCCACTCATGGTTATATAATAATAAAGAAATTTATGTTCTTTCAGAGAGCTGGTAATAGGGAAATTGTCCATGTTCCCTACTGTAAAATGTAATATTCTATGAACAACTGGTTCAACTAAGTATTAATGGCTGTATTAAGGGGTTGAAGGATATTGCATTTTGTATACTGCAAGGTATAATGCAAATCTAAGTAATGAGACCTCAAGCAGCTTGCTTTCAAGACAATAGCTTCGTGGTACTATCGTTCAACTATTAATCCAGAAACTCAAATAGTGTTCTCGGAATCCACCTTTTAATCTGGCAGATGGTGGAATTTGAATTCAATTTAAAAAAAAACTGGAATTAAGAGTGTACTGATGACCATGAAATCATTGTCGATTGTCGGAAAAAATCCATCTGGTTCACTAACGTCCTTCAGGAGGAGGAATTCTGCTGTCCTTACCTGGTCTGGTCTACATGTGACTCCTGCAATGTGGTTGTGTCTCAACTGCTCTCAGGCAACTAGGGATGGGCAATAAATGCTGGCCAGCCAGCAACGCCCATGTCCCATAAATAAACAAGTACAATGACAAAGTATCAATCTCATGTGAAAACCATCATCCTGGTGCTATGATCTGTATACAACTTTTAGGCACCATGAAAATGTCCAAGAATGAATTTAAAAAACTAGCAACTATTAGCATCTGGCCCAATGTTAAATTCCCAACTGATAGGCCCCATTATTCAAATTCCAGTTTACTGGTATGATCCTAGAAACTTTCATTTGTGCCAGCAATTGAAATAAAAAGCTAGTGATCAGGTTTATTTTTTTCCTGAGGTATTTAAGTGGTCTACACCTCCCCACCCCACTCTTTGGGGGCAATTTTGACTTTGTAGGAAGGTGTATAAGTGATTGAAAGGGAAACAGCAAATGTTTTTATATCCCATTCCATTCTTATGTCTTTTGATTTCAGTGTAGTCAAAGTTTGTGTTAATTGGTGCCAAAACATTAAATATATTAAAGAGGTGGCTAGATATAGTACTGGGGATGAACGGGATCAAAGGGGAGAAAGCAGGGTTAGGCCATTGAGTTGATGATCAGCCATGATCATGATGAACGGCGGAGCAGGCTCAAAGGCCTCCCTCTGCATCTATCTTCCATGCTTCTAGGTTTCTAACATAAAAATATATCCCATAAAGAATTACCTTTGTAGCCACCACAAATATATATCATAAACCTCTTCTTCTTTGGTGAGTAGGCTATATTCATGTTTCCTTTCATTATTTCATTCGCAGGGTCATTCGGTGTTGAGACGTGGTTTTCCTCTGTTTCTGGGTGCGGCAGACAGTTTGTTAATATCACACTTGGTAAGTTGATGGTTCTCTGAGAGTCCAGGCTCTCAGACTCATCTAACTGCGAGGACGAGCTTTGTTTTGACGTCTCAGCTGTGGACACACATTGCTTATCCTCCGAACTTGTGGATTCCCCAGTCAAACAGTGAGTTGGGATATCAGCTCCTGAAATTTGAGTCTGCTGTGCTTCGAAACCCAGCACGTTCTTCAGATTCGTGTCAGAAGCTGACACCAGATTGTCTCCCCGGCTGGGAGCGTCAGCTGGGACTGACAATGTTTTACAGGCATCCTGTAGGCCCGCTTGCTGTTTTAGCTTTGTTTCTCCGAGCTGTTTGAATTCATCCCTCAGGTTAGAGGACAAGTCATCGGCTGGGACAATCTGGAGCTGAGCTGATATACAACTGCCAGGCTTAAATAATGAAATATCATGTTAAAAAATGCAGTTCAAAAATCATCAGATGGATCACAAACCACTAATTTTCATTTGGAAGCTTTAACATTATAAACAGTAATTTATCCATTTTAAGTTGTTACTGAGGACAGTAGAAATTCCATTGAGATTGAGCGAGCATCAAGGAATGAAAAGATTTACACAAAGTTTGCATTCAGCGGAGTGGGATCCTGTTAGAACAGAAATGGGAAACAGTGAATGTGCTTGGATACCCGCAGGAACAGGACATTAATGTACATGCACGGTGTTTTAATTCATTGCTTACTCACTGAGTAAAGGAAGAATCTGGAGCTGTCTTTCCTTAACATAGATTT
This sequence comes from Sphyrna mokarran, assembly GCA_024679065.1. Classification (NCBI taxonomy): domain Eukaryota; kingdom Metazoa; phylum Chordata; class Chondrichthyes; order Carcharhiniformes; family Carcharhinidae; genus Sphyrna; species Sphyrna mokarran. The sequence goes on from JAGIQG010000006.1 coordinate 24,828,757, forward strand.
CTTCACAAAATCCAGGGGTTTGTAAACACAGGCAAATCATAAATCATAGACTTCTACAGTGCAGAAGGAGGCCATTTGGCCCATCGAGTCTGCAGTGATCACAATCCCTTCCAAGCTCTATCCCCATAACTCAATGTATTTACCTTACTAGTCCCCCTGACACTAGAGGCATTTTGGAACGGCTAACCCATCGCACATCTTTGGAGTGTGTGAGGAGATCGGAGCACCTGGAGGGAACCTACGTAGATACAGGGAAAACGTACAAACTCCATACAGATAGTGACCAAGTCAGGAATTGAACTCAGGTCCCTGCTGCTGTGTCGCAGCAGTGCTAACCACTGTGCCAAAGACAACAACACAAGGCATAGACCAAATGGCATGGGCACAGACATGGATACAATCATGGGCATGGGTACAGGCACAGACAACAAGGCATGGGCAGAGGCATTGGCTCCCTTTCCTGACATGCACACACACACACACACACACACACACACTTCCATGCTCATGCACTTACACACGAAAACCATTATTATAATCCTTAAGAATAATTCTCTAACAGAAAAACATAGAAACTAGAAGCAGGAGTTGCCCAGCCTTTGAGCCTGCTTTGCCATTCATTTTGATCATGGCTGATTATCAAATTCAATATTCTGATTCCACCTTCCCCCAATTTCCTTGATCCCTTTAGCTCCAAGAGTTATATCTAATTTCTTCTTGAAATCACACAATGTTTTGGCCTCAACTACTTTGTGGTAGTGGATTCCATACATTCATCACTCACTGGGTGAAGAATTTTTTTCCTCACCTCAGTTCTAAACGGTTTACCTCTTATCCTCAATGATGTCTAGTTCTAGACTCCCTCACCATTGGGAACATTCTTTCTGAATCTACCCTATGTAAGCTTGTTAGAATTTAATAAACTTCTATATGATCCCCTCTCACTCTCAAACTCCAGTGAGCATAATCCCAACCATAGAACAATACAGCACAGAACAGGCCCTTCGGCCTTCGATGTTGTGCCGACCAAAATAAAAAGCAATGCCCCTCCAAACTAAACCATTCCCTTCTCTTCCATATACTTATCAACTAAAACCAATTTAGTTTTTCTTCATAGGGCAGATCTACCATCCAGGAATCAGCCTGCTAAACCTTCACTGCACTCCCTCTATAGCAAGGACATCTTTCCTCAGAGAATGACACTAAAACGACACACAATACTCCAGGTGTGGCCTCACCAATACCCTATACAATTGCAGTAAAACATCCCTATCCCTATTCTCTAATCCCTTCCCCAAGTAGGAACAGCTGTTCTCACTTAGAACGAGAACTTGCACTTCACTGTGACAGGGTTATAACAGTAATATATTATACCATGGATTAAGCCTGGTTAATACAGCCAGATTAATCAGTGTGTTGTACTTAAGTACTGTATCACAGAGAGATAGATTGGGTACTCAGATTCTGACCAAGTGCCGTGACAACTTACACGTGATTAAGCCCAGTTTGTGTATGGCTGAATTGCACACAATGGATACTAAGAATGTGAAAGTCCTGATGGATTCTCCTGATCCCTCTATTGAGAGACTGGAGGAGCCTCCAGAGAAAGGGCTGGAAAACTTGTCTGTGCTGTTTCTGCTAGGGTTCCAGTGACTTTCAACTATGTTCTAGCTGAGGACCGGGGGCGGGGGGAGATCACAACAGAATTTCTAAACCAACTGATTTCAATGTTAGATTTAATGAAAAAAAAAGAGAAAAGATATCTGACCTCAAACTTTATTCACGCGATGGCAAATATTTTTCATTTTGCTACCTAGCTACAAAAGTAGACTCCATGGCCGAATTTTCCAGCCAGCCATTCACGTAGGCCGGATTCTCTAGTCCCATCAGAAGCATACCCCCGGCTGCGAATTTCCCACCATGTGGGATGATGTCAGTGGGAATTCTCATTGTTTGCTGGCGGTGGGATTCTCTCTAGTTCTGCCGTTGTCAATGTGCCTCCTCCTGCTGGCGGGAAACACACGGTTGGGAGGCTGGACAACCTCACCCAACATGTTATCCGACTGCTAATTGTGCGTCCAGTCTTATTTGGCATTTACTTATTGTAAGTCTATGAATGGGTTATTTCTATATCAGTTCAGCTACATTAGTATCCACCAGTCAGGGTTGGTTGGCTGTGAAACTACAAAATTAAACTGAAATTGATAAATCATTCATGGGAAAGGGAAACAGCGTCTTTAAATAGTTACTTGGATTGTCAGGATTAGATAATATTACTCGCAGTATTTCCCATATTAACCTGGCTCAGTTGCAGGAGAGTTCTGCTGCTCCCTGAATGGCTTTGTTCATCCTCATTTAGCGTTGGCTCAGATTGGTAAGTCTGGGTAATCTTCAAGTGCCGATTGTGCAAGTGATGCTAAAGTGAAGAAGGACATATTGAGTGAATGGAGAAACCAAGTCTATAAAATGAAGAAAACATTGGGAAAATTAAAATCACTCATTCTGAGCAGCATTTTCCAGCCATTCTCACCCCAAGGTCAGCAAATCTTTGCATGGTCCATGTCCCACCCACTACGATTCCCATGGCGGGCGGGATGGGAAAATTCCACATTCTGTGTTTGTAAGAAAACCTGATGAAAGGTTCACAATCTTTATTAAAATGCAAATGTTAATCCCTTTCCTGTTTTTTTTAAAAATGGACTTTTGACACAAAAGAGATGCAGCATGGAATTAAATTGTTACCTCATTGGCTGGTGTCAATGGTGAACATTTTTAAAATTCATTTGGGCATGACTGGCTGGCCAGTATTTATTGCTGACCCCTTGTTGTCCTTGGAAAGCAGTGGAGAGTCGTGGAGAACAAATCTTCCTTAAAGTAACAGATATCCAGTATGATTCTGCCCCCGTTTTGGTAATCTTTGAATGAAAGCAAATTTTTTTTTTTTTTTTTAATTCATTTGCAGGACATGGGTATCGCTGGCTGGCCAGCATTTATTGTCCATTGCTATTTGCCCTTGTTTGGAGGGCAGTTGAGAGTCAACCAATTGCCGTGTCTCTGGAGTCATATGCAGGCCTTACTAGGAAGGCAGATTTTCTTCCCTCAAGGACATTAGTAAGCAGATGAGTTTTTTTCCTTCAATCGACAATGGTTTCATGGTCTTTATTCCAGACTTTTCTTTGTATTGAATTCAAGTTCCACTGCCTGCCATGGCAGGATTCAAACCCAGGTCCCCAGAACATTAGCTGAGTTTCTGGATTAATATTCTGGTAAAATACTACGAGGCCATCATTTCACAGGGACACAAAGGCACTTTTTTTTTTTATTGTGTGCAGTAATCTCCAAGCCAGGCACCAGCTTCCACAATGGCTAAATGGAGCTTCTGAGCCCAAGCTGAATTTTATCAGGGGGTGGTTGTCACTGATGTGAGTCATTGATTGGGGTACACCATAGCTGCAGCTAGGGATCTCTGTAAGACCCCACTTGTTGACCCACAAAGATCTTGGCCAGTGTGAAATGGTAGAGGAGTGCAAGTAAGGACCAGTGGCAGGTTGAAGTGGGTGCATGGGTTCCGGAGGTCAATCACTTCAGCTTCAGGATATCGCTGCAAGTGTTCCTCAGGAGAGGATCCTAGGCCTAACCATCTTCAGCCGTTTCATCAGTGACCTGCCTTCCATCATAAGGTCAGGAGTGGGGATGCTCACCAACGATTGCACAATGTTCAGCATCATTCATGACTCCTTCCATACTGTGGCAGTTCATGTCCAGCAGCAAGACATGCACAATATCCAGGCTTGGGCTGACAAGTGGCAAATAACACTCACACCACAGTCATTGCCTGGCAATGACTATCTCCAACAAGAGAGAATCTAATCATTGTCTCTTGACATTCAAATACATCACTGTCACTGAATCCCCCACTATCAACATCGTTGGGGGTCACCATTGACCAGAAGCTGAATTGGAGTAGCCATATAAATACTGTGGCCACCAAAACAGGTTAATCCTGCAGCAAGTAACTTACCTCCTGACTCACCAAAGCTTGTGCACTATTTACAAGGCTCAAGTCAGGAGTGTCATGGAATACTCCACACTTGCTTGGAGTGCACCTCCAATAATGCTCAAGAAGCTTGACGCCATCCAGGACAAAGTAGTCTAGCTGATTGATACCCCTTCCGTAGTCATTCAATCCATTCACCATCAATCAACAGTGGCAATATTGTGTACTAGTTACAAAATGTATGCAGGAACTCACCAAGGCTTCTTAGGCAGCCGTCTAGAATGACAAGAGCAGCACAGTCCAGGAAACACCATCACCTGCAGGTTGCCCTCCAAGTCATTAACCATCCTGACTTGGAATAATATCACAATTCCTTCACTGTTGCTAGATCAAAATCCTGGAACTCCCTCTCCAACAGCACTGTCAGTGTACCTAGACTTCAGTGATCGTAATGATTCAAGAAGGTAGCTCAAAACCTTCTCAAGGGCAACAAGGATGAGTAATAAATGCTGCCTTGCCAGAGACACCAATATCCAATAAATAAATTTTTTTTTTATGATTCTGTGGTGTTCAAATATCAACAATATTTCACTTAGTAAATACTTCTATTTTGTTTACTACTTATTTATTAGTCACAAGTAGGCATATATTAATACTGCAATGAAGTTATTGTGAAACTCCCCTAGTTGCCACACTACGGCACCTGTTCGGGTACACTGTACAAGAATTTAGCACGGCCAATGCATCTAACCAGACTATGGAAGGAAACCAGAGCACCCAAAGTAAACCTGCGCAGACATAGGGAGAACACACAACCTCAGCACTGACAGTCACCCAAGCTGGGAATCAAACTTGGGTCTCTGGCACTGAGGAAGCAGTGCTAACCACTGCACTGTCATGCGCTCAACTGAAGATAGATGGATTGTTAAATTAGGTAATTGGCTGACAGATTTTTATATTTACTGTTTTATTCCTGTTGTTTAATTAAGAACGAGGCTAATTTTAAAAAGGAACCAGTGTGTAGTAAGTAGTCCATACCTTCAAATGAGTCTTGATTTTGCAGTCTATATCATTGCTGACTTTTCTGTAAGGCACATTCCAGTGACATTCTGCTGCCTAAAAATACATGAAATCTAATAGAAATTGACATTCTAATACTTCTTAACTGCTGATAGTGCCGTTTGAATATTCTGCACCAACTTACTCTGCTGTCTTTAAGGTCATTAAGTGTGTATGAAATTCTGTGCAGGTTCAAAATCCGAGGCATGAAAAACAGGTCCTGCAAACTGTAGGAGAGGCGTGGACTCTTGGAGCTGTTTACCTATTGGGAACAAAATGATTGCACATTAATGTAATGGCATTTGTAAGTTATAAAGGCTGGACAAGTGTTTAGTGATCCTATCATCCCAGTGCTCAATGGGAGTGTTGATCAGATACACATTTCTAACATTGTAACCTCTGGTTCTCAAATCCATCCTCCTCACAAGTGCCTCTCCCCAAAGAGGTTGAGGTAATGGAATTAGTCCCAGGCTGTCCTGAGGGGTCTTGAGGATCTATCTAAAGTTGCTTGATAAATCTCTCAGTAGTTTCCTTAGTAAAGGATCCAGCCACTCTGTTTCATTGGCCTTTTGAGGGCAGGCAAAGTCTCTGTTGCCTCACTGTGCCAGAGACTCGGGTTTAATTCCAGTCTTGAGTGAACTGTTGGTGTGAAGTTTGCACATTCTCCCAATATCCATGTAGGTTTCCTCCCACAGTCCAAAGATATGCACTTTAAGTGGATTTGCCTTGCTAAATTGACTCTCAGTGTTCAAAAGTGTGTAGATTAAGAGGATTACCTATGGTAGTTGTGTGCGGTTATGGATAAGGGGTGAGGAGCAGGTGGGCCTGGGTAAGATGTTTTTCAGAGGGTTGGTGTTGATTCGATGGGCTGAATAGCCTTTTTCTGCACTGTAGGGATTATATGGATTCTGACCTGGGACCTCCCTCAGACAAACCTGGATTGAATACATTTGAGTTTCAGCCTACATTTCAGCTTTTCAGCTGCAATTTACTACAAAATTTTAATCCCAAAATATCACATTGCTGGTGTGCAATGTTTTCAAATCAATTTGAGCTGTGTGCTCATTCAAGGTCTGGAAGTCAGTTCATTTACAATCTCAACTGCTTTATCTTTGACTTTTTGTATCTTCAATGTGAACCTCATCAAGTTACGGTCATTATTTTTCAAGTGCTCTCCTATCTTCAAGTTGCTTTACTTGTGATGTTACCTGGAACTTGATCAAGCATTGTACTCTTGTTGGACATACAATATACTGATTAAGAAACAGTCTGGATGCATGCCAAGAATCTTTCACCATTTTAACTAATAACATTTGCCGCAGGGTAATTAAAATCATCCATTAGTGGAATTCTGTTGTTATTGAAAACACATTTCTAAATTGTCTGCAAATCTTATTTTTTATTTGATAGTTTATAGTGTGTTCTTAATATATTAACTGCTCCCTTATTAATTGTAAACTCTGTATTCAGATAGTCTATCTGAATAGTGGTCAATCAGAAAAGCTTTCCTTTCCAAGTCTCTAATCATTTTTTTTCTATGCAATACCATTCATTATAAATAAAAGGTGACAGAAAACTGACCTCAGTAAGATTATTACATCACCCCTTTTTTCCAAATCTCTCTCAAAATTTACAACCAAGAATATTTATTATATTTTGAAACGAAACAATGAATCTAACTCTCTTAAGGCCGTAGCATCCTATTATTAAAGAGAACTGACATTTGGTCACAGGTATGGAAAATGTATTTTTAATATGGTATTACTATTCATAATTTAAAAGATGGTACAGTGGTTAGCACTAGTGTCTCACAGCACCAGGGACCTGGGTTCAATTCCTGGTGTGGACTCTGCACCTTCTCCTTGTGTCTGAGTGGGTTTCCTCCAGGTGCTCCTGTTTCTTCCCACAGTCCAAAAAAAAAAAAAGTGTTGATTAAATGAATTGGCCATGCTAAATTCTCCATCATTGTATCCAAACAGGCGCTGGAGTGTGGCAGCTAGGGAGTTGTCACAGTAACTTCATTGCAGTGTTAATGTAAGGCTACTTGCGATAAATATGACTCCTTAAGACTATCATGATAAACAAGGGCTTTTTAACTTGGTGTCATCGAGGTACCCCTCTGAATAGATGCTTGGGTTTCGCAACTTCTATAATGAGAAGAGACCAAAGTAGACCAAGGATATTATAAAATGCTTTTTAAAATTTTCTATTGGTTCATGTGATGATCTGTCCTAGTACTTCATGTACTTTTGCAATAGTCATAAATCTTTAGAGGCTCACGAACCATAACAACTAATTTTCATTTCTGTTGAACATACATCAGTTTAGAATCTTGTCTGCAAAGTGTCTACTTTGTCTTAGCCCTAACCACATTATTGACACTAGTTATCTAGCTCAATGCTTCTCAATTTATTTTCCAATACAATCCCATTTAAATACAAGACAATTAATGGAACTCAGACACCAACAAACATAAAACAGCAAATCAACCTATAATGCAGCATATTATATAAAAATGAATTTTACTTAGTAAAAATGTTATGATTTTACATATATCAATTCATTACTTCATCTGAGCCGCAGCTACTCAGAAAAATTGTGGACGATTTAGAGAACTGTTTTTTTAACTGGATGTTCTTGAACATCCTGACCTTGGCCAGGAAGCAGATGTTGAGGTCAGGGGTCCTGAGGAGTCCGACCTTGGATACAGGGGGCAATTCCCACCATGGGAATTGTAGTGGGCTGGGGATGGCCCATGCAAAGATACATTGAACTCGGGCGGGATTCTCCAGTTTTGGGGTGAATGTGGTTAGAGAATCCTACTCCAGATCATGCTGCAGAGATAGGGTGAATGCCTCTGCTTACTCAGAAGACTAAGGAAACTTGGCATGTCAGCTACGACTCTCACCAACTTTTACAGATGCAGAAAGCATTCTTTCTGGTTGTATCACAGATTGGTATTGACTCCTGCTCTACCCAAGACCACAAGAAACTACAAAAGGTGTGAACGTAGCCCAATCCATCACGCAAATCAGTCTCTCATTCACTGACTCTGTCTACATTCCCGCTGCCTCAGCAAAGCAGCCAGCATAATTAAGGACGCCACACACCCCGAATAGCCTCTTGTCCACATTCTTCCATCGGGAAAAAGGTAAAAAAGTCTGAGGTCACACCACCTGACTCAAGAACAGCTTCTTCCCTGCTGCCATCAGACTTTTGAATGGCTCTACCTTGCATTAAGTTGATCTTTCTCTATACACTAGCTATAACTGTAATTCTACATCTTGTACTCTCTCTCGTTTCCTTCTTATGAAGGGTATGCTTTATCTATATAGCATGCAAGGAGCAATACTTTTCACTGTATACTAATATATATGGCAATAATAAATCAAATCAAATCAGGTGGGCTCAGATAAGCCATAGTTCAGCAGCAGAAACATGCCATGGAGTTTATCATCAGGGCCAGGCTTTGAGACTAGAGTCATAGAAGTTTACAGCATGGAAATAGGCCCTTTGGCCCAACTTGTCCAGGCAGCCCTTTTTTTAAACCTCCTAGCAAATCCTAATTGCCTGGATTTGGCCTATATTCCTCTATACCCACCTTTACCCATATAACTATCTAGCTGATTTTTAAAAGACAAAATTGTACCCGCCTCTACTACTACCTCTGGCAGCTTGTTCCAGCCACTCACCACCCTCTTTGTGAAAAAAATGCCCCTCTGGACACTTATATCTGTCTCCTCTTGCCTTAAACCTACACGCTCTAGTTTTAGACTCCCCCACCTTTGGGAAAAGATATTGACTATCTAGCTGATCTATGCCCTCATTATTTTGTAGATCTCCAAGGTCACCCCTCAGCCTCCTATGCTCCAGAGAAAAAAAGTCCTAGTCTATTGAGCCTCTCCTTATAACTCAAACCATCAAGTTCCAGTAGTGTCCTAGTAAATCTTTTCTGAATTCTTTCAAGCTTAATAATATCCTTTCTATAATAGTGACCTGAACTGTACAGTATTCCAAATGTGGCCTTACCAATATCATGTATAACTTCAACAAGACATCCCAACTCCTGTATTCAATGTTCTGACCAATGAAACCAATGCCTTCTTCATCAGTCTGTCACTCCACTTTCAAGGAACTATGAATATGTACTCCTAGATCTCTTTATTCTGTAACTCTTCCCAATGCCCTACCATTAACTGAATAAATCCTGCCCTGGTTCAATCAAAATGCATTCATCATATTTATCTAAATTAAATTCTGTCATTCTTCAGCCCACTGGCCCAATTGATCAAGATCCCATTGCAATCAGACTTAGCTTTTTTCCAATCAGTCTTCTGCAAACGTACTAACCATGCCTCCTATATTTTTATCTGAATCATTTATATTAATGACAAATAACTGAGCCCAGCATTGATCCCTGAGGCACACCGCTGGTCACATGCCTCCAGCTTGAAAAATAATTCTTATGTCAAATAGCCAATTTTGTATCCATTTAGATACCTACACTGAATTCTGAGAGATTTAACCTTACTGCATGATAGGTTGTTGCCTATCTTATCAAAGGTCTTGCTAAAATCCATGTAGACAACATCAACTGCACTGCCCTCATCTACCTTCTTGGTTACCCTTTCAAAAGACTAGTGAAGCAACCACAATGCTAGAGAGAGACCAAGAGATGGGTAAAGTTGGATGCTGCTTGAGCTTCAGCACTGGTGCAGGGAGTAATCATAGACGGGGGAGCTCACGACACCATTCACTGTTTTTGAGAGCCACACTTTGGGAACCTGACCAATAAATTATCAAACTGCCGTTACCCAGTTATGTCGAGATCAAGTTGCAGTCTTTTTCTCTCATTCAAGGTTCAAACATTTGTGAAATATTTGTGGCCTATGCAAGCTTGATATTGTAATTGCAGGCTATTGTTGTCAATCCCCACCCTTTTGTACCTGGCCAGCTATTTATTATTTGCTGTACCAGCATACCAAAACAAAGAAATGTTTGTTGGCATCTAATGCCACAATACAGTTATAAGTGAGTAAACGATGTGAAGTTATTAATGACTTGTTTAAAGTTTATTTATTAGTGTCACAAGTAGGTTTACATTAACAGTACAATGAAGTTACTGTGGAATTCCCCGACTTGCCACACCCTGGCACCTGTTTGGGTACACTGAGGGAAAATTAGCATGGCCAATGCACTTAGCCAGCCTGCCTTTCAGACAGTGGGAGGAAAGTGGAGCACCTGGAGGAAACCCATGCAGACAAAGGGAGAGCGTGCAGGCTCTGTACAGGCAGTGACCCAAGCCAGGAATCGAACCTGGCACTGTGAGGCAACTGGGTCTTCTCAGCAGTGTGATAAATCCTCTATATTGCTGATTCCTGCATTTTTTGTCAGCGATTTGTCAAATCTTATTGAGGTCTACTTTTAGAAAATTTAACTTGTCCTTGGAAGAGCTATATAAAAAGTGCTCATTTGTAAATACAAAATGCTTGTGACTCCCATACTTTGGGAAGTGTTTAATTGTACTTCATTGGGCTATTTTTCTAGTTGGACATTCCTATGCCAGGGTTTATGGCTAAAAATGAAATACCAAACATTTTCAACTCAGAAACATCACCAAAATATCAACCTTTACATGCAATTAAATCTGTTTTAAAAAAAAGTATAAAAAACATTTCCAACATACTTGTATTTTTCGAACTACAGGAGGAAAGGAGTTGCCTAGAAGATCTCTGTCAATCGGAGGAAAAGCAATGGAATTCTTCACCTCTTGATTATCCTGTTTCACAGTACAGCAATATTAATAAATGTTTTGTAGCCATTACAACTGCATTGTCCAGCTTTAGCACTCCAAAGACTATTAGTGAAATTACTGAACATTTCAAACATTATTTTGAATATGACATTCACACATGAACTCCTTAACTACTAGTCACATTTTGTTATGTTCATTATTTTGTTTCCAAAGTTTTTTTAAACAAGATGCCCTTCGTTCCAATACCTTGCATCGCAGTTTGTGTCGAGATGTTACATATGAGGTATAATGATAGGTAGAGCAGTGACCGCAGACTTCTTTGGGTCAATTAACAAGAAATGGGTAGCTTTTGAATTCAAATAGCAGTAGAGACAAGCTGACCCGGAAACTGGTTACAAGTCAGCACGGTGGCACAGTAGTTAGTGATGCTGCCTCACAGCTCTAGGATCTGGGTTCAATTCTGGCTTTGGGTGACTACGTGGAGTTTGCATGTTCACCTTGTATCTGGGTGTTCTGGTTCCCTCCCACAGTCCAACGATATGCAGGTTAGGTTGATTGGTTATGGTAAGTTGCCCATTAGTGTCGGGGGATTAGTAGGGCAAATACATGGGGTTATGGAAATAGGGCCTGGTATGATTGTTGTCGTTGCAGACTTGGTGGGCTGAGTGGCCTCCTTCTGCACTGTGGGGATTCTATGAAGTCAAATTAAACAAACAGTCTTTTCACGTATGAACAAGGACTGTAGTGATTGTTAGAGACACCTGCATTTTTCCCTTTGCTTGAAGGTCTTGAGTTACTGTCCAAACTGATTTCTGGAATTTTTCAAATGGGACAGAACTCTTTCAGTCAACTGGAACATGGCACTTAACCTTTGTTTTTAACATTGTAGCTTGGGAGTGATAATTTGTGCAATCATTAGATTTGACTGCAATGTGGTCATTAAGAGATTTTTCCAGATAGCTCACCATCTTCCAACCATTTAGTGCCAGTCTATTGTCAATGAGAGCTTGAGGCAGTATTTGCTCATCACAAAAATCTTCCAGAAACAATAACTAATTCCGGTTCATTTCATTTATATTGAAAACCTCATGGATCCGATAGTAAAATCCAATAATTATTTAACTAAAATGTTTCTAATGCCCAGCACAAAGCTAATGCAAGAGGAAGTCAAAGCAAATGCATGGGGAGGTGATGGCATAGTGGTATTGCCACTGGACTAGTAATCCAAAGACCCAGGGCAAGATCTGGGGACTTGGGTTTGAATCCCACCATGGCAGATAGTGAAATTTGAATTCAATGAAACTCTGGAATTAAAAAGTAAAAATGTCAATTGTTATTAAAAAGCCATTCGGTTCACTAATGTTCTCCAGGGAAGAAAATCTGCTGTTCTTACCTGATCTGGGCTATGCCTCACTCCAGTTCTGTAGCAATGTTTGAGTCTCAAACACACTCTGAAATGGAGGGCAGTTACGGATGGGCAACAAATGCTGGCCCAACCAGCAATGCCCATATCCCGTAAATGAGAAAAACAGAATATGTCATCAATTCTGTTCATTAGGTCAAGCCACCATCACACTCAGCTCCAGAACTCATTTTCATCTTGGTCCAAACCTGGGTATAGCAGCTAAATTCCAAAAGTAAGATGATAGTGGCTTGTTCAACTGATGGCACAAAGTGAAGAAGTAGGCTTTTCAGCCCGCTCTGCCATTTAATAAGATCATGACTAATCTGATTGTAACCTCAAATCTGTATACTGCCTACCCCCAATTACTTAAGATCCACATTCTTACCAAGAATCTATCCACTTCTGCCTTAGAAGTATTCAGGTAGTATGCAACGAATCCTAACTAAGGCATGGGTATTACAGTGAAACTCACCAGTTGCTGGAATACATAATACAAAAGGTGATGGTTGTGGTGCATCCTTGCCCAGGATGTTCAGGAGATTCTCACAGCAGTATTCTAGAACCAACTATTTTCTGTAGCTTCATCGATAACTTCTTTATATCTGAGATCATATATCAACCGGTTCAAGAAAAGTTTCTTCCTGCTGCCATCAGACATTTGAATGGATCCACGTCACACTAAGTTGATCTTTCTCTATACCCCTAGTTATGACTGTAACACTGCATTCTGCACTCTCTCCTTTCTTTCTCTTTGTACGGTATGCTTTGTCTGTATGGCGTGCAAGAAGCAATACTTTCAAAAAGTGTACCAGTACATGCAACAATAATAAATCAAATCAAATCACATTGAAGGGGATCCAGCTAATTCCTCCTCATCAGGGGACAAAACAAAATACACCCCCAATCAGGAGTTGGCAAGTTAGGAGAACTTGCCAAGGGACTATTTATAAACACTATTTCCAGCAAGGAAAATCCTAACCGCATTTCTTTATTATTCAATCATATTAGTGACGTCAAAATCTCCCACACTGAGATCCTGGAGGTCCCCATTAACAACAAACTTCCCAGGGCGAACCACAGAAATGCTGAGATTAAGTGAGCAAGTCAGAGGCTGGATATAAATGGTGAGTTGTTCACCTCCTAGACCCTTCAAAGTTTCTCCAGCCTTCAGAATATGTGTCCAGAATGTGATGGCTATTCTCTTATCTATCTGGATGCTTTGAGTTATAAGGAGAGGCTGGATATATTGGACTTTTTTCTCTGCAGCATATCTCACTGAAGGGTGATCTTGTAGACCTCTTAAAAAAAAAATGAGGAGCATGGATCAGCTAGGTAGTCAATATATTTTCCCAGTGGTAGGGGAATGAAAAACTACAGGGCATAGGTACAAGGTGAAAGGGGTGAAATACAAAAGTGTCCAGAGGGGCAATTTTTTCATACAGAGGATGGTGTGTGTCTGGAACAAGCTGCCAGAGATAGTGGTAGAGGCAGGTACAATTTTGTCTTTTAAAAAGCATTTAGACAGTAATATGGGTGAGTGGGTGTAGAGGGATATGGGCCAAATGCAGACAATTGGGATTAGCTTAGGGGTTTAAAAAAAAAGAGCAGCATGGACAAGTTGGGCTGAAGGCCCTGTTTCTATGCTGTAAACCTCTATGACTCTATTCAGGAAGTCTAAAATTCATCCAGGATAGGAGAGATCTGTTTGATTGGTATCATGTCCACCAGCTTAAACATGCGTTCCCTTCCTTGGTACCAGGTCTGAAATGCTTACTGTGTACAGGACGATGCACATCCAAAAATCATAACCTTCACCACCCAGGGAGATAAGAGAATGCCACCAACTGAAGCCTCCTATGTAACACAGTCTGCTGCCTCAGGTTTAGATCTCTGACAATAACCAAACCACCTTCTGGAAGGCATTGCAGAAATAGAGTTGTATGGATAGGGCAGACTTCATGATCTGGGGACCACTCAAAGCATTTACAGGCAACAGGCATCTTTGAAATGTAAGACAGGAAATGGGGCGGCCAATTTGCTCAGAGCAGCCTCCCCCGCCCCCCCACCCATCCCAGAAACACATCAACGGGATAATGTTAGAAAACTCCAGATAGTCGCCTCCTTCGTGGAAACAAAAACCTTTGAGGTGAAATAGACTGAAAAGATTCACTTACTTTGCGCACTTTCTTCTGCGGTAGAATCCCGTTCATATAAGAGGTCCACATTGTACGATGTTGAGAGCACCGTTTCTTGCTTGTTGTCAGATGCTGGTGCTGTGTTTTTGCACTCTGTAATTACAATCTAAACCTTAAGTCGAAGTCTTGCAAACAAAAAAAAAACATAGTTATTTAAAGAGGACTTTGGCCTTCTCCTTTTGTACTCAAGTCTGACCAAACTTCAAAACAAAAAGCCACTGCAAGTGGATTTGCAAGTGTGTGAATTGAATAGTGGTTCACACCTGGGAACAGTGAAGTTATCCTTTAAAGTTCAGCTTCTGTTCAGGGACGTGTGTATCTTCACATTGCCTGCAACTGCGGTCAGACTGAATGTGATTCGTAAGGAATGTGGGCTGGGTTTTAAGAGCTGTGAACAAAATGCTGTATTTAAGAGTAGATCCCTCTTGTAAAAAGTAAGCTGACACACTCTTAGGGAGCCATCAGCCAACCAATTGAATAAAGCTCAGATCGTTAACGACAACTCCAAACAGTAATTCTAGTCATAGCAACCAACACCCACCTCTCACTTCTATTTAGCCCAGACCAATTATTCGAGGCTATTTTTAAATTCAAACCTGCTGTGCGCAGTCTAGGACAGTTCCAGGCTACAATCTCAAGGCTACAATGAATATAAGCTAACAACAGGATCAAAGTCAGCGTCGGGTGCATTGCTTTGATTTCCCATTTTTAGAAAGGAAAGTTTGGGAATATTTTGGTTCTTCTTTAGATCACATGTGTCTGATATTGCTCAGTCTCCCCATACGCTAACGGGACCACCCGTGGCTTTCTAGTTTCGATGTTTTATCATCAGATAGCTGGATACCACACCCGGCACTGGCAGCATTTCAACCAGCCTCTGTCATCGGTCCAACTCAATCATCTGTCCGTTCCTGTGTGGAAAGCTCTAGTTGAGGACCTCTGACTGTTAAGGCGTAAGAACTCAGTAAGAATTTAGCAACACCAATTTTAAATCCAACTGATTTATTTGATAGTAAATTTGCGAGCTTTGGACACTCTTGTGCCTTCGTCAGGCAAATGCAGTGTTTTTTGAATTTGGATTTAAAATTGGTGTTGCTAAATTCTTACTGAGTTCTTACTACCCCAGTCCAACGCGGGCATCTCTACATCATGTTAAGGCGTAGGCAGTACTGAACATTCTGCAATGGATTTTTCCTGGGGAAATCTGACACTTCCATGTAGAGAATAAAGAACAGTCTCAATGAGCCTTTCCCCTTAGAAATAGGCATGGGATTTGACGCAAAAAAAATCTCCTATCGCACTTTCCTCTTTCATTGTTGGCGAACCACGAACATTCATTGCTAAAGGAATAGATTTTAAAAGTAGTGTTACTATTATCGTACAAAGTATTAATCATACCGCGCTTAGAATATTGTGTATAGTTTTGTTTTTGATTTGATTTATTATTGTCACATATATTAACATACAGTGAAAAGTATTGTTTTTCCTCATCGCCAAACAGACAAGGCATACCATTCGTAGAGAAGAAGAGAATGCAGAATGTTGTCATAGCTAAGGTATAGAGAAAGATCAACTTAATGCAAGGTAGATCCATTTAAAAGTCTGATGGCAGCAGGGAAGAAGGTGTTCTTGAATCATTGGTGGGTATCTTCAGACTTTCCCAATGGAAGAAGGTGGAAGAGAGAATGTCCAGCAAGGATTCCCTTGAGGAGTGATGAGAGAGGAGATTCACTGGATTGATTTCAGAGATAAAGGGCTTATTTTACAAAGAGAAATTGGGCAGATTAGGCCTATCTTCCATGGAGTTTAGAAGAGTAAGGAGATCTAACTGGTGTGTACGGGATAAGGTGGAGAAGGGGATGGAGGGAGGATTGACAAAGAAGAATGCTTCCTCATGTCAGGCAATCTAGAACAAGAGTCCACTTTTCTGCCTTATCTCCATAACCCTTAATTCCCCAGTTGATTAAAAACCTATTGCTCTCCTCCTTGAAAGTGCTCAGGGACTTGTTTTCCAAATTTTCCTGGGGTAAAGAATTCCAAAGATTCACCACTCTTTGAGAGATTTGAGAATTAAACCCCCTTATTGTGTGACAATGCCCTATGGTCCTACACTTTCCTCTGAGCAAACACATCCCTGCCTAACTGCCTATTCTAATCATATCACCTTCTCAGTCTTTTGAACCCCAAGTAGTACAGCTCAGCATACTTAATCTTTCCTCATGTGACAATTCCTCCATACTCAGAATCATCCTGTTAAACCTCCTCTGGCTGTCTCCAATAATGATATATCTTTCTTCAAATAAAGGGACAAAACCTATATGCAATAATCTAAATGTGGCCTCACTAATACCTTGCACATTTGCAGCAATACTTCTTCACTCTTATACTCCAGCCTGCTTGAAATAAAAACCAATGTTCCCTATTACCTCATGTACCTATATATTAATTTTCTGGATTTCATGAACAAGGACCCTCAAGTCCCTTTGCGCTACAGTTTTCTGCAGTCTCTCTCCATTTAAATATAATTTGCCTTCTCATTTTTTCTTCCAAAATGAACAATTTTCTGTTCACTCATTTAACCTATCAATATCTTCTTGTAAACTATTGATATCTTTCTTACAACCTACCTTCCCTCCTACCTTTGTATCATCCACATATTTGATCACAGTCCACTCTGTTCCTTCCTCCACACCATTATTATATATTGTGATGAGCTGCAGTTCCAGCACTGATCCCTCTGGCACTCCATTGGTTACTGCCATCCAACCAGGAACTGACATGGTATGGAACATATTCTGACAAGTGTAAGATCAGGTATAATACCTGCTCTTGTCAGTTTGGATCTGATAACCCCTGAAGTTTACTTATTAGCCATAAGTCAGCTTACATTAACACTGCAATGAAGTTACTGTGAAAATCTCCTAGTCGTTACACTCCAACGCCTGTTTGGGTAACTGAGGGAGAATTTAACATGGCCAATCCACCCTGACCAGCACATTTTTCAGATTGTGGAAAGAAACCAAAGCACCTGGAGGAAACCAATGCAGACACAGGTAGAGCATGCAAAATCCACACAGACAGTCATTCAAGCCGGGAATTGAACCCTGGCATTGTGAGGCAGCAGTGCTAACCACTGTGCCATTATGCCACCCCCTCCAGCTGGCCCATATCCCATTCTTGGTCTGGAGATGATGAATTGAATGGGTTTTTGGAGTAAGGATATGAATAAAGAGTTTGCTCCACCCACTCAATGCATTTGCTTTGTAACGCTGGGAAAGGAATTTTTAAAAAAGACCTGGTATTGAACATAAACCCAGTGTGGTATCAAATCACATATAAAAATAACTCAGGGACTCGCTGGCTATTTTAAAACTTACTTTATCTCAAAGAATCACCAGAACTGTTCCATGGATGAGGACCTTCTGTTATGGAGAAAGATTGGAGAGGTTGGGACTGTTATCCTTGGAGAAAAGAAGGCAGAGAGGAGAGTTGACTGAGGTGTTCAAAGTGATGAGGGGCCAGGACAAGAGTAGATAGGGAGGAATTTCTCCCACATGAGGAAGGATTGAATACAAAAAGCAATAATTGGCCAAAGAAGAAAAACCGACATGGGGAAAAATGTTTTTACCCAACAAATGGTTTGAATTTGGAGTGCACAGCCTCAGACAGATTCAACGGAGGCTTTCAAAAGAAAATTAGACTGTTATTTGAAAAAGGGGGGATGTGCAAGGTTACAGAGAAAAGGCAGGAAAATGGTACTGGGTGAATGGCTTATTGGGAAAACCAGTTCTGACACTGAGCCCAATGGTCTCCTTCTGCATTGAGACATTTCTGTGATTTTGAGTCTGTAAAGATTTTAAAGATCTTAGAATCTCATTATGGCATTCTAATTAGTTTTAAAATTGTTAGCTATTAACAAAAGTACTGTGGATGTACAGTACAGAACTCTCCTTTAATCAAAAGACATTAAGCATCAATCAGTTTCAGTGTTAATAGAATATTTACAAACAAACCACAGATAGAAATTCGAAGAATTTGGTGATCATGCTGTTCTGAGGAGAGAATTAAGAACACTTGCAAACCAAAGTTCTAAAACAAAAACAGGAACTGCTGGAAAATCTCAGCAGGTGAAATTTATTTATTAGTCATAAGTAAGGCTTGCATTAATGCTGCAATGAAGTTACTGTGAAATTCTCTGAGTTGCCACATTCTACCACCTATTCAGATAAATGCATCTAACCAGCACGTCTTTCAGAATGTTGGGGGAAACTGGAGCATCCGGAGGAAACCCACGCAGAATGGGGAGAATGTGCAAACCCCACACAGATGGTGAGGCAAGCTAGAAATCAAACCCAGTTTCCTCGCACTGTAAGGCAGCAATGCTAACCATTGTGTCACCGTATCGCTCTGTCTGACAGTATCTGTGGAGAGAGAATAGAACCAATGTTTTAGGCACTGTTTCTTCATTGAAATGGGTCAAATTCTAGAATTGCTTATAATAAGTTTCAACAGTTTCATAGTGGCATGATGGCACAGTGTTTAGCGCCAGGGACCCATGTTCAATTGCTGGCTTGGATCACTGTGTGGAGTTTGCACATTCTCCTCGTGTTTGCGTGGGTTTTCTCCGGGTGCTCTGGTTTCCTCCCCCAGTCCAGAGATGTGCAGGTTGGGTAGATTGACCATGCTAAATTGTCCCTTACTGTCAGGTGGACTAATTTGGGTAAATGGATGGAATCATGGGGATAGGGCCTGTGTTGGATTGTATTTGGTGCGGACTCAATGGGCCAAATGACTTCCTTCTGAACTGTAGGATTCTATGATTCACGAGATGAACTGCAACAGTTCAAGAAGGCAGCTCAACACTACCTTCTCCAGGGCAATTAGGAATGAGCATCAAGTACTAGCCTTACCACATCCCATGAAGGAATGAAAGAAAAGTACTTTTCTGGGGGTGAGGGTGGGGGGTAAAGGTAAGGAGGGCAACGCCTCATTTTTATGTATGATTGAATTCACTCAAGAAGCGTTGCTGCATTTATTGCTTACAATTACAAGAATATGAAGGTAGCACGCTTTGAATTAAATTCCTGCAAATGTAATTGGCACATATATGGAGAGGCTGGGGTAAATGCAGAATAAAGCTGATCTATGTTTTGTAACAGTGCATTTTAATCTTGGGAATATTAAACCAAGCTCACTTTCAGGTTCTGATCAATACCCAGTGTAGCTGGTGTCTCAATTTTTTAAACAGCCAGAGCAGATCAGAGAAGCAAACAATTTCTGCCAGAGCAAAGTGTTAATGCCTGGGCAACATAAGTTGAACCGAAGCTGACAATGTGAACATGAATCAGGCAGTGTCTTGTCAGTAACTTCGCAAGCTGTGTGGAACCCCAGCCGGTCCCCTCTTACCAACAGCTTCAGGTCCGAAGCCCGCTCCCACTCGCAGTCATCGACTCTGGAAACAATCCGATGGAGAAAGAGAATTCCTTTCAGGGGCAAGCCAGTTCTCTTCTGCTAAACTGTGACTCATTCAGATCGATTACCATGGAGACCAAATTCACACACCAAGGAGATGACCAGGGATGAAAGACCCCCTACAACTGGCAATCAAAAGGAGCAGTCATTGGCATTAATGAGCCTGGATTATATACACACACAGTGACCATTCTATCCTTGGATTTTTGTTCCAATGAAGCTCAGCAACATAAGCTCAGGGAACGGCATCACATCTTCCTATTGGCAGTTTGCATTCTTGTGGCCTGAGCATTAAAAACTTTTAGGTCTTAACAACCGCTCTTAATTTCCCAGCAGGTTCTGAAGGAAGGCTGTATCTGAGCTATTGGGAGCGGGAGAGGGGAAATTTCTAGTGAAGGTCTCAGTGGGATGGTCTGCATGTCTGTCGTCTACCTGCCTTTGTCCTGCCTCATTCCCAGAGACAAGGGAGCTTTCCCTTTGTCACATTTCCCATGCCTCCCTGTACTCTGTTATTTTGTTGTCAACATTTACACTTCTGCTGGATCCACCTTTGTTCTTTTATTTGTCCCATTGCCACACTCTTTGCAATCCAATCGCCCCCAACCTCAATTCTCCATCACAGGTTCCTTTTTGTGATTTTTCCTCCCCCACCCCCCAAGTCTGAATTTGCTTGATATTTGTTAATCTGCAACATTCTCCAGTTCTGATGAAAGAGCTAGCCATTGACCTTAAACCTGAACGCAATTTCTCTTTGCGCAGACGCTGCCAGACCTGCAGAGTATTTTCCAGCATTTCTCCTTTTAATTCTAATACTTTAATTTTGGCCGCTCTAGCATTCCTCATTTTAATTGCTCCGCCTCTGGTGACTATGCCTTCAGCTACCAAGGCTTGAAGCTCTGGAATTTTTTCCTAAACCTCTCTGTTACACTTTCACTCCTGAAACTTGGCTCTTAGACCCAGTCATGTGCCCGTCTCCTTCTGTGCCTCAGTGTTCACTTTCTAAACCTCATCTTAGATGTATTGCCTGTTAAGTGTGCTTTTTAAGGATGTGTTACTCTGTTAAAGGTGCTTTTTGGGGATGTGTTACTTTGTTAAAGGTGTTTTTTGGAGGTGTGTTACTTTGTTAAAGGTGCTTTTTGGGGATGTGTTACTTTGTTAAAGGTGCTTTTTGGGGATGTGTTACTTTGTTAAAGGTGTTTTTTGGAGGTGTGTTACTTTGTTAAAGGTGCTTTTTAGAACTGTGTTACTTTGTTAAAGATGCTTTTTGAGAGTGTGTTACATTGTTAAAGATGCTTTTTGGGGATGTGTTACTTTGTTAAAGGTGCTTTTTGGGGATGTGTTACTTTGTTAAAGGTGCTTTTTGGGGATGTGTTACTTTGTTAAAGATGCTTTTTCGGAATGTGTTGCTTTGTAAAAAGTGCTTTTTTGGGGATGTGTTACTTTGTTAAAAGTGCTTTTTGGAGGTGTGTTACTTTGTAAAAGGTGTTTTTTGGAGGTGTGTTACTTTGTAAAAGGTGTTTTTTGGAGGTGTGTTACTTTGTAAAAGGTGTTTTTTGGAGGTGTGTTACTTTGTAAAAGGTGTTTTTTGGGGACGTGTTACTTTGTTAAAGGTGCTTTTTGGGGACGTGTTACTTTGTTAAAGGTGCTTTTTGGGGATATGTTACTTTGTTAAAGATGTTTTTTGGAGGTGTGTTACTTTGTTAAAGGTGCTTTTTGGGGATGTGTTACTTTATAAAAGGTGTTTTTTGGAGGTGTGTTACTTTGTTAAAGATGTTTTTTGGGGATGTGTTACTTTGTTAAAGGTGTTTTTTGAGGTTATGTCACTTTGTTAAAGGTGCTTCTTGGAGGTGTGTTACTTTGTTAAAGGTGCTTTTTGAAGATGTGTTACTCCATTAAAGGTGCTTTTTGGGAGCATGTTACTCTGTTAAAGGTGTTTTTTAAATACAGGTTATTGTTTTCTGAATTTATTTCATGTTTTCAGCATCCACAATGTTTTCTTTCTGTTTTATATATATTGATTATCCTACATTCACCAGAGAAATATGGGTTGGGAGTGAAAGGGTTGAAGATGCTATAAGATAATTTTTTTATTCATTCATGGGATGTGGACATCACTGGCTACGCTGGCATTAATTTTGCCCATCCCTTAATACCCTTGGAGAGGTTGTGGTGAGCTGTCTTCTTGAACCGCTACTGTCCCTGATGTGCAAAAATACCCACAGTGCTGTTAGGGAGAGATTTCCATAATTTTGACCCAGTGACAGTGAAGGAATGGTGATATATTTCCAAGTCAGGATGGTGTGTGACCTGGAGGGAATACTTTCATATCTATTTTTTTGAGGAGAGAAGGTGGGAGAGAGTATGTCCGGGGTCCTCGATTATGCTGGCTTCTTTCTCTAGGCAATGGGAAGTGTCGATGGAACCAATGGATGGGATGCTGGTTTGCCTGATGGACTGAGCTACTTTGGACCATCAGCTATGATCATAATGAATGATGGAGCAGGCTCCCATTTTCTAAGTTTCTATAAAACACAGTGTAAAATGACACACACAATTCTGGATAGTAGGTAGTTATCTTAATTGATGTTTTCCCATTGATGTGGAAATGCCGGTGTTGGACTAGGATAAACACAATAAGAAGTGTAATAACACCAAGTTAAAGTCCAACAGGTTTATTTGATAGCACAAGTAACTAGCTTTGATGCCACTCACCTGATGAAGGGACAGCACTCCGAAAGCTAGTGGCTCACACTATCAAATAAACCTGTTGGACTTTAATCTGGTATTGTGAGACTTCTTAAATTTAAATCCAGAGGTAGCCATGCCAACGTGTGAGACTTTGACAACCAGAATATCATCAATCTGAATCATTAACTCTGTTTCTCTCTCCACAGATGCAGCCGATCTTTTGAGTATTTCCAGTGTTTGCTGTTTTTATTTTGGCCTTCCCGCATCTGTTGTACTTTGCTTTCTTTTTCACCATTAAAAAGTTAACTTGCATTTGGTCTTAAATAAGACTTGTTTTCTCGGAGTGGATACATTTTGTTAATGCAAATTCAAAGTGTGACATGTGTATTGAACTTCAGTACAAGAATAATTAAGTATGACTTGTAAAGTAAAGTTTATTAGTCAAAAATAGGCTTACATTAACACTGCAATGAAGTTACTGTTTCCCTAGTCACCGCACTCCAGTACCTGTTTGGGTGCATTGAGAGAGAATTTAGCATGGCCAATGCACTTTACCTGCACATTTTTCAGACTGAGGGAGGAAACTGGAGCACCTGAAGGAAACTGGGGCACCTGAAGGAAACCCATATAGACACAGGGAGAATGTGCAGACTCCGCACAGACAGTGACCCAAGCTGGGAATTGAACCCAGGTCCCTGGTGCTGTGAGGCAGCAGTGCTAACCACTGTGTCACCATGCTGCTCTGTGAGGTGTATCTGTTCTTGATTTTAAGTAAAGCAAATCACTTTTGAATTTGTCCAACTGCTCATCACTTAACATTTTACAATGTTTTGAAACTTATTGCTTCTTTCTATGGTGTACAGTTATCATCATGTGTTTTGTTGACCATCTTGTCTTCCTCCTGAATGATGAACACTTTGCACAGAGTGGTTACTTGAGTATAATTAATCTATTGTACAGCTGCCAGTCCTGATTCAATGTAGCACTGACCTCTGAGCAGAAGGTCAATGGTGTTATTGACTTCTGAGCAAAAGGTCATACATTCTGATCCCACTTGAAACACGAGTACACAAGCTTGCCATTGAAGGTGACAAATCCCTGAGCTCTATTCCAAAGGTGAGCAGAAAGTTATCCAATAATATTTGCACATTAACCAGTGCTATTAAAAATCAAAAGCACTTTAGAAAGTGCAACATCAAATGTCATGACATAGCTCTTGGTGTTGAGGATAACATGAATGAAGGGTTGGGTAGCTAACGGGAAACAAAGATTAGGGATAAATGGGTCATTTTTTGGGTTGGCAAAATGTCACTAGAACATAGAACATAGAACACTACAGCACAAACAGGCCCTTCGGCCCACAAGTTGTGCCGAACACATCAAAACCTACCAGCCATAGACCTATCTATAACCCCCAATCCCATTGGATCCCATATACTCATCCAGAAGTCTTTTAAAAGACCCCAGCGAGTTTGCCTCGACCACCACCGACGGCAGCCAATTCCATTCACTCACCACCCTCTGAGTGAAAAACTTTCCCCTAGCATCCCCTCTGTACTTGCTTCCCTGCACTTAAATCTGTGCCCTCTTGTCATTTCAGCCCTGGGAAATAGTCTCTGAGAGTCCACCCTATCTATTCCTCTCAACATCTTGTAAACCTCTATCAGGTCGCCTCTCAACCTTCGTCTCTCCAGGGAGAACAGTCCCCGCTCCCTCAACCTGTCCTCATAAGGCATGCCTCCCAATCCAGGCAACATCCTTGTAAATCTCCTCTGCACCCTTTCAATAGCTTCCACGTCCTTCCTATAGGGAGGCGACCAGAACTGCGCACAGTACTCCAAGTGTGGTCTGACAAGGGTCCTATAAAGCTGCAGCATTACCTCCTGACTCATGAACTCAATCCCTCGATGAATGAAGGCCAGTACACCGTAAGCTTTCTTAACCACATCCTCCACCTGGGAGGCTGATTTGAGAATCTTATGGACCCGGACCCCAAGATCCCTCTGCTCTTCCACACAGCTAAGACTCCTACCTTTGATAGTATACTCATTCATCCCATTGGATCTGCCAAAATGGACCACAACACATTTATCCGCGTTGAAGTCCATCTGCCACTTCTCCGCCCAGTCTTGCATCCTGTCGATGTCATGCTGCAACTTCTGACATCCCTCCAGACCATCCACAACACCACCGACCTTCGTGTCATCGGCGAACTTAACTCACCCATCCCTCCACTTCCTCATCCAGGTCACAGACTAGTGCACAGTCTTGACTATTTACAATATATATTAATGGTGTGGATGAAGGGACTGAATGTATGGTAACTAAATTTGCCAATGATACCAAGGTAGGGAGAAATAAATTATGAAGTTGACATAAAAGAATCTTAAGAGAGGTTTAGATAGATTAAGTGAGTGGGCAAAAATCTGGCAGATGGGGTATAATGTGGGAAAATGTGAACAGGTCCACTTTAGCAGGAAGAAAACATTGTGTGATTTCAAGGAGAAGTTAGATATAGCTCTTGGGGCTGAAAGAATCAAGGGATATGGGAAGAAGTGGGATCAGGATATTGAATTCAAAGATTAGCCATGATCAAAATGAATGGCGGAGCAGGTTCAGAGGGCCGAATGACTTACTCCTGCTTCTAGTTTTTATGAGCCAAAGTATGGTACTTAAATGGAGAGAGATTGTGGCACAGTGACACAATGATTAGCACTGCTGCCTCATAGCACCAGAGACCCGGGTTCAATTCCAAACTTGCATCACTGTCTGAATGGAGTTTGCATATTCTTCCTGTGTCTGCATGGGTTTTTTATGGGTGCCCCGGTTTCTTCTCACAGTCCAAAGATGTCCAGAGTTAGCTTGGTTGATCCTTCAAATCCCAAGATATATGGGCTGGGAGAGTAACAGGATAAATATGCAGGGTTACAAATAAGCCTGGATATGAATTGGTGCAGATACAATGGGCTGAACTGCCTCCTTTGGCACTTAGGGATTTTATGATTCTAAAACTCTGTGGTACGGTGGATCTGGATGTCTTGGCACATGAATCACAGAAGATTGTGTGTAGCCACAGTACCCGATTAAAAACTCAAATAAAATGTTGTGATTTATTGCATGGAAAACGGAGAGGTTTCATTTGACTGATTATTGAGATGAAGAAGTTCATAGAATCCTTACAATACAGAAAAAGGCCATTTCGCCCATAATGTCTGTACTGACCACAATCCTACCTAGGCCCTATTCCCGTAACCCTGCACATTTACCCTGCTAATCCCCCTGACACTAGGGTTAATTTAGCATGGCCAACCAACATAACCCGCACATCTTTGAACTATGGGAGGAAACTGGAGCACCTGGAGGAAACACATGCTGACAGAGGGAGAACGTGCAAATTCAACATAGTGAGCCAAGCCCGGAATAGAACCCAGGTCTCTGGAGCTGTGAGGCAGCAGTGCTAATCACTTCAGAAGTATTTTGTTGGCTATAAAGATCTTATGAAAAGTGAAAAATATTTTTCTTTTCGTTAATACAATGCCTCCCAGTTCTAAAATGTATCAATATCCCAGTTTATGGATCCAGGCAATAGGTAAGGGTGAACAGTAAATGAACAGTAATCGCAGTAAATGTTTTTGGAAGGGCAGTTTCAATTATATGAAGAAAATGCCTCAAGAAATGTTCTCACTCATTACGCATTCTGGATTTGATTGATCAATGGTGCCATCTGGTGATAAATCAACATTTAAAAATATTCAACTGTGGTTTAAGTTTATCTATTAGTCACAAATTGGCTTACATTAACGCTGCAATGAAGTCACTGTGAAAATCCCCAGTCACCATCCTATAGTCCTGTATCCATTGGAATTTAGAAGAATTAAAGTTGATCTTGTTGTAAAAGGAAGATCCTGAAGGGATTTGACAGGGTGGATATTGGAGGGTGTTCCTCTCTATGATAGAGTCTTGAATTCGGGGTTTAAAAAGCAGGCATCTCCCCATTTAAGATGCCTTAGGAGATGTGGAGAATTCTTCCTCTCAGAGGGTTGTTAGTTTGGGGATTCTCTTCCCCAGGTTGCAGTGGGAGCTGGGTCATTGAATACTTTAAAGGCTGAGTTAGATAGATTCTTATTGACAAGAGAGTGAAGGGATTCAGCGGGAGGGAGGTTGGGGGGTGAGAAGGGAAGTGGAACTTTGGCCACCATCCATTATCTTATCAAATGACATAATAGGTTTGAGGGATTGAATGGTCTCCATCTGATCCTTGATGTACATATATGTTGCTATTCTCTAAGGACTTCACTTAAAAGAAAATTAAATTCGCTCATCTTATGACCGTGAAAAATGGAATACTTGGCCATGGGTGTGTTGCCAGGGATTTCCTTAGTCTGATGGAGAATAGGAAGAAACTGCAAGCCTTGCTCAAGCAGCATCAACTTCTCCAGGAGAGAGGGATGAACACAGAGGTTGTGGGAGTGTGTGTGTGTGTGTGTGTGTATGTATGTATGTTAAGAGGGCAAACTGTCAATCTCCCTCTGGCTAATACAGGACATGTTCATCCTCTGGACCTTCACAAGAATTTCCTGGGAATCTGGGGATGCACTCCCTTGGTACATCAGTCATCCTGCAACACGCTGCTGGGTGCCAGCTGCCACCTTTTGAATGCAATGTTAAACTGAGATCCCGCTTTGCTGGATGCAAAACAAAACCCCCATTGTGATCTTTCACACAAAGCAGCTCGGAGGTTCTTCCCAGTGTCCCGGTCAATACTCATATCTCAGTCAACATCACAAACAAAACAAACACATTCTCTATCCTTTATTCCATTGTTGTTTTCAGGAGTTTGTTGTGTGTCACTTGGCTGCTACATTTCCAACAGTGACTAAACTTCAAAAGTATTTTGTTGGCTATAAAGAGCTTGTGAAAAGTGCATGTTTTTCCTTTTGTTAACACAATGCCTCCTGGCCCTAAAATATATCAATATCCAGTTTATGGATCCAGACAATTGGCAGGGGTGAACATCACCGCTGTAAATGTTCTTGGAAGGACCATTTCAATTATATGAAGAAAATGCCTCAGCAAATGTCCTCACTCATCACACATTCTAGATTTGATTGATCAATGGTGCCATCTGGTGATAGATCAACACTTAAAAATATTCAACTATGGTTTAAGTTTCAAATTTATTTGTTAGTCACAAATAGACTTACATTAACACTGCAATGAAGTCACTGTGAAAATCCCCAGTCGCCACACTCCGGCAACTGTACACCGAGCGAGAATTTAGCATGGCCAATACATCTAATCCACACGTCTTTCAAACTGTGGGAAAAATCCAGAGCACCTCGTGGAAACCCACGCAGATACGAGGAAAACATGCAAACTCCACACAGACAGTGACCCAAGCCAGGAATTGAACACCTGGAATTGAACCCAGGCAGCAGTGCTAATCACTGTGCCATTGTGTGGCCCATATAGTATGGACATCAGCAGGAATTTTGGTATCTATTTTGCTCCAGGCAGGTTTTCTTGGTGAGAAGAGTTTTGATATAAGGCTATGACGTAATAGGCAATGTAAAACCAGACTGAACCAGATTTAAAGTTTAAAGTTTATTGATTAATATCACAAGTAGGCTTACATTATCACTGCAATGAAGTCATTGTGAAAATCTCCTTGTCATTACACTTCAGCACCTGTTCAGGTACACTGGGGGAGAATTTAGCATGGCCACTACACCTAACCAGCACGTCTTTCAGACTGTGGGTAGAATCCAGAGCACCCAGAGGAAATCCAGTCAGATAGGGGAAGAACATGCAGACTCCGCAGAAACAACGACACAAGCCAGGAATCAAACCAGGTCCCTGGCACTATGAGGCAGCAAGGCTAACCACTGTGCTGCCATGCTGCTCCATTGTTGTGCAGGGCACAGAGAGAGAGCTATCCTAGTGGTAATGTGCCTTCTCACCCAACTCCACATGATCTCTCTGGATTGACTATTGTTCATGTGGCTCCAACAAAGCAAGTGGCATCAAGTAAAGCTTTGTGATATTTCTGCGCAAACTACGGAATCCCTGAAGATTGATGATTGTCAAGCTGTACATATAGTACATTGTCTTTGAGTAACATGGGGCAATGTTATCAGTGCTTCTGCATGATCTATTTTAAGGGAGAATAGGCAGGAGAAATGAAATGATCATTCACATTGTGAAAAAAGAACGTAAGAACTTAGGAGCAGGCATAGGCCATCTGGTCCATTGAACCTATTCTACCATTCAATAAGATCATGGCTTATCTTTTTGTGCATTCAACTCCACTTACCCACCTGCTCACCATAACCCTTAGTTCTTTTACTGTTCAAATATCTCAACTTAATGCATAGTATCTATCTTTGATTTGAAAATATTCAATGAGGTAGCCTCAATTACTTCACTGGCAGGGAATTCCACAGATTCACAAACTTCTAGTTGATGAAGTTCCTCCTCAACTCAGTCCTAAATCTGCTGCCCCTTATTTACCAGGTGTTAGGCTTGGAAGTTAGTGAACATTTTGGTGATAGTGACCACAATTCGGTTACGTTCACCTTAGTGATGGATAGGGATAGGCATGAAGCTGGGGGCAGTAGTTATAGCTGGGGAAATGGTAATTATGAGGCCATCAGGAGAGAATTAGGGTGCATAGATTTGACTAGGAAACTACAGGGACTGGGAACATCTGGAATGTGGAGCTTATTCAAGGAGCAGCTGCTGCGAGTCCTTGATAAGTATGTCCCTGTCAGGCAAGGAGGAGATGGTCGAGTAAGGGAACCTTGGTGTACGAAAAAAGTTGATTCGCTGGTTAAAAGGAAAAAGGAGGCTTATGTCAGGATGAGGCTTGAAGGCTCGGTTAGTGCAATGGATAGCTATAGATTAGCCAGAAGGGAGCTAAAGAGTGAATTGAGGAGAGCTAAGAGAGGACACGAGAAGACTTTGGCTGATAGGATTAAGGAGAATCCTAAAGCTTTCTTTAGATGTGTTAAGAATAGAAGATTGGTTAGGGCAAGATTAGGGCCAGTCATAGACAGCAGTGGGAAGTTGTGCGTGGAGCCTGAAGAGATTGGAGTGGCACTGAATAAATATTTCTCTTCGGTATTCACGCAGGGAGATGTAAATGTAGTTGTGGAGAACACTGAGGTACAGGTTGCAAACTGGAAAGTATTGAAGTAGATAGGGAGGATGTGCTAGATATTCTTGAGGGTTTGAAGTTAGATAAGTCCCCTGGGCCGGACGGGATTTACCCTAGGATTCTCTGGGAGGCAAGAGAGGAGATTGCAGAGCCTCTGGCTCGGATCTTCAGGTCCTCGTTGGTTACGGGTGTGGTTCCGGAGGACTGGAGGATAGCGAATGTGGTCCCATTGTTTAAGAAGGGGAAGAGAGACCTTCCAGGGAATTATAGGGCAGTGAGTCTTACTTCTGTTGTGGGCAAGGTATTGGAGAGAATTATTATGGATAGGATTTATAGTTATTTAGAGAGAAATGAATTGATTGGGGATAGTCAGCATGGTTTTGTGAAGGGTAGGTCGTGCCTTACTAACCTCATTGAGTTTTTGGAAAAAGTGACCAAAGAGGTGGATGGGGGTAAGGCGGTTGATGTGGTATATATGGACTTTAGTAAGGCGTTTGATAAGGTGGCCCATGGAAGACTTCTGCAGAAAATGCAGATGTATGGGATAGAGGGTGATTTAGCTAATTAGGTTAGGAATTGGCTAGCGGATAGAAGACAGAGGGTGGTGGTTGATGGGAGATATTCATCGTGGAGTTCGTTGACAAGTGGTGTACCTCAGGGGTCTGTTTTGGGGCCCCTGCTGTTTGTAATTTTTATAAATGATCTGGATGAGGGTATTGAAGGTTGGATTAGTAAATTTGCAGATGACACTAAAGTCGGTGGAGTGGTAGATAGTGAAGAGGGTTGTTATAGTTTGCAGAGTGACTTGGACAAGTTGCAGAGCTGGGCCGAGAGGTGGCAAATGGAGTTTAATGTGGAAAAGTGTGAGGTAATACACTTTGGCAGGAACAATAAATGTGTAGAGTATAGGGCTAATGGTAGGGCTCTTAATAGTGTTGAGGAACAGAAGGATCTTGGTGTATGTGTCAATAGATCCCTGAAAGTAGCAGTCAAGTGGATAAAGTTGTTAAGAAGGCATATGGAGTCTTAGCTTTTATTGGTAGGGGGATTGAATTTAGGAGCCGCAGCATCATGTTGCAACGGTACAAAACTCTAGTGCGGCCGCACTTGGAGTATTGTGTGCAGTTCTGGTCCCCACATTATAAGAAAGATGTGGAGGCATTGGAGAGGGTACAGAGAGGTTTACCAGGATGTTGCCTGGTATGGAGGGCAGGTCCTATGAAGAGAGGTTGAAGGATTTGAGGTTGTTTTTCGTTAGAAAGGAGGCGGCTAAGAGGGGATCTTATTGAAGCATATAAGATGATTAGAGATTTAGATAGGGTGGACAGTGATAGCCTTTTTCCTAGGATGGAGAAAGCTAGCACGAGGGGACACAGCTTTAAATTACGGGGTGATAGTTATAGGACGGATGTCAGAGGTAGGTTCTTTACCCAAAGGGTGGTTCGGGAGTGGAATGCCCTGCCTGCAGCAGTTGTGGATGCGCCAAGTTTGGTGGCGTTTAAGAGGTTAGTTGATAAGTATATGGAAGAGAAGGGGATGGTTTAGTTTGGAGGGTCATTGCTTTTTATATTGGTCGGCGCAACATCGAAGGCCGAAGGGCCTGTTCTGTGCTGTAATGTTCTATGTTCTATTTTGAGGCTATGCCCCCTAGTTCTAACTTTTAGTGATTCAAAGACATCCTTTCATAGAATCCTTATGGAAAATAAGACAGGGAAATGGTGGACATGATATTAGAAGGAAGAATGTTGAATTAAAATTACACAACTACAAATCAATACAAAATTCCTGCATTATAGGCAGGGAACATACATGGATTTTGTCATCTATGTATTTAATTGAGGATCTGAATTATGACTACATGGGTATCTTTTCATTCAAAATCTCCACAGGATTGAATCTGCAAGTTGCCTTGATTACTTTGGGTGTGGTGGTGGGAACCAATTTCAAAACTGGAAAGATTGCAGAAGAGATTTTTCCCAAACTTAGTACAACCTTCTCGTTTGTGGTGTTTCAAATATTGTGAAAATAGAAGGTGTTGTCTAAAGACTGGTACTTGGGGTACCAAGACCAATGGCAGTGCAGGTTTCTGTACTTTTTCTCCCTAAACCGTCAGTGTGTAGGTAAGACCAGGGTGTCTTAGAAGCGTGGCATGTTCGACCATGGGACAGAAGTAGTCAGTGTGGATCAACAACAGAGGTTGGACAGGAAGCCTGACACATATCCATTTGTTTTAGAACAAGCTGTCTTGACTATCCCACTTATAAGACAGCTTCAATGCGTACACCCAGAATTGTCAAGACTTTCCTCTACGTCAGGGTGGAGTCACCTAACTTTATGTCAAAAAGTTTGTGCTCAGGTTGACTGAGGATCACTCACATGACATTCCATTTAGTTGCACACTGTTTTCCTCATCATTAAGTGACAGCGTTAAGTCTCCTGAATCTCACCAGCCGCACCCTCTGGCCCAGAGTACAAACACACTTTCCACAAATTTCCAGTATTTAAAGATTTTAACAAGAATTATTAACAAGAATTAGGAAAAAAAATTGACGGTAGCTGAATGTCGTGAGGCAAATCTGTCAATTGACTATTTACAGAATATCATTGAATCCTCATAGTGCTCATCGAGTCTACACCATCTATCAGAAAGAGCATCCCATCCAGGCCTTCCCTTCATAACCCCACCCACCTAACCCATACATCTTTGGATGCTGAGGATACCACAGATAAAAAGCCAAGATATCTATCACAGAGTTTCGTCAGTGGGAAGTCAGCAATCCGTCTGACAAGAATCTCAGTTATGCTTTATTTTTATCAGCTTCGCTGCATAATTAACCCTGTCAGAGGTCTTTAAAAAATCTGTGCTTGAGGTTGTTCCCTGCTGACCAGCATTTTTACAAAGGAAGCTCCCAACATCAACCTGATGGTGCATTGTCCTTCTTTCAGCACAGTTACCAAATTGATGGCTTGTCAGGTAGAGGAATGGTGTTGGATAGTGACCACGTCGGTTTGAACTGGTCTGCAATCTTAGAAGGGTAGACCAATGTTACTGATTGTTGTTGCAATTCTGAAGCAATGTCTGCTTCCACCGATAATTGCTTTGATTCTCTCAGCAAAGCAATGCCTAATGAACACAAGCTAAGATTTGGATAAACTTGGTTGGAATTCCATCTGGACCAGTTAACTCTCCGGGTTTAACTGCCAAAGGCTCACAGAAGAGTTTTGATGGTTGGATGTAGATGGCATGGTGGTACTTTGGATAGTGCTGCTGCCTCACAATGCCAGGCACCTGGGTTCCATTCCCATTTTGGGTCATTGTCTGTTGTGGAGTTTGTACATTCTCTGTGTCTGTATGGGTTTCATCCAGCTGCTCTAGTCTCCTCCCACAGTCCAAAGATATATGGTTAGGTGGATTGACTATGCTAAATTCACCTTCCACGAACCCAAACAGGTATTGGAGTATGGCAACAAGAGGGTTTTTATAATAATTTCATTGCAGTGTTAATATAAATCTACATGTGACTAATAAATAAACTTTACTTTATAACAGGGCGTTCTCTCACTGGGGAAATTGTCAGAAATTGAGAAAAGTTCAGAGTTGTCATATCAGAAGTATTTATGAATGATACTGGCAATGGAGAGTGATTGGGACTTATCTTCCCAAGGAACTGCAATAAAGATGATAATGCCAACAGTCTGATATCACAATATTGGTTTAACCTTCTTCAACTGCATAACCTGGTCAAGATAAACGCAACTTCTTAATTTCAAATGGCATTTTGGGCCTCCTTACGCCTCTCATTCGTCTCTGAGGAGTCCCTGGTGTGAAAAAGCCTTTAGTGTTTGTGGACTTCACCTTAGGGACAATCCAAGCTTTGCTGTCTTAATGAATTTGAATGCAAGGCAAGTATAAGATCAAAGTTGACAGCGCAAAGATGTAAAATGCATCATACTTCATAAAAGCAGTAAAAGATCCAAGTACTTTGGGCCAAGAGTGTAAAGATAAACAGCAACCAAGACACCTTATTGATGCTTCCATTTCCATCAAATCCTCCCTCCTTGTTCTTGGAGAGAAAAGACCCAGGGCAGTCACATCTTTCCTCATATGATAGCCTCTTAATTTTTTGGATCAGTTGTATAACTTCTGAACAATTATCCCTCACTAAGGAGGCTCAAAAGAAACTGCAGACTCTTGATGTGGGGTGGAATTTAATGGAAATGAAGAGGGTCCAGTCCACCATGTGGACAGCAACTGAGAAACTGACCTGACTTCAAAAACACTGAGACCCTTACCTAACAACCAGGCTAGTCCTGGGCTTTCCCCAGGCCAAGGGACCCATGGAGGACAGAAATACCAGCTTACCTAGAGATACCAATGCAAAAGGATTGGAGGCAAGGGGAGATTTCAGTGGCTATCTACTCTCAATATGCAATCAGGACTAAGTACCTTTGTCAGTGTGTGCATGCCAACCTTCTGGAGAGGCAATAAAGCCTCGACACTTGCGACTAATCCCTTAGCCACCACTACAATCCACTGAACTCAGAAATATTTGGCATGAACTGCCTCAATAATTGACAGTCCATCACAAGGGAGTCAGTTTCACCCATGGTCCATTCCCAGCTTTAAATTTACCACTGGTGAATGTGGACCTCTCCCAGTTAGACCGTTGTTATAGGCTTCATTTAACCTAGGGCAAATAAAATAACTTTTCTGGATTTAATATTTCAACCTATGCTATGCATCCTAATAGTCCTGGTTTGTTTTTTCAAACAGCCTGGGAATATCACACTAATGATATCAGCGACACAGTGATTAGAACTGCCGCTTCACACTGCCAGGACCCGGGCTTGATCCTCGGCTTGGGTCACTGCCTGTCCGGAGTCCGCATGTTCTGCCTGTGTCTATGTGGGTTTCCTTTGCGTGTTCTATTCCTCCCATAGTGCGAAAGACGTGTTGATTAGGTGCATTGGCCATGCTAAATTCTCCCTCCGTGTACCCGAACAGGTAGCTGAAAATGGCGATTAGAAGATTTTCACAGTAACTCCATTGTAGTGTTAATGTAAACCCACTACGACATGAAAATAAACTTAATATAGCTTTAAATGCCCGAGGTCTATCTTCATATCTTTCCTCATACTCTACATAAACTTCCCCTCTGCTAAATTTCATCCTTGAACTCAACGCTTGGAATGGCACTTGTAATTTTTCTGCCTGTAGATCAAGCTTGTAAGGATCTTTTTGAACGTGTATATCGGTATTTACGTTTGTTAGTAGGATCACTCCAGCGACAATTCCTTTCAGAAATGAATTTAGAAGATCCCATGCTAAACCTGCGACACTCACTAGTAATTAGTCTGCCAACAAATTTTAAGAATTTTCCAATTCAAGTGATGGACTGAGACAATCATATCTACGTTAACGTCAAATGTGATACTGAAATCTCAGCCGGTAACAGCTACAGTTTCCCTCTTATTGTAGATTACATAAGCCTGTGGGAAATATTCCCTGCTTTTACATATAATAAGAGTCCATGCAATAAGAAATATTAAAAGCTTTATTAAAATCCTAAATATTTACGGTTGATCTCCTCATGATGATAAGACAGGATATCAAAAAGGTGAGGGAAATAGGTACAGTCCTTAATACCCCCAGTTAAAATAGCAAAAACAGTTAGCATGATTGCAGATAAGTCACCATCTTACCCATGCTGCTCAGGAAAATATCGAGCCAGGCCTCATAATTAAAAACATGACTTCAGAGGTAATACACCACAAGAAATAGATGTAATAAAGCAATCTGCTATCATGTGTCCGACTCAGGAGGAGCTCAAGTTATTCTGCATTTTTATTTTGCATTTGTAAGTGATTGAGTGTCAGATTTAGTGCATCAATTGTCATTGAAATGTGCAGTTGGTCTGTACAGTAATAACAAAACCCACAATGATTTCATACCAAAACAGAGTCTGTAATTTTTCCAAAGAGCTTTTTCACACAAAACACAGGAAAATGAATGTGCTCCACCAAAATAAATCTGAAATTCTAACTTCACACCAGTCCATAAACCGATTAGTCATCATCTTTGCTGCCGGTTTTGCTCAACTGGGGTGGGGGGGGAAGAAAGAATAAATAAATTTGATAATATACTTTATTCAATTTTAATGAAACTAGAATATTATTAGAACCTTGTGAATACATTTCCAAAATGCTTTTTAACCCAATTTTCCAACAATAAAATCTAAAATTGCTTATATCTTACTGACAAACGTACCACTACTATTCAAGAAAGGAATTGACAAAAAGCAGGAAACTATAGGTAAGTCAGTCTAAAATCAGTTATTGGAAAAGTGCTGGAATCCATTACTCAGGATGTAGCGACAGGACATTTAGAAAATCATAACATGGTGTTTGATAAATTTACCAGAATTCTTTAACAAGCAGGGTATGCTGTAACAAGCAGGGTGGCTAAAGGGGAACCTGTAGATGTGGTATACTTGGACTGCCAAAAGGCATTTGACATGGTACCACAATGAAAGGCTGCTGCATATGGTGTTGGTGAGATATATTAGTAAGCTTAGGAAGATTGGTTTCTGTTTGTTAGCCAGTCAGGGTTTTTAAAAATTATTTCACACGCTTTTGGTTTCTCTGTCTAGACCAGCATTTATATTGTTCATCCCTAATTGCCCTGTAGTGGTGGCAGTGAGCTGCCTTTTCTGTCTACTGCAGTCCATACGGTGCAGGTACACTTACAGTGTTGTTAGGGATTGGGTTCTAGAATTTTGACTCAGTGACAGTGGAAGAAAGATATAGCTCCAAGTTAGGATGGTGAGTGACCGGCAAGGGAACCAGCAAGTGATGGTGATTTTATGCATCCCATGGTCATTGTCCTTTTAGGTGGTAGAGGTC
The DNA here is from genome assembly GCA_024679065.1 of Sphyrna mokarran. Lineage (NCBI taxonomy): Eukaryota > Metazoa > Chordata > Chondrichthyes > Carcharhiniformes > Carcharhinidae > Sphyrna > Sphyrna mokarran. The sequence goes on from JAGIQG010000006.1 coordinate 24,865,387, forward strand.
ACTTTTGGCAGGTGCTATTGAAGAGGTAAATGAATTATTTTGAGATAGGCAAAACTGTAGCTTATACAGTACCCCAAGGATCAGCATTGGGGGCTTCTATTTACGACCCATATTAATGGCCTGGATGCAGATACAGACTGTATGGTTGATAAATTTGTGGATAGTACAGAGATAGGTAGGAAAGCAAGGTGCTTCCCAAAAACCTGCAGAGATAAATAGGTTAAGCGAATGGGCAAAAAGTGATATAATCGGCACAACTTGCGGGCCGGAGGGCCTGTTTATGCTGCAGTACTCTATGTTCTATAGTAACACAAAAATATGAACTTGCCCACTTTTGACACAAAGAAGGCTGAAAGACTGCAGAAAGCTTTAGTACAAAGCATAGCAGTACCCTTGTACATAATCACGAACAAATTAATTTGTAGATACAAGTAATTAGGAAGGCAACTGGAATGTCAGCCTTTACTGTAAAGGAGATGGAATATAAAAGTAGGGAAGTCTTGCTACAGCTGTACACAGCTTTAGTGAGTCCTCAATGGTGTACAGTTTTGGACTCCTTACTTCAGGGTTGATGAACAATGCAAATAAGGTTCACTTGGATGATTCCTGATGTGAAGGTGTTGTTTTATAAGGAAACACGGAGTAGGTTGGGCCTATACACTTTGGAATTAAGAAGAATGAGAGGTGACTTTATTAGTGGGTCTGTCAGAATAGATGTTGGAATGTTTCCTTCCCTGAGGGGGATTTTAGGACTAAGAAACAAGGTTTGGAAATAAAGGCGCAATCGAATTTTAGTAGATAGAATGTCACTTATTCACAGTTAACTGTGTACATCCAACAGTTAGCTCAATTAATGAAATCTACTTGCACACAATATTCTATGAGTGGGGGGAAAGATTTAACATTAAAAATACTTACATGCTGCAAGAACGAAGTCATCCATCAGGCATCAGCAGATTTTGTTTGAGAGAAAGTAAAAAAGCTTGTTAGCAATTGAAATACTTCAAGTCACTTTTATAAATCCAAATCTTGCCTTTTAGGGTAAGATTTCCTTTATATCTTTCAAAAGACAAGTACAACTGCTAGCACAATTTCCATACAGTCACAGGCTCTTGCCAAGTACTGTGTGGCTCAAATTTTTGAGCTTTACAAAAACAAAATTTACCTTAATAACATCCACCCAATTCCATCCTCGTGGCAGTTCTCCTCTGTTATCTAGTGGAAAAATCAAATGACAGAACAAACAAGTCCTCAGAGTGATTTTCAAAGAAGTATTTGTTTCTTTCACACCAATTTCTTCCCACCACCTCTTCCTGGACTAGCAACCATGGATTCCAGACTACCTTTAGCTAGGATTTATGGATGAGCCTGAGGGAGCATCAGTCAGCTGATTGACTTCTGGAGCATGAACTCAAGATCTCTGTCAAAGGATCTCTGCCGTGCAGAATGAGGCCATTCGGCCCATACAATCCCTGCACTGATCCTGTGAAAGAGCGTTCTACTTAGGCCCCTCCCGTATTCCTGAACACAGACTGTGGCCAATGCATGTAACCTGCACGTTTTTGGACTCTGGGCAGAAACTGGAGGAAGCCCCATGCAGACATGAGAGAATGTGCAAACTTCACACAGATATTCACCCAAAAGGGATTAACAACGATTAGTGAAGACCAGGGCCCAATTCTTCTTCCCAAACACTGCCAGATGAACTTTATTACAAAGCTTAGTGCAACGGACAGGAAGTATTTCCCAGAATCCAAATTGAAGTTATGTCAGGTTACTGAGAGAGGTGTTGCATATCTTTGCATTAGAAACCTTTTGTTTCTCTGTGCAGACTGAGAGGGAGGCTATTTACAAAAAAAACAGACCAAGAGGGAAATTAAGTAGCAACAAGCTGATGTGATGGTATGGCGGCTTTGCTATTGAAGCACTGATTCAAAAACAACAATTAAATCCAACCATTGCAACTGAGGAATTTAAATTCCATGATTTACACAAATCAAGAATTAAAAAAAGTGACTTTAAAGCTACTGAATTGTGATAAAAATCCATCTGCTTCATAATTTCCTTGTGACAGATCGTTAAGTGTGGAAAAGATGCATTAGGTAACTGAAATACTGTATATCAAAACATCTTCACCCCACCTGATTGCATTTCCAAGAAAGCAAGAAAGGATACAGACTTGGCTTGGAACAACAAAAGGCCATGAAAGTAGCACAATCCATCACGCAAACCAATCTCCCATCCATTGACGGTGTCTACATTTCCCACTGCCTCGGCAAAGCAGCCAGCATAAGGACCCCGTGCACCCCGGACATTCTCCCTTCCACCTTCTTCATCCAGAAAAAAGGTACAAAGGTCTGAGGTCATATACCGACTCAAGAACAGCTTCTTCCCTGCTGGTGTCAGACTTTTGAATGGACCTACCTTGCATTAAGTTGATCTTTCTCTACACCTAGCTATGACTGTAACACTACATTCTGCACTCTCTCCTTTCCTTCTCTATGAATGGTATGTTTTGTCTGTATAGCCCGCAAGAAACAATACTTTTCACTATATACTAATACATGTGACAATAATATATCAAATCAAATCATTCATTTGCATGTACACAACAGTTAATAACTTTAAGTCTTCAAAGCAAAATTCCAAACCTGTCTTATCAGCCAATTTCTTTTTTTGAGATTTTGACAGCTGTTCTTTTTTCTCCTTTTTCTTAGCCACAGAAGTATTCGATATTACAGTATTTTCAGTCAACGATATGGTCTGTAGGAAATCCCAAAAATATACATAAATTCAATATAACTAATTACTTTTAACTTCTGTAAGAAGTCATAAGATGACAAGAACAGTTTCTTTTTATGAGAAATAAAGAAATATTTATCTCTGGAAGGAGCTGACTGAATACCAGAAGTTCGACTAAACAATTCATAACAGATCCTGTGGTACTTTTCAAAAAGGGAGTCAAGGCATTCTGTTCCTACTAATATTTACTGCTCAACTAATATTCCTTAAAACTTCTCATCATTTACATCAATACAGTTTATGGGACTTTGCAGCATTCAAATTGGGTGCTGTTTCCTAAATTACAACAATGACCCCACTTCAAAAGAACAGCACTGGCTGTGAAGTGCTTTGAGACATCCCTAGGTCACGAAAAGTGGTTTCTAAATGCAGGTTTGTTTTTCATGTTAAATGGAAGCAAACTTAGCTTGAACCTGCACCTAGAAGAAGAAATGTTCAAAAATCTCAGGAGTTCCTTCAAAACAAATTAAATTTCAATATCAACCACGTACATGGATACAGAACAGTTTCCTTATATTGCAACTGCATTATCACAATTTGAATCATTAAATCCAAAATAGAATACCGTCAGCAATTAAACATCTGTTACAGTTAAAGCATCTTTGATACAGACTTACCACTGAACTAACTACTGGGTTGTGGTTTTCCATCAGCTGCTCTTGGTTGTCTTTAGCCCATTCGAACAGTGTGTACACCATGGCAGTTCCCAGGTTTGCTTCAACCTGCTCATGCAGCTTGGCTATTATATTCTGCTTTACTGACGAAGAGCTGAAGAGCAAGACGTACATCAAAAAAAGATGTCACCAGATGGATTATCAAACCTAAGAACCGAGTGTGATTAAACCTTTAGTTGTCAGCTTTATTGAAAAAACATTATACCCGTTCTTTACACAGCTAATTGGAACTTTCCAATCTAAAGTAGGTGGAACATAGGTCATTAATCATGGAATCACTAACAAAGCGAAGTCTTTCATCTTGGACTGGGGAGGGGATATAGAAGGATTCCTAATTAAAACTTCGTGGTCAACTGTTTGTACATGGGATAAAAGTTACAGAATTATATTATTTAATTTTCTTTTCTTAGCTGTCCCAGTTAAATTGATGTTAACTTTTCTGTTTGTGTTTTCTTTTATAGGTTGGCTCTGAGATACTTTCTCCACAAAGTCTGGCATTATAGAATAATTACAGTAAATAAAATGGTCCTTTAGCCCATCGTGTCAGTGTTAGCTTGTTGTAGTTGTGCTTTACCTACTTCCAATCCCATCTTTTCTCTCCAAATCCATGCACTTTATTCCTTTTTAGATAATAAATCAATTTCCTCTCAACCTGTCCTGACATTTCCCATGATTTAAATGCCTTTATGTCTGGGTCACTCTGGTCCAGCATGCCCTTAGAACTGTACCCTTTCTTTTATATTGTCTCTCTGCATTATTCCTTAAAAAAAAAAGTCACTTCATAGTTCTCCACATTAAATTTAATCTGCCACCTATCTATCCATTTCACCAACACGTCTTTCTCCTCTTGCAGTTCTACACTATCCTCCTCACAGATTACAATGCTTCCAAGTTTTGAAATTGTGCCCTCTGCACCAAGATCTCTGTCATTAACATACATCGGGACAAGCAAGAGTCACAACACCCACTTCTGGAGAACTCCACTATAAACATGTACATTCCCCTTGGTTAATCATTAACCAAGACTGTGCCCTGCCACTCAGCAAATTTTGTATCCAGGTTGCTTCTGTCCTTTGAATGAATTCAAGAGGAGGCTAGATATAGCACCTAGGGGTGAATGGGATCAAAGGTTATGGGAAGAAAGCAGAATTGAGTTGGACGATCAACCATGATTGTGATGAATGACAGAGCAGGCTTGAAGGGCCAAACGGCATCCTCCTGCTCCCTATGTTTTATTTCACAAACTACAAATTTACCCATAGGTCTGCTATGCAAATATCTGCTGAAAGTCCATTTACACCACACCCACAGCATTATCCTCATCAGCCAAAACTCCAGCAAATTAGCTGAACATCATTTGCCTTAGTAATATGAATTTAGGCAGAATCAAACTAAAGAAATTCTCTTACCAAAAGGTGTGCTGAATGTGATTTTAAATACGAGCACTCATACTCAGAAATTACAGTTAGAATTTAATTCACAAATCAATTAATTCAAGACTCTCTAAAATTGCAAGAAGGATAAAAAAAATCTTGCATTTTCTGCTAAATAGGGTTGGAACTCTTACATGCTATTGTTGAAGAAGGCATTCAATGATATGTTTGGGGGAAGTTCTGGATACATTTCAGGCCATGAAATTTCTAGCAGGAAGGCCTTAGAGTCGCCAAGGTTACCTACCTAAAATAAAGTCGAAAAGCAACAAAACGGAAAGAAGGTCAAAAGCAGTACTGGCAGAGAAGGGAAGACATTCTAAATACAATGTTGACTAATTCGAAAACAACATCTTGGCAGCTACTGAACACATTGTTGAATATTTGAGGGAGACATAGCTAATCGACTCTGATCATTTATTTCACAATGGTCATTACTCTAAGTCAAAAGTGGCTTTCCTCTTTAACAATGGAGGAAAGAGGAAGGGTGGAATTTCAACTTTGTCCTCTAAATTCTAACCTGGTGCGGTCAGAAACTCTACTGGAGCAACACGGTGGCACAGTGGTTAGCACTGCTGCTTCAAAGTGCCTCCTTGGGTCATTATCAGTGTGAAGTTTGCAATTCCCCCAATGTATGCGTGGGTTTCCTCTGGGTGCTCCAGTTTCTTCCCACAGACCAAAGATGTGCGGGTTAGATTAATTGGACACACTAAATTCTTTCTCAGTGTACCAAAACAGGCGCCGGAATAACTTCATTGTGGTGTTAATGTAAGCCTACTTGTGACTGATAAATAAACTTTAACTTTTCAAACTTGTGGAGCAGATCACTCCCAGTAAATAAGCAAATTGCTTCACCACTTGACCATCAAGTTTTGGAACAAAGAAGTTACACATTTTAAGAAAGAATCAAAACACCAATAAAACTGCCCCACAAGTATCCAAGCAGAAGATGATGCAGCTGCACCCAACAAAGTCAGGCTTCAAAATCAAACTAATGACAAATACATGCACCTCACAGTGCCCAGGAGCTGGGCTCAATCCCCGGCTTGGGTCACTGTCTGTGTGGAGTCTGCACATTTTCCTTGTGCCTGTGTGGGTTTCTTCCAGGTGTTCTGCTTTCCTCCCATGGCCTGAAAGCTGTGTAGGTGCATTGGCCATGCTAAATTCTCCCTCAGTGTACCCAAACAGGCGCCAGAGTCTAGTGACTAGGGAATTTTCACAGCAACTTCATTGCAGTGTTAATGTAAGCATAATTCTAATAATAAATAAACTAAGCTACAAAATATCATGTCTTTTGGTTTTCTAATAACTTGATCACCATTGTATATGCGGATGCTACAGGGAAACTCTGCCGCAGCAAATGAAGCTAATGTAAAAGCTAATGTACTTGCATCACTCACACAGAATCCAAAGGCATAATACCCTAAAATGCAAAACATTAACATCCTAATCAATGCAAACTTAAGTTCAGCAAACGGCTTAGTATAACTCACTCTATATTGAAAAGATGTTGGACTAAGTTCCTTAAAACAGTCATCTCCTTCATAAATGGAGCGAAGAGCTTCAAGCTCCATCTGAAAAGAAAATACGAAAAATAAATCAATGTTATTGGAGAGGAAAGAATCTACTTAATATAAAGGCAACATGCTGGAATCAAAAACAGAACAGAAAATGTTGAAGAAACTCAGCAAGTCTGACAGCACATGTGAAGATAGAGCCAACATTTCACATCTGGATTATATAAATTGCTTGGTACCCTTGTGAAGGACAGCACAGTGACACAGTGGTTAGCACTGCTGCCTCACAGCTCCAGGAACCCAGGTTCAATTCCTGGCTTGGGTCACTGCCTGTGTGGAGTTTGCACATTCTCTCCGTGTTTGTGTGGGAACATCGAGGTGGCAGAGTGGGCTGGTTGGGCCAAAGGGCCTGTTTCCCATGCTGTTTTGTTCTTTGTTCTTCCAGGTGCTCTGGTTTCCACCCACAGTCCAAAGATGTGTGGTTAGGTGCACTGGCCATGTTAAATTGCCCCTTAGTGTCCCAGGATACGTTGGTTAGAGGGATTAGCAGGATTAATATATTATGTGGTAGGGCCTAGGTGGGATTGTCAGTGCAGACTCGATGGGCTGAATGGGCTCCTTCTGCATTGTAGCAATGCTATGATCATATCCAGAGTAGATGATTCAGACAAAGTTAGATTTGCATTTAAAGAATGGCAGAACAAGCAAGATTACCAGTTCTGATGAAAAGTCAATGACCGGGAACATTAATCGTTCCTCTCTAAGCAGTTACTGCCAGACCCCTTAAGCATTTCCAGCATTTTCTGTTCTTATTTCTGACTGTCAATAATTATTGTTCTTTGCTTGTGTCACAGGTTTCCTGGGTATGTAGCAGTGTGTGCAGGGGCAGTAATATCAAAAACAGCTGAAAGTACTGGATACTACAAGAGCACTAGCCCCCGTCAACATTCTGTCAACAGTATTGAAGATGTGTTCCAGAATGAGCTGCACCCCTATCCAAGCAGTTCCACCACAGATAAAATACTGGCATCTAATGAATGTGCAAAATTGCTTAGGAATGTCCTATTCACAAAAACAAGACAAACTCAATCCAGCTAATGACCTATCACCCCCTTAGTCTATATTCTAACATCAACAGTGCTATGAAATAGCAATAACCTGCTCATTGACACACACTTTGGCTTCCTCCAGGGTCACCCAACCCCTGACCTCATTACAGCTTTGATCCAAGAATGGACAAAAGAGCTGAACAACAAAAGGTGAGGTGAGAGGCTGCCGTTGACATCAAAACAGCATTTGAACGAATTTAGCATCAAGGAGCGCGAGAAAAACTGGAGACAATGAGAATCAGGACAAAATTCTCTGCTGGTTGGGGACATACTTAACACAAAGGAACATGGCTGTGGTTACTGGAGGGCAATCATTTCAGTCCTGGACCTCACTACAGAAGTTTTTCACGGTAGTGTTCACGGCACAATCATCTTCAGTTGCTTTATCACAAACCATCCTTCCATCATTAGATCAGATGTGCAAGGTTCCTAAATAATTGCACAAATCTTCAGCACCCTTGTAGCTCCTCAGATAAGGAAACAAGACCTAGATAACATTTTGGCTTGGGCTGAGAATTGGCAAGTTACATTCATGCCACACAAGTGCCAAGCAATAGCCATTGTCATCAAGATACAATCCAAACTCGTACCCTTGACATTCAATGGCATTACTATCGCTGAATCCCCCCCATCAACATCCTGAGGATTATCACTGACCAAAAACTGAAGTAGGCAAACCATGTAAATACTGGTTACTAGAACAGGTCAGAGGCTAGGAACGCTGTGGCAAATAACTCACTTTCCAACTCCCTAACGATTGTCCGCCATTGACAAGACACAAGTCATGAATGTGACAGAATACTTTCCACTTGCCTGGACGAGTGCAGCTCCCACAGTCGAGTCAATACCATCCAGGATGAAGCAGCCTATTTGATTAGTACCCCATCACCAACTTAAACTTCTCTTCTTCCACCATTAACACACAGTGTGCACCATTTGCAAGATGCACTGCAGCAAATCTCTTTTGGCAGCACTTCCCAAACTCACAACTTCTACCAGACTGATTTCTGGGATGGTAGGACTGACATGAGGAGAAGCTAAGTCAGCTAGGATTGTATTTATTGGAGTTCAGAAAAATCAGGGGAGCAGGGTCAAGGGGGGGGGGGTGATTTCATTGAAATCTATAAAATTCTAACAGGACTAGACAGGATAGATGCAAAAAGGATGTGCCCCGGTGTAGTGGTGTCCAAAATTAGGAATCATAGCCTGAAGATACAGCATGGAATGAAGTACAGTTTATGATGGAAATGAGAAGAAATTTCTTCACCTGAAGAATGGCTGTACTCTGAGAATTCAATAAGGCAAATTTATTGCAATCAAAAAAGAAAATGCTGGAAAATCTCAGCAGGTCTGGCAGCATCCACAGGGAGAGAAAACAGCTGGTGCTTTGAGTCCAGATGACTCTTTGTCAAATTTATTGCAATGTTATATTTGCCAGTCACCTCTCTCAGGAGCAATGTTGTATTGAGACCACAGTGATTGTTAAAAGGACAAATCATAGGCTGAAAATCTACAATGGAGTAGCACATGGGTTAGTACTGCCACCTCACAGCCCGAGGAGCCCAGGTTCAATTCTGGCCTTGGGTGACTGTGCGGAGTTTGCATGTTTCTACATGGGTTTCCTCAAGATGCTCTGGTCTCATCCCACAGTCTAAAGCTGTCCAGGTTAGGCGAATTGGTCATATTAAATTAAATCATCCCTTAGTGTCAGAGGGATGAGCACAGTAAGTACGAGGTTACCAGGATGGGGACTGTATAGGATTGCTGTCAGTGCAGGCTTCATAGATCAAATTGGCCTCCTTCTTCACACAGGGATTCAATGGCTCAACAGTCTCACCCCAATTCTCCTCCTGTCTCATTCTGTCAGAGTAATCAATGCTGCTCCCGTTCTTCACGCTAAGGAATAAGAAAGCTCCAACATATACATTCTTGGAAGATGCCCAGTAGCTTCATCATCCCCAAGGACTGAACCTTCAGCACCATTGGACATGGGCTAGGAGATGTTGCCCAGCTGTCAAATTCCTGACAGAGGGAGGACAGGGCCGCTCGCTCTGAGTCCCCGCTCCCAGGGGGAAACAACCCCTCCACAGAGTCCCTGCCTTCGGCCCAACCCGATTGACACAGAGCCCAGCCCGGCTCACCGTCTGCTCCTCGCTGGCCGTCATCGCTGTGACTCCCGGTTGACTGGGGCACGGGAGGAAATTTAAACTGCCAGCCTCAACACCGACCGGCCTCTATCCATCCAGCCTCCGGGGACACAGCACAAACCCTCCGCCGGTATTGTTAACCTCCCCCCTACCCACACCAACCCCGCGCTCAACTTCGACCTTTCCTCCCCGACCTCTCACAACCATTGGCCGGGGCGCTCAACCAATCAAGTGTCCTCGGTCACATGACCCGCCCCCCCGGAGTTTTGCGCTTGAGCGCATGCGCTGATGACTTGAGTTGCCCTTCGCCTGGGAAGGGGCGCCAATCAGGCAACGCGCGTGCGCGTCCTGATGTCATCACACACTGCGCGTTGACATCACAACGTATAGACGCAAGAGTGATGACGTTTTCCCACCCCCGCATGCGCACTGTATCCCTCTCCCAGCAGCGCGGGAAATTTGAAAGTTGCAGAGTTTCTTTTCCCTTCTCAGCCACTTACATCCCCAAGTGTTTCAGAGAGCATTATTTGTGCTATTAGTTCTGATTTTCTCCAAAGATGCTGTTTGTCCCGCTGACTATTGCACATCATACGCTGAGTATTTGTAGTGTATTTTTTTGTTTTGTATAAACCCTTGTTGTGACTTGTTATGGGGCAGCACCGTAGCACTACTGCCCCGAGTCTGATTCCCAGCTTCGGTCACTTCTGTGTGGAGTCTGCACACTCTCTCCGTGTCTGCGTGGATTTCCTCGCCTGCTCCAGTTTTCTCCCACAGTCCAAAGAAATCCAGAGCATTTAGAAAGCAGTGGCAGGATCAGAGGGAGTTAGTGTGGATTTATGAAGGGGAAAGCGTGCTTGACAAATCTGTTGGAATTCTTTGAAGATGTAACTAGTAGAGTTGACAAGTTGATGTGATATATTTGGACTTTCAGGAAGTGTTTGACAAAGTCCTGGACAAGAGATTATCATGCAAGATTAATGTGCATGAGACTGATGTATTGAGATGGATAGAGTCTGCAGCTGATACACTTGGGTGAGAGGGTGAACTGTGATGGGGATGCAGAGATCCTTCAGAATGATCTGGGCAGGTTGGGTGTGTGGGCTAATCAATAGCAGATGCAGTATAATTTGGATAAATGTGAGATTATTCACTTTGGAAGCAAAACAAGAAGGCAGATTATTACCTGAATGGCTATAAATAGGGAGAGGGAGTGTGCCTGGGTGTCCTTGTGTACCAGTCACTGAAGGTAATCATGCAAGTGCAACAGGTGGTAAAGAAAGCAAATGGCATATTGGCCTTCATTGCGAGAGGTTTTGAGTAGAGGAGCAGGGATGTGATGTTGTAATTATACAGGGCCTTGGTGATGCCACATCTAGAGTACTGTGTGCAGTTTTGGTCTCCTTTTCTGAAGGAGGATGTTCTTGCTCTTGAGGGAGTGCAGCGAAGGTTTACTAGACTGATTCCAGAGATGGTGGGACTGATATATGAGAAGAGATTGACTAGGTGAGGACTGTTTTCGCTGGAGTTCAGACGAATGAGGGGGGAATCTCAAAAATACTTATAAAATTCTATAACACAAGGAGGGCCATAGATAAGGTGAATTGTTAAGGTCTTTTCCCCAGGGTCGGGGGAGTCCAAAACTAGAGAGCATAGGTTTAAGGTGAGAAGGAAAAAATTGAAAAGGGATCTGAGAGGCAACTTTTTCACACAAGAGAGTGGTGCATATATGGAATCAGCTGCCAGAAGAGGTGGAGAGGTGGGTACCATTACAACACATTTGGATAGGTACATAGATGGGAAAGGTTTAGAGAGATCTGAGCCAAACACGGGCAAATGGGACTGGTTCAGTTTAGGAAATCTGATTGAAATGGATGAGTTGGGATGAAGGGGCTCTTTCCGTGCTGTATATCTCTATGATTCACATTGTGACTGTACCATCAGAACTTTTAGTTGTATGCTGTGTCATCAATGAGTTTTCCTCCTAAAAAGATACCTTATTCATAAAATTTGTAAAAGTACGTTGCAAAACATTTCAACTTGGAAACGACAGAAAGTGCAATAACATTCAACTTGCTTCCATACACCATGGAAAGAATTTTCCCAACCCACCTGCCACAGAGACAGTAGTGGTGGGAGAACAGGCCATTCAAAGGTCCATTGACCTCAGGCAGGATTTTCCAGTCTTGGGGCAAGTGCAATCGGATAATCCTACCCCGCATTTCATTCTGAAATCAAACTTAGCAACTCTGGTAACACCCGTAGAGAAAGAAACAATTAAGATTTGAAGTCCATACAGTCTTCTTCACAGCCATGTTTCACCCAGGTCCTTAATGTAATTTCAGTGCCCTTAATACATGCAATGTACATGGTTTGTCAGCCCAAAAATTTGCATGGCCTTGGCTGGGTCTCGTTTGTTATGGCTCTGAATCTATCTTTGCTTACTGATCTGCTTCACCCAGTCACCTCTTCTGCCATTGTATCTGTTCTTCTGCCTCTAGCAATGGGTGCATTTTAGCTGTGTTCAGTACTCACCCCTACCAAACATGTCCAGATGAGGTTTACTGTGGCGGAATCCCAGACTGTGCACTGTTGGATTCGAGGTTTTACCTGCTGCAGTGTGTTTCATCGGCCAGCAGTTTTCCTGTCCACTTCTTTGCCTTTCTGCTTCCAGGTTGATGTTGGAGGGCAAAAAGTGATACTTGCATTTATATAGATTCTTCATGACTACCAGAGGTCTCTTTGAAAACCAGATTTGTACCATTAAAAATATTGCAAGTGACATTTGTGCCAGGCAGTCACCACCCCAACAACAGTGAATCTAATCATCTCTCCTTGACGTTCAATGGCATTACCATCACTGAATCCCCTACTATCAACATGCTGGGGAGGTACCATTGATCAGAAACTGAACTGGACTATCCATATAAATAGTGTGACTACTAGAGAATGTCAGAGGATGGTGAAAACACGACAAAGGATGAAATTGCAAGTAGGGATGGCCAATAGGAAAATACAGAGGTAGATAAGCTGTATATGGAAATGTATGTGGACACTAGATAAGGACAGGACTAGTACTGACATGCCTTCAATAGATCAATGTCATGTTGACACAAATTGTCAAGGTTTGCACATGAATAATGCCCACTTGAACAATGTACTCGAGGATGAGACACTTCGTTTAATTGTGCCACATAAAGGGAATTAGCATTTAGAAAACTCATTTAGGTTTATCTACTAAAATTGATAATTTTTCAACTTTCAGGTTATATTTTTAAGTATCATTTTAAAGTAGATTTGGTTTTAATGAAAACTTTTGTGGGGAACCTGCCTCCTTTCCTGCATAGAATATAAATATCTAGAACAGTTTGAGTAGAGTATGCTTGTGCATGAAAGGCATGAATGCTGATAAACCTCAGTGTTTCCTCAGTTATTGTTCAGCATTTCCATAATTACCATTCCACATGAAGTTCAACCAGCATTAATAATAGAGTTGCCAATTTTTGGCAAATTCAAAACTAAATGGGATTGAAAGTATTTCTTGGAGTTCAGCAAATATGGAAGGAATGTTTGTGAGCTGTATACAGTAAATATTAAGTTAGGATTAATATGATGCAAGACTTCCCCATCACATGGTGGCTATGAAAGGAGGAAGTATTGCTGAACCATAATGTTTATTCCTCTTTGCCCTTAATGTTCTGATTTTAATAGTTTTCTTAATTTTCAATTTACAAAGAAGGAGGATATCTGTAATGAGCAAAAGGCCATTTTTCTTAAACTGTTTTCACCACCTGTCACTTCTGAGTACTTGTTCATTCAAAAACTTTTGTTAGATCAGAAACCCCAAGATACATTATGAAGTCAAATAAGGCCCCACACAATTTTCTATTTTGGCATTAGTGTGTGAATAAGGCACTTTATTCTAGGCATGATTCTACTGACAAACTAGGGAGCTTTCATTTAAACAAATTTTATTTAATAATGCAGTTTAACTATACCAAATGAATTAGCTTAACCTTTAACAATTGAACTATACTTTAACATGACAAGATACATGTCTTAACTGCAAACCTATCACTATAAGTTCCAATTCTCACCAACTTTTACAGATGTACCAAACAAAGCATTCTTCCTGGTTGGTATGGCTCCTGCTCTGCCAAGACTGCAAGAAACTCCAGAAGTTTGTGAATATAGCCCAATCCATCATGCAAACCATCCTCCCATCCATCGACTCTGTCTACACTTCCCACTGCCTTGGCAAAGCAGCCAGCATAATTAAGGACCCACTTCTCTCTTCCACCTTCTTCTGTTGGGGAAAAAGATACAAAAGTCTGAGGTCACATACCAACCGATACAATAACAGCTTCTTCCTTGGGGCCATCAGACTTTTGAATAGACTTACCTTGCATTAAGTTGATCTTTCTCTGTACCCTAGCTATGACTGTAATACTACATTCTTCATACTCATTAACTTTTTTATGAACGATATACTTTGTTGACTGTGCAAGAAGAACTATACTAATACATGTGACAATAAATCAGATCAATTCAAGCACTAGTCCTCTTTTAACTTAAACCTCCTCTTTAAATTAGTTACCAGAACACAGCCATTCTTGCTGACACTCAGGTTGTCAGCCCTGAAGCTTTCACAGGAGTCTTTTCAGAGAGAGAGAGAGAGAGACCTGCTGCTTTCTTCAGGCAGCAACTCCTTTTGTATTTAAAAGTGAAATTGAAACAGTACTTCTTCTTTGCAAGCTTAGCTGCTTCCAATAACCACATGACACTGTATACCTGAGTCTGAAATCCCAGGAGAACCTAAAGTAAACAAAAAGTCAACTAACTCTACAAAGTAATACATTCCGAGCAAAGATCGATCATTAGCCTGCATTCATAGCATCTGCTGCACGTTTACCAGACAAACTGACTCTTGTTACAAAACACTGCCTCTTAAAGCAACCCCATCTTAAACATAACATATATCAAAATGGCAGAATATCATCACATTATCTCAATCATCATCCACAAAACATCTTTCCTTGTGACTTCAACAAGCTTGTCAATAACATCCCATAAGACTCAGCTATATGGCCCAAGCAAGACTGCCAATCTAATACAAATCAGTGTCAGTTTACTGATGACTTTGGGATACTATGGACTTATGGTCAGTAGAAAACTGATCAAGAGTATCCAAGTTCTGTTATTTTAAGGTTTGCAGGATTTTAATCACCTCATTAAAAACCACTTTTCTTTAGAGAACCATAGAATCCCTACAGTGCAGAAAAGCTATTCAGCCTAACAGGTCTGCATGTGAAGAGCATCCCACCCAGGGCCTCCCCTCACCTTATCTCTGTAATCCTGTGAATTTCCCATGGCCAATCCACCTAACTGGTATATCTTTGGATTTTGGGATCCTTTTGAAGCTCACAGACATCAGAACATATTGTTGCCTAGATCCAGGGTTGTGCATTAAGATAGTCAAGATTGATAATCTACACTGCATTGACTGTGGCAGTTCATCAGACTCACCACCATGTCAATGGCTAGAGGCTAATCCCTGGAGAATTGGGTTCAAACATCATCATGGTGGAATTTAATTCAATGGATAAATGTGGAATATACAAAACCATTCTTGATCATCATGGAAACCCGTGATTCACTAATTTCCTTTCGGGAAGGAAATCTGTTGTCCTTACCTGGTGTGGCCTACATGTGACTCCAGACCCACAGCAAGGTGTTTGACTCATCTGCCCTCTGAATGGCCTCATAAACCACTCAGTTCAAGAATCTGTACCCCATGAAAGAACTTTTAAAAATTAAATAATCACACACAACCTGAAAATGATGATGGGAAGAGTATGTTCAAAACAGTACCTTGTCTTTTCTCCACCTTTTTAAAAATTTATTAACGTTGCAAGTAGGCTTATATTAACACTGCAATGAAATTATTGCTAAGATCGCCTAGTCGCCGCACTCCAGCATCTGTTCAGGTTCACTGAGAGAGAATTTAGCATGGCCAACGCACCTTAGCAGCACGTCTTTCAGACCGAGGAAGGAAACTGGAGCACCTTGGGGGAACCCATGCAAACACGAGGAAATTCTGCACAGACTCCACACAGACAGTGACCCAAGCTGGGAACTGAACCTGGTCCCTAATGCTTTGAGGCAGCAGTGTTAACCACTCTATCATTGTGCCACGCTATGGTTATTTCCAGGGCTTTCTAGTTTTACATGTGCAGTATTTTTTCCCTTTATCTTTTTAAAGTAACGTACATGATGTGGAGCTACAGGCATTGCACAGTAAGAAGTCTCACAACATCAGGTTAAGGTCCAATAAGTTTATTTGGTAGCACAAGCTTTTGGAGCACTACTCCTTCATCAGGTGAGTGGGAATTGGGTTCACAACCATTATATTACCAGATAATGGTTGGAATGTGAGTCTTGACAAGTAATCAAATCTTTACAGGTACGGACAATGCGATGAAGAAAGGGTAAAGTACAGGTTAAAGAGTTGTGAATTGTCTTAAGCCAGGACAGTTAGTGAGATTTTGTATGCCCAGGCATGTTGCAGGAGTTACAGATAGTGTGACATGAACCCAAGATCCCGTTGGGGCTGCCCTCATGAGGGCAGAACTTGGCTAACAGTTTCTGTTTGGCAATTGTGCATTGTCGTGCATCTTGAAGACTGCCTTAGAGAATGCTTACCGAAGATTAGAGGCTGAATGCCATGACTGCTGAAGTGTTCTCCGACAGGAAGGGAACACTCCTGCTTGGTGACTATCGACTGCTGTCCGTTCATCTGTTGTAATGTCTGCATGGTCTCCCCAATGTACCATGCTTCAGGACATCATTTCGTACAGCGTAATGGGCAGATAACATTGACCGATTTGTAAGAGTATGTACCATGCACATGGTGAATGGCATTGCATCTGTGTCAATGATCCAGCATGTTTTCCAGAGGTTGCTGTGACAGGGTTGTGTGGTGTCACTGTTCTGAAGGCTGGGTAACTGGCTGCGTACTATGGTCTGTTTGAGGTTGTGTGGTTGTTTGAAGGCAAGAAGTGGGAGTGTGGATTCCGACCACCAGATGGCGAAGTCGAGACTGGGCCACACGGCCGGCCCCGCACACACACACACACACACATACATATACACAGAGGGATCCGCCTCCGGCTGCTGATTGGACAAATGGCCACGGCGGTCTTCGCAGCGATTGGGCAGTCCGACTGTCAATCAAAGGTGGGCCGGCCTGCGTGCTGCGTCATGACGTAGTGTTTTGAGAGGGCCGCAGTTCCAGACGGGGGGAAGCGAGTGGTGGAGGGTCTGTCCGTCCAGGTAAAGTATCCGGGCTGCCGGCTGGGGAGGGTCTCAGCGACTGTTCTGGGAGGGGTGTAGGGAGAATCAGAGGCTTAGTCGGTTTAATTATCACAACACAGGCCGTGGCATTAGCTGTAAGTGACAGTCAGTATCTTGTTAATGCATCTGAGCTTCCTCTAAAGCCTGTTCTAGCTCTGAATTTATCCAACTCTCCTTATTCCACCAACCTGTCCAGCTTCCCTTCTTGATCCCCATGTTGGTCAGTATGGCCATTGCCCCCTTTCAAATCTGTTGTTACCACCTCCCTCCTCCGCCCCCATTAAAAACCCTTGGTACCTCTGTCTTTAAAGTTTTGCTCCCATGTCTATCACTCTAATCTCTCAAATCCTTGAATGTATTGCCTCCAGTCAGATTCCCCCACCCTGCTCCAACGCTTGGCAGAGTGGTTAACACCGCTATCTCACAGTGCCAGCAACCTGGTTTTGATTCCAGGCCTTGGGTCACTGTCTGCATGGAGTTTGAATGTTCTCCCTGTGTCCGTGTGGGTTTCCTCCGTGTACTCCAGTTTCTTCCCACAGTACAAAGACGTGCTGGTTAGATGAGGTTATTGACCATGCTAAATTCTCCCTCAGTGTACCTGAAAAGGCCCTAGAGTGTGGTGACTGGGTATTTTCACAGCAGCTTCACCGCCGCAGTGTTGTTATAAGCTTACTTGTGACAATAATGAATAAGAAAAAAAATGGAGCAATGATAAGGTCCTGTTTTGGACATGCTCTTCTCGTCACCATTTTTAGTTTGTATGTGCTTATTTAATTATTTCTTCAGGGTACCTGAACAGGTGCTAGAGTGTGGTAACCAGGGGATTTTCACAGTAACTTCATTGCAGTGTTGATGACTGTGGTAAGCTTACAATGTGACAAGTGATAAGCTGCCCCTCCTCCTTATCCTTGAGTTGTCTGTGACTTTCAACACAGATGACCACATCATCCTCCTTTGGGGTGCCTCTACTGGTGTCCAGATAGATGGGGATTCCCTCACCTTGTACCACTTTTATTTATCAACTTGTAGCCAGGGACTCACTCACAATGACTTTCTTCCTATTTCCACACTTGCCTCATATGTTCTTCAATGGCCCCCTTCTATTTCCCAATCTATTTGTTACCTTTGGAGACATTATCAGAAAATTCATCTGATCATAGAATTTCTATAGTGCAGAAGGAGGCCATTCGGCCCATCAAGTCTGTTCTGATCACAATCCCACCTAGGCTCTATCCCCATAACACTATGCATTTACCTTAACTGATCCCCTGACATTAAGGGCATTTTAGCATGGCCAATCCATCTAACTTGCACATCTTTGAAATGTAGGAGGAAACCAGAGCAGACATAGGGAGAATGTGCAAACTCCACACAAACAGTCACACAGGCTATGAATTGAACCCTGGTGCTGTGAGGCAGCAATGCTAACCACTGTGCCACCCTCAGATTCTACAGTCTACTCCAGCCCTACTCCCTACCACCTTGGGTCGGATATCAAGTCATAGATTAAATTCTCTCCAGTTAAAAATTGGAGAGACCAATGTCATTCTCTTTTCCCCCTGCCGCAATCTCTATTTCCTTGTTACCAACTCCAGAACCGGTTTGCTCTAACCTTAGTGTTCTTAGAATGTTAAATATAACAGTGGAATAGGGCAATTGAGCCTAGTCTACTATTCAGTATAATAATGGCTGATCTTCTACCTATATTCATATTTCCCATATATTATTGACCCTGAGATGATCTTCCATCCCCTTGGTGGTGCAGTGGGCTCTGCCCCATGAATCACAAGAAGTTAGTGATTAGGAAGGCAAATGGAATATTGACATTTATTGCAAAGGGAATGGAATATAAGAGTTGGGAAGTTTTACTGCAGCTGAACAATGGGACCATATTGAGTCTCCCTCTATCACCAAAGCTACCTATTTTGATTCAGTAACATTGTCATTCTTTTTCACTGCCTCAGCTTATTTTTGCTACCTCTTACATTTAACTATTTCACAGCTCTCCTATCCAGCTTGCTATTTTCCATTTTGCATATATATATATGTATGAATTTAACTAAAACACTGCTGCCCACGTTCTAACACACATAAAGACCCGCCATCCCTGTGTTCACTGTTCTACGTTGGCTCTGAGTCCAACATAACCTTGACTTCTAACATTCTCAACGTTCTTTTCAAATTCCTTTATGGCTTCACCCCTGCCAATATCTAATCTGTTCCAGCCATATAACCCTTTGATACTGAAAGGGAAAATCCTGGAAAATCTCAGCAAGTCTGGCCACGTGTAAGGAGAGAAAAGAGCTGACGTTTTGAATCCAGATGTCCATTTGTCAAACCTTCTGATATTCTTACATTTCTCAAGGTTTGTGAGCAGATTCTAGAATTTTGTTCCAGTAAATCAAATCATGTTGCCTGGTTTGATGATTTAGACTAAGAGTTTGCACAGAGTAGCTCTGGGAATCATATGACTGACATTAATTCTTTACTCCTAGTCTTATTTTTCCCCTGCTGAAAGGAATACCATGAAGTGGAAACTGTAAACTATAAGAAATTGTATCATGAAACTTCTTTTGTTCCATCGTTGATGATGGTCTTGCCTTCAGCTGCCTAGCTTTAAGCTCTGGAATTCCTTTCCTAAGCTTCTCTACCCCCACTTTAAGAAACTGCTTAAAACCTACCTCTTCCCTTAACACTCATTCACTTATCCCAATATCTCCATTACAAAAGCAAAATACTGCAGATGCAAGGTATCTGAAATAAAAACAGGAAGTGCTTGAAAAACTAAGATTTAGCAGCATTCACGGAGAGAAAAACAGAATTAACATTTCAGTCCATATGACTCCAGAATCATAGAAACTTGAAACATTAACCCCTTTTCTCTTGCCAAAGATGCTGCCAGACCTGCTGAAATTATCCAGCATTTTCTGTCCATATGTGATTTGATGTGTGTAGATGGAACTTTTTCAGGGATTAAGTATTGAGCTTAACTTTAGCTAATGCAAAGGCAGGCTTGTGACACATCAGTATCCCCGTGAAAGGCGTTCTTTATTGACTAATATCCAAAGAGGGGAGACGTCAGGCAGTCTGATGTCTCTTTAAATTTGCATAACATTCGTCAGCATTATTGTACATCTCCAAAATCACTTTGCCCGTCTCCTCATTCACGTGAGTCAGGTATGAATCAATCATCTTCAGTATAAGTCAGTCACTGTTAATAAATGTCATATACTTTAGCCAACTGCATCCTGCCCTCTGACATCATGGGAATCATTGATGTGTAAGATCCTATTCTGTTGTCGCAAGTTTGCCTAGCAACTTCTATAACTTGAATGAAGTATCCTAGTGCTCCATGTCGTTAGTGCGCGCTTGACCTGGACCATTTGATGGGCAACACGACAGCTCAGTGACTATCGCTGTGCTGTGCAGATACGTGGATTTGGGCCTGTGTCTGTAGGAGTTTGCGCATTCTCCCCGTGCTTGTGTGGGTTTTCTCCAGGTGCTCCAGTTTCCTCCCACATCTCAAAGATGTGCTCTTAGGCTGATTGGCAGAACAAATTTTCCCTAAATTGTCTCAGATTTGGTTTCAATGTATAGATCTATAAACATAAACAGGGATCACGGGTAGAAGTGGGAACATCGAGATGGCGGTGTGGGCTCGTTGGGCTGAAGGGCCTGTTTCCTGTGCTGTTTTGTTCTTTGTTGATTGTGATCAAAGGTAACTCTTCCTCCCCACCCCCCCCACCCCAATTTGGCAGATGGGGAATAATGTAGGAACATGCGAACATCGCCACTTTGGCAGGAAGAATAGAAAAGAAAGATACTATTTAAATGAGGATAGATTGCAAACATTGGTGGTGCAGAGAGATCTGGGGCTCTGCCTCATGAATCACAAAAAGTTAGTGATTAGGAAGGCAAATGGAATATTGACATTTTTTGCAAAGGGAATGGAATATAAGAGTTGGAAAGTTTTGCTGCAGCTGCACAATAGGACCATATTGAATGTAGTGTGCACTTTTGGTCCTCTTAGTTGAAGAAAGATATAATTGCATGAGAAACAGTTCAGAGAATATTCACCCAACCCATTCTTGGGTTTGCCTCATGAAGAAAGGTTGAAAATGTTGGATCTATAGTGATTGGAGTTTAGAAGAATGAGAGTTGAAACATATAAGGTCTCCTGAGGGGATTTAATAGGGTAGATACCAAGAGCAAGTTTCCCCTTTAAGCTTATTCATTAGTGTTAGATGTAGGCTTACATTAACACTGCAATGAAGTTACTGTGAAAATTCCCTAGTTGCGATACTATGGCATTGTTCAAATACACCAAGGGAGAATTTAGCATGGCCAGTGCACCTAACCAGCATGTCTTCCGGACTGTAGGAGGAAACTGGAGCATGTACGAGGAGTACATGCACTCTCTGCATTGATGGTGACCCAAGCCAGGAATCGAACCCGGGTTGACACTGTGAGGCAGCAGTGCTAACCACCCAAAAATGTGCTCTTAAGCTGATTGGGTAACAAATTGTCCCTATATGGGAATCTTCAACAATAGGCATAGCCTAAAGTCAAGGATATGTCATTAAGACGTTAGGATGGCGGCGTGGGCTTGTTGGGCCGAAGGGCCTGTTTCCTGTGCTGTGTTGCTCTTTGTTCTTTGTTCTTACAGGAGAGATTAGAACAAGTGGACACAGTTTCAGAATAAGGTGGGGATGAAGACAGTTTCTTTCTTAGATGGTATTAGTCTGTGGGATTCTCTTCCCCAAATGCAATGGAGGCTGGGGCATTGAATTTATTCAAAGTTCTGTTGCATTCTCACATGACGTCTGAATGCATGATCTTTCCAGCATGTATGATTAGACAGCAGTTGGGAGTGATAACCCTGAAATTTTTGTATGTAAGCTTATAAGAGCCCTGTTCCCCCATCAGCTCATTGACCTAAATAGGCTTAATTTAATAACTGTCATCCTTGTTTTCATTTCCCTCTGTGGCATCATCTTTTCTTATCCTATCTTTGTAAGAAATCTCACAACACCAGGTTAAAGTTCAACAGCTTTATTTGGAATCACAAGCTTTTGGAGTGCTGCTCCTTCATCAGGTGACTGATCAGCAGCACTTCAAAAGCTTGTGATTCCAAATAAACCTGTTGGACTTTAACCTGGTGTTGGTCTTACTGTGCTCACCTCAATCGAACGCTGGCATCTCTGCATCTTTCCTGTCTCTAATCTCAATTCCAGGACCCTCAGATATCTGCAGCCCTCCAGTTCTTGTGTATTATCAATTATGATATCTTTTATCATCGATGGCCATTCCTTCATTTGTTTAGGTTATGGGCTCTGGGATCCCCTCTCTACACATTTCTGCCTCTCTTCCTTGCTTTCCTCTTTTCTGATGCTTCTTAAAACCTACTTTCTTGACCAAGCTTATGCTTATCTGACATAATATCTCCTTGCGTGGCTTGTTTGTTTTATAATGCTCCTGTGAAGTCACCCACCTTTTGTTAAAGGTGCTATGCAAATATAAGTTTTGTTGTTGATAAGATATGTATGCTTGGAGCAGCATTCAAACTTGCTCCTCAAAGCCTGACTGGATTTTAAATAAGGCACCTTAATCTTACCATCACAGCTGTCTAATTCAGGAATGAATTTTGAATAGAACCAGATACATTATTTGTATGCCATTTGCATGCTTTCTTCATCAACTGAGTCATGGGGCATAAATATCAGAAATGTATATAAATATAAAATCTATGAACTGCTTATTTAGCTGCTCTAATGCAGAAATGACCAAATCTGGAAGTGCAGATTTCTAAGATCTTCACAGTGCAGAAAAAGCATTATGATTGATCAGGACTGATCAGCGATCCTCCCTAATCACCACTCTAAGTGTCGTTTTGTCTTTTATTTCAGCTTATGTGTCATTAATCTGTACAATGAGCTCGATGCAATGGGATTTTCCTTTGGAGCTTTGTTGCCGCCCTATGGCCTTTGTAGCTCTCACAGGCCTTGATGTGACTTACAATGCCATACATCGAGCTATTTGGGATGCATTTTGTGCCAACAGACGGGCTGACAGAGTCCCAATTTCATTCAAAGTACTTCCTGGGGATCATGAATACCCAAAATGCAGGCAAAAGGTAAGCAACTTTATCTTTGGGTTCGTATGTTACATGATGGAAAGTTTGGCTTGGTTGTAACTATGTATAATCAAGTGCGTTGAATCTGTATACCATGAGTGCAGTCATGTGCTGAAAAGGTTCATTTAAAAGAAATTAGAGTTGTGAAATGTTTATTTTTCAGATATTAAATAAGGAAATAGTGTACTGAAGTTTAACTTGATTTTCTATTTTTTTTTCTGCTACAGAACAAAATAATACCTCTTTACAGGAATTCTGTCAAAGGGCCCCTTTCTGTGCTGTAAAGCTCTGAGCCATGATTGAATTAAATGACAGAATAGGCTTCTGGGCTGAATGGCTTACTCCTGTCTTAAGTTACTGAAACAATGCATTTTACAGAACCTTAAGGAATCCTGAGTTTCTCAAGTGTTTTAATGTTATTTTAGCATTAAATTACCATTGGGTGAATAAATGTGACTCTCTCCTTCGTTATTACAAAGTTCTCCAGAAGCAATGAAGATGTCCCAAATTATGCCAACCAATGAATTAGTTCTGGAGGCAGGCATGGCCAACAATCTAGATGATGTTCCAGAAGTAGAAACATAAAGTTGCTGCAAGTATGTGATTAGAAGCTCATCTTGAGGTCAGTTAGAACATCAAGGTTATTCATGGGCAGCAGAGGGGGAGAGAGTTTAGAATGGGGACCAAAAGCAATGGTTTTCTTCTTCTCAATATTTAATTGACCGAAATTGCTGCTGATGCAGAATTGGATGTTGAATAAGCTTGTGATAGTGGTGTGGAGTCGAGAGAGGTGGTGGTGAGATAGAAGTGGAGACGTCAACTTGCAAGTGACACTAATTCTATATTTCTGGATGATGTCACTAGAGGCAGTATGTTGATAAATAGATTGAGAACAGGGACAGATTCTTGGGGAACACCAAAGGTAACAGTGGGGGAGCAGGAAGAAAAACTATTGCAAATAATACTCTGGCAATATGAGACCAGTCCCACCTAGCTGGATGAGAGCAGAAAGACATTGAAGCAAGATGATATGGTCCTTTAAGTCGAAGGTTGCAGGCAGGATAAGTTGGACGTGGAGAAATCATTTATCGTTGTCATATAATAACACATTGTCACAGTGCATTTTATCTCCTTTAAAAGCCATATTGTATTTCACTTGTATAAATTAGACATTTTGTAAATTGCATCTCCATGTATACAGATTCCTGGGATGTAAATTTTATGTCATTTCTGAGTATATTTCAATACAGATCACAAAAGTGCCACAGTGTAGTTTTCTTGCTCCTTACTAAATTTATTACTGAATTTTTCCTTTTCTAGAGAACTTCTTATGAATGGTACATTCCGAAAGGAATCCTTAAAACTGGCTGGATGAACAAACATCTAAACCTTGTTCCTGCACTAGTGGTGGTCTTTTATGAGCTGGACTGGGATGAAGCTCAGTGGAAAGAGAAACAATCTGAGTGTGCTACCCGAGTAGAAATTGTCAGGTTTGTAATTGAATATTCTTTTAAGAATGTGCTTTCTAAAACAAAACAAAAAATGAATGTGCCTATATCAATAATTCCTCGAGAAATTACATTTCTTATGATGATTTGAAAGAGAATCCATAACCTATCAACTATTATTTATTGGTTACAAAATGCTACAGATCTATTTCTCAGTATCAAAGAGCTACCAAATCACCATAACCTAAATGTGCCAAAATAGTCTCAGGAATTTAGTTCAATTAGCTTTTATCAACCAACACAGTTGAATAGTATTCTTGAACTGAATATATCATTCATTCAAAGATAATTCTTTTTTCATTGTATTCTGCGGTGTTATATCCCACTGTGCTTAGTATAATGTTAGTTTTCATGTGTGTCCTCTTAAAGATTGTAAAATGCAACAGTTTCTTGAAAATATTGCCATCTTAAAAACAGAAATTGGAACAAGATTTTCAGATGAAACTTTTTCTGAAATAAATTAATTGTATAGCTTTCTCACACAAAGCTTTTAACATCATCCTTTCGTGAAGGAATGTTGACATGGTTTTGAATTCCGCCCCTGACAAATTAAAGACCAAATTGCATTATTGCAAATCAAAGTTTAATCATATAATTTGGGAAAGAGAATAGCTCCATAAATGAAGTAGTGGAAATAATTGCTGTGTAACAATTGGTTATATATTTATGCATTTGTATTGTGTTGAAACAAGGCTTTTTCATTTTTGTAAACTTTTTTTTGAGTTAAGTGGGGTGCCTGAGGTAAGCAGAAACCATGTCAAGCTTCCAAACCAAAATACTGACGTGATTGGAACATTGTTTGGAATTGGAGGATGCAGCCCATGGATCCATTGGGGGGTGGGGGGATGCAAACCACGGATCCGGGATGGCGGGGGGAATGCAGCCCATGGATCCAAGTACAGAATTAATTGACAGTAGCCAAAATTTTAACGGGAGTGCTGCAGCACTTTTCTGCACGGCCAAACTGTACACAGATGTTTGTAGTTACTTGTTCAGGCAATTAGCTTGCAGGCTTATCTGGAGCCCAGTTGGAAAAGTCTCAATTCTAGTGACAGCCTTGTCTGCTACCTGTTCAGATTCATTTCTCTCAGCTAACTAGCTGCTCAATAATCAGTAGTTCCTGGGAATACAACAGCTGTCTCTGGCCCATCTATCAGAGTATTGAGCCTGTAAATCAGGGACCCTTCAGGCTTTACTCTGCAGGTTCCTCATTTAGGAAGTTCATAAAGTAAAGAAATCACGCGTGCCGCCCTTCAGAATGGGGGATCATTGTTATTTGGGTATTTTTGAGTCAATAATTTCATACTACCTGTCTTTGATTTTCATACCAACGAGATGATTATGTGGGATGGAGGCATGTATAAATTTTGCAGTAATGGTGATAAATACTGAGATTCCTACTACACTACACTGATCCTTTTGAATTATTTGGTGCAGGTCTGTTTTTCATCTACATTTTACTAACCAGTTGTCACTATGTAGAAACTAAAAGCAGGAGTAGGCCAGTTGGCTCTGCCATTCAGTTTGTTCATGGCTGATCATCAAATTCAATATCCTGATCTCCCCTCTTTTTTTTTCCCATATCTCTCAACCTCTTTAGCTCTTAGATTTATATCTAATTTAATTTTGAAATCAGTCAACGTTTTGGCTTCAACTACATTTTGTGATAATGAATTCCACACATTCACCACTCTGAGTGAAGAAATTTCCTAACCTCCATTATAAAAGGTTTACCCCTTATCCTCAAACTACGACCCCCAGTTCTGGACTTCTCATCATTGAGAACATTCTTTCTGAATCTACACTGTCTAACCCTGTTAGAATTTAATAAGTTTCTATGAGATCCCCTCACTCTCTTCTGAATTCCAATGAATATAATTCAAACAGACTTAGTCTCTTCTCATATGACAGACGTACCATACCAGGAACCTTTGCCTCTATAAGAAGGACATCAAAACTGTACACAATACTTGATGTGGCCTCACCAACACCCTATACAATTATAGCAAAACATCCCAAATGTCCCATGAAGGCCAGCATGCCATTTGCCTCTTTACTGTATGCTGTACCAGCATGCTTACTTTCAGTGACTGATGCACGAGGTCACCAAAGCCTTACTGAGTATCCAACTCTCTCAATTTACACCCATTCAAATAATAATCTGTCTTCCTAGTATTACTACTAAAGTGGTTAACCTCACATTTATTCATATTATAGTGCATTTGCCATGCATATACCCACACACACTCAGCCTGTCCAAATTATGCTGAAGTATCTCTGCATCCTCCCCACAGTTCCTCGTACTCAACTTTGTATTATTTGCAAATTTGGAGATAATACATTCAGTTCCCTTTTCCAAGACATTAATATATTGTCAACATTGGGATCCAAGCACAGATCCCACCAGAACTTGACCAGTCATTACCAATCTGAAAAAGACCCAATTATGCCAACTCTCTGCTTCCTATCTACTAACCAGCTTTCTATCCATCTCAAGGCATTATCTGTAATCCCAAGTGCTTTAACATTACGTAGTCGTCTGTTATCTGAGACCTTGTCTTAAGTAAACCACATCCAGTTGTTTTCCTCTCCTAGTTATAACCTCAAAGAATTCCAAAAGATTTGTTAAGCATGATTTCCCTTTTGTAAATCAGTGTTGACTTTATCTGATTTTACCACTGTTATAAATCCTTGTTAATGGACTCTAGCAATTTCCCCAGCATTGGCATTAGGCTCACAGGTCGATAGTTCCCTGTTTTCTCTCTACCTCAGTTTTTGAATAGTGGGTTTACATTAATTACCCTCCAATCCATAGGGATCAGTCCAGAGTCCAAAGAATTTTGGAAAATAACCGCTAATGGATCTCGTATTTCCCTGACCGTAAAGTCCTTTGGATTTTGACATTTATCTACCTTCAATCCTATCAATTTCCCCAAAACCATTTTTCTGCTAATGCTTCTCAGTAAAAGTTGTTTCTCTCAGAACTTCTGGTGCATTATTCATGTCTTCCTTTGTGAAGACTGAAGCAAAGTACAAGTTTAATTCCTCAGCCATTTCTTTATTCTCTTTTATGAGTTCTGTGACTGTAAGGGGTATACATTAGTTTTAGTCCATCTTTTTCCCTTTTAAGTACTTAGAGAAAATTTTCCAGTCAGTTTTTACGTTCCCTGCTAGCTTACTTTCGCACTGTATTTCTCCCTTCCTAATCAATCATTTAGTTTAAAATTCAGCAAAAGGAGGACTATTTCCAATCCTCAGGCCTGATGCTCTTTTTTGTTAATTTGTATGCTTCTTCCTTGAATCTGATACTATCTCTAATTTGTCTTGTAAGTCATACTTGGCCACAATTCCCTTACCACTGTTGTGCCAAACAGGAATGAAGATTCAAGCATGAAGGTTCAAAGTGGAAAGATGGTTTAATTATTCTTTTCATGGCCTTCTTGTGCATCTCAGTTCTTCCTCACCTCGTCATTGGTAGTCATAACTTTCAGTGACTGTATGTTGTGAAAATCCCTAAAACTTACTGCTACTTCTCCTTTAGAGACTTATAAAATTCTAACCGGACTAGACAGGGTAGATGCAGGAAGGATGTTCTTGATAGTGGAGGTGTTGAGAACCAGGGGTCACAGTCTGAGGACATAGGGTAGATTGTTTAAGACAGAGCTGAGACATTTCTTCACTTAAAGAACAGGGAGCCTGTGGAATTCATTACCACAGGAAATAGTTGATGCCAAAACATTGAGTGTATTCAAGAGGTGGCTACATATAGCACTGGGGCAAATAGAATGAAAGATTATGGGGAATAAGCAGGATTAAGCTATTGAGTTGGATGATCAGAAATGATTGTGACGATAGAGCAGCAGGCTCAAGGAGCCAAACGGTCTTCTCCTGCTCTCATCTTCTATATGTTTCTTTATTTAGTTCCCTCCTCAAAACCCATCTGTCTGACCAAGTGTATGATTCCCCCACCATCCTTCAGTATTGCTAAGTGATCCTTTGTTTTCCTTGCATCTCAGTGAAGCTGAGTGCTGAATAATTGCAAAATAAGTTGTATAATGGGCTGCCAAGGGAGATAGTGGATTTAGAGCAAAAAATGTTAAAAGGAGTGGGTGATTTTTGGACTGCAGTCATTTCTGCTCTTACATGTTGCTGCATTATAATTCAAATTTTGCAAGCTTCTGTGCTATGGATACTCAAAAAAACATTATGATACTAAAACTAAGAAAATAAGTCCTTCTTCTTTTGTTCAGAATAGTGGACCCAAATCACTATTTGTGATTCCACAAAGTTGCTTGATTTCTTCTGTTTTAATTTTTTTCCATGCTGCTAAATGAATTATTTTGTGGTTGCAGGCAAAGTTTGCAAGGAAGAAACACAAAGGTTGCTGTGGTGCTGATACAGAAGAAAACTCCCTTACCTCCAGGTACTTCCATTGCAAGGTCTCTTTGAAAGGGGAAAAAAAACACAAACAGAAAATACTGGAAATATTCAAAAAGCCAGTCAGTGTTCAAAGGAAGAACAGACAAATGAATGTTAAGGTTGCAGACTATTCTTTGGATATGTTCTAAATAAATGTCTACCTTCCCTTTGTTAACCTATCTGTTTTCATTACAGATGCTGACTGATATGCTGAACATTTCCAGTATTTATATTTTTTATTTCTTTTAACTTTGTTTTGGTTTCATAAGTAGGTTGTAATTATTTAAAATTCTTTAAATATTTAAACAAATGGTCTTATTCTATGACTTCCGTATTTTAAATTAAACTTGAATTGTACAAAGTTTAGTTAAACAAGTTCATGACAATGAGTAAATTACTTTGAAGTAATTGCATTTTTTTGTTCAGAATTTTGTTTTGAAATAAAGATACTTAATTTCCCAGTGTGGTTTTCTCATTGACGTCTCACAAAACTAGATCTGCTGTTTTAGTGCAGGAAGTATAAATTTTGTCACTATTTGTATAATATTAAAATGGTCCACTTTTTAGATTATTTTGTTAGCTTTTTAAATTGGTTCACTTACTGATGGAAGGAGTGAATGCTTAAGATGAAGGATAGGGTGCTGACTGCTTTGTCCAGCCAGACTTCTAGAATGTTGTTGAGATGCATTCATTTAGGCAAGTGGAGACAGTTCTATCACACTCCTTACTTGTGTCTTTTGAAATGGTGAATAGACTTTGGGGAGTCAGGAGGTGAGTTACTTGCTGCAAAATTCTCAGTCTCTGACCTGTTCTTGTGGCCACAGTATCTGTATGGCTGGTCCAATTCTTTTTCTGGTCAATATTAATCCCTCAGGATGTTGATAGTGGGGGATTCAGCAAGGATTATGCCATTGAAGGTCAAAGGGAGATGATTGTTGGAGATGGTCATTGTCTGGCTTTTATATGGCACACATGTTACCTGCCGCTTATCAGCCCAATCTTGAACGTTGTCCAAATCTTGCTGTGTATGGACGTTGATTGGTTTAAACATTATGGAATTACCAGCAAACATCTTATCTGACCTTATGATGGATGGCGCATTGATAAGGTAACTGAAGTTGGTTGGACCTAGGATGCTCCCATGAGGAATTCCTGCAGTGATGTTCTGGAGCTGAGATAATTGGGCTACAACCACCTTCCTTTGTGCTACATATTACTCCAAAGAGTGCAGAGTTTGCCCCTTGGTTTCCATTCACTTCAAATTTACTGGGATGTTACGCCAGCTTGGTCAAGTACTGCCTTGATATCAATGCCAGTCACCCACCCTCCCTGAGTGCAGCTCTTCATCTGTGTTTGGATTAGTTGTAATAAATCAAGAGACAAGTAATCTTGGTAACCCAAACTGAGCATCAGTGAGCACATATTGCATTATAACTGCAGTTTGATAACACCATTGATGATACCACCCATCATTTCGCTGATGATCGAGAGTAGACTGACTATGATAATCGCCTGGCTTAGATTTGCCCTGTTTTTTATGGACAGGCACACCAGTGCAATTTTCCACAGTTGCACATATTTTCAGTACAGGAGCAGTTTGGCTTGGGGCACAGCTGGTTCTGGAGAACAAGTATTCTGTACTTCTGCTAGATTGTTGCCAAGGTCCATAGTGTACTGATCAGTATTGTATTGTGTAGGTTTGCATTGCAAGTAAGGAATTTAAAATCAATAGTTTAAACTGTTCTTTTTATTACGAACTTGCACAATAAGGTGATTAACCAGAAATAATGGGGGCGATTCTCCCAAAAGGGTTGAATTAGTGGGAAAACTTCTAATCACGACTTTTTTTTTTCAGTGCAGTTTCACACTCAAACCTCCCCACTCTGTGCCATGCAAAGGTTACAATTGAGAACCTCATTAAAAACAGAGGAGGGGGATGTGGGGCCTGTTCGCACCAGAGTCTGACATGCACAGAGTTCTGGAGCTGTGCAGTGGTCATGATCTGTTGCTGGCCGATTCAGGACCATTGTAACGGTGCCCCTTTAGCACCTCCCCGGGTCCTGGATTGCCCTGATGTCCAGCCTGTGCTGATTGCTGGCCTTCCTCCAGCCCAGACTGAATCCCATACAGAGTGGCAATAGGACCCTCCACCCCCACAGATCACCACTAGGCCCCACTCACAATAGCCCTTGCCCCCCTGGGCACTGCCTGATGCCCAGTGAGCAGTGCCAAAATGTCCATTGGGCATGGGCACTTTGCCCCTTGGGCAGTGCTGGGGCACATGCAGGCACTGCCAAGATGCCAATGCCTTGATTTTTAGAAAATCCATTTGCAGATTCACTTTGCCTTGAAACGTTGATGAAGAGACTTTCTATTAACTTCTGATGCTCAAGTATAAATATCAAAAATACAAAAAGAAATGGTCCTTCTGCTGCTTTATCATATTCTTAGAATGAAATCCAAATCCAGATAAATAATTTCACTTATCTGTTGCTTTGCAGTTCCAACTACCTTTCTGAAACTTCATAACCACGTAATTTATTGCAATGATGAATGTTTCTCATTTCATTGCCACCTCATTTAATTTCACTTTTTTTTCATTTAATGCTCCTTAGGTGAGGACTTAATTGCTTCAGAGAGAGCAGCAGCACTGTGCAATGCCTGTGACTTGTCAGGGAAGTCTCTGTTCGTGCTACCACACACTGATCATCTTGTAGGATATATTATCAGGTGGGTGTTTCATGTTTTAGACTAATTCCACTCTTGTCATATCTAAATTTTGATAGGTTTTGTTATGACCTTGTTTTTGTACACTATAGTTTAAAATAATGGTCCTCTGAAACTTTTTTAAAAATTGCTGCTAGAATTAGGTCTGATTCCAATACTCCACTTAGCTTAAACATTTCTCCTGTTTTAACAATACTGTATCCAACATTTGCAAAGCAACTTTGGTGCATGGGTAGTATGCTTCTGTCTGCATAGGTTACTAGGCAGCTTCTACTGAATGTTGATGGACAAACATTAAAAGCCAAAGTCATGTATGACATGAAGGAAAATTGTTTTTGGCAATTCTGTACTTAGAGCCATAGGGGTTTACAGCATAGAAATTGGGTCTTTGGCCCAACTTGTCCATGTCACCCTTCTTTTTTAATCATAGTTAGTCCCATTTGACCCATATTCCTCTATACTCATCTTACCTGTGTAACTGTCTAAATGTTTTCAAAAGACAAAATTGTATCTGCCTCTACTACTACCTCTGGCAACTTGCTCCAGACACTCACCACCCTCTAATGTGATCGGGGCTTCTCCTGTAATGATGAACTGCTCCTCTGGCTTTAACTTGTTTGCTGTTCCTCCTTGTAGATAATGCTGTTTAATAGAAAAGCTAAGGGGTTCTTTGTTTCATCTATGTTTTATCTGGAGGTGTAGAATATGAAAGTGAGGACATAATAAACGATATGAAATCTAATGTGCAGTTTTGGGAATCAACGTAGGCAAGTTATGGGTGTCTTTTTAAGCAGGGTTACTATAAAGATTAATTAGGGTGCTTCCTCTTGTGCTGAAATGCTTGATGAGTAAAAATTGGGGCTTTTTCCACCAGAAGAACACAATTCCAGCTGACTTATAGTTGTTTGTAATTCAGAAAGGATAGACCAGAACAATGGTTGAGGGACAAATGGCAATCTTGTACGAGGTTTAGAACAGGAAGGAGATGCTTCTTTAACAAAACTCTTGAGGTTGAAATAGTCAAATGATTAGTGCTTGAGGCATAACAATATTGAAAATCAACCTTTGATTGAATATGCGAAGGAAAAAAAGTGAAGGGATATGGTGACAGCGTGGTAAATGTGTTGAGGATTACTTGGTGGCATGAATGGTAATTGCTGACATGGACTGGTTGAGATGAACATCCTGTTTTCATGTTGTACCTTTTATATATTTTTTTGTAAGTACCAGAGGTTTAGGGAGAATACCAATGCAGTTTAAGCAGCTGAGTGTGTCCTATAGGGCTTTGTCAGTAACATCAATGTCCTGAGATCAAATCACAAATAAATTCAGTTTATATTCTCTCAGGATCTTTCATTCAGAATTCCACAATGTTGGGGCTGTGCTTCTTTTAATGTAAGGTTTAACAGGTTGTCTTTTTCTTTATTTAAACAGTTTGGTATTCCCAAACCAGTGTTAATTCTCCATTATAGTCTGAAACTGTATTCTAACTAAATCAAGTCTAGAAAGAATCATAGTTGTGTGAATATAAATTTCTAGCTTATTTGTTTAACGTACTGCTTAATGGCTAATTCATGGACTTTGCTTGCTGGGATGTTACAGTTTAATTGAATCAAGCATTTAACTTCTTAGTTCAATTGGAATTTCCATATTAAAAATATACAAGATTGTTTTGTCATTTTGTAGGTTAGAGAATGCTTTTTATGAGCATGCACAGACATATTATTACACAGAGATCCGGAGGGTTAAATCGCACAAAGAATTCTTGAACAAGACAACTCATCAGGTAAATATAATTAGGGTGTCGGGCAGGAGTAGAAGGGATGCAGACATGTTGGGCTGAATGGGCTTTCTGTACTGTAACAATTGTGCGTGTGGTGTGTCCTTAAGATATAGGAGCAGAATTAGGCCATCAGGCCCATCGAGTCTGCTTGTCATTCCATCACGGCTGATATTTTTCTCATCCCTGTTCTCCTGCCTTTTCCCTAATACCTTTGATCCCCTTATTAATCAAGAACCTACCTATCTCTGTCTTAAAGACACCCAATGACCTGGCCTCCACAGCTTTCTGTGGCAAAGAGTTCCACAGATTCACCACTCTGGCTGAAGAAATTCCTCCTCATCTGTTTTAAAGGATTGTTCCTTTAGCCTGAAGTTGTACCTTCTGGTTCCAGTTTTTCCTATAGTGGAAACATCCTCTCCACATCCACTATAGCCACGCCTATCAGTGACCTGTAAGTTTCAATAAGATCTCCCCCTTATCCTTCAAAACTCCAATGAGTACAGATCCAGATTTCTCAACCATTTTCATATGACAAGCTCTTCAGTCCAGGGATCATTCTTGTGAACCTCCCCTGGACCCTTTCCAAGGCCAGTGCATCTTCCTTAGATACGGAGTGCAAAACTGCAGCAATGTTCCAAGTGGGATTTGAGTAGCCAGTCTGGCTTTCAGTCATCATTAAGTGTGGGCTGGCACTTTGCAGTGAACAGTTGTGAACTGACATTACCATTTCTAATGGCAACATGTAATGGTTGATATTACAAAGTAGTCACGATCTATTCACATACACTTCTAGGCAATCTGGTAGGGATGGCAACCATAATTATGATTCCAAATTATAGTCCAACAGGTTTATTTGAAATCATAAGCTTTTGGAGTGCTATATCTCCATCAGGTGTAGTATCCACCTCAGTCCAACACTAGCATCTCCAGATTATGATGGGAAGAGTAGTCAAAGGGTTGTTTTGCTTTGTTAGTTGCATTACATAATTAGATGTTTTGTAAATCTTCGACCATTGACTATTTTATATAAAAGGCTCAAGAATCTCCCAAACCCATGGTGTTGCTGAATGGGCAACCTGGGGTCTGGAGCACAGAGACTTACTGTGTCTTTTTAAGACTAGTGCTGTAAGTATTTGCTACTTGAATGCAGATAAATATAATCTAAGTAAATTGGATGTAAGTTAACTGTTCACAAAATCCAATTCCAGTGGTTTTATTATTGGAAAACTATTATTTTGCATCTGTAATGAAATGGGACATGTGTGGGAAGCAATAATAAATTATTTATTTGGGTTTATTACTTGGGCTGACGTAATACACGTTCATTTGTAAGCTATATGTCAGTCATTTTGGAGGTATTGCACATCATATAACCAATTAAAACGCCTTGAAAATGATTAATATGTTAATAGCATGCATCTAGACATGAAAAGTCACCCCATTGTGGAACTTATTACAGTTAGCAGACCAGTTAGCAGTGTGTTACGCTGCACAATCTGTCTGTGTCAAAAGCATCTGATTTAAAGAATGCCAAAATTCTTACTTTGTGCTTTAAATATATTTTTTTAATAGCTCTTATTTGTGAGACATCAGTTCAAAACGGCTTTCTTCAGTGAACTGAAGCAGGATACACAAAATGCATTGAAGTAAGGCTTTTGTTAATTATTAGTATTCTTGACCTTTGTTAACTTTATCATTGATTGATTTCTATTTATTTTGTCAAAGTGTCTGGATTTCAAGTGACCTGAACAAAAACCTGACTGGAAGGGAGGGGTGGGGGAGGTAAAATGAGTTCTGTTTTTTTTTAAATCATCCTAATCACCTCTTCACCACAAGCTAAAACATTTCCATATTTCATAATGAGTGGGGATTGCTGCAGAGAAATAAACAGGAACATCTATCACTTCCCATTACTCCTCACTGAACAGTATGTCTTCATCCACAGTGTTGGAAATGAAAATAGCATCAGCTTTCCATTTTTACGATTGCCAATCTGACCAATCAATTGCATCTCTCCCCCTCTTTCCCCCTTCCACCCCTCCAATTCTACCTAACATTGAGTTAGTATTTTTGAACATTTTGTCAGCATTGTGCCCATTGTAAAACTTGGTACTTGCTATAACACTTGAATGTTCATCCTAAACACACTGTACCTCAAGGATCTATTTACTAAAAGGTATCGGTGGCAGTCGTTAGCACTGCTGCCTCACAGTGCCAGGGACTCGGGTTCGATTCCCAGCTTGAGTCACTGTGTGGAGCCTGCACGTTCTCCCCTTGTCTGCATGGGTTTCTTCCAGGTGCTCCGGTTTCCTGCCATAGTCTAAAAGATGTGCTGGTTAGGCGTATTGACGCGAACAGATGCTGGAGTGTGGTAACTAAAGGAATTTCACGGGAACTTCATTGAAATGTCCATGTAAGCCTTACTTGTGACTAATAAATAAACTTTAACTTTGAATCCTAATTTTCAGAAACTATAGAACAGCTTATAACCTTGTGCATGAACTGAGAGCTCATGAGACCAACATGCTCGAAATCAAGACCATGGCTGGATTCATCAACTATAAGGTGATTACGCAACTTATGGTATTATTTTGCCAGCTGATTGTAGAATTAACTGCATCGCATAGGTGAAGTAATAGCTGGAAGCAGTTTTCGTTTCTTTATTACAGCAGTTTTGCAACTTTCTGTCTGCTCTTCAAAAGTAAGCAACACTATTAATCTTGAAAATATTGAAAAGCAACAAAAAATTAACAGAGTCTGCAGTCAAATGACCTTGTAGATTTTTAAGTCTTGAACAGCCTGTTCTGAAAATTGAGCATCTATGACATAACTTCCAACCATGTGCCTGTTCACTTTTGTTGTATTTTATCTTGCATAGAGAAGTTTGAAATTCTATAGCCTGTCTGTTGATGCAAACATGAATATTATCATGAATGAGATGCTTCTTTAGAATGCGCTGAACTGGAAATTATTATAGTTATTTTTATTGAAAAAATATACAGTGAGACTTTCAGAATAATTGAATAAAAGTAAAGTTGGGAGGTGTCATATTTTTCACTGAACAGTTTATCCTGAACAAATTACTTTTAAAAGTAAAACACGTTGATTCATTAATGTATTGTCTCCCCACTGTTAGCTCAACAACATTCCATCCTGTCAAACTTTGGCCATGAACCAGAATTTGCAAGTTTTATTCTTTTAAGCAGTAAAAAGAGAGCACTAATGTATTGTTCAAAGCAGAAGTTTGGATTGATGTATTTACAATCCAGCTTTAATGCTGTGCCAGACCTAAAATGGATATGGAAGTTTGGATCACAATTCATGAATGATATGGTTGCCATAGATACATTGGGATAGGATTGACAAGGATATGCATTCTTAATTTTGCTTTCTGCTTCTCTTCGCCCAGATTTGTCGTTTATGTTTCCAGCATAACGCGCCATTGGATGCCATTGCGCAGTTCCGTAAGCACGTGGATTTGTGCAAAAAGAAGATAGGGAGTGCAGAACTGGCATTTGAACACACTGCCTGGATGTCTAAACAGTATGATCCTACTGAATTTTCAAAACTTGTCATTGCTCCTTTGCCCCAAGCATGCTATATGCATACATTATGATGTGATAAAACTTTATCTCTCTACTTACTTTTCTTCACCTACCTATTGATGAAGCTGGTTGTCTTCTGGGAACTTAATTGTAATGCTTCCCTTTTTCTCTTTGTAAGATTTCAAGCATTTGGAGATTTGTTTGACGAAGCCATTAAGCTTGGCCTCACAGCAATTCAGACTCAGAACCCGGGTTTCTATTACCAACAGGCAGCATACTATGCACAGGAACGCAAACATCTAGCAAATCAACTCTGCAACCATGATGTATGTAAAGTTTCCAACAAATATAGGGTTTAGCTCTTTCTAATAGTTTGAGATTATTAATATAATATGTTTATGTTCTATTATGGTATCAAAATTGGAGCTGGTTAGAATAAAAGATTGAAAAGTTTTTCTTTTACTTTGGCTGCTGCTACTTGTTGACTTCAGTGTGTGGGGAAGGAAGAGATCATTGGCCGCAAGGAAATACAATGCTTAGAAAATTTATCTCGAGAATTCTGTTTTAAATTGCCATGTACAGAAGGGAAGTTTATCTTTATTGAACACTTGACCCATGCATATGCATATCTTTACAATGATAATTAATACCATGACAGCTTAATGCATAATTCTTTTGAATGACTTGATGCCTGTAAATTCAGTTATGAGGAATTTCTAAACTTTTTTTTTGCTGTTGAGTATTTTGCAAATTGCAATAATTTTAGTGCCATGTTAGTTTTCTTATGCTTCTGTTCTCCACGTTCTCAATCATGCACAAAATTATTGCAAATAATGGTAGACCTATGCAAACTGGGGCTGTCAGAATGTTCCTTCCTTCACTTGCTTCAACTTACCTCCTTGCTCAACATATTCCAATGGTGCAATCAGTCAGTTTAACTGTAATTACCAGGCATGATCAAATGCTATTCCATAAAGTTTAAAAGGTTTATTTACTAATGTCACAAGTAGGCTTGCATTAACACTACAATGAAGTTACTGTGAAAATCCCCTAGTCACCACACTCTGGCTCAGTTGTGGTACACTAAGGAAGGATTTGGCATGACCAATGCACCTAACCAACATGTCTTTTGGACTGTGGGAGGAAACCAGAAAACCTGGGGGAAACCCACAGAGGCATGGGTAGAATGTGTAGACACTGCACAGACAGTGGCTCAAGCCGGGAATCAAACCTGGATTCTTGGTGCTGTGAGGCAGCAGTGCTAACCACAGTGTACGATGGATAATAAATGCTAGCCAGTCAGCGACACCAATGTCCCATGAATGAATTAAACAAAAAATCAACTGAGGAGACTGCACAATAGATCACTGGGGGTGAGGAATAATGGAAGGATGTAGTTGACAATTGAAAGAGCATTTTTGTCCAGCTGTGTAGTCAGGGCTTGGAGCTGCTAGAATTAGTTGTTAATTCAGCAGTTCCAACTCCAGTTAATATTGCCAGAGAGATCAAAGTAGCTGAGTGGTATGCTGACTAGAGAGACCAGTGGAGAGTGCAAGACAGACTGAGATATTCAAACCTTGGCAGCAGTTTGTTCATATGGCTTGGATGCTTTCAGTTATCTCTGGGCAACTTACTACCTAGTGGGTAGTCATGGCTTCACTTTGTATGCACGTAGTTGCACACTGTTGTTTTGTTCACTTAATTTGTTAAAGCATATCCCAGTTCCTAAGCAAGGTCCCATTTGTTCCTGTGATTGAAAAATGCATATTGATAACAACACATGGACTTTCAGTGCATCAGTCCAATATCCATCTTATGTTGCATGTTTTATTGAGAATCCATGATCTGCTGTCATCAGATTAGCTGAATAACACATTAAAGATTGAAGGGATGAAATGAATTTCTCCTGTTTGACATTTTTAAATTTATTCACCTGAAATGTTTGAATGATTAGTTTCTTTGTGTTAACATAATAATGTTTATTCTTCATAGTCCTCTACCAATTATCCTAGTCCTGATCCGTTGGAGACACCTGCTGGAGTGTTGGACTTTTTTGGGCAAAGACCTTGGAGGCAAAGTCATCAAAGTAAGGCAGGAATTATCATCAGAATAATTTAATGAAGTGAAAAGTTTTGATGAGTGAAAACTGTGATCTTAGGCTCTTTTAAAATCTTGTAATGGAATTCCTCTGGTTATACACAATTGTCTAGTTTTAAATGTTTGATTTGATTTATTATTGCCATATATTATTTCACAGTGAAAAGTATTCTTTCTTGCGCGCTGCACAGACAAAGCACACTGTTCATAGAGAAGAAAGGAGACAGTGCACTATGTAGTGTTACAGTCATAGCTAGTATGTAGAAAAAGATCAACTTAATGAGAAACAAGTCCATTCAAAAATCAAGCTGTTCTTGAGTTGATTAGTATGTGTCCTCAGACTTTTGTATTTTCTTCCTGATGGAAGAAGGTGGAAGAGAGTAAGTCCTGGGTGCATGAAGTCCTTGGTTATGCATTTCCGAGACAGGGGAAGTGTAGACGGAGTCAGTGGATGGAAGGCTAGTTTGAATAATGGACTGGGTTTTATTCATGAGCCTTTGTAGTTTCTTGATGTCTTGGGCAGGGCAGGAGCCATACCAAATTGTGTTATAACCAGAAAGGGTGTGTTTTATAGCGCATCTATAAAGGTTAATGAGAGTTATAGCTGACACGCCAAGTTTCCTTAGTTTTCTGAGAGATTAGAGGTATTGGTGGGCTTTTTTAACTGTAGTGTTGGCATGAGGGGGACCAAAATAGGTTCTTGGTGAGCTAGACACCTAACAATTTGAAACTTTCAACCATTTCTATTTTGTCCCCGTTGATGTAGACAAGGACATGTTCTTTACGTTTCCTGAAATCGATGACTTCGTTTTATTGACATTGAAAGAGAGATTATTGTTGCTGCACCAGAGACTTTTAAAATTCTAATAGGACTAGACAGGGTAGATGCAGGGTGGAAAGATTGCCATTTGTCCTGAATTCAGCGTTTAATCCTGTGTCAAGATCTTTGAGTACTTCCTGGAGCATAGCCGATAGATATATCTATCGGCTATGCTCCAGGAAGTACTCCTCCTTACAGAGGAGGTTTACTAGGATGTTGCCTGGTATGGAGGGCAGGTCCTATGAAGAGAGGTTGAAGGATTTGAGGTTGTTTTCGTTAGAAAGGAGGCGGCTAAGGGGGGATCTTATTGAAACATATAAGATAATTAGAGGTTTGGATAGGGTGGACAGTGATAGCCTTTTTCCTAGGATGGAAAAAGCTAGCACGAGGGGACACAACTTTAAATTAAGGGGTATGAGTTATAGGACGGATATCAGAGGTAGGTTCTTTACTCAAAGAGTGATTAGGGAGTGGAATGCCCTGCCTGCAGCTGTTGTAGATGCGCCAAGTTTGGTGGCGTTTAAGAGGTTAGTTGATAAGTATATGGATGAGAAGGGAATGGTTTAGTTAGGAGGGGCATTGCTTTTTATTTTGGTCGGCACAACATCGAAGGCCGAAGGGCCTGTTCTGTGCTGTATTGTTCTATGTTCTATGTTCTATATATGGTAAACAGAACTGGAATCAATATACAGCTTTGCTTGGTGGGCAGTAAAGACATCTGATAACATACCACATTGCGTATCATTGTGAAGTGAATAAATGACACTGATCAAAAGGCACTATGCCACCGAAGGAAGCCCATTCATTGAAGTAACGGGTACACAGTTATTTTAATTGATGCAATGCTAATTTGATGTATTATTTCTCACTTGTGTCAGTTCTTGCCCTGATATTATCGAGAAATAGTTTTCTTTGAAGCCAGAAAATTGACTGCATTTCATAAGTACTTGATTGAAAAGCGCTTTGAGATGTCTGCTTCATGTGAAGGTCCATATGCTTTTGAGGATAAATACTATTTTATGTATTTTTATACTATTATATATTGTCTATTGACCTGACTAAGACTTTTGACACACTGAACCGTGAAGCCCTGTGAAAGGTTCTGTATAAATTTGGCTGCCCTGAAGAGATGATAGAATCCCTGCGGTGCAGAACGAGGCACTGTGGTTAGCTGCCTCACAGTGCCAGGGACCCAGGTTTAATTCCAGCCTCAGGTGACTGTGTATGGAATTAGCATGTTCTTCCCATGTCTGCGTGGGTTTCCTCCACGTGCTCTGATTTTCTCTCAGTCCAAAGATGTATGGGTTAGGTGAATTGGCTATGCTAAATTGCCCCTTAGTGTCGGGGGATTAGCCAGCATAAATACCTGGGGATAGGGCCTGAATGCCAGTGCAGGCTCGATGGGCCGAATGGCCTCCTTCAGTATATGCCTGGACATCATATGTGTATGATATGGAGATTAGAACCAATCAATCCCTTGTCTCAGCCTCGAATTTCCAAGTAGAGATGAATTTCACTGAGATGAGGATTCCTAGTTGAACACTGATTATCTTTTTTTCCTTCTTGGTTCATACTCAAAGAGTCTTAAACAATTTAAGTTCAAAACATAAACTTTATCTTCGTCAAGTTGTTTCCAGTAAATCACTCACCAGGGTTTTGACCTTTAAAATAGAGTTTTCAAAAATCATTTGCCCATCCCCTTTGTTCATTCTGCTGGACAGAAACCAATTATTATTAGTATAGATCATTTACCTTGACCAATAATACTCTACTCTCTGATGGCATGGAAATATGTAAATAAAATTCTTTCCCTCTGTCTGCCAGCAACTCTTTATCAGAAAGTTATATTAATCTTCATTTGACCAGGATTGCTGGAACTATCTGCTGTTAAGAGGATCCTTTTGCTTTACTCAGTAGCTGTATTTTTTTCAAAGAACGTGGTTCCTTGTATTCAGCTTACCCACACCCGTTGGGGCAATGTAGAATATAGAACACTACAACACAACAGGCCCTTTGTCCCACAAGTTGTGCCAATCATACTCATATCTACTAGCCATAGAGCTATCTGTAACTCCCAATCCCATTTAATCCCGTGTACTCATCCAGAGGTCTCTTAAAAGACCCCAGTGAGTTCGCCTCCACCACCACCGACGGCAGCCAATTCCATTCACTCACCACCCACTGAGTGAAAAACTTACCCCTAACATCTCCTCTGTACTTGCTGCCCAGCACCTTAAACCTGTGTCCTCTCGTAGCAATTATTTCAGTTCTGGGAAATAGCCCCTGAGAATCCACTCTATCTATTCTTCTCAACATTTTATAAACCTCTAACAGATTGCCTGTCAACCTTTGTCTCTCCAGGGAGAAGAGACCTAGCTCCCTCAACCTATCTTCGTAAGGCATGCTCCCCAATCCAGGCAACATCCTTGTAAATTTCCTCTGCACCCTCTCAATAGCTTCCACATCCTTCCTATAGTGAGGTGACCAGAACTGCACACAGTACTCCAGGTGGGTCTGACAAGGGTCTTATAAAGTTGCAGCATTACCTCCCGACTCCTAAACTCAATCCCTTGATTAATGAAGGCCAGTACACTGTAGACCTTTTTGACCACATCCTTCACCTGTGAGGCCAATTTAAGAGTCCTATGGACTTGGACCCCAAGATCCTTCTGTTCCTCAACACTGCTAAGACTCCTACCCTTGATATTTTACTCCTTCATCCCATTGTTCTTGCCAAAATGGACCACATATTTCTGCGATGAAGTCCATCTGCCACTTATCTGCCCATTCTTACATCCTATCTATGTTTTCTATGTCTTCTAACTTCTGACATCCTTCCAGACTATCCACACCACCACCAACCTTCGTATCATCGGCAACTTACTAACCCATCCTTCCACTTCCTCATCCAGGTCATTTATGAAAATGACAAACAGCAAGGGTCCTAGAACAGATCCCTGGGGCAATCCACTCGTGCCTGACCTCCATGCAGAAAAGGAGCAATCCACAACCACTCTTTGCCTTCTGCAGGCAAGCCAGTTCTGGATCCATAAAGCTCTTTGGATCCCATGCCCTCTCACCTTCTCAAGAAGTCTTGCATGGGGGACCTTATCAAACGCCTTGCTGAAATCCACGTAAACCACATCCACCGCTCTTTCTTCGTCAATGTGTTCAGTCACATTTTCAAAGAACTCCACTAGGCTCATAAGGCACGACCTGTCCTTGACAAAGCCGCATTAACTATTTCTGATCAAGCTAAAATTCTCTAAATGCTCATGAATCCTGTCCCTCAGGATCCTCTCCATCAATGTATAGTTGACTAAGGCGTACTTTTTAATGCAGAATGTAATATGTTTTCAAAAATACATTCTTAAA
The DNA here is from genome assembly GCA_024679065.1 of Sphyrna mokarran. Lineage (NCBI taxonomy): Eukaryota > Metazoa > Chordata > Chondrichthyes > Carcharhiniformes > Carcharhinidae > Sphyrna > Sphyrna mokarran. Next base: position 24,908,823 of record JAGIQG010000006.1, read on the forward strand.
TTTTCAAACAATGATTATATGTGTTTCTATACAAATAGAACTTTTATAACTCCTGGTACTTTGTGATTTTTCTATATTGCGTTCATTCTAAATTAACCTTGTTAATCTATTAGCTTTTTTATTCCCAGGTAATGCTAAACCCCTCTAACAGTGAGTAATCCTGAGATTACTACCCTAAAGGTCCTGTTTTTTAGCTCTTAAGCTAACTCCCTGAATTGTCTTTGCTGACCAACCAACACAATGTCCTTCCAAATTTTAAAAGAAAATACAACTCTTGAACATGTATGGTTTCCCAACAATCAGAATTGATGCATATTCCAAGAACATTGAGCAAAGATTAACAGCACAGAAGCATCAACCTTCAAACAGGACCAGTCGATATACTTGTTTTTAAGTGAATCACAGAATTGTTACAGCACTACAGGAAGCCATTTGGCCCATTTTGTCTGCACCATGTCTCCAAACAAACAGCTCACTTAGTTCCATTTTCCTGACTTGCCCCAAAAACCCTGCACATGATTTTTCAAATATTGGTCTAACTTGCTTTTGAATGTTTTAGTTGAACCTGCCTTCACCACACTCTCAATGCATTCCAGAACCAACCACTCAGTGAAAAAGCTTCCTTTACGTCACCAATGCTTGTTTTTGCTAATTACTTTAAATCTGTACCTTCACATTCTCAATCCTTCCCAGGGTGGGAACGGGTTTCCCCTGTCTACCCTGTTCGAACCCTTCATGATTTTGAAAACCTTCAGCAGATCTCCTCTCAGCCTGCATTTTTTTTTCTAAAGAAAACAATCCCAACTTCTCCAATATGTCTTCATAACTGAAGTTTCTCATCCCAGGAACCTGAATCTTTTCTGCTCTCCCTCCAATGTCTCCATATCCTTGCTGGAGTGCAGCATCCAGAACTGGATGCAGTACTCCAGCTGAAACCAAACTAACATCTTAATGAAGTTCAAAAGCTCAAAGGATTGTGCATTATTGAAAGTACATGCTGGCTATAAAGTTAAATATACACTTTTATATTTGCATACCATTTTAGTTTAATGTTTACTAATTAGTGTCACAAGCAGGCTTATTACAGTTAAACTACAATGAAGTTACTGTGAAAATCCCCTAGTTGCCGTACTCTGGCACTAGTTCGGGCACACTGAGGGAACGTACCCAAGCAGCACATCTTTCAGATCATGGGAGAAAGCTGGAGTACCTGGAGGAAACCTGCGCAGATATGGGAAGAACATGCAGACTTCATACAGACAGTGACTCAAGCTGGGAATGGGACCCAGGTCCCTGGCGTTGTCAGGCAGCAGTGCTGACCAGTATGCCGCTGTGCTGTCCATTTTAAAAGATAGTGATGTTATGTTGAATGTATCTTTTTTGATGTGATGACAATGGAAGTGTGAAATCACCCAGAGTTCCTCAAAAAAAAAGTTGCATTCCATTCCCATGGCGACAGTTTTGGTCACTGATTTTTGAATGGTGACATGTAACTGAAGCCCAGCTTTACTAATAGTGAAATTATCCCACTGTGATATGACCATCCAATAGGTTTCCCCGGTCTGCTTCTTTCTAATGTCATTGACTATTTATATTTAATGGATTACAAACTCTCCTATCCAGGTATCGAACCCCCAGATCCTGAGAAAGAGAAAGTTGGTATTCTGGCCCTCCAGCTCAAAGAACGAGATGTTGACCATTCAGTAAGTATGCTTTCACAAAGATGTAGCCTAAGATGAATACAACATGATTTAAACAAAAGATTTAGACTGTTTTGATGAATGGGAACAAGAGCTGATTGCGTGTTTTATTTATCCATTGTCAGGAATTGATAATCACCCTCTTGAGTAATGCAGTGGCTCAGTTCAAGAAATACAAGTGTCCCCGAATGAAGAGCCATTTGAGTGAGTAATTCTTGCCAGCAAACCTACCTCCTGTTTGCCATTCTTCAATATATTTTTTGAGCGGGTTACTTGCCTCTCTGGAAGTTAATTTTGTGTCACTATGCTGTTTTGTGTTGATAGTGGTTCAAATGGGTGAAGAGTATTATTATGCAAAGGACTACAGCAAAGCATTGAAGTGAGTATCTTCAATTGTCTATTATATAAAATTAACTTAAAAGACAAACATGGTCACATCTTAATGTACTTCCAGTTTAAAGTTTATTAGTGGCACAAGTAGACTTACATTAACACTGCAATGAAGTTGCTGTGAAATCCCCTAGTCACCATACTCTAGCACCTGTTTGGGTACACTGAGGGAGAATTTAGCATGGCCAATGCACCCAATCAGCATGTCGTTTGGGAGAAAACCAGAGCACCCAGAGGAAACGCAAACATGGAGAATGTGCAAACTCTGCACAGACAATGAACCGGGGCTGGGAATTGAACCTAGATCTTTGGTGCTGTGAAGCAGCAGTACTCGACTACGTTTGCTACTGCATTTTTGCGTATGCCTTTGTACTTTGCTGGTGTGGTATAAAATATTTTCATTGTACAACTGGATACCTTAATTATTTCCAAAATTCTAATGTAGAGCTTAATCCAATACAAAGGCTATTTTAGTTTCAGTCCGTCCAATGTTGGAAAGCATCTCTCACTGTATGAACATTACTTGTTTATTTTCCTCTTTTTCTTTTCCCCTCCAGCTTATTCTTGAGTATTTTCTTTCCCTCACAGGTTGTTGGATTACGTGATGTGTGATTACCGCAGTGAACGCTGGTGGAAGTTGCTTACCTTTATTCTGACCACTGCACTCAAATGTGCTTACCTGATGGGTCAAATCAAAGATTACATCACCTACTCACTGGAGCTACTTGGGAGGTGTATCCTTGCTTCAGTATAGCTATTGTTGCTTTGTTTTCAACATTTTTATATGACTGGATATTTATATATTGGACACTTCTTGATAATGAATTGCTGGATTGTAAGTGCCATGTATTTAGATTTTGGGTGTCTCATGGAATCAAGGGTTATGAGGAACAGGAAGGAAAGTGGAATTGAAACCCAAGATTGGTCATGATCATATTGAATGGCAGAGCAGATTCCATCAGTCGCATGTTCTACTCCTCCTGTTTTTTGTGTTCTTGTGGGTATAGTGAGAGCAGAGATTAAACCTTTTTTTCCTGTTCTTTTTAGTCTCTATAATATGTTCTGAATAATGCTACGGGAGGTGCATGTGACAGCGTAATCCTGTGGTTATTGTTGTGGTGGCCCCCACAACTTGTGTCCACGTAGCTATGTCTACCCCTCTAAGAAGAATAGCCTGGTGTGAACAGTCCTGTCAGGTTGACGTTCTTTTGCTTTGTGTACTACACAGTGGGAGAGTGTCCATTCATTAGAGTCATTAGGGGTGCAGAAGAAGGCCTTTTGGCCCATCGAGTCTGTACTGACAATAATCCCACCCAGGCTCTATCCCCATAACCCCACATTTTACGACCGCCCCCCGTATATTTAAAAAAAAGCATGTGCCTCACATATCTCCTCTAAACTTTTCGCCATGCACTTTAAACCTATATCCCCTAGTACTTGACTCCCCCCGTCCCCAGAAAAGAGCATCTGACTGTTCACTCTATCCATGCCATTCATAATCTTGTAAACCTTATCAGGTCACCCCCCAATCTTTGCCGTTCCAGTGAGAACAAACCAAGTTTAACCAACTTCTCCTCATAACTAATACCCTCTAGACCATTCTCGACCTACTTTGCTGTCTGCAGAACAGAATTTCAAAGGTTAAAGAGCTTTGGAGAAGAAATTCCTCTCCATCTTGTAACTTCTGAGAACAATGCCTCTAGTTCTAGATAAGTTACTGAGCTGCTGACTCTTGATGGGGTCCAGTTCCAAAGATACTGCAAACCCTTTGGTATCGCACCCAAGTGAGCCAAGGCAGGATATTAGATTCTAAAGGGAATTGTGCTGTTACGATTGAACCTGTATTACCCATTTAACTATATCAAACTGCTAGCATAGTAGGTGTACCCAATACCACCATCAGGCACATTCCCAGGACCAATATAAATGGCTTCAGAATAACATTCACTGCATATGTACTTTGTCCCAAAAACAAACCTGAACAAAAACATCCAAAGAATGCCTGTACCTTCCAAGTTCCTATAAGTATCAAGGAACATGGGGAATAGTATGGGAAAATGGCTTTGAGGTAGAAGATCAGCCATAATCTGGTTGAATGGTAGAATGGGCTTGTGGCCGAATGGGCTTGTGGTCAAATGGTCTACTCCTGTTGTTATGTTCCTACCTACAGCACATGGACCTCAGCTGTTCATGGAGGCAGCTTACTACCACCTTCTCTCGGACAGTCAGGAATAGACAACAAATATTGACTTTGTTCGCATCCCATGAATAGTTGAAAAATAGTCCTGAAAACTTGCAGATATCCTGGCTTTCCAGAAGAGGTCACCGGATAGCAGTTAGAAACAAAATCTTGGGCGGCATTGAACAAATGACAGGATGTACCACTGCTCCACTTAAACAAGTCGGCAGGGAATGCTCCAAGCAGTATTAATTGGCTGAAGGTGAAACATGTGGGAGGAATTGCTGTCTGCCAGGCAAACACATCAAATGGGATTCTCCAGTCTCGACCATGGCGTCCTAGCCAAAAACTCCATTCGTTTCCAGTGGCACTGGAAAATCTCAGCTGTGATCAAAGTTGGAAAATTTTGGCCTAATGAGAGTGGTGGCCATTGGCTAGGTCTGTGGACAGTTTCATCTTTCAGTCCAAGACCCAAGACACACATACTTGCTGGAAGGGTGTCACGATGGGCTTGGAGGGAGGGTTGGGTGGGAAGCAACACTTAGTGACCATTAATTGACCTCAGTTTGGGACAGGTGAGAAGCTAAGGCCACGTTGATTTTTGTGCCCTGCTCTGTCCCTCACCCCCGCTGTTTCTTTCTCTCTCTCTCTCACTCTCTCTCTCCCTTCCCCCACACACAAAGGTGTTGAGGCCACTTGTAAGGCCCTGGAAGTTGCCCTAGCTCAGCTCTGCTAACGTTGCCTCACATCATAAAATTACCATTCTTTCTTTGCTTGACAAATGGTGCCAATTTAGCTCGCGTTTGATACTGCTTTGAGATTTTTTCCTTTACTGAAATGACAGCTTCCACACTGAGTAGTGAGCAGAAATCTCGTATAGAAAAGAATTTGATAAAGGTGTTAATGGTTAGTATTTGCAGTAACAATTTTTTAAAATCTTTCAAAATGAAGAAAAGATAAGTTATGTTGTCTCTACTTCCTTCATACATATGTAGAATGAAAGCCCGGCACCAGAGCCTGATTGCGACTCCAAGGCCATTAAAACTGCTCAGAAAGTATGGGCAGACCGTATTTCTTTAGCTGGAAGTAACATATTCACTATTGAGATGCAAGATTATGTGCCATTTGGTAAGTTAGTTTTTTTGAAAATCTTTAATTGATATATCTATGGTAATTTATTTTGAAGATTCAAACTTCATAGTGCAAACCCTTGGTGGTTTGACTCATTGCTCTCTCTATCTGATTATCATTATTTTTATAGCAAGATTAATGATTAAAGTTTTTAAAGTTTATTTATTATTGTCACAATTACAATGCAATAGAAACATAGAAGGTAGGAGACATTCGACCCTTTGAGCCTGTTCCATCATTCGTCACAATCATGGCTGATCGTCCAACTCAATAGCCTAATCCTGTTTTATAATGAAGTTATTATAAAAGTCCCCTAGTTGCCACGCTGCAGCACTTATTCGGGTACACTGGAGAATTTTGGCATGGCCAGTGCACCTAAGCAGCACGTCTTTGTGACTGTGGGAGGAAACCTGAGCATCCAGAGGAATCCCACGCAGACACGGGCAGAACATTACAAACTTCACACATCAGTGACCCAAGCCGGGAATCAAACTTGGCTCTCTGATGCAGTGAGGCAGCAGTGCTAACGGCTGCGCCACCGTACCACCCTGATATGCAGCCTGGAATATTATTTCTGCTGCTTCTCTGACCTAGAAATAACTTGTTAACTCTGTTTGTTATCCTCGTGATTGTTAAACATGGAACCTATTTTTCAAACTTGTGTTTACTCAGTGTAAAGTCACTGTTTGTTTCTTCTGTTCTTGTGCCTATTTTTGCTTCTGTGTAGTTGAATGTAAAGCCCGCTTCCTGGCTCCAAGTTTCCACGTTGATGTCCCCGTGCAACTCCATGTGTACCTCCGAGCTGACTGCCCTCATCCGTTTAGATTTTCAAAGCTCTGTGTCTGTTTTAACAATCAGGTGAGAAAACATAGATCCGTTCTGAGATAAGACCTTATCTGCCTATAAAGGCAGGATTTTCACCCAAGTGTTTTGCTTGGTAGGCAGTAGCACTCTTGAATTGTCAGGTCACACCCTAATCTATAGTGGTTAAAGGCAGTGTGTCATTGGGATACGAAGCTGACCTTCATGAGGGTAGTGCTAATGGTTCTATAGTTTATTTTCCTATCCTTGTGATAGGAAGAAGGTAACTCTTGATCACCCTTCAGCATTTCAGCAATCCAAAGTTTAAATGAAGAATGCCTTGTGTAAATAGCTGGAGCTACTGAGATCTCAGGAACCCTATGGAAAAGGGTGAAGTCCAAAGTATAGTTGATGAATTACTGACTCAGGAGCCCAGTTACTAGCTAGAGAGATAGTATTATGTTCCAGGATTTCTTCCACTCTGCTGTAGATAACCCTGCAAGCCAATGCCTCAATGAGTCAAGGCTGTGAGCCAAGTGCTGGCAAGTGTGATTAGGTGCGCAGTTCAGGGCGTTTCATGTCTTGGTGCAGATTTGATGGGCTGAAGGACCTCTTCTGCACTGTGGTAGTTTATGATTCTGAGTACGGTAGTCTTAACTAATCAAGAGTGGGGAATCATAGAAACCCTACAGTGCAGAAGGAGGGCATTTGGCCCATTGAGTCTATGCCGACAACAATCCCATCCAGGCCCTATCCCCGTCACCTGACATATTTATCCCCCTAATCCCACTAACCTATGCACCCTGGGACACTAAGGAGTAATTTAGCTTGGCCAATCAACTATCCCACACATCTTTAGACTATGGGAGGAACTTGGAGCACTCAGACATGGGGGAATGTGCAAAATCCGCACAGATAGTGACCTAAGCTGGAAATCAAACCCAGGTCTCAAACTGTGGCAGTATTAACCACTGTGCCACCATGCCGCCCCAAATCCTCTAGGTAAGCTGCATTGTTTTACCTCTGTGAGCATCTAAATATCCCTGTCTGCATTTTTCAGAGGATGCGGGGTTTGAGTTAGTGCTCGAAACTTTGCTTCTGATTTTGTGTCCCAAGCCTCTGAAATAGGAATAGAAATTGCAGGAACTATACCGAAAGGTTACACATCTAAAATGTTAGTCTGTCTTGTTTCTTCACTATAAATATTGACTGACCAGCATATTCCCAGGGTTATTTTGAATATCCATCATGTAATTGCTTCCTAAAACATAGCTTCTTGCAGTGTATCACTGTATGTGCACTCTATATTGGGCAAACACAAGTTCTACATAGTTAGAAGTTACGACTCTGAAGCAGGGTTCACACCAGTGTTTATGCTCCACGTGAACCTCCTGTTCATACCCTCAATATAATTCTTCTACTCCCTTCTCCCTTGTGTTGATCTCAATTTCCTTTACCAATACTTAGGCTGGTCACCTCAGTTGTTCCTTGGGGCAGCGAGTTCAGAGTTCTAATCACTCTCTCCAATATATTTGTGTGTTCTTGGTAGATAAAGTCCTAATTGTCAGTGAACCCAATTGCAATCCCTGTATACTTGGTTAGTAACTTATTTTTTTCTTATGAATACATAATAGGATGGGAATAGAGTGATATCCTGGAAGGGTAGGGGGTTTTAGTTTAGTTGGACAGCATGGTCGGTGCAGGCTTGGAGGACCTAAGGGCCCGTTCCTGTGCTGTAATTTATTTTGTCCTTTGTTCTTAAGGAGTACAACCAGTACTGTGTCGTGGAAGAAACCTATCACACATCTGACATCTTAGAAGCTTCATCACAGGGGACCATGTGCTTGGTTCCTGGCAAAACCAGGCAGTATGTATTCAAGTTTGTTGCCAAGACCGAAGATGTTGGAAAGAAAGTGGAGGTAAATTTTTATATAATGGTTATTTGCCGGTTTAAAATATCTGGGGAAAAAGTTGTGTAACTGAAAAATAAAAACTGATTACTTATACAATTATAATGCAGGATATTTTCTTGAATTAGTGGGATAACGTTTCATCTTTTGTGTGTTTCATGTATTTAAAACATTCAGAGGCTGTAAAAATCTTGTATATTTTTATAGCATTTGGTTGTGTAAAATTGAATGCTTTTCAGCAAAAGTCAATCCATTCCAAAAATCTTCATAGAGGCAATGTTTGCAGGGTGGCACAGTGGTTAGCATTACTGCCTCAGCACCAAGGACTTGGATTCGATTCTAGCCTTAGGTTGCTGTCTGTGTGGAGTTTGCACATTCTCCCCGTGTCTGTGTGTATTTCCTCCCACAGTCTAAAGATGTGCGTGTTAGGTTGATTGGCCACGCTAAATTGACCCTAGTGTTAAGAGGATTAGCGAGGTAAAAATGTGGGGTTATGGGAATAGGGCCTGGGTGGGATTGTGGTTAGTGCAGACTTGATGGGTCGAATGGCCTCCTTCTGCACTGCAGGGATTCTATGATTTCTATTCTATGAATAAGCTAATTCAGTCAGTATTTGATGCTATTTCTTTTGTCTGTACCATCAGATTACTTCTGTAGACCTGGTCCTCGGCAGTGATACTGGGAGGTGTGTGATCCTGAATTGGAGGAGTGGAGGTGGAGACGCTGCATCTTGTCAGGAGGCCTTGCAGGCCACTCGGTCCTTTAAACGACGACCAAAGTTGCCTGACAATGAAGTATGTTGGGACAGTGTTACAATACAGGCAAGCACCATGTGAGTACAAGAAATAGTTTCATTGTTTACAAAGAACAAAACAGCACGGGAAACAGGCCCTTCAGCCCAATGAGCCTGCACTGCTACCTCGATGTTCCCACTTCTACCTGCGATCCCTGTCTATGTTTATAGATCTATGGATTGAAACCAAATTTGAGACAATTTAGGGAGAATCTGTTTTGCCAATTAGCCTAAGAGCACATCTTTGGAATGCGGGAGGAAACCGGAGCACCCGGAGAAAACCCACGCAAGCATGAGGACAATGCGCAAACTCCCACAGACACAGGCCCAAATCCATGTATCTGCACAGCACAGCGATAGTCACTGAGCTGTTGTGTTGTCCATCAAATGATCCAGGTCAAGTGTACACTAACGACATGAAGCACTAGGATACTCTCAAAATCCAAGAGCAGCCTTCCCACGATCCATTGCGTGTATGCCCCTTGTTAGACAACAAGGTGGACCAAAGAACCTGTAGGATAAAAACAAATACATCAATATCATCGTCCATTTATGCTTCCCAGGGACTCCCAAGACTCATGATCCCTATTTTAAATCAGTTTCCTATATCCCTCCATTCCCATTCTGTTCATGTGCCCATCTAAGTATTTCTTAAATAACTCCAGAGTACCTGCCTCCACCACTTTACTTGGCAGCGTGTTCCATACCCCCACCACCCTCTGTGAAAAAACTCCCTCTAGCATCCAAATTGTACCTTACCCCCCTCACTCCATGACTCCTCGTGCTATTTGAGTCCATCCTAGGAAAAACTTAACCCTGTTTACTCTATACCCCTCATAATCTTGTACATCTCTATTGTGATCTCCTCGATATTAGATCTCCTCTAAGTCCACGTCTTTCTAAGGAAAACAGCCCCAATTTGCCTAACCTCTCCTCGTAACTCAGAGTAGTTTAATGTAGTTACTTCAGTGAAAGCCCTTTATTCACAGTTTTTGATGCCAATAACTTGTTGTTCTGTGTCAGAGGCAGAGTGCAGTGCCGCTAATCTGCAGTTGCATCCCTAAAGTTGATCTGAAAAATTTGCTCAAAAGAGTGGCACGGAAAGAAGAAATAAGAATAGAACCTTTGCAAAGGGCGTGACTTAATTGTATTGTTGATCATTTGAGTGAGCTGGCAGTCCTTATCCTGAATACATATGGAATAAAATGTACAATATCAGTATGCATGTTTTTGAAACTGTAATATTTATTTTGGGGGAAGTATGGAATCCATTGAGTCTGTACCAACCACATCCTATCCAGCCTTATTCCTGAAATCCCACATGCTTACTCTACTGTCCCTGATTCTAAGAGTCAATTTAGCATGGCCAATCCACCTAATCTGCACACCTTTGTTCTGCGGGAGGAAACTCATGCAGACACGGGGAGAATGTGCAAACTGCACACAGCTGGTGACCCAAGCCAGGAATTGAACCCAGATCCCTGGCTCTGTGAGGCAGTAGTGCTAACCACTGTGCTGCCGTGCTAACTATTCTAACAGGTATTGGTCTTTGAATTGAGTCTGACGTAACTTTAGTACTTTGCACACTCTAAAGTTGGCTGGTTTCTCTGGGTCTTCCAGTAGTTGTGGTGAACACATTCTCTTACATCTGTGGTGAAACATTTCATTTTTTGTGTGTTTCGTGTATTTAAAACATTTACAGGCTGTAAAAATCCTGTATATTTTTATAGCACTTGTCACGTAAGATTGAATGGATTGTCTTTTGATTAAAAAAAAAATTCCAAAAATCTTTTGCAGGCAGCACATTGGTTAGCATCGCTGCCTCACAGCGCCAGGGCTCTGGATTCAATTTCAGTCTCAGGTCACTCTGTGTGTGGAACTCACACATTCTCCCCATGTCTGTGTGGGTTTCTCTGGGCGCTGTGGTTTCCTTCCACAGTCCAAAGATAGGCTAGGCTGATTGGCTGTGCTAAATTATCTCTTGGTGTCGGGATTAGCAGGGTAAATACCAGAATAGGATCTAGGTGGGATTGTGGTTGGTGCAGACTCAATGGGCCGAATGGACACCTTCTGCACTGTAGGGATTGTATGTATGATTGTATTGAATGGGTAGAAGATTTCCTGCCAAAACTGCTCCCTGTTGTGTTTTGTAAGTTATCTGAAGATTGGTATAGCTTGTGTTCTGTGTGGAATTGCTGCTTTGAAGTAAGGACTAGCAACTAAAGATGACCATTTCTGTTCATGGTGAGCTTCTTTTGTCACTTTTCTTTTTGCAATTGAAGGGTGATTTCACGAGTTCCAAGAATATCAGTGCAGTTGCGACATGAGCCCCCTGCATTGACCAATGAAATGTATCGCTTAGCAGTTACTGTTCAGTCACAAGAGGCTACCGTTACAAGAGATGTCAAGCTCACAGCAGGTTTGAAACCAGGTATGTGTCTATGTACATGTGATACACCAGCACTTCTTTTGTAGAGTTATGCTGTTGACCCATCATAGAATTCCTACAGTGCAGAAGGAGGCCATTCAGCTCATCAAGCCTTCCAGGCCCTATCCCCATAACTCCATGTATTCACCCTGCTAATCCCCTGGCCCTAATTTAGACCGGCTAATCCACCTAACCTGCACATCTTTGGGCTGTGGATGGAAACCAAAACATCTGGAGGAAACTCACACAGACACGGGGACAACATGCAAACTTCACATAAGTCACCCAAGGCTGGAATTGAACCCTGGATCCTGGCACTGTGAGACAGCAGTGCTAACTACTGTGTTACCGTGCTGCCCTGGAACCGAAAATGTCTTTTGCATTTCCTCCTTGTAAAGAATTGTATCTTTGGCTTATCTGTTGCACTGATGTGCTGGGCATCCGCATCATTCAGGATGGAGATGTTTGTGGAGCCTCCTGCTTTGAAGATTTGCTTTGAAGCTCTGCATGATTAGAAGGGTTGAGTCATTCAAACTTTTGGCCACTACTTTCTTAGTTTGGTATCGCCTGCAAATTTACATTGAACTTCTGAATCCAAATCATTGATGTATCTTCAGAGTTATAGTTCCAACAATATAGAGGTTTATAAAAACCTGATAGAGGTTTATAAAATGTTGAGAGAAATAGATAGGGTGGATTCTCAGAGGCTATTTCCCTGGGCTGAAATGGTTGCTACGAGAGGACACAGATTTAAGGTGCAGGGAAGCAAGTACATAGAACACTACAGCACAAACAGGCCCTTCGGCCCACAAGTTGTGCAGAACACATCAAAACCTACCCAGCCATAGACCTATCTATAACCCCCAATCCCATTGGATCCCATATACTCATCCAGAAGTCTTTTAAAAGACCCCAGCGAGTTCGCCTCGACCACCACCGACGGCAGCCGATTCCATTCACTCACCACCCTCTGAGTGAAAAACTTACCCCTAACATCTCCACTGTAACTACCAGGGCTGAAATGGTCGTGACGAGAGGGCACAGATTTAAGGTGCAGGGAAGCAAGTACAGAGGGGATGCTAGGGGAAAGTTTTTCACTCAGAGGGTGGTGAGTGAATGGAATCAGCTGCCGTCAGTGGCGGTAGAGGCAAACTCTCTGGGGTCTTTTAAAAGACTTCTAGATGAGTATATGGGAACTAATGGGATTGGGGGTCATTGATAGGTCTATGGCTTGGTAGGTATAGATGTGATTGGCGCAGCTTGTGGGCTGAAGGGCCTGTTTGTGCTGTAGTGTTCTATGTTCTATGTTAATATGTTTTCCAGTCAACCCACTGAGTTCTTTAAACAGCACCTGCCCGCCTCTAAGTAACAAATTAAGCCGTTCATTCTCAGTGAGCGCTGTGGCACAGTGGTTAGCATTGTTGCCTCTCAATGCCAGAGATCCGGGTTCAGTTCCTGACTTGGGTCGCCATCTGTGTGGAGTTTGCAAGTTCTCCCTGTATCTGAATGGGTTTCCTCCCACACTTCAAAGTTAGGTTGATTGGCTATGCTAAATTGCCCCTTAGTATCCCAGGATGCGTAGGTTAGAGGGATTAGCAGGGTAAATATGTGGGGTTGCAGGAATAGGGCCTGGGTGGGATTGTTGCCGGTGTAGGTTCGATGGGCTGAATGGCTTCCTTCTGCGCTGTAGGGATTCAATAGATTCTTATCCATTCTGACTTTTTACCTTAGAGTTGCACTTAACTTTTAGTGTGGAATTTTCTCAGATGCTGTTGGAAAGCTAGGTATAGTGTATTGTAGAGTTTTTTTATAATTTACCTGGATTGCAACCACTTCAAACCAAGCATGTTGGTCAAGAAGGATCCCTCCCCTTCTAAAGCTCTTTGAGTTTGTAGCGCTGCATTGATATTCATCAGGTTTACTATTGAGTGTTCCACTATTTTCCACAGTGTAATGGGTCCGTCGTTGCTGTCACCTCTCTGACATTTTTATTAATTTGTGCCACCACAGCAGCACGTTTCCAGTCCACCGGGTCCTCCTTTCGTACCGCACATCCTCGGGAACTTAGTTGATTTTTGAGCCCTTTTAGCCTTCTTAGAACATTGATGTTATTCATACCAAAATTATTAAATTTGGTTGGGGATATTACTCAATGTGAATAGAGAAATTAATCAAGGAGTATATTTGCTTAATTTAAATTTATTTCAGTTGAAATCATACACATACAAACATCTCTCTGTTTCTTTCCTTTTTTTATATTGCTGCTTAATTTGAGCCGCTGAAATACAGGAGCGGTGGGCCATTCAGCCCTACCAGTTTGACCTTCATCTCAACTTCATTTACCTTCATTTGATCCATCATCTTTGATATATGTATCTATGACTTTGGAGTGTTAATTGATTGAACAATCATGGGCACAGTAGCTGCAGTGATTAAGCAATTGGAATAGTAATCCAGAGAACAAATTTTCAAATATCCCTTCATTCGCATCTTGAAAATTCAGGGTTAGTGTTTTTTTTTGGAACATCTGGAAATTTGCATTCTCGGGGTGATCATGAAGTTCTCTGACTGTCATTAAAAGTTTGACTGGTTCGCTGGTATCCTCAAGGCAAGAAAGTGCCATCAGGTCTGACCAATATGTGACTCCAGTTTTGCACTAATAGGTTGATACAAATCTTGAGAGAATTCATGAAGAAAACCCACTTCTCAGGGCTACTAGAGATGGGCAATGGATTCTAACTTTACCAGTGATGGTCACGTCCCACAAACATTTTCTACGAAGTCACAGGATAGAGTAAAATTGAGAAATAGAGAGGGTCTAGATCACCAACAACCTGTTCTAGGCCTCCCATGCTAACAGTATAGTTAAGAAAGCCCATCAACATCTCTACTTTCTCAGAAAACGAAGGAAATTCGGCATGTCAAGTGTGACCCTCTCCAACTTTCACAGATACAACCAGAAAGAATGCTTTCTATGGTATATCGCAGCTTGCTATGGCTTCTGCTCTGCCCTAGATTGCAAGAGACTACAAAAGATCATGAACGTTGCCTAGTCCATCACACAGGCCAGCCTCCCAACCATTGACACTGTCTGCACTTCCCACTGTCTCGCAAAAGCAGCCAGCATAATTAAGAACCCTGTGCACCCCGGACATTCTCTCTTCCACCTTCTTGTTAGGAAAAAGATACAGAATTCTGAGGTCACGTACCAACTGATTCGAGGACAGCTTCTTCCCTGCTGCCTTCAGACTTTTGAATGGACCTACCTCACACTAAGTTGATCATACTCTACACCCTAGCTATGGCTATAACACTACATTTTGCACTGTCTTCTCTCCTCTAGAATGGTATGCTTTGTCTATATAGCATGCAAGAAACAATACTTCTCACTGAATACTAATACGTGTGACAATAATAAATCAAATCAAAACTTCAATTTTTTGACTTTGGGAAACATGCTTCCTAACTACACTCCTGAACGATCTAGCTCTAATGCTTCCTTGTTCCGTTGCCCCAGTATTTCCATCCAACCTGGCAGCATCTTGATCCTTTGTTTTCTAATTTTGCCGTAGCCTTTCTATCTTCCTCTTTCTTCAGTGCTGTAACCCACTAAAATTGCTGTGCTCTTGTAATCCTGGGCTCATGAACTTTGATTTCAGTGGCTATATCTTTAGCTGCCTGGGTCAGTAAAGTCTAGAATCTCCTTCTTAAGCCTGTATAGAACATAGAACATAGAACATTACAGCACAGAACAGGCCCTTCGGCCTTCGATGTTGCGCCGACCAATATAAAAAGCAATGCCCCTCCAAACTAAACCATTCCCTTCTCTTCCATATACTTATCAACTAACCTCTTAAACGCCACCAAACTTGGCGCATCTACAACCGCTGCAGGCAGGGCATTCCACTCCCGAACCACCGTTTGGGTATGTCTCCGGTTCTCTCTCTGCTTTTAAGATACTGCTTAAAATTTACCTCTTCAACCAAGTTTTTGGTTTTCTGTCCAAATAACAGCAAATGAAGCTCTGTGTCAATTTTGTAAAGTACCCTTGGTCATGTTATTATGTTAAAGACACATGGCCGATGGTGGAGTCATGAAAATTGGATGAGCAAGATGCCAGAATTATGGAATTGGATCAACAAGTGGCTAAAATTGGAGAGCAGAGATCTTGCAGGGTCTGTACAACGAGAAGTTATTGGGGATAGGGAGAAATGAGGCTGTGGTGGGAGTTGTGGATATTTTAAAATGAAGCTGCTGCCAGGTCAAGAACTCTGTGTAGGTCGATGAGTTGTGACAAAAGCAACTTGCGTATATGTACTGCCTTTTAATATAGTAAAATATTTCAAAGAAACAAAATGTATTTTTTCACAGAATTGATGCAGGTAATACCCTATGTTAGGGGTTGTGGATCTTACATAAGAAGACCCAAAAAGTCTAAAAATGTGAGGATTAGGTTGATGGACCATGCTAAAAATTGCCCCTTAGTGTCCTGAGATGCTTAGGTTAGAGAGATTGGCGGGTAAAATATGTAGGGATATGGAGGTAGGGCCTGGGTAGAATTGTGGTTGGTGCAGACTCGATGGCCGAATGACCTCTTTTTGCATTGTAAGTTTCTATGATTCTATGAGAAAAGATGTGGATAAAAGCAAATTACTGCGAATGCTGGAATCTGAAACCAAAAGAGAGAATGCTGGAAAATCTCAGTGGGCCTGGCAGCATCTGTAAGGGGAGAAAAGAGCCAACATTTAGACTCCAGATGACCCTTTGTCAATACTGAGAAAAGAAAAAGATGCAGTTTGCGTGCATAGATTCAAAATAACAACACAGTTTATTCTAGGAGATATTGCCTCGACAAAGTAGAAATGAAACCTGTGAAACACCACAATGACGTCACCATTTAATCGTAATCAGTTCTTAAAGCTATCTTGCAACCACTTAAACATATAGCAATGGGTGAATAGGATTTGATGCTAATTAGGGTTTGAATTTCAGAGGTTTGGAGTTCATGGGAGTGTGTAAGGTGGCAGTATAGCAAGGAAGAGCATTAAAATAGCTTGCTCTAGAGATGATAAAAGAAGTGATGACGCTTTAAATAGCAGATGAGCTGAGGCAGGTCAAAGACAGATGATATTACAAAGGTAAAATTAAATGATTCATGTAAAGTGAAACTTTTCATTTACCTTTGAAATGAACATTTGCATTTTAGAGAATTTTGTAAATTCAATACTCTATTCTACATCCAGTTACTAATTTATTCCACGATTTCACTTAGCTGCTATTTCAAATGAAAAGGTAAAAGAAATACCAGCATGTTTCAGGCATTTCTCAGATGCCTCTAAGCATGCGGTGAATGATTTTTGGAGTACAGTAGCTATATTTAGGCAAATTTCTTCTGAATTGAAGTAAGATGCGATACACCCCTTGTCCTCTTTCTCTTTTGTCTTTTCGTTTGCACACTAAGTGACACAAACATGTAATCCAGTTAAATTAGCTATGGGCCTCGGTTGCATAAAAACGTCATGAAGCTTGTGCTCTAACGGTGTTTGTCCTATAAAATTGAGTTGTGTATCTAAAAAGATTGTTAAACTCATTTTGCTTTCTGTAATGTACTCCTACTACATTTCTGTGAATCAGCATTGAAAATAATATTTTCTGTACCATTTACAGGCCAAGATGCCAATCTCTCGCAGACAACACACGTCACCCTTGATGGTACCGAGATGTGTGATGATTCTCATCCTGCTTTGCTTCCTGATATTCCCATTGGGGACTTGCAGCCAGGGGAAATGGTAAACTTACTTAAAGGGCCTGTGTGTGAAGTTTAGATCGCACTGAACTTGGAGAGAGGAGGACAACTTTTCCGATGCATGCTCCAGATGAGGGACCTCTCCTCTGTGTTAGGGAAATCTCTTCTCCAACTGTTCTCTTAAATTGTAATGAATGACAAACCATGGATACTATGCCTGTCATTTTTGCATACCTTGGCGGGTGAGGTTTCCTGCTTGGTTCACATGAAACTTGACTGTAACTTTCTTCAATAACAAGTGTTCTTTTTAAAAATAATACATCTTAAATAATAATTGCAAGTATTTTATACTCGTGGACACAGGATTCATAGTGTTTTCTCTTTGAAAATGACCAGGCTTTGCATTTGATATTTAATAGAACATAGAACATTACAGCGCAGAACAGGCCCTTCGGCCTTCGATGTTGCGCTGACCAATTAAGAAAAACCCTCTAACCTAAACCATTCCCTTTTCATCCATAAACTTATCTACTAACCTCTTAAATGCCACCAAACTTGGCGCATCTAGAACTGCAGCAGGCAGGGCATTCCATACCCTTACCACCCTCTGGGTAAAGAACCTACCTCTGACATCCGTCCTATAACTACCACCCCTTAATTTAAAGCTATGTCCCCTCGTGCTAGCTTTCTCCATCCTAGGAAAAAGGCTATCACTGTCCACCCTATCTAAACCTCTAATCATCTTATGTTTCAATAAGGTCTCCTCTTAGCCGCCTTCTTTCTAACGAAAACAACCTCAAATACCTCAGCCTCTCTTCATAAGACCTGCCTTCCATACCAGGCAACATCCTGGTAAACCGCCTCTGTACCCTCTCCAATGCCTCCACATCTTTCTTATAATGCGGGGACCAGAACTGCACACAATACTCCAGTGCGGCCGCACTAGAGTTTTGTACAGTTGCAACATGACGTTGCGGCTCCAAAATTCAATCCCCCTACCAATAAAAGCTAAGACTCCGTATGCCTTCTTAACAACCTTCTCGACTTGATTGCCAACTTTCAGGGATCTATGCACATATACACCAAGATCCCTCTGTTCATCAACACTATTAAGAGTTCTTAGCAAACGTCCAGCACTGAGCAAAAGAGCAACATGAAAGAGCAACTGATCTGTTTCAGTCCTACAGTCACACAGCAGCACGGATTCACCAGCCAATGTTGCTGTGATGAGCCATTATCTTTCACTTTTCATGCTTTCTCTTCAATTTTTCGCATGGTTGCTATTGACCATAAATCTTCCATCTCCCCTCAGTGTTCTTGAAAGTGGTCTCTACTCATTTTAATAATTGATTTTTGTAGTGCTTAGTACACACATGCAAAGCATACAAAACCAAAGATTGATTGTGTTGTATTTGCAGCAGATTACAGGATCAATTTGGATGTTGCCTTCTGAGGTTCTTACCTTACCACCTGTAAATTACATGGATATCAGTGACTGTTGTTTCAAAGTCATTTTCATGTCTGACTTTGACACTTTTGTCTCATTCTCCAGTTTCTACAAATCCAGATTATTGCTTTTATGCATTCCATGCTTAATGTTTAGTTTAGTAGTGCAGCACTCTTCCACATTATTCCCCCAAATGATCAACCGTGACCTCATGTTTTCAGCTTCTGTGCTATTCCTTTATTTGTTTTTCCAGTTTTTTCAAAAACAAAACAAATTCCAATTGAATCCGATTCATAGTCCCCACAAGAGAGACAAGCAAGATCCAAGCTGAGGCATTGCACCCCATCTTGGGCCTGATCTGATGCTTCATCTTAACCAAAAGGTTGAGATGACTTTGAAAAGTTGCATCAGGCAATGCCTTGGTTAAATCTCAACAGCTACCCGGATCATTGACTCTCCCCTGCCAGCCAAGTATTCTTTATCTTATGCACTCCATAGCTTCCTTTAAGTTTGATATCAACAAAAAAATGAAAGTGAGAGGCATATGACAGCAGAATTTGCTTTGCTTACGTACTGGATTATATTGGTGTTTTACACTAAGTTTGGGTTGATGGGTATCCGCCAAGGAAGATTGTATAAAGCTGCTTCCAGAGATTTCTCAAATTGTGGCAAGCAGAAGTTCACTTTCAAATAGCTAATTGCTTCATACGTTATTTGACTTTGGTAGACGTTCAATAGGATTCAGTTGAGATCTTTATTAAATATTTTTATTTCAACCATGATCAAATTGAATGGTGGAACAAGCTCTATGAGGCGAGATATTTAATTAGCACAAAACTAATTGTTTGAACCTTGTGTAGGTGGAGAAACCGCTGCACATCCGGTGTGGACAGGTTGGATCGAGAATTTTTTTGGTCCACGTTTCTTATGCTGTTACTACTGTTGTTGAAGGCAAAGAAATAATTTGCAAATGCCATAAGGTTGGTGATGGTTTTCTGAATCTTGTTGATGATGTAGATTGGGGTTTTTTTTTTTTTGGCCCTATATTGACCTCCCAGTATCTTTAATCTAGTTAATTTAAATCTGAAGAACAGGAAATACCTTTGTTAATATACCGATCATTGCTCCGAAAGATAGCACTTTAACTTCTGAGTCAGAAGATCAAGCTTCATTCCAAAGACATGAGCCCAAAATCCAATCTTGGAGATGGCACTAAATTGGATAGATCTGCCAAAAAGATGGCATAGTTTCGACGGGTCAGATGGCCTGCTTCTGTATTTCAAGATTCTACAGTTGCAGCTCTTGTTTTGTAAATATTTGATTCCAGCAGTACAAAGTTGTTGAAGTTCTCTTTATCTTTTAGGATGAAACCATCACTATTGAAACAGTTGTGCCATTTGATGTTACGGCAAAGTTTGTTTCCACAAAAGTAAGTGCAAGAGTAAATTTAATTATTTCCTTGCTTTAACCTTAACATGAAGGTTTAAACCATATTGTTTGAGGCAAATGTATCCAAACATTGTCTAATGGGTGTCATGCAGGTCTGGTTATCCACTGCTCCCTCCATTTACTGGAGGAATGTTCCATCCATCAAAAAGTTTGGAGCTCCATTAAATGTCATGGAAGTCCCTAGCAGCATTCAAAGTGTTTATGATCAGTGGCAATTTAGTAATGATTATACCCAATTGAATTCTGCCCAGGTCAGCACTACTCCTAAAATAAAGAATAATTGATGAAATATCCAGCATCTGCAGTATTTTCCTTTTGTAATGTACCTCAGGATTCAATTTTTGGGCAAATTGCCTTATTGTTTCCATTAACTCCTCTGAATTTCAGCTGGGCCGTGGAGATTTAAGTGCTCCCTGCCAAAAGTGCAACTTTTTATGAAGTTGGTGCTAAATTGTTGCCAGCTTTCTGCTGCAAACTTTGTGTTCACTTGGATTGAAAGTAAAATTGCAATAATTCTGGACACATCAGTTTTGAGTTAGGCTGCATATAGTCCTGACTCTGATCACCAAATAAGAACTTTTCGTCATAGTCTAGAATTGAGTCTGAGTGCCAGTCTTGAATTAACTGCAGTAATTTGTAATTACTCTTAACTGGCAAACATTGATTAATGGAGGTAACTGAAGTATGGCATTTCAAATTCCTATTCTCACGTGTACTGTTGAGTACTTTCTGGGTACAAAAGATTTAAGCATACAGACTGTTATAGATTAAGAAATGTTTGTAAAAGTTGATGCAATGCACTAAATATTCCTCGATTAAACAATCATAGAATCCTAACAGTACGGAAGGAGGTCATTTGGCTTATTGAGTCTGCACCGACCACAATCCCACCCAGGCCTATTCCCCATATATTTACCCTGCTAATCCCCTGACACTAGGGTCAATTTAGCATGACCAAATCAACCTAAACTGCACATCTTTGGACTGTGGGAGGAAACCGGAGCACCTGGTGGAAACCCACAAAATGTGGGGAGAATTTGCAAACTCCACACAGTGACCCAAGGCTGAAATTGAACCCGGGTCCCTGGAGCTCTGAGGCAGCAGTGTTAAGCACTGTGCCAACATGCTGCTTCTATCTGGAGTAAAATCCTGCATTAGAAAAAGTAAAATTAATTATTTTGTCTTTGTTAAAGGGAAGTTCTAACTCTTCAGACTGAAGCACTGTGCATCATTTTTAAAGTCTTTATTGCTCGGTGATTGTGATCCTGCAAGAGTTTCCAACTACATTCGCAATATACTTAAATACTCAGTTGTTGCTATCTTTGTAAATAAATTATATTTTGCAGTTTGAGCACATGGATCGGGTGTTTGCAGATGTTCCATTTCTTTTGATGATGGACATCTTGAGTGCATCTCCATGGTCACTCACCATAGTAACCAGCAAGCTGGAACTTGCACCTTCTATGACTTCAGTTGATGAAATGGAGTCACAGCTAACAAAAGGTACAATTATATTTACAGATGAGGCTCTTTTTTTTCCAACTATTCATTTTTATTTCTGGATGTAGTGTATTCTTCACTTTAATACTGGGATTGATATCCTGTATCACTGAAGAGTGGTTTTTGGAGAGTGATTATTCATCTGAGGCAGCATACACAGTTTCTAAAAAGAGAGAGCTAGTTCAATGTTGGCTAATGTGTAGAATGTCCAATTTCATTTTCTGTCCATGCTTGTAAATCTCCTAGTGTTAGCAAGAAGCTTTTTGCACAATCCTCTGGCACAAAATGGATGACAACTCCTGCACTATCACACCCTCCATCTACTGAAAGAATGTCCCATTCACCAAAAGGTTTGGAGGTCTATTTGTTGTCACGGAGATGCATACCAATATTCAATGTGCTTTTGACCAGTGGCTAGTTAGTGATGATTATTCTCAATCAAATTGTTTCCAGGTTATCACCACCCCTAAAGCAAAGAATTATTGATATAATGTTGCCTCCCTGTGAAAGAAAGACTCCACTGCATTTGGTTGGAGCATACGTAAACTGGGAGATAATCTGCATTAATTTGCATACTAAGTGGGGATGAGGAGCATAAAGTACAAGCTTTACTAGAGCACTCTACGCCCAAGAGTGCCAACATAGGTCCAGAACAGACAGAATGCTCTATTCGCACCATATAAACCAATAAAGGACAACGAGACCAGTTTTGCAAGTTCAATAGCAATAGTTACATGAGAATCTTCAACCCTCACATTTACCCTATCTGCCACTGTCAATATCATCCGGGCCATCATCTTGCACTTACATTTATTAAAAAAAAATCTGCTAGAGATGAAATCCATTTTTCTTATCCAGATTTCTTAATCCTGCATATCCTTGTGTAGTAAGAACCTAGCAACACCAATTTTAAATCCAACCAATTTATTTGATAGTAAATTTGCGAGCTTTCGACACTCTGTGTCTTCGTCAGGCAAATGCAGTGTTCTGGTCTGCAATAGCACACATATCAACACAGACAGTCAAAGATTGCTGATTAGAATGCGAATCCTTAAATCTAACCTGCTATTCAAGTGTTAAAGTGGCTAACAATGTGTGTGAAGGGAATCCTGAGCATTGATTAGAGAATTGTGTATTTTCTCCAGACAGCACAGTAAGTGAGGTTTTTTGCTAACCCAGGCAAGTTACGGGGGTTACAGATAGTGTGACAGCAAGGCTGTGAACAGTTCTCTAATGCCCTCATCCAGATCATTGACGGTGAGAGCAGTAATCCCTCCAGGACCCTTGTAATAAGTAGTCCACAATGAACCAATATGATAAGCACACGACACCCATCTACTTGCAAATGCAAATAGTTCCATATCCAATCCAAACTCCACCACCAATCAGTAGGTCTTGACCTTATTTACTAGCTTTTTGTGTGACATCTTGTTGCAGCAAGTCCTAAGGAAGTGCAAATCTGTGTGTGTTGGCAGAGGAGGAATATCAATATGCAGTGATGACTCCATTAACATATAGCCACATACTACAAAGGTTGTGTGGGGTGAGGTGCAGAAGTTTGCGCAATTTAAAGATCTGTTCCAGCTAAGGCTTATCTTTTGGCTACAAAATGCTCCAAAAATTGCTGAAACAGAATATCAGCCTATGTAAAATGGCAAAAATTGTGATTTGAAGCCTTGATTGATATTTAGCATTTTAAAAATCTTTTTTTGTTCAGTGGTCCTACAGACAGGAGAGAGTGCCAGTGAGTGTTTCTGCCTGCAGTGTCCACCAGCACCCACTAACCAGAGTGGAGTTCCCTCCGGTCGTTATATAATCTCCTGGAAAAGGCAAAGTATATTTTATCACTTAAAACAGTAAGCTTGTGAAAATGCCACTTTGTTTTGTGGAGCAGAAATCTATCTTTTTGATTTCCATTAAGTTGCAAATAAATCCGGAGAATCCATGTTGCTAAGCCTTTATTTATGATTCTGTTTTTTTTATAGGACCTCTGCTGCTGAAAGTATACCAGTTGTCGACACGGTGATTACCTTGCCCCATGTGATTGTGGAGGCAATTCCGCTCTATGTTCATGCAGGTAAGCTGCTCCTTATATGTACAAAATATCCAACTTAGAAGTTTTAAATGTAGAATGCACTAAAGCCAGTAAGAATTCATTGTTAACAATAAATTTTTTGACCAAATACAATATCCAAAGGAGGAATAAGGAAAGGTTTACTAAGAAGGGGCTATTATCTACAGTAGTTAATATCTAAATTAATATTTTAATTTAGATTTTTAATTATCTAAAGCAGTACGTAGGGGCGGCACTGTGAGCACTGCCTCACAGCTCCAGGATCTGGGTTCAATTCCCACTTTGGATCGCTGTCTGTGTGAAGTTTGTACATTCTCCTCCATGTCCGGGTGCTTCGGTTTCCTCCCACAGTCTAAAAGATGTGCGGGTTCGGTTGATTTAGCTGTTCTAAATTACCCATTAGTGTCATAGATTAGAGGAATTAGTGGGGTAAATATTTGGGGTTACCTGAATAGGGTCTAGGTGGGATTGTTGTCAGTGCGGACTCAATGGGCCAAATGGCCGCCTCCTGTACTGAAGGGATTCTATGATAATACCGTATACTCTTGAATAATAGTCAGTCATGTGTAAAAATCAACTCCTGACAATTGGTCAAAAAAACCTTAATTTTTCATAAATTTCCTGTAAGAGTTGACCCTAGACTTTCCAAGGCTACTCCACTCCAATTTACAATCCCAGTCTTGAGTTCAGAGTTGCATAGCAGAGAGCAGAATTTGAAGCAGAGGTTTTCTGATCTTTCATTATCAGTGCTAGATCGCAAGACTTTGAGGTACTTGAGATGTTTTGGTATTTGAGTTAAAGTTTAGTTTATCGATGAAAGGTGAGATTGGAACAAACTGCACAGTCAGTATGCACCAGCCCAAAAGGTATCTGTGTGGAGTAATCCGTTGACTGTGACAGCCCCAGACATCAACAGTGGAAAGTAAGTTCAGCCAAAACAAATTGGAACAGAGACTGAAAGCTGAGCACAGTTCTCTGGCTGCCTGTGTGAGCCGTCAGTAACTGAAAGTATGTCCCTCAAAAACATTATCTGGATAAAAGTCAGCACCTTAATTTTTGCCGAAAAATTGGATCTCTCAAATTCTGCTTTTACAAGAGTGTATATGAAAACAAAATCCAGTGCTAAGTCATCAAACACTATTGAAACATTGTGAATTCGATTGGCTTGCAAAATTACAACAATTACGTACAATATTTTAAGTACAGACATCCTCTAGTGTGGGAGATTCAAAGCTTTTCACTCACTGATAATTCAAAGTTTCTAATTTTAATACTTGATTTTCATCAACTCAATGTTATGTGCATGTTTCCATAATAGTCTGCAGTGAATTTAATATACGTAAGTATGCAGCTATTGTGCTGTAATGGAATTGTTTGCAACAAATTAAACTAAATGTGCAATTCTCTTCTTTTCTTTGAAAGATCTTCCATCATTTGGTAGAGTTCGTGAGTCTTTGCCAGTCAAATATTGGTTGCAGAATAGGACCAAACTAGTGCAGGATGTGGAGATTTTTGTGGAACCCAATGATGCATTCATGTTTTCTGGCCTTAAACAGGTATAGAAGCTGCGAGTAGGTCTGAAGATTGTTTGGAGGTGGGAGGGATGGAACAACAATGTAGATATTTTGCTCTTGATAATTACAGAAAGTAACTATCTGAAGAGTAATTGCTTTTTGTTTCAGTCCTCAAGATTGTGTTATGACTTTAATCAGGTAATTAAGGTGGACCTGTTAGAATATGATCCTTCCCATCCCCACTCACCCGATTTAAGGGCTAAATTGAGGGAGCCTCTTGCTTTGTATTTAACCAGGAGTGTTTTGACTCAAAGTGTAGACTGTAAACTGAAAACACTGTATGCTGTTGTCAGATTTATAAATGAAGGCATTTTGGTGAAGGGACTTCAGGCTGTGAGAGCTTATTATAGATTATTTCCATTTTGTTTTCTGACGACTTCTTTTGCTCTCTTTCTAAGGTCCGATTGCGAATTCTACCTGATACTGAACAAGAGTTATTGTACAACTTCTATCCACTCATGGCTGGCTACCAACAACTGCCGGGCCTCAACATAAGCTTGACCCGGTTCCCTGCAGTCTCCAGTCAGCTGCTGAGCAGATTCCTCCCCACCCACGTTTTTGTGAAGGTGCGCTGAATCTAGACCCTTTTAAACCTTATATGACTTCACCTGTGCACTTTCTGTATGAACAATGTACAGGGAAGAATTATTCTGTTTATTACCAAAGAATTGTCCTGATGTTTAATCATCCTTAATGTTAATTTTTTTGATGTTTTTGGTTTCATTTTAGCCTCAAGGTCGACAAGCAGATGAAGTAATTGTGGTGGCTGCTTGACGGAGAACCTGTCTTATGGAAGAACATTCAAACCCTTGTGGTCAGAAAGGAACTGGATATGATCATCGTCCTTCTTCATGGATGTATAAGATTAACTGGCTATCTGAGCTGGAAATGCAGCATTTGCAACCTTTAAATGTTTCTTACTCGTCACGCGTTTGCACGTTGTTGGCCAGGGTGGCATAAAAGCTTACAAGATGTTGAAATTAGTGTTCAGTAAGCAAAAGCAGGAAAATAATGAGCTAAGAATTATTAAGATTATTACATGATTTCATTATGAGCTTTGTATTGTTAAAGTTCAAAGTGATATGATCTTAATGTTTGGATGAAATGCTATTGTAAATTTTCACTTTATAATTATCATGCAGCCTTGATGTTTGGAAGAAGCTGCTACAAAAGATTTCAGTAAATCATGTATGAGCATGAGTTGTGTGTGCAAATTATTTGATCAAACTGCTGCAGTGTTAACTAAGTTCAGATTTTGATTTGATAATACAATTTGCATATCACTGAGGAAGAAATGTACAAGCAGCCAGAGTGTCAGATGCATAATCTACAATGATGTGCCTCCTAATAATTGGGTCATTAAATTGGAAGCACAAAACTTAATTTCTTAATTTAGAGACACAGCCTCTAAATGTGTGGTATGGATCAACATTGGGAGGCTGCAGAATTAGAATGGAATGTTAGGAGATGTGAAGTGGTCATGGAAGGATTTAAACGTCAAGATGCAATTTTTTCTTTTAAAGATCAGGAACCCAAGACTGAAAACGAGATTGGAAACCAAAACTTTTGGGGAGAAAGAATTGATTGAAATCACATAAAAGCAACTAAAGCCACCTAAGTTCGATATAGAAACTAGAAGCAGGAGGAGGCCATTCAGCCCTTCGAGCCTGCTCTACCATTCGTTTTGATGACTGATCATCTAATTCAATATCCTATTCCCCTTTTTCCCCATATTCCTTGTTTCCTTTAGTTCCAAGCTTTGATTTATTTTTGAAATCAAACAACGTTTGATTGTGATTGCCACAGATTCCACTCTCTGCGTGAAGAAATTTCTCTTCAAAAAGTTATCCTCAAACTATGTCCCCTATTTCTGGACTCCCACACCACTGAGAACATTCTTTCTGAATTTAACCCTGTCTAAAACTGTTAGAATTTTATAACTTATGACATCCCTTCTAAACTCTCTTCTAAACTTCAGTGAATATAAGAGGACAGATTAAGTCTGTTAGGATTATGACAGACCTGCCATCCCAGGATTCAGCCTAGTAAATCTCCCTCTATGGCAAGGACATCCTTCCTCAGATAAAGACACTAAAACTGTACAAATGCTCCAGGTGTGATCTCACCAATGCTCTATACAATTGCAGCAAAACATCCCTATCACTGTACTCAAATTTATTAGGCTAGGAAGGCCAACATATCATTTGCCATTTTTACTGTTTGTTGTACCTACACGCTTAGATTCAGCAACTGATGTATGAGGACACCAAGGTCTGGTTGAGTTTCCACCTCTCTCAATTTGCACTTGTTCAAGTAATCATCTGTCTTCCTATTATTGCAACTAGAATGGATAACCTCACATTTATTCTCATTCTGAAGCATCTCTGCATCGTCCTCACCATTCATCCTCCTACCCAACTTCGCATCATTTGGAAATAATGAAACTGATGACTCAGATGACTCTGTGTGAAGTTTGTACCTTCTCCCTGTGTGCGTTTGCACTGGTTTCCTCCCACAGTCCAAAGATGTGCAGGTTAGGTTAATTGGCCTTGATTAAAATTGCCCCTTAATGCCAGGGTGAATATGTGAGGTTACGAGGATGAGCCTGAATGGGATTGTTGGTGCAGGCTCGATAGGCTGAGTAGTGTCCTTTTACACCTTAGGGATTCTATAATTTTATGTAAATCCCCTAATCCATACACCATATTTCCTGATTAATTATGTCAGCCATTAAGATATGCTAGCAAACTCTGACCAGCAGGTGTCACAATGTAACAAGTTTTGCTCATGTATGTAACAAGAGTCAGTATTTCCTGTCTGTAATATCAATTGACCCAATCAATGAAAAATATTCTTATACAAAGAACAAAACAGCATGGGAAACAGGCCCTTCGGCCCAACAAGCTTGTGCCACCACCCCAATGTTCCCATCTCTACCTGCGATCCCTGTCAATATTTATAGATCTATGGATTAAAAACCAAATTTGAGACAATTTAGGGAGAATTTGTTTTGCCAATTAGCCTAAGAGCACATCTTTGGGATGTGAGAGGAAACAGGAGCACCCGGAGAAAACCCATGCAAGCACGGGGAGAGTGCGCAAACTCCCACAGACAGGCTCAAATCCATGTATCTGCACAGCATAGCGATAGTCATTGAGCTGTCGTGTTGCCCAATAAATGGTCCAGGTCAAGCATACACTAACGACGTGAAGCACTAGGATACTCTCAAAAAATCCAAGAGCAGCCCTCTCACGACCCATGTCGTATATGCCCCTCATTAAACAACAACCTGTAGGATAAAAACAAGTACATCAATATCATCTATTTACACACTTCCCAGGGACTCCCAAGGCTCATGATCCCTATTTTAAATCAGTTTTCTATACCCCTCCATTCCCATTCTGTTCATGTGCCCATCTAAGGATTTCTTAAATAACTCCAGAGTACCTGCCTCCACCACTTTACTTGGCAGCGCATTCCATACCCTCACCACCTTCTGTGTGAATAATCTTCCTCTAGCATCCAAATTATATCTTACCCACCTCACCCTAAGCCCGTGACCCCTCGTGCTACTTGAGTCCATCCTAGGAAAAAGCTTAACCCTGTTTACTCTATCTATATCCCTCATAATTTTCTACACCTCTATTAGATCTCCTCTAAGTCTACGTCTTTCTAAGGAAAACAGTCCCAATTTGCCTAACCTCTCCTTGTAACTCAGACCATCCGTACCAGGCAGCATCCTGGTAAACCTCCTCTGCACTCTCTCCAGAGTCTCCATGTCCTTCCGGTAGTAAGGCGACCAGAACTGGACGCAGTATTCCAAATGATGTCTAACCAACGTTTTATACAACTGCAACATTAAAGGCCAGCTGTTGTACTCTATACCCCTTCCTATAAAGGCTAGCATACTATATGCTTTCTTCACAACCTTCTCCACTTGCTCTGCCACCTTCAGAGACTTGTTCACCTGCACCCCCAGGTCCCTCTACGTTTCTATACTTTTAATAGGTCTACCCTTTATCATATACCTCCCCACTACGTTCTTTCTCCCAAAATGCATCACCTCACGTTTATTGATTGAATTCCATCTGCCATCTGTCTGCCCAAGCTACCAGTCTATCTATGTCCTGATGCATCGCCTGACAATGCTCCTCACTATCCGCAAGTCCAGCCATCTTTGTATCATCTGCAAACTTGCTGATCACTCCACTTACTCCCTCTTCCAAGTCATCTATATATATTATAAATAGAAGAGGTCCCAGTACCGAGCCCTGCGGCACACCACTAGTGACCGACCTCCAGCTAGAAAAACACCCTTCCACTATTACTCTCTGTCTCCTATTACTAAACCAGTTACTTATCCATCTAGCTACCTGTCCATGTATCCCATAAGCCTTGACTTTCTCAACTAACCTCCCATGAGGGACTTTGTCAAACGCCTTACTAAAATCCATATAGACGACATCAACGGCTTACCCTTCATCCACCATTCTCGTCACCTCCTCAAAAAATTCTATCAGATTTGTAAGGCACGACCTCCCCTTAACAAATCCATGCTGCGTATACCTAATCAGATCGCAACGCTCTAAGTGCCTATACATCCTATCTCTAAGAATCCCCTCCAACAGCTTCCCTACTACTGACGTCAAACTCGTCGGCCTATAATTCCCAGGGTTATCCCTACTATGCTTTTTACAGAATGGTACAACATTAGCTATTCTCCAGTCCTCTGGGACCTCACCTGTGTCCAAAGAAGAGACAAAGATTTGCATCAGAGGCCCAGCAATTTCACCTCGCACCTCCCTAAGCAGCCTTGTGCAGATCTGGGTGCCACACTATAGGAAGGATGCAAATGCATTAGAGGGAGTGCAGAAGAGATTTATCAGAATGGTTCCAGCAATGAGAAACTTCAATTACAAGGATTGACTGAACGGGTTGGGACTTCTTCTTGGAAAGAAGAGGCTAAGATTTGATCGATGTTTAAAATCATGAGAGAACTGGACAGAGTAGATAGGGAGAAACTGTTCCTGCTTGTAAAAGGATCAAGAATGAAAGGGCACAGATTTAATGTAATTAACAAAAGAACCAAATGTGATATAAGAGAAATCTTTTTCACACGACACCATCTGCATGGGTTTCCTTTGGGAGATCTGGTTTCCTCCCAGACTCCAAAGATGTGTGGGTTAGGTGGATTGGCCATTTAGCTTCTTAGTCTCAGGGGTACAAGCTAGGGTAAATGCATGGAGTTATGGAGATAGGGCTTGGGTGGGATTGTGGTCAGTGCAAACTCACTGGGTCAAATGGCCTCCTTCTGCACTGTAGGATACTATGGATTCCATGAGGTGTGGAATGCAGTGCCTGGAAATGTGGTGGAAGCAGGTTCCATTGAGGCATTCAAGAGGGCATTAGATGATTATTCCTTTTCAAACAATGTGCAAGGGTACAGGAAAAAGGCAGGGGAAAGGCAGTAAAGTTATGATACTTGCTTATTGAGCAGTTATCTTGGGCCAAATGGCTTCCTCTCCACTAACAATTTATTTATTATTCATACATAGGACATGGATGTCGCTGGCTGGCCTACATTTATTGCCCATCCCGAGTTGCCTGAGGGCAGTTGAGAGTCAATCACATTGCCATGGTTCTGGAGTCATATGACACCACAGAAATTGCAACGGGTGGGACATGCAAACGTCTGTTGACTTTGGGCGGGATTTTCCAAATTTGGGGGGAGTGCAGCTGGAGAATCTCCCTTTCTGTTTTTGTGGCTTTTGCTAGTTCATTCTCATATGGTATTTTTGCTCTCATTCTCCGTTTTTCCCAGGATTCTCCCAATCCTCAGGCTTACCACTCTTTTTTAGCAATACAAAAAGCTTTAACTTAATCCAATCTTTAACTGTTCTTGGTGAACATGATTAGACCATATTTCCTGTGGCATTTTTAAGTATCTTGGGAAGCTTTGTTACACTAAAGGCACTATTCAAATGTAAGTTGTGTTGTGCTTGTAACCCTCCACCGGAAATTACAAAGAAATTGCCATAATTTTGAATTACCAGACAGTATTCATTTGTTATTTCTGAGCAAGATATTCAAATCAAAAATGTACAACATGCTTCCTGCTTATTGCGATTAACCGGTACCAACCCAAAGATTCTGAACCATAAGTCTTTCTGTAGTAAAACTGAAGAAAAAGCACAAAAATGTATTTTTATTTATCTTTACACAATGGACATAGATGCACGTTCTACAGTTAAAAATGATAGAAAGAATATTGTTAAACTAGAAAGAGTGCAGAAAAAATTTACTTGGATGCTACTGGGACTTGATGGTTTGAGTTATAAAGAAAGGCTGGATAGACTAGGACTTTTTTCCTTTGAGCATAGGAAGCTTAGGGATGATCTTATAGAGATCTACAAAATAATGGGCATAGAAAGTCAATATCTTTTCCCAAAAATAGGGGGGGTCTAGAACTAGAGGTCATAGGTTTACGGTGAGGTGGAAGAGATACAAAAAGGCAATTTTTTTCGCACAGATGGTGGTGAGTGCCTGGAATGAATTGCCAGAGATGGGTATAGTTTTGGTTTTTTTTAGAGAGCATTTAGACAGTTACATGAGTAAGCTGAGTGTAGAGGGATATGGGCCAAATGCGGGCAACCAGGGCTAGCTTAATTGTAAAAACTGGGTGGCATGGACAAGTTGGGTTGAAGGGCCTGTTTCCATGCTTTTAACTTCTATGACACTTTGTATATTCTGACAAATTTTGACATAATTACTCAGAAATGTTCTTTCTAGGGTTGCCAAATGTGATCAAATATATTCCTGGAGATTTCATGACATGACTTGCCTCACAGTCTTGCCAATAACCAGCGAGCACATCCATCTTTCTGACACACTGCCTTCCTTCACCAATCAGAGTCATAGAATTTTACAGCACAGAAGGAGGCCCTTCAGCCCATCATGTTTACATCAGCCATTGAGCATCAACTATTCTAATCCAATGTTCCAGCACTTGATCTGTAGCCCTGTATGCTGTGGTGTTTCAAGTGCTGAGCTGAACGTTTATTGATGCTTGTGAGGGTTCCTGCCTCTTCCACCCTTTCAGACATTGAGTTCCAGATTCCCAACACCCTCTGAGTGAAAAGGTTTTTCCTCTAAGCATCCTGTTCCTGACCTTAAACCTATGCCCCTGATTATTGACCCCTCTATTTAGGGGAAACAAAAAGAGTCATTATCCAAATAGATCAAAAACAGCTGCTTTATCCCATTTTCAATATTTTTATACCCGGTAAGGAGATTGGTCAAAGAAAATGAAGGTGGCACAGTGTTTGGCACTGCTGCCTCACAAGGCAGAAGCCTTGGTTCACTCCCTGTATGGAGTTTACACATTCTCCCCCTGTCTGCGAGGGTTTCCGGTTTCCTCCTACAGTCCAAAGATGTAAAAGTTAGGTGGAGTGACCCTGGCAAAATTGCTACTTAGTTTTCTGAGATGTGTCACATTGGT